>OY728144.1:368086201-370586201 GCA_963277665.1 Viscum album
TCCCATTTTGGAGGTACTCGACAAAAGAAGTTCTCCAGTCAAGAGTCGCTTTGATCGTTGCATCCGGGGGACCTGGGGTTCCAGATGTAGCAGCACCTGTAATAAGATGGATTACCTATGGGCTGTCATCACCATCTGGAGTGATGGGGTTGATGAATCTATATTATGTCATGTGGATAATTAGATCATCTAGTTTTGGCTTTACAAGTGACGTAGCTAGGCTGGACAGGGTGTCATCTAGACTGTTTTGTGACAGAGGGACATGATTATCTTCCGGCTGATATTGGGACTAGGCCATTAACTGGAGAGTGTTCTCCAAAAAGTGAATGAGCTATCGATTTCTGATTACATATTTACCGTTAATCTTCTTGATGAATAGTTCGGAGTCCCCATTCTCATATAAATGGGGCACGTCAGTCTCGAGGGCCAGATTGAGGCTAGTGATGAGAGCCTTATACTCTGCCTCATTGTTGGTGCAGCCTTTTGAAAACTGAAATGAGTATGGTAGAATGGCCTGTGGCGAAGTGAGAAAGACAATACCCAGGCCTACTCTGTTGATTCTGGGGTCATTGAGCCATCAGCCGGTAGGTCTCTAACAAGCACCATCAAAGTACATTTTCTAGCATGATAAGGCTTGGTCTACTGAGAGAATTGCCTCGTCAGTAAAGTCAAGGTCCAGGGACTAGTCATTAGGATCCGGATGGGTAGCAAGAATGTTTGCCTATTCCTTCACCTTAATATCCTTCTGAGGGATGAACCTGATGTCGAACTACTAGATAATCACTGCCCACTGAGCTAGATAGCCTGTCAACATGTGTTGGTTCAGGATGTAATTCAACGGATCTACCTAGGGCACCTGTTATATCTCATGATGGTAGAGATAATGCATCAATTTTTCTGTGGCGAACACCAGCGCAAGGGAGCTCTTATCGATAGGGGAGTATATGGTCTTCATATCGAGGAGCATGCAGCTGAGGTAGTAGAAGCTATTCTATATCCCCTCATTGTTCTCCTAGGTGAGAAGAGAACCGAGAGATCATTCCAGGTTGGTCACATAAAGGACAAGTGGCTTTCCAGATATGGGTGGCATTAAGACTAGAGGCTGGAGTAGATACTACTTGATTTCCTCAAACATGGTCAAAAATTCCTCATCCCACTCATAGACTATTCCTTTCTTCATGAGCCTCGAAAATGGATTACACTTTCCAGCCAAATTTGTGATGAATCAGTTTATATAGGCTAAGAGACCTTGAAAACCTAGAATCTTAGGGATATTTATCAGGAAATACATTTGGATTATGGACTTGATCTTCTCCCGGACAATATTGATGCCCCTCTATCTAACAACGAAGCCAAGAAACTTACCAGAGGTGACTCCGAAAGCACACTTTAATGGGTTCAACTTCATATAGAAAGAACGGAGGAAGCCGAACTCTTTCTCAAGATCCTTGATATGGTCCAAGCACCAGAGGTATTTAACCACCAGATCTTCCACATAACATTCCCCCAATGTTCTGAGAATCGGTTTAAATATGCGATGCATAGCCTGCTGATAGGTGGAACCTGCATTATTTAAACAGAACGACATGAAATGGTAACAGAAAGTACCTTGTGGCGCCCTGAAGGCTATATATTCCTTATCATCGGGGGCCATGAGGATCTAGTTATACCTAGAGTTCCCATCTATGAAGGAGAGGTCTTGAAATCTTGTCGTAGAATAGATCAGGAGTTCTGTCACAAGAAGGGGAAAATCACCCTCCGGTCAGTGACGGTTGAGATCCTGGAAGTCAATGCAGCCTTTGATTTGTCTATTCTTCTTTCTGACTGGCATAATGTAGGATGTCCATTTGGGGTACTAGACCTCCTTAACGAAATTGGCTCTGATGAGCTTTTCAAATTTGGCCTCAACCATGGCACCATGAGAAGGGTGCATTTTTCTTGGATGTTGCTTGAACCTGCGATAATTTTTCGAGAGACCGAGGGGGTGGATGGATACTTGAGTATCTAATCCTGTAATCTCATCATACCTCTAGGAGAATAAATCACTGTGTTGTTTAAGGAAGTCTATGTACCGCTGTTGTTCATCGGGGGGCATAGCGGCTCTAAGCAGTGTGGGTTTCGGGTCTACCTCGCTACCAAGGACCACATGTACCATCTCATCGACTGTGGTGGAGATTCCATATTCAAATGTAAGTTAGCATCATCTAAATCCTCTTCTTCACTTATGGAGGGGGAAACTTGGTGGGAGGAGTTTCTTCTAGGCCGGTAGATCCTAATGGGAGGCTGGTACCAACCTGGGCGGCGGTGGACATTGTATCGAGGGACTCTTGTGCCACCACAACCATAGCAATGAAGGTTTTCGATCCAATCCCATATGGTATTCATCCCAAGGGGCCATGTTTGATGATATAAAAGAAGTAGTGGAACTTTGTCTTGAGCTGTTTAATTTTGGACTGGCGAAACAAGCAAGTATTATGTAGTCATTGCCATGTGGTGGATATCACGATACCTTATAGGGGTAGGAGGCTCCGGTTTCACTTGATCCTGATCTGTATAGGAGTACGAGGTAATCTTCATTCATCTCTTAGACATGGAAATGTGCTCCCCCTCATTCTAGAAATAATGAAACATTTCCCCATGTCTAGGTTTGTATCCTCCAATTGGTGGATCAGAAAGATGTAGGAATCATCCAGGTTTTTCCATGGGTTGATTGTAGCCGTAGCATGCTCAAATTCAGTGTCTTGAATCTGCTTTTCCTTTCCCTTATAATAGTCGGCATCCATATGGTGGTATTTACAAGAGAAAAAGGGATATTCGTCACATTAGAGTATGCCTACTCGACCATTGTTGGAGTACTTAAGGCACAAGTGATACGATGAAGGGACTGTCACTGCAGGTGGAGCTTTTGCCTGCCCATCAGTGCATTGTAGGCGGTGTCTTGGGAGATAACCATGAACTTGGTGCTGGATACTAGACCGCTGAAATAGGTATTTAAGTGGATATTACTAATCGGTGTCTCTTTAGACCTGTCGTATCCTTGGATTCTTAGGTCGGAGGGTGTTAAATCATCCTCGGATAACGCCAGTTTCCATAGTGTCTGAGTCGGGATTTGGTTGATCTTGGAACCTGTATCGACAAGTTAGCAGAGAACCTCCACGCCATTGAACTGGTAGGTGATGTACATTGGGTGACTGTTCCCCAGTATGGGAGATATTTCAACTTCTCTAGAGAATGAGATAATGGCTTGGAATTGAACGTTCTCGACTGCATCAGTGTGGAATGATTTTATGGCTGCTAATTCCGTCACAAACCAGAGGGGGATTCTTAACGCCTCGGTGAGGGCCTCATGCAAGTTTGACAATAGCCGAAGAGCCTCAAGGATAGAGAGACTTTCTGGAGTTATGGAAAGGTGTTTGAGAATATCATACTTTTGTGCCATGAAAGAACTTCTGCTTACCAGAGGTTGCTCAACAACAGGAGGTATGGAGGGCCCTACTGGCTGGATCGGCAGCTGACTAATACTAGGAGTATCTTGTTGCTCCCTAGTCGAAGCATGTGTGGGAACTACTTGATAAAGGTAATAGGTCTAAGACTATTCCGTTTTCGGGCACGACTAGTCATGGTATGGTAGAGGTGACTCTGCCTAGTCTAGCAGCACAAATGGTGGTAGAGGTGGGTCTCAGGACACCAGATGAGGAGGCTATGAATGCTGAGCTCTACACTGGGACTGCTGTCTAGTCTTGGTAGCATGCACGGCCTGGATGGAAGTACATCCTGACACACTCTTAAGACCCATGTAAGAATGTCTCTGATAACGTTGGCGGCCACTGGGGACGTTTGGAAGATCTGCCAAGTGCTCCTCATCATTAGGAGTCATACAAGGGTTTACCAGCTCTATGGTATTAATCGAGGAATACCGTTGATTATCACTCAATGAGTCATCCGCTATTGGGCCGATTCTGGGATGAATCGCCTTCTCGGGGGGTATGAAGTCACCGAGAGTACGGGATGGTGATGGTATCGACAAGGAACATTTCTTTCCCTTGCACAACCAATGCTTGATTTTCTGAGAGGAGAATGGTTGGGACAATGATGAAGAAGTAGTAGCTTCTAACACATCAGCTTCTGTAGGCCCAGTCTTATTCAGGTTTGCACGGAAGATACCATGAGCATAGGCAATGGTCTTATGAGCCATCCAATCGTCATACTTCTAGGACCCATCATTAGAAACCTGATTCCACTCGCCTTCACTGTTGTTGTAGCTATCTGGCTTCAGGAATATGAATTCCAACTATACTGGAGATGGACCCAACCTAACTATGTTGTTGTCGACATGGTCTTGATGCCAGTACTTGAACACATAGAACTTCTCGAGAGTGTTCCCCTTGATTTGGGGATAGGGGCAGTAATTGGGGCGATCAATGAGGTTTTCCTCCTCTGGCCTCCTGTATTCAGGAAAATTCACAATTCCCTATTCCAAAGCACTTCGGAAATAACCGGGAACTTGGGACTCATTGAATCAATAAGTCCGGTGTCTCCTATCTTGGAAGGGGGGTCTGGGAGCCTGCCCCTTCCGAGGAGCTGGAGGAAGATGTCGAAGAGGCAGAGCCTGATTATATTGCCCAGGTGGTGGCGGCTCATTACGCGGGGGAACCTGCCGATTTTGGGATGGGTGTCGCTGGGCCGGAGGCTATGCCTGGGGTGGAGGGCCTCTGTGAGGCCCTGGAGATAGCTCCACTGGTAACAATTATACTTGTCTGGGGGGCTCTATTTCAGCGACTTCAGTGGTCTCGGCTCTGGCGGCCCTCCTTGTGGGAATTGCAGGAGGGAATGGGTGTGACTATCGGGCTTGTTTCAAGGATTCTTCTATGAATTGGGCCTTATCATAGATGTCCTGGAATCTCGCAGGGTAGTTCTAGGTGATCAAAGAGGGGACCAGTTCTGTCTTGACATTCTGCACACACATCATCAGTAATTTCTCTTGAGTCAGTGGCATGTCAAGGGAGTATGTAAGCCCTTTCCACCAGGTGACAAAATCTGTGACGTGCACATCGGGCCTCTATTTTCACATGAAAAGGTCTAATATACTCATCATCCGAGTGGTAGAACTGAACCGGAAGAGAAATTTCCTATGAAGATTCTCTCATCCGTCCACTGACCCGTTGGGTAGCTGGTTGTAACTGAGGAACACAGGCCCTTTGAATGTCTACACGAAACATCAGAGTTTGGCAGCTTCCTACTATTCTAGGGTCACCGACAAGGACGCCCATCTTGAGATGAAGTGGGACAAGTGTTTTTGTGGGTCCCATGTTCTGTTGAAAGGGGGAATGTTGGGATTCCTAAAACCCGGGGGTGTTGGCGTATCATCCACCCATGTCAGATATGGATTTCCATCAAGAAGTAAGGCCACCTATAGGGTCTCCAATTCTTTGAGGAGGGTAATGAGTGCTACCATTGGATCATGTGGTTGGGGATTCCTATCTTGAAGGTGGTCCTGGCCCACCAACGGGTTGGCAGGTTCCTCAACATGATATTCATGCCCAGTGGATCTTGGAGCGACTGGCGGGACGACCTGTGGAGAGGATGGGGGAACATGAGATGGATCCCGAGGGTTGTCATGTCGATCATGAGGGTTTCTCAACACGTAACGTGCCCTCTTTCCATAGGCTCTAGCATCATCCCTATCTACAGGGTCACCTGGAGGTGGGTCGTTGGGGGTAAATTGTGTCTACCCTGGTTGAGGACCACCATAATTTATTCTCCACTCTATAACATGCTTAGCATGGAGGTCATCGACCATTTTCTTGTGATTCTCTAGTTGCTGACATAACGTGGCTTTTTTGGAATCTTCCTCTACCTTTTGGAATTATCTGGATGGGTCTGAGGGTTTGATGGCTCCGAGGTTCTCTTTTCCATTATTGATATTCCGGGTAAGGATTAAGGATTTGGTAGGTACAGGAAGATCCATTAGATTTCCATGTTGACGGGAGATTTTTCGCAATAGATCCAATAAGTGTGATACTCCCTTAGGAGGGAGGTCATCTCCAAGAAGCTCAAGGTCGTCCTCTTTTCCCGATCGGCTGGCCATGTTAACTGCGATACTTCCTAGAGGTATATCCTCTATGTTGCCCGATAAATCAGGGTGACATCAGATAGAGCTAAAGTGGGGGGCCACATACTGTCCCCAACCATAGATTTACACGTGGGACAAGCCTCTCTGATTATCTTGCAAAGCGCTTTAATGCTTTGAACGCATTGTAGTTGGAGAGTCCTATGGTGGAATGGAAACTTAGGGAGCTGCGCCACGGGGAGTGTGTCCAAGTTGACCAAATGGAATATTTCTCCAATGTCTTCAAAATGTGGTTGGCTCTTGGGATAATCCGCTCATTGGTGAAAAAGGAGAAAGTGTGTTGCCCAGAGGGTTTTACAGAAACAATCAACTTCTTCTGGGGTGAGGGATTCTGGCGCACAAAAATTTTGTGCTGCAACGGGCCAAAACATCTCAATGAAGCAGTCTTCCACAAGGATATTCTATAATCTCCTTGGATCGGATTCAGGGCCTAGCCATTCATTACCCACTTATCGACTGGAGGTGGCTAAGGTGCCAGCAGTGGGACTTAGGTAGACCCATGAGATGGTAGGTTGGCCGGAGGAGAATATGGCGAACATGCTGACAAGCCACCACATCTCGGGCTATCCTCTAAAGGGTGTAGTTACTTGGCCACCACATCACGGTAAGAGAGGCATATGGCCGCAGTTTCTGATGTCGGGGTTGCAGTTACTGGTGATGGGACACAATGTTGCTTATCCGCCATTGGTCCTTAGAATAGATCTCAGTGATCTCAAGTCGAGGTAGAGATTACTTCTATTGATGATGGTGGTGACTGCATGACTGGAACCTATGGAGTTTCCAAAATTTCCTCCTCCTGGATGTACTTGCGAAGGGAGATGGGAATCCGATGGACCTCACATTCATGAAGGATGAGGCCGATACACCATGTTCCTGTCCCGGACCCTGTTGTGAAGGATTTTGGTGAGGGTTTCATGCCAGAGTCATATTCTGCCATAGAGTCCACGAAATAGACTGGTTTGATCTCAGTATAAATCTTCTCGACATTCATTTTGTGGTGGCGATGACCCGCCTTTCTACCTCGAGATGGTTCTTCAGAAATGGGATGATTTCCAGCATAAGGAGGTCCTTCGGTCATACCAGTGCTGAGGCAGGGATGACTCCTGCCTGAGTGAACCAGGGTGTGAGGAGCACCTAGAAAAATATCAAAGGGAACACGGTGAGGACATCCTTGTTTGATGGCTGATGTTGAGAGGGAATCCACATGGGAAATTCCGGAGCAGGTAGGTCCTCCGCTGGAGGTGGTATGAGCATGGGTATTACCTCCACACTTGTTTCCCCTTGTAGTGTTAGCATGAGGGGGGTCCTCATACTGGGAAGACCGAACACGACTAGGACCTCCATGATGGGTGATGATGGATTGAGGATAAATTTCACTTCCCTGCTTACAAAGGCGAGGAGGACCTTCTGTAACACCCCGAGATTTTATGAAAAAATATTATTTTAATTTCATGTCTTATGTTGTATTCTACACCAAGATTACCTTGCGCTATACGCAACACCGTATTAGCTTGCAGTATACGCAACACTATTCTTGGACCGTGTTACACACAATTTTGATAATAGTTATTATACGCAACATTGAGTATATATATATATATATTAAATGTATAAATGAAATATGGTTGGATTCTGTTATACGAAACAACGAAGGATTCTTTCACAACACGCAACCCTGACTTGGCTTGCATTACACGCAATCGTGACCTTCCTCGATAGCGTGTGTTGTACGAAATACCAGGTTTTAATAAACAATGTTATATTATTATAATATTGTCATGAACTAGCCGTTATGAATAGTATTAACTAAATTTTGAATTTTATAACATTATTATTCATCTTACACATTTCTAGAACATGGTATAAGAACAAAATAAATTTTTCGGGTAAAATAAGTATTTTTCAAAAAATGCAGTTTTGCCGCCTTTGGATGGCGCACCCACTTTAAATCTGGTTTTTGACATGTTTATAAGTTCAATTTGACAAAATAAAATTATTCTTTGTAATCATGAAATAAAAATTTACTTTGGATAAAATTTTCATATTATTCTGGTAACTTTCACATTTTAATGAATAGTAAAAACACGCTATATTTTAATTAAAAACAACTTTTTTCATCGTAATATCTTATGTGGTTAAATTATAATATTGAATGGTTTTAAAGTATAAATAGAATATATTTTTACCATTTAATATAATGTATGTCATTAGCATTGATTTTACCTTGAATTCGTAAGTTAAATCAATTCAATCTTTTGCAATGTTTTAAACAAAAACCCGTTTTTATTTGACAACGGGATTAATTTTAATTTAATTTCTGCAACTTCTGTGTATTGAATTTTAAAAAATGGATTCCATATTTGGAATCAGTGGGTCCAAATTATTTTAATATGCTACTTATTATTTTTGAGAATTATGAATAGTAACTACGGTAAATTTTATTTACCATAGTTAAAGGTAAATCGGGTAATTAAGGGTAAATATAATATTTTAAAATTACCCTAACAAATGTCAAAATCCTATTTGATGACTAAAAGTCGACCCATATCACCTAAGGGTCGGATTAGATTCATTTAATTAAATTTTTTCAATGAAAATAATTTAATTATTATTAAAACCAAAGAATGTGACAACATGTCACTTTCTTAAATATTATAAGTATAATAATTTTAATCTAGTGATAAACTTCATGAAACTTCGAAAATAAATAGTCTCCAGAAATCTAATACAATTATATACATCATAGGAATTTATTTATAATTTTTAGGGATTAAATAATTATCATTTATTATGACACATAGATGATGCAGTAATTGTCTTATTATTGAAATATTGACATAATTGATGTTATAAACACCAAAATAAATGTAATTTGAGAATTTTTATGAATTCCACTAATTTTCTAGGTTACTATGATATATTAGTGTTGATTTAATAAACTTGGATTGAACATATAATTCTGTTATGACTTTCACAAAAATCATATATCAAATAGTGTCAAAATTGACACAAAATAGTTTTTAAATAAAATAGTATATTATTAATTGTTATCTTATTCCTAAAAATCTAAGGTTCGGCCAAATGACTTAGATAAGGATATATATATTAATAATAAACAATTTGGGGTTAGTTTGGCATGTTATAGTAAGTGTATTAACCATATAGTGAAAGAAAACAAAAAGACACGGTAAAAGTTAAATTATTTAACTTAGAGTTAAATCTAATTGATAAGGTTAAAATAATACCCTAAACTTGTCTAAATCTTATTGGTTGATAGGATTTCGGCCCATCCCCACTTTAACTTCGAAATAAGACCCATTGGAACCATTATAAACCGATTTTGACTTTAATATAAAATAATATTTTGAGATATTCCTAAGGTGCCCCTCTCCTCCCTTATAAAAGGACACCTCCTCCCCCTCCTCCTCACACCAATTTGAGCACTCAAGCTCGGCCGACCTCTGCCAAAATCTCTTCTCCACTTCCCTAGAAATATCCTAGAGGTTCTGGTCTTCCTCAAAGACCAATTTTAGTGCCCTAAGAGGAGGTCTCAAAGAGGCACTTCAAAGAAGAGGTAATTACTGTTACCAATTCTTTCATCTTTATTTCTTCTTCCACTTCTTCTTCTTAGGATGTTTCATTATGAAGTAATAACATCAGTATCACTCATATACTGATATGTTATTATAAGTATGAAACAACCCTATTTCACCATCTATCCATCCTACGGAAAAAGAAATCACCGCGCGTGCGTAGGTACGGAATACCGTCTCCACGCCGTGGTGTAATCTATTTTCCACCACCACCTTACATGGATGGGTATAATGGTGTAAAGAATAACTATACATAGTTATTACAACATCATATTGATTCTGATATATTGTATAATCCACTCCAATTCAATTCAATATTTATAGAAATGATATCATCGCTCGTGCGTACATACGGACTACCGTCTCCACGACGCGATGAGATTCATTCTCCATGTTAACCATTTAAGAATGATTATAATGTATATATAAGAAATAATAATGAAATATATGACATTATAAAGCTACTGTATTTATGTATATATATACATATGTATGTCATCTACTTACTTCCATTTCAAGACAATAAGGAAAGAAAAACAGTGTTCATGCGTACGTACGGACTACCGTCTCCATGAACGGTGTTTTTCATTTTATTTATCTATCTATTATATATATATATACTGAATATATATGATATATAAATCATATTTTATATTCTGGAAGTAAGTAAATCATGATATAAGTAATAATGATGTCAAGAACAACAAGTCAAAACACCTACGATAAATGAAACGATTTTACCCAAAACGCTTCTTTAACATGGAATTTACAAAAGAACGGGTAATATAATGTCATAAGTGAACCATATATGATATCATAACAATGAATATGATTCTTTAATAAGTCAATGACATTATTTAAATCATTATACAGGAGTTTCGGACACATACGAAGCAAATTGGACCTAAGGTAAGGGAAATATCACAATCTCATTTTTATCTGAGATTGTTTATTCGTAAGTATTTACTGGGGTGTATTTTATCATCCACATCCATGTTTCCTCAATATTTAATATTGTTTCCATCCACTTGCAATAGTTTAAATCCAATTTTACCCTTAGGTGAGTTTTTAGTAAAGAATATGAAAGGAATCTTTTGTCGTTTTACCGTACGAGGTACTTTTTGACTTTTCTGACAAAAGTACGAAGAATGTTTTTTTTTAACTTATACGGCACGAACGGATTTCTACTGTTTTATAAAGCCTTATTTTCATGAAGCTTCCTCTAAAATATTTCATGACTATTTTCAATAAAATCTCTTTCTTTTAAAATTGCATGATGTTTTGTGAAAAGAAATTGATTTTGAAGAAGAAAGGATATTTTCCTCAAGAATTCAATTCAAGTGTTTTATCAGAATTATTTTCCATCTAAGATAATAAAGGGTTCTGTTTCTATCCATATTTTTACATTGATTTTACTATGTTGTGATGGAATTATGTTTATGAATTCCTTTATCTTATATGAATGGTTTTATGATGTCATGTTGTTTAAGAATCCCATTTTTATTACATGGGTTATGAAATGATGTATGATTTATGATTTTGTGGCACACATAAGAAAGGATTCATTAAGAGATGGGTGGGACCTATATCTCCCTCCAATGCATTGGGTAATGATTTTATATCTCATGAGATAGACATGGCTGGAATGGTAGGTTATACCGGTTCAGTGAAACAGGACTGAAACGAGGGTTACTCGATTCAGAAAGGGACTTTGTCCACTAAGATAGTCTTGGCATTGAGTCTTGACTAACAAGAAATGATTCTCTATGATTATGTGTGTATGCCACAAAGTTTCATGTTTTAAGTTATGATTATTGGGATTACATTTCACTTCTATGATTTATCCCATGTTATGATGTTATGATCTTTTTTGCAGGTTAAGATTTCCAAAAGCTCTGTTCTTATATATATGATGTGATTGATATTTCTTTTGTTTACCCTTACTGAGCATTTGAGCTCACCCTTTTATGTTTTCTTTTCCCCAGGATATAAAGAAAGGTTTTAGGTAAAAAAAAAGGGATGACCTTTATGGGAGATATTGAAGAACTTTCACCACGATTATAAGATTACGTTCCGAGTTTCCAAAGACACTAAACTATTACGATCCTTTAGTGTGTGTTTTTTTGTTATGTACTAAGTATTCCGCAAATGTAATGTAATGTCCATGTACGTCAAGCTTCGGGTCTCTACAGTTGGTATCAGAGGAAAGGTTTAGTCAACCTTTGGAAACTAGGATGCGAGAACTTTAGTGAGATTCCTAGAGATATTTCTAAGGTATGTCTAGGGATGACCCTAAGGTTAAGTATACGTATTGGTTATAGTACTAGAATTACGCTAACGATCATAGAATTAAACCTAAGATGTTAGATATTGAAGGTACTCCCCCTTTATTATGTTGTTTTCTCTAGCATGATTTTTGTCTCTCACACTATTCTTTTTGGGTTTTAGAAAATGGCTGGAAACAAGATGATTCACGATAATGGAGGATATGATGGACAATGGAATGATATGCTTCCTAATGAAATGGGATTTGGATGTCCAAACATCATTATTATGCCGAATCAGCAATATCATAATATGATCAATAAAGTAAAATTTGGTAAGTTTCCTGACTCGACTAATAAGAGAAAGATGGAGTTCCATGATGATCATAGAGGAAAGAAAGTTCAATTTCCCCTATGTAAATCATGTGGGAAGAGGCATCAAGGAGAATGTTTCAAGGGAACTGGAAGCTGCTTTGGGTGTGGAAAAGAAGGACACAAAGCAAGTAAGTGCAAAGGAAAAGGGTCAGTTAACACCATGGATGAGGATAATGGTATTGCTACGACATCAAAAATGGTTAAGTGTTTTAAATGTGGAATGTATGGGCATTATGCAAACAAATGCCCTAAGGGAAAGACTCATGAAGAGAATCAGTATGGTCATATGGGTAGTATTTATGTGGATGATGATGAAGAGACTACAAATGATATGTGAGATGAAAGAATTTTTGAATCTCGGTCAATGGTTTAAGAATGTAGTGGAATGATTACATGTTTATCATGTGTAATGGTGTATAAGTAATCTCATGGTACTATGGAATAAAGAGACATCTAAGGATTGTTACACTATTGTATTTCCTTGAGTTTTGAAAGTGTATGATTAATGTTACCAGTATCCATGAAAGGTTATTCAGATATTTTTGGAATGTAGATGATATGCGCATAATGAAGGGATAAGGAGAAAATTAAATGTTTGATAGTATTCATGAGCTCATGATTGATATAAGGACTAAGTGAT
Organism: Viscum album; assembly: GCA_963277665.1. Taxonomy (NCBI): domain Eukaryota; kingdom Viridiplantae; phylum Streptophyta; class Magnoliopsida; order Santalales; family Viscaceae; genus Viscum; species Viscum album. The sequence goes on from OY728144.1 coordinate 368,099,204, forward strand.
ATCATGGTTTGAGTATATAGAATTTTGAGGATTTTGGTATGTGGAAAGTGTTAACTTTTAACTGCACTCATGTTTTCACTAAGGTATTCAAGAGAATACACGATTAAGGACTTTGAATGTTTGGAATGTGACCAACAAGACATATCTTATGATATGTGGGGATCAACGACAGTATTAAATCTCTGGTAATCATTGTCACTATATTATGAGAGTGGACTGCAGTATTATGTATAAGCCTAAAGATTAGACTGGATTATGTTGGACATAAGTTAGTATTGTTTAAGGATAGAAGATTTTCGATATTATTGATGGGATGTTATAGTAACGTAGTTTTAGAAAAAGGACAACCTGCAGGACGGGAGACAGCCCATCGCTTCGGACAAGGCTGTGGGAATCGAACCCACAACCGAAGTGCGACTGGCCTTTATCGCCTACCACTGACCTACAGGAAGTCCCTGTTATGTATAAACTAGTGTTATTATATTAAGCAGTATGATATATGAAGTATAAGTCCATTTTAGGAACCATATGTGATTAATCTCACTATAGATCGACTTATGTATATAATTTTTGCTAACCTTTTGTTTGAGACAGATGGAATGACCCGTCATTCTATCACATGATCTGCTAACACTTCACGAATAACAAATTCAACTTCATTTATTTAAGAGATGAAGTGGAAATTGTTAAAGGCACGAACAACAGTGATATTGTACCAAAATAAAGTAAGTATTTATTCTAATTCAAATTTTCAACTTTAGGGAAATGATCTTGAAAACCAAAAATGTTGTCCTAGTGATCTTATACCTGATGAATTGGATGGTACCCTAGATCGTCACAAATTTATGGCTTTGTGATTTCTGGCTTTTCCATAGCCATGTTCTCTACCACTCTCCACCAGAACATGATGGTTAGATTTCTCTCCCATATCCATATTTTCACCTATGTGGAAACCCAGTGATTAGTTTATTTGGGTAACCGTTACGTTTCATACTTTTGTTTTTAAAGATAAGTTTTGGTATTCCTTTTTACGATGTGGGTTTCTATCAAAGAAACGTTCAAATAGTAAACCATTTATAACCCCGACGAATTTCGAGGGCGAAATTCATTTTAAGGGGGGTAGAATGTAACACCCCGAGATTTTATGAAAAAATATTATTTTAATTTCATGTCTTATGTTGTATTCTACACCAAGATTACCTTGCGCTATACGCAACACCGTATTAGCTTGCAGTATACGCAACACTATTCTTGGACCGTGTTACACACAATTTTGATAATAGTTATTATACGCAACATTGAGTATATATATATATATATTAAATGTATAAATGAAATATGGTTGGATTCTGTTATACGAAACAACGAAGGATTCTTTCACAACACGCAACCCTGACTTGGCTTGCATTACACGCAATCGCGACCTTCCTCGATAGCGTGTGTTGTACGAAATACCAGGTTTTAATAAACAATGTTATATTATTATAATATTGTCATGAACTAGCCGTTATGAATAGTATTAACTAAATTTTGAATTTTATAACATTATTATTCATCTTACACATTTCTAGAACATGGTATAAGAATAAAATAAATTTTTCGGGTAAAATAAGTATTTTTCAAAAAATGCAGTTTTGCCGCCTTTGGATGGCGCACCCACTTTAAATCTGGTTTTTGACATGTTTATAAGTTCAATTTGACAAAATAAAATTCTTCTTTGTAATCAAGAAATAAAAATTTACTTTGGATAAAATTTTCATATTATTCTGGTAACTTTCACATTTTAATGAATAGTAAAAACACGCTATATTTTAATTAAAAACAACTTTTTTCATCGTAATATCTTATGTGGTTAAATTATAATATTGAATGGTTTTAAAGTATAAATAGAATATATTTTTACCATTTAATATAATGTATGTCATTAGCATTGATTTTACCTTGAATTCGTAAGTTAAATCAATTCAATCTTTTGCAATGTTTTAAACAAAAACCCGTTTTTATTTGACAACGGGATTAATTTTAATTTAATTTCTGAAACTTCTGTGTATTGAATTTTAAAAAATGGATTCCATATTTGGAATCAGTGGGTCCAAATTATGTTAATATGCTACTTTTTATTTTTGAGAATTATGAATAGTAACTACGGTAAATTTTATTTACCATAGTTAAAGGTAAATCGGGTAATTAAGGGTAAATATAATATTTTAAAATTACCCTAACAAATGTAAAAATCCTATTTGATGACTAAAAGTCGACCCATATCACCTAAGGGTCGGATTAGATTCATTTAATTAAATTTTTTCAATGAAAATAATTTAATTATTATTAAAACCAAAGAATGTGACAACATGTCACTTTCTTAAATATTATAAGTATAATAATTTTAATCTAGTGATAAACTTCATGAAACTTCAAAAATAAATAGTCTCCAGAAAGCTAATACAATTATCTACATCATAGGAATTTATTTATAATTTTTAGGGATTAAATAATTATCATTTATTATGACACATAGATGATGCAGTAATTGTCTTATTATTGAAATATTGACATAATTGATGTTATAAACACCAAAATAAATGTAATTTGAGAATTTTTATGAATTCCACTAATTTTATAGGTTATTATGATATATTAGTGTTGATTTAATCAACTTGTATTGAACATATAATTCTGTTATGACTTTCACAAAAATCATATATCAAATAGTGTCAAAATTGACACAAAATAGTTTTTAAATAAAATATTATATTATTAATTGTTATCTTATTCCTAAAAATCTAAGGTTCGGCCAAATGACTTAGATAAGGATATATATATTAATAATAAACAATTTGGGGTTAGTTTGGCATGTTATAGTAAGTGTATTAACCATATAGTGAAAGAAAACAAAAAGACACGGTAAAAGTTAAATTATTTAACTTAGAGTTAAATCTAATTGATAAGGTTAAAATAATACCATAAACTTGTCTAAATCTTATTGGTTGATAGGATTTCGGCCCATCCCCACTTTAGCTTCGAAATAAGACCCTTTGGAACCATTATAAACCTATTTTGACTTTAATATAAAATAATATTTTGAGATATTCCTAAGGTGCCCCTCTCCTCCCTTATAAAAGGACACCTCCTCCCCCTCCTCCTCACACCAATTTGAGCACTCAAGCTCGGCCGACCTCTGCCAAAATCTCTTCTCCACTTCCCTAGAAATATCCTAGAGGTTCTGGTCTTCCTCAAAGACCAATTTTAGTGCCCTAAGAGGAGGTCTCAAAGAGGCACTTCAAAGAAGAGGTAATTACCGTTACCAATTCTTTCATCTTTATTTCTTCTTCCACTTCTTCTTATTAGGATGTTTCATTATGAAGTAATAACATCAGTATCACTCATATACTGATATGTTATTATAAGTATGAAACAACCCTATTTCACCATCTATCCATCCTACGGAAAAAGAAATCACCGCGCGTGCGTACGTACGGAATACCGTCTCCACGCCGTGGTGTAATCTATTTTCCACCACCACCTTACATGGATGGGTATAATGGTGTAAAGAATAACTATACATAGTTATTACAACATCGTATTGATTCTGATATATTGTATAATCCACTCCAATTCAATTCAATATTTATAGAAATGATATCATCGCTCGTGCGTACGTACGGACTACCGTCTCCACGACGCGATGAGATTCATTCTCCATGATAACCATTTAAGAATGATTATAATGTATATATAAGAAATAATAATGAAATATATGACATTATAAAGCTACTGGATTTATGTATATATATACATATGTATGTCATCTACTTACTTCCATTTCAAGACAATAAGGAAAGAAAAACAGCGTTCATGCGTACGTACGGACTACCGTCTCCATGAACGGTGTTTTTCATTTTATTTATCTATCTATTATATATATATATACTGAATATATATGATATATAAATCATATTTTATATTCTGGAAGTAAGTAAATCATGATATAAGTAATAATGATGTCAAGAACAACAAGTCAAAACACCTACGATAAATGAAACGATTTTACCCAAAACGCTTCTTTAACATGGAATTTACAAAAGAACGGGTAATATAATGTGATAAGTGAACCATATATGATATCATAACAATGAATATGATTCTGTAATAAGTCAATGACATTATTTAAATCATTATACAGGAGGTTCAGACACATACGAAGCAAATTGGACCTAAGGTAAGGGAAATATCACAATCTCATTTTTATCCGAGATTGTTTATTCGTAAGTATTTACTGGGGTGTATTTTATCATCCACATCCATGTTTCCTCAATATGTAATATTGTTTCCATCCACTTGCAATATTTTAAATCCAATTTTACCCTTAGGTGAGTTTTTAGTAAAGAATATGAAAGGAATCTTTTGTCGTTTTACCGTACGAGGTACTTTTTGACTTTTCCGACAAAAGTACGAAGAATGTTTTTTTTAACTTATACGGCACGAACGGATTTCTACTGTTTTATAAAGCCTTATTTTCATGAAGCTTCCTCTAAAATATTTCATGACTATTTTCAATAAAATCTCTTTCTTTTAAAATTGCATGATGTTTTGTGAAAAGAAATTGATTTTGAAGAAGAAAGGATATTTTCCTCAAGAATTCAATTCAAGTGTTTTATCAAAATTATTTTCCATCTAAGATAATAAAGGGTTCTGTTTCTATCCATATTTTTACATTGATTTGACTATGTTGTGATGGAATTATGTTTATGAATTCCTTTATCTTATATGAATGGTTTTATGATGTCATGTTGTTTAAGAATCCCATTTTTATTACATGGGTTATGAAATGATGTATGATTTATGATTTTGTGGCACACATAAGAAAGGATTCATTAAGAGATGGGTGGGACCTATATCTCCCTCCAATGCATTGGGTAATGATTTTATATCTCATGAGATAGACATGGCTGGAATGGTAGGTTATACCGGTTCAGTGAAACAGGACTGAAACCAGGGTTACTCGATTCAGAAAGGGAATTTGTCCACTAAGATAGTCTTGGCATTGAGTCTTGACTAACAAGAAATGATTCTCTATGATTATGTGTGTATGCCACAAAGTTTCATGTTTTAAGTTATGATTATTGGGATTACATTTCACTTCTATGATTTATCCCATGTTATGATGTTATGATCTTTTTTGCAGGTTAAGATTTCCAAAAGCTATGTTCTTATATATATGATGTGATTGATATTTCTTTTGTTTACCCTTACTGAGTATTTGAGCTCACCCTTTTATGTTTTCTTTTCCCCAGGATATAAAGAAAGGTTTTAGGTAAAAAAAGGGATGACCTTTATGGGAGATATTGAAGAACTTTCACCACGATTATAAGATTACGTTCCGAGTTTCCAAAGACACTAAACTATTACGATCCTTTAGTGTGTGTTTTTTTGTTATGTACTAAGTATTCCGCAAATGTAATGTAATGTCCATGTACGTCAAGCTTCGGGTCTCTACACCTTCACTGGATACTATAAAGACATAGAGTAGGTCCCCATCCCATGTGACATCTCCACATCAGTGATTCGTGGCAGGAGGAATGACCCCTTTCCCAGAGTGGTGAGTGCGGTATAGGCTTCTCTATGGGGTGTCGTTATTGTTTGGAGGATCATCATTCGGGTTGAAGGGGGCATGAGGCGTGCCTCCATGTCAAGACTGAATATGGGGAGGACCTATATTCTCCATGGTGATGGTATAGGGAGGACTTATATTCTGGGTGTTGCAGTCGTGGGTTGGTTTGTGGCGGGTGTCCATTACACCGGTGGCCAAGAGAGTCAACCAAGCCGACCCGTGTGGAAATTGGGGCCTCAATCCGGGCTGAGCATATGAGTGCCCCTGATCATTATATGTATGGGGTTGATGAAACACGTTGGTTGTGGCCCGGCTGACAGTATTCGCTGACGCCAAAGCCCCTTGACAGGAGTCCACCTCAACCTGTTCATGATAGAGGCATTGGGTTAGTTGGGCCTGTGATGGTGGTTTAGGTAGGTGGCTTACATGCTCTTCAGATTGGGGAACTGGGTGACGAAGCTGACATGGCCTAGTGGGGGCCCTTCTTGGGGGCCCCTAAAATGGGATCCCGGCTACACTGGCCCAGACATCCCCTACCTCATTGGCATCTGGGATAGAGTCATCAAGGAATTTCACGGAAAGGCTCCCTAAAGATTTTATGTTGGAGTGGGGAGATGTGTCTACCTACATGACCATTGTGGGTGGCGGTAATGACGAGGCTTCGATGCCTCTAGATCGTGGAGGGCCATATCCTAATTTGGGATGATCCCTGCCTCATATTATCTATGTACAAGTTCATTTATCACCCTTAAAAGAATGAATTCAGACAGGGAGATGGGGCGTGCGTGCCTAACAGTTCTGGTAATGGAAGTCATCGTAGACACGGCGGAGCCACATGGGGTTGGTGCAATGGAGTTTCCCCAACCCCTGCGTTGGTGGCCTCATGGTGATCGAGTCCCTAGTGCAGCATCTTGATTCTTTAAAAGGATGGAAGATTAAGCCAATAACGCCTAAAATAAGGAAATCGACGTCCAGTGCCCTAGAACCATTCCATCTTCCATGGCTTGGTAAGAAGGATCCACATTGACAATGTCGCCGACCAGGATGCCCAACGTTCTAACTTACCCAAAATCTATTTAGTTTCACACCAATTACACTATTTTCTTTGTAGGACCTAGAAACGGATAACTGGATCTGGTGACACATCAGTCAATTGATGTCTCGAATTCTAGTAATTGTCATATTGAGGAGAAGATATTCACGTAGGGTACACCATTTCTGTTTATGACGCTTTCATTGGGGTTCAAAATTCATTCTAGAGGACACTCTGGTTGTTTCCCCACATTCCTGCTTTCCAAAGGCAGGCGGAATCCATCACATGTTTAGGGATGTTTTCTCCTTGATCGAAATGGGATAATGGGATGTCAGTTCTTCCTTCCATGGATTCCTTCTCCGAATTCATCACCTCTTTTGGGTCTCCCTTATAGATTTAAGATGTTTTTCATGAAACTTGTCCCAGTTTCATATCTTAATGGATGCCGGTTATTATACTGTATCCATTAGGACATTCCAAAGGGTCCAGCTAGGGAAGCAACCTAGATTCAGAGGAGTCATCACGTTGGGACATGACTGGCATGTCTTGATGCTATAACACTGGTGTGTCTGGCTTTTTTACCCATATCATAGGTCTTCTTGAGGGTACGGAAGCCCGAGGCGTCCCATATCGAATGTGGGGAATTATATTCCACAGGCATTTTTCTGAGGTTTTCCTTAGCTTCCCATATTTTACACAGGGTATGTCGTGAGGTTAACGTCTAACAAACATGGATCAGACTGATCAGAACACTGGCTATAATGGATCAAATGGGTGTAACCCCTTGATGGAACACTGATGTATGGGCTAACGTATGGTTAGTTTCCAATTACTTATAGGATCAGCGAACAGGTGAATTGGCTTGATCCCACTGAGATGTGGTGGCCCGGGTAAGAATCAGGATGGATTATGGAGAGTTCAATGAAGCGGAGGGGGTTGATATGGAACCGACATGAGCACGATGGTGATGTTGGTATTGAATCTCGAAGAGACCTCCTACATATCCTCATGGCAGGGAATCAATGTCCTTGTAGTTCTGTGGGGCGATGGGACACCTTAGGAGGTGACCCGTACAGATGGGATCTGGAGGAAGCAAAACTTCTAGGTAGGGGCATAGAATCAGGGTGTTCGCTAAGGATAGTGACCCGATGATATGTTAGGGCTTACGTGTAGTTAGAGGCCCAGGATGGTCTGATGCTCGAGGTCCGGACCAGAGATGCAGATCCCAACAGTGAGGGACACAAATGTTTAGCAGTGTTTAGGGTTGGACCTCTTGGAGGCTTCCTACATACCTTGTTTAGAACACATGGATCAAACCTACATTGTTCATCTGAAGATGGCTTATTGTCGAATAAACCTCAAGGGTTTACCATCATATAGGAGAGTGACGGCTTACCACCGAATAGAGGGGTCACAATGGCTTACCACTTGATAGGGCCACAACTGCTTACCATTGGATGGGGTCACAATGAATTATTGCTGGATGGGGTTACAGCGACTTACTGCTAGATGGGGTTACATTGTCTTATCGATGGATGGGGTTGAACATCCTGGAGCCTTCATATGTACCATGTCTAGGAGACAAGGATCAAACCTACATTGTTAATGTGGGTACAGTTTAACATCATGTGGGATGAAAAAGTGGCATACAATTTAATGTCATGCTGGACAAAGGTGAACCGACGTGAATGAGGTCGGGACCCGTGGTTTTTTGTCTTGAGTCTCAAAGAGACTTCCTATGTACCATGCCTTGGAAAAGATCAAAGTCCAGGTAGATCGGAATTGGGCTTGGTACACTGACATGAAGATGTTTGGGGCCAATGGTTATTGGTCTTGAACCTCAGGGAGGCTTCTTACATGCCTTACCTTGGCAAGGATCAAAGTATATGTATTTCAGAATGGTATGTGGTGAACCGACGTGAATGGGTTCAGAACGACTTGGTCTTGGGCTTGAACCTCGAGGAGGCTTTCTACGTACACTATCTTGGCAAGGATCAATATTGAAATAGTTCAAAGTGAGGGTTGTTGGGCGTGGAACTCTGGGAGGATTCCTACATACCTTTCCTTAGTAAGGATCAAAGTTTGTATAGTTCGGAAATGTGTTCGGTGAACTAATGTGAAGGGGGGCGGAATGACCAGATGTTGGGCATAAACCTCCGGGAGGCTTCCTACATACCCTTCCTTTGTAAGGATCATTGTCCGTGTAGTTTGGAATGGGTGTGGGGATATAATCTAGGCAGCCCAAGGTCAGATCTCATTGAAAAGTCTTACTCTAAGCCCACATGAGTCATGCTCGGTGTGAGAAACAAGAGGGATAAATGACCAGACGATCACATCATGAAAGGTGCATTTTTGGGAAGTGAAATGGGTCTTATGCTCTATGAGGCCTAGGGAAAGGAAGATTAAGACCATTGCATGGATATCATCCCAAAGAGATAGATATTGTGACTTACTCAATGGTGGAGGCCCGGCGGTGACAAATACAAAAGGGAGAGGGGAGGGGTAGAAAAATCCATAGCTCCATTTCTCCTCTTAGTCATTGGTGTTGAAGAAGAGAGGTGGATCAAGGGTGATACCTCCTACAAGAAAATCTTTGGGCTTACACCAAGGTGGTTTCCCTTTCCCCATATATAGACACCACTCCAATAAAAAGGTTTTCATTCCATGTGAGGAATGATCTCACTCCCGTGAGACCAGTGGGGATGGAGAATGTCTAAGATGGGGCACCCCACGTGTGAGGCATGAGGTGAGGTCATAGTTTAACGTCATGTGTTGAGGACGATGATGTTTGGTATTTTATTTTCCTAAAGCTCAGATGCGGTGGGTTTACTCTGCACCCCTAGGACTTAAATAAACGACACCCTCTACACCTTAGTGAAGAGAAGGGGTCAGAAATGCTGTGGATGGGTGGTGTCGTGAGGTGATCCCATTGGGGATCCATGTTAGCACGGCTCTATGAAGAAGCAATATCGGTTAGCATGCCTATGTGAAGAAGAATTAGGTGAAGCAACGCAATGGGAAGTCATGTCCAAAGTACATTGAAATCACATCGTGAAATCCTGGATGGTCACACGAGAAAAGGATTTGCGGAGCAAAGCAGCAAATAGGTAGTGGCCTTGTGAATCTCTGGTGCTCCACGTGGTGGAGGGGCTTCATGAAGGGGTGTGATTCATGAAGTGAAGTGTCCCAACCTAAGAATAGGGAATAGGTGACGATGGAAGGTGCTTCATTAAGTGGAAAGGAATTCACAGAGCAATGCCTTGTGAAACAAGGGTGCCTTTCAGAGTGGAGGATTGTGAAGCAAGGTGCTTCGCGAGGCAGAGTGGACCTACCTTAGCATATGGGTCACATGTGCATTTGAGGTGCTTCACGAATCATAAATGCTCCACGATGACCCAGGTCACCTTAGGGATCCCCTTTTTCACAGAGGCATGTGGGATCTATGAAGGGCATCCCCCTTTGAAGAGGGGTAGAATTCATATAAAAGGGAAGTCATTTCAAGATGCATAAGCACCATGAAGAGCCCATGGTTCTCAGAGTAGAGGGTGCTTCGAGATTTGGGAGCTCCAAAGGCAAAAGTTCAGAGAATTTGTCCATTGGGCTCAGGGGGATCCCAGTATTTATAGGAAAGAGGCGTCGTGACGTAGGGCACATTCGGCGTGAAGGCGAAGCTTGCTCCGCAGTGGTCACAGAATAGTCAAAGGCATTCACAGGTCATCTCACGCCATTTGTTCTGCAGATGGTTCACGAACGTCAAATCAGGTCATGGAGGCTCCTTCCTCATTGCTCTGTGGTGGCCACCAGGCAATGGGGCTTCATGACGTGTCTCCCCCCTGAGGCTTTCCACTTTTTTTTATCTTCTTCCCAAATTTTGGCGCCATCAGGGGATTCTAAAAAAATTGATGTTTTTTGTAGCATAGTCATCCTATCCTTATAATGGATGACTCTTTATAGTATGAGTCATGTGAGTAAGGTACACGTATATTACACATGGTACCATTTAAATCGTGAATCAGTGAGTGGTTGTGGGAAAGTCGAGGACTGATGTTTTAAAGACTTTTCGTGGACATGGTTTCTTGGGAGTTTTTGTTAAAATAAAAAATGTCCATCTATGGTAGAGGAGGCATCATGTTTGACCTCAATAATTTTTTTTCAGAAGAGATGGTTTCATGTGATGGTTAAAGGCATGTTAGTTTGTTTTGATGTGAGCAATGATTTGGAGAAATTTACATGAATTTCAATGGAATCATTGTGTACTATTAGTTAGAGATGTCCATTCTCAATCCTGAAATCATCTTCAGTTCACTAAGAAATCATTGGTTCTACGCTAAGCTTTATTTATTTTAAATATCTCTCCTAGTTTGGTCAGGGAAACTTATTGAGGTTGTGCTCGAGGATCGATATAAGGTAATTCATATGGTGGGGGTGCACCGTTGTCCATGTGCAGGTGGTGACTCTCATTTCCCATTTTAATTGGGAATAGTTCTTGATCCATAGAGAATGGGGTTTTATTTTGATATGAAGATAAGTGTATTCCTATGGTGGGGACTAATAGATTGGTCAATGTTAAACATCTCTAATGTAGGAGAAAATTGGTGATGCTATGAAATATTTCATTGCATATTTCAGATAGATTTTTGTGTATATTCTCAAGGTGATAACATTGATACTAGTTTCAGAACCAAGGCTTCTTAGGGATGAGAAGGTTTGTGGTTTGGAGATTGTAAGGGCTCATGTTTTTTAAGACTGTAATTTTGAAAAAATATTTTAATTATTTCTATTAGTTGTTTTTAAGGGGTAAAATAATCTTTTCCCCATAGTAGATGATCTCATATAAAATTTATATCCACTATTTTGGTCCCCAAATATGGTATTAAGCCTATGAGAAGAGTTTTTTAGAATATTGATCCCTTCAAATTTTAGAGGCATAATTAATAATTAATATTTAATTAAAGAAATGTAAATTTAGTCTCACCATTTCGTTTTTCCGTACCCTCTGAACAAAGAAAAAGATTGAGATTTTGTCACCTCTATTGAGTTTGAAATGGTGATTTTTTCCTAGGTAAGTCATAAATCAAATTGGACATCGGGGCCATCCTAGATACCTTTTTATTTTTTCTTTCATTTTCATCCTTTTTCTTTTCTTTTATTTCCCCCATATGGATTCTCACACACGCCCCTTGTGGCTCCCCCATTGAAAGACCGAGAGAGAAAATGAGAGTGGGGGAGAAACAGATAAAGAGAGTAAGGAGGTATCATTGTGGAGCTTGGGACGCACTGGCGCATCGCATGGTAGTCTTGGAGCATGGAAATGGGCGAAGCTTCAGTGGATTCCCCATAAGTGAACACATTCTTTTTTTTCATAGAAACTATTTGATTAAAAAATTTCTTGTTTAAATTCCCATTTATGATTTCTTATGACCCCTCTCAGTCTGATATACTATTTGTATGGAGAAAATCGGGGTTTTGGACATCTCAAAGAGTTTTCAATTCTGGAACACATGTTTACATGGCGTATGGTTCAGGGACCACACATCTTGTGTTATTCCTATTTATCGAAAAAGAAATTTTCAAAGTACACACCATGTATTTGATATAAAAACCATTTTCTGGCAATCACTTTTTATAGTCAAGTACCCATCCATGCCGCCAATGTATGGAGTACATGTCATGTAAAGTACATGACCAAACCCCATGTGGGTTGCACAACATGTAATGTTACCCAGCTAGGCTGACTACCTGGAAAGGTTATGTAAGGAACATAAGAAGGTACCAAATGTTGGGTAAATGCAGTGTACATCATCAACACACCTTATACTTGGGATTTTACATTCCATGTATGGAAGGACTACATTCCTATGTGGAGTTTTGAGGGTGAACACTATGGAACAGGGTACACACTTAGTGTACCCCTTTTCTATCATTTTGAAGGTTATTCATATATTTTTTTCCCGATTCATGGAAATAGACCCATGAGTAGTCTATTATATGTATCTTATTGCATTGATCTTGTTGGGGGAACCCATGGGGTGATTTGAGGACTCATGATGGGTGTTTTTGGGATTTTTGTAATGGATAGGTTCTTCCTCTTGTAATCAAATCTAATTGTCTCATATGAGTGAGACATGGAATGAGAGTAAAAGGATGGGTGTTCGGACTAACCTTGTTCAGACCCTAATCTAATATGGTCTATAATATTTATCCCATTATTAATGTAATTGTAAATTTCCATTGAGGATGTCAACCTTACGAGATGTGACTTTCTAGCCCAATAAAATTTGATACTTATTGTCATATAGGATCACATGTAGGATGCCTCTATCTTCCTCAAGTTACTAGGGGTACTCTTTGGGATTCCTTATATTACAAGATATCTTAGGGAATCCCTTATATGATCCTTATACTTGTTATTCATTCTGGGGATCCAAAGTAAGATGCCTATACATTCATATTGTGTTGTAAGGGTCCTGTGTAAGACATCCCTTCTTATGTACCAATCTGAGGATCCCTTATAGGGTTTCTCTATTGATTTTATATTTGAGGATCCCATGTAGGATTACACATTTTAAATTTTAGTAAAGGATCTTGATTAGTATGCCTCTTCTTATGTGTATACCATGAGGAACCCATGTAGGATTCCTTCAATACGTTTTCTGCAAAGGATCCCGATTAGTATGGCTCTTTTGTTTAGTGACTTAAAAGACCCTATAGCTTCCCCATTGTTTTCCCACCCATGATCTAGTACATCAGGTGGGAAAATATGGTACTAAGTGTCACCTTATAAACTATTTCGAATTGGTAACCCATGGGGATTTGGATATAGTGTTGGGTTTAGTTGTTCATCCACCCTCACTCTTTTCCTTATTATTTCACATTTTTATTACTGATATGGCGATGACTAGTAGTGGTGATTCCCAGTTAGTGGATGTTCATATTGATGTGTGGTGTCATTATTTACATTTCATACACCCATACTTACTCTCCTTGGATATACCTATTGAGACAAGTTATTTTATTATTATATATATACCCAAATTTAATACCCTTGATCTAGTTGTTGGTGATTCCTAGTGTCAGGGTATTGAGGGTATGATTATGATATATGGGCATGTAATTCCTAGTAATGGTACTCATTGATGTTTAAATTCTCTCATGTGATAAGGATGTTTGTGCTATCCTCTGTTTGGTATGTGATGAGTATGGTTATGCTCTCCTCAATCGGATTATACTAGTTAATGTTTACACTCTCCCAATTGTTAGGGATGATCACACTATACTTGATCAGTTAATTTATAGTGGTGTTGGACATGGAATTTTACATCATTGTATTCTTGTGGATGATTAGTCTCTCCAAAATTATATAGATGATTCCTCTGTCCCTTATTTGTGACCAATAGGGGTTGGAATAACATCAGACTGGTGTTCTCTCGTTAGAGATTGCCTATGGTTCAGACCCTTAGTGTTCATCTGAGTCTCAATGTCGTGACTTCTTATGAACCGTGGAATAGGTGTTAGAAATTAGACATGATTTAGAATTCATTTGAAACATGGATTCAAGTTCAGTGACCAATTACAAGATATATGAATATAAATCACTAGTTACATTATTTTATGTTATTTGAGGACGAGTACGGGTGAACATAGGACTAGGAAGAGTATCCCCATGTGGTTGCATATCTTTTATTGAGATATTTATAAACATTTCTAGAGCTAGTATATGTAAATTAGGATTAAAGAATAAGAGATCGGCTTAATAATACATGGTTTGAGTGGCATAACATCTAGCTCAATTCTCTTGCAAAGGATATCAAGTCGATCAGGAATACGAACATAAGGATTGAGGGTTGATTGGTTTTATGTCATTTCTTCACCTTACACATGTATATTCATGTTCATGTTTATATGTATAGGTTTGAGAATATATATATACAAATATAAATATGGATATTCATTGTCACACTTTCCCAGTTGACTAGGATTAAGGACCAGGGAATCGACTGTCATTTCACGTTTATTAGATTTACATATCTTTTCAGTTGAATCTTGGATAGCCTAATATTATTTTATGATCATTCAATTGTGACTAAAAATTTATTAGTTCATTATTGGTGTGGCATACTAAGATTATATTCACACACATGTATGTGCACCTCTGTCTGTATATAAAACTTATTCCTAAATTTATGGTTTTGCTTAGTTTCATGGTTAATGGGGATGATTCCCAAGGATTCATGATTGAATGATGCCACTCGTTGGGGTTATTTTCATAGGACTGGTGTAGTTTAATAGTGTCCATAGAATTGTTATGTGGAATGGATCAGAGTTTTTAGTAGAGACGTGATGTTTTATTTCTATTTCTTTTGTACTCTTTATGTATATAGTCATCCCGGTGGGTGACTAGTGTTGTATTTATACAATAGTTGTGAAAGATTCCATAGATTTTCATTTATTTATAGCATGTTATATTTTAGTTTATTTATAACTTCCACAATCTATTTATTTACTACTATGTATGACACTTAGCTATTTCTTCTGATTTCTTACTCTCATATGTGGGTATAGTCTCACCACTATAGAAACCATATAACCAAGATACTAGTAGCTGGAATCTGTCTTATGGAAAGGAGAACCAGAGTCCTATTTGTGAATAAGATCGAAGCATCAGATTAGTGTTATATAGGTTGGAATGTTATAGCTAGCTTATTAATTGGAACATCCACTGAACCTCTCTTGGGATCATGTTTTATTACATGTATATCTCTTGAGGAAGAATATAAATGATTCATCACATGAAAGAACTCAGTGATCACACCACTAACTTATAAAAATAATACTTTTAACAGCGCTAAAACAGACATTTTTCAGATCAAAAAAATATTGATGATCATAGTGTGATTAAAATCCGTAGTCTTTTATTAGTGCAAGAAAAGAAAGAATAATGGACTCCCTTTATCAAATCTAAAAAACACTAATAAAGGGGAATACTTATGTTGTGTGATTTTTAAATTAAAGTACACTTAAATAGTAATAAATAATAAATACTAGTTAAAAATGATTATTTTCATAAAATAAAATTTACAAAAATAAAAATAAAAAATCAGTATATTTTAGAAATTCCCATAATTGGTTTTTAAAATTACATGAGATATTAAACATTATAACAAAAATTCAATAACATATATGTTCATTTTTCTATGTCCCCCAACCCCCAGTCATGCTACTAGTTTCTGAACAAACCACCCCAACTCAAGAAAACAAATTCGCCTAAAAAGAAAAAAAATACTTATGATAATAATACTATAGAGAAATAATTTAAAAACAAAGTGTCTATTTTAAACTAAAACATATAATTTGATTCATTCCAAGCACACCATGTGTCATATTTAGTTGTGGTTGATTCTTACATGTAACACCATTTATTTTCATTCTAAAAAGTTTATACTATTGGATTGGCTCTCATGAATTTTGATAAAAACCCCACTATGGATGAGATTTAATTCCAGAGTGCTTGTTTAGAAGAAGACATCAACTATCACACCATTTTTTGATCATCATCAAGCATCATCTCTATGAAAGTTAACTGAATATGTATAAGATATAATTGACAAGGAAACTAATTATTTAATAGTAAATAAAATGCTTTTTCTTGGTTTTTATTATGTAAAATTCCTTTTTTACTAAAATTTCAAATTAAAATAAAAACACACACTATGAGTCATAACAGCCACACTGTGCGTCAGATTGATGTAATGATGACTCCAACACATTACAAATGACTTATGGAAACTTATTATAATGTTTAAAACCAATATTAATGTGTTTACCAAATTTTCATTATGCCTTTTTTTGTTTTTACTAAAATTTAAAGTTAAACTGAAAACATGTAGTGTGGGTCATAACTATCACATTGTTAATCAGATTATCATCTGGTTGATTCATAAATGATATAAATGTCTTATTGATACATTTATTAATGTTTAAAAACTATAAAAATGTGCTTTCTCATTTTTATATATGTCAATTGTTTTACTAAAATGACATTTTAAACAGAAAATAGGAACTTAGAGTCATCGAGGTCACATCATGTGTTAGTTTGATGTGGGAGTGGTTCCTACATGTCACAAATGAATTATGAATAATTTTCTTATGTTATCAAGAAAATATGAGTCTTTTTTCATGGATTTTAGTGATTTATACATGTTTTTAAATAAAATTTCTATTTTAAACTAATAACAGAATGTTTGAATCGTATTGGGACCACCATGTATTAGATTGAGGTGTGGCTAAATCCAACATGTCACAAGTGAAATTTGGATAATTATATTAATGTGAAAAAACAATATGATTTTTTTCTCTGTTTCAGTATGTCACTTTTCTTTTTTTCTAAAATGTCATGTTTAAACTCAAATGACACAATTTGAGTAATACCAGTGACACTATGCACCAGATTGAGGTGCAGTTGATTCCTAAACATTAAAAATGACTTATGGATCATTGTAAAAAATTATCAAAATATCCAAATGTGTTTTT
The DNA here is from genome assembly GCA_963277665.1 of Viscum album. Classification (NCBI taxonomy): domain Eukaryota; kingdom Viridiplantae; phylum Streptophyta; class Magnoliopsida; order Santalales; family Viscaceae; genus Viscum; species Viscum album. The sequence continues at coordinate 368,116,378 of OY728144.1, forward strand.
TGGTTTTTATTATAATGCCTTTTTTAAATAAAATGTTATTTAAATCTGAAAAAAGAACATTCATTCATGTTGACCACATCATGTGTCAGAATTACATGTGTCTAGTTACAACATGTCAAAAGTGAATTATGGTCCTTTCCCCTATATTATGAATACAATATGAGCCTTTTTCTTTTCTATTAGTGACGAAAACATGTTTTGAGATAAAATGTGAATTTTTAATAGATAAGGGACAATGTGAGTCATACCAGTCACACCGTGAGTTGGATTGATGTTGTCTGATTATTATATATTATAAATAACTTATGGATCATTTTTATATAGCATCAAAACAAAACAAAAATGTTTTCTTGGTTTTGAGATCACATTGTTTTTACTAAAATATAATTTCAATCCAAAAAAAACATCCTTTGAGTCTTACTAGTCACATTGTGTGATGCCTTTCTATGAGAATGATTCATATATATAAAAAATTACTTATGAGTCCATGTCCTAAATTATCAAGATAATTTGACCTTGTTTTTTTATTTTTCTGTGAGTGACACGTGTTTTAAACTAAAATATAAATTTTATAATGATAACGGACAGAATGAGTCATATTTGGTTAATTTTTTATCGTAATGAGATGTAAATGATTTCTACACATCACAAATGATTTATAGATCATTATCCAAAAGTATTGAAATAATCCAAATTCATTTTCTTGGTTATGAGTATGTCACTTATTTTAATAAAATATCATTTTAATCTAAAAACACACACATCGAGTCATACCAGTCACATCATGTGTCGGTTTGACATCAGACTGATTTTGACACATCAAAAATTACTTCATAATTAATTTTCTAAATTTTCAATAGAATCTGATTAGATTTTCTCAATTTTATGTTAGAGACACATGTTGTGAACTAAAATGCCAATTTTAAATTGATAACGGACATTTTTACTCATACTATGGTTACCATGTATCAGATTAAGGTGTAGTTGATTCCAACATGTCCCAAATTACTGATGGATAATTTTCCTAAAGTATCAAAACAATATCAATTTCATTCTTAGTTTTGAGTATGTTACTTATCTATTTTTATAAAAAAATTAGTCTTAAACTCAAACCATAATATTTACGTAATATTAGTTCCACTGTACATTAGAATAATGTGAACATGATTTCTGCATGTCCAAAATGACTTGTGGATCATTTTCCAAAAGTATCAAAACAATATAAATGTGTTTTCCTAGTTTTTTATGTGACTTGTTTTTAAAAAAAAATTATTCTTATTTCAAAACATGAACATTGAGTTATAATGACAACATCAGGTGTTGGATTGAGATTTTGTTAACTCCTAGACATTAAAAAGGAATTATAGACCATTTTTCTAAATTATCAATATAATACATGTGTTTTTTCATTATTTTTAGTGAGTGAAACTTATTTTAAACAAAAATATCAATTTTAAACCAATATTGGAGACTTCTAGTTATACTAGGAACATCATATATTAGGTTAACGTGAGGATGATTACTAAACATCAAAAATGACATATGGATCATCTTTATAAAGTATAGAAACAATATGAATTCATTTTTAAGGTATTGAGTATGTCACTTATCATTCATACTAAAATGAAAATTATAAATAAAAAGACACACATTTAGTCATATCAGTAACATTGTTCATTAGATTGAAATTTGGTCAATTTCTATACATCATAAAGGATATGTGAATCATTTTACATAATTATCAATAATCATTTTGTGTATTTTAATTGTATTGAGTATGTGACTTTTGGTTTTTACTAAAAAGTGATTTTAAACTAAAAACATTAACTTCATGTCATACCAACACCCTTTTCATCAGATTGATCTATAGTTAATTCTTACATGTTACAAATGACTTATGGATTATTTTCCTAAAGTATCATAACAATCCAAATGCCTTTTCCCAGTTTTGATCACATGATGTGTGTTGTGAACTAATGTGTAAATATAATAAAATACGTATAAGATAAAAATGACATGGAAATTAACTAAAAAATTAGATAAAATGATTATAAAATTAACTAAATTATTAGTATTAAGTAGCATATCCATGATGTCTATATACATTCTAACACCATGTTTTCTGCTCATCCATTTCTAAAAGATCAATTTCCTCCATTATACTTATCCTTAAGAAACATATCAAAAAATAATATATAATTATTATAATACACATTCTTCACACACCAAACATATATCTATGGTCATAGAACATACTATATCACAAAAATAGTAGGTTATCACCTAAAATTTGATTCCAATAAACAATATAACAGAATGTACTCCTCCCACTCATCTCTAAAAAAATTACTTGTTCTTTTTAGTATGTAGATTTTTATAAATCATGGTAGTATAAAGAAATTTTTGAGAAACAAGTGATTAAGAATAATTTTTAATGAAATTAAAATTTCCTTTGAGAATTACCAATTTGAGGAAGTTATTCTATTGATGGTATATAATATCCTTAATATATTTTCAAACATAATAAACCTTCTTGAATAGCCCGAAGGCCTTTATTTTTTATTATTTTTTATAATCCACCTTTCAACAGGTGAGGTGGAACCCTTTCAAGGTTTGAAGGCAAAAGAGATAATTACATGACCTGTAGGTCTTAAGAGAATCACCCAGACAAGACAACTTCTAATATGATATCATTTTCGTTATCTTCTTTCAGACACTACAGAAACATTGACCAAAATAAGGAATTTTTTTGAAATATGTTTTGATAGTTAAATATTTCAGTATATACCTAAATATGTTTCTATTTGAAGTAATATGTAGGATTCTTATTTTTAGTCACCAACTTCATATCCTGATTTATCCTATATTTAGTGATTTCCCTGCATTAATAAAATTTATTTTTGAAAAAAACTGATAAATATAATTCTAATTTTATCTATAAAATGTTGATTATAATGAATTAGAAATTCACAATACACATCATATGTGGTCAGTTTATTTGGAAAACTATTCATTGGATTTGAAAAATAATTGTTTGGTGTATCTATATTGATTGTGATTAGCATTCAGTGCTTCCTAAAAAATAAAAATAATATGTAATGAAAAAAATAATAAAATTATTTTATATGATTAAATTTCATTATTTCACCCCAATTTTATAAGCATCCAAAAAATTATGTTGACTCTTATTTTTCTCCCCAATGCCTAATTTATTTCATATATTTTCATATAAATTTCTCTCTAATAAAATGAAATTTAGTCCAAAAAATGATACTATGATTAATTAATCTAAAATATTCTTTGTAGGGTTTTCCATTTATATAGTTGTAAGATAAACTCCAGCTGAAATTGGTTATATTTATAAACTTTAATGAAAATATTAGATCATTTTTCAGACAGGCGTATTATGAAAATATACCTTGTGTATGTAATAAAAATTGAGAATCCTAACCATTCCAACTTTCAAACCTCATTTATAATATCAAGACCAACCGTGTTTGTAATGAAATTTCCATCTATTTATTATTCATATAGAATGTAATACACATATACATATTTTAATTCCAGGTCATAATGATTGTTATAGATAGTATATCTTGCATTGGAGTTGGAGGAGAGAAGGTACTCTCGAATGGAATTTATGTTTTCAGGGTTGACTCACTAGATTTTATTGTCCTAACCATTTATTTACCTTCCATTTTATCCATTTTTAATATCATACATCAGTGAATATGTTTTTTCAATAACTATTATAGTATTTTTATTTTATAAAATTTTGTATGTACATACCTCATGTATCATTATATGATTAGACAGTAAATATATGAAATTTCAAACAAAATCATTGATCGTTATACTATTTTGATCAACAAGTGGAATATGCAACTCAGCACATGGCTCTAGAGCTACATCAATCCCCACGCCCATGTGAACTTTTGGTATTTCCTTTTTTTTTGTATCTTGTCAACCTCAATATTATACAATATACCTCTCAAAATATGTTGGTTTGTGGGTGTAGATAGATATAAATCACAAGAAACATTAAACTGTATATTTTTATTAATATAAATTTATTGAAAGTTGTTTGATTCACATTTACGAGAAATATTAATGGAAAAAATGATTACCTTAGGTAAGGTATACAATTTAGGGGAATGATTAGCCTCAATGCCAGTGGGGTCATTTGGTTGTTCTTGTGATGATATTTGTGACAATACTAGTTCTATTTTTCCTTTTTTCATATATATATCTGTCAAACCATGAAATTCAATAAATTCTTAAAATGCATATATGTGTTCCTACAATCCTTTAATCATCTGATATGTATTTTCTTTTGGATTCTTATTCTCAAAAACATTTCGATGGGACACTGCAAAACAAAGAGCTCTAATGTGGTCATATTGTTTCATATGATTTAACGAAACTAAAAGTATTTTTTATTCCACTATGGTCGATTAAAATTATTTTGACCTTACCATATAAAAAACAAAAGAACATAAATACATATTTTTATATAATATTTTTATAAACCATATTGAATTACTATTATGTCCTAATTATGCATGATTCCCAAATCGCTTTTGTGTTTTTATCAACTAGTTTTCCATCCTTATTTTCACAGACCTCTTTCAATAAAACATGTTTTGGGATTGAAGTGGATTATGATTTTGATTCACCAATATACATATAATGAAAGGAACATTTGTTATTTCATATGACATAAAGCATTTATTATTGATTTAAAATGCATTCCATTTTCGTTTCTAGTGAAGTGTACCCCATCCTTTCTTTGTGATAGGGAAACATTTGTTTTGATTAACCTTATTTATTTTCATCACTCCATTTATGTTTCATAAATTAACAAATTATAATAAAATTATATTAAATAAATACTGTAAAATAATATATTATTGACTATAATGCACCTAAAATGAAATATCATCATGCTGATTGATGAAATAATTCAATGTTTTTTTCTTTATAATGTGTCTATAAGTAACTGGTGGCTGGGGATTTATTTTTCCATCTACATACATAAGATTAAATTTTCTAAAATGTGTTTGGAAGCCTCTATAGGATCTCCCAATGGCCATTAATACATTTTTCTTGCGAAAATCTTCAAAAATAAAATGATTTTGTAAGGGATAATAAAAATTAAACATATGTTTCATTATATATTTTTTTGACAAAATAGGGATTGTATATCATAAAATTATCTTAATATCTATCCAAATGGTCTCCATTAATGAAATTTCAACCTGGTTCCATGAATCTACATAAATAATCACAATCATATTCATTGTATCCTCAACGTAACCAATGAAAATTTAATTTTTGGAATCAATAGGTTGGAAGTGTTGATTCCATCCAACCTCAAATTTTATACTCTTAATTCTTTCTATGATAATTTTAGTCAACACAGTGATGCTTCATCATTCCTATATTTTATTATTAACATGGTGTTGATAAACAAATAATTATATTGTTTCAGCATCAACCACTTATTTTTCACTAAGATTTGTAACATCATCATGTAAAGAATCCATTGTATGAATGAGTAGTCAAATTATTAGTTTGTTTAATTAAAAACAATAGTGAAAAAATAATATTATGTAGAAACCATAGTATATTAAAAAACATATTAACCTACTCAATAAGAAATATTAATTTTTTAAAGGTTGATAGCATTTTTCTCCTCTATCAATTATCCTAATCCCATCTCTATGGTCACCTCAAACTTATAATAAATTGTCTACATTAGATCCTCTATTAACTTATTGTGATATCCCAATTAATGTGTTATGCTTGATTGAATTTTAATATGACCCTATAGTTGGTTCAGTATCTAGTATGAAAATCAATCAATTCCTGTTTGTCAGATCTCAAAAAGAAAATACTTTCACTTCTTTGTGATTCCACATTGAATGGCTTATTATTTTACCCATCCATAATGAAATTCAATTTCACAAAGGCTATTTCATTAATATTCACTAGACTCCTTTTTGTAACCCATATGAAAAAGAAAATCAGAACTTGAAATGTTTTCTAATCCAACTGATATATTTGTTTGATAATTTTGAAATATGGAATATTCTCATAAATTAGATTTTAATATTTGGAACCATATATGTTAATCGCTTCCACCATAATCATAAATCCACTATTTATCAACGTACTATGATAATCATGTTCTTCTTTATTTAATTTATAACCATTAATTACAAAAATAGTGTAAAATATATGGTTTTCATGTGGTCCCTGAGCTAGCCGTCAAAATTGTTCAGCAATTGAATTTGTATTTTTAGATAAATAATTATTAATATTATCTCAGATATAGCTTATTCATTGTTGATTTTCTGTATTTGATACCCAACCATCATACCTTGAGGGATTAAAATTTCTAATAAAAAATTTTTGTGATTCAATGTATGGATCGACATCTTCACTATTATGTAAAATTTTAAGGTATGATTTCTCCCACAATATGATGGTAATTGTAATAGCATCTCTTCTAGAAATCCCTTTTCCCATAAAGCATCTATTGTGATGAGACATTGGGAGACTGGTGCTGTCAAAATCTGATAGGTAATCAGCATCTAATTCAACACCTTCTTAAAAAATATTTCATTTGATAATAAGACCTTCTCGTCTAATTCAATTCATGAAATACCCTTTAAAAATATTTATATACCATGAAATTTTGTACATCCATATATAATGGATAGGACCACATAGTTGAACCTCTCTAACCTAGTGAACCATCAGGTGGACAATGATATCAAAGAATGGTGGTGGAAATAGTATCTCTAATTCACAAAATATGACAACAACCATATTATTCAGTATTAGAAACATCATGAGGTATATAATTTTTCTCCATATGGAATTGAAAAATAAGTGGAGACTAGTTAATTAATGTCAAACATTTTTAGTTAGAATTGAATGGAATGCTGTAAACATCAAATCATGCCTCAAAACATAATATTCCTGTTATTTTATACCATGTAACATCAAATTAATCATTTACACAACATTCTTGATATTTGATAAGTAACCTATATAACTTTAATTCCATTAAGGAAAATGAAAAATTATAGTTTTTTGACTCTTGATATAGTGTGAACTACTGGAGGAGGAAAAGTATTCCCTTTACCCTTAACCAATTCCATGTCTTCCCTTATCCCCTTGTCAATCATGTTCTACCTAGACTTGATTCAATATTTTTTTTCCAGAAAATTTAGTGATGTGGAAATAACATTATCAAATACATTTTTTCAACATTTTTGACATCAATAAAATTTCTATCGTATGAAAATATCCAGAATAGTATTTCAAAGAAAATTAAACTCATTTTATGAGATTATATTGTAATGTCTTTTTCAACTGGTTTTCCAAAAATATTGTCCATGTCATTTACTTTATTGAATAGTTAATCACACATTAGTGGAGTGGTATTGTACCATGTTTTTTATTTCCATAAAATGATTTCATAGTGGATCAGTATTTATGAAATTCAAATAAAAAAATTGATTTCTTTAAATAACTGCCTTTGAATAATGGTTCGACTGAACTGAGTGTGTATATTCTTCACAAATGGTACACCCCAACATTACATTAATTTTGTAGCCACAAAAGCTTCCATCGAAAGGGAATTAATTTATTTCCTTATATAACATATCCCTCAATGTTAATTCATTAATTTTATGAGAATCACACATTGTAACACTTGTATCCCACAAAAAATTCTGATCATCAATCAACAAAGCCAAAAAGAGGTCAATATCATTAATAGGTAGTTTTGTTTGAAATATTTGTAGAGAGAACATAATGTACTTACGCTTTATGCATAACTATGGTGGAATGTTATAATTTACAGCAGTTATTTTCCATGTACTGGGAGTACTACTATATACACCAAAAGGAATTATTCCATTAGTAGAGAATGCTAGATGGAATTTATCAACTCATGTCCAATTTTAGGATACTCGTAATCAATTTTCTTCCACTAAGGGGAGTCTTCTGGATGATGTAGTTTCTCATCTTTAATTGTTGTATTTTTTTGCCACATAAATTTACTCATCATTTCTTGACATCCAAATAGTGTTCTTAAACCATGGAATGATATGAAAGTACCATACTAGTTTTGATGGACTTGATATGTCTTTCTTGTATTTATATGTGCCACATACAGGGTATTTTATGTGTGATTCATGGTCCTTTAAAAAACATATGTAATTAATTGAAAAATAATGTATTTTCTTGATATCATTTCTATTGAACATAGAATTACATTAGCATCATATGTTCTACATGGAAGTTTATTTTCATTTAGGAAAATATCATTCATCAGACCATGTAGTTCTATAAAGCTAGTGTCACTCCATACACTTCTTGCTTTCAAATTAAATAAGTTAAATAAAACTGACATTTGTGTATATTTAGTAAAAATGGAATAAAATGGTCTCTTATCATACCTATTTAACCCCTCAAAAAATTATTAAAATCATAAAGTTAATTATAAATTTCCATTTCCATTTCTTTCATACGATCTCCTTCGTCATTTACAGTAGTATTCATATCAAATGATTCATATACCATAGTATAATTCCAATGATTTTGAATGTTTAGTTTTACACATGTTTAGTCCATCATTTATATCTCTTGACTATTTCATGAAAGATCAAATGTTTTTTAATCAATTTTGGAATAATATTCTTTGAATAACAACAACATAAACATGGAGAATTAATTTGAGAACAATCATGTGCATCTTATTTTGAAAACCTGATGAACTCTTTAACACCATCTTCATAATAATTTATCATAGGATTACCATGCATCCATTTTTTCATATTCTTCCTATTAGGTTCATAAAATATTAATTTTGGAAAAAAAATTAAATAAATACACATATAATATTCATAATTAATGGAGAAAGTTATAGAAAATTCTTATAAGGGTTCCAAACATTTGAATGATATCAGTTATGATTCCTAATATGCTATGATTTACACAAGGGTGACATTAAAATAAAAAATCTGGTGTAAACATATAACAATTGGTCTAGGTTCTAGAATAGATGTTTTGTGGGGAAAAGGGTGGTAATTATATGTCATTTTATTTAGCCATTCTTGGTGGGAGTCCAACAAGTGGGAGGAGTTCATGTCTATTCATTTCTTCACATGGTATGTGGTGGGATCGGTGGTGTTTCATTGACAATCTGAGTGGATCTTTAAATGAGTGGGAAAGTTCATATGATCATCACTTTTTTGTGAAAAAATATCATGTTAACTTAATTATATTATCTTTACAACTCAACATGTAATTTAAACATAAGGGAAATTTGACCAATTCAACGTATTGGTTCAGCCTTGATCCATCATTCCTTTAAATATGACATCTTTCCAATGATAGGTAGCCACATAAATCATAAATGTTTCCTATATCATTAATTCCAATTTACAATGTTTTAATTCACTTTACATCATAAATCAAAACCTTTCAAATATTTTTTTATTTTATAATTAAAAATTATTTTTATAACTTTTTTAATAAAATAGTTTTAATACACATATGAATATTATATATTTTTTTGTTTTATTACTTTTATATATTTTACAATATTTATGTATCTTTTTCTATACACAGATATTCCCTAATAGTCTAGGACTATTATGATACTATGTTAAAAATGGGGTGGTTGTATATATCATAAAACATCATGAACTCTATTTTTTAATTATTTGAAATTTTAAACCAAACCCATAAATATTAGATAATTTTCATCACCTCACTAGTTGTATTTGTCTATACACAACTATGATTTTCTTGTTGTTTATTTTTATATATGGATTTATAAACATCATATAGTAAAAAATAATATTTTCATACATCTCATTAAAGGGATATCATTCCTTTTAAGGATGAACAATATCTATTTTCATTTGAATCTATCTATGAAATTTTACTATCAAGGAATCTGTATCTTATTTAATATAAAATTCCTAAGTAGTTAACAATATAACCCTTAATATTTTTTATAATTAGTTGATAGAATCAATCAATAAAAAATCATTAATTCACTATAATTTATACTATATAATTTCCTCTTACAAATGTTTTTTATGTTATACCCACTATGTCAAATACACTGAGAGGGAAGGTAAATCAGGGTATGAATGATTAAAACTACTACCACTTTTGATCTTGTTTTGTCATTAAAAAAACACTCTTATCTCTTTCCCCATATAAATATATGAACTGATATAAAATAACTCACGGTACATAACAATTTTACTTGGTATACCGTCATTGTTATACATCCAAAAATCATACAATGGTGATGTGATGATGTACAAAATCCACTAAATCCCACTAATATTTACAAGTTTCTGGCTTGATCACTTTTATTACGCGGCTCATTGTCTTAATAATGTTTAGGTTCAGATCACTACTTTCTCACTGGACACTCCCTATGTCTTTTTCTCTAGCTCACTTTCAGTGGAAAGGATCATCATGTTCCTCTTCATTTTATCACTTCTCTTGTAATGTATCCAATCTTAGTTTACAAACTTTGTAGGAACAGCAATTTTCATGAAAGGTCACATCCTCAACAGTAGGTATATTTTTTATAGAAGTTCCATTTTTTCCTGTTGATGAAATCCACTTTTCCACACATTATTTTTTTGTAGAAATTTATTTCACAATCTCTTTTAATGAATTTACAAGATTCCTTTCATTATCAATAAATTGTCTCTCTTACTCTATGAAATATCCTTCACTACATGTCATGAGTGCTTCGTGGACCACCTCTCCTCCACAGACTGCCTCCTCTTCTGCATTTCATCCTACTTATACAGAGTTTCCCTGCATCGCAGCTAGATTCTTCTTCTGCAGACCACCTCTCATCTGCGGACTGCCTCTCCTCTGCATACCCTTCCTCTTTTATGGGTTATAGTGCCTATCAAAACACTTTTACAGAACATATTATGCAAACATCTTCACCATTTACAATATCAATTCCACATGAACTCTCTCCATTTCTGAATTCCGCCTTCTCAACTCCATAAAACATCACTGAATTCTTCTCAGAGAAAAAATGATTTATAATGAAAATTTCTATCACATTAATGATCTAATTACAATTCCTTATATTAGAAAATATATCTAAAAATATTACTAATCTGATTTCGCCAAATATTTGATGAGGTACAGCCTTCACTGAGTATTGTGCTTCTTGTGCGAACCATTTTTGTTCTACATTCCATGTAGCTCCTTTCCATCACGGTGGTCATTTCCTTCTAGAAATGAAACCCTTTGTAGCTCCTAAAATCACCACTTTCTTTTTATAAATGATAAGCCCCCCATGAACCATTTTCCTCTCCCTAACTATGAAAATCTCATGACCCATTTTCCAAACATGGTTCACATACTATTCTTCACGGTCCACAGAGTACTGCAATTCGGAAATCCATACCTTTGTTGATTTCCACCCAATTATACAAGCCCCCTCTGTAGTCCATGAAATTTTCTTCATAGTCTGTATATGATTAACTCCTTTGGGGAAGTCCTGCCTTTTCCAAATAAAAACTCCCGATTTTGAGGGCCAAAAATTTGGAAAACAATAGGAAACTAACCAACCTTTAAACCATTCATGGGAAAAATCCATCCATAACCATGCATGGTCATCTTGCTTTTTCAACAAACATAATCACGCTCAAAACACTGACAGGACACCTTTAGTGATTTTTTCCAAACAATCTCCCCCTTTGGGTTTGTTGAAATTTTTTCTCAATTTGTAAAATCATTGATACTTATTTCATATTTTTCCATTATTTTCTTCTTTTGAATTTGATAGTGATCAAGGATTTACTCAACACATATTCTAATCCAACATCATCCATGATCTGCGTGAGAAACATGATTATAATGTAATGTTCATCATTGAATCACATCATTCCATTCAGAAACCACTTATCTATATTCAACACTAACCTCATCTCTCTTGATATATAAACTTTTATTGGTCACATCTAGCATCATCAGATTTAATACTCCCCCTATCCCACTACTCCCCCTATCTTACCGATCCACATGACATATTATCCCCATGTTGAAATTTTCTCCCATTTTATAGCCACAAATTCTCTACCTTTTTAAATGAACCCAAATGACACTTGGTTGTTTTCTACAATAGGTTAATGAACAGACATCGATACATTAGAGAAAAACACACCATTCCTCAGTGATTGGGGGTTTCACATCCACACATTTTCATGCATGGAGAGTTGACTAAACTCCTAGAGTCAAACACTTATTTGTGTAAGGGATTCATAAGATTGTATGCAACCAGTTGTTTTGTTGACACATACTCGAACATCACAATCCATTACTCCACTTTCTCCTTAATAAAATATTACTGGATCTCAATGCGATTTTTCCATGAGTGATTAGCTATATTTTTTCTACGATTTATTGCACTTAAATTATAATAATGGATTCTTATTAGAGATATCAATTCAAATCCCATATCATCAAGATGCCGGTTCATCCATAATAAATCTGTTCAAGTTTGAGTGGTCATAATATATTCAGCTTCTATGGTGCTCAATTAAATGAAATCTTTTTTATTTCATAACATAGAAATAAAAAACTACCAATATAAAATGCTCCACTTGATGTTGATTTTCTATCATCTACTGATCCAGACCAATCTATATATGTATATCCTAATAACTCTTACTGATATTTTTCAGTGTTCATCAAACTACAATACACCATTCCCCTGATTAGATGATGAAATTCTTATTTTTGGCCTCGAAACAATCTCCCATATCTGATTATTCTCAATTTGGTCAAGCTATTCATTTATATCATGAACCCAACTCTCATATCCAGCAGCTTAATCAAAACAATTAGGCTCTACATATGATAAGTATGATTTTTGTTGTAGGGTCTTCAGTCTCCTTTTTGGCACTACCATTGTCATATCACCAATTATGTTATATCTATCGACTTTTTATCTTCTCTTATATATTTGTTTGGAAACTGACTTGTCCTCCTCCTTTTCATTATATGAATCTTCTTCTGAATCAACCTTTAGAACTAGATCATCCCATGATCTTCTGATCTCATCCCCACTATCCTCTTGGGATTGATTATGTATTTGCTTATAATTCTGCTCATTATCCACTATAGTTACATCATGGATTTCAACTACCTTTTCTAGCCACTTTTTGAAGAATTTATATGATTTTCATTTCATTCAGTGTCCAATAACAGTACCTTAATCTCCACAGGATTCAAACATAATATGTTTCTCCTTATTGAGAAACTTACTTTTGAAGACTCAAAAGACCTTTAATAATGACTTCTTTCCATACCAGAGAACATATATAGACTTTTAATCAATTAGTGATAATAAAGATCTATTTTCTGTGTTGACTATTGTCATGAGTAATTCTTTCCAAAACATATCTGGAAGGCCTTTCTTAAGGAGCATTATTCTATCCAAGTAATTGATAATTCAATTTCTTCTCTCAACAACTCCATTCTGCTATGGATTTATTGCTGATGAAACTAGGTTCTCTATACCATGTTTCTTGAGATAATCCTCCACATGGATACTTGTGAAATTGGATCAGTTGTCTATTATGATATTTTGGATTTTATGACCTAGCATATTTTCCCCTTCCCTTTGATAAGTTACAATGTAACTGAAAACCTCAGACTTGTGGGTAATGATTGATACTCATGTCATTCTGCTAAAAACATCAGTGAAGAAAACATTGTATCTCCCACCACCAATATATCATTGTGAAATTAGTCCGCATACATAAATATGCACTAACTCATGGAATTTTTGTTATCCTTTTCACTTTTGTATTATATATATTTTGAATGGTCCTCCCTTGTTGAAAATCATCACACATATGAGTACAATCACTTAATAATATAGGGTGATCTCAAGCATCATCATATTACACCAAATAATCTAAGGACGTTTGGATCAGGTGGAAAAGATGTTTATGCCATAACATTTTTTCTCCATCCATTGATAGAAGGCATATATCTTCTTCTCCACTAACAAGATATATATTTACTTTTATATTTTTTCCCTTCAAAACAACGACACTTCCTTTTTCAATGTAGACATAGAATTTATTTGAAACAATTCTAGAATGTCTTAAGTCATATAGTTGGCTAATATTAAGCATGTTGTGATTTTGACCTTCAACAACAAATACATTAGCATGTCTCATGTCTTTTCCCCCAACAAGGATTTCCCAAAGAAAACAATATTCAAGACTTCATCATTACCAAATCTTACAACACCTTCCTTATAATACCTGATTATGGTCACTAACTCCTTATTTCCTATCATATATGAGGTGCATCCACTATCAATAATCTATATTCCCATGCAATATGATTCTTTAAAATTAATCTCTACAACCTCTTCCAATTAAAATTTCTTCTTTTTGATCCCTATTTGTGAATTCATACTCGGTATAGATTGATAGTCATGATCTTCCTCGAAGTATGATGGACCAGCTTCATCCTACAGAAATGCAAATTGATTTTTCATTTTTAGATCATTTGATTATTTTTTTAGCTTCTTCTTATGACCACATTCAGTCACCTTCAATAAATTTCTCCACATTGTTGGTTATAAATATCATTCCATATGTCTGAATCATCCAAACCTAAAATGGTGAACAACAAATGAAGACCTGAAATATTGAGCTTTATATGACTTTATCTATTGGTACTGTTCCCCTAGGTACCTCATTTCTATAGAGAAAACATTTTTTCATTGTCTTGTCTTTCTGAAACAATAACATAAATTGTGGGGTTCATTCATATGTGTCACTACAACACTACTAATTGTCCCTTGGGTTTTCTGAAACTTCTGATTCTCCTTCATACCCAAATAAATCACCAATCGTAGAGTGGGTTCTTGTGGCCTCAATTAAATCTTTACTGCTTTCAGTTTTTTATCAAGCCCCCTATTAGCCTCACCATTTGTATTATATTGTTGAATCTATTTTGATGGAATATTATGAAGAACTTTTTTGTTTCATTTTTCTTGTATGATATGACTTCCTAGTGCAAAATCGAGATTCAATAGTTTTTATTCATCCTTAACACTTCACTACAGTCTGACAACTTCCTCATAAAGTTCTTCAATACAATTGATTTGATATTTTCTAATTTTAGCCGAACTATTGAGTTCTCTTTCTAGTTCTTCAATTTTTAACTTGTACTAAACAACTTTATCTAAAATCTCTAGAATTGAAGACTTTAGTTTTTCACGTTTTCATTTATTTCAGACTGCACTTCTTCCTTGTTCTATATATAATGTTTGGTATCATAAACCACTTTATTTGAATTATTTTATTTTTATATCTAAACATCTATCACTCCATATGTAGCTCTTAATTCAACATAAAGTCATTGATTCCTTAAACCTTTCCTTATTTAGTGACACTTTCTTCTTTTTATATGTAATTTCTAAAAAGTAACCCCAAAGAATCTTCTTGATGATCCTTGTAGTCCTCCAACCCTTTTTCCTCATATTGTTTTGGAACTTTTTCCTTCTTTTGAAACTAGATTATTCTTTTTGAAGAATTTTCTCTTATAACATATCCTACCATTCACATTGGTTAAATACATATTCTATGGAATTTTATCATTTTCAAAATCGTAATATTCAAACTTATTAGGACACCTTGGTAAAAAAATTCCAATATTTCTATATAAAAATCATTCAATTGGATGTTTTCCATTGAAATTTCATCTTCCTATTTTTATATTTTAGGAGATAAATGACATGATTTCATCCAAATTGTCATCCTACTGAATATCTTCAACTGTGATATTCTTCATATCCTTGAATTCCTATTCTTTGGACTTCATCTTTTCCACTGCATCATTATCTTCATTTCTCATTTTATATGCACCAACAGTACTTTGGAAGTTATCCAATTTTAGCTACTTTGGATCATTATCTTCCAATTTATAAACCATTATATTAAATAGAGTTGTAAGGTTTCTAAATATGTTCTTGAAAATCATAATATCTTCAATAATTTCTCTGAGAATATGCATCTATTCCAAGAAATGATTTGCTTGTTCAAATAATGTATCAACATACTAATTATGGTGCATTCTAAGATCCTCATATTGGTTCCATAGAACCTAGAGAATTTCTTATCTAACTTTTAAGTCACCCTCATAAATGAACAAAATATTATCCCAAGTTTCATGTGATGTTCTACATGACATTGTGTTTTTATAGATTTAATTGGATGTGGATCTCTCTAAATCATTGATCCCTTTCATATCAGCATCTAATTACCTTCTATCAGCTTCTGATAAATAACAAATACAAAAATTGGTGGATACTCCATGAATAGCTACTATAAATCCATTCATTAAGAATGATTGAAAGTTGTGTTGCATTCAATTCTTCCATATTGAAAATTATTTCTATCCAAGAGTGGAATCCCTCGGTGATTGAACACCTATATTTCTTCTATTGAGAGAGATACACTGACATTCAACCTTTATCTTTGATACAAATTGTTTGGTCTAATAGTTCAAATACACTAATAGTGGGGTGAATCATGGTATTAATGATTAAGACTACATCCCCTTTTGATCATTTCTTGTCATTAAGTAAAAATTATTCTCTCTTTCTCCCATAGAAATGTATGACATGAAATGAAAGAATGCACCAAACACAATGATTTTACATAGTTCACCCTCAATGGGATATGTCCAAGGAGCATACAAAATCGATGTGCTGATACTGTAAATCCACTAAATCTCACTACCAATTACAAGGTTCGGTAGAGACCACTTATATGCTGAGGCTCACTACCATTACACGATTTATCAGTATCTCACTACTTTCTAAAGGGTCACTCCATATGTCTCCTTATCTATCTCACTTTATGTGCAAAGAATCATTGTCTTACTCTTTCTTTTCTCACTGCTCTTGGAATGGATCCACTCACAGTTTATGGACTTGTATGTTCCTTTATTTGCATGAAATCATATATCTTTAACTATAGGTAGATGTTATGTTGAAGTATCATTTTCACCCATAGATGAAATCCAATTTTTTCTACTATTTTTTACATAAATTAAATTTTCAAACTATTTTAGTTCCTTTTAAATCGTCTCTTGTTCCTTTATTAAAATCCTTGCTTCTTCTAAGAACTATGATGCTCCACGTGGTATGAGTGCTTCGCAGAACAACTCACCTATGTTGACTGCCTCCACTTCTGTGTACTATCCTCCTTTCACAGACCGTCCCTACTTTGCGAACAGATTATTTATCCATGGACTACCTATCCCCCATAGACCACCTCTCCTTTGTGGACCCTTCTTTAATTGAAGGCTACAGTTCCCCGCAAAACCCTTTTGCGAAATTACTTTTAAGAACTGCTTCACCCTTCCCGGAATCATTTCTCTATGAACTCTATCTTTCATGGAATCCTACATTTTGGACATCTTCAAATTTTTCCCAGAGAAACATTTTTTCTTATAAAACTTTCTCTCTCATTAAAGATCGGATTAGAATCCTTATATAAGAAAACAGAACTGAAAATTGTGTTATTCTGAATTTCCCAAATTTTCGATGCAGTATAGACTTCACCATGAATTGTTCTCCTCCCAAAAAAAATATTTCCTTTCGTAGTCCAGATAGGTCCTTTCCATCCTAGAGGCTAATTCCTTCCACAAAAGAACCCCTTTTTAGCTCCTAAAAATGCTGCCTCCTTTCATAAAATGATGCTCATCCCTCAAACTACCCCCCCCCATGAACTGTGAATTTCATAGAAACCAATTTCCCTACCTATTCCACGTACGGTTCTTCATGGTCCACATAGCGCTTCTCGGAGGAAATCCTAACATTACTGATTTCATTCATCATTCCATGAACTCTCATTTTTGTCTGTGAACTATGCTTCGCTTAATGCATACCATTCACTCCTTTACAAAAATATATAATTTCCTAAAAAAACTCCCAATTTTGAAGCCCAAAATACTGGCAAACACTAGGAAACTGCCCCACCTTAAAAAGATGCTTCAGGAACTCCAACCATACTCATTTTCTGTCATCTAGATTTGTCAACAAATGGAATCACACCCAAAAACACTGAGAGGATGCATTTAGGGTTTTTTTCCAAAAACAATAAACGCCTAATGAAATTAATTATAACAAATAGTGTTCTTTAAAATGGTTCACCATAAAAATAGTTAGTAATATCCTTAAATTTATTAGATAAAACCCATGATCACCCAGTCTACTAGAATCACTATATAGATTAAAAATGAGAAGTGATTCTCCATTAACCTGTCTAAAATAAATTTTTTCCTACATTATGTAATTTTATCCCTCACAAACACTAATATATATTTTAAAATTTCATAAATAGTGGTTATTCACTGAGAATATACTTAAATCATTAAATTTTAATGCTTTATACTTATCTTCATAACATTCTTCTTCCTATAAATGCTCTTCATTATCTCATTTCTCTTGGATTATCTACTATTTCACCACTAATTTTTTTCTAAACACTATCCTAGAAAAAGACCTTTCGTTTGGGGTATTGAGTGATTTAAAATGTTTTTAAAAATAAGAACTCTCTTAATCATATGGGATTAGTTTCATAAATTATCTTTTATTTACATTATAAAATAAACAAAATGTAAATAAAAATTATGGGAAAAAAATTATAGTGGTTAATTACTAAAAACAATATACACATGTAAACTCCATCAACACCAAATATAGACTTGATGATATTTATTTATATAATTTTTTATGTATTCACTCAATTGGGTGGAAGATAGTGAAGTAATGTACAAGGTTCCACGATATTTTACAATGATCTCTATTACAAAGATTATAAATTTCCCTTAGATACTTTTTCTATGGATATAATAGCAGATTAAAAGTAACCAAAACAAAATATCTTACACTATGTACTAAAAGTTACAACTTATAAAATATAAAGTTAATATAATCCAATATTTTATCCATTAATGTATGAAATCCTAGAATTAATGCATGTTTTTATTTTACTAAAAAAATCAATTTCATGTATATATATTTTTAACAAACACATTCTATAAATAAATCTCACAACAATCAAAGGAAAAAATGGATTTTATAAATATAAATCCATCATTTACAAAATTACCATCTACAAATTCTCATAAATATTGGTATTGGATTTAAAATTACCTAAAAATTGAAATTGAATCAACCTTGTCATATCTATCCACAGTGTCTTAAAAATATATAATATTAAAATTCAAAAATTCTTCTCATATAAATATGCAACATCAAAAACTATTTTATTTTTAACTAAATAAATATAATAAATATGAAATATGTAATAGTAAAAATCTTCATTGTTAAAGATAAATAAAATTATCTTCTCTAAATATGTAATGTTAAATTTTGGCTTCTCATTAATATGTCAGAATTATACACTCAAAAAAATTAATACATAAGTCTTATATATGAATAAGGATTAATATTTAAAAGTAAACCATGAATGAACTCGAGTTCATAATTAACAGAATTTATATATATCCCATCATATATACGAGTCAATCATCAATATGAAAGAGATCATATTTTTGTGTAATATTTTTTCCTATGTGAATATTCTAGTTGTGGACAGTTGACATCACTTCTCACTAAAAAAATATATTTTATTATATAGACAAATTCCCAAACAAATAGTACCTAAATATTTAGTCATCATCAACTATATATGTAATATTTTGTACTTTGAAAAACTTTCACCACTACCATCATATATAAGGGTAATCATATACGTCAATTTCCCTATAAAAACATAATATCTACCCCTTATTAAAAATAACAAATTTGTAACATAATTGTTTTTGATATATAAGATATTTTATATCTCTATGATCATAACTAAGGAATTTACTTGATTTATGATACCTTTAATTATGTTGAAAGTGTTATACATCTGAGCTATTATTTTTAAAATAAGAAATTGTTAAAAGCGTAATATATATATATTATTCTTTGAGTGTTAGTGGATAATTATATACACTTTTTTGGAATGTGGTCTAAGATATAATATATGAAATATTTACTACAATATATATCAACAATAAGAAATCCATTAGAGATATGTTCTTCTGCCATGTGGCAACGTCCACTCTCTACTGTAAAAGACCTAGGTAGTGAAGAAGGGGATGAGGAACTATAAGGGGTAGTGATAAAGAGCACTAGTAATGGGTTGAAACTAATAAAAGAAGGAAACCATTGGTCAGAGAGTTGTGTGGAAGCATAAAAACTAAAACACAACATGTGAACTGAGAATGACCTATGCAAGTCATAGTAGTGTAAAATCAGGAATGTAGACACCCACATATAAGGAACCACTAGAGGAGGATGAAAAATAGAGAGGAATTCATCAACAATGATCCTAAACATGGAACCACGAGACTGTCGAGCCAATATAACACTACACTATGGTACACTGCTAAACCCGAACAAGCAAGAAATGAGAGGGGACGAGAAAACAATTAACACACCTTATATTTTATGCTTGGTTTGTCTAAGAGAATGTCTAGGTGACCCTATAAGATAATAAAAAATATTAAATATTAATAAATACTACCAATTATAATAATTTTAAAAAAAATTAATAAAATTTAGAGATAAAAAATAGAATATATTATATAAATTACATTAGTAAATGAAATTCTAATTTGAATATTAAAATTTGAATAAATTACATAATATTAGGTATATGTGTTTCTATATAATATTTCATTCATTATTTATGTATTTGTTTGTGTGAGATTAATGGAATTATATAATATGTAGCATCTATTAGTGAAACAAATAATAATAATGAAAATATTTGACAAAAAATGAAAAGTTAAAAATAGTACATATTGAATAAAAATATAAATAATGATAAAATATTCTGATTAGAAACATGATATATATTAAATATATTATGTTCCTAAATGATATCCTAAAATGAATGTTAAAAATTGATTAAATTATGGAAATATAATGTGTGTGTTCATTTTATATAAAAATTCATTAAATTATTATATGTATGTTTGAAATCAATGTAACACATGTTTGAAATATGTAAAATTATAAAATCAAACGATATTCAATTAAATTTCCATTACTCGATACAATTATTCAATATTTTTAGTTAATATTAATATTTAATTATAAAACATTCTTCATTTAAAATTATATATTATATATGTATATCCGCAAAATGAAAGCTAACTCTAATTTGAATCAATAATTTCTCTACATTTTGACATTCTCTATATAGATATCCAAAAAAGGAAATCTAACGCTCTCTTGAAAAAACTTGTTGAGATTGCATCTTCTCCTTTGACAGTTTCACAACCTCACACTTAATAGGTTGTATAACATCATAGTGAGGAGAATCTGGATGATGGAGCTCAAGGAATGGATGGAAAGGAGAATGCAGTCCCTCACATTGACTCTTGGGCCATTCAACTTAATGTTCAGTTTGGTTCCCACGATAATGATGATGGACCCTCGGGCACAGATGATTCGGGTGGGGCATGGTAGACGCAAAAGCAGTGGGGTAGAGGAAGGCATCCAAGGGGACATGGTGGTTACAATGGAAGGGTTGGAAGGAAAAAAGGTTTAGATATTCTTGGACTTCTTTGGTGATGTTTTCACTTGTTCCATGAACTTTTGATTGTTCGTGTATGATTCCTTTTAGTTTAAATAATAATTTTATAGATCCTGGACTCACTTCCACGATTCACTCTGTTTGGGATAAATATTGTGTATTATGTAAATCTTATTTTTTGAAATACTATATATATTGACATATATATATAGAAAGATATATATATATATGAATATATATATATATTAAAAAATTAAATATATTAATGTAAATCTATGTATAAAAATCATTAAAAATGAATAAGACAATAGTATATTTTTAATTATTAAATTTTATTCATTTTCTATATTTATATTTAATATATATTATTTATTTCTATTTATAACTAATATATATATATATATTAAATTTATATTAAGTTTTATTAATATTTGTATCATTAATAAATTTTTCAATAATTTTTCAATTTATTCATTTTTAATTTTTTTTATTATTAAAATTTATTCATTTTATATATCTATATTTAATATATACTATTTATTAAAAAAATTAATATATATATATATAATTTATTAATCATTATTTTATGAAAAAAAATTAAGTATTTTATAAAATAATTTTTTATTATTATTTCTTTAATTATTTAATTTTTTTGATATTTGTAATACATGAATTTTTTTATTGGTATATTATAAAAATATGCATATTGTTGGGTTAGGTCGTATATAGGACCAAATGAATGGACTCCAATGGGCTGGTCCATGTAGGACCCATCCAGTGAAGGGGGTGAGAAAAGGCCCATAGGAATGATATGGTGGGCCAAATCCCGAGCGGGCCAGTGGACTGATATATATGTGTGTGAAGAGTGACTGTAGGATCTGATGCCTGCAGAAGGCTTCTGATGTTGGGATGCAGTGGAATAATATATAAATAAGCATCCAAACATCTACTATTTCAATATGGGACTCCCATGCACTATCAAGAGCTTTATCATTGTTAGAAAATATGCAGATAAAAGTTACCAAATATCTGCGCTAAAAATAATACACTAACAAAGGTATCATTTATGAGTGCTAAAAAGTGTCATGTAAATGTAACCCTTTACCAGTGCTAAAAAATATTGGTAAATGGAACCTTTTATCAGTGCTTTTTTATCACTGATAAAAGGTACCGTTTATCTGAACTTTTTTGAATACTGATAAAGGTATCCATTATTAGTTCTTTTTTATAGTGCTAATAAATGCTAATTTTGTATTTTTATAAATATGTATTAGTGACTATAGAAATATAATATTTATGATGAAAAACTTGTAGATATTCAAGATATAATATAGAAAGTTCTATCAAACAAGTCAACTCTCCTGGTCAAATTTTTGTGGCGAAACCAACAGTTTAGAGAAGCAATGTGAGAACCTGAGGATGTAATGAGGCATAAGTATCTTTATCTTTTTATTCAGAGTAAATAATTTCAATGGAGAATTTTATTGGTTTTTTTATTGTATCCCCATTATAATTATATGAAATATGTTTTTCTAAACAATTTAATTTCTTCAATAACTCTTGTTACAAAAAACACTGAGTTTTAACAATTTGTGAAATATTGTTCATATTATTATTTAAATACATTTTGTTGTTACCTATATGTTAAACATTGAAAAATGAGTAGGAATATCTAGATTTTATATATTATGGATAATGGTCTTATATAAGGAGAACCTATCGATAAAAAAAATACTTAATTTTCAGTAATGTCTTTATATGTTTCAAAAATACAATTTCCTAAAAAATATTTTTAATTTATTTTTGTGAAAATTAATAAAATTAAATTTTTTCAATTTTAGAATTTTAATTTTATAAAATAGAAATAATATTTTAAATTAACATTTCAAAATTATAATATTTTGAATTTGTTTATTTTTATGACAATAATGTTATTTTGATGAATAGTGAACACTATTACTTTCTAATGAAAATTAAATTTTAATTTCAAAAAATTTAAGGATAAAAATTATTTAAAAATGGGTTTAAAATTAAAATTAGTTAAATTTTACATTTAATAATCCAATTTAAGTCACTGAAATCATTTTAATTTTGAATTTAGATAAAAAAACTGATTAATATTTGGAACATTTTCTCTTTAGAAAATCGCGCTCTCGTCAAGTCGATCAGTTTAATTTTAAATTAATTTTTGACAATTTATTAAGTTAAATTTTGAAAAATATATTCCATATTTTGAGTAATAATAACTTATAATATATAATATGTTAAAATAAATTTCTGATCACAAATATTAATAAATATATTAAAAATTAATTATTGTGATTATGGTTGAAACGGGGTTTGTGCATTACATTCACAAGTATTATAATTAATTATTAACACACAAGGGGGATTTATTTAATTAATTGTATTTGGTATTTTTAATCATTCGTTCAAAACTATCTAATAGTGCTCATTTTAATTTTTGTCTTAAAATATAAATTACCTATCTAAATAAAAAGATACAAGTTATCCTGGTGAAAACAACAATGGTAGATTTAAATAAACTTAATAGCTAAGGATTTACATCTATTAAACATTATTTAGAATGGAGGTGTTTCTAAACCATATAATCCCTTGAATCCATTATTTTTCCATTTTTTAAGTACATGGGGTGAGAGTGACTTCACATTATTGGATATTTTTTTGGTATTTACAAAAATGTCACTCCTCCCACATTATAAAAGGAAACCACCTCCTCTCACTACTTCACAAAAATTAATCCATTTTTATCGAACAAAACCTACCAAATATCCCTCCCAAAAATACATATCATGGTTCTAGATCTGTTTTTTATCCCGAAATACCAAATCTAGGGTCTTTAATAAGAAATCTAAAGGGGTTTCTTAAAGCGATGGTAATTGTCTTTACTAAACACTCTCTTTTTAATTATTATTATTTCACATTAATTCTTGTATTAATAATTACAATATAATTACACGAGTATCTCAAATATAATTAGATTATATTATTTTTATTTAATAATGTATATCCATATACTTTTCCTTAAAATGGGTTATAAAATCATCATTCATGTGTAAGATAGTCTACAACCTTGTGACCCGATTTATTAATTTTTCTATCACCACCTATCACCTTTAGATATAATTTTGTATTAATGTTTATATATGGTATTTATGATATTAGTATATATATTTAATTATTATATCACAAATACATTCTCTCGGAATAAGATAACATTGCTTGTGTGTATGGAATACTACCGCCTCGCGTTGCAATGTGAGTCATTCGTCACATACTCTATACATAGAATGTAATATGGATAGGTTTAAATAATCATTTTTGATATATGTGAAAAAAATTATTTTGGAATGTTAATATATTATTTATCATTCTTTATATCAATCTTTCAAGATAAAGGAAACAAAATTCACGCTTACATATGGCCTACCATCTGCATGAACAATACATTTCATTTTATATATCTAACATTTATTAATTACACAAAATGCATATATAATGGATGTATATAATATATATACCATTTATATAAATATTTTTATGATTTAACCATGATAAAATTAAGAGATCAAAATTAAAAAATCAAAACATTCAAGAAAAATAAAGCAATTATTGGTTCAAGCACGACATTAACATGGAATTGTTTATAAACAAGTAATAAGAG
Source organism: Viscum album (assembly GCA_963277665.1). Classification (NCBI taxonomy): domain Eukaryota; kingdom Viridiplantae; phylum Streptophyta; class Magnoliopsida; order Santalales; family Viscaceae; genus Viscum; species Viscum album. The sequence goes on from OY728144.1 coordinate 368,141,764, forward strand.
GTGATAATTAAATCATATATGGAATTATTTATATACATATGGTTTTAGTATAGATATATAATAAAATAATATTTATTATACATGAGGTTCTGACATTTACAGTGTAAGTTGAGACTTATAGTTAGGAATTTCCATCTCACTTTTTACTTCTGTGAGACACATGCCATATTCTCCACATCATTATATTATGAACCGATATTCTTGTAATAGGTGTATATACATCACCATTGACAAGTAATATCATGAATTTATTTATTCTCACATTATTTTATTTTTCATTTAATTTATTCATTCATGGATCTTATGATTCAATGTTAAAAAAGTGTTAATGGTTTTACGACAAAATCTCATCTTTTTAGGGATTGTTTATGTTTATGCTTTTAATAATAAAATATTATGATACATATAAATAGAATATAGTGAATTTTCATATACATTGTTTATATAATTATAATACATGTTTTCCCTTAATTTTCCAATTTCTTTCACTCACGTGTCAATGGAATGGTTTTAAAAAATCATCTTTATTTATCTCTTTAGTCAGAAACTGATTTTTCATCCAAAACCATGTTATCAATAAATTTTCTTCCTAATAAATTCTAATATTATAAAAATTTATATTTTGATTAAATTTTTACCCATTTTATATTTTTTTTAAAATATATTAAATGAAACATTCATTTCATTTTCCAAACATGGCATATTTGTGATTTTCTGCAAATTAGAAAATAGACTTTGTTTTAATGTGTACAGAATGTTTGGAATTTAAAATTGTTAGAATACTCAATTTTTTTAAACATAATTTATCTTATTAAAAGTTAATTTTCAATAAATTATTTCCAAACTATTTGATGAGTTTTTAATTTAAAAAATTTATTTTCCAAGAAAGATAATATTCCTCAGGAAATGTTTTAAATGATTTTTAAAGATCACTTTATAGGTTTCAAAGAATATTTTCAATGAAATAAATTTTGAAATTTTATTATTTTATTTAAAAAATCAAATTATAATGTTTTTTCCTCAATAAATTTTTTAAACTATACTTAAAGATCTATTTATACGTTTCTATGGTACTTTTCAAAATGGTTTTTGAAAATATTTTACGTTTTTAAAAGTGATTTTTTATGTAGAAAGGATATTTCCTCAAGAAATGTTTCAATAGATATTTCAAAATTATTTTCCATATAATATGAATTGATTTGAAGTTACTTATTATTTACCAGGGATATGTTCCAAGTATTCCATTATTTTAATTTCTATGAATATTTTATCTTTATGATGAAAATATGTTTATAAAACCCATTTCTCTTATAAGGGTTATTCCATGAAAAAATTCCAATAAAACCCACTTAATTTTCCATGATTTATTCTATGATGACATGATGAAATGATTTTGAATCCTTTTTCTTTTCCAAAAATTATTCTATGATGAAATATTTATATACCCCATTTCTTTTTATGGGTCATAATATAGTGAATTTATTATGATCTTGCAGCACACATATGTATGATTTTAATTATATGGAGTTTGGGTCCAATGTATCCCTCCAATGCATTGGGTAATTCATTATATCCCACAGGATAATTAGGACTAGTATACGAATTAAACTATGTTTAGTAAGGGAGTTTTTTTACTATAATAGTATTGGCAGTGAACCTTGACAATAATGATACTTTGGGGAGTGAACCCATTCCATTATGATGGTTTTGGAATCTAGCCATGAATACTAACAAAATGATTTTCTATGATCTTCTATCAGAACAAAATCTAATATTTTATATTATTGTTATTTTATCATGGATAATTCTCTTTGAGTCCATTATTATTAATTTCCTTTCAGATTTAAAAATATATTTCATGACTAAAGTTTATGATATATGATATGTAGGGTATGTATTTAAAATGTTATTCACCTATTGTCATACACATATAATCATGTCATATTGAAATATCCCTTTTTTACCTATTTTGAGAATATGATATCACCGTTTATTATATTTAATTTCCCCTGGTTATGAGGAAACATATTTTATATGAAATGTTAAATAAGGGTGCCAATTTTGATAGAATTAGTGGGATATGATGTGGCTCAGTTATGGGATAGTTGTTTATGTTTCCAAGATTCCAAAGGAGCTGCTCCTAAATGATTCTAGAATGTATCATTATGTTATGTAATGAATATTCACCAATTGAGATGTAATACTTTTTTATGAGAATTTTGGGTCTCTACAAGTGATCCCCAAACACAAAGCCACCTTTGAGGGAAATTATATATATATATATATATATATATATTCAAAGAATCAAACTATAAAAACCAATGTTGTTACATTGACAATCACATGATTCAACCTATCATAGTTTATACATATTCTCTTGTTTTCATCTATTTTTTTCATAAACAACACCATAGAACCTCATAGTGACACAGTATCCTAAATAAAACTCTGTTGAATCAAATAATCAACATGAATCCTCTTTTCCCACTACTCATAAGGGACCATCCGATAAGGATCTTGGGAAATTGTAGAATCACATGGTTGTAAATCTATACAAAAATCACTATCACATTGAATTGTTATCATTATAACCTTTCCATAAAATGTATATAAAATCCCAAATATCCCAATGGATCTCCATTTATTGTTAATCCACTGATCCAAATGATAAATCTACCAACTATGATAGAATATTCTCTTTAGGTCTATTGCCCATTCGATAATCGTTCTCAATGATGAACACTACATGTTTCTATTCCACATAAAAAACATGACTCTACTCTAAAAGAGAAATACAGAATCATAAAAAAAATATAACTAATTTGTTCTAAGGATGAAATCATATAGTTGTATAAGTAGTATAAATAAACCTCCCACTGACTGATGTTTCCCCGTAATTATTTTTCCACCCCCACACCCATAATACAAGAATGTAGGAACCCAAATGGGTGTAGTAAACACTATGGGAACTGGAATATCCTCCACCTACAATCCCATGGACTTGACAATGAAGGGAAAAATAAAATAACATGACGCCCTAGAATTAGTCAAGGTAAAATAGAATGTAAATGAAAGGAAAATGGTACCTCGAACAACGTAAGTCCCTCCTTTCACCATATTTCCACTACAAGAAACATTCCATTTCCACCTCTACTACATCACTACTAATGATCACGTTTATACCCATGTTTAGCCCTATATACCTAATTGTAGGGGAAATCATACAAATAGACCCTACTAGCTTTCTCTCTCTCTCTCTCTCTTATTGAGGGAATATAATCTAGTTATCCCAACTATAATTATTGATTCTAAGTATAAAAACCATAGGGGATAATAAAGAATATGGATCCACATACCTTATTGGGACTGAAGAATGGTCAGGAACTGATGTCAGTGATATCTATTATCTCTAAAAAGAAGCATAATGGAACTGATCTTATGAAGGATACAATAAATTTTAATTCTCTAGAGAAATGAGAAGAAGGCACCTGGGGATGAATACCTACTGGTCAAAACCTTGACTATAAATGAGATCCTCTATCAATAAACCTCCCCTTAAGGATCTCTAATGACTCCCACCATAAGAAAATCCTTACTGTTCTTGAATATTCTAAATTACATCATTTTTCTTATACACATTAAGATAAGTAGGCAGTGAAAATATAGTGATTTCATATCAAATAACTTGATGAAATTCCCCATCCAAACCCTTCACTTTGGAATCCACATCGAGGAAAATATCATGATAAATGTAATGAATATTATTTATACAATTCTTGATCTATTGTAAGCTGAAACTCCCCAACTAAAAGGATAGAAACTCCCACCTCTTCACAATCCTCCTTATCTATGATATTATCTTAGTATAACACCTCCTCTAAAAATTACCCTTGGAAATATTTTCCTCCTTATATACCCTATGATATAGAACCCACCAATGACAGGAATCACCCAGGATCTGACTAACTTCTAATAGAACTCAATACTCTACTCTATCTTTGATATAACTAAAAGTTATCTTGAGATCTTCAAACTAGTGCTCTATTAAGAAAATCAGAGACACTCCCTTTATAATACTCTAATCACTTTTATTGTAACACACACACTTTATTCCTTCAATGATTATCCTCCATCATTGAGACTACTCTCTAATGATGAAGAAGATCATTCTGCAGGAAACCACACAATGCTTAACCACACATGGAAAACATCTTACAAGTATCTCTATATAAAAGGGAACATATTCCTAATAATAGAATCACATTATTCACATAAGAATCATTTAATTATATTAATTTTAGTTTCCCTAATGTCACCCCAATCCAAACACAATAAAAAATAAGTATGATGAATGTATATATATTAGGTATTTACCATGAAATCAGATACATATCCCCTAGGCGGTTTAGTAAGATTTAATTCCACACATCATATCATAGTTCTCCCCAAATCCAGTTTCGTATCTAGTATCCATTTCAAACATAAAGTGATATGGTCACACACCACAACTTCCTAACTAACCCAAACAATATTTACCAATTTTTAACTCTATCCTACATCATAACTCTCAATAAAAATCTCTAATACAACTCTTCTATGACCCACCTCCGTTGGAAACCTCTCATATGTTGGGAGTAAAGGTGAGACTGAACCCTGAAGCCCACCTCAAATAGTCTAATGTTTGGAAACTAGAACCTATGAAAAAATCACACATATAGGGGTTCCATTACCCTCATAAATATTTAAAAAACTCTAAAATATATATATAATAATCACCATCAGACAATACATGTCAATGAAAATTTTATAAAAAGTCCTCATAATGGAAATACTACGTAAACTACATTTGATAAGACTCATTAACAACTCTATGATCCAAGATAGTGTGGTCTAAATGAAACCCCAAACTCGCCCTAGAAACCTAAAAATGTATATATATATATGGGTGAGAATACAAGTACACACACTATTATCCACCTCAAGAAAACTTGTGTTAATATGGAAGAAGCATATTAATGATTTATTGAATAAAAAGTACAATAAAAAAGAACCTATTAGGTTAACAATCACACAACCTCACCAGGGATCACTGGCCAAATTTCACATTTATATATAATTAGAGAATATAAAATATTTTAGTAAAAAGTGTACCCTTCACCAAGTCCCGAAAAGGTTTTCACTCTCATTCCATAGAAGAACATCATTCCACTCTCATATCATCAATATCATCACAACTATATCAATATAATATATATCAAGTCACTTTTTGAATGGTTCAAACCGAATCCATTACTATTCTAACCCACTATGGTCCAATGATCTTAGTTTCCCAAGTCCACTACCACAATCACATATATACATCCCATCTACGCATTATTTTAAATAAAATTATTGTATCATGTGAAGGTTTTGGAATTAGAAAAAGATCCAATTAGGACTATTAGTAGAGACCTATATTTTTGATTTCTATAAGATAGTGGGTCATTCTATTTCAATTTGTAAGAACATTAAAAATCATGTTACGAATCCCAATATGGAATGGTCTATAACCTAGAAGGAGTTTGGATAGATTGTGTAGGAAAATAATATTTTTTCTAAGAAAGGTGAACATTTGGGTAAGGATACCATGGTAACAGTATTTAATGAGATATCTAATCCCTAAAGAATTGTTTAAATTAGAAAATAACTTCCATTAGTGAAGAGGAAGTCATCTTTGGTCCTTCTACTTGGTTAGGTAAGAATCTCATTGTGTGTGGAGGACATGTGCAACAAAATTCTAAGTCCACAAGTGAGGTGGATCTTCTTGAATAAAATAGGGGCGGTGAAGCTCCATCCTTAGATGATGCTAAATGTTACTTTATTACTCTTAATGAATGCGGAGGATCAAATCTTGAGGTTGAGGCTATTACACCCATTGTTAACTTTTTTTCTTCTCCTATGAGTCAGGGTAATTTCCTTGTAGTAGGAAATGGGTCACTAGATGTGATGAAGGCATGCATGGATAAGGATGTCCAAGCTTCTTTCATTTTATCTATGGGTGCCATGTAACCATTAACTACGGAAACATTGACAATTTCTCTCAACCTTCCTTTGTGCTAAGGTCTTCCTCCTAGATCTTTGATATAGATTTTAACCAACGTCTCTCTCCAATGAAAACTTATACTGAGATGGTGGAGGAGGAAGAAGCATTAGATGCTACCAATAAATCCTCTATTTCACAAAGGGCCACTAAAAGTGCTCTATGGAAAAATTATAATCCATAAGGGATAGAGGAGAGAGTAATTGATGCTCCTATAGCAGTTAGAATTTATAATGCATCGTGTATTGGTAGCACAATAAAAATAAGGAGCCTCTCTATATTGGTTGGTTTTTCAAAGAAATATTCATTCAAGAATAAGGTAAATGGGAAGAAAAAGAGGGGAAAATAATTTTAAAGCATGTTTCAAATGAATGTCTTTTTTTGGAACTATAATGGTTTTGAAAACTCTAAATCATTCAATGCCTTTTATGGAAATATTGAGAATCATAAACCCATGTTGTTGAGAATTTCAAACCAAATGATTCCTTCTCTTTGGGATTTTCATATCTTTATAATGTTTGGTATCAATCTGTGGGTGATTTCTCTTCCTCAGGCATGGTGGAAACTCTATGGGTCTTCACCCTTGTCTTTTTAATCAATGTTTATTCTCTTAGTATTGATTATAAAATGTTCACATGTAATTTCTAGCTCTATAATTTGAGAATCATTACTTATTTTATCAATGCCATGTACATATATCAATAAATGAGGAATTTTTGAAAGACATTAAGAGGCTCAAGGGCAATTTTTATTCCCTATAGTTTCTCCATGGTGATTTCAACGCAAATCTATAGACATGTGAGAAAACAACATCCTTTATTCCAAAATTTTATTAAGAAATTAAAATCATGTATTGATATTAATGTATTGATTGAAGTTAGTATGTTCATTTCTAAATAAACATGATATAGGATGAACCTAAATAGAATGGTTACTAGAATGACTTATCAATACCTTCTCAATAAAGAGTCTCATGATAAATGGGACTCGATTTATATCTTCACTCTTCCCAAATTTAATTAGATTATCACCATATCCTTCTAATTATCAATATTAAGGAGATGAAAATGACCCTCCCATTTCAATTCAACAATTCGCGGGCTCAAAAAAGTGAGTTAGAAAATCTTATAAAGGATTTTAAGAGTGGATATATTTTGGAATCGGGTTTCGTCTTGCTTATTAAAACTGAAACACTTAAGGATCAATCTGAATAAATGGATTAAAGAAAACTATAGTGGGTTGGATAGTGAAATTTTCACTATTGAAGCTTTTCTATAATAATTTCAGAGGGACGCCTCCATATCTAACATTAATCTAGATCTCTCTGAGTAACATAACATCACAACCAATTTTAATACTCTCTTTATAATGAAATAAAGGTTTCTAAAGGAAACATTCAGAATTAAGTTGATTTAAGAAGGGGATAGGAATAATAAATTTTTCAACTAACATTAGAGAGTTAGTAAAGCTAGTTAAACTATTTTCTTCTTTAATGTGGTGGATCAAATCATCAAAAAAAAGAGATAGTTTCTAATCATATTGATTCTTATTTCTCTAGTCTCTTCAATGGACTAGGTATATAGGAGGACTTGATGGAAGGTATTATTCCCCTCATTTTTAAACATGAGGATAATATTTTTCTCACTAGTATCCCTTTGTATTTTGAGATAAAAGTGGGTTTTTTCATCCTCAATGTTAGTAGTGTTCTTGGATCGTATGGTTTTAATAATTTCATTTTTTGGAATATTGGGATGCTATCCATGTTGATATTTTCATGTTGGTATCTTAATTATTTATTAATATTTGTTCTTCCTCATGGTTTTAGTGCTCAAATCATCAATTTGTTCCCAAAAATTGAAAATCATTGTCAAATTCTTCAATTCGGGTCGACTTCCCTAGCTAACACCATTTACAAGGTGATTAGAAAGATTCTTGATAGTAGGATCTCTATAATCACATCTAAAATTTCCTCTTTGAAGTAGATTGGATTCATCAAAGGTACATCTATATAGGACTACATGTTCACTTCTTTATAGTGTTTTGATATTCTAATAAAATCATATAGAGGTGGTAGCATTTCATTAAAGCGTTATATTAAGTTGTCCATTGATGTAATGGATTGTAATTTCTTGAATAATGTGATATATAGATTTTGATTTAATAACACTTCTATAAACTTGGTTACATATCTTTTTGGTTTTTCTCACATATTGGTGCTCATAAATGGCTCTAACAAATGTTATATTAATTTCTTTAGATAAGTTATAAAATGTGATCCCCTATAAGAAATTATTTTCTCATTTCTGGAGGATTATCTATGTATTATTGTCTATCATTTGGTGATAAAGGGAACGATTTATAAAATCTAATCCTCCAATTCCCTCATTACTCCAACTAATCTCTTTTATGATGATGATATAATTATATTTATATAGGTTAGAAAAAATAATATTTGTGCCAGTAAATATGTTTTACTTCAATATGAGAGTATTTCTGAAAAAAATATACATTTGGGACAAAACATTTATCATCTTTCAGATGAGGTTGCCTCTTATAATAAATAACATCATCCTTTTGAATATGGGAATAAGAGAGGGATCAATTCAATTCAACTACCATAGTGATTATTTATTTTATTAGAGGCCAAAAGCTTGTTATTTTTCTTAAATTGTTGATCATGTCAGATAGACACATTCTTCATAAAAGGGGGACAACCTATATATTTCTGGTAGAATTAGATTGGTGAATTTAACTATAGTATCTAAAATGGGATACTCATTTATGTTCTAAAAATGGTTGAGGTGGTTTATTGTGCTTGTGAATGTTAGTATCAAAAACTCTATTTATAGTAGTAGTGTTATTGAAAGAAATATTTTCACCATCCCATAGAAAACTTGTTGTTTGCCTTTATCTAATGAAGGTATGGGAATCAAGAAAATCATTCATATCAATTATTCACTCAAACCAAGGTTCACCTAGAATATAATTCATAGAAATTAATATTGTTTTGGGTTCCAAAAAGGATACATTTCTGGAAAGTCTAGTGATGGGGATTATCTCTTACAAGTACTCATCCATTTGGCCAGCAATTAAAGCATCCTTCTATAGCATCAGGACTTATTCCATCTGGATTGTGAATAAGAGCTCTACCATAAAATTCCAGTTGAATATATGGATATGTTATGCCCATATTGATGATTTCTAACCTCTGGATTCAACTATTAACACCCAGGTTTCTATAAATGAAGTTTTTGAAGGTCCTCAATATCTTTTATAGTGTGATGTTAAAAGCATAATTAATATCTCTACTTTTTCTTCATGTTTTGATGTTTTGGTGTGGGGGTCATCCAGAAATGGTCTTTTGATTAAAATTACTTGTTATCATCATCTTTCCAAAGATTAAAATGGATATTTTTATTGGATAATGTATTTTAGTAGGGCTTGGATCAGACCCTATCATCTATTTCATACCTAGAGGCTATCACAAAATAGTTTACCCAATGATTGTGATTTATAGTTTTTTGGAATGTCACTTTCCTCCATGTGTGTTATGTTCAATTAGAATAGGGAAGATGTGGAGCACTGATTTCTTAGTAGTGTAATGGCCTAATCAATTTTTATGGTGATATTTGAAATCTTTGGCATTCATGAATTGTGCTTCACCTATTGGAAATCATTTTTTTGTTCTGTAACACCATCAAGCTCTTTACCCAGGTATGCATTATGTTCTAGGTTGCAGTGTCTGAGATGATGCACTCCCTTTGTCTCATCTACAACACACTAATTCACACAAGTAATGATTTTTTCATGATCTATGTTACTTTAGATCATTATTTTATACAATGATTCATTTCTGTTGTAGATAGGATTTTGTGATAATAGTTTCCAAGAATTCACGATTCGGATAAGATTATGAATACTTAAAAATTTTAAACCATTATTGGGTGAAATTGATGTTTTTTTCTCCCTCTTCCTAATTATAATATGATTAACTTTTATAGTTCTCCCAAAGAGAATTTGGGGCCTTTAGGGTGTTGTACAGTCTATCACGGTCATAATTATATTAACCTGGGATGTTTTTATGGTTCATGTGGTGTGTAATTCTCACTTGAAGTGGACATGATTGTAATCATTAATGTTGTCAATTTTAAAAAAACTGAAAATTTAGAATAACCTATGGTTGGAAAGTGATTCATCTACTTTTTTGAGGGGTATTAGAAATTGTAAATTTCTAATTTCATAGTGACTAATCTCTTATTGGATGGAATATATGAATTCCCAAATGAGTCGAAATTAAATTTTTATACATGTTTTTAGGAGGAAAATATGGTGGTCGACTAGATTTATAACCAAGGTGTTGGTATTGATCTCACTAGGTCAAAATCTCTTCTATCAGATTTGATTACTCATTGTGAAAGATATTTTAATAAACTCCCACATTTTAGACTTTTGAATCACTTATATTCAGTAATAAATGCTTTGTCCTTTTGGTTTAGGGACTTATTTAAGAAAACATAAAATATTTACAAATCAAGATCTGAATGTTTAGTATCATGCGAAAATATGGACCATTCATCACTAATACATAATAAAACCTAAATTTTTATTGAAAATATTATTTTTTTGTCCTTTTAATTATCATGTTATCCTCAGTTAATGTAGTCACCTGAGGATACACATTAATGAAATGGGTGAGACAAAATCCCAGTTAGAGGATGAATAAGGGATACAAATCAAAATAACCTGGTTGAGCATAATTATAATAATCATATCATAAATATAAAATCATGATCAATGTCATGAGGGAACCCTTTTATAAAGGCCTTTAATTTGGGAATGCATAAAAATGAAATATCATGTCAAAGTAGTGAAATACCACACATAGTTGTGAACAAATCGAGCATCATGTTTAGGCATAACATATGTGCATAATCATAACATCATCTTGTGAACAAAGATAAAATCATGTTCATGTATAATATACACATTAACTCATGAGATACATCACATTACCCTATTCATTTTATGGATATATAATTATAGGACTAGACTTCACATCATAATATTTACATCATCATCATGCCACATAGAACGTGTTATAATCATAATCATGAATTAACCTATGGAAAAAAAAATTAAAAAATATTTCATCAATATGGATTTCATGAATAACCTTATGGTTACAAAATTAATATAGAAAACATATTTTCTATAAGAACCATCACTCTTGAGAGAATAATAACAAACTCAAGAGGAGTCAAAATATTTTTTTGAAAGAAGTGTTCTTTTGGAAAAGCATTTTATTTTTCATAAAATCAAATAAAAACATGTATATATCTGAAAATAAAATGGTTGAATGATGATATGATATTTATGGAATATTATTATTCATACCAAAATCTTTTTTAAAGAGGGATAACCCAAAAAAGGAGTTGGGTTTGAGAATCCATTTACCTTTATTCCCTTTTTATTTCATCCCTTTTGCGCCTCTAAAATAATAAACATATATTTATTAAAACATTGTTTTATAATGGTATTATAGGAATTTATAAAAATATGTTTCAATTATTATCATTTTATTATTTTTATTAATTTTCATTGATTAAATTACAATGTATTGATATCATCTTTTCCTTAAAAATTCCCCATTTCACTTTCATGACTTTGTTTTCATTCAAAGTCGTTTATAAAAAAATATGCTTAACTATAGAAGATTATAATACATGTAATTAATTATTTATACCTTATATATAATTAATACTATCCTTAAACGAATGTGTTTATAATAATTGCCTTGGAAATGTCTCCACTATATGAAAATTAATAATTATTAGATGTATTTTAAAAACTATTTCTTAAACATTTAATTTTTTTTAGTTAGGGAACTTCTTCCCCACCCCACCCCCCACCCCCCCGCCATACCAAAAACCCTCTGACCCTCTTCCCAAGATCCCATCAAACTATATCCCCATCCCCATCAGGATTCCCCAACATCCATAGACACCGAATTATCATTCTTTATTGACCTTATTCACACCCTACTCACCCAAATCCCATACCTCATTGTCTCTGCCCTTCTCCCCCGATCTCTCTGAGCCTAATCCTGAGCCTATTTCCCCTCTCTCCCCAGAACCATCACTATAGTTTCTCCCTATGTTCTTCTCCTCATCACTACTCCACCATGTCTATATCCCTTCCACATCATCGCCCTATCGTTAATGCATTTGTTTCAGGTTGTGTTTTTGTTCTTTACTCTATTTTAGATCAATTTTAATTAGGGTTCTCAAGATTTTTTTGGCCCCACATTGTTCTTTAGAGTATCTTATGATTTTTTAAGGATTGATAGTTCCACCAGATTCAATGAAAATGAGTTTCTTGTAAGGAACCCTTTAATTTTGGTATTTAAATCCTAGAACATTGCATGATTGTGTTTCTAATCATTAGTTTGGATATCAAATTATAATATTAATTATTTTAGAAAGGTATTTGATATGGAAATGATATTTCACTTGATTTACACTTCATTTATAGGATTTTTCTCTATCTTAATGTTTGTTAAAATCCTAATTTAACTCTTTTAACACACCAATTGTTTTTTTGACACCCTAACAACATTTAATTAATAAGTTAAATGTTTTAAGAGTGGTATTAGTTTTAAATGTGGGGTTATGTTATATCTTTAAAAATTTTATTATAGTTATATATTTTTAAAAACTATTTTGATGTGTATATATATATTGGTTCAGCACATATATGTAAGTATATATATATGTTTCTATGTGTTCAAATTCACATTAGAAAATGTGTATTTGTGTAACTTGATATATGTATACGCATAAATGTGTAAATATAAATGGGTATAATAATAAAAATAGTGAATTTTAACCTTAATATTTATTATTAATTTAGTTTTAAAAATAATTATATGTATTTTAAAGACACTTTTTAATATAAATCTTAACAAAATATTGTATGTTATCATTTTTTCTTTATTTTAAAACCCTATTAGAAACCTAAGGTTCAAGGGTATGCTAACCAAGACAGGAATATGTGGTTTTATAACTACATGTGCTATTAGAATAATCATTAACTCATCAAAATTATTTCTACAATGATTATGAAAAATGATGTCAAATTCTTCTAAAAGTATTCTAGATAGTGGATGAGTAATCTTACTAAAATATTTGATGAATATTATATAAAATCATGCATGTCATAAAAGGAAACTAATCAATTTTAGTCAAGTTGGTTAATGTAAGGCCTTATAAATTTCACTTTTATACTGGTCAACCTTAATCCCACATCGTAAAATTACATTTACAAGTGTAATACATCTTTAAATAATGAAATGAAACATTTCAATATTTAGAAAAAAATTATTTAATTGAATACAATTTTTTGTAATGTTTTCAAAATATTCCAAATAAGCATTCAATCATATTCCAAATAGAGTGAAATCATCAAAAAAATGTACACTTTAATAAAATTAGTTAAAATGATTACCATGTATCATTGAAATGTACTTGTTGTATTGTATAGTTCAAATATTATTCATATGTAAGAAAAAATATCATGAAGACAAGTTAAAGTTGTATTTTCATTGTACTTATATACAATGGGAACTTGAAAATACCATGAAATTATATCTAATAATATTTAATGAGTATTTTAACATTCTTTCTTACATTTGTTCAAAAAATGTTATGAGTAAATGAACTTTTCCTTTGACTTAATTCAGTTTATATTAAAAAAATAGACTCTCCAACATTATTGGAAACCTATAGAAATTAACTCAAATTGTTCATTATTCACAATGGATAGTCCAATATTCTTAGGCTCTAAGTGAATACGAATGACCCACCCAGAATTCGAAATTGCGTGAATGATTTAATCTTCCAATAAATTCTTAATTTCCTTCTAAACTACTTCTATAGTTTTGGGGTTAAGTCTTATTCAGGGTTACCTAGTAACTTTTTTCACTTTCTAATAAAATTATACACATACAGATTCTATAAATTATTCCATTAATATATCCTTAATTCCATTCTATAACTTGTGAATTTTCTCTCAAAATATATATCATCCTTTTTCAGTAATAATAGAATTTTAAAAAAAAACTATCATTAGTGTCTTGTATCTCTCAATTAGAAATGCTTATGTTAAATTAGTAGGCAAGAGTTTTAATACCATATCTAATAGATGGACTAAAAATTAAAATAATTTTATGATAATTAACTGAATGGTTTAAACTTCCTATGAAAGAGATAGAGTATTAAAGACTTTTTCATTGAATAAATAGTAAAATACAGAAGATAAATAAAATGTTATTCCATATTCAGATGGCTGGATAGAATATTAATTTTCTTCATAATAATTTTTCATAAAATTTGTTGATCATGATTTGATTTACAAATGAACAATTTATTATATAAATTGACTTCCTTCACATGTATTGTACTCATCAGAATGTGTTAATGTAAAAAAAATTAGTTCTCTTATTATAGGTACATGATTGAATCAAAAATATTAAGGTGGAAAACATTTTATCCAAACTCAATTATTATAGTACATTCATGGATAGTTTTGATAGAATTTAATATTTATTGGAATGCTTTATCGAATAAGATAGGTGAGTAAGAAGAGGTCATTTCCTTCATTGTGACTGAAACATAAAAATCAGCATGGAAGATCATATTATTCACTCCAAAGAAAACATCCTCAAATATACTCACTTGGGATATAGTGGATCTGTTACATAATTTTAAAACCACTCAAATTGTTTTGAGATTTATCATCTATAAATAAGGAATAATAGAATTTGAAACACAAAAATATAATCTCTTCTATCACCACTAGAAATTATAGTGAAGGATTATGTGACACCACCTCTATCTATAGATTTTTTATAACTCTAAATCCACTACTATGGTGATAGAGGATTACTATGTTTAGCTAGACATGGCGACCCTATGGTGTTTCTCCCATTAATCCTATTTTGAATTAATGAATTTAGGATTTTTATTTTCCTTCTATTTCACTTAATATTTACCATTATTGATTTTAGTTTTTTACATTGACTCTTTAGTATTTATATGACTATTATTTTAACTACTTGGGTTGTCTTTTTTCCATTTCCATTTATATGTTTCCCTACATAGTAATAATAATGTGTTATAATTTTTTTAATAATGTTTTTGGTACATTTTGATATATATGGATAAAAGATACACAACAATACTGATGAACAGACCTTAGTATACTAAGAGTTTTGAGTACATTTTAGATTTTTCAATTTCCAATCATTCTATTTATAGGAGAATAAGATTTCCATGTCCTAAATGTGAATTTATAAGATGTATGAAAGCAGATGAAGTTTATGGAAACCTGGTATTGAAGCAATTCCCTACTCAATGTTTGTGTTCGATTTGGCATGGAGAATCTATCATTAGGGAAACTATGAGAACTTATTTCAATAGATAAAATGAGCTCCCAAGTTCAAAATCAGTAAATGAAATGAAAAAACTTATAAATGATGAATTTAGTATTACAAGACACCAAAATCAACATAAAAACATATCAGAACAACCAATTGAGGGTGAGACATATAAAAAACATGACAAGTGATGTTTTTGATACTATTGGACAACCACATTAGGTTTATAGCATATCAGTGGATCCTCCTATTGATTATGTGGAGGCTAATGTAAGAGAAATATTCACTAGGTAATCAAATGTATGTCGTGGTTGAATTGATGATGGAAATAAATAGTTTTATAGTGGATGTTTGAAATATTAAAAATTTTCTTTTCTGTTGAAGTTGTACCATATCAAATTCCTATGTGGAATTACAAATATGTAAATTTATATGATATTAGAATTTTTACATTATTCATTTCATAAAACAATGATCACTGAGTAGTTTTATGAAATAAAAAAGGTTTTTAAAAATATTGGTTTGAATTTGAAAAATATACATGTGTTCCCGAATGATTATATGATTTATTAGGGAGAGGATTCAAGCAGATAAGAATAAAAAAATGTTATTCTAGATGGAATTCAATGGGTGAGGTTGTATTTCTAAAGCAACAGACTACTATGACGATGAAGAAAAGGAACACACCTGTAAAGGTTCTTCATTACTTTTCTTTAAATCCTCGATTGAAAAGAATATTCAGGTCATCGAAAACCGCCAAACACATGAAGTGGAATTCTATAGATAATAGCAATTATTGGTTAAGGTGAAATTAAAGAGATTCACAGTCATGGAAGGCATTTGATTTATTATATCCACATTTATCATATGATCCTAGGAATCGTAGATTTTGATTGGTTGTCAATGAATTCAACCCATTTGGGACTTTGAGAACAAGTTATATTATTTGGTAAATTGTATTGATCACTTACAGTCTGCCTCCAAGGATGTGTATGAAACCAAAGTATTTTATTATTTCTATGATTTATCATGGAAAAATAATTCCTGGAAATGATATTGACATATACATAGGGCCTCTAATTGATAAATTATAGGATTTATAGAGCAACTATGTGGATACATAAGATGCATCTTCTAGAACAATGTTCAAACTAGAATCTCCTCAAATGTAGACCGTTAGTGACTTACCTATATTTGGGAATTTTTCTAGTTTGAAAAATTTCATGCGGTTGACTTTTCAGGTTTATAACATTGATTTTGAGCCTCAATTACTACCTCAATGTAAAAAATGGTGTTTCTTCTGTCATTGATTATTTAAAAATGCATCTCAAAGAATTCGGTTGAAAAAATAAAATATTATATGGTTATATTGATCATACAACACTTCCAAAGTTTTAAATTGGTTCTAAAATATTGGAAGCACATGGAAATGTTGCACTGGAATATGGAATGGTTCATAATTTGAATGATAGTGGGAAAGGATATTGAAGTGCATCATCAAGTGAGATTGGATTGAAATAATAGAAGAAGAAACTTATATTCTTCAAACTTATGGATAGGAAATTTAATTTTTTGTTGAACAATCTTGATGTTATACATATTGGGAAGAATGTTTATGATAATTTGGTATTAAAATTTCTTAATGAGTGTTGAAAATAGAAGACAATATCAATGTTCAGAAATACTTACAAACAATGAACATAAAGAAATATCAATGGACATATTTTAATGTAAAGAATGCTACAGATATTTTTTCAAAGAAAAATAGGGATAAAGAAACATTTCATTGAATTTTAAAACATTTGAATCTATCTGATGGGTAATCAAGTAACATTTCAAGGTGTTTTGATTTCTAGAGTAATAGGTTACATGGATTTAAATGTCCTAATTCTCATAAGTTACTACCAGTGGAATTGCATACATTATTACATGAAATGGTTACTAATTTTTTACTCTAATTTCACACATTTTTCTGACAACTATATGGGATGAATATAAAACTATTTTAGATTTACAACATTGAGGAGAGATTTTTATTTACACTTTGTAAAATGCCCCAACCCTAGTTACCTAGAGTCGGTGCATTATTACATAACATTACATGATCACAAGGGATCATGTCCTGAAAGATTATATAGATATGTTTTACATTACATTATGAAATAATAAAACAATGACATGTTTTATTCTTTTAACACACATCATATACCTTATCCTATTATTTTAGGTCAATCATAATATTCGTATTCCCATCCTATGAAAAATTAAACATAACAAAGGGGTGAGCTCAAATGGTCAGTAAGGATAACAATATAGAAGAAACTATCATAAATAAGTATAATAATTTAAGGAATAGTATAAGACTAAAACACAAGCCTTTTAAACATAGTATTCAAAAAAATATGGTAATGATAAGTAAAATAATTCCATTTACTTATTCACATTCATTTTCTACAAGACGAACAATCACATCTAATATCAACAGCTAATCTCATAATGATGTAATGCATAATCTCAGACATCATAACCACATAGGCAAGGCCTCATCCAAAGACTAAAAATAAAAATATTATCAAGGCCTTGATCCAAGACACTAGTTTTTTTCATTAGACCTACTGATGCATTGAGGGGTTATAGCGGCCCCTACCCATCACTTACTACATCTAATGCATTCCACATATGAAAAGGATGAAACCTAAAATAAACATTTGTATTAATCCTAGTATAAAAAATTTTAATACATGAACTATAAACCATGAATTTTATATAAATAGAACATTCATAGTCAAACATATCACAAAACCATCAATACAATATAGAAGATTTCATCATAATAAATCATCTTCAAACAAGTGTAAAATCCAACAAAGGTTGTTGAAATAGACGAAATCAATCCAAAAACAATTTGAGTGAAATATCTCTTTCTACTTTGAAATAATTTAAAATTAGATAAAAAATTTATTTTGAAAATATTCTTATAATATTTTAAGGGAAGCTACGAATGTTTTATAACAGCTTAAAGTACCCACACCTGACATATAAGTTAAAAAATCATTCTTTCCTTAATTTTTCAGAATGGTCATAAAGTACCTTGTTTGGAAAACGACGGAAATATATACTTAAAAAAATTATAAAAAGTACAACAGGGTTATAAATTAAATTAACCCATAGTCTATTAAATTGGAAAAATGTTTTTAAATACATTTTTAAGAAATACAAATTTTGATAACAATGAAGTCCCAGTAGATACTTATATATAAACAACCTTAGATAAAAAATAGATTGTAAAATTATCCCTAACCTAGTAATTTTACTTAGTCAAGGGTATCTTAACCTCTTATATAAAGGTTAAATAATTTTTATTAAATTATAAAATAGTATGTACATAAATTTGAAATCATATATTGTCCTCTAATATTTCTTTATTAATAATAGTTTAGTTGTATCATTGTTTCAGGTGTTAACTAATTCATTTTCCATTATATTTTATGTTATGTAAGACATGGTTGTTATAGATAGGATGTATTTGATTAATATCTAGTATGGTATTAAGTTCTTAAACATTATTGTTAATCATAAAATGAGAATTATTCTTGAATGGTTATGATGGGGAATGAAATATCATCGCGTGGTGGAGACAGTAAGTCATATTTGCGCATGAGCGAAAATATCATTCTATTGATGGTGAAATAATATGTAGTTGGATGTTATATTTTATATAAATAATAGTTAACATGTTATATTTATTATTAACATCAATTATATTCATTATTATACCCATCCAAACAATGAAGTGTTGAAAACTACACCATGACATGGAGACAGTAAGCCATACATACGCCCGTATGGTGACTTTATCATTCATAGGATTGCTAGAATAATGAATATGGTTGTACAATATTAATAATAACATCATAGTATATAGAACATAAAGGATTTATAATTTCTTAAATGAAACAAAAAATAAAGAGGATGTGTAAGAAGAAAAGAGCTTTGAAAGAGGTGATGAAATAATTACCTCTTCTTCGGGTGGTTCCTTTTTATTTGAACAAAGGGGCTCCATGGGTTGGTTTTATGATCAAATTAAGGCCTCTCGGATGAAGTGATGGTAGTTGGGATGAAATTTGAGTAGGGTTTGGATGAGCCAAATGGATTTGGAGTTGTGAATTTAAGAGAAGGGGAAGTGCCCTTTTATAAGAGAGGTGTGTGGCACTTTAGGAAAAGCTTGAAATATTATTTTATTATAAAATAATTTTTAGTTAATAATATGTAAAAATTGATTAATTTAGAGGCTAAGTTGGGTATGGGTTTTAATACTCCAAACCAATATGTTTTATACAAGTTTAGGTCACCATATTATCCATATCTTTTAGATTTAACCATTAGTTAAAATTTTAGCTCTTACCATGTCTTCTTGTATTCTTACACTATGTGGTTAATAAAAAAACTATAAAATGCCAACAGAACCGAAAATGGTTCATTAATGAAATTTATAACATTAATTATGTCCTTTGGAAGAATTGTATATTTTTAGGAATATTATATCATTTAATAAAGTAGTATTAGTTTTAAAAACTCATTTATGTCAATTTTGACACTATTTAGTATTCAGTTTTTTTGAAAGTCATAACAATGTCATTAATTATAAAAAATATGTTGAATCAACTCTTATATGTAATATTAACCTAAAAATTTCTTGGATGGCATCATAAGTTTCAAATTACATTTATTTTTATATTTATAATACCAATTATTTTAATAATCCATTAATAAGGTAATTATTGTATCATCATTGTGTCATAATGAAATTAAATTTAATAATGTATAAAAATTATAAATAAAATACTATGATGTAGGAAATGTTTTTATCTTTATAATGAATATTTATAGTCAAAATAATCTAATTTATTACCATATATTAAAATTTTTTAATTATTAAACTTTGAATTTAAATGTTTTATATCATTTTTAAATAAAATATAATGAATGTCCTAAGCTAATCCAAGTGGATTAAAAGGATAATATTTTTGTCCTATGGTTGATTTTGGTAAAAAAACACTTATCCAATATAATAAGGATTTGTGTTCGGGTAATTATAATTTCATTTTTACCTTTAATTAACATATTTACTTTTTACCGACGTAAATAAAATGCAAAAGCTACTATTCATAAAAAATTATTTTCATTCTGTTGAATGAAATTTTACTTATTAATGAAAACCGCATCTTTTAGAGTTTTGAAATTAAATTCATAGATGCATTAAAATTAAATTTTATGAAAATTTACAAATGATCATAGAAGTTGGGTAAAAGGCGCTAAAAAGTTTAGTAAAATTTTATATATCTAATCTTATTATAAAATGACTCCTATGAATTTCATTGGATTAATATTGGTATTTTTTATATAATTTTACTTTAAAATAAATTTACATTTTAAAAAAAATTATTTAAATTAAAAAATGGTTTTAAACAATAACGTTGGGTTTTTCACTATTCATCAAATATTGAATGTTTTCAGAAAAATACCCAAAATTCACCGTAATATAATTTTGATGTTATGAATACAAAAATGAAGTCCAATTTGAAAAAAAAAATATAATTTCACATAGTGGTTATTACTATTCTTAATTTCTTTTGAAATGGCTAGTTTGATTGGTTGCGGTGTGCTAGAACTAAAAGTTGTGTATAGCGCAAGATATTGTATTATTAAAAGTGTAATGTATAGTGGAAGCATGGGGAGTTGCATTATTACCTCCTTCAAATTATTTCATTCTCAAAATTTCAAGAATATTACTGCATAAAAATATTCTGTTGGTTCATCATCATAATTCCCTCATATTCCCACATTGCCTCTTCCATTTTATGGTTTCTCAAAAAATCTTTTACCAGACGATTCTTCCGGTTTCTCATCACATGTTTTCTAGTATCAAGAATATTGATAGTATTTACACAATAAGACAAATTAGGTTCCATCTCTATTTCGTCATAGGTGTGTACATGTTTTGGTTCAGGTATGAATTTTATCAACTGTGATATGTGCAACACATCATGAACATTGGAGAGGCTTGGCGACATCGCCAAATCATAAACTAGAACTGTAATTCATTCCAGAATTTTGAATCGTCTGATGTACCTGGGATATTATTTACCCTTATTAATAAATCGTATAACACCCTTCCAAGGAGATACCTTCAAGAAAAAATGATCTCCTACTTGAAATTCCAAATCCTTCCTTCGGTTATTGAAATAGATCTTTTTGCATAATTTGAGCTACTTTGATGTGGGTTTGGATAATATTCACAATTTCCATTATTTCCTCAATAAATTCTAGGCCTAAGATCTTTCTTTCACAAACATCCACCTAAATAGTTGGTGTGTGACATCACTTTCCATATAACACTTCATATAGTGCCACATGAATATATGAATGAACATTATTGTTATAGAAAAATTCTACCAGAGGTAAATATTGATCCCACAAACCATAAAAGTCAAGTGATAAATATCTCAACATGTCTTATAAGGTTTTAATAGTCCATTCTGATTGTCAATTAGTTCGGGGGTGGTTGGAAATGCTCAAATGAAGTTCAGTATCATGGGATTTCAAAATACTAGTCGAGAATCTTGATGTGAAATGGGGATCTTGATCAGAAAAAATCGATAGGGGTACAACATGATGTCTTACAACATCATTAATATATAGTCTTACTAAACATTCAAGTGGTAAATATTCACTTATAATAAAATTTGTAATCTTTTTATGATGATCAACAATGACCCATATTGAATAATTCCTTATAGGAGTCTTTGGTATCCCAATGACAATGTCCATTGTAATATCATCCCATTTCCGCTGATGTATGGGAAGAGGTTGCATGACTCATCCAGGATGTTTTCTTTCAGCCTTCACCAGTAGACAAACCATACATCTAGAAACATAATCAGAAATCTCCCTCTTCATGTTGTCCCACCAAAAATGTTCCCTCAAATCTCTCTACATCTTAGTACTACCAGGGTTTATAGATAAATTTACACTATAGGCATAATCCAAGAATTCCTTTTTTAGATCAAGTATGTCTGTATCACAAAGTATATACCAAATTTCAAAATTCCATCTTCATATTCAGAGTTAATCAATATCCCATCATTCACTGTGTTTATTTTCTTTTAAAACTAATCATCATCAGTCTGATAAATTTTTATCCTTTCTAGTAAATATGGCTTTGAAACCATTTCAAAAATTACTGTTGTTTCACCTTCCATTATTATTCCCATATCTATATTTATTAGATCCATGAACATAGGATTCCTTTCAACTCTCATTTGGTTCATAACACTATTATCCTTTTTTCTCAGTGCATCTTCCACCTTATTTTCCTTTCAAGGGTGGTAGTGTATTGTACAGTCATAATAATTGAGTAGTTTCAGCCATCGCAGTTTCCTCATGTTGAGTTCTTTCTATGAGAAAATATAATTTAAACTCTTGTGATCAGTATATATCTCACATTTTTTCACCATATAGATAATGTCTCTATATCTTCATAGCAATGATTATAGCTTCTAACTCAAGATCATGAGTAGGATAGTTTTGTTCATGAATTTTTAGCTACCGTGAAGCTTAGGAAATAACTCTATCATACTGTATAAGGACACAACCAGGACCATTCTTTGAAGCATCACTATAAATAACAAACTCATCATTTTCTAATGGCATAGACAAGAGACTAGCATTTACTAATATTCTATTCAATTCCTGAAAACATTATTCACACTCTTTTGTCCAAACAAATTTAACTCCTTTACGTGGGAACTTGGGTAATGGGTTAGCCAATCCGAAAAAATTATGGAAGAAACACCAATATTAACCTGCTAAAACAATAAAAATACATACCTACATTATACTTGTTGGTGATGTCCATTCCTGGATTTCCCTTGTCTTTGAATGATCATAAAAGATTATATCTTTATAGACAATATGGACAAGAAAAAAATTTCCTGAAGCCAGAATTCACACATGCTAAACTACCAATATAATTCATTTCTTCTAAGAGTCTTTAGTACACTGCTCAAGTGATTTTCATGATCTTGGTAGCTTTTGGAGTATACCAATATATCATCAATAAATATCACAAAAAAATCATCTAGATATTCCTTGAAAACACAATTCATTAGATCCATAGAAATGTAGGGTTCATTAGTCAGTCCAATTGCCATTATTGTAAACTCATAATGCCCATAACTGGTATGAAATGTTGACATTAGAATGCCTTCCTTCTTCTCACACAACTACTGATATCCAGATCAAAGTTCATTCTTGAAAAAATATTGATATTCATGATGTTGATGAATATATCTTCAATGTGAGGTATGGGATACATGTTCTTTATTATTATAGCATTCATCTCCCTATATTCAATGCACAACCATGTAGATCTATATTTATTATTATCAAAAAGAATAGGTGATCCCTGTGGAGAAATAGTAGGGTGAATACATCTATTATTACTCAATTCTGCTAGTTTATTTCTTTAGTTTCGCTAATTTCATAGTGTCCATTCTATAAGGGTTCTTCAATATAGGCCTTGAACCAGGAATTATGTAAATGGAAAACTCAATTTCTCATTCTAAAGGATGTCCAAGTAAATCCTCTAGAAACACATCAACATATTTTTTCACAATAAGTATATCCACTATTTGGAAATTAATTTACTCACCCATATTTATTTCACTCTCTTCCTCTCCAATAATTGAATTTAGTAGAACTACTAGGGGTGGATCTAAATGATAATCAGATGGTGATTTTTCTGCTCTAAAGATAAGGGATTCCTTATCGTCATCAAAAAATTTAACCTACTTCTTCATACAACACATTTTTACATCATAGTCCAAAATCCAATCCATACAAAGGATTATTTCAAATTCAATCATGGGTATGAGAATAAGATCAGTAGATAAATAAAATTTATCTAACATAATGGTATCTAATTGAAAAAATATTGTGGCAATGATATGTCCCTTAAGAGTTTTGACTAATACTCCCTCAATAAGTCAAATTGGAAATATCTAATTTTCTTGGAAAAATAAGAAGATATGAAAGAATGTGATGATCCAGAATCAAATAAAGCATTGGTTAATTTTGAGGAAATGATTAAAGTACCTACCACCACATCCTTCGGAACTTCAACCTCTACAGTTGTGATCACAAAAGCTTTTCCTTACCCTATTTTCCTTTTTTTAGGTACGTTTCCTTGACTTTTAGGACATTCATTTTCATATTTACCCATTTCATTACAATTTTAGCATTCAACATTGAAATCCTCTTTCTTCCCATTAAAATCACGAGCTTGGTGGCCTTTTTCTCCACACTTGTAACAAACTCCCATCCCATTTAGGTATGTACTAGGATGTTTCTTCCCAGAAAAACAATAGGATGTAAAGTTAACTTTTCCCTTATTCCCCTTAATTTATTTTCTAGAGTGTTCATAAAATCTCATCTTCTTTGGATTCACTTTAAATTCATAAGACTTAGAGAATTATTTTTCTATATTGATAGCATGTGAGACTATATCTTTGTATCATGAGAAGGATTGCGACATTAATGCTCGAAAATAAATTGTTTTAACCCATCAAATAATCAATAAATATTGCTTATTGGGTTACGTACATAATCTGAAGAATTCATTGAAAACCTTGTAAATTTAGCATCATACTTTGCGAAATTCTCATCCTCTTTCTACCTCATACTTGAGAATTTCCATTCCATATCTACTCAATGATCACGAGGATATTAATTTTCTAATAAGTACTCTTTAAACTCCCTCCATTAGATATTTGATACTTGTTCATCCTCCTTTCTGTTTTAAATTAATTACTACCATTGATTTTAATTTCCTACGAGGCAATAAAATTCCATGACAACTATTTCCATTTCACTACTCCCTAAAGTATAAAATATTTTCTATGTGGATCTTATCCATTGATCAGCTACAAATGGATTTTTAGTCCCATTGGATGTTATTGTTTGTTTACTCATTAATTTGTCTAACATTGATCATCCACATTGTGGATCAGGGTGCTCTATACAGGTAAGGTTATTATTCATAACCTGAGTGAGTTGTCCCAGTATGGTTATAAGTTGTTTAGCACTAGTTGCATCACCATATCCACTATAATTATCTTGAGTAGGAGGGAAATCCCTACATTGATTAAATTTGTTGATATGGTTTCCATTCCTACCACTATGCACCATTTATAAACAATGGAATACACAAGGTTAGTTTATGAGTTGCAATGCATAATTTCAAACTTGTAAAATACTAAACATAAATTTTACAGTTTATGCATATATTCCATAATCATAAAAATTGTTTTCTTTGGGGATGTATTTACACATAAATCCTTTATAATGGTTTGTAATGACAATTTGAATTATCCTAAGCATATCCACTGAGAGTGTCAAACTAGCTGCACAGTATGGATCGTTGGCATGTATCAGGATACCCCAGGGCTGGCCCAAAACACTTTATCAGAGTTTTAACTCTAGGTACATCTGCTCTAGAACCACATCCACTTGTAGAATCCAAACATGGATGTATTTCATATAAAACCCACATAATAACTATAATACTAAAAGTTTTGGCTATTCTTCTATACTAATCATCAAATTCTATCTTAGGGTAATGTTCTCTAATCATATTTTTTCTAAATCTAGTTTCCAAGGTTTGTACTACACTTCCTCTGATACCAACCATAATTACAAAACCCTAGTTACCCAGAGTTAGTACATTATTACATAACATTAGCATGATCACAAGGGATCAAGTCCCAAAATACCAATCAGTTTAGTAGGCTTGGAAGTATTATATATATACATAAGTTCTACATTAAATTATAAAATTACAAAAAACAAAAACATTGTTTCTCCTTTTAACACGATCATGTCCCTTAGCATATTCCTATAGTTAAGTCATAATATACTTCTTCACATACTGGGAAAAATAAAACATAACGAAGGGGTGATCTCTAATGCTCAGTAAGGGTAACTATATAGCAGAAACTGTCATAAATAATGGTGGAATTCCTAATGCCAGATATCATAACCACAAAATAAAGTCCTCGTTCCAAGACTACCCATAAAAATATTTTTAGGGACTTGTTCCAAGGCACTAGTTTGTCTCATGGGAAAAAACCAACTCATCGAGGGGCTATATCAGGCCATTCCCATAACTTACAATATCCAATGCATTTCTCATATGAAAGGGTTGAAACTTAACATAAACATTTGTAAAAAACATGCATACAAAATGTTAATAATTTAACCATAAATAATGAATGATATAAAAAGAGCACATCCACATTCAAAAATATCACCAAAACATCAATAAAATATGTAATATTTCATCATAATAAATAAAATTCAAACAAGCGTAAATTCCAAGAAATGATGTCGACGTAGATGAACTCAATCAAAAAACAATTTGAGTGAAATATCTCTTTCTAATTTGAAATCATTAAAAAGTAAAGAAAAAATTTATTTTCAAAATCTTCTTATAATTTTATAAGGGAATCTTAGAAAGTATTATAATGATGGAAAATATCTACACCCGCCGTATATGTTAAAAAACACTAGTTTCTTAATTTCTCAAAAAGGTCATAAAGTACATTGTTTGGAAAACAACAGAAATATACATTTAAAATTTTTTTATAAAAAGTCAGAAAATGGTATAAATGACTTTAAACCATAGTCTAGAAGTTAGTAAAAAAAATTGAAATTGTTTTTAAGAAACACAAATGTGGATAATAAAGACTTCCCATTAGATACTTTCGTATAAACAACCTCAGATAAAAAATATATTGTAAAATTAACCCTTACCTTGTACTTTTTCTTTATTCTAGGGTATGTTATCCTATAATATAATTGTTAAATAATTGTTATTAAATTATAATGGAACCACATACATAAATATGATATCATATATGATCCTGTAATATTACTTTGTTTATAATATTTCAGCAGTATCATTGTTTCGGGTTTTAACTGATTCATTTTCCTTTATATGTTTTGTTACGTAAGTCATGTTTTTTATAGATAGGATGTATTTTTTTTAATATCCAGAATGATATTAAGTTTTGAAACATTATTTTTAATCATAAAATGAAAATTTGTCATGAATTGATATGATGGGGAATGAAATCTCATTGTGTCGTGGAGACGGTAAGTCATACATATGCATGAGAGACAATATCATTTTATTGATGATGAAATAATAAGTTTTTATATGTCATATTATATATAAAGAATCATTAAAATGTTATATTTATTATTTAAATAAATTATACTCATTATTATACCCATCTAAATAATTATGTGTTGAAAACTTTACCACATTGTAGAGATAGTAAGTCGTACGTACACACGTATGGTGACTTTGTCATTCATAGGATGGATAGAATAATCAATATGATTGTACCATTTTTATAATAACATCATAGTATATATATGGTACTAGAGTAAATATTTTTGTATGGAAACAACAAATAATGAGGAAGTGGAATAAGAAAAGAACATTGAAAGAGGTGGGGAAATAATTACCTCTTCTTCAAGTGCATCTTTTTTATTTGAAGAAAGGGTATCAATAGGATGGATTTATGATCAAATTAAGGCTACTAGTATGATTTGATGGTAGTTGGGAGGATATTTTTACAGGTTCTGGTCGATAAAAATGGCTTTGGAGATATGAATTTAATAGAATGGGGTGTTCCCATTTTTAAGAGAGGTGAGGGGTACTTTAGGAAAATATTGAAATATTATTTTATAATAAAGTAATTTTCATTTTATAATTGGTTAAATGAATTTATTTCGAGGATAAGGTGGGTATGGGTAGATATACTCTCAACAAATAGGTTTTAGACAAGTTTATGTCACCATATTGACCTTATCTTTTAGATTTAACCCTTAGTTAAATAGTTTAACTCTTAGCATGTCTTCTTGTATTCTTACACAATATTGTTAATAAACATACTATAAAATTACAGGAGAATATAAAATGGTAAATTAATGACGTATCTAACATTATTTAAGTCTTTATTCCTAATATTATATTTTTTGGAATATTATTTCATTTAATAAAATTGTATTAGTTTAAAAACACATTTATGTCAATTTTGACACTATTTAGTATTTGGTTTTTGTGAAAGTCATAAAAACTTGATTACTTAAAAAATACATTTAATCAACCATAAAAATTCATATTAAAATATAAAATTCATGGATGGCATCATAATTATCAATTTACATTTATTTTAATATTTATTATATCAATTATTAATATCTTTCTTAAATTAGGTAATTACTAAATCATCATTGTGTCATAAATAAATTTTATTATTTAATGTATAAAAATTATAAATAAAATATTAAAATGTAGGATATAATTTTATATTTATATTTAATATTTATAGTAGAATTTGTCTTATGTATAACCCTATATTAAAAATGGCTTAGTTATTAAAATTTGAATTTAACACTTTTAACTCTTCTTTAAATAAAATGTAATAAATCTCTTAAACTAACCTATGTGGATCAAAATGATAATATTTTTATCCTAAGGTTGATGTTGGGCAAAAAAGAATTGTATAAAGAAATTATTACATGTGTTGGGGTAATTATAATATCATCTTTACCTTTAATTACCCAATTTACTTTTAACCATGGTAAATAAAATTCAAAAATTACTATTCAGAAAAAATTATTTTCATCCTATTGAACCACATTTTACTTATTGATGAAACCCGTATCTATGGGATTTTTTAAATTCAATTCACATAAGTGGTAAAATTATTTTTAATGCAAATTTGAAAATATGCATATAAGGTGGGTAAAAGATGTTAAAAAGTTCAATAAATTTTTTTATATCTATTCTGTTTATAAAATGACTCCAATGAACAACAATAGATTAACATAGGTATTATGTATCTATTTTGACTTTAAAATAAATTGAAAATTATAAAATAATTTTTTAAATAAATATTCGGTTTTAAACAATAACATAGTGTTTTTCACTATTGATCAAAATTGGAATGTTTTCAGAAAAATACCAAAAATTCACCGTATGCTAATTTTGATATTATAAATCCAAAAATGAAGTCCAATTTGAAATATAAAATTCATAAAATTTTAATATGTGGGTATTACTATTCATAATTTCTATTTAAACGGCTAGTTTGATTGGTCGTGGTGTGCTAGAACTCGAAGTTGTGTACAACACAACATACTGTATTATTCAAAGAGAAACGTACCATAGAAACTTGGGGTGTTACAAATTGTACAATGGAGATGATCTTTCATGCATCATTTCTTAATTCCATGATGTGTTTATCTATGAATTTGTCCAAGGAATCGAAATTATTATTCCCCATACATTATCAATGGATGTATCAAATTGAGAGTTACTTTATTTATAAGTTTTTATTTTAGTAAAAACGCCTTTGTAATTCATTAAATACCCAATTATGTTTTGTCATTTTATTTTATTGGTATCTTGAGCATTTGAAATCATATTTGAAAAATAAATCTCAACTTGAAGGCTCAATTTTTAAATGCTATTTTGAATCGGAGTGTCTTACCTTTTTCTCTAGATACATTGATGATATTGAGACAAGATTCAATCGAGTTAGATGTGTTGACAACACAATGACTCTATCTCAACTAATTGGGAAATAAAAAAATATCTCCGCTATTTGATGATCAGTTTGGAAGAGCTCAAATGTTATAATGACATATTTGAAATTTTTAGAGGCATATAGATTTGTTCTGTAGAATAGTGAACCTGGAAATCCATTTATTAAAGAGTTTAGGATACAAATAAGGAGGTAAATTAGAGGCCGAACAAAAAATGAGAAAGATATAACAAAATTTATTGATAAAAATCTTTTAGAATGGTTTGGAAAATGTGGGTGTTCATTAATATTGGAATCAATATGAATATTAGGTTGACACATATATTTTTTAAAATTAATAATTTATATTAATTTTTGTAGATCATCAATCTAAAACTCGAGATGAGTTGTTATATAATTTGAAGTATCTTCCAAGAGGTCATCTAAAATAGGCTAGAATGTTTGATGCTTAGTACAGTTGATCAGGAAGTGGGTTTGCAAAAATAGAATAGTGGTATATTTACATTTATTAAAGTGGGATACAAGGGAAATTTGATTGATATAATAAAATTAAACTACCACGGGTATTTTTCTGTGTTTTATTCAAATTCATTTTGGTTGATATTATCAGGGGTGTAAAAAACGATTCTTTGAAATTTAGTTTTATGAAATTATCTTGTATGATAGATGTTAGTGACCATGAATTACATGATCTGAATATCTTATCATCATATAAGAGAATGGTTTACTATATGGAACATGTTGTGGATTATGGGTAGAGTGTAGTTTCTCATGTAAAACAAATTGACTTGTATGATATGGGTGATAAAGTGGAAGATTTGACCACTGACATTAAATACCATCAACAATAAAAAGTGAACTTATTTTTCCGTCATGATATTGAAAATCTTATTCCTACAATGGTGGATGATATAGATGATGTAATGATGAAGGATAAAAATTACATGATTGAAGAAAAAAATGATTGTATATGTAGTCATCTATTCATTTATCAACCTCTTATGTGATTTGTTTTTACATTCATTATCCAATCTATGTATATATTTTTTCAAGTAATGTGCATCTGTTATCATTTCTAATTTTGTTTGTCCATGATTTTTTTGAAAAATATTCTCTGATGTTAATTTTATTTGATTAAATGATAGGAATTCCAAGTTGGATGTGTTATAACAATGCCAATTGACTCTCATACAACATTCCCCCGACCATACCTAAAGAAGATAATTCATTAGTCTCCCTCCCTATAGTATCATATAAAACCTCCCCTTCCCCCCTACACTATCTCTAACACCCTTCGGTAGTGTCCCATCAACAGGTTAACCAATGCCTCCTCATCCAGCAACCTCAGTAGTGAGGGACCAGGTCACCACTCTTGGTTCTTCATGGGGATATTGGAGGGTGAAAGTATAACGACCCATACTTTACATACATTGTAATTACTTCAGAATTTATGCACACTTATTACAACATATAACAAAACCAGGAAAGGACCGTATAGGTATAGAGTCTTTAGAAACTGGGAAACATAAACAACTGGTTCATAAAGCATCTACTTTGCCTCCCATTTATTTCATCATATCTAGAGTCCCTTTTTGGCATATCCTACTAAATAACCTTCTTCCTGACCTGGGGAAATAAATCATACAAAACGGTGAGCTCAAATGCTCAGTAAGGGTAAGCAAAAGGAATATCAATCACATCATATACATAAGAACATAACTTTGGAAATCTTAACCTGCAAAAGAAATCATAATTTCATAACATGGAATAAATCATAGTAGTGAAATGTAATCCCAATAATCATAACATAAAACATGAAACATTGTGGAATAAACACATAATCATAGAGAATCATTTCTTGTTAGTCAAGACTCATTGCCAAGACTATCTTAGTGGACAAAGTCCATTTCTAAACCGAGTTCACTCCTAGTTTTAGTCCTGTTTCACTGAACTGGTTTAACCTTCCGTTCCAGCCATGTCTATCTCATAAGATATAAAATCATTACCCAATGCATTGGAGGGAGATATAGGTCCCACCCATCTCATAATGATACCATTCTTATGTGTGCCACAAAATCAGAAACCATATATCATAGCATAACCCATGTAATAAAAATGGGAATCTTAAACATTGTGAAATCATAAAACAATTCATATAAGATAAAGGAATTCATAAAAATATAATTACATCAGAACATAATCAAATCAATTTAATGATAGTGATAGAAAAAGAACCCTTTATTATCATAGATGGAAAAATAATTTTGATAAAACACTTGAACTCCATTCTTGAGGAAAATATCCTTTCTGCTTCAAAAACACTTTTCTTCTCTTAACATGTCGTACAATTATAAACTAAATGAAGTTGTTTAAAAATAAACATGAAAACTTGTAAAGGAATCTTCTTGGAAATAATGTTTTAAAAATCCATTCATGTCGTATATGTTAAAAAAACATTCTTCATACTTTTGTCGGAAAAGTCAAAAAGTACCTCGTATGAAAAACGAAAAAAGATTCCATTCATATCCTTTAATAAAAACTCACCGAAGGGTAAAATTGGATTTAAAAAACTGTAGGTGGATGGAAATAATATTACATATTGAGGAAACATGGATGTGGATGATAAAATACACCCCAGTAAATACCAAAGTATAAACAATCTCGGATAAAAATGAGATTGTGATATTTCCCTTACCTTAGGTCTGATTTGTCTCGTAAGTGTCTGAACCTCCTGTATAATGATTTAAATAATGTTATTGACTTATTCCAGAATCATAATTATCGTTATGATATCATATATGGTCATATTATTAGCTTCTTAGTAGTAATATTTCATTGCTACTTGTTATTCGGGTGTTTATAACTTTTTGTTCTTATGCGTGTTTTGTCGAAGAAATTCATATTATTCTCTTTAGGTTAGAGATACATCATTTACATAATGGTATTAATGTAATATATATCATATTTATTCATTAAATTCATTCAATTCATTTATATAATCATTATGCAATGAAGATCATGTAGAACGAATCACATCACATCGTGGAGACGGTATTCCGTACGTACGTACGAGCGATGATATCGTTCCCATGATTGTAGAATTGTATTGGAGTGTATGTATACTATTTCAGAATCAATATAACTTTAGAATAATCATATATATTAATTATTTACACCATTATACCCATCCAAGTAAGGGGGTGGGGGAAAATAGATTACACCACGGCGTGGAGACGGTATTCCGTACGTACGCACGCGCGGTGATTTTGTTTTCCATAGGATGGATAGATATTGAAATAGGGTTGTTTCATACTTATAATAACATATCAGTATATGAGTGATACTGATGTTATTAATTCATAATGAAACAACTAAAGAAGAATATGTTGAAGAAGAAAGAATTTGGAAAGGATCGGTAATGGATATTACCTCTTTTTGACGTGCCTCTTCTTAACCTCCTCTTAGGGCACTAGGGTTGGTCATTGAAGAAGACCAGAACCTCTAGGATGATTCTAGGGAAGTGGGTAAGTGAAATGGGCAGTGTGTGGCCTAGCTTGAAGGCTCAAATTGGTGTGAGGAGGAGAGGGAGGAGGTGCCCTTTATTGTGGTAATAATATTCTAAATTTTAAATTATTATTAATAATTACATATGTGTTGTGAATTTTCCATAAATTGACACTTTATGACATTGTTGACCATATAAATTTTAATTTATAATTTTTAAATATTTTTGTGATTTTTAAACAATTTTATAATATGTTATTTTTATAAAATAACAATAGTGTCAATTTTGACACTATTCATTTATTTATATTTAAATAAAATATATACAGAGGATATGTTCGAACTAAAAGCATTAATATATTAATAAAATGTCATATGTATCTAGAAAATTAGTGGAGCACATTAAATAGTGCATATAATAATTATTTTAATATTTTGAATCCATTTATTTGATATTTTAATTAATAAAATAATTTTGACATCACTATTGTGTCATAATTAATGATAATTATTTAATCCCTAAAAATACTAAATAAATTCATATGATGTATATAATTGTATTAGATTTTGGAGACTATTCATGTTCGAAGTTTCATTAAGTGTATCACCAAATTAAAATTTTTATACTTATAAGATTTAAGAAAGTGACATGTTGTCACATTCTTTGGTTTTAATAATAATTAAATTATTTTCATGAACAAAAGTATATTAAATGAATCTAATCTGACCCTTAGGTGATATGGGTCGACGTTTAGTTATCCAATAGGATTTTGGCAGGTGTTAGGGTAAGTTTACAATCTTATATTTACCCTTAATTACCCGATTTACCTTTAACTATGGTAAATAAAATTTACCGTAGTTACTATTCATAATGCCGAAAAATAAAAAGTAGCCTATAAACATAATTTGGACCCACTGATTCTGAATATAGAATCCATTTTTAAAAATTCAAAACATATAAGTTTCAGTAATTAATTTAAAATAAATCCCATTGTTAAGAAAACGAGTTTTAGAAGTTAAAACATTGCCAAAGATTGAAATGTTTTTACCTATGAATATAATGTGAAATTAATGATAATGACATAAATTATATTAAATGGTACAAATATATTCTATATATTCTTTAAAACCATTCAATATTATAATTTAACCAAATAAATTATCTCAATGAAAAAAGTTGTTTTTAATTAAAAATTAGCGTATTTTTACTATTCATCAAAATATGAAAGTTATCAGAAAAATATCAAAAATTTATCCAAAGTAAATTTCTATATCCTGATTCAAAATAAGAATTTTATTTTATCAAATTGAACTTATAAATGTGTCAAAAACTAGATTTAATGTGGGTTCACCATCAAAAGGCGGCAAAACTGCAATTTTTTATTAATACTTATTTTAACCAAAAAAATTAATTTGTTCTCTTACCATGTTCTAGAAAATGTGTAAGATGAATAATAATGTTGTAAAATTTAAAATTCAGTTAATACTATTCATAACGGCTAGTTTATAATATTATAATAATATATCGTTGTTTAGTGGAACTCGGTATTGCGTACTACACACGCTATTGAGGAAGGTCGTGATTGCGTGCAGAGAAAGATTCCTTTGATGATTTATATAACATAAAAACAAAATATTTCTCATAAAAGTCTCAGGTGTTACATTCTACCCCCTTAAAATGAATTTCTCCCTCAAAATTCGTCACTTTGTAACAAACAGATGAGGATACCTCTCCCTCATCATATCCTCAAGCTCCCATGTAGCTTCTTCTAATTGGTGGTTCCTCCATAAAACATTCACCAAGAGAGTGGTCTTGTTTCGTAGGACTTTTTCACTACGATCCAGAATCTCTATCGGTTGTTCTTCATAAGAAAGATCTTGCTCCAGCGGTACAACTTCTTAGCTGAGTACATGTGAAAGATCAGGTATGTACTTTCTCATGAGAGATACATGGAAGACATCGTGAACTTGAGAGAGATTCGGTGGAAGCACCAATCGGTAAGCTACCTTCCCAACACGATCCAGTATTTCGAAAGGACCGATAAATCTAGGGCTCAACTTCCCCTTCTTTCCAAATCTCATGACCCTCTTTCAGGGAGATATTCGTAAGAACACTTTATCACCCACTTCAAACTCTAGGTCTTTTCTTTGGTTGTCGTCATAACTTTGATATCGACTCTGAGCTGCTCTTATGTGTTGTTGAATAGATCGGACCTTTTCTACCATCTCATCAACAATATTAGGTCCTAATAGATTTCTTTCCCCAACTTCATCCTAGCAAGTTTGAGTCCTGCATTTCTTTCCATATAGAGATTCATAAGGAGCCATCAGAATACTGGAGTGAATGCTATTATTATAATAAAATTCCACCAAAGGTAGGTGTTGATCCCAACCACCTTTGAAATCCATAGAGCAAGCTCTCCATATATCTTCTAGAGTTTGAATTGTTCTCTCAGACTGACCATCTGTCTGAGGATGATAAGAAGTGCTGAAACTCAACTCTCTATCCAAAGTATGCTGAAGACTTCGCCAAAACATTGAGGTAAACCTCGGATCCCGATCAGATATAATAGAAAGTGGTACTCCATGCAATCTTACCAATTCCTTCACATATATCGTGGCAAGCTGATCTAGAGAGAAATCCTCTCTAATAGCGATGAAGTGTGCAGACTTTGTAAGATGATCAACTATGACCCAGAAAGTATTATTGCCTTTTCATGTTTTAAGAAGTCCTGAGACAAAGTCCATAGTGATGTTTTCCCATTTCCATTCGGGTATGGGTAATGGTTGTAACATCCCCTTAGACTTCTGTCTCTCAGCTTTAACTTGCTGACAAACCAAGCATCGAGAGACATATTCAGCAACATCTCTTTTCATGCCATCCCACCAGAAGTAATCTTTCAGGTCCCTATACATCATCGTGCTTCTAGGATGAATAGAGAATGAAGAACTATGAGCCTCATCCAGCAGGTCCTTCTTTAATTTGGGGATGGGAGGAACACAAACCCAATTCCTGAACTTTATTATCCCATCACAATCAAGGTTGATTTCAGGAACATTTCTCACCTTCTTTTGTAACTCGACATCTTCTTTCTGTGCCTCTTTAATCTTCACATGTATAGATGGTTGAACATTCATTTGAGAAAGATTCTATTTTTCCCCTTTCATTATAATTCCAAGATCCATCCATTGTAAATCCTTAAATATTGGATCTTTTGTGATCCTCATCATGGATAAACTGGCATGGTCTTGTCCACTTAATGAATCTTCCACCTTGTTTGCTTTCCCAGGGTGGTAATGGATTGGGCAGTCGTAATCCTTAATTAGCTCCATCCATCTTCTTTGGTGCATATTCAGCTCCTTTTGTGTGAAAATATAATTTAAACTTTTCTGATCAGTATAAATATCACACCTTTCACCATAAAGGTAATGTCTCTAAATCTTTAACGAAAAGATTACTGCAGCTAACTTCAAATCATTAGTTGGGTAATTTTTCTCATGTATTTTCAACATTCGTGAGGCATAAGCTATCACAATATCATTTTTCATAAGAACACACCTGAAACCCTTCTTGGATGCATCATTGTAGATCACAAACCTTTCTCCACTACAAGGCAGTGTGAGCACAGGTGCGCTGGATAACCTTCTTTCCAACTCCTTGAAATTCTCTTCACATTCATCCATCCAAACAAACTTAACTCCTTTCCGAGTCAACTTGGTGAGTGGATTAGATAATCATAAAAAATCTTTCACAAAACGTCGATAATATCCAGCCAAACCAAGAAAACTTCAGATCTCAGTCACTGTTGTTGGTCTCGACCATCTTTCGATAACCTCTGTTTTTGCTAGATCCACAGATATCCCTTCTTTTGAGATTATGTGACCCAAAAATGAAACTCTTTGATGCCAAAATTCACACTTGGTAAATTTGGAATAAATCTACTCCTTTCTCAGAGTCTTCGATATAATTCTCAAGTGATCTTCATGTTCTTCCTTTCTCTTTGAATATACAATAATATCGTCTATAAAGACTACCACAAACTGATCAAGATAGTCTCTAAAGACTGTATTCATCAGATCCATGAAGATAGCAGGGGCATTAGTAAGACCAAATGGCATCACTATAAATATATAGTGTCCATACCATGTACGGAAAGCCGTAATTGGTATATCCTCCCTTTTGACCCTTAATTGGTGATACCCTGAATGAAGATCAATCTTGGAAAAGTATTGAGCTCCTCGTAGTTGGTCAAATAAGTCATCAATGCGTGGGAGAGGATATTTTTTCTTGATAGTGATCTTGTTATGTTCTCGATAATCAATGTAGAGTCTCATTGATCCATCTTTCTTCTTAACAAAAAGAACAGGTGCTCCCCAAGGAGACACAATAGGGCGTATGAACCCCTTATCAAGATTCACTTGGAGTTCCTTATTCAATTCTTGCAACTCAATTGGGGCCATTCTATAAGGTGTTTTTGAAAAAGGCAAATCACCTGGTACGAGTTTTATAGAAAACTCAACCTCACAATTTGGTGGGAGACCTGGTAATTCCTCTAGAAAGACATCATCAAACTCCCATACAATGGGAATATTCTTAATCGTGAGTTTCTCAACAACCATTTGAGATAAATAACCTTCATTTAGTGGAATCAATACCCATAAAATGGATGAAATTTCCACTGGAAGGATATGCTCATCCTTGCATTGATAGACGATCATAGATTGATCTGGAATATAAAATGTGACTTCACTTCTTTGGAAATTGATATGAGCTCCATTTAGAGAAAGCCAATCCATGCCAAGAATCACATCAAATTCCACTATAGGAAGGATCACAAGATTTGTAGGAAGCAATTTCCCACAAACTTCAATCGGAGAAGAATTATAAACTTTTGATGCGACTGTTGTGCCATTAGGGGTTGTCACATCTAACTCAACATCTAACTGTTGAGGTAATATGGTGATATCCTTAGAAAATTATTCAGAAATAAAGGAGTGGGTGGATCCATAATCAAATAAAACATTTTCTACTTTAGAGTGGATGGTAACTGTACCTTTCAACACATCGTTATCGTACTCAAATCGCTGATAGAAATTGAATGTGACTTTCCTTTGCCTTTAGCCTTAAGAGTTTGTTGACGTCAACCATCATCATCAACCCTTGGATTTGGGCATTGATTGGAATAATGCCCCATCTCCTTGCACTTGAAACATTGAAGTGTAGTAGGTTCATTCTGTGTGTCCCTTTCTTTGTTTGCATCATTAGACATATTCTTCCCATCATTGTGGCATTCAAATGCCCGATGACCTTCCTTTCCACATTTGAAACATTTACTTGTCCCTTTAAGACAACTCCATCCTTGTTTCTTTCCACACTTTGAGCATAAGGGAAAGCTCATATTCTTTTCAGTGTGATCTTTAGATTTTCCTTTGAATTCCATTTTCCTCTTCTTATCATACCCATATGACTGATGGGTTACTCCAATATCCATCTCTACTTTGAGAGCACATTGAAATATTTCCTCATAGCTATTGAAGTCCCTTAAGGCTAACGCCCTTCGAAGACTTGGTTTAAAGCCACTAAAGATTTGATAGATCTTACTCTCAGGTTGGATAATAATACCAGAAGCGTACCTTGAAAGTCTTTTAAAATTTGCTTCATAAGTACCAACAGATTCATCATCCTTTTTCTTCAGTTCAAGAAACTCTTTCTCCATCTTTGTTCGGAGAATACGAGGGAAGTACTTATTGAAAAATAAGTTCTTCCACTCGTCCCATTCCATGGACTCAATTTCATCCCGTTTCCTCGTATTCTTAATAAGATTCCACCATTGATCAGAATCTTCTTCCAAACAATACACTTCTATGATGACTTTATCATGTTCAGAACATTGAAGAACTGAAAATATCTTTTCAGTAGTACTAATCCATTGTTCAGCAACTAATGGATCAGTAGACCCACTGAAAGAAGGTGGACGCTGCCTCATGAAAGATTCAACAGAATGTTACTCCTTCCTTTGCTCGTTTGGAATTCCTTCATGATTCATAACTTGAGAATGTTTTGTGAGCATGGTTAAAAGATATTGCATTCCATCTCCCATAACGTTTGGTTGCTCAGGGGGACAATCATTGCATTGCCCGTCGCATTCCGCATTAACACGGTTCCTTCGGGTTCCAGCCATTGACTAAAACCAAGAAGAATAGTGTGAGCAACACAAATTATAATAGGAAAAACACATAATCAAGAATAAAATTTCACACTTAAGGTCTTATCATAGGTTGTTCATGGCCATTTCTAAAACACTAAGATTGTGTTCTATGCTTAGACTTATCCTTAGGATTCTTACTAAGGCTTTCACAACCTAGTTTCCAAAGGTTGACTATACCTTTCCTCTGATTCCAACTATAACGACCCATACTTTACATACATTTTCATTACATCAGAATTTAAGCACACTTATTACAACATATAACAAAACCAGGAAAGGACTGTATAGGTATAGAGTCTTTAGAAATTGGGAAACATAAACAACTGGTTCATAAAGAATCTACTTTGCCTCTCATTTATTTCATCATATCTAGAGTCCCTTTTTGGAATATCCTACTTAATAACCTTCTTCCTGACCTGGGGAAATAAAACATACAAAAGGGTGAGCTCAAATTCTCAGTACGGGTAAACAAAAGTAATATGAATCACATCATATACATAAGAACATAACTTTTGGAAATATTAACCTGCAAAAGAAATCATAATTTCATAACATGGGATAATTAATAGTAGTGAAATGTAATCCCAATAATCATAACTTAAAACATGAAACATTGTGGAATACACACATAATCATATAGAATCATTTCTTGTTAGTCAAGACTCATTCCCAAGGCTATCTTAGTGGACAAAGTCCATTTCTGAACCGATTTCACTCCTCGTTTCAGTCCTGTTTCACTGAACCGGTTTAACCTGCCGTTCTAGTCATGTCTATCTCATGAGATATAAAATCTTTACCCAATGCATTGGAGGGAGATATAGGTCCCACCCATCTTATAATGATACCATTCTTATGTGTGCCACAAAATCAGAAACCATACATCATAGCCTAACCCATGTAATAAAAATGGGAATCATAACCATCGTGACATCATAAAACAACTCATATAAGATAAAGGAATTCATAAAAATATAATTCCGTCAAAACATAATCAAATAAATTTAATAATAGGGATAAAAACAGAACCCTTTATTATCTTAGAAGGAAAAATAATTTTTATAAAACACTTGAACTCCATTCTGGAGGAAAATATCCTTTCTACTTCAAAAACACTTTTCCTTTCTTAACATGTCGTACAATTATAAACTAAAAAAAGTTGTTTAAAAGTAAACTTGAAAAATTTTAAAGGATGCTTCTTGGAAATAATGTTTTAAAAATCCATTCATGCCGTATAAGTTAAAAAAACATTCTTCGTACTTTTATCGGAAAAGTCAAAAAGTACCTCGAAAGAAAAACGACAAAAGATTCCTTTCATGTCCTTTACTAAAAAATCACCGAAGGGTAAAATTGGATTTAAAAAATTGTAGGTGGATGGAAATAATATTACATATTGAGGAAACATGTAAGTGGATGATAAAATACACCCCAGTAAATAACAAAGTATAAACAATCTCGGATAAAAATGAGATTCTGATATTTCCCTTACCTTAGGTCCGATTTGCCTCGTAAGTGTTTGAACCTCCTGTATAATGATTTGAATAATGTTATTGACTTATTCCTAAATCATAATTATTGTTATGATATCATAAATGGTCATATTCTTAGCTTCTTAGTAGTAATATTTCATTGCTACTTGTTATTCGGGTGTTTATAACTTTTTGTTCTTATGCGTGTTTTGTCGAATAAATTCTTATTATTCTCTTTAGGTTATAGATACATCATTTCCAGAATTGTTTTAATGTACTCTATATCATATTTATTCATTAAATGCATTTATATAATCATTATTCAATGAAGATCATGTAGAACGAATCGCATCACATCGTGGAGACGGTATTCCGTACGTACGCACGAGCGATGATATCGTTCCCATGATCGTGGAATTGTATTGGAGTGTATGTATACTATTTAAGAATCAATATCAAATTACAATAATCATATATAGTAATTATTTACACCATTATACCCATCCGAGTAAGGTGGTGGGGGAAAATAGATTACACCACGGTGTGGAGACGGTATTCCGTACGTACGCACGCGCGGTGATTTCGTTTTCCATAGGATGGATAGATTTTGAAATAGGGTTGTTTCATACTTATAATAAAATATCAGTATATGATTGATACTGATGTTATTACTTCATAATGAAACAACTAAATAAGAAGATGATGAAGAAGAAATAATTTGGAAAGGATTGATAAGGGATATTACCTCTTTTTGACGCACCTCTTCTTAACCTCCTCTTAGGGCACTAGGGTTGGTCTTTGAAAAAGACCAGAACCTCTAGGATGATTCTAGGGAAGTGGGGAAGTGAAATGGGGAGGGTTTTCCAAGCTTTAAGGCTCAAATTGGTGTGAGTAGGAGAGGGAGGAGGTGCCCTTTTATAAGGGAGGAGAGGGGAACCTTTGGAAATATAAGAAATATTAGTTTATATTAAATCCGCACACCACATAAAAACTTCCAAAATAACTCATATCCGAAGATTAGATTATATTGGGTTGTAATATAATCAACCAGTAATATTTAGACATGTTAGGAATTTATTTTAAACATTACCAACATGATTTATCCTTATTTATCAATTTAATTTTATTTGTGGTAATAATATTCTAAATTTTATATTATTATTAATAATTACATATGTGTTGTGAATTTTCCATAATTTGACACTTTATGATATTTTCGACCATATAAATTTTAATTTATAATTTTTTAATATTTTGGTGATTTTTAAACAATTTTATAATATGTTATTTTTATAAAATAACAATAGTGTCAATTTTCACACTATTCATTTATTTGAATTTAAATAAATTGTATACAGAGTATATGTTCGAACTAAAAGCTTTAATTGATTAATAAAATGTCATATGTTTCTAGAAAATTAGTGGAGCACATTAAATAGTGCATGTAATAATTATTTTAATATTTTAAAACCATTTATTTGATATTTTAAT
Organism: Viscum album; assembly: GCA_963277665.1. NCBI lineage: Eukaryota > Viridiplantae > Streptophyta > Magnoliopsida > Santalales > Viscaceae > Viscum > Viscum album. Next base: position 368,184,624 of record OY728144.1, read on the forward strand.
TAATAAAATAATTTCAACATCACTATTGTGTCATAATTAATGATAATTATTTAATCCCTAAAAATTCTAAATAAATTCCTATGATGTAGTTAATCTTATTACATTTCTAGAGACTATTCATGTTCTATGTTTCATTAAGTTTATCACCAAATTAAATTTATTATACTTATAAGATTTAAGAAAGTGACATGTTGTCAAATTCTTTGGTTTTAATAATAATTAAATTATTTTCAGGGAAAAAAGTCTATTAAATGAATCTAATCCGACATTTAGATGATATGGGTCGACCTTTAGTCATCCAATAGGATTTTGGCAGGTGGTAGGGTAATTTTATAATCTTATATTTACCCTTAATTACCCGATTTACCTTTAACTATGGTAAATAAAATTTACCGTAGTTACTATTCATAATGCCCAAAAATAAAAAGTAGCCTATTAACATAATTTGGACCCAATGATTCTGAATATGGAATCCATTTTTCAAATTTCAAAACATATAAGTTGCAGTAATTAATTTAAAATAAATCCTGTTGTTAAGAAAATAGGTTTTAGAAGTTAAAACTTTGTCATAGATTGAAATGTTTTTACATATGAATTCAATGTGAAATTAATGCTAATGACATAAATTATATTAAATGGTAAAAATATATTCTATCTATACTTTAAAACCATTCAATATTATAATTTAACCATATAAATTATCTCAATGAAAAATGTTGTTTTTAATTAAAAATTAGCATATTTTTACTATTCATCAAAATATGAAAGTTATCAGACAAATATTAAAAATTTATCCAAAGTAAATTTTAATATACTGATTCAAAAGAAGAATTTTATTTTTTCAAATTGAACTTATAAATGTGTCAAAAACTAGATTTAATGTGGGTGCACCATCAAAAGGCGACAAAACTACATTTTTTGATAAATACTTATTTTACCCAAAATATTATTTTGTTCTCTTACCATGTTCTAGAAAATGTGTAAGATGAATAATAATGTTTTAAAATTTAAAATTTAGTTAATACTATTCATAACGGCTAGTTTATAATATTACAATAATATATCGTTGTTTAGTGGAACTCGGTATTGTGTACTACACACACTATCGAGGAAGGTCGCGATTGCGTGCAGCGAAAGATTCCTTTGATGATTTATATAACATAAAAACAAAATATTTCTCATAAAAGTCTCAGGTGTTATAGAAAGTTATAGGTAAAAATCTTAATATGAGTAATGTTATTGTAATTTTTTATACTACTAATGGTTTTTTCATAGAAGATGGAAAAACTTCTACAACGTAGAGAAATATGAAAATTTCAGATGTTTGTAATCTGAATAGATTGATGATTGTTGTCCCATTTGACTACTATGGGGTCCCTATGGATGACTACCTATGATTATTTGGCCAGATTCTAGACCAGTTAGTGGAGGAGTCAGTTACCCTTCTGATTACGTACACTAATTAGAGGAATATTACTTCGTCATGGGAAAATAAATTTTTTGATTCATAGATAAATGTAATTTTAATACATTTTGGTGTAATTGAATGTTATTATGTTACTTAATTATAAATTTTTTTAAAATTAATCTGTTTTTATAGATGTTTTTCAAAATTCCCATTGTTGATCATATACCATGAAATTGTAGATTCAAAAATTTTGGCAGGAAATGGAAGGAATTTAAATTGATATTATTGAACGAATTTAGAGATACTTCCTTGAGAACACATTAAATGTCTGATACGGTATCAAATGTGGTGACTAGAGAGAAATGGAAATTTTTTGTTGATAGCCATCATCATGAGAAGTACATCTTATTTCAATATATATTATTATATTATAATCATTTTACATGTATACATGCATGTTCTAAGGATATGAAATTTCTTAAATTAATATTAAAATACATGTTATTTATTTTATGATGTTTCGGGGAAGAATGCATTGAGTGGAGCTAAGAAAATCATCCCTCATGTTGTCGGATCATTGTGTTTTTCCAGAAACCAATCCAGTCTAGTAATTATTTCATTAGTTAAAATATTTATAAGACAATATTATCTATCCCATATATTAAATTTTTAATTTATCATTGTTTAATGTAATCATTGAATTTAGGTCAACAATTCTCCCGAATAGAACTATGGTTGGATGTTCACAAAAAAATCTGATTGGAGTTATCTTAATGAGCCTACCAAAGAAGTTGGTGTATGAATTCATTTTTCAATATAAAAAATTATTATCATTTATCAATATGTTAATATATATTGCTTCAAATATGCCTGATATATTTTTAATATTTAAAATTTAAAGAACTATGGGATTAAAATCCCACACGATCCTTCTCAGTTTCCCAGGATAACCTAGTTGGTAATGTCCTTGGGAAAGAGAAAAGGTGTCGAGTGCATGGGATGGGGTTGGGACCATTATCATCTGAGATCTTTACCAGGCCATTGGGGATTGCAACTATATTTACTTCTGTTTTTGGTCACTCCCTACCAAGATATTCTTAGAGAGAGTTTTTTATGCAATGAAAAATTCAGGAAAAGGGGGCTCAGATATCTGCTTTGCAGAGAGAATTGTTAGATTTATTTCAGAAGATGACCGGATCTGTCCCCTAGGATATTGCATTGATGACTGGTGGTGATCAAGTAAATTACACAACATCAAAATCATTTAGATCACAATATTTTAATGGTTTATGATTAAATATAAGGATACATCACTGTATAATATTAAATTTAATTGTCATGCAAGTGACAGTAGTAGGAAGTAGAGATGGACATAGAGAGGGTGATGAGTAGAGTCCATCATCGGGTATTGATTACTTGAATATTTGATGTCTTGGACAAAAATGGAATTCGAAGGTTTTTTTTTTGTATCATTTTTGTCATTGTGTAATGGCTCAGACCCACCTGGTCCATTACATTGCCAAAATAGGGCTCCACCGTGAGGGTGGCACCGTGAGGGTGGCACCGTGACTATGGTGCTGTGAGGGTGGCGCCACGATAGTGGCATAATGATAGTGGAACTAGTCACGGTGGCACCGTGATGGTGGCACCTTGACGAGGGCACCATGAGTGTGGCACCCTAACGGTGGCATCGTGGGGGTGGCACTGTGACGGTGGCACCCTGACAGCACTGTGCCCTTACCGATCTTTGTTCATTCCAAGTTCCCGAATTGTCCACTCTCGCAACATATATTTTGACATATAAATAATTCAATTCCTCCTTTCAAAGCCATTTAAAGCCCATAAATAATATCTAAAATCCCCCATGAGTCGAGAAACACTTAAATTACCAAAACGTATGGTTTTTCCTCAGTGTCATGCCCTCCCATGTACCTTATTGATCCGCCCATATTACGCATTTCCCTATTGTTAAAGAAAAATGTTTGACACATAGTCGTTATGACCACCTCTCCAAGGAGAATTATTAAATGATAATTAATTCCATCGTGTGTAACCACCAAACAAAATGGTGAAACCATGATCCAACTTTATACCCATTCAAAATTCCATATCCCATAACAACGGTATATCATCTTTATATCACACTAGAAATTATTCTTCTTCCTCTATGCTATTATCCTTTTCTTATTTGTGCGTTTGGAGTTCCCCTGCCTGAGGAAAGTGGTGCACCTATGCTATAGCCTTTCTGCTCACCCTTGGAGTCACTGACATTCCTCCCCTACAAGTCATGCGTCCCCAGTTCTTGGCGTGTGGATAAGAACTTCGATCCTTGATCAACCAGGTAGGTATTTTCCTTCATATCTCCATAATGTGTATCATTTGGGGTGGGTACTCTACTATTTCTGGGGGAATGGATGTAACCAAACCATAGAATAGATAATAAACAGATTGTTAAAGAATGATGGGGTGTGTTTGACAATTCTTTTATAATCTTTTATAATTTCTATATGTTGTGAACTATATGGGCTTATGCTCACTGAAAATCATGGTCATTGGTGGTCTTTCCTTGCACAGTAATGAACCCTTATCTTCACTGATGATTAAATGAATATAAAATGGAAATTGGTTAATCACCGAAACTCAGTTCATTAAATGGATTCCTAGTGAACATAAATCCTTGTGTGGTCACCCCAGTTAACCAACAGATAGAAGAACCAAATGAATGATGTGATTGAATATGGATGTTTCCCTACTCTATTTTGGTAGTAGGTGTGTTGTTTTTCTCAATGCTTATGGGGTGACATGGATGGGGATGGGATCCTCTGTTGTGGAACAGTTGTTGGTTGTGAATTTGAAGTTGTGTGGGGCTGTATCTCGTGGATTGGTTTGGTTCCAGTACTTTGAGGGATCTCATAGATCCTATTGTCATTGTGACTTTACAAGAGAACAGGGTGTGAATGCTTAAATTTCTGTTTGGGAGTTTCTCTTTCTCTGGTTTTTGTTTATTCTTGTTAGTTTCCCAGTACTTCAGAATTTTCTTAAATGAGATCACATGAACATGAAATCAAGAATGGGCTAAATGGGGAATGGTTTTCTAGGATGAGTAGTGACATGGTTGTGGGTTCGGTGTTTCTTGTGAATGAATAGTGACGAGGGTGTTTGTGCTTATGTTTGTTTTGTAACTCCTATGTTGGGATGAGTGCTCTTTGTATATATTATATAATTTTAGTTCTTATGTTTCTTATTCATTCCCCACCCATGTTATGCACCTAGTGTCGAACACCCCCATTTCATGGGGAGGGTGTTTTTTCCAACACTCCTATGAGTGGATGGTTATCAGATCCTTTTCATCACCCTTTCCCAAATTGCCCAAGATGCTTCGGGTAGGCTTTGATGGCATGAGGTCCATTATAGCCAAATATTCTTCAGGCAGGGTAGTTGTGGTGGTTCGCCCAGGTGTGTGTGGGTATGTTGTTTCCCAAGTGCCTTCGGGATGAGGCCTAGGTGTTTTTGGGCATGGCAGTAGTTTTTCTATCCCATTTGTATGCAGGCCTGGTTAAGCATGGTTTTTTTTGGCCCAGGTGTTTTCCAACGGGATGTGTGGTTGTCGCCCAGGAGTGTGCACATAGGGTGTGGCAGCGGGACTATGGTGAGAATGGCGAGAGAGGTTCGATGCATAGGATGTCTTCAATAACCTGTGGGGAAGTGGAGTGGGGTACCCAAACATCGATGTGTTATTATTATTGTATTTCTTTCCTTGCATTATTAGGGGAGTGTGCCTTGGTGAGGTTTGGGTGGATAGGTTTCCTTCCTAGGTACTTTGGTTATCTCTTTTCTCACAGGGCATTAGAATGCATCCCCACTTGTGCACGAGAGTCTTTGGTTTTCCCTATTGAGTATAATTGTATGCTCACCCTACATATATAAAACTATTTTCAGGTTTCTAGGAGGACTTCAGGGATCGTCCAGGGTCGTACTAGTTCAGACGTTGGGACAATTGGTGTTGCTATTTTTCTTTCTTTCTGAACAACTTTTTTTGGGGCTTTCTTTTACTTTTGTATCATCTATATTTGGAACATGAAAATGAGAATGGTTTGTTTTGGATTTACCTGTACTTCCACTTTTCGTGTTTTTGGGATTTACTATCTTATATTCCGATCCTATTAAAGGAAAAGGGTAATTCCTTTCATCTTGTATGTGATTCTATACCCTTGGTGCTAGTCGCCACTCCGGGACCTATTGAAGGTGGGTCTTAGGGGTCATTATCTCTCCTTAAACTTGAAGAAGGAATGGTCTGGAAACCTGTTTTCCTATCTCTCATCTTGGTGAAGGCAGGTCATGACAGAATAGTATCAAATCAGGAGGCTGAGAGATAGGATGGATTTTGGAGTTAGGAACAGTGAGGATTGCATGCGATGGTAGGGAATCAGTGTTTGACAATTTTAGTGTGTGAAATAGGCCAGGGAAGACTGGCTAGGACACCGTATTTTAGGGCCCCCATGATCTGATTCAAGGACTATGGGCCTACCGAAAGGCCAGGTGAGGCTGCGCTAATTTCAGGGTAGATACCCTAGGAATGGTACATGCATCATAATTACATGTGTTCTTGTGTTTCATTGGTATTTTGGGATTTAAAATGAATAATAATTCTAAGAAAATTTCAAATCAATCTTCTACACTACTCGTGCTTTGGCATTCCTTGTTTACCATGTAGCTATGGCACCCAGATTGCGACCAAGGGTAGTACGAGCGATCGATTCCCAAGAGGTTGACTTGGCTGATTGGCAAAGGACTAACCGAGAGGAGGAGGAAAATTAGTGGCAGAGGAAGCTTTGTGCCTTCCAGCGACTGACCCTTGGGAAGTACAAGGGCAGCACCTCAGACATGAAGATCGGACATGAAGACAGAAAGATTGCTAGAGAAGCTGGTGATAGCTTTCAGCTTGATCCGGGCTCCGACTGAGTACTAGGTTCTTCTGGCTGTAAGCCAGATGCGGGGAGCAGCGCGTCAGTGGTGGATACTCTACCTCAGGGAGAAGAGGGAGGCTGAGGTTACGTGGGCTGACTTCGAGAAGGAGTACTGGGTGGAATTTCTCTCTTCCACGATGAAGGATGAGAAGATTTAGGAGCTACTCTCACTCCAGTAGGGGACCATGTCAGTGAAATATTTTGGGATCAGGTTCAAGGATCTCCTCCTCTTTGCTCCGGACATCTGTCCAGATGAGGAGTCTGGGGTGAGACATTTGGAGGAGGCACTTCGACATTCTCTTCAGTATGTTGTTACTCCCTTCACCTTGCCGACATACTTGGATGTCCAAAATAAAGATGAAGTGGTGGAGAAGATGTACACGCTGGGAGGTGTACTGCAAGAGGGAATCCAGTTGGGCTCGTCGAAGGGGAAGGGTGTCAGTAGCAGGCCCCCAGCATCAGGGCCCTCTAGGTTTTGACCAGGAGGTATCATGCACCAGTAGTTCCAATTCCGATCTCTCGGTCCTTGACCATTCATATTTGGCCCAAGACCGAGATGCTTCATATGTGGTAGCCATGGGAACCTTCGGAATTAGTGCCTAGACCGATTACAATACAGTGGGGGTGGGTTGGCGTAGTAACCATCGCAGCCGCAATAGTTTCCAACCATACCCTTTCAATAGCAGTAGTTGAGACAATGACCTCCTTCTCTTCCAAGAGCAGAGGTCGCAGGAGGAGGCCGATCTTAGGGAACTCCTCAGGGACCACGACCAGGGCTCGGTCGGGGAGGCGGCTGACAGCCGAAGGGTTGGGGAGCTGGATGTGGACAGTTACACATTGCGGAGGCGGCAGTTCCACAAGCGCCTGAGGTCGTTCAAGGTATGATCAGCTTGTTTTGTACTCTTTCCTATACCTTGTTGGATACATGAGTTTTTCACTCCTTTGTTTTTCCCAGTCTAGCCCGTGCTCTGGGTTTTGATGCTGAGATACTTCCAGTTCCCCTAGTGCTGAGCACGACAGTCAGAGGTTTGACTGACTTGTTTTATATTTTTCAAGGGTGTAGACTGATGATAGGGCCACATCTGTCTATTAGGGATCTTCTACTGTTGTAGATATAACCATTCAATGTCATCCTAGGCATTTAATGGCTTTTATCTATATGTTCCATCATTGACTGCTTCCGAGGAAGGGTCATGTTTTTGGATTTGGGTTGCCGACGTGTAACTTCCATCGGCAAGCGAGGTTACCAGAAAATCAGCAGGCGAGAGGAACCCCTCTTTCATTGTTAGCTGAACTATTAGTAGAGTCAGTGGATGAAGAAATGGTGGGAGTCCCAGGGATCGTCAGTGAATTTATGGAAGTCTTCCCTGAAGAGGTAGCGACTCTACCCCCTCGACGTGATGTTGCTTTCGGGATAGAATTGCAACCTGGTGCCCATATGATTTTGATGGATCCCTACCCGAAGGCACCTTATGAGTTGCGGGAGTTGTGGATTCAGATTCACAATCTGATGAAAAAGAGGCCAGTTCGACCAAGTGCGTCACCATTGGGTGATCTTGTCTTGTTCACAAAGAAGGAAGATGGTGGTCTCAGGCTATGCATAGACTACCGGAGACTAAATCAGATAACAGTCAGGAACCGTTACCATATCCTGAGGAAAGCCGATCTCTTTGTCTAGCTAAGGGGAGTAGTTTGGTTCTCTAATATCAATATGTGGTCTGGATATCACCAGCGGAGGGTGAAGGATGGAGAAATCTCAAAGACTGCCTTCAGGTGGAGGTATAGACACTTTGAATTTGTAGTCATGTCGTTCGGCGTTACGAATACACCCACTGTGTTCATGGGACTCATGAACTCCATCTTCTGGGAATACCTAGATCGGTTCATAGTCGTGTTTATTGACAACATCCTGGTCTACTCAGGGTCAGAGGAGGATCACGCTGAGCACCTGAGAATGGTTTTAGAGGTCCTTTGATATCACCAAATCTATGGGAAATTGTCCAAGTGCAAGTTCTAGACATGAGATGTGCACTTCCTTGGGCACGTGGTGTCCGACCACAGAATAGTAGTGGACCCAGCGATGGTCGAGGTGGTTTTTTCCTGGGAGGCACCCAAGAGCGTGACAGAAGTTCGTAGTTTCCTATGTCTGGTAGGTTACTACCGGAGGTTCATGCCCATCTTCTCCCAAGTTGCAACACCTTTGAAGGGCTTGACCAAAAACGTCCAAGCTTTCGTATGGGATGGGTAGTGTGAGGAAACCTTCAGCTATCTCCAGGAGAATTTGGTTAGTGCCCCAGTGCTGAGGTTACCAGGAGAAGGGGCAGCGTATGAGGTGTTCTGTGATGCCTCAGAACAAGGCCTCGGGTGTGTGTTGATGAAATGACAAGGGGTGTTCTCTTATGGGTCTAGAAAGTTATGTCCCCATGAGAATAACTATGCCACTCATGATCTGGATCTTGTGGCAGTTGTGTTCGCACTAAAGTTGTGGCGGTATTACCTCATCAAGGAGCGCTTCGTGGTCTTCACAAATAACAAAATCTTGAAGTATATCTTCTCCTTGTGGGAACTGAACTTACAGAAGATAAGGTGGATGGAGTTCCTTCAGGACTATGACATTGAAATTACCTACACCTCAGGAAAAGGGAATGTGGGGACTGATGCCTTGAGCAGGAAGTCGCAGAAGGATGCAGTTCAAGAGTCAGCAGATGCTTGGAAGGCGATTGGGGATTTGGCTACCCTGCACCTGGATGTAAGGGAGGATGGTGGTAGAGGTTGTCTGTTTAATATGATAGTGCAACCCTATATCCTATGGTAGGTGGAGGAGTCTCATTGGGGATACATAGAGTTTAAAGTAATTCATGACCAGGTTAACCATGGCGATGCTCTGGAAGGGTGGAAGGAGGATGGTCAGAATCAGATGCTTTTTAGATGGAAGTTGTTTGTTCCAGAGACAATGCGCGATAGAGTTCTTGGTGTTTTCCAAAAATCATCCCTAGAGGTACATATAGTGGTTTACAAGATGTACAAGGGTCTGAGGAGTCAGTTTTGGTGGCCCAGGGTAAAGCGGGCGGTGGCAGAGTTCGTGGCCAGGTGCCTAGTGTGTCAGCAGGTGAAGGCTGAACACCATGTTCTAGGCAGTCCGTTACAACCTTTAGATGTCCCTGAGTGGGAGTGGGATGAAATCATGATGTATTTAACCATGGTACTACCCAGAGTTCAAGGGGGTTGTTGTAACTCCCTAAGCATCCACGATACACTTCTCTTTCAATAATGAAATAGCTAGCATTGTACGCTAGTTTGAGATTCTAACACACCGCGACTAATCAAAGTAGTCATTATGAATAATAATGCCCTCATATTAAATTATATAAATTTTATATTTCAAAATGGACTTCATTTTTGGATTAGGAATATCGAAATTAGCCTATGTTGAATTTTTGGTGTTTTTTTAGAACTTCCAATTTTCGATGAATTGTGAAAAATACTTAAAAATAATTTTTTTTAATAAAACTAATTTAGAGTGATAAATTATAATATTCAGTTGTTTTAATGTATAATTAGAATATATTTTTACCGTTTTATCCAATGATGGTCATTAGAATTAATTTCACTTTGAAATTGGACATAAACGAGTGTCAATCTTTTGATAGATATTGTTTTTTAAAAACATGTTATTTGTTTTGACAGCGGGAATTAAATATAAAAATAATTATTGCAACTTTTATGTTTTGAATTTTGTAAAATGGACATCATTTTTGAATTTGGAATATAAAATATAGCATAGAGTTAATTTTTGGTATTTTTCTAAAAAACATCGATTTTTGATGAATAGTGAAACCACTAAGTGGTAGTTAAAAAACTGGTTTTTTGTTTAAATAAAATTTTACCACCTATGTGATTTGAATTTAAAAAATCCAACATACATCATTTTCATTAGGAAGTAAAATTTAGTATAATTGGATAAAAATAAATTTTTGTGAATAGTGACTTTTAAGTTCTATTAATCGCGATTAATGATAATTAGTGTAATTTAAGGTAAATATAATGATATAATAATATGAAATTAAGCTTTAACTTTTCCTACACTTATTGGATGAGTCATGTAAGACCAATAAAATCCATGGGACAACTTGGGGACCCCATGGAGCCACTTGGGTATGAAAATGACATTAATAACTTTTTATTTAAAGTAAAAAAAATTGTCACAAACATGTGTTGTTTTACTAAAACAATTATTACATAGGGTTATATAAGTTAACATTTCGACTATAAATATTTATTGGAAAGCTAAAACTATTTCCTACATAAAGGTACTTTTTATATAATTTTTAGGCATTAAATAACTAAATTTATTTATGACACCATGATGATGCAGCGATTACCTCATTAATGAACAATTTAAATAAAATGAAAAGATAAGGTAAATTATAAGACATAAACTTTTTTAAAGCCTATTCGAAGGGTGGATTTCGAACCCTTATCACCTTATCCTTGAAATATATCATTATGGGACCTTTAAAATCTGAAACTCAATTCATAATAATGTAACATTTTATGACTTTCCAAGAGTGCCCCTCCTCTCCTCTTATAAGAGGTCTCCACCTCTACCACCTTATTCACACATCTCAAGCCATTGGCTCAGCTAACCTCTGCCCAAATACTCTCTTGACTTCCCTCTATTACTCCTAGAAACCTCACTTTGGGCAGAAGTCATCTCATGGAAGCCTTTGGCTCTAATCAAAAAGAGTTACCTGATTTTAAGGTAATGTCTTCTCTTATGTTCTTTTGTTTTATTTTGCTTCTCCAACCCCTTAAACTCTTTTAATTCCTTTATTTTTTAACAACACAAGTATCTTAAATATACGAGGATCTTCTTATGAGAATTATTTTATTTACACTTACAGACACCATCGTATAATGGTTAAAGAACATATTGTTTCTGTGGGTGGCGAATTACTACCTCATGAAACGATGATTGTTCGATCTTCTTTTAACACCATTCATGGTGGCCATTAATATGTCACTATATTTATTTATGATATATATTGTGTTAATGTTTTCCTTATGCTTCTGTATTTTTCATTTATGGCATGCCTTTATGATTTCCATTATGGGTAAACGTGATAATTTCATTTTTGGAAGTACGGACTACCGCCCCCTAAAATTTATTTGAATCATTAATGCAATATGTGTTGATTCAATAAGGTTTTCCTTATGACTTTTCAATTTCTTCATGTTTTGAAAATCACAAACACCTTATCTTTAAGGAAAATCACTTTTATAAGGAAAATCACTTTTATAAGGAAATTCGCTTATATAAGGAAAATAGCTTTTATAAGGAAAATCAATTTTATAAGTACAATTTTTTTTATAAGGAAAGTTGATTTTATAAGGAAAATTGCTTTTATAAGGAAAATTAATTTTATAAAGAATGTTTCTTTTATAAGGAAAATCGCTTCTGTAAGAAAAATTATTCTTATCATATTTTTATTATCTACATCCATATATTTCTTAAGTATAAGATTCGGATTCATTTCTATATTCTCGGAATCATTTGAATATTTGATATGAAGCATTCTGTTTTAGGTTCCGAATTCTGGATAAGAACTATAATGACGTTTCACTCTGAATTCTAGATGAGAACTGTAATGAAGTTTCACTTTGAATTCTGGATGAGAATTGTAAAGAAGTTTCACTCCGAATTCTGGATGAGAACTGTAATGAAGTTTCACTCTGAATTCTGGATGAGAACTATAATGAAGTTTCACTTCGAATTCTGGATGAGATATGTAATGAAGTTCTACTCCGAATTCTGGATATGAATTCACATGAAATTCAACATCGATTTCTCATTATGAATTCTGATGACGAATTATCATTACAAATTCTCATTCCGAATTCTCATTCCGAATTCACCTATTAAACAGAATCTGATCATCTTTGCTTTATACACTCAGAATTTATTTAGACTCCAAATATTATTTTTTGTTAGACTCCGAACTTTCATTTTGCTTACACTTTCATAATTTTTCTACTCGTTGAGATTTTGTTTACACTCCGAACCTTCACTCCGAACTTTTGTGTTAAACTTAAAATGATGTCGTACATTCTGTTATACTTGTTTTGTCATAAAATGATGTCATATATTCTGTTATAAACAAACCATTGGTTAAGTTACACGTGTACAGGTCCCTCCGATTTTTAAGTAAAATACTACCATTGGAAAGGAGGCTGACCTTGCCTATAAATAGGAGCTCATTTGAAAGATCTCGGGACTGATGACTGATAACTTCTTCGACATTGTTCACACATGCTGTTGAAGTGATTTCTAGAGAGAGAGGCTCTTAATAACTCTCAAATCTTCGTGCGACTCCGAATGTTGGTGATTACATTTGAGGACTTCTGGGGATAGGAAGACAGAGGTGCCGACTACCTTGAAGTTCGAGGGATTCCTTGCTGAGGAAAATAGAGGTTTCCAACTACCTTGAAGTTGAGGGCTTGAGGGGATAGCAAGACAGAGATTCTTATATTCGTATCGAGGGCTTACCCTGGTGTGGGTAAGACAAAATTGTTTGAAAGTATAAATCAAGGGACCTTTTTCCAAGGTTGTTGGATACCCTTCTCTTTGGGATAAAAGACCTATATCTTGTTTCTTGTAGTTTTACTACTTGTTTATTTCCAGTGCATTTTGTATTGTATGGAAGGTATAACTTTCTTATACTTCCTTACTTGTAATCTGTTTCATTTATATTCTATATGCTTTAAGGTAGAATCTCATATTGTAATCTTTATTTAAGTTTCAACTTCCGGAACCATATTTCTGGAACCTACTTTCGGAATCTCTTTCTTATATTAAGCAAGTCCATAGAACTTGAAGTTTATAACATCATTCTTTATTCCTAGTTTTCATTTGGTGTTAGAGGTGTTGTGAATTTGTTTAGTTTAACCTTGTTAAACTTATATTTTTTCCTTTTATTAAGGAAAACATAGTTATTAGTAACTAACTTTAAAATTTCCAAAGGAATTTTTAAAATATACAATTCACCCCCTCTTGTATATTGAGAATCTACATCATTATTTCGATCCTACAATTGGTATCAGAGTAGGTCTCTGAAATACTTGTACTCACATATAAGTTTTTTTTGGTCACTTTCTCATTCCGAATTTTCTCATTCAGAAATTTCTCATTCCGAACTTTGTGATTACAAACTTTTTTCTACTAACAAGTTTGTGTGCCGAAGGTTATTTTAAGTATGGCGGGAGTTAATGTTGGTTCCATTGATAATCTAAATCCTACAAGACCACCAATCTTTGATGGTAATGACTATGAATACTGGAGAGATCGAATGAAGACTTTTGTTATCAATACTGGAGTGGATAAGTTTTTTATTCTTACTGGTGATTATACAATTCTTGATAAAGAAGTTAGATCATTCACTAACCAGGAAAAACAAGAGTATCAACTCAATTATAAGGTACAAAATACCTTACTTTGTTCAATGACCAGAAATATATATAGCCATATTTCTTCTTATGAAGCAGCTAATTGTATCTGGAAGAAGTTAGAGGTTACACACTTTGGAACTTCTAAAGTGATTGAAACCAGGAGAGCTATGCTTAGAGATGAATACCGTGGCTTCAATTTTCCTTATGGAGAACCAATATGTAATGTTCAACATTGGTTTATGACTATCGTCAACAGTTTATAGTCTATGGGAGAGAAAGGGTTAGATGATGAAGCACTTGTGGATAAGATAATTGATATTATGCCCAATGAGTGGGAATCCAAGAAAACTGCTATAGATGAGAATAGGACGGTCACTCAAATTTCTCTTGATGAGTTATTTGGAACTCTTTTCCAACATGAAACTAGAATGAAGAGAGATGCTAACAATATCAAAAAGAAAAATGGAAATGGTACTGTTGATTTTACAACAACATCAAATCCAATGAAAGCTAAGACTCCTGAGAGAGTAACCAGATCTAAGTATAAGAAAGTTATTTTCCAATCTGAATGTAGTGAGAGTGAAGTCTCTGAAAATGAGTTAGCAAATCTTGCTCGAAGGATGAATAAGATAGCTGGCCAGAGAAATTTCCAATACAAATTTTAGAAAAAGGACAGGAAAGATATGAAATATGGAGAAGTTACTTGTTATGAATGCAAGAGTGTTGGACATATTAGACCATATTGCCCTTTGCTCAAAAATAAAGAAAGGAAAGAAAGGCATTCAGACAGGAACAGAAATAACTATTATAAAGCCAATGCTAAGAAATTACTGAAAGCTAATGACACCTGGAGTGCCAGTGGTGGTGACTCTTCAGATGAATCTTCTGATTATTAATCTTCATGATAGAAGAATCTTGGTCTTATAGCTAGACTCCCTATTGACAATCATTGTTTTATGGCTAAGTTACGAATTGCTGAGTCATTGACCAATGTATCTTTAAATTCCAATGATAGAAAGTACTATAACTCTTCTGATGAAGAATCCTCTTCTGATGAAGATAATACTTTACCTACTTATGAAGAAGTTTCTAGGTTTGCTGAACTTCTTGAAATTGAGAATTCCAAACTCAATAAAAAACTTGATAAGGCAAACTCTAGGAATTATATTCTTATGAAAGAGATATCAGATCATTCTAAAGATCTTGATAAGAAAATTGCTGATTTGGAAAGAATTTCAAAAAATCTTGAGGAAGTAAGTTCTGAGAAGAACAAACTTTCTAAAGAGTTAGAAAAAGTAATTTCTGAGAAAAATGTTTTCGAGCCTAGATCTAGTTCTAAAACTAATGTTTTTGAGAATAAAAACTTGGTTATAAAACTCAAGTCCGAAATTTTTTCCTTAAATAAGTGTTTATCAAAATTTACCCATGGTAAGGAAATTTTTTATAAAATGTATTCTCAAATTCGACCATTAATAAATAAATCCGGATTTGGTTATACCCATGAAAAACCAATTTTTAGTAACAATTATTTTGTTCCTCAAAGTGCCCCATTTTGTATCATGTATCAATGTGGTGGTCACTTGGCAAAGAATTGTTCCCTAAACAAAACCCAATCTCTAGGATTTCACAAATCTTATTTCTCTACGAAGATGTGGGTACCTAAAATTTTGTTATCTAGAAATCTCGGATCCAAACAAGTTTGGATTCCGAAAGTCTAATTCTCTTCTTGATTTCAGGAAAATAAATATAGTACCAGCAACAATACATGGTACATGGATAGTGGATGTTCTCGGCACATGACTGGTAACAAAAGATATTTTCAAAAGACTATCAAAATGAAAGGAGGAAAGGTAACATTCGGAGATAATGCTAAGGGAGAGATTGTTGGTATTGGTAATATTGTTCTTCTAGGTAAAACCTTGATTTCAAATGTTCTTTTTGTTAAGGGTCATAATCACAACCTCATTAGCATAAGTCAGTTATGTGATGAAGGGTACCTTGTGAATTTTAGGAATGATAAGTGCTTAGTTCACAATTCCAAGGAAGAATTTATTCTCTCAGCCAATAGGCATGAGAATGTTTACACCTTAAATTTAGAAGACCTCAGGAGCCGAGATCTACCTTGCCTAAGTGCAATGGAAGATCATTCCTGGTTATGGAATAGAAGACTAAGTCACTGTAACTATAGAAATTTATGTAATCTCTCTAAGAAGAAACTAGTTAAGGATCTACCAGAGCTTAGATTTGATTCTTCTAATGTTTGTGATCCTTGTCAACATGGAAAGCAACATAAATATAGTTTGAAATCAGTCGGTGAAGTCTCAAAAATTGATGCATTACAGTTAGTGAACATGGATATTTTTGGTCCAACACAAACTGGAAGTATTGGAGGCAAATACTATGTGTTTGTTCTAGTTTATGATTACACTAGATTTACTTGGGTTTATTTTCTAGCAAAGAAGTCTGAAGCTTTTTCTTATTTTAAAAGTTTTAGAGATCAATTTAAAAATGAGAAAAACCTTCCATTGAAAACTATTTATAGAGATCGTGGAGGAGAATTTCAAAATTATGATTTTGAAACTTTTTGTAGTAGAAAAGGTATTACTCACAATTTTTCAGCACCTAAAACTCCTCAACAAAATGGTGTAGTTGAAAGAAGAAATAGAATTCATCAAGACATAACTAGAGCCATGTGGAGGGAATATTCTATAGCTAGAAATTTCTGGGATAAAGCTGTAAGTACTTCTTACTATACTATAAATCGAGTTTTGGTTAGACCTTTTCTTAATAAAACACCTTATGAGTTATGGAATGGTAGAAAACCAAGACTTTCCAACTTCATGGTTTTTGGTTTCAAAGTATTCATTTTAAATACTAAAGATAACTTACATAAATTTGGACCAAAATCCGATGAAGGAATTTTCTTAGGTTATTCCACAACCTCTAAGGCTTATAATGTTTTTAATAAAAATACTTGTACTTTTGAAGAAACAGAACATGTAAAATTTGATGAGTCTGATCCTTTTGTTTTCAAACCATCCCAGCCTACGTCCTCGGATTCGTTTTCAAAAACTGATTATCAACCTTTGATAGAAGATCCTTCTGAAAAGGAAATTGTTCAAGAAGATATTTCCGAAACATTTACCCTAGAATACTTTCTACCCTATGTTGATGAATAGGCTTTTCAATACCCAAATCAGGTGTTTCTTAAGAATCATCCCATTGATAGTATCATTGGTGATGTAAATCAACCTGTAAGAACTAGAAGTTCTTTAAGAAATGAAATATAACATCTAGTATTTCTTTCCCAATTAGAACCAAAAAGCACTGATGAAACTTTAGGTGATGATGATTGGATCAAAGCCATGCAAGATGAACTAAATGAATTTAAAAGGAATAAAGTCTGGACTTTGGTTGAAAGACCTAAGGAAACTTCTGTTATTGGAGTAAAATGGGTTTTTAGAAATAAATGTGATGAAAATGGAGTCATAGTAAGAAATTAAACTAGACTTGTTGCTAAAGGCTGTAATCAGCAAGAGGTAATAGACTATGAATAAACCTATGATCCTATAGTTAGACTTGAATCTAACCTTATTCTACTTGCCTTTGCAGCATTCTTTAAATATAAACTTTTTAAAATGGATGTGAAATGTGCTTTTCTTAACGGTTATGTTCAAGAGGAAGTTTTTGTTGAACAACCTCCTGGCATTGATGATACAAAACATCCTAATCATGTTTTTAGACTTACCAATGCTCTGTATGGCCTTAAACAAGTCCCACGATCCTGGTATGATAGACTCACTGGATTTTTTCTTCAAAATAACTATGTTAAGGGAAATGTATATCCAAACCCTTTTATAAAGAAAGATAAGAAAAATGTTTTGATTGTTCAAATTTATGTTGATGACATCATATTTGGTTCAACTCAGCAATCTTTAACCGACTCTTTTGCAAGTCTAATGAAATATGAGTTTGAAATGAGTATGATGGGTGAGTTAACATTTTTCCTTGGTTTTCAAATTTCTCAAAAACCAGAAGGAACCTACATATCTCAACACAAGTATATTAAATATCTTCTCAAAAAGTATGGTTATGACAACACTAAGAGTACATGTACTCCCATTGGTACCTCAAACTCTTTAGATCTTGATGAAGCTGGTCAACCATTAGATCAAACATCTTTTAGAGGTATGATAACAAGTTTACTTTACTTAATAGCTAGTCGACCAGACGTAATGTTCTCAGTATGCTTATGTGCATAATATCAATCCAATCCTAAGGAATCTCACTTAAAGGCAGTAAAAAGAATTTTTCGCTACCTTAAAGGAACCATGGATCTAGGATTATTTTATACTTCTGGAAATGATTTTGTTCTAAAAAGATTTTCTGATACTTACTTTGGTGGATGTATAATGGATAGAAAAAGTACATCTTGAATTTGTCATTTCTTGGGAGATTTGTTAGTTTCTTGGTCAGGCAAAAAGCAACATTCTGTAGCACTTTCCACTGCTGAAGCTGAATATGTACTAGTAGGAAGTTGTTGTACTCAAGTGTTGTGGATGCAACACACACTCACAGACTATGGCTTGAGTTTTACTAAAACTCAAATTTTGTGTGATAACACAAGTGCCATTTCCTTACGTAAGAACCCTGCACATCACTCTCCTGCAAAACACATAGATATTAGGCATCACTTTCTGAGGGATCACACACTAAAAAGAGATATTATTCTTCAGTTTATCATAACACAAATAAACTTGCTGATATTTTCACAAAATATTTGCCTTATGATAGATTTGAATATATTAAAAAGAATTTAGGAATGATAACCGTAAGGTAATCTTTCTTAATTAACTTTCTGTTGAAAAAGCCTCCTTACAGTAATACACTCCTTTTCATAGGGGGAGTACATTTGATTGTTAGAAAAACAAATTTTTCTAAGTCAGTTTTTCAAACTTTTTAGAACTAAAATTTCGGGAATGAGAACTTCCAGAACCAAAATTTTCCCGAACTGATATTTTCGTATAGAAGATTTCTGGAATAGAAATTTTTGTATTGAAAACTTCCGTAATGGAAAATTTCGTACTGGTGTTTCCGTAACAATATTTTTGTACCGAAACTTTCATGATGTGATTTTCGTATGCAAATATTTGTAATGATTTTTTTTCTTGCTAAAAATCTTGTAATTTTTTTTTCATTTTCTTTGATTGAGTTTTTCGTAGTGAGTTTTGCAAACTATGAAATGATTTTTCGTAGTCAATTTTTCCTTCAAGAAAAATATTACCCATTACAAATAGTCCTTCTAAGCCAATCTGAAAGGTATGATTTCCTTACTCAAGTTTTCGTAATCATACTTTACTTGCTGGTATTTTATTATATTTTGTTTTTGGATTATATTTTTCTTAAATCCTTGCTTTAATAAAAACCTCAAAAGATCGGATTCAAGTTTTCTTAAGAGTTGGTTTTCAACTGTCAGATCTAATCTCAGTTCTTACAACCGTTTGATCAACCAAGGAATTTGAACCATCTTCTCGTTGCCTATATAAAGGGGACCCCAAATGGTTGTCCCACATCGGTTTCCAAGCTCCAGTATCCTGAAGCTCTACCTCTCTGTTTTAAGATCGTTCCGAACTTCAGAAATCTCTGTTCCGAACTTCTCAGAGGTCTTCAAATCCGAATGTCTGTGGAAGTAGCTTCTCAAGACATGTCTTCCTCTAAGCCGATTTCAAAGTGGTTATTATATAGAGAATGGTTGGTTAATCCTAATTTCTTCAACAGGTATGATTCTCTTATATTCCAGAACAATAAGCTTAACGTATGGGAAGAGGTTGTTGTGTCCAAGCTAGGAAATCAAGATGAAGTTTATTCGGATTTGCTTATAGAATTCTATGAGACAGTTTCCTTCTATAAGGAAGATTGTAGGGAAAAATTATCGTTTAAATCTTATGTCAAGACTTATAAGCTTTCTTATGCCAAGGAAGCCAGCTTGGTTGGGCTGACCAATGAAGGAGAATCCGAGTTCATTTCTCATGTTTTTTCGGATTCAAAGGGAAGCTTCAACAATGAAAAGGCTTTGTAAAATCTCATACTTTTAGATGATAAGGCTCCGAAAGATTGCTTCTCTATCTACAAATTTCTGGATTCTAGAATTATGGGTACAAGTCCTTATCGTACTGAGAAAGGGTTTTAAAGATAGTTTGAAGAAGAGTGAGATCTACATCCTAGATTTTCTGATAAATCTGAGGATGTTTAATCTAATGAAAAACATTCTTATTGCCCTTGAAAATGTTAAGAAATGGAATCTGAGAGCTCAGATCATAATGTATCCAGCAATCCTCTCAATGTTGATAGTTCGGTGCCTTGAGTCTTTCAAGGAGGATTGCAAGTCTAAGCCAAGAGTTTGCAAGATTATGTTGGTGAGTGATGGTACTCTCAAAAGGATGTATGTAGCCTTCGACAAGAAGACTGGTCATTTTGTTGATTTACCTGCTCAAGAAGAAGCAGTTCCGAATGTTGCTGAACCTAAATCTTCTAAACCAGTAAAGAAGAGAAAGTTGAAGGAAGTTGTAGTTGAATCATAAAATCCCAAATATAAGGAAATTCATTCCGCGCCTCCTAAACCGAAAAAGAAGAAATCTTACCCTGATGAGTTAGTTGCTAAGTGGAGGGAAATAAAATAGAAGAGAGTTCAGGGGGAGCCTCAGTTCAGCTTGGATCCTGTGGAGGCTAAGGCCTTGAAGGAAAGAACAGTGGATGATTTAGAAAAACAAGCGAAAGAAAAGAAACTCAAGAAGAAGATGTCTGAATATGAGGTGGTTTAGACATTGTTAATGTTTACTGAGATGGCCTCCAAAAACATTCCCATTCCAATATCTTTTTCTTTGGAATCTATTCGTGAGACTCCAGGAAGAAACTTTGTCGCTCCGGAAGAGGCAGCTGCTAAGCATGTTGAGGAAGTTGAGCAGATTGAGCAAGTAGAAGAGGAAGAAGCAGTTGCTGAAGGTAGTGGTGAGACCGGATATGTTTTAAAGCAATCAGATGATTATAAGGGGACACCTTCGGACCATTTTTTGCTCCGAACCTCAAGAGTTGGGTCTTCTAAGTTAGTCACTCTAGTGAAGGATGAGTAGAAAGGAGAAGAAGAAGTATCTTATCATGCAGAGGAAGAAAAACATCTAAATGATATTTCTCAAATGGAGAAAGTAGTGGATGGTGCTCAAAAAGTTACTAATGATGAAGACAATGTTGTTCAAGTTTCTGACAGGGAATAGAGTACTCTGGAACAGGACTCCATTCCGAAATAGGACAAGGGAAAACAACTTGTTGTTGATACCCCGAGCTTCGTGGTTGTAAAGAGAATGGAAGTTGGTGATTCTTCCAAAAAGAAGGTTGAGCATTTTGATGAAGAAAATTCTCCAAGCAAAGTCTCAGATTCGGACTCATCTTCGTTGGGGAAAGACTCTGTGGTTCAGTCATTAAAGTAGTTGGTGGGTACTATTCCGACTTTTTCAAGTATTGATTCAAGATGCCAGATGCTCCAACAAGCTTTGAATCAGAAAACAGACTCTATATCTATGATTATGGACAGATGTGTTGAGATTGATGCTCAGTTCAAAACATTCTTTGTCGGTTATGAAGCCCATAAAAGATCTTGCAAGAGGATGAAAAATTTATCGAGGAAAACTGTAGAAAAATGAGGCTATTTGATGAATTCAAAGATAATGTTAAGGATGCCTTCGAGACAGAAGACAAGAAGATAAATGAACATCCTTCATCCTTTGAAGAAAAGTTTACAGATGAAAAGAATTTCCAGAATCAAGAAGTTAGAGATATGAATGGGAAGCTAAATTCTATTTCTCAAAACTGTAAGTATAAAAGGGATCATCGGATTGAGTTTGAAGAAAAGTTGTAAAAACAAGAACAATTCTTAAAGGCTCAGGAAGAAAAACTTTAGGCTCAGGAAGAAAAGATTCAAGCCCAGGAAGAAAATATTGAAGCTCAAAATGAAAAAATTGTTGTGTTAGAGAAGCAAGACGAGGAAGACCATAAAGACTAGAAGAAGATAAAGACTATTCTTAAGGGTCTCATGGCAAAAGAAAAAAGATCCAAAATAGACAGATCTGATCTTTTGTTGTATCTAAACTTCTTTGTTTTTGAGCTTTCAAACTTAATGAAAATTGAGCTTGCTTGTTTCTTTTGTTGTTGCTACTAATTTTTCAGGAACATTTTTATATTTTTCATTCCCTCGAATTCTTTTTGAAAATCACAAAGGGGGAGAAGGAAAAGAACCCTAATAAAGGGGGGAAAAGAATCTTAACAAAGGGTGAGAAAGAAAACAAACTCTAATAGAGTTTATCTAAGGGGGAGTTTTTTATTAAAGAAGACTTTCTTATTCTTAATAAAATATCATCCGAAAAACAAGAATACAATCCATAGAGTTTCAAATCCTAAGGGGGAGTTAGTCGTATTCATCAACATCCTTAAAGCAAAGGGAGATAAGCCTTAATGTTTTCTTTCTTCTTATAATTTCTTTTTCGTAAGGATGTTTATGCATTCCAAAAAGGGGGAGATTGTTGAGTCAATAAGGTTTTCCTTATGACATTTACATTCTTTCTTGTTTTGAAAATCAGAAACACCTTATCTTTAAGGAAAATCACTTTTATAAGGAAAATCGATTTTATAAGGAAAATCGCTTTTATAAGGAAAATCTCTTTTATAAGGAAAATCGCTTTTATAAGGGAAATTGCTTTTATAAGGAAATTTTCTTTTATAAAGAAAATCGCTTTTATAAGGAAAATTTATTTTATAAGGAAAGTTTCTTTTATAAGGAAAATCACTTTTGTATGAAAAATTATTCTTATCATATTTTCATTATTTTCATCTATATATTTCGTAAGTATAAGATTCAGATTCATTTCAATATTCTCAGAATCATTTGAAACTTTGATATGAAGCATTCTGTTTTAGGTTCCGAATTCTGGACAAGAACTGTAATGAAGTTTCACTCCGAATTCTGGATGAGAACTGTAATGAAGTTTCACTCCGAATTCTGGATGAGAACTGTAATGAAGTTTCACTCCGAATTTTGGATGAGAACTGTCATGAAGTTTCACTCCAAATTCTGGATGAGAACTGTAATGAAGTTTCACTCCGAATTCTGGATGAGAACTGTATTGAAGTTCTACTCCGGATTATGGATACGAATTCTCAAGAAATTCGACATCGATTTCTCATTACGAATTCTGATGAAGAATTCTCATTACGAACTCTCATTCTGAATTCTCATTCTGAATTCACCTATTAAACAGAATCTGATCATCTTTTCTTTATACACTCCGAATTTATTTAGACTCTAAATATATTTTTTGGTTGGACTCCGAACTTTCATTTTTCTTACACTTTCATAATTTTTCTACTCGTTGACATTTTGTTTACACTCCGAACCTTCACTCCGAACTTTTGTTTTAAACTTACATCAATGTTGTACATTCGGTTATACTTGTTTTGTTATAAAACGATGTCATCTATTCTATTATAAACTAACTGTTGGTTAATTTACATGTGTACAGGTCCCTCCGATTTTTAAGGAAAATATGACCATTGGAAAGGAGGCTGACCTTGCCTATAAATAGAAGCTCATTTGAAAGAGCTCGTGACTGATGACTGATAAATTCTTCAACATTGTTCACACATGCTGTTGAAGTGATTTCTAGAGAGGGAGAGGATCTTATTAACTCTCAAAGCATTGTATGACTCCGAATGTTGGTGATTACATTCGAGGACTTCCAGGGATAGGAAGACAGAGGTGCCGACTACCTTGAAGTTCAAGGGCTTCCTTGCTGAGGAAGATAGAGGTTGTCGACTACCTTGAAGATGAGGGCTTGCAGGGATAACAAGATAGAGATTCCGATATTTGTATAGAGGGCTTACCCTGGTGTGGGTAAGACCGACTTGTTTGAAAGTATAAATCAAGGGACCTTTATCCAAGGTTGTTGGATACCCTTCTCTTTGGGATAAAAGACTTATATCTTGTTACTTGTAGTTTTACTACTTGTTTATTTCCACTGCATTTTGTATTGTAAGGAAAGTATAACTTTCATATACTTCCTTACACTAGTGCAGAAAACATTTTTTATGTCGGTTATTTTTCATTTTTTACGTCGTTTTCTAGCCGACGTTAATATGTGCGACGTTATAAATAAGGTTTTTGATGTCGGTTATTTAAAAACCAACGTCAAAAACATAAAATCGCGATGTTTATCACGTCGGTTATAAAATAACCGACCTGATAAAAAAAATGGGAAGGGTTTATCACGTTGGTTATTTAACAAAAGACATGATAAAAGGCCTGGAAAATGGTTTATCACGTCGGTTATTAAACAACCGACGTGATAAACAGGGGTGAGGGGGGTTTATCACGTCGGTTCATATAGAACCGATGTGATAAACCGGGGTGAGGGGGGTTTATCACGTCGATTCTACAAGAACCGACGTGATAAACCAGGGTGAGCATGGTTTATCACATCAGTTCTTATAAAACCGACGTGAAAAACTGGGGGAGGGGGGTTTATCACGTCGGTTATTATATAACCGCCCTGATAAACGGGCGGGAGGCGGTTTATCACGTCAGTTATTTAATAACCGACGTGATAAACCATTGTCCAAGCCTTTTATCACGTCGGTTATTGAATAACCGACGTGATAAACCATTTTCCAGGCCTTTTATCACGTCGGTTATTCAATAACCGACGTGATAAACCATTGACCAGGCCTTTTATCACATCGGTTATTAAATAACCGACGTGATAAACCATTATCCAGGCCTTTTATCAGGTCGGTTATTAAAAAACCGACGTGATAAATCATTCTCCAGGCCTTTTATCACGACGGTCATTAAATAACCGATGTGATAAACTATTTTCCAGGCATTTTATCACATCAGTTATTAAATAACCGACGTGATAAACTATTTTCCAGGCATTTTATAACGTCGTTTATTTAATAACCGACATGATAAACCCATTTTTTGTTAAACAGAATGCAGTCATCTTCTCTCCACCAGAATCAACTAGAAAACAAATCAAGAAATCGTACGACAAAAACAGAAGTAGATCAAAATTAAGCATGTACATTGATAACATATAAAACATACCCCCTAGACAGCTCCCACCCTCATTTATACCCCATGGACAGCCCTCCCCCACCCCTTTGGAGCCCTCACCCTCATGTATACCCCCTAGAAATCCCTCCCCCACCCCATTGGAGCTCCCACCCTCATGTATACCCCTTGTACAACCCTCCCCCACCCCATTGGAGCCCCCAGCACACTCCTGGACTGCCCCCGGACACCCCAAACACCCCTCGACAACCTCCCACCCACCTAAACAGCACCCCCTCACCCCACTTGACATCCCCCACCACACCCCTGGACATCCCCAAACACCCCTGGACAACCCCACCCCCCCCCCCCCACCCCTGGACAACACTCCCACACCCCTGGACCGCCTTCCCATACCCCTGGACATCCCTGCCACCCCCCAGGACTGTCCCCCCACCCCACCGGACAGCCCTCCCAGACCTCTGGACACCCCCAACCCCATTGAACACACCCCAACACCCTTGGAACCCCTCCCCCACAGACCCAAATCCATACCAGAAAAACCATCAAAAGTAGACCAAACCAAGAAGTAGAGAAAAATTAAACATTCACTTATATAACATTCAAAACTTACACTGTCAACTTCAAAAAAAACTAAATCCAACCTAAACAACTACCAATTACACAATTAAAATGAAAATATTCAAAATTGCATTTTACATTACAAACAACTAAAATTCAATCAAACCTGTAAAATAATTTGATCACTCCACTTCTACGTGTTTGATGTCTTCAGCAGTATAGGGTTGAGGGTCATCAAAAAGCTACAAATGAAAAAGAAGATAGTTAACGTGTATAATGAATAAATTAAATTGAAATATTATGGCAATGTTTAAGAGGAAATCGTACCAGGTCAAAATTCACAACTGTCCCAGTTGTTATTATTTCATACATAAATATTAACAAATAATATCCGCATTCGATGATGCCTTTTTGTTCATGACAATTTTATTTGAATGAGTGTAAATTCAATATATTATTTTTATGTAATAAATCAAAAAGTACAAATTATAAATGGATATTTACATTCGCATTTACATATTTGATCTTTGAATTTCTTTTCATTGTGTTTTTTCGATAGTAGACCCATGCACTGTTAGAAAATAATACGAATGGGGTAAATTTAAAATTCATTATAATATATAAAACTATTGAGGAATTGAAACTTACTTTTCCAATATATTCTTAAAACTTTCCCACACATCACCATGAACAGAGCATATCCAATAAAGAGATTTCTCCCTTGGGAAAAAATCCCTAACATCTAATGATCACTAATAAAAGGAAATTTAATGTTAGTGGTTTTTTATGTTAAAAGATAATTAACTCTTTCAGATAAATGTGTTTCATACCTCTCACAAAAAGGCATCATCCAACATTGTGTGATTATATTCTTTTCAAATCTTTCTGCAATATAAACCATTCTTTGTTCCTCATTAAATGCACATGCTTCAGGGGAAATCAATTGTGGGTCCATGAATCCATATACTTCTGTCAGCTCATTCCTCTCACAAATTTTATAAAGATACCTAATAAAAAACATACATAAGTATACATTTTTTATAAATATAACACAGGGAAAAGGTGTTAAGACTTACATGGAAAAAATTTGCACCATGTTGATGCCCAACTTATCTCCAGTAACAAGCTCCATGATATCAGTTTTTGTAATGCCCACACTTATTTCATGTCCACAAACTTGAGATTCCATTGGAAACTCATAAAAACCCAACAACAAATGTGAATATCTTGACAATCTGTCAATACCACTGGAATCTGTATCTGATGTCATAACCTCTTGTCTTTTTTGTTGTCTATACAGTATTTCTTTACCTTTGAAGTATTCCTGTGAAAAAAATTGAAAAATATAGTAGATTTCAAATGATAAAACAACTTTAATAAAAATAAAATAAAATAAAAGATATAACATTCATACCTCTATGGAAATGAGTTGAAGAAGTCTGGATGGCCAAACTAAAAAATGGCCGATACTCTGTCCAACTGTCGCCACATCATCTGTATGTATTGGTACCCTAGCTGATCTATCTATAATATCCTGTACAGTGACCCTCTGATTCTCTACCTCTAATTTTTTATGATGAACTGTGTCTCTTATACTATATACCAAACCGTATGCTACTATATGATGTTGAGAATCATCAACATACAACTCGCAATATGTAGGAAGCTGCGGCGGAGGTGTAGGATAAAAAATGGGGTCTGCAGGCTGAGGTGGGGGAGTGGGAGCTACTAGCGGAGGTGGAGGATAAATAATGGGGTCTGTAGGGGGAGGTGGAGGAGTGGGAGCTGCAGTCTGAAATTGTCTTTGCATTTCTTCAAACATAGACTCCACCGAATCTCTAATCTTTTCCTCCATCGTCACATTAATATTTTGAACTTCATCCTACAAGGATTCTATTTTTTTATAAACCCCCTCAATGTTAGAAGTTGAAGAACGTGGAAACACTTTTCTTACTGACACACCTGTCGGATATCCTCTTACACGACCAGGATGTTCGGACCTTCCTAATGCTGCAAATAAAATATCTTCCCTCCCAGTAGCTGTAAATGTCCCCTCTGAACTCTGCTCCTCAAGAGAGTCCTGTATTAATTAATTGAACATTTCTCTAATGATTAAAAATTTTATGAAGAAAAAAGTTAACTTAAATAAATTAAATAGATATCTTACAATCCTCTCAGCAACAATTCTCGATTCTTTCGAAAGATATTGCCCTTTTTCCCTTCCGAGCTCTCTTCCATTTTTCATGTCTAGATGGAGGGGATGGAGGGGCCACCTCTCCAGAGCTTGAAGACTCAGCTCTTAGTTGTTGAAATTTTTCCGCCATCATTTTTTCTTCCAATAATGTATACCCTCCCCGAGATAAACTATGAGGGTATACATTTTTAGATTGGATCTCCGGATGATCTTTCCTTGTTTGCTGTAATTTATGAATAAGAAATCATTAACAAAACATTAATAAAATCATTTATATAAGAAAGTTTATAAAAGTTTACATTGCCCTTACCAGAAATGACTCTTTTTTTCTACTTTCAAAAAATTGTCTCCATGTGTCGTTATCTATAAAACGGTATATACGAATGGATTGTCATGACTCCTATGACCATAAATGAAATCAGATGAGAGGGTTGATTTGAAATCCCTCCACCTCCTGGCAGCCAATGATAAGCATTTCTTCCTGACTCCTCCAGTCTCATGAATATAAAATGTCATCTGATAAAAAAGAGGTTAAACATATTATATATACCAGAAACATTAAAATAATGGTCAAACAATGACAAAAGATCTTACAAAAATCGTCTCCCACAACTGAGAGATAATCGCTTTATCCAAACCTCTCCAATCATCATACAGAATGCTTACATTGTTCTTAGCCTGAGTTGCAAAAAAACTCTTAAAATATTTGGCATTCAAACCTCTAGGAATATCATCATCATCAAACTCAATGACTATCCTTTGATCCTGCGTACGGGCAAGTGATAATTTTGGTAAACGTGTGCACCCACGTTTACCAACCTTTGAACTCTTTGTCGTGATAGGAGCATGTGAATGTTAATCCCCAGAGGTATGACCCGCAATATGCTCCTCTCCAGAATCATGTGGTTGATCATCTGAATGATTTGTCATTATCCTTCAAATCAAAAAAAAATGTCAGTTCACAAATATACAAATTCAAATATTTTAATACTATTGTAATCAGAAAATATAAAAGTGTACTAAGTTACATAATAGTAAACATTGGTAATATGGTAAGCATGTTAAAAAATGGTCAATATGGAAAAGATGGTCAAGATGGTCAAGATGGTAAAAATGGTAAAAATGGTAAACCTGGTAAACATTTTAAACATGGTAAAGTAATTGTTAGTGAACAAAAATAAGCATTTAAAAATTCATGTAATGGTTATAAACATGATAAAGTAAACTAAACAAACTTAAAACAAACAAAAACATATACTTATTTTATTTTAAAACATGTTTTAAAAAATAAAAAACTTACAATATCTAACATTTATGGAAAAAATAAATGTAAACAAGAAATAAACATATGTTACCTGTAATTTTAGGAATGTACAATTGGATTGTTGTCCCAAATTCCTTCATCGTGATCGTTCCTTATGGCAAAAACTGTGTCTTCAACATGATCATCATTATGATCTGTTAATATTTCCATGGAAGTAGGGATCTCACATAAATCAGCATATTCATCAAGTTCATCCTCACCAACATATTGTTTTTTCCCTTGTAAAACAATAGCCCACTGCATATCTGATTGATCTACAACATAGAAAATTTTCTTTGCATGTGTTTCCATTATAAAAGAATCAGTTATGTCTTCCAATCTATTCAGATTAACAAGTGTCATTCCAAATTCATCGTGTCTGACACTGTTGTTACCGTTAAACCATTTACAGTTAAAACTTGGAACATTAATTTTAAAGTAATCAACCTCCCATATGTCTTCAATCACTCCATAATATGCAGTTGATGCAGAAATTGGGGTTTTTTCCTTAGCTCTTGAAAAATGCATTGCTTCTGCAAACACCAATACACCACTATTCTGAAATGCACTTCTGTTGTCCTGAGCTTTTGTATGAAATGTATAACCATTAATTTCATAACTGGACCGTGTTATCACATTTAAACATGGACCACCCACTATCCATTTTAATTTCTCTGATACATCTGATCTACCAAGAAAAGTCTTTTTAATCCATGACAAAAAAGTTTTGTTGTGCTCATTCAAAATCCACATTTCCTTCTTCTTTAGATGACATTGTTTCAACTCATTAATATGCAATGTGATATACGGTTGAGAATCAGCTATGTTACTCAAGATGTATGATTCTAACTTCTTCATCTGTTCATCTGACAATTATTTGACTTTCAAGCCACGAATCCCCTTTCCCTCATTATTAACTCATTCATGGTGAGATGGAGGCAAACCAATGTGTTGCGCCACAGCCAAGTAACTCGTACAAAACTCTGCTACCTCCTCAGAAATATACTTTTCAATAATGGAGGCTTCAGGTCGATATAGATTTTTAACATACCCCTTTAATATATTCATATACCTTTCAAAAGGATACATCCAACGAAGATATACAGGTCCACAAAACTTTATTTCTCAAACTAGATGAATCATTAAATGCACCATTATATCAAAAAAAAGTTGGAGGAAAATACATTTCCAATTGACAAAGTATAAAAATTGCATCCTTTTCCAAAATGTTCAAAGCATTCACATCAATCGCCTTGTTACAAATTGAAATGAAGAAGTAACACAACTTCATTATAGTCTTTCTGACACGAATGGGAAATATTCCATGCAATGTAACTGGTATAATTTGTTGCATCATGACGTGACAATCATGTGATTTCATACCTATCAACTTCAAGTCCTTCAATGAGACAAAATTTTTTACATTAGAAGAATAACATTGAGGCACTTTGGTATCATGAAGACACTGACAGAAGCTAATTTTCTCCCTCTTCGATAATGTATGACAAGCCGGGGGAAGAAATGTCCATCTTCCTTTAGGAGTGGGAGCTAACTCCAGACGTATTCCCATTGATAGTAAGTCTAATCTTGCATTCAACCCATCTTTAGTCTTTCCTTTAATATCTAACAATGTTCCAATCAAAGAATCCCAGATATTCTTCTCCACGTGCATGACATCAATATTATGTTTAACTTCATGATACCTCCAATATGGTAGCTCAAAACAATTGACCCTTTCTTCCAAATATGTCTATCATTACCAGATTTTTATGTCTTTCCCAATTTCATGTCAAGGTTTTTCACCCTCTCAAAATACAGATCAGGGGATAAAGGTTTTGGAGTAGTATCAAATTCTTGTGAGCCATTGAATGCCTTTTTTAGTCTTCTGACAGGGTGTTCCATAGGCAAAAACTTTAGATGACCCATGTACACTGTTTTCCTCCCATGATGCAATTGACAATATGACGTCTGTTGTTCGCAAATTGGACATGATTTATGCCCTTTAACACTGTATCCAGACAAATTTCCATACGCTGGGAAGTCATTTATAGTGGACAGAAGCACTGCATGCAGTTGAAAATATTCCATTTTATAAGAATCATACACCCTAATACCATCAGCCCATAACAGTTTCAAATCATCAATCAACGGTGACAAGTAAACATCAATATCATTACCGGGTGGCTTTGGACCTGAGATCATTGTACTCAACATGACATATTTGCGCTTCATACAAACTTCAGGATAGTGGTTGTAAATTACCTATAAAATATGCCATGAACTATGTGTGTTTCTGAGTGATCGGTATGGATTCATTCCATCTGTGCACAACCCTAGTTGGAGATTTCTAATTTCATATCCAAATATAGAATACTGCGCATAAAGTTTCTTCCATTGTGGACAATCAGCTGGATGACGTATTTTTCCATCACATAACCACTCTTCAGCATGCCATCTTAACCTTTTTTCATCATGTGAATTAGAAAATAAACGTTTGAAACGATTAATTATAGGAAGATACCAAAATACCTTTGAAGGGAGCTTTGTAATCTCTACATCAGCCTGTGATTTGTATTTCACCTTATACCGTGATGTCCCACATTTAGGAAACTCTGACAGAAATTCATATTCCTTTCTATATATAATGCAGTCATTCGGACATGCATGTATTTTCATGTATCCCAATCCCATCGGGCATAATATTTTCATGGCTTTGTAAAGTGAATCTGGAAGATCGTTATTTTTTGGAAGAATGTCATTCATCAATTGTACCAGCTCTGTAAAACTTCTGTCACTCCATCCATGCTTTGCCTTCAGGTTAATCAATCTTAACACCGCCGAAAAAACCGTAAAATTAGTACAACCAGGATATAATGGTTTTTCAGCATCACCATATAGACGCGCAACTATCGGTTCTATCTCAATTTGTAATGCTACAATATCGCGAATCATTTCTTCAATTCCATCGTAGTTACCATCTTGCGAATCATCATCATCAGTGACATTCTATCCAGTTTCACCATTCCAAATCCAAGGGCTGTAACTCGGATTAAAACCATGACGAATCAGATGATCTTTTATCTCTATACTTTTCAACTTCTTCATATTCAAACATTTCAAGCATGGATAGAAAAAATGCCACTACTTGGAACATTTCATTTTGAAAATTACAAAAAGGCATCAACACCTTCCTCAAATTCATTACTCATTCGATGTGCCATAATCCAACTTCGACTCATTATTACCTATAACAAATATCAACAAAAAATATATTTTTTTAAGATAAGATAAATATATGTTTATATGAAAAAAATCATAATTTGATTGTAAAACAATTTAAAATATAAAAAAAATCTATAGGTATTTAAAAAAATATGCTTGAATATTATTTTTAAAACAAAGTTTTAAATTTCATTGAATCAAAGAAAACCATGACGCCTACATAGTTTAATATTGATTGCGGTTTTGATGTTTTAATGTATTAGATAAACTACCTATTTAACATGTTATTAATGGTTTCTGTAGACCCTAAATCCATTTGGTAAATATTTTCACACAATAATAAAAATCAATGGAAGTGTTTTGGGGAGGAATATGTTCAATCATTTGATTTTGATGTCCCATATTCTATAACAAAAGGCAATGTGGATACCAAAGCCCTTAGTTTGGTTTTTTATTCTCAAAGGGTTTGTGATGAAAAAGAAGAGTATAAGTTGATGTATATGATAAATAATATACAACTATATTTTATTTATGGTTATGATAGAATGAATTCATACCATATCATTTAGGATCTTCTCCCACCAAAAGTAACCCTCCTCAGTTTGAAATGAATAAATTTAGATAATTATGCATGAATTCATACAAGTATTGTTGTACATAAACCAAAAAGAAGATTATTAGTACTAAAAGTAAAACTAGGAAGAAACAATAAACTCTATATACTCATGAAAGCTACTCCACAACACTTACATGCTACTAAAATCTATAAAAAACTACAAATTGCTTTTAAAAACCAAAAAAATTGTTTATATTTATGTATGGTGGGCATAACATGTATACATAGTAAGATCCTCCCTAAAACATCTCATGAAAATGTTGAGGAAGCACACTAAATCCCTATGAAAAAAGGAATCTAAATCATGACCTAAATAAGGAAAAATAGTTTCATATACTCACTATGGATCACTCACAAAATAATTCATATAAATAAACCTTTTCGTATAAACAATTATATATATATATATATATATTAAAATTAAGGTTCTCGGATACCACTTCTCCACTAGTTTTCCTCTCACACCCCAATGCGCTACTCCACAACACTTCCATGCTACTAAAATCTATAAAAACTACAAATTGATTTTAAAAACCAAAAAAATTATTTATATTTATGTATGGTGGTCATAACAAGTATACATAGTAAGATCCTCCCTAAAACATCTCATGAAAATGTTGAGGAAGCACACTAAAGCCCTATGAAAAAAGGAATCTAAATCATCACCTAAACATGGAAAAATAGTTTCATATACTCACTATGGATCAATCACAAAATAATTCATATAAATAAACCTTTTCATATAAAAAATTATATATATATATATATATTAAAATTAAGGTTCTCGGATACCACTTCTCCACTAGTTTTACTCTCACACCCCAATGCTAATGTCATGGTCTCACCCCGCCCATAAATCATCCTACACCATGTGAAATTGTATCACTTCCATCAATGAATCATATGTATCTTAGATTATCTCATCACCATATTATCAAAATAGTAATGAGGTGCATTCTTGGAAACCACTACATCTTGTTTACATTAAATGTACTAAAATCGCAAAACATAATTATAGAATATCCGTGAAAAAAAATGAACGAAATAAATTCGTGGAAGGCTTACTTGAATATTGCGAGTTGAGATGATAGATCCGAGATGAGTGAAGAAGATAAAAAATGATGCCAAAATGAGTTTAACGCAGGTCGATCGACGGGCCGATTAGGGTTTCCCGCGTGAGAGAGACGAGCTGGCAGACTGTCAATCGAAAAATTGTAAATGATAGTCCACGGGGCTTTAATTTCTATAAAAGTTTTATAATGTCGGTTATTATATAACTGATGTTATAAACTATTTTTTAAATTTATAACGTGGGTTATTTTAAAACCGACGTAAAAAACACATAGATATCTCGTTTTTTACGTCAGTTATAAGATAACCGACGTAAAATACCAATACGCGGGAGGTTTTTTACGTCGGTTATTTGGAAACCGACGTAAAAAACCTCATATCTACGCATTTTTTACGTCGGTTATCAAATAACCGACGTAAAAAAACCTGTAGACATCTCGTTTTTTACGTCGGTTATCACATAACCGACTTAAAAAACACGTAGATATCGGGTTTTTTACATCGGCTTCCAAATAACCGACGTAAAAAACCTCACACGCATTGGTTTTTTACGTCGGTTATAGGATAACCGACGTAAAAACAGAACAAGCGCGATTTATAACGTCGGTTATTAAAATAACCGACGTTAAAAAGCTACTCGCCGCATTTTTTACGTCAGTTATATATAACTGACGTAAAAAACGTTTGCTGCACTAGTGTTACTTGTACTCTGTTTCATTTAGATTCTATATGCTTTAAGGTAGAATCTCATATTGTAATCTTTAGTTAAGTTTCAACTTCCAGAACCATATTTCCAGAACCTACTTTTGGAATCTCTTTCTTATATTAAGCAAGTTCATAGAACTTGATGTTTATAACTTCATTCTTTATTCCAAGTTTTCATTTAGTGTTAGAGGTGTTGTGAATTTGTTTAGTTTAACTTTGTTAAACTTAGCTTTTTTCCTTTGCTTAAGGAAAACATAGTTATTCGTAAGTAACTTTAAAGGTTCCAAAGGAATTTTTAAAATATACAATTCACCCACCTCTTGTATATTGAGCATCTAAATCATTATTTCGATCCTACAATATGTGGGACGTTTAAAGGAATAACTAAATGATATTATATATGATATTATACTGGAATTATAATACCCCTTTATATCATTATGATTTTATTCCATTAAATATGAAATAGAAATGAATGTAGCGTTCATGCGTACGTACGGCTTACCGTCTCCATGGACGGTGCATTTCATTTCTCAGCTCTAAATGTTATGTAATATTATAAATGAATGTATACACTGGATATATAAGATATATATGATATCTACATCATGAATATAATTCTGGATATAATGGATATTTTACCACATGAACAACATGAAATTATAAGAAGTTTATTTTTGACTCAAGTACCAAAGATGGAAAAATTGACCGTTATTAAATTAAATAATTAAATAATGTTCATAACATGGTAATAAGTGATATAAAATAATTAATGAACTTGAAAATGGTTCTTAGGAAAGTAGAAATTAACTCTAGTTTATTATTCAGTAGGTTAAAGAACTATCGAGTCGAGTCGGACACAAGGTAAGGGACTTCGTCTCAATCTCCTTCCATTGAGGCATATTTTGTATTATACACAACTTTCTTTTATACGATGTATAAACCCCTTTTACATTTATATTTATTCAAAAGGAATCTTTTTAGATGAATCGTTTTACTAAACGACAAAAATGAATGTTTTCTTAGTCGTACGTATGCGGCGATAACGACTTCTCTGCCGTCGTGACCATTATTTGAGTTTCAGATTCCTCTACAAGACATAAATTTTTTAAAATGAAAAATAAATACCAAGTTTTACTTTTCTTTTATTTTGGTATTTAAAATGGTTTTATCATATCAATTTTTTTATTGATATCTTTTGATTGAAATGTGGAAATGTTATGTTTCCATTATGCATGTTATATGTGATATGATTATGTTATGGTTTATGATATGTTTAAAACTTTTCATATAAGGAATGAATTTGAATTAGTAAGTTATGGGTGGAGCCCGCTATAGCTCCTCGATGCATTGGTAGGTCTCATGAGAAAAACTAGTCTCTTGGCATGAGGCCTTGAAAAAATCTTTTTTGTAGTCTTGGCATGAGGCTCTGGCTACATGGTTATGATAGTCTGGCATTATGCATTCCATCATTATGAAAGTGGTTATTGATATTGCATGTGATTATTCGACTAGTAAAATATCCATTTGAATAAGTAAATTGTATTATTTCATTTTACTTTTTCCATATTATTATGATGTTCAAGTTTAAAAGTATTTTGTTTTAATTATACATTGCCTTAAATGTTTATGTTTATTTATGAAAGTTTCCTCTATATTGTTATCCTTACTGAGCATCTGAGCTCACCCCTTTCTATGTTTTATCTTTTATGAATGAACTGCAGGGATAGTATGAGGGGATATGAAGACAAGATGTTGTTGTAGTTATGTTTTACTTTATAATGTAATGCAACATTTATGATTGTATCTAGTGTTTCCAAGGCTACTAAACTAATCGGTCTTCCGAGACATGATCATTCGTGATCATGCCAATGTTATGTAATAATGCACTGACTCTACGTAACTGGGGTCAGGGCGTTACAGTTGGTATCAGAGAAATTTTAGTACTAACCATGGAAGCTAGATTTAGATAAACTCTGATTAGAGAACATAGCCCTAAGATAGACTTTGAGGATTAGTATAGAAGAACTTATTAAAATTTTGGTATTATAGAGATTTTTTGAGTTTGAAAAACAATATATCCCTATATGGATATGAGCAGGTAGAGGCAGCTCTGGCACAGATGTACCTAGGGGTAAAACCTGAAAACACCGATTTCAGCTAGACTCGAACGGGAACTGGTGCACGGCAACGGGCCTTGCTGCACTCTTGGTTATGAAACTCCTGGGGGATATGCTTAGGATAATTCTCAATTTCTTTACAAACCATTATGAAGGGTTTATGAGAATATACTTCCACAAAGAAAATATTTTTATGAATATGGATTATATCCATAAATAGTTCAATTTATGTTAATTGTTTTGTAAGTTTGTTATTATGTATTTAGATTCATAAACTAATATAGTTTATGACATTGTTTAGAAATGGAACCTAGTGGAGGGAATGGAAACATTATCAATGCACGCATTCCATGTAGGGATTTCCCTCCTACTCAAGATAATTATATTGGAGCTGGTGATACAACTGGTGCTGATCAGCTTATCACCATACTGGGACAACTCACTCTGGTTATGAATAATAACCTTACTCGTATGGAGCACCCTGATCTTCAACGTAGAGGATCAATGTTCAACCGCTTCATGAGGCAAAAAAACCAACATTTAATGGGGGTACAAATCCATTAGTAGTTTAGCAATGGATGAATTCCCTAGATAAAATATTTTAGGTTTTAGGGAGTAGTGAAAGGGAAAAAGTTTTCATGGCAGTTTACCGCCTCACTGGAGATGCTGATAAATAGTGGTCATTGATACAAAACACAAAGGAAGATGATGAAGTGTAAAATATGGAATATAGGGAGTTCAAAGAGTTTTTCTTAGAAAAATACTTCCCTTGTGACCATCAAGTAGATATGGAAAAGAATTTTCTGTGTCTGAGACAAAAGGAGGATGATAATGCCGCAAAGTATGAGGCTAAATTTACAAGTTTAGCGAGGCATGCAATAGATTATATATGTATCCCAAGAAGTATGATTGATCTTTTCATTGATGGGTTAAAACCATTTCTCCGTCAAGCCTTAGTCTCACAATATTTCTCGTCATATGAAGATATTCTCTCATGTTCTATCAAGACAGAAAATGAGTTCTCTAAATCTTATGACAATAAAGTAAAGCAAGAGAAGAAGATAACGGTGGAACAAGAGGCAGATAAAGGGAAAAAGGGAAATAAGTATTTTCCATTATGCGATTATTGTGGGAAGAATCACCCCGGTACTTTCTTAAAAGGAATGGGAGTTTTCTATAAATGTGGAAAAAAGGTCACCAGGCTCGTGATTGCAAGGTAAAGAAAAAGGCTATCAATTTTGAATGCTGCAATTGTAGGGAAATGGGGCATTATGAAAATTAATTTTCTAAGCATCGGGGAAACATACATCTGAAAAGGCCAAGGGATCAAGTATAATCTTATGTTGTTACTACAGTTGAAGTGGAATAATTAATGTATTGGTGCTTTTGGACTCAAGGATTATATTCTGGTTATAAGAATAATGTGATATATATAAGGATTGTTCTATAGTACTTGTTGTTTTCATTAAGGTTTTAATATGACGAATGTTATCATATCTTTAGTATGTGACAATAAGAGAAACTTTACATTGTTTGGGGAATCTAATGTTACAATTGATTTTGGAATTTAGAGACCTTTTAGAGAGATATCCGGACATAGGTATTTTGGATAACTAATAAGGTTTGAATGGATTAATTTGAAATTTGGATTGTATTGTTTAAGGTTAAAACATTTCTGAAGATTATTTTTGGAATATTATAATACTATAGTTTTATGAAAAAGGACAACCTACATGTCGGGGCATAACCCGCCGCGTAGGACAAAGTTGTAGGAATCGAACCCACAACCATAGTGAGACATGCCTTTATTACCTACCACTAGCCTACAGGAAGTCCCTGGTTATTACAAAATAGTTTTCCTAATCTAAATGGTATGTGTTAATATTTGGAACCTTGTACGATTAAGATAAATATAATATTTTTGAGTTCTATTGTCTTTTTGAGGGAAAGATGAGTTTCTGGTAGAAATTAGTTGAAGGTTAAAACTCTACTTGTCAAGTATATATATATACCTCTCTCTTATTCTATAAATAAATTAATTCTTAATCTTTTGGAAAGGGATATTAAAACAAAAAAATGTTTTATCCTAATACCTTATGTTTTGAACTAAAGATATTTTAAATCAACATAGATTGAAAGCTTTGAGGCCCTCAATTTTACACTTGTTTGTGATTGATGACCTTAATCACTCCCAAAAAATATTTACGTTTATGCTCCGATTATATGTCTCTTATTTCCACCAATGTTCTCTTTATCGAGATCATAATTTGGTGGTGACTTTTTCATTTCCCTTTCCCTCTTATTAAGGATAAATTTTAATAACCTTATTTCCGATGTGGGTTCTCCCCAAAGGTGTTTTCTCTGTTCAACCATTAATTTTTTATAAAAAATTTAAAATTTATAGGACGCAATTTATTGAATGATGGGAGAATTTAACACCCCAAGCTTCCACGGTACACTTCTATTTCAATAATGTAATAGATTGCATTGTACGCTAGTTTGAGATTCTAACACACCGCGACCATTCAAAGTAGCCGTTATGAATAGTAATACCCACTTTTTGAATTATATAAATTTTATATTTCAAAATTGACTTCATTTTTGGATTTGTAATATCGAAATTAGCCTATGTTGAATTTTTTATGTTTTTCTGTGAACTTCCAATTTTTGATGAATAGTGAAAAATACATAAAAACAACTTTTTTAATAAAAATAATTTGTAGAGATAAATTATACTATTGAGGGGTTTTAAAGTATACTTATAATATACTTTTAACATTTTATCCAACGGTGGTCATTAGAATTAATTACACTTTGAAATTAGACATAAAAAAGTGTCAATCTTTTGATAAATATTGTTTCTTAAAAACACGTTATTTGTTTTGACAGCGAGAATTAAATATAAAAATAATTAATGAAACTTTTATGTTATGAATTTGGTAAAATGGAAATAATTTTTTAATTTGGAATATCAAATATACCTTAGAGTGAATATTTGGTATTTTTCTAAAAAACATCCATTTTTTATGAATAGTGAAACCACTTAGTGGTAGTTAAAAAACTGATTTTTCGTTTAAATGAAATTTTAAAACCTCTGTGATTTTAATATCAAAAATCCGACATAAATCATTTTCATTTGGAAGTAAAATGTGGTTCAATGGGATTAAAATAATTTTTGGTGGATAGTAACTTTTAAGTTCTATTAATCGCGATTAAAGGTAATTAGTGTAATTTAAGGTAAATATAATGATATAATAATATGAAATTAACCTTACACTTTTCCTACACTTATT
This sequence comes from Viscum album, assembly GCA_963277665.1. Classification (NCBI taxonomy): domain Eukaryota; kingdom Viridiplantae; phylum Streptophyta; class Magnoliopsida; order Santalales; family Viscaceae; genus Viscum; species Viscum album. The sequence continues at coordinate 368,224,649 of OY728144.1, forward strand.
GGATGAGTTATGGCCGACCACGAAAATCCATGGGTAAACATGGGGACCCCATGGAGCCTCTTGGGTATGAAAATGACCTTAATAACTTTTTATTTACAGTAAAAATAAAATTGTCACAAACATGTGTTGTTTTACTAAATCAATTATTACACGGGGTTATATATGTTAAACTTTCAACTATAAATATTCACTAGAACGCTAAAAATATTTCCTACATCATGGTAATTTTTTTATAATTTTTAGGCATTATATAAATAAATTTATTTATGTCACCATGATGATGCAGCAATGACCTCATTAATGTACAATTTAAACAAAATGAAATGATAAGGTATCATATAAGAATTAAACTTGTCTAAAGCCTATTTTATGGGTCTATTTCGAACCCTTATCACCTTATCCTTGAAATATATCATTTTGGGACCTTTAAAATCCGAAAATAATTTCATAATAATGTAACATTTTATGACATTCCAAGAGTGCCCCTCCTCTCCTCTTATAAAGGGCCCCCACATCTACCACCTTATTCACACCTCTCAACCCATTGGATCAGCCAAACTCTACCCAACTACTCTCTCAACTTCACTCTATTACTCATAGAAGCCTCACATTGGGCATAAGTCTTCCCAAGGAAGCCTTTGGCTCATATAAAAAAGAGTTACCCGATTTTAAGGTAATGTCTTCTCTTATGTTCTTTTGTTTTATTTTGCTTCTCCAGCACCTAAAAATCTTTTAATTACTTTATTTTTTAACAAAACCAGTATCTTAAATATAATAGGATTTTTTTTGAGAATTATTTTATTTACACTTACACACACCTTCGTCTAATGGTTAAAGAACATAATGTTTATGTGGGTGGTGAATTACTGCCTCACGAAACGATGATTGTTCAATCTTCTTTTAACACCTTTCATGGTGGCCATTAAGATTTCACTATATTTATTTATGATATATATTATGTTAATTGTTTTCCTTATTCTTCTGTATTTTGCATTTATTGCATGCCTTTTTTATTTCCATTATGGGTAAACGTGATAATTTCATTTTAGGAAGTGTGGACTACGACCCCCTCAATGTGATTTGAATTGTTAATGCCATATGTGGGACGTGTAAAGGATGGAGTACATGATATTATATATGATATTATACTAGAATTATAATAAACCTTTATATCATTATGATTTAATTCCATTAAATACGAAATAGAAATGAAAGTAGCATTCATGTGTACGTACGGCTTACCATCTCCATAAATAGTGCATTCCATTTCTTACCTCTAAATGTTATGTAATATTATAAGTGAATGTATATAATAGATATATATGATATATATGATATCTACATCATGAATATAATTCTGGATATAATGTATATTTTACCACACGAACTACTTTTAATTATTAGAAGTTTATTTTTGACTCAAGTACCAAAGATCGACAAAACGACCATTATTAACTTAAATAATTACATAGTGTTCATAACATGGTAATAAGTGATATAAAAGGAATAATGGAATTGAAAAATGTTCTTAATAAAGTATAAATTAACTCTAGTTTATTATTCATGAGGTTAAAGAACGACCGAGTTGAGTCGGACACGAGGTAAGGGACTTCGTCTCAATCTCCTTTCATTGAGGCATATTTTGTTTTATACACAACTTTCTTTTATATGGTGTATAATCCCCTTTGACTTTTATGTTTATTCAAAAGGAATATTTTTATATGAATCTTTTTACTAAATGATAAAAAGGAATTTTTTTAGTCGTACGTATGCGGCGACAATGACATCCCCGCCGCCGTGACTATTATTTGAGTTTCGGCTTCCTCTACAAGCCATAATTTTTTTTAAAATGAAAAATAAATACCCATTTTTAATTTTATTTTATATTGGTATTGAAAATGGTTTTATCATATCAATGTGTTGTATTGATATCTTGTGATTGAAATGTGGAAATGTTAGGCTTCCATTATTCATGTTTTATGTGATACGATTATGTTATGGTTTACAATATGTTTAAATCTTTTCATATAAGGAATGCATTGGACTTAGTAAGTGATAGTTGGAGCCTGCTATAGATCATCGATTAATTGGTAGGTCTCATGAGACAAACTAGTGTCTTGGCATGAGGCATTGACAAAATATTATTTGTAGTCTTGGCACGAGGCCTTGGCTACATGGTTATGATAGTCTGGCATTATGCATTTCATCATTATGAAAGTGGTTATTGATATTGAATGTGATTATTCGACAAGTAGAATATCAATGTGATTACGTAAATTGAATTATTTCATTGTACTTTTTCCATATTATGCTGATGTTCAAGTTTAAAAGGCATTTTTTTAGTTATACATTGCCTTAAATGTTAATGTTTATTTATGAAAGTTTCCGCTATATTGTTATCCTTACTGATCATCTAAGCTCACACATTTATATGTTTTATTTTTCTAGGATGTGAAGAAGTATTTTATGAATGACCTACGGGAATCGTATGAGGGGATATGAAGACAAGATGTTGTTGTAGTTTTGTTTTACTTTATGATGTAATGTAACATTTATGAATGTATCTAGTGTTTCCAAGGCTACTAAACTAATTGGTCATTCGAGACTTGATCTTTCGTGATCATGATAATGTTATGTAATAATGCACCGACTCTGGGTAACTATGGTCGGGGTGTTATAGTTGCGATGCTATCTGGGTAGTGGTGGACCGACTGACGAAATCAGCACACTACCAGGAGATCAAGGAGTTGAGTGCAGTAGATGTCTTAGCCCGGAGGTACGTGGATGAGGTGGTGCGGTTGCATGGAGTTCTGAGATCCATAGTCTCAGATAGGGATGCATGGTTTACCTCACGAGTCTAGAGAGGATTGCAGCATGCTTTTGGCACCCAGCAACATCTTAGAATTGCTTTCCAACCCCAGACAGATGGACAGTCAGAGCGCACCATCCAGACATTAGAGGATATGATACGAGCATGTATTCTGGACTCTGGGGGGTCGTGGGTGCGACACTTTCCTCTGGTAGAGTTTTCCTACAACAATAGATATCACTCTACCATTTTCATGGATCCATTCCAAGCTTTGTACAAAAGGCCATGTCCCTCACCTTTACGTTGGACTGAGGATGGGGAGGCAGGTGTTCTTGTTCCGGAGGTGGTGCAGAGCATGATGGAGAAGGTTCATCTTATACGGGAGAGGATAAAGGTGGCCTAGGACTAATAGAAGTCATACACCGATAATAGGAGGATACCCTTAGAGTTTGACGTTGGGGACCACGTGTTCTTGAAGGTCTCCCCTCGGCGTGGGCAATAGAGGTTCGGTAGGGGGATTAATCTTTTTCCTAGGTTTGTCGGACCATTCGAAGTGTTGTGACGGGTCGGTGGAGTGGATTATTAGCTAGCACTACCACCACCAGTACTGAGAATTCACGATGTCTTCCATGTGTCACAACTCTGACGGTATCTGCAGGAAAATTCACACGTCCTCAACTGGGGAAAGCTAGACATCAAGGCCGACATGACGTTTGTGGAAATACCTGTGAGAATAGATGATCATGAGGAGAGGGTGCTCTATGGATGGACCATTCCTTTGGTTCGTGTGTTGTGGAGGTGTGGCAGGCTCGAGGAATGTACCTAGGAACGGGAGACGCAGATGTGCGCCCAGTACACAGAGTTGTTTTGAGTTTTGCTGTGTTTTGTTTGTACTTGTTTTTTATGGAATTCTTTAACTTGTTATCTATGTAATGTGTGGTTTTCCTTATTCTGTGGATGTGTTTGAAGAGTCCTGACTATGGGGAGGGGAGGACATGATCCCTAATCAAGACGCATTAAGCTGGATGTGATTAAACCCGTGTGGGCGAGTCAGTGCCGCCCAAAGTAGATAGTATCTTGACATGGAGGGAGAAACTCCCTAACCCATATGACTGGACAGTTTGACCCTTTAATGTTGTGTGATTCCTTGAGGGAGAGTTTTTCATAGTTTTTGATGAGGTTCACTCCTGAGAGATACCTTTTGAGGTGGTTGTTTGGACCCCCCCCCCCCCCCTTTTTTCTTTGGGTCTAGGTTTGATTCTGGAGGGATAGAATAGTTTGAGAGGTATCTGATGAAATGGTTTGGACCCACCATGTCCATTACATTGCCAAAACATGTCTCCACCGTGAGGGTGGCACCGTGACGGTGGCACCGTGATGGTGGCATCCCGACGATGGCATAGTGACAGTGGCACCGTGATGGTGGCATCCCGACGATGGCACAGTGATGGCGGCACTGGTCACGGTGGCACTGTGAGGGTGGCACCGTGAGGGTACTACTATGACAGTGGAACCAAAAGGGAAACACCATTATGGTGGCACTGGGGGGTGGCACCGTGACGGTGGCACCATTCCCTCACCGATCTTCATTCCTTCCCAGTTCCCTACTTTTTCACTCCCTCAACACATCTTTTGATGTAAAAATGATTAAATTCCCCCTTTCCAAGCCATTTAAATCCCATAAATAATATCTAAAATCCCCCAAGATTTTATAAACCCTTAAATTACCAAAACATGTGGTTTTTTATCGGTGTCACTCCCTTCTCTGTACCTTCCAAATCCACCCCTATTACGCGTTTCCTTATTGTTAAAGAAAATTGTTTAATGCATAGCCATTATGAACACATCTATGAGGAGAATTGTTAAATGACAATTAATTCCATCATGCGTAACCACCCAACCATGTGGTGGAACCACGATCCGAATTTGTAGTCATTCAAAATTCCATATCCCATAACAATGGGATCTTAACTTTATATCACGCTAGAAATTATTATTCTTCCTCTTAGATAGTCTCCTTTTCTTCTTTGTGCATTTGGAGTTTCCCTTCCCGAGGCAAGTGGTGCGCCTGTTCTGGAGCCTTTTTTCTCACCCTTGGAGTCCCCCCACATTCCTTCCCTGCAAGTCATGAATCCCCAGTTCTTGGAAAGTGGAGAAGAACTTCGATCCTTGATCAACCAAGTAAGGATTTTCCTTTATCTCTCTATAATGTGTATCATGAGGGGTGGGTACGCTATTGTTTCTGTTGAAATGGATGAAACCAAACCTTAAAAAAGATATTAAACATACTGTTAAAGAATGATGGGGTGAGTTTGACAATTCCTTTGTACTCTTTTATAATTGCTATATGTTGTGAACTGTATGGGATCATGGTCACTGAAAATCATGGTTGTTGGTGGTCTTTCCTTGTGCACTAATGAACCATTGTATTCTGTGATGATTAAATGACTGTAACATGGAAATTGGTTAATCACTTAAACAGGGTTGGTTAAATTGATGTTGAGTGAACATCAATCCTTGTGTGCTCACCTCGGTTAACCAACAGAAAGAAGAACCTAAGGAATGATTTTCTTGAACCTTGAAGTTTCCCAACTCTGTTTTGGTAGTACGTGTGTTGTTCTGCTTGATGCTTAAGGGGTGATGTGGATGGAGATGGGATCCTCTGTGGTGGCATGGTTAATGGTTGTGAATCTGAAGCTATGTGGGGCTATATCTTGTGGCTTGGTTTGGTTCCAGTACTTTGAGGGATCACACAGATCCCTTTGTTGTTGGGATTATACAAGAGAACCTGGTGTGAATGCCTAAATTATTTTTTGAGTGTGTCTCTTTCTCTGGATTTTGGTTATTCTTGTTAGTTGCCCAGTAGTAGAGAATTTACTTTAATGAGAACAATTGAACATGAAAACAAGAATGAGCTAAATGAGGAATTGTTTTCCAGGATGAGTGGTGACATGGTCCTGGGTTCTGTGTTTCTTGTGAATGAATAGTAACGAGGGTGTTTGTGCTTAAGTTGGTTTTGGAACTCCTAGGTTTGGATGAGTGCTTGTTATATATATAATATAATTGTAGTTCTTATGTTTCTTATTCACACCCCACCCAAGTTGATCACCTTGTGCCGAACACCCCCATTTCATGGGGGAGGGTGTTTTTTCCTACACTCCTATGAGTGGCTGGTTGTTACCTCCTTTTCTGCTCCCTTTACTGAATAGAACATGACTCTTCGGGTAGGTTATGATGGCCTGAGGTCCATTATAGACCATTATTCTTCGATCAGGGTAGTTGTGGTGGTTGGTCCAGCTGTGTGCGGGCAGGTTGTCTCCCATGTGTCTTCGGGATAAGGCCCATGTGTCTTCGGGCATGGCAATAGTTGTTCTAGCCCAGGTGATTGCGGGCTTGGTTACATGTGGTTGTTGTGGCCTAGGTGTTTGTGGGTAGGATGTGTAGTTGCAGCCTAGGTGTGTGCAGGCAGGGTGTGGAATTGTGACTGCGGTGAGAATGATGGGAGAGGTTCAATGCATAGGATGTCTTCAATAACCAGTGGGGAAGTGGCACGGAGTACCCAAACATTTATGTTTTTTTAAAATTATATTTCTTGACTTTTTTTAGATAGTGTGCCTTAGTGAGGCTTGGGTGGAGAGCTTTCCTTACGAGGTACTTTGGTTGTCTCTTTTCTCACAGGGCATTAGAATTCCTCCCCACTTGTGCATAAGAGTCATTGTTTTTTCCTACTAAGTATACTTGTATGCTCACCCTACATATGTAAAACTGTTCTTAAGATTCTAGAAGGACTTCAGGGATCATGCAGGGTCGTACTAGTTCAGATGTTGTGATTGTTGCTGTTACTATTTTTCTTTCTTTCAGTGATTCTTTTTTTGGGGGTTTCTTTTACTTTTGTATCATCTAATTTTGGAACATGCATATGAGAATGGTTTGTTTTAGCTTTACCTATACTTCCACTTTTGGTGTTGTTGGGATTTACTATCTTATATCCCAATCCTATTAAAGGAAAATTGTATTGCCTTCCATCTTGTGTGTGATTTTATACCCTTGGTGCTATTCGCCACTCTGGGACCTATTGAAGGCAGGTCTCGGGGGTCATTATCTCTCCTTCAACATGAAGAAGGAAGGGTCTGGCAACCTGTTGTCCCTTCTCTCATTTTGGTGATGTCAGTTCGTGACACATGGAGTATTCATATGAAATTTACATGATTTCACATGTTTGATGAGGCTGAAACCATTTATATCATGTTTTTGGTATAATTGTATAGTGGAATATTATGGTTCAAGTTAATTAATATACTTTTTTATATATGATTAATGTCCTTTATTCATTTTTCAAGGGAATGTGAAGATGAATATGGTCATAGATTACTATAGATAAATATATTGGATTGTTTTGAGAATCATAATATCAGAATAAGTTCTCTTTAGAAATATAGATAATTTGAATTTTCTGGTGACAATGTCACCGTTGTTAAAGGTTACTCTATAAGTTGAAAATAGATTTCAGGTGGTATCTCAATATGAGATATGATGCAGGTATCCTTGGTTTTTTTCCCTATGGATAAACTGATATGTATGAGATGATTAAAACCTATAAAATAATAGCTGAGATGATCATATGGATCAAGATTAATGAGAGACACCCTCATAAGTGTGGATGGAGGCTTAATGAGAACTACTAGTGGGATAGTTCCTTTGGATGAGATGATGTGTGATAGAGAAGATTATAACATGGTGGAAGGCATAAATATCTTCTTCATAGTATGGGAAATGGACCCCAGGTGCAGTTCATGGGAGTTGTTTGATACATGGAATCATGATTATAAGGGGTATAGAGCATGATAGGATGGGAGGATACATGGATAGTAGGAATATGAGAGATAAGTTGATTTGTATTGTTGGACAAAGACCTGAGGTCTTGGTCAGGGGAGATTGTGCTTAGTGGGTTGACTGATGAGTGATAGGTATGAGATCGAATAAATAAGCTTATATCATGATAGTTATGGGGGACCTAGTCAGTGCACTGACTAGAAAGACATTTTTTTAGATGAGAGGCCTGGTCTCAAGTGAATTTCACCATGGGATTGTTTGGTAAACTATGTGATAGGATTCATTCCATATTTGTTATTTCATGTGTGTGATTTTATGTTCTTATGATAGCTGATAGGCCAGGTGGGAGAGAGGATCCTAAGGCATGGCCTTTCTTTGAGTAAAATTGATTTGGCTAAACTACCTAGGGTGAGATGGATTCCTTTTGTTCAGGAAGTTGTACATTTCCTTGAGTATCCTTGTGATTTCTATTGAATGATTCCATGATTAATATTTGTTTGTGATAGTGGACCATGCTAAGTAAGAGGTTTGGGTCATGGTATGAGGATATTCATTGATGATGGACACTACCCTAGTAGTCGAGGGAGTAGGTTAGGATTCAAATGTATGATTTTAGCTTGATTTTTTTGGTAGTGAGTCAAAGGCTTAAATTATTCCCACTTTGAGTATTTAGGTATGTACCAGGTTATGTGTATGATGGCACAAGGTGAAGATATGGTGAGATTTTTCCATGGAATCAATATAGGTATGATAAGTTATAATAGTATCCCATTTAGCACATAATGACCTAATGAAAAATAGAGTCATGGTATCCATGTTAGAAAATTTTTATTCAGAATATTATCTGATATTATTATTTTCACATTGTCCATACATGACTATGATATTATAGTAATTGTTTGTTTATTTTCATTCTAGATTTTTTCTAGGGCAGCAGATTTACTAGCTATCTTTTTTTGTATATCATCATACAGTGGTGGTTTAAACAACCTCTAAATATGTGAATTTTTTCATGACATTTTAAATTGCGCTATATAATGTTTTTTTGGGAGGCAGTTAAAATCACCAAAAAAAATTCCATACTATTATTTAGTAGTGATTTTATTCATTTCCGCAGCAGTTTCAACCTTAGCAAAATTATCAACAAATTTTTTCAAAACAATTTCCTCCAAAATGAAAGAAAACCACTTATAAATATACATTCTGCAATGCTTAACAGAAACCACTTCTAAATGGAAGGAATCACCATGTTTTAGATGTTGATACCAATATTAGAGGTGGTTTTATGAAGCCATCATAGAGAAATTTCATGTCAGTTTAAACCAAAAACAACACGTTAAATAACTACCACAAAATAGTTATTTTCTTATAGTGCTCTGTAGACGATTAACCAGTGTTTAACAAGATGTTGTCAAAAGAGAGGGAAAGGGAAGTATGAAATTTTTATGTTTCATAAATATGATAATTAAATTATGATAAAATAATTAAAATAATGTAAAATTTCTAAATAATTAATATTATAATTTAAATATTTTTAATTTAATTAGAAAAAAGAAGATAGAAAAAAAGAAAAGGATATATACATAATAGATACTTACTCTCTCCTTAATGTCCCTTCTCTTGTATGACACTATAACCAGCTTTTTTATTGGACTTGGATTCCTATGTAATGTCCCTAATTATCATATTAGGATTTATATAGATGATTTTTTGGATGATATTGGGCTTTGGAGTGGGTGGGAGGAGTGGTTTTCCAAGATAATGGAGAGGGGTAATTTATACTAGGGGAGGGGGGATTTTAGAATAAAATGTTGAATAAAATATTATATCTAAGGTAAACCTTGTAATATTGATTTTTTAAAATATAAATCATATATCAATATAAAATAATGACTTTACAAATTTAAATCCCATTTATAATTGAAATTCATTAGTTTATTAAAATGGAATGTGGAAAAGAAGTTAAATTATTAATTTAAAGAATCACTTTTAGCTTTAGGTTTTGGAAAGTTATTTTTAGTTTTGAAAATTAAGATTATTTTATTTGATTGAATCATATATGAAATAAAATATTTCATAGATGAGTTTTATGTTCTATAATTTATTATTTTATTTTTACAGCATTAATTATGCTGTTTAGGATATATCACATTTCTGAAAAACATGTTTATTTACTATTCACATGGAAATTAACGTATTTCAGAAAATATCAAAAAATCACCCTCAGAAAATTTCAAAGTGATGATTTAAAAAATTATAGTAAGTTTTTTAAAATAAATTTCTAAAATAGGTAATTTTAATTTTAAATATAACAATATTGATTTATTACAAAATATATTAAAATTATTTTTATTAAAAATGTGCCCATATTTTCATTGAGATTTTTAAACATGATATTTATTTTTATTGCATTATAATATTTCTATATACATAAATAAATCATGATAAATATTATTTATATAATTATTCATTATTTTGAGGTAAAATTATTATTCCAATAGTCAGGTTAATATTCCCAATGGTCAGGTTACTAATCAAATGGTCACATTACTATTCCAATGGTCAAATTAAATCCTATAAATACCACTAAATTATTTCACTCAATATTCAACTTAATTCCTCTCAAGGTTATATATTTCGATTTTCTATGATATTTATGGGTTTTCTAATATTTTTTTCTTTTCTTTAGAGTTTACAGTCGGGGCGATGATTCTAGTATATTGGGTTGATCCATATTTTCCCATTTTAGTTCTTATATTTTAAATTTTTTGTATTGTTGTAATATTATTAATTTTAATTGGTTTCATTTCTGATTAATGTTACATTATTTATTAGTGAGCTAAGGTTTTTTTATTTCTCTTTATTTTTTATGTGTATAATATTATATAATATAATACAACACACATTTTTATAGGAAATTATTTTCACTAAAAACACTGGGTCATTACATTATTTCCCCGTTTAGAAATTGTTTCCCCAAAATTTGAACTCATATTATTGGTTTAGAATAGAAGGGGGTTCTTCTATTTCATTGTTTCCTCTCTTTCCCACGTCACCTCTCCAAACTTATGGTTCCTCCACAACACTTTGACAAGGTGAGTTGTCTTATTGTGTTAAACATTGTCTCTAAGGTCCATGATCACCACCTAATGTTATTCATATGAGATTTCATTCCTCATTTTTACCACATCTAGATTCAGTACAAGTGAGGCATTGAGTATATAATTCCTTAGGAGTGATACTTGGAACACCTCACGAACTTGAGCCATATTTGGTGGAATTGAAAGCTGATAAGCCACATCTCATCTGCAATCAAGAATCTAAAAGGGGACAATGTACATTTATCTAAGTATATCTTTCTTTCCAAACAATATGAATCTATCCATTGGTTATATTTGATGAAAAATTAGTCTCTAACTTCAGACAACAATTCCCTTCAATTATTGTCATCATAGATATTTTTTCTAAATCTGAGCATTGTTTATATATTGTTGGATGGATTGGACCTTCTTCATCATCTCTTACATATGATCAGGTCAAGGTATATTTCATTCCCAAAATTCATTACAAAAAGTTATACATTGATTCCCATATAGATCCATTTGACTACTCGAGTTGAAAATATTTTTATATGATAACTAAATCAATGGTAGATGTTGATCCCATATTCCTCATAATTCCATTGAGTAGGATCTTATAATATCATCGTGCATCTTAATTTTCCTATCTGATCAGCCATAAGTTTGGGGGGGTGATAAGTCATGCTAATATTCAATTCAATAATTTAATCATATTGAAGTATTCTTCAAAATTTAGAGGTGAATGTTGGATCATGAACATAGATGATCAAAAGTGGAAACCCATGTAGCCACACTAATATCTTCACATATATATTGGAATGTTGATCAAGAGATAAATCCTCACAAATTGTGATAATGTGGGAATTCATGGTGTGTAAATTCACCATAATCCATATTACATTGTTTCCAATGGATGTCTTTGGGAGACTAGTGATAAAGCCCATAATGAAATTATCCATTTTCTATGTTGGTATAGGAAATTCTTACTTCATATATTTTGAATTATATCACTATGATCTAACTTGATCAAAAACCAAAATCTATGAGATATAATTCACTATCTGATTCTTCATGTTATCCCACCAAAAGTGTTCTTGATGATCATGGTACATATTGGTACTTCCAGGGTGGATACAAAAAGATGAGTAATGTGCAATATCCAATTTCTCCTTCTTTATCTCAAATCATGAAGGAACACAAAGCATTATCCAAACTAAATAAAACAATCTTCATCAATGTGTAACTCATATATATTACCTTCCCTCCATACTTCCACATTGTTTTTTCACTCCAAATCATTCTTTTGTGCCTCATTGATCTTATCTTAGATATACGGTTAGAAAAACATTTGGTACAGGTAGGATGTATTCAAGGGATTTGTGATTTCAAGGTCCATCCTTTTCAAATATAAGAAGATAGGGTCCCTCTCAATCCACATCATAAAAAGTAGAAGTTCCTTTTCTATTAAAATTATCCGCTAATTTTTTCACCTTTCTTATATGGTAGTGAGTAGAGTAATTGTAGTCCTTGATAAGATCTAAACATATTCTTTGATGCATGTTGATTTCCTTCTATGTAAATATAGTATTTTTCCTCTTATGATCAAAATATATGTCACACATTTCACTATAGAGGTAGTGCTTCCAAATCATTAGAGATAACATCGTTATTGATAATTCTAGATCATGGTTTAGGTACTTCTGCTCATTGTTATTTAATTTTGTGAGGTGTAGACTATCCATTTATTAATATGAATGAGTACACAACCCAATAATTTCATTTAAGCATCAATATATATCACAAAACCTTATTCACTTGTTTGTTTTGTGAGTTCATGTGTAGTGATTATCCTCTTCTTGATTTCATTAAATATTTACTCACATTCTTCCATCCAAATATATTTTACCGTGTTCTGTTTTAACTTTATTAATGGGCCATAAAATTCTGAGAAATTTCCCAATAAACTTTGGTAGTACCCAAATAATCAAAAAACTATGGATTTTTGTGACACTAGTCGTTCTAGTTCGTTCCTCAATTTTCTTTTTATTAGAAGTGTCTATAGAAATTCCCTATATTTGGATCACATTTCCCAATAATGCATATTACAGAATCTAGAAGTCACACTTGTGGAATTTAGAATACATTTTATCTTTTCTTAATGTCACTAGCACAATCCTTATATGGTTTCAATGTTTTTCCTTGACCATGAGGTAAATGATAGTATCATCAATAAATAGTAGAAAATATTTTTTTAGGACTTCTAAAAGGAATCTATTCATAAAATCCACAATGATTGTAGGTGAATGAGTTATTCCAAACAGCATCACTATGAAATCATATTGACCATATGATTACAGAAATTAGTCTTATAAATTTCTAATTTATTTACCTTACGATTATGATATATAGAATAAATATCCTCCTTTGATAAGTATTGATATCCTCGTAGTTGATCGAACAGGTCATCAACCATTCTAGATGATAGTTTTTCTTTTTTATCTTTTTAAGCTCCCAATAATATATACACAACTTCATCGATCCATCCTTCTTCTTGAAAAATAGTACCAGCACACACCACAGTGATGAACTAGGGAATTTGAACCCTTTGTCCAAATTCTCTCATAGATACATTTTTATCTCCTCTTGTTCAAATGGGGCCAACATGTAGGGGAATTTTGATATAGGAGTGGGTCTAGGTAAGAGATCTATTCATAACTCTACCTTGGGATATGCAGGAAGTTTGGGTAACTCTTTAATAAATACATTATTTTATTCCCTAATAATACGAACATCCTTTAGGTTGATACCATATTTTTATTTGGCCATTTGGGAATGGTATGATTCTTCATTAGTTATCTTCACCCACACCATTGAAGGATTTCACATAGAAGATTCATGATCTTCCTTACAATTTTAGATTAGTATTAGAAGGATTGGGATATGAAATGTTTTTTTTATTTTCTCAATACTTGATGACTAATCTATATAATGATAGCCATTCCATGACCATTATAGTATCAAATTCCACCAAGGGAAGTATTATGATATTTTCCATAAAAATCTTCTCACAGATTCTTACAGTTGAAGAGTCCAACCCTTGGGTTGCATACGTTTCACCACTAGGGTTTTTTAGAGATACATCTATATCATGGTATTAATCCTTATATCCAATAATTATAGAAAACATGTACAATATAAAGAATAAAATAAATATTTTTCCAATCTAGATCAAATCAGTATTATATCATGTATTACTTCATTTTGAATCTCCACTTCAGTATGTCTTTCCATTTCTCATTTTCATTTATTGGTTTCTGTCGTTGATTCCCCATAAAGTCTCAAGTTTTATTTCACTATCATTGGTAGTTCATTCTCAACCAATATCTAAATCATTTAACCAAAGGTGGTGAATTAGGTGGTTCCCTCCTTTCCATAATCTTGTCTATTAGTCTCTTTATTTCTCTTAGACATTCATGATCATGATGTAACTCTCTCTATCACATTAATAATTTCCTAATCTCTTTTAGACAATCCCCATGATTCTTATTCCCACATTTTTGACATTTTGGTAGTTGGATCTTCTTTTTAAATTATTCATTTGACCCACCAGCATAAACATACACTCTTCTCTTATTATCTTCATAACCATGGGACCTTAATCCAAACACCATCTCTACTATATGAGCACATAGAACCAATTATTCATAATTTCCAAAGTCTTGGAAAGTCATAGCCTTTCAAATATATGGTTTCAAATCACTAGAAAATCTACGTATTTTCTGTCATTATTGATAACAAAACCTAATGAATATCTAGAAATCCTTCTAAGGATTTACTCGTAATACATGATAGATTCACCTTCCATTTTTCCTTAGATCTACAAATTTACTCTCTGTTTTTTTTAAGAGTTAGAGGTAAATAATTAGTAAGAAATATTTATTTAAAGGCTTCCAACTGCATCTCTTCCATTTCATCTTTCATCATGGTGTTCTTAATAAACCCCCACCATTTATGGGTTTCTCCATCTAAATGATAAATGGAAAGAGTCAACTTATCCTTCTCAAATCAGTGGATCATAGAAAATATCTTCTCCATTATGTTAACCCATTATTCCATGATGAGTGGATCAGAATATCCACTAAATGTTGGTGTTCCACATGGTATGTGTTATTATTCATAGCCAAAGATATGTGTGTAAGAATTTCCATGATGTTATGGAGTCCACCTCTCATGGAATTGGGGATTTCATTCTGTAAATTGTTCCATTGTGCCAAAAACTAGTTTTTGGAATAGTTTATCCTAGTTCTCACCATTTTGTAATATAGGAAAAGGTTTAAAAAATCTTAATGAAATAAATCATGAATAAAAAATGTATTATTTTATTAATTTAACATTAAATTCATATCTTATTGGATACCTATGTTTATAATTATTTTATAAAACAAATATTCTTCGATGTTTACATGTACTTGGTCTCTTCCTAGGGATTTTTACTAACATTCTCTAATACTAATTCCAAAATTAACTAAACTATGCTCAGATACAAAAATATAGTGACCATACTTTTTCTTACATGACTATTACATCATTTTAAAGGTTAACAACCTAAAACCTATACAATATAGGATCTGAAGGATTAGTATATTTAGAAAATTAGTCCATATATCACTTATACATAATAAAACATAAACATTTATATAAATTTTTCTTCTTTATCCTATTATGTATCACATTATATTTAGAACATCTATTCACTAAAGGATATACATAAATTAAAGGGGTGACCTAAAATCTTAGGAAGAGGCTGAATAGGGGACATGAATCAATATAACATGGGTGTAAACATTATCATCATATCATTTCATAAGAATAATATCATCATCAATATCATGAGGGAAACAAGTGATAAATTCATGAAATATGTTAATTCATAAAAAATGAAGCATAATTTTATTATGTTCAAATACCACACATAGTTATAAATAAATCTAGCATCATGTCCCCGCATAACATATGTTTATGATCATAACATCATATTGTAAACAAAGGTATCATAATTTTCATACATAATACATATTATATCAAGATATACATCACATTACCCAATTCATTGGAATTACTATAAAATCCTAGGCCCACCCATCACATCATAAAATCTTCATAATCTTACATACCTTATATAACATATTACTATCGTAGTCATAATTAAACACATAGAAAGGAATGTTTTTCATTAAGATTTTATCAATCATGATTTCATGAATAAAAATGGGGTTCCCAAATTAAAAGTTAAAAAAACTTATTTTGTATAATAATCATCTTTCTTGAGGGAATAAAAAACAACTCCAGAGGAGTTAATGATGTGTTTGGGAAAAATATTTGTTCTGGAAAATCAATGTATTTTACATAAAATCAAGTAGGAAAGATATATATCAACAAAAAGAAAACGGAATAATAATTATATGATGTTTAATTAATATTAGAGGAGTATTCAAAATGATTTTTCATGAAAGAGAGATAACCTAAAAAAAGGAGTTAGGTTTGAGAATCTCCTTACCTTTATTCTCTCTTTATTTATTCTCTTTTGTGCCTCCAAAATAATACTCACAGATTTATTAAAACATTCATCCAGAAGTAAATTTTATTCATTTATAAAAATATGTATCAATTATAATAAGTGGATTATATATCCAATTTTTTATTGATGAAATTTAATAGTTTTAATATCATGTTATCTTTTAGAATTTCTTGTTTCGCTTTGATTTATTTATTTTCATTCAAAGTAATTTATTGAAAAAGTTTTACTACATCCAAAATATTTTAATAAATTTAATTAATTATTTAAAGAATATATAAATTTATTATTATGAATACATGAAGGTGGTTATAAGAATTTACTTGGAAATTTCTCCTTAGGTGTTTAAGAACACATTAAAAGGACGTTTCCTAAAGAGCGGGAAAGGGAAGTATAAATTTATATTTGTCAAAAATTTAAAAATTCAAGTAGGGTAACATCTTTAATATAATTTTAACTCACTTAATAATTAAATTTATGTTATATGTTATTCAAATTAATTTGGAAAAGAAGAATGCAAAAAAGTAAATGGGGATGAGTTAATAGAGACTTATTCTCTCCTCAGTGTAACTTCTCTTGTACGACACTATAACTCCCTTGATGAATTTAGTCGGATTGATCCATAATTTCCCTAATAATTACAAGGGTATTGATAGGGAGGAGTCTGGTAGAGAATGTGCTTTGGAATTTGTGGGATGAGTGGTTTTCTGAAGTAAGGTAGAGGGGTTATATATACATAAGGATGGGGGTATTTTTAAAATAAAATATTTTATCCAAGGTAAACCTTCTAATTGTGGTTTTTTGACTATATAAATCATATTTAAGTATAATATAATGGGTTTAAGACTTTAAATCCACTTTATAATTCTAATTTCATTACTTTATTAAAAAATAAATAATAAAAAATGAGAAATTATTATTTTAAGGAATCACTTTTGACATTATGTTTTAGAAAGTACTTTATATGTTTGGAAATTATGTTTATTGTATTTAAATTAATTGTTTATAAAAAATGTTTCATGGTACAACCTCAAGTTATATAAAGTGTTAAGTCATTATTTTATCACGAATTATGTAATTTAAGATAAAATTGTTATGTGAATAAATGGATTTTTATTATTCAACTAAAAATTGAAGTATTTTAGAAAATTAAAGAAAATAACCCCTAGAAACATTTAACAAATTTATTTCAAAAATGATATTAATTTTATCCAAATAATTCTAAAATATTTAATTTTAATGTTCAATATATAAATAATTATGAATTATAAAATTATTTATAATATTTTTTATTAAAAATGTGCTTATATTTCACTTGATTTTTTTGATTATGATATTTATTTTTGGGAATTATAATATTTATATTTACTTAATATAATAATGATAAATATTATTTATATCATAATTTTTTATTTTGAGGTAAAATTATTATTCTAATAGTCAGGTAACTATTCTCAATGGTCAGGTTACTATTCCCAATAGTCAGGTTACTATTCTAATGCTCACATCACTATTCCAATGGTCACATTACAATTATATAAATAAAACTTCATTATTTCACATGATATTCTAATCAATTATTCTGAAGGTTATATATTTCTATTTTTTATGATTTTCATTGGTTCATTAAAAAAAATCATTTTTATAGTGTTTGTAGTGAGGCAAAGAATCCAGTAGATTGGGGTGATCCATTTGTTCCCATTTTAGTTCTTCTATATTATATTTTCTATCCAATTCTAATGTTTTAAATTTTATTTGGTTTCATTTTGGATTAATGTAACATTATTTAATAGTGAAATAATGTTCTTGTTGGTTTATCTATTTTTTTCATGTGTATAAAATTATATAATTTAATAAAACCCACATTTATTCAGGAAACAAATTGGACTAAAATCAACGAGTTTGTAAAAAAGTGCAAGAAAATTTATTATAAAAATATCAGTTTATTAAATATATAATATAATATTTATTTAAGAATATTTAACACAAATATCATTCATATCACCATATCTAACATGGTCATTCCACCTTCCTCAATATTTACCATACTTAAAACAACTAATTTTATTAATTTTATAATTATATATATATATATATAGAATATCCATGGTCTTGGGAATAAAATATAATTTATAATGTTAAAAAACTAAATAAATATTTATTTAATAAAAAATGTTATTCATTACCTTTTTAATTAAAAACGAGATAAATAAATAATTATAATATTCACAGTCATGTGAATAAATATTTATTTAATAATTAACTCCATTAGAAATTGTGACTGGTCAAATGTGATTTGTAAATATTGAATAAATTTTATTCTTCAGAAAGAATAATATTTATTCCAACCATTAAATATAAATATTATTTACGGAGATCATATAAAACAGTTATTATGGGACCCTCTAGGATTCAACCTACATGGAATTATATAGATTCTCTTAAATTCCAATATCAGTGTCTAGTAATACAGATGGGAACCCAAGAGGAAAAAGTTCATTTCATAATGATAACAACCAGATAAGAAATCTATCAATTTAATACAATCCATTTGTTATGATTTCCCATAAACTATGTTTCATAATCATTTCATCAACCTATATACATGATATATCATTCATTGAAAATATTAAATGAACTCATCAATTCATCTTGTCCATGGAATTTATTTTGAAACTTTTATTTTAATCAATGGGTTAAGATTTAAACTTATATAAAGATATAAGGGAAAAATTCTTCCACAACTTTTTCATCAAAAAATATCATTCATGAATCACAAAATGTTACCAAAATCACCCTAAACATATATCTTCTTGGTTTATAGAAATACTTATAAGTAAGAAACTCATGATATTCATTAATAATAATATTAAAGACATAGTACCATAACATTTTTTTGTAGATAGAAAAATAAAATGACACATAACTTTTGGAGTTCTTGTTGGATGGTCTCCTCTTATAACCTCATATCTCGGAGATCACAAAGGGAGAACTTCATGGTTATATTATCCTGATAATTTCACTCTTTATTATTACATATCATTAGGTTAATATTGTATATAAAAAATTATAATCCACACCACAACCATAATAGTTTAGTATCTTTCAAAACATGTAAACATAATTAATTGGTACATAAAATATTTATATCATCTCCCAAAAATTTAATTATATTAATACCCTTTTAGAAATATCATACATAGAACCTTCCATTTAAACCTATGGAAGGAAAACATAAGGAATGGTGAGCTCAGATAATAAGTAAAGTTAAATGTATAAAATATCATTCAATGATCATATGTGAGGATAAGGGTACGATAACGTAATCATAACATAATGAATTCCTACCTAATCATTTTAATAACCATATTAATGAGTCGTGGAATAATAAATTTTCAAAAGAGAAGAAAAAAATTCATCAGAGTGTGGAATCATAAATAATCAATAATGTTCCATGAGAGCTTAACATAAACATTGGAATGTACAAAAAACATAATCTTTTAACATTATGAAAAAGTATATATAGTAACTAGTTCAATATGTAAGTAATGGAAATGAAATAAGGTCCTCTTATAAACCTATTGACATGTAACTTAGTACATGAATTATCGTATAGATATGAATCTGGGTCCATGCATTAACTTATGGACATTAAACTATTTCTATACATTAAGTCTTGATATTAAACTAGGTCTATGTATAATTTTTTCAACATGAAATCATGTTCATGAACAACATATTTATATCTTGAGTTATTAAAATTTAATAAATTCATTGGGGGTAATATAATTCTGATCCCATCCATCACATAATAAAAACCAAGTATACATGTGCTATAAGATCATATAAAATTCATCATTTCGTCATTTCATGACACCTGGAATGGAAATGAGTTCCATGAACTTCTATCATTACCGTCATAAACCATCCAGAGAAATAATAAGAATGGTATCATTGGATCATATACCAAATATATCATAATTAAAATCAAATGTTGTTATGATGGATGAAAAATTCTATTAAAATATCACAAGAATATTTCATGGGGAAAACTCATTTCATTTTGAAATCACTTATTAAAAATAAAAAAATAAAAAAAATATTAAGGAAAACATTTTAATTGAAAATTACCGTGAAAAAAATAAATCTTCATAGAAATTAAAATTCATGAATGTGTGAAATTTTATTCATGTCATGTACGTTAAAATAAATATTCCTTTCATGTTTTTTATAAAAATTCAAAATTAACTTGTTCAGAAAACAATGATAAAATTATTTTAAACCTTTTCATAGAAATTCAAAAATGGGTAAAAAATAATTTTAAAATCATATTATAATTGTAAATAGATTCTTGAGAACAGTTAAAAAAATAATTGACACGGAAGAAAAATAATCTTGACTAAATAGTAAAACAATGTTGGATTTTCATAGA
Organism: Viscum album; assembly: GCA_963277665.1. Taxonomy (NCBI): domain Eukaryota; kingdom Viridiplantae; phylum Streptophyta; class Magnoliopsida; order Santalales; family Viscaceae; genus Viscum; species Viscum album. The sequence continues at coordinate 368,245,378 of OY728144.1, forward strand.
AACATTTTTTCTGTCTGTTGAGTAGTTAAATAGAGGAGAATGAAGGGAAACATTTTCATCCAAAAATTTTACAATTCTAGAATAAAATTGATAATATTTTTAAGAGAAATGTCATAAAATTTCATCATTGAAAATTTAATAATAAATAATCTCAGTAAAAATTAGATTTTATTGTAAAACTCTTATCGCTTTGGTAGATTTTTAATCATTACCATCGTAAAATAAATAACATCAAACAAAAATAGAAAATATCCATAATATAAATAGATTTTTCATCTAAAATATCGGAGGGTTGTATATGATATACATTAAATAACCCAGTGGTGAGTATTCCATTTGTCTCGTAGAAACTAATGTGAGATAAGAAACTCTTACCTCATGTTCGACTTTCTTTGTAAATACATTAACCTACACTTATTATCTTAATATCCTTTAAATCAATCAGAAGGACCCCTGTAATGTTATTTTAAGTATAAAAACACGTTTAATTTATGTATATGGATGTTTAGAAGGTAATTGTGTATGTTTTTGTTGAGCTGGGTTGCTCAATAAGGTGTAATGAAATATGAGGACTGATGTCCTCTTATATGTGGGGGGAGGGACACACCATGAAAATTTTAATAGAATAAAATATTATGAGGTTATTTTCAGGAAAAATGTCTACAAAAAATGATTTTTGATACTATGTTTATAATTGTATAAATCCATTCATCCAAAAAAAATTTATCTGATAAATTGTAGCCATATCAGTTAGTTTTAACCAAGGTAAACCTGATTTAACAATTTACCTGGAAGATTATTTTATATTTTTAACAAATCATTTTGATAAAAATTTATGTTAAACTTATTACATAATATCAATGATGATTATTCCAAATATTGAATAATTTTTAAAATATTCAACATCTATAATGGTGGAATTTAATTTTAAATATGTGTGAAAAATAAACAAAAACTTAATTTCAAAAAAAATGTATTTTTAGGAATAAAAATTAATTTACTTTAATTCCACGCCTTCTAAAATCCATAAAATGAATATTAAAATATTTGATAGAATAAATTATTTCTATGTTTCAAATTTAATTAATTAAATTATTTCTAAATAATTGTTAATTATGTTACCTAATGATAATGTTCAAAAAATAAAGGTACTTTTACTTGAAAGGAAATGTGTGTTTTAAAAAAATAATGTTTTTCATATATTTACTATTAAAGTGAATCATTTCAGAAAAAAATAAAACCTTCACCTTATAGAATTTTTGATATGATAATTTCAAAAACAATATCCAAAAAATTATAAACTTTTTATAAATTAATTATAATTTCTATGTGAAATAAAAACATTTTTGAATAATATATATTTTTTAAGCATAAAATGACATCACCAAAAAATGAGTGTGTATTTCCTAAGAATTAATCCATAAATTTTTATTGAGTATAATCATTACACATATATTTTATAATTAGGTCACTTGTATTCAAACCCTTACATTCAGTGACTGTGTTATAAAGGTAATATTTAAATAAGAATATTCTTTATTATATCACAATTCACTTTATGCTCGGTGTTGCATGTTAAGAATGATACTGAGTTTATTATTATTTTAAAATAAATTTTTAATATGCTAAATTATCCATAACTTAAATAAATTTCATCCTTATAATTTTATCTCTTCTATCAAAGTTTTAATATTTTAAAATACTTTTGTAAAAAACAACACCATTCAAAGGGATAATAAAACATCCTTTGAAAAAGGGGAGTAGGAAACTGAAAATATACCACATAATCAGGCTCTCACATAAGGAGAAAATTATAGGGAGGATAAAATATAGGCATGGAGGAGAAAAAATTTCTAACGAATCATAGATAGAGATAGAGAGTGTGGTCATGGGAAAGTCAATGATGACAAAACAATAAATCAGTGTCTAGTCCAAAGACTAACCCTTTATTGATTTTTTTGAAAATAATAAATTTTTTGTTTTAATATAATTATACTAAAGTTAAGGTATTCATTCACTATCAAGATAGAAAACAAGATAAAATATATTTAATTCATTTCTTTCCATTTCATAAGAAAACATTCCTCATTTAGTTGTACTTCAATAGATTCCATCTTCATCTATTACTCCAATAAAAGAATATTCAAGATATATTTTTTATCTAAATCACTAAAATTAACATTTAATAAATCATATAATCCATAATATATTGGATTATCATTCTTACTATCTCAATATAATTACCAAAACCAAAATGGTTTTCATATATTACAAAATATAGATAAATGATTATATAATGAAATAATTCATTAATCTCTAAAACTATAATTGTGACACCCAATGTTCAAATTAAACAATTCCATAAGTATATAACCATAACATTATTCTAAAATAATTTAAACCATATTAAAAACCCAAAATTTTTGAAATATGGTCACTAAATTTCCAAAGTTGAATTATCATTATTCCCCAAACAACATAAATTGTCTTATAATGTCACTGACAAAACATATGAATACCCGAAAATATATATTCTCTTAAAAATGATTTACTTTTACAAAAATAATTTTAATCGCCATAAAACATCAAATAAAAAATAAATTATTCAAAAAATTAACTCTAACCTAATTCCTTTAATGAAATCTCAAACTTTGTAATATATTATATAAATCCAAAAATGTAATAAGCTTCATCATAAAAACATTGTAATCAAATCACTAATCAATTTCAAAGTCACCAATACTATATAATTTAATTTATTTATAGCAAACATATATTTTTACTAACTCAAAATTATTATCCGAACACTGGGCACATATTAAGTGTTATCTTTCCCTCAATCTTGTGTTCTCCCAAAATATCGCCTTACTACTAAATCACATTTCTAGATTATAAGTACCATTTAAAATGTTCTTGGAAATACAAAATGAAAACCCATTATATAACCATAATTATATATTTCATGCTTTTTATAACCATAATATCATTTTTTCTGACGCTTTTTCCAGGGCATGCGCATCCGTCTATGGAGGACGCACAACTGTTGCCCCGTATTCCTGCTTTCCAAAGGCGGCCAGCATTAAATCCTTACTCATGGGCGTCTAATCCTTGATCGAAATATGATAATGGGATGTCGTTTCTTCCTTCTGTGGATTACTCCTCACAACTCATCACCTAGTCCTGGTCTCGCCCATAGACTTAAGACATTTTTTGTGAAACTCTCCCCTGCACCATATCTTCATGGACACCAGTTAATTATGCTTCTTCTGTCAGGACATTCCAAGGGGTCCGGTCAGGGCAGCAAACATCGGTTAGGGGAGTAGTCACGCAGGGCATCATTGGCATGTCGGGATGCTGGGGATTGGTGTGTTTGTTTTCTATCCCTTATAAAAGGGCTTCTCAAGGGGGCGGAAGCATGAGGAGTCCCACATCTAACACGGAGAATTGTATGCCATAGGCATGTATCTGAGGATTTCCTCAGCTTCCCATGTTTAACATAGGGTATGACTCAATTTTAACGCCCATCAAAGATAGATCAGGCTGATCAGAACACTGACTAGAGTGGATCAGATAGAAGAACCCCCTGGAGTGAACACCGTCATTGGGGCCATCACTTGGGTGGCCTCCCGAATTATGTTCAATAGAACAGGAAATGGCATGATCCCACTGGGGTGTGGCAGCCCGGGTAAGGATTTGGATGGATGATGAAGCAGTTGATGGGGATGATGAATGGGATGAAATTGTCGTGAAGATTACGATGGATTTGGGCTTGAGCCTTGGAAGGGCTTCATATGTATCCTGGTGTCATGGAATCAAAGCCCATGTAGTTCATTAAATGACAGCTTGTCGTTGATTGGGGTTTTAAATGGGTTACCGCTGGATGAAGTCCACAGTTTAACGTTGTGCGAGATGGGGGTGAACCGACGTGAAGGGTGTCAGAACGAACGGGGGGTGGGCTTGAACCTCGTCGAGGATTATTAAGTACAATTCCTTGACATGTATCAAAGTCCCCTTAGTTCATATATGGGGTGTGTCGGTGAACCGATGTGATGATGGACCCGGGGTCTGATGGGTGTTGGTGGGATTGAACCTCAGGGAGTCTTCCTACGTACCTTTCCTTGCAAAGATGAAAGACATCATAGTTCATAAAGGGGGAATGGGACATACACTCTAGTATTCCCATGATGATGGGGTCTTGGTACACCGACGTAAAGATGGTCGGGACTGATGGATGGTGGTGGTGTTGAACCTCAGAGAGGCTTCCTACATACCTTACCTTGGTAAATATCAAAGACCATATAGTTCAGGTATGGGGGCATGGGGATTACACTCTAGGCTACCCATGATGATGGGTTTTTAGGATTAAACCTCGTGGAGGCTTCCTACGTACCATGAATTGACATGGGTCAAAGGCCTTGTAGTTCAAGAAGGGTTGGGGCTTACACTCTGAGGCATCTCAAGTGGTTGTGGCAGGAATGATTGGGTAGTGGGATTGAACTTCATGGAAACTTCCTATGTATCATTCCTTGACATGGATCAAAGTCCTCGTAGTTCAGGATGGTATGGGGCTTACACTCTGAGGAGGCCCAAGGTGATTGGTTTTGGGGCTTGAACCTCGTGGAGGCTTCCTACGTACCATGCCTTGACATGGGTCAAACTTCCCGTAGTTCAGGATGGTTTGTGTCTTATACTCTAAGGTAGCCCAACTGGTTGTGGCTGGAATTACTAGGTGGTGGGCTTTGAACATCTTGGAGGTTTCCTACATTCCATTCCTTGAGATGGATCAAATTCCTCATAGTTCGAGACGTTGTCATGGCCAGTTCTTACTCTAGGCCCATGTGAGTAATCCTCGGCATGAGAAACAAGAGGCCGCAAAGACCTGACGATCAGGTCATGAAAGGTGCGTCTGTGGGATGTGGAGTGGGGATTACGCGTGGAGCAGCCTAGGGAGAGAGAGATTGGGGCTTACTATAGGATGGAGGCTCATGGGGGAGTCGAGGCTTACTCCCAGATGGAGGCCCGTGGCGACAAAGTGAAGCAGGAGAGGGATTTGGTACCGAATAAAGGTGAAGAACTATTTCCCACCACGCCCTTTGTTGGCCATGGGGACCAAAGATGAATGGAGGAGTAGGGATGCTCCCTCCAGCAAGAAAAGGTAGCGGCTTATGCCAAGCTGGCTACCCTTTCCCCGTGGACAAACACCCCTCTCGGAAGGAGGATATTATCCCCTGTGAAGACCACAAGGCGTGGAGAATGTCCAACATGAGGGGACCCTTCAGGGGAGGCATGGGGAAAGGTCACAGTTTAACGTCATGTTCTGATGAAGATGGAGCTTGGAAATTTAACATCATGCAGCTCGGATGAGGTGAGTTTGCTCCACACCCTAGGACTTACATAACTGGTACCCTCTACTCCTTGGTGCAGAGAGGGGACAGGCAAAGCCATGGTGAGGGGGTGTCATGGAGCGAACCATTGAGGGGCCCACGTTAGTGTGGCTATGCGAAGACGCAATAGCCATTTTCATGCCTTTGTGATGAAGCATGAGGCAATGCAACACAATGGGTGATGTCGACTAGGGGACTCTAAAATCATATTATGCAAACCTCGAGGGTCACACGGGAAAATGGATTGCCAAGTAGAGGAGTTCATAAGAAGGGGCCTTGTGAAGCTCTATTTCTCTTCATGGCGGAGGGAACTTGCGAAGGTGTATGCTTCGTGAAGTGGGGTGCCATAGGCTAAGCATTGGGCATAGGTGCATATGGGAGGAGCTTCGTGAAGTGGAAAGGCATTTGCAGAGCACTTCCTCATAGAGAAATGGTGCCTTGCGAAGCAAGATGTCGTGAAGCAATGTGCTTCACGAAGTACAGTGACCCTGCCTTAGCATGGGGATCATGTGAACATGAAGGGTGTTTTGCAATGCATAAACACTCCGCAACGACCTGAGTCCCCATGGAGATCCCCTTCCTTCACGAAATCACTTAGGCTTCATGAAATACATCCCTCTCGGAAGTGCGAATCAAGATGAGAAGAAGGGGAGGCACTTCGCGGTGAAGAAGTTCCTTGCACAACTCATGGTTCATAAATCAGAAGGATGCTTCGTGATTTGGGAGCTGGGAAGTTGAAAGGTCCAATTGTCAATCCTTTGGGCTCAGGGGAGCCCGGTATTTATAGGCAAGAGGCTCCGCAAAGCAGAGCTTACATGGCGAGAAGAGGGACTTTGTTGCTTCACGGTGGGTCGCGAACGTCAAATGTCGTCACGGTGTGTCTCGCCACCTTGCTTCGCGGTGGGCTCTCGAGTGTCCAATGCCTTCGTGGAGTGGCCACCTCCTTGATTCATGGCAGCCGCAGTGCTGGATGGACCTCCACGGAGTGGATCCATGAGGCAGTCAATGTGTCTTTATTTGTACTTCTTTCTCATTCCAAAATTTTGGTTCCAACAAATGCCCCCCCTCAAACCTGGAGCCATGGAGTGATCAAGGGTCGAAGTATGAGGGTAATCTCCAAAGTCCTTGGCCATTCAAGATGCTATCTCATGAAAAGAGATCACGAGGTAGAGGGGAATACGCATGCCAAGCGCGCTGCGAAGCTCCGCATGCACTGCATGCGCCACAAGGATCCGAAGGCTTTTGCCTATAAATAGGGGTGGCTGCCTCTTTTGTCCTTTTCCTTCTCCACAATTGTTTCCTTTTGTTCCCTTGACTCGTGAAGCTCTGCGTACTCCGTGAGTGTTCTCTGCGAATCGAGTCTTCTCGGTACACAACGAGTCCTCCACTTAGCCTTTGCACTCCACGATCCAGCGCTTGAATTCCTCGGTAGCGCTCCGCAAAAAGCATTCACGAGGAGACATCACGATCGCGCTCTAAGAACAAGATTCATGATCCTACAAGAAAATATTCCATGTTCCAAACCTGAATGTCCCACCAAGAACCTACGCAGGGGGTTCATGAGGATGTCACCCGGAGGGATGAGATGGCGTGTAGTCTGGGGCTTGGAGAGTTGGTCCATAGCCACTCGGACCATAGTTCACTAGTGGAGCTACTGTCAGTGATCCAGAATAAATACCTGTAGTGTAAGAGGTTTTCCTTATATGGCTTCATGCGGCGGGAAAATTTCTTCATCCCTGAAGCGAGTAGGGATGAGCCAGCTTACTGGTTTAGGAGCACGTTGTCCCAGTGCCAATTGTTCACGGCGGCCGACGGTCATTCCTGTGAAGAATTTATGCCCGTCATTGCTGAATTCTTATACAACCATTTGAAAAAAGTCGATGGGAAGGCATTGCATCCAGAGACATCCCCTCCTCTGTACTGAACCATCCTCAAGGCGGTGCTGAGTAACCCGAAGAAGCGGTGGTATGAGGAATGAGACCTACACCAGGGTGGCAACTTCACAGATGATTGGGCTTGGGCCTACTGGGTAAGAGCCTCGTGTGAGGAGTTTGGGGAGGAGCTGAGAAGAGTGGGACTGTATGAGACGTCTTGGGCATCCTAGTTCAACAGCTACTAGCCGAAGAAACTAATTCCAGAGCTGTTGAGCCAGTGGTCACCAGGGACCAATACCTTCCACCCGCATCATGGGGAGGTCGGCATCAGATTATGGGATGGGCATCAGATCTCAGGGGTCCCAAATTTTGGGGGTGATGTATGATGAATTCCTCTCTGCTATTGGTGCATTGGGGGATCCGGAGCAAATATTGCACCTGGAAATGGCATTGATGGATCTCATGTCAGGGGAGGATAAGGAGGCGGTGAAGGATGTCCACTTCAGTCATTAGTTCATGATTTTTCTAAAATTCTTGGTAGACCGTCAGTTTCTCATCGAGACCTCGAACATTCCCAAAGGGAGCCCGGAGTATGGAACACTCGTACTGGCGGCTATTGGAGAACAGCCAGCAGAAGAACTGGGGGTTCAGTGTCAGCACTGAGCAATAGCCTATTGTCTGGCTGGCGGCCTTCATTGAAGCTCTCATATGTGGTTCGATCCTGCCGCTAAGGGATACCATCATGGGAGTGCAACAAAGTAATTTCATCATGGAGTCCTCATTGGCTATAGGAGGGCGGGTCAACCTAGGGATCCCGATTCTCACGAAGTTGTAGAAGATGTTGTGGCACATTAGTGAGGGGAAGAGGACACAGAGAGTATCCAGGAAGTTCCATCTCCTGTAGGGGTGGATCATGGAACACATCATGGGGATATATGAGTATTTGAACCTCATATCGCCTCGAGGGTTGAACTTACGCCCGTCGATCTTGAATGTCATGGGGAGATTTCCGACCAAGCTGACCGCACCATCTGTTCTGAACCGGGTGTGGAGGGTGGAGGAATTCAATTTCCACCCATTTATGTTGTCGATGGGGGCCTTCATGGATAATGGTCATGGGACGGAAGCGCATCGGGCCTACTTCCTGGCCTTTCGAGGCGGAGTCTTGGTGGCCAAGGTAGACCGCGAGCACCTCTGTGAGCCATACACCCCACACCGGTTTGCAAGGCAGTACCAGTGCCTGTACCAACTGACCGCACAAGTCTACCTGGAGGTGCGTTACGAGGAGAACCCATGTCTGATGTGGCATATGTGGCTCATGTTCACATGGGAAGATGAGAAGATGTGGAACAAATTGTCTCTGTCGACCGTCGTCCTAGGGCAGATAAAGGAATACACCCAGATCTAGGAGGCGGCCTATCTAGGGGAGATGCTGAAGCGACTGACCACTCTAGTCGATGATGGAGAGCCTCCCAAACTGTGAAGCCATGGCTAGAAGGTGGAAATGGATTCTCACAGTGGTGGGGATTCTGTGGTGGTGATGCCCGCCCTAGTTAATGGGGACGCACTGGTGGCGGATCTGGCAGTGGAAGCGGAGACGGTGGTCCCATGTGAATAGAGTCAACCGGAGGGGCGGCCAATGAGGGGATTAAATAGGATTTCCACTTAGGCCCTGGGGAAATGGTTGCGTCATATTGACATGTCGAAGAACACTATCTTCCCGGAGGCCTGGGACATCTGGGATCTTAACCGGCAATTCCTCGGCCCATATGAGTTATGGAAGCACCTTAACCGCCTCGGGATGGAATTTCCAAGGATTATACCTATTTGAGCTGGTTTTGCAGTATCCCAGGTGGAGGCAGAGTCATACATAACTGAGTTGGAAGACTTTATCCACTCTGGAGGTGCCTGCACCCGATGAAAGATTGGTTCAGGGTGCTGTAGGGCCATACGGTCCCACTTCAACTGTTAGCTACTGACCAAAGGGAGCGTTTCCATCTGCCAAAAGAATCGGAAAAGCCCTCCTGGGGAGACATGGCCAGTAGGGGGAGTCCACTGGAGGAGGGTAAAATGGGTGATCAATCCTCGGATCTCGAAGGCTTCACGGAGGCCCTCAAGGTAAAATCCCAAGTCCCTTCCTCATGGTCTACTCTTAGGATACTCTGGATTACTTATAACCATTTATACTCTGTAGGAGGACCTAGTCCACAGACGTCGTTCTCGCCCCTCAGTGGGTGCCGACATGGGACCTTCAGGATCAACTCTAATGGCTACATCAACATCAGTGTCTGGCGGGGCTGGGACACTTAAGGCAGCTCCCCCGGAGTCTCCAGACCGGCCAACCATTTACGGGGGGCCACGTCTCGGGGTTCAGATGACCTCAGCATGAGAGAGAGACCATGGATTTGACCTCTGTAAGTCATACCTACTTAATTCACAACTGTCATCCCCTAACCACATTAACTTACATTCACTTCCCTTTTTTGCATGTACAGTCCTTCAATTGGCCTGGACTACTGCAGTGAAGTTGGTCGGGTCATCTGGTAGCACCCTTCCCTGGGGCATGCCAATGGTCATGGAGGTGGACATCCAGCCTGACCGAACTACAGCGCTCCCGATCCTTGGCAGAGGCACCAGTGTGACTGCGCCCAAGGTTATTGATTTGGGATCCGATGATGAGGATCAATCAGATAGTTCAGGCCCTGCCACACCTAATCTAACACCAGACGTGAACCCAGCTGAGGAGTTTCTGGGGGAATTCCCTTCATACGATCCTCCCAATTCCACCGACTGAGACAAGACAACATCTGATGAAGAGGACAACAAAATAGTCTATCTCCAATCATGGAATATGATCACACACTTCATCAATGACATCCCCCAAGTGCTATGGTTTCTTGATATAGACAAGCTTCGCTCACGACTGCACGAACCGTGCGCCAGGGGAGTGGATGACCAACTCCCTCACATTCTCATCCAAGATCTTATGGCAGAAAAGATTCGGGAGTATGATTGTGGCCTCAGTGTGGGCTGGTATTGGACAAAGGTGGTGAACATCAAGAGGATCCAGGAGACCATAAACTAGGTTCAATAATTGCGGGCCTGGGCAGATGAGTATTCTGCCTCTCTTCATGCGCAATCAGAGTTCGTCTCGCGACTGAAAGCCCAACTGGTGGAGGCCGAAGAGGGCATGAAGTGAGCCTCCAATGAGATGACCGTTATCTGGACCGGGATGGAGAGGTCTTAGGTCACGGTCGTCGAACTGTTCCCTCTCGCTGTCAAGAAGGAGCAGGAGGTAAACAGGTGGCAGAAACTTCTTGATGCCACTTGCCAGAGGGTGGTGGAGCTATAATGTTCCTTTGACTAGGTCAATTCATCCATAGGTGGAGTCGACCCCCATGTACTGTAATGATTAGGAACCCTTAAAACATACTTTCATGCTTTGATTATTTAATTTCATAGCATGCATGAGTTGTACTATTGAAATTCGTTTAATGCATCCTTATGATGTTCGTGAAGCATCCAGCGATCATTCCCTATGCTCACGTGGGTCGGTCCCAATGTGAGAAACATGGGATGACCACCTTATCACCCCATCCAACCGTAGGAGTGAAAATGAAGCTTCAGGAATCCAGGGTTTGAACAACCGGGTTGGACGTCCAGGAGGAAATGGGAGAGACCTGGCTGGAGAATGAGGCTCTCAGAAAATCTGAATTGCTGTTTTTTTCCAACATGCTCTTGTGCACGAACGGGGTAACGCCAGGGGTGCTGAAATCAATCCGAACAAATGGTCATGGGAGGTGTGAATCATGATATCCTGGATTCGGAACATTGTGGGGGTGGTGAGACAATAAAGAATAACTTTTGACCACATTCAAAACAAAGTATTCTTATTGTATTACCATGAAGTGGGGATAACAAATGAGGGTCGACTATTGACCATGTTCGAAATATAGGACCTGTGTCAAAATGTCATTAGTTAGTCTTCTGAAACATTGGGCCAAGGAAATAAGTGGGCCATAGGCCAAGAATCTATACTGTTAGGGGGTTCCTCCAGATGTGAAAGAGGACAAGGGTCCAAATAAGGGGCACACAAAGCCTGGAATGTGGGGTGAGGGTTTGTTTGAACAGAATCCAACACTCTTGAAATTACACTACTGTGGTGTAAGCACACTAGATGGACACATCGGTTTGATCATGGATAATCCCTTCTTTCAGATAGGGACACTCTGGTGAGGGGTTTTTCTCTTCCCAATGTCATTAGGGGGCATCCCGTACTTGTTCCGGGCAAAATTGTAGTTACATGGTTCCCCTTGAGGGGTCAGGCCAGGGGGCCGAAAATGGGGAGTAACTGGATTTATGATTCCTAGGGCTAGACCCTAGGTGAAATATCGGGGTGTCTCTACATATCCCATGAGGATGGAAATCAAGATGTACGTAGTTTTGGAAGCACAGTTTAACATCATGAGGGACAATGAGAAGCCAGGCTGCGTCGGTGCACATCCTACAACAACTACTAAGACCATGTGAGTCATGCTCAATGTGGGAAACAAGAATTAGTGGTGGGAAATTCCTGAAATAGGGAGGAACATGTTATGGTGAAGTGATGCTCGGTGAATACTGGTCCAATAATGCTAACCCATCCTTGTAGCGCACCTAGATGCGTGAAGAGGTGAAGCCGAGTATATCGGAATTCCACATGAACATGAGGAATTTGAATTGTGTGAATCATGATGCTCAAAATCTAGATCACTATGATATCAGCGTGATGATGAAGGATAACTGTTGACCGTGGAAAAAATTCAGCATCCATATCATGTTATCCTGGAATGGGGACAGACAAATGAGGGTCAGCCGTTGACCATGTACAAAACACGGGACCTATCACAAATGTCATTCAAGATCTTTAGGGGTGTTGGCCCAAGATGGTAGGTGAGCCGATACGGCATGGGACAAGACCGTTAGGGGGTCCCTTCAGATATGGAAGAGTTTGAGGATCCAAATAGTGAGATTATGAAGCTTGGACATGGAACAGGGGGAATTTCCCCATGAAAATTCCACACTTTGGGATCTTTGTCAAAATGCATCTGAATAGGGAAAAGAGATGTTTTAGATAGAGGGAGTAGGGCCCCTTACCATAGGGAGATCTTAATTTATGGTTATATAACATGGACCATAAATGCTAGGAAACGCAGGAGACACATGGTGGGGTAATTACAAAAACCCGACAGGAATGGGAATCGGGGGTTCCGGCCGCAACATGTTCCTCGGAGAGGTTTTAGGTCGAGGGACCGAAAACGAGAGTTGATATGGGCCCGAGGCAAGGTGCACAGACGTTACTACATACCCCATGAGGATGGGGATCAAGATACATGTAGTTCTAAGAGGTGGAACGATAAGGTACCAGTGTCAGGGAAAAAGGGGGCATGGGGGTGTGTCCCTCACACCAAAATAAGCGGTATTTGATAAATATTTTTTGTCCTTTAAGTTGAGTGGGTTTTTTTGTGAAGCTACAAGCCTATGGTAGAAGGCCCTATCATGGAAATAGGATTCAATCCATTGAAGGAACTGACAAATGGCATGGCATGTGACAAATACCAAACATGGTGTCCCCTTGAGTGAGGACATCAGGATGCAGTGTCGTTTTTCGTCGAGCGGCCAGGATGATAATGTCACAGTTTGGGTTCATGTGATAGGACTAGGCGGCATAGTTTAAAGTCGTATGGCTTGGAACTGAATGAATGTGCATGATCTGATATAGTATACCTGATGTGAATAAGGACATAATCCCACACCACACCATATGCAATTCCAATAAAGGATCCTCATGCCAAGGGGCCTAAATAGAGGTAAGAGGGTAAGGGGCAGGAGAAAGTAGCTCCCAACTGAGCTAGACCTGAAACAAGATGTCTGGGTGTTCCTACATATCCCATAATGATGGTAATCAAGTCGTACGTAATTCTGGATGAGATCTTAGTTTAGGGTCTTAGAGCTCAGACCATGTATGAGAGAAGACATGGGAGCACATAGTGCTGTACTTTCAAACCCCGACGTGGGTGAGGAACCATGGGGTACATGTTATACCACTTGTTTCTCAGAGATTTCGGGCTGAGGGGCCGAAATAGAGGGCAGTATTTTAGATTCCTGGGGATGGACCCGAAGACGAGATGCTCAGGCAGTCTTATGTTTCCCATGAGGATGGGAATCAATTGGTATGTAGTTTTGGACTAGATCATAGTTTATTGTCTTAGATATCAGACCATGGATGATAGAAAACCCTCAATGTAAGTGCAAAACTCAACTCGATCCCTAATCCCACATGAGTCGAACTCGGTGTGGGAAACAAGGGAGGAAAATGTTTATTGCAACACTACGAGCAGGTGCCAAAGGGAAATCGATGTAGAGCCTCGAATGATGCCTTTATTGCGACTTTGGTCCTCCTAAAATGCAGATGCACACTGAGGAATAGTACCATGAGTTTCGAATTTCTAATTGGGCACCATGAGGTGGAGGAGTATGTGAATCATATAACTGACATTTTGGGTTAATGGGGTTGGCGTGGAGATGGAGGATAACTATTGTCTATGTTCAAAACACAGCATCGATATCACATTATCCTGAAGTGGGAACAACAAATGGGAATCGAATGCTGGCCATATTCACAACGTGGGATTTGTATTGGTTTTTTGTCTGTGACCCTCAGGGACATTGGACAGTAATGGTAGGAGAGCCCTTAGGCCTAGCATCCCTGCCACTTGGGGGTCCCTTTGGGTGTCAACGGTGATGGAAGCCTTAATGGAGGGGAAAACAAACCCTGAAAATGGGTGGAATCATGTCCCAGACGAGTCCAACATTATAGGTACTAAACCAGAGTACCCTTAGGCACATTGGTGAACCACTGAAAAGGGTCAATGAGGGTACTCAACTTGACAGTAACTGATTTGAAGGGTTGAGTGGTGAGTAAGGGGATTGGGAATCCTTAGGAGAAAGTGGGGTAAATGTCATGGTTGTTACAACACCCAACATGAGTGAGAACATAATACCACACCACACCATGTACACCTCTACTTGGGAAAGGGTAGGCTAAGGGGACAAGGTGAAAGGGAGATTCCTCGGAGATGGGGCTGGACTTGAAGTCTAGACATTAAGGCGCTCCAACGTATCCCATGAGGATTGGAATCAAGACACATGTAGTTCATGAAGGAACATGGGGGGTAAGATACCCTAGTAAGGGGGTGTACGACATGGGGAGTAACCCGACGTGAATGAGGACATAATCCCATACCACACCATACACTCCTAAATAGGAACTTGGGTCAGGGCCCGAAAAGGCCAAGGGGCCTGAGGTTGGGCCTCGGTTGGGAATGCCTGACCAGTTTGCAGTTTAATGTCTTATAGTGAGGACGATGGTTGGGGCCCAAAAAGGCCAAGGGGCCTGAGGCTGGGACTCCATCAGGGAGGCCCGACCAGTTTGCAGTTTAACGTCTTGTAGTGAGGATGAGGGCCAAGGCCCAAAATGGCGAAGGGGCTGGAGGCTGGGCCTCGATCATGGATGCCCGACCAGTTTTCATTTTAACGTCTTGTCATGAGGATGAAGAGATGAGTAAGATACCCCACACAAGGGAGGTGTACGACATGGTGAGAAACCTGACCTGGATGAGGACGTAATCCCATACCACACCGTACACTCCCAAAAGAAAGAATCTTTACTGGGGGCCCGAAAAGGCCCATGGACCGAAGGATGGGCCTCGGTTGGAAAGACCTAACCGGTTTGTTTCTTAACGTCTTGTTGTGAGGAAAAGGGAGTGGATAAGGTGTCTCATCCTGGGATGTGTACGACATAGTGAGAAACTCGATGTGAATGAGGACATAATTCCGTACCACACAGTATAATCCGATTAGAGAGAATCTGGGCTAGGGGCCCAAAAAGGCCAAGGGGGATGAGGCTAGGCCTTGAATGGAAGGCCATACGCCCTATTGTATGGTTACTGCCTCATCATAGCTCCTAAGCCCATGTGAGCAGTGCTCGGTGTGGGAAACTAGGAGCCAGTCTCAGCTCTCCCCGTCATATGGGGGACTAAAACCTATCTTTTCCCAAAGGGAGTTCATCATTTGGAGATACAAAGGGGCATAATGAACCACTAAAATCAATGTTTGGGACATCTTGGGGTGGTTCCAATGTCAAAGGACAACTTTTTACCATGTTCGAAACACAGCGTCACTATAGTAACCTTAAATGGGAGCAACAAATGGGCATCGATCACTGACCATATTCAAAATGTGGGATTCTTATCAGCTTTTTTCTCAAAATCCTCAAGGGTGTTGGCCCGAAGTGGTAAGAGAGCTCTTAGGCCTAGCATCCATACCATTCGAGGGCCCTTCCGGATGGGGAAGATGATGGAGTCCCAATCAAAGGAGTGGGTGAAGCATAGCTGTACCCATCTTTGAAAGAGACGAATGTCTCTAGGGAGCGGTACGTAAAACCAGATCAAGGTTAGCTCAACATGAATTAGGGAAAAAGTTTTTACCCCTTACATATGTGTTTACCCGAGGGGAATACTCAAGGGTTAGGTCTGGTCCAACAGATGAAATGTCTGGGTGTTCCTACATATCACATAAGGATGGGAATCAAGCCCTACGTAGTTCTTGAAGGTCGTTCAGTTTAACGTCATGCGGTGAGGACGTGGGTGGATAGAAGAATGGGGAGTGGGCAGAAGGTGTGACCATTTCAATCCTGGTATGAGTGGGGGTGAGGAATCCTACACCATAACATGCGGGGATCCTCTGAGAGAACTATACCTGGGGGATAGTCAAGGAGAAGAGTTTGGGGATGGGCTCAAGACGAGGCATCTAAGTGTTCCTGTGTATCACATAAGGATGGGAATAAATCCATACATAGTTCTCAAGATGCAATTTAACGTCATACTGGATGAAGCATAGTTTAAAGTCGTGTAGGACCGAACAGTTTGAGGTCATGCGGGGCAGATGTGCAGTTTAGGGTCATGTGGGACCAAATAGTATAAGGTGATGCGGTACCCAGAATTTTAAGGTCATGCAATACCAACAGGCTCAGGAAAAGTATTTCTTGAGGAACATTCCATTGGTGGGAGGAGTTATATGCTCACCATCCATGGTCACCAGGGAGTATACCCCATTGGGGTAAACCTTGTGGACTATGTAAGGTCTTTCTCCTTTGGGCTCCAACTTGGGAGGTTTCCTGCCCGAGATCATTGGCACCCTGAGAGCCAATACCAAGTTGCTTTCTAGAAAAGTGAGAAGGCGAAACTTCTTTTTGAAGGCTCTATCCATCTTGTTCTAATGCATTTCTAGTTTGTGTAGGGTATGAAGCCTATTCTTGTCAAGTGCTTCCAATTCATCCAAACGAATTCCGGCTACCCTATCTGGTGCCTTCTAGTCATAGACAGTTGTGTGTAACGAGGTCAGCTGGACCTAAATGTGCAGGATGGCCTCAGCTCCATAGACCCGGGAATATGGGGTCATCTGGGTGGAATTACGAGTCGTCATCTGATAGTCCTAGAGGGCATTGTGGAGCTTGTCCGGCCAACTCTTCTTCTTCTACCCAACCTTTTTCTGCAGAATGTTAGAGAGGGTTTTGTTGAAAACCTTGATCTTCCCATTTTCTCGCATGTGATAGTAGGAGGTATGGTTCAAATTGATGCTATACATGGTGAAAAATTTCTTCAGCTCAGATGCTCGGAAGTTAGTGCCGTTATCGGTGAGGATGTCATCAGGGACTCAAAAACGGTGGATGATGTTGGAGCTCACAAAGTCAATGATAGAATGGGAGTTGACCTCCTTGAGTGGAACTGCTACTACCCACATGGAAAATAAATCTGTGGAGGTCGAGATGAACTTGTACTTGAGGGAAACCACCGGTGGGTATGGTCCCACGACATCGAGTTCCTACACCACAAATGTCCAAGAGTACTTAGTGGAGTGGAGAGGTTCTGGCAGCCAATGTAGGAAGTTAGCATGAACTTTTCACGCGTGATATCTATTGGTGAACTCAATAAAATCATTGATCATAGAGGGATAGAAGTACCCCAGTCTCTTGATTTGATGGGACAGCTTCGACCCCACCTGGTGATCCCCACAAGAACATCCGTGAAACTCATGCATAACCTGATAAATCTCAACTCCTTGGTTGCAATGAAGGAGAACACCATAAAACCCACGTTTTTAGAGGATCTTCTCAAGACTGGACCACTCTGGAGTGTAAATTGCAGTGTGTGGCACCAGATTCGCTCACACTCGGCCTGATCATCTAGGAGGCAACCATTTTGGAGTGACTCAACAAAAGGGGCTCTCCAGTTGGGAGTCGCTCCAACCACTACGCCTCGAGAACCTGAGGGTCCTAACGTGGAGGACCCAATGGTAAGATGGCCTACTAGTAGGCCATCATCATCCTCTAGGGTGATGGTGGGAAATGACTCTCTTTTGTGTCAGGTGTATAATCAGATCATCCTGATCGGGTTCTGCATGTGATGCAGCCAGGCTGGCCAGGGAATCAGCTCGACCATTCTGAGATCGAGGGACATGAGTAACTTCTAAACGGGATGGAATCTAGGCAATTAAAAGGAGTGTGTGCTCCAAAAATTGTAAGAGCTCTGGCTTTCTGACAACATAGCCACCATTGACTTTTTTGATGACTAGTTCAGAATCCCCCTTCACATGCAAATGGGGTATATCGATCTTGAGTTCCAGCTTGAGGCCAGTGATAAGAGCCTGATACTCTGACTCATTGTTGGTGTAGCCTTCTGACAATAGGAATGAGTACATCAGAATGGATTTCACCTGGGTGATAAATACAATACCCAGGCCCACACAGCTAAGCCTAGGGTCATTGAGTATCCTACCAGTGGGGCTCCGGGAGGCACCATAGAAGTGAAACTACCATCATAGGGTGGTAGTATTGACCAAGAGGATTTCCACATCGAGAAGATCCAAGTCCAGGGGCTGGTCCACAGAGGTTTGATGGGCAGCTATAAAATCATCCAATGCATGTCCCTTGATATCTTTCCGAGGGATGAACCTAATGTCGAACTGATGGAGGATTACTACCCACCGCGCTAGACGGCCAGTCAATATCGGGCAGTTTAGACTATACTTCAGTGGGTCTACCCGAGACACTAGCTATACCTCATGGTGTTGCAGGTAGTGTCGTAATTTCTATACTACGAATACCAGTGCAAGTCTGTCCTTCGTGATAGGGGGAGTATCTAGTATCCTTATCGATTAGCATACAAATGAGGTATTTGAGACTGTTTTCTGTCCCCTCAATGTTCTTCTAGGGGATAAGGGCACTAAGAGATCGTTCAAGATTAGTCACGTACATGATCAGTGGATTTTCGTGGATGGGTGGCATCAAGACTGGAGGTTGGAGCATATACTACTTACATTCCTTGAAGGTGGTCTGGCACACTTCATCCCATTCATAAGAAGAGACTTTATTCATGATTTGGGAAAAGGGCTTACACTTTCCGGTCAGATTCGCAATGAATCAGAATATGTAGGCTAAGTGGCCTTGGAATCCTCGAAGCTCCTAAATATTTCCCAGGGGAGGCATTTGTCTGATTTCCTTGATCTTGTCTGGGTCAATCTCGATGCCTCAGTACCTAACAAAAAATCCAAGAAACTTCTAAGAGGTGATCCCAAAGGCACATTTCGTCGGGTTCATCTTCAGATGGAAAGATCAGATAAAGCCGATCACTTTCTCAAGGTCCTTGAGATGTTCCTAGCGCTGGCGAGATATGACCACCAGATTGTCTACATAACATTCCACCAATGTCTTGAGGATTGGCCTGAATATGCGATTCATGGACCGCTGATTGATGGCACCTGCATTATTCAGGCCAAAGGGCAAAACCTTGTATCAGAAAGTACCTTGGGGTGCCCTGAAAGAAGTGAACTCCTCGTCCTCGTGGGAAATCCAGATCTGATTATATCTGGAGTTACCATACATAAATTAGAGGTATTGGAACCCAGACATAGCGTCAATCAAGAGCTCTATCACTGGAAGGGGAAAATCATCCTTCAGACAATGACGATTGAGATCTCGGAAGTCGATGCAGACTCTGATTTTTCTATTCATCTTCCTGACTAGAACAATGTTGGCTAGCAACTTGGGGTACTGAACCTCCTTGAAAAAGTTGGATCTGATGAGCTTGTCAACTTCAGCCTTGACCATGGCTCTGTTAGAAGGGTGCATCTTTCTAGGAGGCTGCTTGAACCCGTGATGACTTGTCGGGAGACTGAGGTGGTGGATGGCTACCTGAGGATCTAGTCATGGCATCTCGTCATAACACTAGGTGAACACATCAAAATGCTATTTAAGGAAGTCCACATACCATTGCTACTCCTTGAGGGACATGGTGGCACTGATCAATGTGGGTCTTAGATCATCCTCACTATGAAGGTTCACCTATACCAGTTCATCGACCATGGTGGAGATGCCTTCATCAAAGGTAGGGAAAGCATCCTCCATATTTTATTCTCCACTTGTAGAGGGATCTTCCACGGGGGACTTCACACATGTGTTACCATACCCCGATGGGAGGCTGGTACCAGCTTGAGTGGGAGTGGTTATTCCATCAGGGATCTCCAGTGCTATCGAGACCATAACAATGAAGGCTATTGACCTGACCTCATCTGGTATCCGGCCCAAGGATCCATTCTTGATAATATCAAAGAAGTAGAGACTCATAGGCCAGATCTATTTTATTCCATCCTGGAAAAACAGGAATGTATGACGTAATGTCGTGGCCTTGGGGCGGACATCCCGATATCCTATAGGGGTAGGAGGTTCCAGGATCACATGAGCCTGGTTTGTATAGGAGTACAAGGTGATTTTTCATCATTGATTAGACTTGGGAATATACCATACTCTTGTACTAGAGACAACAAATCATTTCCCCATGTTGGGGTTCATGGCCTCCAATCAGTGGATCGATAAGATGTATGTGTTATCTAGACCTGTCCCAGGGTCAGTTGTGACTGTGGCGGGCTCAACCTCACTTTCCAGAATTTGTTATCCTTGCTCTTGTAATAGTCAACGTCTAGATAACAGGATTCAAAAGAGGTGAAAGGAGATGCATCACCTGGGAGTATGCATACTCGACCATTTAGGGGGTACTGGAGGAATTGGTGATACGAAGAGGGGACCATCGCGTGCAGAAAGAGTAATGGTCTTCCCATCAATGCATTGTATGCGGTGTCTTAAGAGACGACCATAAATTTAGTACTGGAAACTAGGCCACCAAACTAGGTGTTCAGATAGATCTTGCTGACCAGGGTCTTCTCTATCCTATCATATCCATGTATTCTTAAATCCGAGGGAGTTAGGTCATCCTCAGATAAACCCAACTTCTACAGTGTCCGTGTCGGGATACGGTTGATCCTAAAGCCGGTGTTGACAAGAGAGCAGCGAACCTCCACACTGTTAAATTGTACAGTGATGTACAACAGGTGGATTTTCCCTTATATGGGAGAGCCTTCATCCTCTCCTGAGAACGAAATGATGGCCTGGAATTCGGAATCCTCAACTGCTTCATCATTAAAGGCTTCTGCAGCTGCTACCTCCGTTTCAAAATGGAGAGGGCTTCTTAAAGCCTCAGTGAGGGCCTCGCCCATATCTGACGACATTCAAAGGGCTTCAAGGATGGAAAATCTCACCGGGATGCCGGAAGGGGGATTGAGAACATCATAATTCCATGCTAGGCATGAACTTCTTCTTATAGGAGGTCACTCTGTGATTGGACGCATGGCGGGCCCTATCGTCTGGACTGGCGGCTGGCTGGTGCTGGGCATGTCCCGCTGTTTACTAGCTGATGCCTAAAGAGTCGATGTTGGATGAGGACTAGATGAACGAGATTGGTTTCTAGCTGGGTGAGTTTGGTCACGGACTGGATGAGGTATCTCTGCCTAATCCAGTAGCATAAATGGTGGTGGATGCGGTGTTGAAGACATAGGATTAAGAGGCTGCGAGTGAGGATCTCTGTGTTGGGCCTGCTATCTTGTCTCAGTGGTATGCACTTTCTGGTCGTAGGTGCTAATTGACACTCCTTGACGACCCATACGGTCGTGGATCTACCGATGTTGGCATTGGTTGGGGATGTTGGGGAGGTTCACCTAGCACTCGCCCTCTTCGGGAGTCATATGAGGGTTTACCAACTCAACGGTATTAATCCAAGCATACCCTTGACTATCACTTGAAGAGTCGTCCACTACTGGGCAGATTCTGGGAGGGATCCCCATCTCAAGGGGCATGAAGTGACCGAGAGTGTGGGATGATGACGACATTGGTGGGGCGCGTTGATTCTTCTTGCGCCACCGATGATGGCTCTTCTGAGAAGAGGTTGGATGAGATGATGATGCAGAAGTGCTAGATGTAGCTTCTGAAGGCTCTGGCTAATGTAGGTGTGGCCAAATGATGCCATGGGTGTGAGCAACCATCTTGCGATCCATCTAATCATTTTACTTTAGGGACCCATGGTTGGAAACATGTTGCCACTCACCTTCGCTATTACTACCACTATATTGACTTAAAAAAATACCGGCCACTTGTACCAAGGTCGGGCCCAGCCAGACTAAGTTGTTATTGACCTGCACTTGGAGAAATTCTTTAAACACATTGCACTACTTGAGGGTGTTCCCCAGAATTCGATGATAGAGGAAATAGTTGGGGAGATCAGTAAGATTCCCCTCTTCCAGCCTTCTGCACCAGGAAAGCATACAATCCACTATTACAAGGTGTTGTAGAAGATACCGGGAACCTAATTCTAGCTGAATGGGTAATTTTGGTTTCTTCTTTCCGAAAAGGTGGATCGTGGAGCCTGGCCCTGATGAGGGGCCAGAGGGGCCTGCTGAGGAGGTGGACCCTGATTGTCCTACCTGGGAAGTGGTAGCACATTACGCGGAGGCACATGACGATTCTGAGGGAGTGTTGGAGCCTGAGGTTGTGCCTGAGGAGGAGGACCTCTGCAAGGTAGCAGGGCTGGAGCCCCTGGTAGTAACTCTAGGTGTCTGGTGGCTTCTATTTGGGCCACTGCGGTGGGCTCAGCTCTAGAAGATCTCATTTATGGAATCATAGGGGGCAACCGACATTCTTGGCTGGCCTGTTTTAGGGCTTCCTCAAGGTGTTGGGCATTGTCAGAGTAGTCCCGGAATCCTCCAAGGTAGTTCTGGGTGATCAAAGAAGGATCTAGTTCCATATTGGCATTCCCTATGCACATTGTCAGTAATTTCTCATGAGGCAGTGGAATGTCAAGGGAGTATGTAAGCCCCTTCCACCTGGTGATAAAGTCTGTGACTCGCTCATCAGGCCTTTACATGCACTTGAAGAGGTCTGTGATGCTCGTTTTCAGGGTGGTAGAGCAGAACTAGTATAGGAACTGCCTGCGAAGTTCCTCCCAACTAGTCATGGATCCGACGGGGAGCTGGAAAAACCAAACGAATGTCAGACCCTCCAGTGTCTGAACAAAACAGCGAAGCATGGCAGTCTCCTACTGTTATGGAGTGCCTATAATGGGCCCACACCTTGTGTTGAAGTGGTCCAGGTGCTATGGAGGGTACCCTATCCCATTAAAGGGGGAGAAGGTGGGATTCTCAAAACCCAGAGGTGCCGGAATATCATCCACCCATGTCGGGTATGGCATGCCATCTGGTGGGATTTCCACCTGCCGCATTTCCAATTCCTCAAGGTGATCTATGAGCACCGCCATAAGATCATCTAGGTGGGGTCCCTATCTTAATTTGGATCCCTAACCACTAGCGCGTTGCTGGTGTCTTCAACATGGTAGACAGGCTCATCGGCTCATGGAGTGGCTGGTGGAGTGGCCCTTGGGGCATCAAGAGGAGCCCGAGTGGGGTTCCATGGATTGTCACGCAGTTCAGGAGGGTTTGGCGAGACATACCGCACCCATTTTCCATGAGCTCTGACTTCATCTTTGTCCGCGAGTGTGACATTATTAGGGTTTCCGAGGGCATCTCGCAGAGGGGTAGTTGTTCCTGCCCCTGCTTCCCTAGCCTAGGATCACCGTAGTTAGGTTGTCGCTTGGCAACACATTTATCCCGGAGCTCTTTGATCAACCTCTTCTACTTAGCAACTTTCCGGAGCAACGTGGCCTTCTCAGGGTCCTCCTCTGTATTCTACACAGAGGTGGATGGGTTGGAGTTCTTGATAGCTCTGATGTGCTCTTTTCCCTTACTGACATTCCAACTGAACACCAACGCCTTGGTGGGCATAGGGAGACCTTGGAGGTTCCTCTGCTGATGGATAATCCTCCCCAATGGTTCCAACAGTGGTGCCACACCCTTAGGGGGTATTTCTCCATCGAGAAACTCCATCTCGTCCTCCTTGTCCACTAGGTCAGCCATGTGGACCATGACCCTTCTTGGGGGCATGTACACAATATCGCATAACAAGTCAGGCTGTTTCACATAGTACTGAAGAGGAGAGAAGCATACTACCCCTTGCCACAAATTTTCACATGGGAGGTTTCCTCCCTGAGGGTTTTGAGGAGTACATTGATACTCTAAACACATTAATGCTGGAGGCCCTCATGGCGACCTGGTGATTAGGGGTGCTGGGCCACCGGGAGCGCTGCCAGATTGAGTAGACTACATTTCTAACTGATGTATTCAAAAAAAAATTGGTTACATGGATAAACCACACCCTGATGATAGAGACTAAACTGTGTCGCCCATAGGGTGTAGCAGAAACCCTCAACTTCCTCTGGGGTGAGGGACTCGGGTATGCAGAAATCCTACACTACTGTGGGCCAGAACTTCTCGAGGAAGTGGTCCACTACAAGGATGCTCCAGAAGATCCTTGACACAAATTCAAGGTCTGTCCGTAGATTTCCCCACTTTCCAACTGGGGGTGGATGAGGAACTGGTAATGGTACTGAGGCAGACTGCTGGCATGGTAGGTTGGCCGGTGGAGAATACGACGAACGGGTTGACTGGCCGTCGATTCTTGGGTTGTCCTCTGAAGAGTGTAGAGACCTAGCTACTACGTCATGATATGAGGGGATGACGATCTTCATTCCTAGCTCAGGGTCCAGGGCTGCTGGTAGTGGGTCTCGTTGTGGCTCTCCCATCATTAGTCCCCTGAATATCTCTATGTGATCTCTTGTGAAGGTAGAGAGCGCTTCCGGCGACGATGGTGGGGATTGCACGACCGTATCCTACGTGGTTGCTAGATTTTCATCCTCCTGGATAAACCTACCGAGGGAGGCGGGAATCATGTGGACCTTGCATTTCGGGAGCACCAGGATGATTCAACTCATATATGCCCCGGACTTGGACTCGGATGAGAGAGGGCAGGGTTCTGGAGCTGAGTGGTACTCCACTTTAGAGTCTATGAAGTGGACTGGTTTGATCTCCATCTGGGCCTTCCCAGTAATCTTCTTATGGCAGTGATGACCAGCCTTCCTTCCCCTGGGTACCTCCTCCGGATAGGGGTGATTCCTAACATGGGGTCCTTTGGACACACTGGTGCTAGGGTGGATAGGGTTTCCACCCGAGAAAGTTGCGATGTGAGGAGAACCGGGAAAAATGTCAAAGGGACCATGGGGAGGACCTTCATGAATAAAAAAAGAGCAAGTAACGCATCCTCTAAGACCGGCAGAAGCATGGGGATGACCTCTTTTCTTGGTTTAGGTGGAGCAAGGCTGGCCTTCACCCCTCTGGTTGTCGGGGTGAGGAAGACATTCACCAACTTCAGAGAGGACGTAGGGAGGATCGCCACATTTGAGAGAGACCTGATGGGAAATGTCCCTACACCGGCAGTCGGGAGCCTGATGAACGACTCTATATCTACTGTAACGGGAATGTGAGAGTCTTTCGTGATGAGAATCCCTATCGTGGGGCGGACCTTCATTCAGATCGGGGGTGGCACAGGGCAGGCCTCTATGCCGAGCCTCAGAGTAATGAATGCCCCTGCTCTGTGTGGTAGTGGTACGAGGAGGGCCTTCGTATAGGGTGACATTGTTGCGGGTTGGTTCTCGATGGACACTACTCATGCCTACGACCAGGAGACTTGACCTAGCCTGCCTGTGGGGCGGTTGGGGCCTCGATCCCAGTTTGGAATATAAGTGCCCCTACTTAGTGTGTGTCGGGACCTGATGGTATGTGTCAGCGGTGGCTCGGGACATAATATCCATCAATGTTTACACCCCATGGTGGTCGTTCTCCATAGCTCGTGCCTGACGCTGGCGTCGGGTCGGACGAGCTGAGACTAGTGGCGCAAGTGCATCGCTTACCTGCTCCTCTTCAGGCCAGACCGGACGGCGGTGCTGACGCGGCCTAGTGGGAGCCTTTTTTGTGAGTCCCTAGATTGGGACTCTAACTAGGCTGGGCCAGACATCGCCCGCCTCATCAGCGTAAGGTAGTGAGTCGTCATGGTGCTTTGGGGACAGGCTCCCGAAGCAGTTGAATGTTGGTGTGGGGAGAAATGGCTCCCTGTTCAGCCTACGGGGGTGGAATAGATGGCGAGGCGCAGATGCCTCCAAATCCATGTGATCCATATCTAATGTGGGGATTATTCCCTCCTCCTCGTAATGACGTAGGAGGTCATTAATTACCCTTAATTAGATAAATGTCGGTGGAGAGATGGGGCGTGGGAACCCCACAGTCATGAATGCAAAGGCCGTCATTGAAGCAGTGAAGCCATACAGAGTGGCTATGTTGGAATTTCCCCTACCCCTATGTAGACAGGCGGGTGGTGATCATGATCCTGCGGCATTAACCTGATTCGTAAGAAGTAGAGAGATTAACTCATTAGTACTGAAAGAAAAAGGAATCGACGACCAATGCCCCAGTGCCATCTTGTCTCCCGTGATTGGTAAGATGGATACATGCTGACAACATTGCAGAATGGAATGTCCATCATTCTACTTCCCCAACTTCTGGTGAGTTTCATGCCAGGACCACTATTTTCTGGGCGGGACCCGACGCCGATAGCTTGATCTGATGACACGTCAATCCATTGATTCCTTGAGTGATACTAATCTCTAAATTTAGGAGAATAAATTCACGTCAAGTTCACCATTTATGTTTCTGATGCTTTTCTCGGGGTGCACACATCTGTCTGTGGAGGACACATAGCTGTTGCCCTATATTTCTTCTTTCCAAAGGAGGGTGGAATCTGCTCCTTATTCATGGACGTCTGGTTCTTGATCAAAACTTTATGATGGGATGTTGGTTCTTCCTTTCGTGGATTCCTCCTTGGAACACATCACCTAGTATGCGTCTCCCTCATAGACTTAAGACGTTGTTCGTGAAACTCTTCTTGGTGCCATATCTTCATGGACCCTAGTTAATTACACTGCTTCTATCAAGACATTCTAAGGGGTTCGGTCAGGGAAGCTACCTTTGGCTAGGGGAGTAGTCACGCTGGGCAACACTGGCTAGTCTAGAAGCTGGGGATTGGTGTTTCTGTTTTCTGTCCCTTATTATAGACATTCTCGAGGGTACAGAGGAACGAGGCATCCCACATAGAATGCAGGGAATTATATGTTATACACATGTATTTGAGGTTTTCCTCAGCTTTCCATGTTTAACACAGGGTATGCCAAAAGTTTAACATCCAGCAGAGGCGGATTGGGCTGATCAGAACACTGACTAGAGTGGATCAGATGGAGGAACCACCTGGAGGGAACACCACCATAAGGGCTATCACATGGGTGGCCTCCTGAATGATATTAAACGAAATGGGGAATGGCATGATCCCACCAGGGTGTGGCGGCCCGGGTAAGGATCAGGATGGATGATGGAGCGGTTGATGGGGATGGTGAATGGTATGACATCGTCATGAGGATGACAAAGGTTTTGGGCATGATCCTTGAAAAGGCTTCATATGTATCCATGTGGCAGGGAATCAAAGTCCATGTAGTTCATCTGATGATGCCTTTCCGTCCATTGGGATTTTCAATGGATTACTACTGGATGAGGTCCACAGTTTAACATCGTGCGGGATGGGGGTGAGTTGACATGAAGGGAGGCGAAACGACCGGGTGGTGGGCTTGAACCTCATAAAGGCTTCCTACGTACCATGCCTTGACATGGATCAAAGTACCCATACTTTGGATATGGGTCGTGTCAGCGAACCAACGTGAAGATGAACCTTGGGTCCGATGGGTGTTGGTGGGTTTGAACCTCAGGCAGGCTTCCTACATACCTTTCCTAGGCAAAGATAAAAGACCTTGTAGTTCAAAAATGGGGTGTGGGGCTTACACTCTAGGCTACCCATGATTATGTGGGCTTGGTACACCGACGCGAAGATGGTCAGGACCGATGGATGGTGGTGGCCTTGAACCTCAGGGAGGCTTCCTACATACCTTTCCTTGGAAAATATTAAAGGCCTCGTAGTTCAGGTATGGGTGCATGGGGCTTACACTCTAGGTTTCCCCTGATGTTGGGTTGTCGGGCTTGAACTTTGTGGAGGCTTCCTACATACCATGCCTTGACATGCATCAAAGACCTCGTAGTTTGGGGAGGGTTGGGTCTTACAATCTGAGGTAGCCCAAGTGGTTGTGGCTGGAACGACAGGATGGTGGGCTTGATCCTTGTGGAGGCTTCCTACGTACCATGCCTTAGCATGGATCAAAGTCCTCATAGTTCGGGATGGTATGGGGGTTACACTCTGAGGCGGCCCAAGGTGATGGGTTTTGGGGATTGAACCTCGTCGAGGCTTCCTATATACCATGCCTTGACATGGATCATAGTCCCCGTAGATCGGGATGGTACGTGGCTTACACTCTGAGGTGTCCTAAGTGGTTGTGGCTGGAATGACCGGGTGTTGATCTTCAACCTTGTGAAGGCTTCCTACGTACCATGCCTTGACATGGATCCAAGTCTTCTTAGTTCGGGACGTTTTCATGTCCGGTGCTTAATCTAAGACCACGTAAGTCGTGCTTGGTGTGAGAAAAAAGAGGCTGCAGAGACCTGATGATCACATCACGATTGTTGCATCTGTGGGATATGGAGTGAGGATTATGCTTGGAGCAGCCCAGGGAGAGAGATATTGGGACTTCCTCTAGGATGGAGGCCCATGGGGGAGATAGGACATACTTCAGGATAGAGGCCCATGGCGACAAAGCACAGTAGGAGAGGGATTCAGTACCCAAGAAAGGAGAAGCATTGTTTCCCACCAGGCCTTTGGCTAGCCCTGGGGACCGAAGATGAATGGAGGAGTATGGATGCTTCCTACGGTAAGAAAAGCTATGGGCTTATGCCAAGGTGGTTTCCCTTTCCCCATGGACAAACAACACTCCCAGAAAAAGGATATCATCCCCTGTGAAGACCATGGGGTGTGGAGAATGTCCACGGTGGGGGGACCCTGAATGCGATGCATGAGGCAAGGTCACAATTTAACATCATGTGATGAGGAAGATGGTTCATTGCAGTTTAACATCCTGCAGGTCGGATGAGGTGGGTTTTCTCCACACCCCTAGGACATACATAACTGATACCCTCTTCTCCTTGGTGTGGAGAGGGGACAGGCAAAGCCATAGTGAGGGGGTGTCACGGAGCGAACCATCGAGGGGCCCACGTTAGCGTGACTATGAGAAGAATCAATATCCGTTAGAGTGCCTATGAGAAGAAGCATGAGGTGAAGCAACGCAATGGGTGATGTCGTCTAGGGGACTCTAAAATCACATCATGCAAACCTCGAGTGTCGCATGGGAAAAGGAATTACCAAGTAGAGGAGTTCATAGGCAGGGTCCTTGTGAAGCTCTGTTGCTTCACGTGGTGGAGGGCACTTGCAAAGGGGTGGGTTTCATGGAGTAGTGTTCCCTAGCCTAAGCATAGGTAATAGGTGCATATGGGAGGTGCTTCGCGAAGTGGAAAGGAATTCGTGGAGCACTGACTGGCGGAGCCAAGGTTACTTGCAAAGAAAGATGTCGTGAAGCAATGTGCTTCAGGAAGTACAGTGACCCTATCATAGCATGGGGATCATGTGTACATGAAGGGTGTTTTGCAAATCATAAATGCTTCATGAAGACCTGGGTCCCCATGGGGATATCCTTCCTTCGCGAAATCCCTTAGGCTTTGTGAAAGGAATCCCTATCGAAAGATGGGATCATGACAAGACAAGGGAGAGGCACTTCGTGGTGCATAAGTACCTTGAACAGATCATGGTTTGTAGAGCAGAAGGATGCTTCATGATTTGGGAGTTGGGAAGTTGAAAGGTCCAATAATCCGTCCTTTGGGCTCAGCGGGAGCATGGTATTTATAGGCAAGAGGGTCCACGAAGCAGATCTTACGCAGCGCGAAGAGGGCCTTGGTTTCTTCACCGTGGGTCGTGAACATCAAATGCGGTCGCAAAGGGTCCTGCCTCCTTGCTTCGTAGTGGGTCGCGAATGTCACATGCGGTCGTGGAGCATCCTGCCTACTTTCTTCGTGGTGGGCTCGTAGACGTCAAATGTGTTCATGGAGAGGC
Source organism: Viscum album (assembly GCA_963277665.1). Classification (NCBI taxonomy): domain Eukaryota; kingdom Viridiplantae; phylum Streptophyta; class Magnoliopsida; order Santalales; family Viscaceae; genus Viscum; species Viscum album. The sequence continues at coordinate 368,275,101 of OY728144.1, forward strand.
TCGCCTCCTTACTTCGTGGTGGCTGTGGTGCTGGATGGACCTCCACGAAGTGGCTCCGTGAGGAAGTCAATGGGGCCTTCATTGGAATTCTTTCTCTGTCCCAAATTTTGGCACCAACAATCATTAATAAATAACTTCTATAATATAATTATCATATCCCAATATAAAAATACTTCAATCATTCCACTTAATTCATAAATCATTAACCATGATTCATTATCTTATTCCTTAATACTTCCTTTGTAACAACCCAGTGTTTTTCAATGGAAATTTCCCTTCTTATAAATATGTCATAAAATCACATGAAAGCACAACATAATGAACAACTAAGTGCTAAGTGACCTTTAAACATGAGTTTTTCACTTCTGTGTTTGGAATTTTGAAAATCCGACATACATGGTTGTGTTCAAGATAATTTTTGGAGTCCAATAAAACATAAACAATTTTTGGTGAATAGTAACATACCCTTATGAATAGAAACCAACCCTTATGAATAGTAATATGACCCTTATGAACATTAAATTGACCAAAATAATAGTAACCTTACCCCTGAATAATTAAATAAAATTAAGGCATCTTAGAAAGTGACAATTTGACCTTAGTAAAAGATTTGGTATTTTTGTAAGTCAAAAATAATTAATTATTTAATTTAAAATAAAATGTATTTTTACAAAAAGTGTTCACAAATTATGAAATCTATTTCTTATAAATTTAGGATAATTTTATAAGACTTCATGTAATTTTTGAAAGCACTATAAAATCGGTTCTAATTTTAAAACTGCATTTTTCAAGAAAATTACGATTTTAATTAAATATTAATTTAATAATATTTAGAAAATTATTTTGCAAAACTAGACTTAATTTTTGGATTCTACATGTAAAACAATGGTTGGGGTGATGTTTTGGGATTTTTTGAGATACTTGAATTTTTTATGAATAGTGAAATACCATAATTTACAAAATAAGCTAAATAAGCTAATTATAGAGTCATGTGTGATCTTCTGATGATTTAAGACCACTCCATTCGGGATCACATTATAACATTACTATTATTGGTCATGGAAGACTCACTATTCCTTGTCTTGTGGGGAAATAATAAATTAATGAATTTTATATTGAGAAATACCCTCTCCCCTCCACTATAAATACCACCCCTCACACCCGCATCTCCTCAAACGTCTCCAGCTCCAAATCATCTCTAACCTCTGCCAAAGCATCATACCTAGCCCCTCTCCCACTTCAATGTTCTATTGGTCTCATAAAAAGATGAATCCTAGCTTCCTTATGGAGGATCTCAAGAGGAGAATTCAAGAGGTAATTTCCCTTCCTCTTTCCTTAAATTTCCTTTCAATTTCAAGTTCCTTTCTTATTATCTCCCCACATATATTCATACACATGGTATGGTAATTCCAGTATAATAAATATATTGTAATTATATGATACTAATGGGATATTATACCAACCAACACCCTTTCCCTCTTCCTTTTATTTTATAAAATAGAACATAGTTCGTGAGGTGTTAATTTATCACCTTCAAGAACGACATGTTTTCTTCTTTCATTCTTACCTTTAGATCTGGTCATTAAAAGCATTTTTATGGTTGAACCAGAATATTTTATATGTATTATGTCCTATTTAATTTTATGTAACTGCATTATGTACATATTAATAAGTGATAAAATAAAACAAGTTCATTGTGATCGAAAAGATCCCAAATTAACAAAAACAATCATCATTGAATTATTATCTAATGATTCATCTGCATGGTATATAATATAATTCATTATAATATCATTTGATATTTTGGAATATCATTAATAACATGGAATATATGGTCTGGATGTTTTCCCATGTTCTACCCGATCATCAATTTAAGAATACTAGTGAACCACTCAAGAAGACCATAAAAACAAACATTCCCAGATGATGTTTTTAAACTCTATAACTCATCCAAAGGCATATAAAATCACATAATGAACCATAATTAAACTTATTAATTTACTCAAGGTTCTTTATTGGTCAATTAATGAATCTAATTTGGTTATACCAGATATTAAAGTCAAGTTTTCAGATATAAGGTAAGGGAAAATTCTCAAACCTAATTTCATCCTTTGGGATCTCCCTCTTTCACTCGATTTTTGATACGATTACTCCTTAAAAATATTTTTTCATAATTTTATTTCCTTTTTTGGTATTTAATTGTTTAACAATTGTGTTTATGTTAAGAAAAATGTTTTCCAAATGAACTCTAGTTTTAAAAACACACCTTTTACTTCTCACTCAAAGTTGACTGTTCTTGTGACAAGTGTGTTATTCCCTCTTTCTTTTGGGAATCAAAAGATTATGAATATTTTATTATGATTTTAAACCCATTACTTTTCATGGGTTAGTTATTTTCATTTTCTATATATGTTCATGGTGACAGGCATGTTAAATGATAATGATATGACGTGATAGGTGCACCCGGAATTATATTGCACAATATAAATTTTTCAATGTAACAGGAGTGCCCAAAATTATACAGCTCTCCAATTCATTGGGTAAAGTGATGAATCTCTTGAGATAATGTCAAATGATGTGTGAAAAATATTCTATATTTGTTCAAAATTATGTATGGTAGTTAACCACTTAGACATGCAATTTAATTTTTATGCATTTCCACATTTCAAGTCTTTTATTTATGCTTCCTCTCATTTTCATGACATTTTTCCCGTATTATGACTATTCTCACCCGAAGATATATTGGTATTATCTATCCTATTACTAGGATTTTATCCCACCCCTTTTGATGTATATCCTCAGGTGGCTACATGTTCTAAGGAGAGGTCAAGTGCTAGTAAGAAGCTAGAGAAGAAGAAAATGAATAAATGATTATTCTTGATGTTTTAATTGTTATGTACGGTCCCAGTTTTCCAAAGACACTAAACTGTTGGATCCTCTATATGTAATACTATTATGTTTTTTTTATCTTTAATATGATGTAATAGTAATGTAAGAAAATTCTGGATCGCTATAGTTGGTATTAGAGGTAAGGTTTATTTAATTTCAGAATTAGGATTAGTGAACCCAAGGGAAAACATCTTACATGAGACTAAGTACAAATATTCACACAAGAATCATTACATAGGGATCCCTTATGTTATATTTTTAGTATAAATTGTTTAATTGAATAATTTCTTCATGAATTTTTGACTTATGTTTTCTTCTAAACTTTTTTATTTTAGAAAATTGTGGGAACCTGGAGAAACCATGCTAACAACTCGTGCGAGGACCAATGCAATGATTTCCCAAATGACATCCCCAATGATTTGGGTGGTGGAGTTGAAAACTTCATGGAAATGATTACCCAATTATCTGAGATTGTTACCAATAACCATAATAATGGGGAACTTCCTACTCCACCAAAGAGGGAGAAACTGGCTATCAAATGTTTTATGCGATAACAACCACCGACGTTTAGTGGATCTTCTGATCCACTTGTTGTGGAACAGTGGGTCCACTCTATGGAGAAGATATTTTTTGTGTTTCACTGTTCTGAGATGGAGAAGGTGACACTAGTTTTTTATCATCTAGATGGAGAGTTCGATCAATGGTGGGATTTGATTGAGAACCCCATGCCAATGGGGGAAATTGAAGAGATGGAATGCAGAGAATTTAAGATAATGTTTCATAAAAAGTATTTCCCAAGAACTCTTCGTACAATGATGGAGAGAGAATTCATAGATCTCAAGAAAAAATAAGGAGAATATGTCAAAACCTACCAAGTGAATTTCACAAGTCTTTCAAGGTACACTTCAGGGTTTTTTATCAATAATGATGGAAAATTGATAGATTATTCAGTGGATTAAAACAACACCTTCGAAAGGCTCTTGGAATTCAAGACTTTGGGAGTTATGAAGAATCTGTTCGATGTGCTCTCAAAGTGGATATGGATTTTGGATAATGGTCCCATGGCTATGGTGATAATAAAATAAAGATAGAGTTTCAAGCTGGCGGATCTAATGAAAAAGATAGGAAGAAAACTCAATAACCCACATGCCAAAAATGAGGGAAGTTGCACCATGGGAACTGCCTCAAAGGGATGGGGAAGTGCTTTATGTGTGGGAAAGAAGAAAACCATTTACAATAGTTTCAAAAAGAAATGAGAAGGAAGGATAATGTAGCTGAGGAAAGGAGAAAACAATCAATGGTTCAATGCTAAAACTGTAGGGAGCTAGGGAACTATGCAAGCTAGTGCACTAAACTTTGAGTTCTTGATGGTAATCAACGTCAACAACCACCAAATCCAAAGGAACAAGGGAAGTCTTATTCCATCACTACTATGGAAGTGGATCAAGATAATGAAGTCATAAAAGGTACAATTATTATTCACTCAATAATGGAAAAAGCCTTATTTGATTCTGGTTCTATACATTCCTTTATGAATTGGATGTTTGCAAGTACTATAGAATCGAAGCCCTGAAACCTTGAAGTAGAGATATCTATAAAAACAACAAGTGGTGAAATCATTGAAACCCAAGTGTTTGACTCTTCTCCTATTGGCGTATGTGGGAAGATTATTCCAGCAAATCTCATAATACTTCCCTTGGTGGAATTCAACTCTACAATGGGAATGGATTGGATCTCGTTATTTAGAGAACATATTAGCTGTCGGAAAAAGGAAATATATTTTCATATTCTGAACCATCCCATACTCCTCTACAAATTCTTGGAAGATCATGAATCTCCTTTGAAAAATCCTTCATCTGTGTGGGTGTTGTTTCTCAATGAAGAATCATACCTCTCCCAAATGGTTGAGTCGATGGAAAGTGCCAACCTTTTAGAAATTCCCATCGTGAGGGAATACAGTAATGTATTTTCTAAAGAGTTACCAGGAACTCCCCCAGATCGTGAGGTATAGTATGCAATAGAACTCAAACCTGGCGCTACTCCTATATCAATGTGTCCCTATAAGATGGCTCCTATCAAACTATAGGATTTAAAGAATCCGCTGCAAGAGCATATGGGAAAAGGGTTCATATGCCCTAGTGCATCACCTTGGGTTGCACCAGTGCTCATTGTGAAGAAGAAGGATGGAACAATGTGGTTGTGTATCGATTATTGGGAACTCAACAAGATCACTATAAAGAACAAGTATCCTCTTCCAAGGACTGATGACTTGTTCAATTAGTTAAGATGATATAATTACATCTCAAAGGTGGATCTTCATTCTAGATATCTCCAACTAAAGGTGAAGAAGGAAGATATTCAAAAGACTATCGTCCATTCAAGGTATGGGCACCATGAGTTTCTGGTGATTCCATTCAGACTTACTAATGCCCCTGAAATCTTCATGGATTTGATGAATAGAGTCTTTAGACATTACCTAGACAAATATTTGGTAGTTTTTTTATCATATTCTCATCTACTCCAAGAGAAAGGAAGAACATGCATAACATATAAGACTTGTGTTGGCGATATTGGGAAATGAGAATTTGTACGCCAAGTTCAGCAAGTGTGTATTTTGGATGAAGCGAGTCACGTTCATGGGACATGTGATCACAAGTGAGGGAATTTCTGTGGGCCCTTCAAAAAAGGCGATTGATTAATGGCCCAGTCCCTCTAGTGTCATTGAAATATATAGTTTTTATGGATTAGCTTGGTACTACCGACGTTTTGTGAGAAACTTCTCATGATTTTCCAGCCTGCTAACTATGTAAACAAGGAAAGGGGTAAAGTTTGTATGGATGAAAGAATGTGAGGGAAGCTTCAAGGAGATAAAGGGAAGGCTTATCACTATACCTGTACTCACACTACCAAAAAGTGGAGATTTTTTTGTGATATACAATGATTCTTTAAGGAAGGGATTGGTTTTTTTACTCCTAAAAATGATAAAGTGATAGCCTATGCCTCACGAAAGTTGATAATCCTTGAGTATAACTACCCAATGCATGATCTTGAGCTAGCAGCCCTGACTTTTGCCTTGAAAATTGGGTGGCACTAACTTTATGGAGAGAAGTGTGACATATACACCAACCACAAGATCCTAAAGTATATATTCACACAAAAGGAGATCAACATGTGTCAAAAGAGATGGTTAGAGATAATCAAGGATTATGATTGCCCTATTCACTATCATCCAGGAAAGGTAAACAAGGTACCTGATTCTCTAAGCAGAAAAGAACCTACTACTCTATCCATGTTGCAGATTGAGAAAGACCCTATCTTCTTGGATATACAAAGGATGGATTTTGAAATAATAAGTGTAGGGGATACATATTACCTTTCCCAAATGATTGTGAAACCATCCATCCAAGAGAAGATTAAGGAAGCACAAAGGGATGATGTGGAGATTCAAAAAACGGGTAATTCCATAAATGAAGGGAAGATGAAGGAGTTCCATATCAATGATGACAATGTGATTCAGTTTGGAATGTGGATTTGTCTCCCTTTATCACCCGGGATAAAGAAGCATCTAATGGACAATGCACATCTCTCAACATTCTCTATCCATCCTGGGAGTACCAAGATGTACCGTGATCTCTGGGGACACTCTTGGAGGGATAACATGAAGAAGGAGATTGCCGAATATATATCAAGGTGCTTGGTATGTTAGCAAGATAAAGCAGAGTGAAAAAAGATTAAAGGGATGATGCAACCGTTTCCTAAACCCATGTGTAATTGGGAGAATGTAACTATGGACTTTGTCACGGGTCTCCCAAAGATGTCGAATGGAAATAATTCAATATGGGTTGTGGTTGACCGACTCACCATGACTGTCCATTTTATCACTATTCGGGAAAACCTATCACTTGAATAACTTGAAAAGTTATATGTGAAGGTAGTGGTGAGACTATATGGAGTTCCACTCTCAATTTCCTATGATCATGATCCAAGGTTCACATCTAAATTCTGGAGGAGTCTTCAACATGCTTTGAGTACTGAATTAAATTTCAGCACGACCTATCACCCCCAAACTAATGTCCAATCTAAAAGGAATATTCAGATGCTTGACAATATGCTATGAGCCCACTCTCTAGAATTAAAATGTGGATGGGATCATCATATCCCATTGTTTGAGTTCTCCTACAACAATAGCTTCCACTCGAGTATTCATATGACACGATATGAAGCTCTATATGGAAAGCGATTTATAAATCCAACCTATTGGGATGATGTTGGAGAAAGAATGATACTTGGACGTAATCTTGTCCAAGAGAGGACAGAGAATGTAAAATTCATTGAGAAACACATCAAAACTGCTCAGAGTTGGAAAAAGAGCTATATTGACAACCAATGAAGGGACTTGGATTTCAATGTTGGAGATAAAGTATTCCTTTGAATATCACCATGGAAGAGAGCCATGTGATTTTAAAATAAAGGGAATCTAATCCCAAAGCACACACTACTACAAAAATGGCATATATCAGTGCTCAAAATGGGCTTTAATTGCACTAAGAAAACGTTGTGAAGCTCAGTGATAATATAGGGGGGTCCCTTTTATCTCCTCTCAAAAAAAGAGCTGACAAAGGCTGCTTTTATCAGCGCTAAAAAAGAACTGATAAAATACCCCTTTAGCTGTGCTTTTTTTAGCACTGATAAAAGGGGCCTTTTTGAACGCTTTTAAAAAGCACTCATAAAGGTCAAAAAATTAAAAAAAAATTAAATAATGTGGGGAGTGCTTTTATTAGACCATGATACACCCTTTATCAGTGCTAGGAGGTCTCCCACGCGCTTCCCTTCCCGCGCATCCTCATACATGCAAACCCCCTTCGCTTCCACCTGAACTCGAACCCGCAACCTCCCCCCTTTCGCAGTTGCACCATTATCACTAAGCCATTTTATTTTATTCTCTATTTAATGATATATTTATATATAGTTATATTTAATCATATATTGATATAGATTCATATTAATATAAATATATTTATTCATATATTAGTATATATAAGTTAATTCATATATTAATATATATATATATATTTAGTTTTAATTTTTTATACGTATATTTATTTGTATATTAATATATACTTACAAGGTTAGTTTTAAATACATTTATGAAAAAATATGTTTTTTATGTGTGTTTATAGATAAATACATACATACATACATAGATATATACAACACACATACACACATAGAGAAACACACAAGCACATATATATTTACGAATAAATACATATATATATGTGTATTTGAAAAGACATAGAATGTTAAAACGACCATAGCATATAAGATTAGTTTTAAATACATTTATGAAAAAAATATGTTTTTGATTTGTGTTTATAAGTAAATAAATAAATACACATATATATATATACATATATACAACACACAGACACACACATAGACACACACACACATAGAAAAATATATATTTACGAATAAATACATATATTTGTGTATTTGAAAAGCCATAGAATGTTAAAATGACCATAAAATATAATATATAATCCTATTTTAACACTACAACCAGTAAAATCGAAGAAAATGAAACAATATTCGATATGATATGTGGTACATGCCCAACGGACATCTGGAACAGAAGTTATACTTGTGTGAATGTTAACAAATCGGGGTATCTCGACTAAAAAATTTGCTTTGAAGGCCTTATGGGCATTTTTTGTGCTTGAAAAATGTGACTGAGGCTTTTCCTAGGTTAATAGTACATAGAGCTCATCGCAAGATTTGATTTGATATGCTGTAGAGCTCAAACGAACACTCGGATCAAAAGTTATGGTCGTTTTAAGTTTGAGTTACATTTTCAACCTATATTATATCTTTTATGAATTGTTTTGATTTTTTTTCTTAAATTGTTATTAAAATATTTTTAATCGATAATAATTAGAAAAGTTTTACTTATTAATATTTTTTAAAAAAATTTAAATCCATTAAAATAAATTTCTTATATATTAAATGTAATAGTCTATTTATAAGTATCTATAACATATTTAAAAATATATATATTATTTATATTAATATAAATATAATTATATAACAATATATTATTTTTCATGAAAAAATAAATTTTTTATGAAACTTAACATTTATCAGCGCTCGGGAAAAGCGCTGATAAATCCACCCTTTATCAGCGCTACTAAAAGAAGCGCTGATAAAGTGGTCCACTTTATCAGCCCTAAAAAAGCGCTGATATAGGGGGGCCTTTATCATCCCTAAAAAATGCACTGATAAAGGGGGCCTTTATCAGTGCTTTTTTTAGCGCTGATAACGGCAACCCTTTATGAGCACTGATAAAAGTGTAGCGCTTCCCTTTCCCGTTTCTGTAGTTGTGACATTGGCCCCTATGAAATTCTTGACCATATAGGAGTAATGGCCTATCATCTTTCACTTCCACCGAATATGTATCAAGTTCATGATGTGTTTCATGTATCACTACTGGGGATGTACATACTAGACCTCTCACATGTACTAAACTCAGAGGTGGTACAGCTAGAAGTTGATCTCTCTTATGAGGAGTAGCCGGTAATGATTCTGGATCGGAGATACAAGGTTCTACAAAACAAGAAAACCCATATTTTCAATGTTTTTTGGAGGAACTATAAGTTTGAGGAAGAAACTTGGGAACTGGAAGAGGCTATGAAGGATAAATACCCTCACCTGTTTGTGAAAATTGAAATTTCGAGGGAGAAATTTCATAAGGGGAAGAATGTAACAACCCAAAGTTTTTCAAAGGAAATTTCCCTTCTTTTAAATATGTCATAAAATCACATTAAAATACAACATACTAAACAACTAAGTTCTAAGTGACATTTAAACATACGTTTCTCACTTCTGTGTTTGGAATTTCAAAAATTTGACAGACATGGTTGTGTTCAAGATGATTTTTTGAGTCTAATAAAACAAAAATAATTTTTAGTGAATTGTAACATACCCTTATGAATATTAACCAACCCTTATGAATAGTAATATGACCCTTATTAATAGTAAATTTCCCAAAATAATAGTATCCTTACCCCTAAATAATTATATAAAATTAAGGAATCATAGAAAGTGACAATTTTACCTTTGTAAACATTTTGGAATTTTTGTAATTCCAAAATAATTATTTATAATTAATTAAATAATTTAAAAGAAAATTTATTCTCTTAATATGTGTTCTTCAATTAAAAAATCTATTTCTTATAGATTTAATATAATTTTATAAGACCTCATGTAATTTTCGAAAGCCCTATAAAATCAGTTTTAATTTCAAAACTGTGTTTTTCAAGTAAATTATGATTTTAATTAAATATTAAATTAATAATATTTTGAAAATTATTTTTTAAAAATGGACATAGTTTTTGGATTCTACATGTCAAAAAATGGTTGGCATGAATTTTGGGGATTTTTCTGAGATACTTGAATTTTTGATGAATAGTGAAATACAATAGTTTAAAAAATAAGCTAAATAAACTAATTATAGAGTCATTTGTGATGTTCTGCTGATGTAAGACCACTTTGTTCGGGGTCACATTATAAAATTAATATTATTTGTCATGGAAGACTCACTATTCCTTTTCATGTGGGTAAATAATAAATTAATGAATTTTATATTGAGAAATCCCCTCTCTTGTCCACTATAAATACCATCCTTCACACCCTCATTTTATCACACATCTCAGCTCCATGCCTTCTATAAAATATTTCCAAGAATCTTCTCTATCCCCTCTCCCATTTCCAAGAGATACTGGTCTCATTATAAGACCAAGCCTAGCTTCTTTAATGGGGATTCAAGAGGTAATTTCCTTTGCTCTTTCCTTTAATTTCCTTTCAATTTCACGTTCCTTTCTTATTCTCTCCCCACCTATCCTCATCCACAAGGTATGGTAACTATAGTATCATAAATATATTGTAATTATATGATAATAATGAGATATTATACCATACAACCCCCTTTACATCTTCTTTTATTTTATTAATGATAACGTTGTTCGTGAGGTGTCAATTTATCACCTTTAAGAACGACATGTTTTCTTATTCCATTTCTACCTTCAGATCTGGTCATGAAACCATTTTTATGGTTGAACAAAAATATTTTATATGTATTAAGTATTATTTTATGTTCTATAACTAACTAATAGAGATAATATTTTCATCATTTTTTATATGTAATTCAATGTTTTAATCCCTAAAAATTGAACAAGTTGTGTTAATTACATCAATTTTGGAGTTATGACGTGTTTTGGGCTATAATTGGAAAACTGCTTAATTTGGAAATATTGACAGATTTTAATCACTACGGTAATTTAGGCATATCGTTTACAATATAAATCCCATTCATGTGATTCTATTTTTATTTGGTCCTTAGCTTTATTGTCTTCATCTTTTGTGTTTGAACCAGGATTTAATTCGGCCATCCATGGGTCTGAGAAATTCAATCAAGTTGGAAAATTATTCTGGAAGACCGCATCGCCCACACCTCAATAAATTGATCATAAATAGGTCTATATACATCAAATTTATGTGATTCCAATTGGATTGGAACAACCATTAAATGGAGAGTTCGGATGTTGAGGATTATGAAGATTTACCTTCATTGAGGCAGGCCATGGATGCTAAAAGTTTGGGAAAGGAAAAAAACATTCACCCAGAATAAATACTCCAATTAAATTGGATATATCTCATGCAATACTGGGAGGATGAATATGAAATTTTTGGATGAAACGTTAATGATATTTTGGAAGATCTCTCAAGAAGAAACCATTCTAAATTTCGGCCGTTAAATTAGTCGAACAAGGTCAAACTTGCGGTGGACAGAATCTGCAGGAAATCATAAAGAGGAATTATGAAGATCATAAATTTGAAGACCAGAGTATGGAACCCCCTTGGCCTATATAAAAAGGAGTTCACCCATTCTGAGGGCGGGGTTTAACATAAACATTGGAGACCAGAGGAAGCTAAGGGACACTCAGGGATCATCTCCTTCAACATCATTTTGTTTCTTTCTTTTATTTTTCTTTACATTAAAATGTTTCTCCTCTCCCGCATCATCTCGCTTACCCCATCCATGGAGGGGTATATTCATTTGAGTGATCAGGATGAGGGGATGCTGGACCTATGTGTGTTTTTGAGTTCTTGAGATTGAAATGAATCAAATTTCATTTTCTTTCTTATTTTGTTTTCAATTCTTAATTCAGTATTAAATTCCAAATGCTATAATATTAGGTTTTGATTTTGAAATTATAAATTTATTTGGTCGATGATCACATCTCCCTCCACACAATTCAAATATGTATATGGTGGAACATGATTAGGGTTGGGAGTTGATTTCTCAGCGGTTGTCAAGCACATGTGCAGGTTTGTATGTTAGAGTCTTGGTTTATTAGGGAACAACAATTCTAGGTCTGGGATTGCTCTAATTAATCAAGAAACCCTCTACAAACTTAAAAACATTACAAGGAGGATAGACCGATCTATGGTTTTAGAAAGGAAAATTCCCATCACCTCTATCTGACCAAGGGAGAGAGAGGACTTGGTAGATGAATCTCTCTCTAACCAGTTAAAGGAAGAAGAAGATACAAAATTTGGAAACCATGATGGCACAACACTAGGTCTGTACAAACCCAATCCAATCTCCATCTTTATCATCTGTTAAAACCAATCAATTAAAGTTGTCTGTTTCTCTCATAGTCATTAAATTTAATTAAAACCAATCTTTTTCAAAAAAAACCTACAAAAAGTGAGAACCTTGTTTCATGTGCATGATTCTTCGGGAGACTACCCTGGATCAACTGCTATACTATATTTAGGTAATTAAAATATTTTTTTTAACACCCCATGAATGGCATGCATCAAACAACGCACCATTTCTGGGGAGACAGTGCCTCAAAACGTTTTTTAAATAAAAATATCTTTAGAATGACCCATAGTTCAAACCACAATTTAATTGAATTTTACCCCAAAATCTTGCGAACAATATCCCAATGGAGAAATAAAAATTTTATATTAGATTTTGAAGAAATTAACCTTTGAGTTGAGTTTCAAGTGACACATCTAGTGATCACTCTGAACCTCTAATGGCTATAAATCCCAACCAAAATATGTGAGATCTTCGCGCCCCACAATTCTCTAACCAACGAAATCAACTAGTTGTTCCTTCCTTAAAAAATGATTTTGAATTGTGCATTAATATGATTCAAATTTTTCCTAAATTCCACGGTCTTGAAGGTAAATACCCCAATAGGCATATCCAGGAATTTACAAATGTGTGCTCCAGTTGTAGACCCTATGGTGTTGCAGAAGAACAGGTAAAGTGGAGGGTGTTCCCATTCTCACTCGAGGGATCATCAAAGGAATGGTTGTATAGTCTACAACCAGGAGAAGTCCAAGACTGGGAAGATCTTAAAATATGCTTCCTGAAATGGTTTTCTCCCAAATCCAAGAGCACATCTATCTGAAAATTGATCTATGGCATTCGTCAATCAACCAGTGAAACACTTTATGAGTACTGGGGGAGATTCAAGAAGCTATGCACCAGTTGTCCACACCAGACTATGTGAGAACACCATTTCATTGTTTTCTTCTATCAAGTATTTCTTGAAAATGATCGAAACATTCTAGATGTGTCATTGGGAGGAGCCTCGATTCACAAGTCACCAATGGATGCCATAGTATTGATTGAAAATATTGCTCAAAACTCACAGTTGTTTGGCACCAGAGGTACGATCACTAGAGGAATCCATGAGGTAAAAACATATGATTTAGTAGATTTAATTAGAAATGAAATAGGTGAACTGACCAGGTTATTGAGGCAAATAGCTATGAACCATGTGAAGGAACAACAAGGCCCGAATCAGGTGTGTGGTTTATGCTCTTCTAATTCTCATTACACTAATCAATTTCTAGAAGTTCAGGGGACCGAAAGTTGTGATGCAGCCTATCAACAAAGGCAATACCACCCGCAAACCCAATCATAGTATGGGTTTCAAAAAAAATAAGCCAGAGCACCTTTTTGTCAACAATATCAGAACCTGATAGCATTCCAACAACCTTATCAGCATTCCTTCCTACAACAAAAAACATTTTCCAACCACCACCTTTCCCATGGAATAATTATGAGAAACCATCCAAAAGTGCACTGAAAACTGAAGCTCAATAGATGAAGACAAGATTTGTGGGAATAGAAGATAAAATGGACAAGATAGTTAATCAATTTGCAAGCATTTTGGATTCTCTCACCAAGAACCAAGGGAAGCTTCCCTCACAAACAATTCCAAATCTAAAGGCGAATGTTAGTGCAATCACAACCCAAAGTGGGAAAGAGCTCACACCACCAGAATAATGTGAGGAGGATGCTTCCAAGGAATCTTCTGAAGCTCATTATTTCCAACCAAAATATGAAGTCAATAACAACAATGATGAACGCACAATGTTCAAGAAGGAAGGACTGGAAACACCTTTTCAAAAACAACAATGGGAGAAAATGGATATCCCAGCACCATTCCCATCTTCATTGGTTGAGTCAAAGAAGGTTGAAGAAGAATGACTTGAATGAGAAATTCATGAAACTTTTAGAAAAGTTGAGATTTACATCCCACTACTAGATGCAATTAGAAAAATCGCTAAATATGAAAAATTTATGAACGAGTTTTGTACAAAAAGAAGGAGGCTGGATGGAAATGAAGGAATCAACTTAGGAAGAAGTGTCTCAACATTGATCACACCACGGATACTGAAATGATGTCAACATATAGGGACTTTCACTATTCCATGCACTATCGGTTCTTTAAATTCTACAGATGCATTATGTGATCTCGGAGCTTCAATAAATGTTATTCCTCACTTGGTATTTACATCTTTATAGATTGGAAAATTGATGATTACTAGAGTGGTGGTCCAGCTCGCAAACAGATCCATAGTTTTTCCAGCAGGTGTTCTGGAATATGTTCTTGTAAAGGTAAATGATCTACTATTCCCAGCTGACCTTTATGTCCTGAAAATGGAATAAGATAAGAGTTCATCACGCTCACCCATCATCATGGGGAGACCATTCTTAAATACTGTGAATACCATCACAAATGTGCTTGAGGGAACATACTCAATGGTGCTTGGATATAGTCGAGTGTATTTCAATATACTCGAATACATGAAGAATTTGTCAGATGTTCATTCACTGAAAGCAATCTACCATAATGAACGGAAAGAACCAAATAAAAATTTATAATATACTACCATAGAATTCTTGGATAGTTTGTTAGAAGAGGTTGGAGAATAAAAATCAGAAGAATACGTTGAGAACAAGAAGTATCAACTCAAGGAGGCAGAACCTGAAAATATTATCATAGATCTCTAGATAGAACTTGCCACAAAGGAAGAAGAACTAGCTAAGAAGAATTCCATATTCCTTGCAATGGAACATGAGATGGAAAAGGTTAATGAAACCCAATTAAAATTTTAGAGTGTAAAGGATATTCTCAAACCAATGAGAAGAGTGGCTTATACGAAAAAGATGAAAAATCCAAAAACCAGGTACATATGGGTAAAGAAAATTGGAGTTCAATATTTTTATTCAATAGAAGAGGTGAATTTTCAAAGGACACCACAACCACTTAAAAATTTTTATGTTCACATTGCAACAAGGAAGAAACAAATATCCAGAAAGATTGAAAACCATTCCAAAAGAACAATATTTCATGGGTTTTGCTGGTGTTGTGGTATCTATGGACACAAATCATGCTATTGTTGGTACAACATGTCTTTACCAGGAAATAGAAAATAACCAGTAGAGTAGATCACACTCCTCCACCCTGAATACAAATGAAGACCTACCAGCTTACATCATTCCTTTACACTTGATTAAATACAGTAACTCCATATTTTTGAATCTTACATAAAAAATTCCAATTACATGCATGGAGGACACTACATCAATTAAGTGTGGGGAGGGAATCATGTAGTCTAGGATTTTTCAAAATTTTAAAAAAACAATTAGTCGAGCCAACAACATTAAACAAAGGAGCTACCTAGAGGCAACCTACTCTTTTCACCCATTGTCCACTTTTCAACTTATTCATATACCAGCATGATTGAACATGCTTACACTATCCATTGTTTTCATTCATATATTTCAGGTCCAGTAATGAAGAATCTATAGTGGTATTACACATCGTAAAGAAAAGCATCCATTTGGAAGGGTAGTAAGAGTTTCAATTCTATATTATCCAACTTTATTCCCTACATTTGTACTTTTTGAATGAGTTAATTAAAAAATTCTTTCCCATGCTTGAATTCATGTTTTACTTGACTTCTCTAGGAGACATGAGTTTCATAGGAATCTGGTGATTCAATTTTTTATATTTCAATGTTAATGAGAATGAATGAATAAAATGGATAATTGGATGACTAAAGTGAAGCATGGATATTGAAATGATGACACGTGAGTTTAAGGAATTAACTGATTTATGTAAATGAAATTTCCCTACTATCTTTTAAGATTTGAATTTCAGAAGTGCTCGTGAATTGATTGTGTTGTTATTAGTCATGACATGATTGATTGTCTAATGTTACATTCCTATTCCTGAGAGGATTTCTAGACCAAATATTTCCTATTTTATCTTGAGCATATTTCTTGATTGATCTTGGGACATGCCACCTACCAGAACGTGTATTGAAACTTTTCAAATCTATGAATGTACAAAAACACATTTAAAATGATTGAGTAACTACTTCGGCTATAGACATATTTACCTGAGACCCACCGTTACATTTATCCTTCATTAGACCATAGAATCCATGAATTTCCTTATAGGATTAAGCCACATTACAAGCTCATATTTCCTTACATACCCATAATTTCAGTATTTTTTCATAGTAATTCAAGTTTGAGTATGGGGGAAGGACCTTTAGTGTGAGTTAATTGGGATGAGTATCTTTTTAGGGTAATCATTTTGGGTGGCCGTGTATTATTAGAAAATTTTTCATGAGTCATCATTTCATTATGCTTCTTTAGTTTCATCCATTTCTCCTTAAAAATATCAGAAAATAAATTTGTGCATTTCGGGAGAATTAAAAAAAGAGAAAAATAAAGTTCTATTTTTCTGGAACTTTACAAATAAATAAATAAAAAGAGGAGGATAACTTGGATGATATCATTCTGTGTAATCATTTATTGACTCATGACCCATGTCATTAAAAGGGGGTTGTTGTTGTGTTTCGCATTATCAAAATGGATTTGAGTGAGGTTTATCCTGTTTTTTCACTTGATTAATCATGTATTGTACTTAAGAGACAAACCTCCTATTTCTAGCCTTAAATTATTTCAATCATTTACCCACCAACCCTAAGCCACCGGGTCATTTGAACCTTTATTTCAAGTCCTTATGACTTTATGTGTGTTTTGTCTTTATAATGTGGTGAAAGTAGTTCCTTTACAAGCCTATGGATAATGATCATGTTCTCATGATATGATCATAACTCCACTATTAATTGTATGATGACGGATGAAATAAAAGATTCAAAATAGAGGTAGATAATGGTTTGTCATGTTTAATAATAATAAATTGATAAGTTTGAATGAATGAAAAAGTAAGCTCCATCATTTTTCAATGGGGAAAAGTAAAATGCATGAATTGGTTATTTATTTGAAAAATGGGAAATAATTTTTTTTTGAACTTTAAAATTTGATTGGACATTGATAATCGTTTGATTTTATTTCATTGAAATTTAAATATTTGTAACATTGGTGCCCTTTGAATTCAATGTTGAGATTTTATACTTAAGGACAAGAATAGTTTAAGTGTGGGGGAATTGATAGAGATAATATTTTCATCATTTTTTATATGTAATTCAATGTTTTCATCCCAAAAAAAATTGAACAAGTTGAGTTAATTACATAAAATTTGGAGTTAGGATGTGTTTTGGGATAAAATAGGAAAAGTGCTTAATTTGGAAATATTGACAGATTTTACTCACTTTGGTAATTTGTGTATATCTTTTAAAATATAAATCCAATTCATGTGATTCCTTTTTTATTGTGTTACTCGATTTATTGTATTCATCTTTTGTGTTTGAACCAGGATTTAATTCGGCGATCCATGGGTCTAAAAAATTAAATAACTTTGGAAAATTATTCTAGAAGACCGTGTGGACCGCACCTCAAAAAAATTGATCAGAAATCAGTCTATATACATCAAATTTATGTGATTACAATTTTATTGGAACGCGCATTAAATGGGGAGTTCGTATGTTGAGGATTATGAAGTTTATCTTCATTAAGGCAGACCATGGATGCTGAAATTTTGGTGAAGTAAAAAAGGAAGAATTCATCCAGAATAAATAATCCAATTAAATTGTCCATATATCATGCTATACAGGGAGGATGAATATGAAATTTTTGGATGAAACGTTAAAGATATTTCGGAAGATCATTCAAGAAGAAACCTTTCCAAATTTTGGCCATTAAATTGCCGAACATGGTCAAACTAGCAGTGGACAGAATCTGCAGGAAATATTAAGGAGGAATTAAGAAGATCATAAATTTGAAGTCTGAAGGATGGAATCCCCTAGGCCTACATAAAGAGGAGTTCACCCATTCTAAAGGAGGGGTTCGACAACAACTTTGGAGACAGGAGGAAGCCAAGGGACACTCGGGGACCATCACCTTCAACATCATTCTGTTTATTTATTTTATTTTTCTTTACTTTATAATGTTTCTCCTCTCCCGCATCATCTCTCTTTCCCCATCCATGGAAGGGTAGATTCATTTGAGTAATCGGGAAGAGGGGAGGCTGGACCTATGTGTGTGCTTGAGTTCTTGTGCTTTAAATGAACCAAATTTCTTCTTCTTTCTTATTCTGGTTTCAATTCTTAATTCAGTATTAAATTCCAAATGTTGTAGTGTTAGGTTTGAATTCTGAAATTATAAATTGATTTGTTCATTGATCACATCTACATCCACCCAATTCTAATCTATATACAGTGGAACGAGATTATGGTTGGTTGGCGATTTCTCGGAGGTTGTCAAGCACGTGTGTAGGATTGTATGTCAGAATCATTCTTTATTAGGGAACAACTATTCCAGGTCTTGGATTTCTCTAATTAATCAACAAACCTTATACAACCTTAAACACATTGGAAGGATGATAGACCAATCTAAGGTTTTAGAAAGGAAAATTCTCATCACGTCTCTCTGAACAAGGGAGACAGAGGACTCGGTATATGAATCTCTCTCTTACCAGTTAAAGGACGAAAAAGATACAAAATTGGGAAACCATGATGGCACAACACTAGGTATAGCCAAACCAAATTTGATCACCATATTTATCATTTGTTAAAACCAATCAATTAAATCTGTTTTCTTCTCTCAAAGTCATTTAATTTAACTAAAACAATTCTTTTTCAAAAAAACCTATAAAAAGTGACAACCTTGTTTTTGTGCACTCCTCTTCGGGAGACTACCTAGGATCAATTTCTATTCTATACTTTTGTAATTAAAATATTTTTTTCCATTCCCTAAAACAGGAATGCACCACTAACATATGTACATATTACTACGTGATAAAATAAAACAAGTTCACTGTAATCGAAAACGCCCCAAATTAACCGAAATAATTGTCATTTAATTCTTATCTAATGACGCATCCACATGGTATATAATATAATTAATTATAAGATCATTTTAAATTCTGTAATATCATTAATAACATGTAAGATATGTTTGTGATGTTTTCCCATTTTCTACCCGAACATCAATTTAAGAATACTAGTGAACCACTCAAGAAAACCATAAAAACAGACATTCCTGACCATATGTTTTTAAACTATATAACTCATAAAAAGGAACATAAAATCACTTAATGATACCATAATGAACCATATTCATGTAATAAAGGTTCTATAATTGTCAATTAATGAATCTAATGTGGTTATACTTTATATTAAAGTGAAGGAAGCGTTCAGATTTATGGTAAAGTGAAATTCTCGAACCCAAATTCATCCTTCGGGTTCTCCCTCTTTCACTAAATTTTGATACGGTTACTCCTTAATAATATTTTTTTCATTATAGTATTACCTTTTCTAGGATATAATTTTTTTACCACTATTGTTAATGTCATGCAAAATGTTTTCTAAAAGAACTCTTCTTTTAAGAACAACCTTTTACTTCTCACTCAAAGTTGACGGTTCTTGGGACATGTATGTTATTCCCTATTTATTTTGGGAATTCAATGTTTATGAATGTTTTATTATGATTTGTAATCCATTAGTTTTCATGTATTATTTATGATCATTTTAAATATATGTTCATTGTGTTATGCATGATAAATGATAATGTTATGATGTGACGAGTGTGCCCAGAATAATATAGTGCAATATGAATGTTTTAATGTGATTGGTGTGCCTAGAATTATACAGGGATCCAATGCATTGGGTAATGTGATGGATCTCATGAGTTAATTTGAAATTATGTGTGAACAGTATGCTATATTGTTTCACAGTTATGTGTGGTAGTTAACCACTAAGACATGATGTTTCATTTTTATTCATTGCCACATTTCAAGTCATTTATTTATGTTTCCTCTCGTGTTCATGATATTTTGCCTATATTATGACTATGCTCACCCCATTATATTTTGATATTATCTAACCTTTTACTTGGATTTTATCTCACCACTTTTGATTTATATCCTCAGGTGGATAGATGTACTAAGGAGAATCCAAGTGCCAGTAAGAAGCTAGAGAAGAATAAAATGAATAAATGTTTATGCTTGATTTTGTAATTGTTATGTATGGTCCTAGTTTACCCAAAACACTAAACCGTTCAATCCTATATGTGTAATACTATTATGTTTTTTATATTTAAAATTATGTAATAGTAATTTGAGAAAAGTCTGGGTCACTATATCATTTGTTTGATATTCCATTTGTAGCCTCTTCGTCATCAAAAGTAAACCTTTAGTCATTTATAATTATAGATCCTATTCTCAAGAATCCCCCCTAAGATATAAATTTTCATAATGGACATATGTTCCAGATTTAAAACATTAAATTATAGATGATAAATTAGAGAAACAATTATATTATCCATTGTGTAATTAGAAATTTTCATTTTTCCTTAGAAATTAATTATTTTAGGTCCTTCGTTTCCACACCCAAATCATCTCCCCATTCCTTTGATACATTTCTCAACATGATTCTTCTCATGTTCTTGATCATTTAAGAGTTGAATATTTTTCTCCATGGTCTTCATAAAACACAATATTTGTCTTATTTGGGTTATTTGGAGACTCTCTTATGTTTATCTTGTCAATAAAATGTATATATATTTGGATAGACATAATCACCAACTTTTGATATCAATCTCCAATTTCATTTGGTTTCTATTTAGGTTATTCATTTCATCATATATTAAAATAATCATTAACATTATTCCACTAGGTTCCTTGCATTTACTAAAACCAAAAATCATTTTTTTGGAAATAGTAATATGAATGAGAAATTATATAGTCATGAAAATTATTTACAGGTTGTATAAATCATGACACCTTCTTTTCAATATATGACACCATTTTTTAACATAGTTCTTCCATATTCATCTTCTATGAAAATAATTTATGTTGTCTCACTAATCAAATGTGAATTAACCCAAGAATATCCCTTAGGAGATTCTATCCATGTGTGTGGTCTTAGGACCACCCCTCATCCACTGGTGGTGATCAAGTTAATACCCAATATTCGTCATTCAGATTTCTCACTACCGAGATGCATTTATGCCACAATGGAATCTACATTCTAATATGTATTCATGGATGTATTTTCTATGAAAACCACACTAATTTGTATACAAAAACATAAGATTATCGCTAATATTTTTTCTTATACAAAGTTTTTTCATGAAGTCATTATCATCTTAGTTTCCAAAAAACTAAATGCTACTATGATACTAACTATAAAAACACAAGTATTTCATATATTAATATTAAATCTTATAAGATTAATATGTAATACCTAAAATTATAATCCACTCCTAAACTATAAAGGATTTATGTATTTAGAAACTTGGATACATAATAAATGTGAACGTAGAAGATTTACATCATATCACGTAAATTTCTTCATATTAATACACTTCTAAATAGAACATACTAATAAATTTCCATAAATATGTGGGGAAGGAAACAAGTTTTATATGTGATGCTCTGCAAGGGAAAACTTATCTAATATCAATCAATGATCATATGTGAGTATAAGGGTCTAATAATATAGTAATAACATAAATAATTCATACCCATTAAATTTAATATATTAAATGATGAGTCGTGGAATAATGATATGTAATCAGAAAAGAATTTATTCACAAGTGTGTTGAATCACAAACAAGGATTCATGATCTATGAAATCAAAACATAAAAATAGAAATGTGGTAAAGAACATAATATTATAAGATTTTTAAGATGTAAAAATAGTAATAAGTTCACTCAATATGTTAAGGATGTTAAATCAGGTCATCAAATAAACCTATAGACATGAACCGAAGTTTACACATTATCTTATGGACATGAAACTAGATCCACATATTAAATTACAGACAAAAAACTACAAATTATCTCAAGGACATGAAACCAGGTTCACACATAATGTTGTGAACATGAAATCAATTTCAGACATAACATTATTATATAATTAGTTATCCATCTTTATCCAATGCATTGTAGAGATATATAATTCTATGCCAACACATGAAATAATGAAAACCATATATACGTATTCCACGATATCATAAAACATTAAAATTTTAATTATTTTTTAACCCATGGAAAGGAAATGGGTTTCATAAACCTCTCTTCATCATAATCATAAATAATCCAGTGAAAGATTAATGATAGAATCATTAAATTATATCCCCATTAAAGCATAAGTAATATTAAATTATGTTATCATAGATAAAAAAAATCTCAAAAAGATCACTTTAATATTTCATGAAAAAAATAACATTATCATTTTCAAATAACTTATGAAAAATATTCAAATTTGCGAAAATATTAAGGAAACATTTTTCATTAAATATAACAATATAAGCATGAAAATTAATATTCAAAAAAATGAAAATACGTGATGTTGTGAAATTATGTTCAATATGTGTGTGTTAAAAAAATATTCCTTCCACATTTTTCATAAAAAATAAAAAGTAGAACTTTTGGAAAATGAAAATAAGATTTCCTTTAAAAAAAATTATAGGAAGTAAATCATGGGTAAAAATGAATTTGAAAATCCTATTAAAATTTTATAAAAAATAATTTAAAGCAATTTTAATGAAAATATGGACACTAAGGAATAATATTCTCTTCCAAATAGTAAAACAGATGCAGTTTCATGTAAAAAATGTTTCTTAGTCACTTGACTACATAAAGAGAGGAAAATAAAAGGAAAAAGTGTAATATCTAGAAATGACTATATTAGAATAAAAGAAATAATTTTTTTATAGAAATATGAAATAATTTATCATTATAAATTTAAAAATAAATAGGCTAAACAAAAATTATATTGTATCATAAATCCCTTACCACTTCGATAACGTTTGAATTATACACACCCTGAAAGAAATAACATCAAATGAAAATTAAAAACAATGAATATATAGAGATTCATGATATATCATATAATAGGGTTATTATATACATTATTTTAATGAAATAAGTGGTAAATTGGTAATATTTATTATTGAAACAAAAGTGAGGAAATAAACCCTTACCTCAAATTTGACATGCTTCGTAAGCCCTCTAATCTTTTCTTCTACGGTATAAATCTTATGGATACCCTTTTTGAACCCTTGGAATGGGATTTTAAGAATAAAAAACCTTCAATTTATGGATATATAATTTTATAATATAATTGGGTAGGGTTTAGTCAAGCTAAGAGGCTCATGAATGTGTAAAGAATATAGAGAAGCATTATCCTTTTATAACTTGGGCGAAGGACACACCTACAATATTTTAATGGATTGAAATAATATTAATCTATTTTCATGTAATGGTTTCCTATAAAAAATATAATTTTTAGACTAACCTGATATGGTTTGAAATACCATCATTTGATAATAATTAAAATTGAAAAATCTGGCCTTGTTACTTAGTTTTAACCAAGGATAACCAAATTTACACTTTCCCCATAGTGACAAAATTTTATTGTTTTTACTATTAATTATGACCAACAATTAATCTAATGTTTTTGAATAAGAATAATTTTGATTATTCAAAATAAATAATACATTTTATAAGATTCAAATACTATAAATGGTCGAATTTAATTTTAAATAAGTGTGAGAAATGCAATAAAAACCACTTTTAGAAAAAAAATCATTTTTAAGCAAAGATCATAAATATCTTAAATTAATTTACTTTTAAAAACAATAAAATGAATGTAAAAATATTTTACTGAATATATAATTTATACATTTAATTAAATAAATTAACCAATAGGGATTAATATAATTTGTTAGGATAAAGACACATTATGAAAATAAAAATATCTTTTAGAAAAATGTATTTTTTTCCCAAAAATACATTTATACCAGAATAAGTTATAAAGAAAACTAAAATGTAATTAATTATATTATTTATAATTAAAGGATATTTGCGTCAACTTTAAATCAAATTCAAAACGTACAGACACTTTTACATGAAAATAAATCATATTGTCATAAAAATTATTATTTTGCACTATTCACTGAAAAAAATATATATTCTCTAACAAATTAAAAAAGTTTACATTGAATGGATTTTTATATACTGATATAAAAATATTTTTAATAATTTATTCAAATAAAATTTCTAAAAATGTCAAACAAAATCACAATGTATGTGTGTGATAAAACCCATTTTTGAAGAAAACATATTTTAAAAACATAAAATAACATCACAAAAAATTGAGTGATAATTTATTAAGGATTAATCAACAAATGTTTATTGAGTTGTATCATCGTAAATAAATTGATAATTATTTAAATTATAATCATTCCATTTAATTAATTTTACAGGCAATAAAGGTCACATTTAAATAATAATATTTCTATAGTATATTTCTATTCACTTAAATTTATGTATTGTGTGTTAAGAAATATGTCGAGAATATTATTATTATAATCTAAATTTACGAGGTGTTATGGTGATAATAAGTGTCAATGTATTATGAGCCTCCTACCCTTGATGGACTGTATCATTTGTGTCATTAAAATAATGTTTTTGGATATATAATTTTTCGTTATGAATATAATTGGTACACTTTACGATTCAAATCATAGTAGGGAAAAACTATGTTCATTAGATAAGGTATATTCTCCTAGTAAATTATCACATTAATGTAACATAAAATAATTGATCACCATATGATAATGAAAAAAATTAATAAGCACATCTTTGAATATATAAAGGAAATCTAAAAATGAAAGTAGTTAGTTCTAGTAATCCAGCACCAAAAGACTCTTAATTACACTAGAGCCATCTTCTAAGAAATTTAAAGTCCATTATTTCTCATGTGATATACCTAACTCCACTGGGTATGGATATAAATGTCATTGTAAACACATAATTCCATAGTTAGTGTCTATTTTTCAACATTCCACTGTAGTTAATCTATTTACTATGACTTCACTCCCTTGAGAAAATTCCTCAAGTACTGATATCACCAAGTATCCACCTATTTTTTCCTTTTTAGAGTCTTAATTAATTTAATAGTCAATATTTATCATATAGGGACTATACATTTTCTATTGGTATGGTAGAAAAACAGGCCATGACATTGCTAAGATATTTTTTACACGACATCAAAAGCTACAAAAAAATCAAATTTCGTAGATATGGAAACCACAAGTTCTAAAAATTTTATTTCACAAATTACCTTAGACTCATATAGATACTCTACTAAATTGATCTAAAGTAATGACTAGTGTCCATTACCTATATAACTACTATTCCAACTTATCTATACACTAGTAACTCATTTGGTTCTACTTTTTCATGTACTGTTAGAGAGTTTTAACAATAAGTAACTGCAGTTATCATAGATATGTTTCATATTAATGTACTAGTCATCATGAATTAGTAATACCAAATGTTAGTATATATCATGGAATTTGTGATAAATTCCAAACACATTGTATTATGAAATCCATTTTTCTCAACACACACATCCTATGCCCACACATGTTCCATTGGAAAGACTATATGACACCAAGAATTTGGTCTTTAACTTATCTAACTAATATTGTTTTTGATACTTTTTAATAATTTTTATTGATACTAGATTTAGTAAACATAAAGATCTATATTTTTAGATCTTATTTCCATGAGCTTGGTTACAACATTAAGTCGTTATTTAGGAAATTCATTCTATAAACTTAATTAATGATTAAGATATAACACTATTTCCCATATTTTATTAATATATTTATATTGTTAAATGATAGTGATCCCATAAACCTTTTATATACATATGGAAATACTTCATTTAAAAAGAATATTCTATGATCATTGTGCATTTATTAATCTATAAATGGATCGATATAACTTGTATATTTAATTTTCGTTCTTTTATGCCTCCAACCATTTATGTTTATTATATATAGACAAGTTCTATAGGGTCTCTTTTTTGTCAAGTCATATAGATATCTTCTGTAAGGATTTATTCAAGGGAGGGGGCCTTCATAAGCAACGTCCAAATAAAATGATAGTAAAAAATTTATTTCAAAACTAGAATTAAAATTATTTCACCATCATCACTGGTGTATAGTCTATGACTAAACATTATTTTTATATTTCAATTATCAATCATGATTTACTGGTACTAGCTTGTACCATCCACTTCGAGTTTATTTTCAATACTCACCAGTTGTATCAAGTATTAAAAATATCAAAAATAAAGATCCCCAGAATTTTCTAACATGGAATAAATTACTAAATTTAAAAATACATTTCAATCCAAGATTGTCTCTATTTACTACTTCCATGTATAATTAATTATTCTGAATGAATAATATATGTGTCACCCACAATGGGGAACATAAACCACTTATTTCATTTGGAAATCCTAGGTAGTAAGTGTCTCAAGTAATTCATCCCATTAATCATAGTGTATTCCAGTGTTGCTATGAAAAATTATTTGTATAAACCATATATCTTAGAATATATATTTCCTTAAATAAATTGTTAAAGTTTTATGTCTTTCTTGAGATGCAACACAAAGCTTAAAATGAACTGTGATATATTATGAAAAATTTGTAAAATTATTGGTATGAATAGGAATAATAAATTTATAATAAAATATGTATAGATGTTTTAAATAATGATAATCTATTTATTAATTAATAGTAAATAAGTGCTCAATTTTTATTAAATTCATTTTTTTTCTTTATAAAAATGCTTACTTCAAAAATGGGTTTTCAAAAATTTTGTGCATGGGAATTATAATTAATTTATAAAATTATTAGAGATTTTGTTTGAGTTAATTAATTTCATTTTTTAAATCATGATCCCAATATTAGCTTAGGGTGAATTTTTGGTATTTTTCTTAAAAATGTTTTTTATCGAGTAATGAAAAATAACAATATGTGTAAAACTGACTTCTCCTTTCATCGAATAATGTAATTTAAAATTACCATGATATTTTTAGATTTTTATTAATGATACATTAGTCTCATTTTATTGTAAATAATATAATTAATTACAAAGGAATCAAAATTATACTTGATCTTTCTATATTTTCATTTTTGGGCATGAAAAAGCATTTTCTATAAAACTGTTCATATGTGAAAATATATTTTTATCATAATAAATTAAATAAATAAATAATTATTTATTTTTTGAATAAACATATAGATTCTATATTAATTAGAATATTCTAACATTCATTTCATAGATTTTAATATTCATGGAGTGGAATTAAATTAACTTTTATTTTAAAAAATTTAATTTTCTAGGAACAAATTTTCATTGTATTTTGTGAACATATTTTAACAAAACTTATTTACAACAATAGAAATTTATTTCAATAAAGTGGGTTAAATATTTGTAATCTTTATTTAAATTTTTTTTAATGATACAGGATTCACTTTTGGTCATAACGAATAGAAAAATAGTTAAAATTGGTTACCATAGTTGGGGTTAAAACAAGGTTTTTTGGGGGGTTAAACCAAGTGATAAACGGATGCTTTCGACATAAACATTTCTAATAGTTATTATATAGATATATTTTGACCCTAAATTATTTTAACATAAAATTATTTTCCATTTGAAGCTATTTTTACATTAAAATGAAATTTTATTATTTAGATCTCTAAAGTAATTCGATGTGTGTCCTCCCCCTCACATATAAAAGGGAATGTCCTATCCACCCTTATTCATACATTTTGAGCTTTCTAGACTAGAAACGTTCTACCCCCAAAAACTTCCAGTGTTACTTACCTTTATCTTATATCCCTTGGTATAATTTTAAGACTGGTCTTTCAAGGATTAACATGTAACCTAAGGAGGTCTCTCAGGGAAGAGGTATAAATCTCAACTGATCTATTTCAAATTTATTTATTCTTACACAACCTCAAAACCTATTGTGTCCTCATTAACATGATTAACCAAATAATATAAATTTTATTTATTTATTATTATTTTGATGGAATAACCATTTTCCACCTCATATCTATCAAATGAGAAATTAAATTAATTTTCAGGCGTACATGTGGACTACCACCTTGACATAGCGATATGATTCTGTTTTCATCACCATATTTCATGGTTGGTAATAATAATGAATTTAATTTCTATATATGAAATTTATGAAATACTTTTTATTCTTGAAATATATTATATTTCCTACCATCTTACCGTAATATTGTTTGGATAATAATAATGTCGCTCGTGCGTATGTGTGGATTACGATTTTCCTGATGCAATGAAATTAATTTTTCATTCCCAATTTAAATGTATATTAATATTGATTTATTTAATTAATATATATGATATTTATTATATAATAGTGATTCTATAAATTTTATTTATTATTTAACTTACTTTTTCCCATTCAATGAAAGGTGGAATTATTAGTCATGTGTACGTATGGACTATCATCACCACAAAGTGATATAATTCATTTTTCATCACCATTTAATGTGAATGGTTTCAAACGTCTATATTATAATTAAATATGATACTTATGACACTATTAAAATTTTATATATTATGGAATCGGGATCAATTTTCAAGGACCGTAACTTCTGAACTGAAACGTCCATGAAAATTGAAACTGTTATCACTCAAAAATAATGATTTTAATAAATAATTGGTAATAAATAGGTTTTTAAATGTCATAACTGGATAATATATTGTTTTATAAGTATTATTATTTTTATATTACCGAGTTATAATAAACATAGCATTATTATACAGGATTCTAATACATTTTTTGAAGCATGTATAACTTAATGTAAGGTTTCTTCATCTTAATTTTTTTTATTGATACATTTTTTATGTTATGAACCAATTTATGTTTATTAGGTATATATACTACTACAATGACATGCTATTTAATAAAACCTTATTGATTAATGGTATTTATATTTTCAATTATAACTATTTCATCCAATGGATTTTTATTTTGATGTTACCATAGTGGTAAGGGTTTATCATCTCAAATTATCAATTTTGGTGATTACGTAATGTTATTCACCTATATTATTTTATGAGGTTTATCTAATAATAATTTGATTTTTGGTATCATAAATATCCTTATTTAAATATTATTTAATGTTTTATTTTAATATGTTTCATTCATGGGGTTTATGATACAAAATTTACCAAAGTGGAAATGGTTTTATGTTACAGTACCATTTTTTATGGGATTATTAACATTGAAATATACAATGATAA
Source organism: Viscum album (assembly GCA_963277665.1). Classification (NCBI taxonomy): domain Eukaryota; kingdom Viridiplantae; phylum Streptophyta; class Magnoliopsida; order Santalales; family Viscaceae; genus Viscum; species Viscum album. The sequence continues at coordinate 368,304,929 of OY728144.1, forward strand.
AATTATGTGATATATCTATTTTAGTATACTATGATTATTTCTATAATTTTTATTTTTTCTTTCCATTATACTCTCTCTACATAATCAAAATTATGAAAGAAGTTTTTGAAGTAAAAAAACACTCTTTTGTATTCGGTCGGAATCTCTTATTCCATGTCCATGTTTTATATAAAATGTTTTCAAGAATGTTTTTAAAAATCACCAAATATTTATTTAAGTAATTTTTAGCCATGTGTTTTTATATGAAATGTTTTTAAATGCATATTTTTATCATTTCCCAAAAGTGGTATTTTTTACCATGGTGTGAACTGAATATTTGTTCTAAGGCACATCATAGAAACAACTCTTCCTACCATCATGAATACTCTTTTATTTGAATATTCCTTGAAAACATTCCATGTTTAATTTAAAAAAATCACTCTTATTATATAAATTTTTGGATTTTAAAAATCTTTTTTTAGAATAAAAAAACATATTTTCATCCAGAAATATTCCAGCTATCATTAAAAGAAATTTTCCCTCTTTGATAACATCCTTTTTGTTACTTATGCTTCACTCGGGATATGATACTATGATACCATATTTATTATTTCCCTCGATTTTTATTGATAATAATAATGAAATTATGATGGAACCCATTTTACTTTCCATGGGTAAAGCTATGGAGAAATAATTATTTTTTAATGATATTGTGGTATAAATATAAATGGATTATGATTATGTGACAGGTGGGTCAATTATAGACCTATAATAAATTGGGTAAGTATTTTCTTATGTTCTCAAAGGGTACACATGAGGTTCCAATCCCAAAAGAGGGTACTTGGGAGGTTATCCCAACCTCAAAGAAAGTACATAGGTGGGTTTTCCAATCCTAACTTTTCATTAATGTTTGGTTGGGTAGCCTTGACATTAGATTTATCTGATTATGATTATGAAAAACTTTATACCACTCATTTATGGCAAGATCTAATGCCAGTATTATGCTCTCATGGATCATGATCTTTGGTTCCTTTATGATTCATGTCTTCTGCACTATCATGATTTTATTCATGAGTGACGATTATTATCTATAAATTTATGGGTATGATTTTAAAATGTTAAGATCATATTATCTTACCCCTATGCTCATGTTATGATTAAAATGATCATTGATTTATATATCCCCTATTTAACATTACTGAGAATCTAAGCTCTCCCTTTATTATGTTTCCATTTACCTGGGTTATAATGAAAGGAATTAATTGTGATATGTCTAAGAATAGTGATAGTGGTGAAGAAATTAGTGGGGGATGACATAGATCATTTATGTACCGATTTTTAATGTATCCAAATTTACAAAGACACTAAACATATATGGCTCTAGTTTGAAAAATAATTATATAAAATCAATATTCACCTTAATTGTTGTAATATATATGTGAATTGTTTTGTGCCACCGCATTACGTGTATCAAGAGCCTTAAACTTGTAGAAGTTAAGTATTTTATACTATATAAAAACTTATGTATTTGAATTATAGAAAATATAGTCCTATTTGAATAATAACTTTCTAAATTTGTGATGTAAATTTCCTCATTTACTATAGGATATTTCATTCTGATCACTTTTTGTTTCTTTTGATGTGTGTTTTCATAACCAACGGTTCCCATAAAATACCTGAGGTTATAAAATAATTTAATTTCATCAGATCACAAATGATATGATATAAATTAATCAATATATGTTAAATGTGGTTAGTTTTTGTGATCTAATTTTAAAAACATGTCTCAAATAAAGTATTAATGACTGGTAATACATATAAGAGTTGTAATTGGCCAACTTGGTTTGACAAGGCAAGTAACCCTGAATGGTCTTCCACTAGGATAGATATAGAAAATATCCAAAATATTAAATTATTACTAAAGAAACAACAAAATACATCATGGATGAAAGGAAATACATATCAATGAGATATACAAACTCAAGAGAAATAGGCCAAACTAGAAAGATAATGTACACTACACTAGTCAAGTCTCCATGTGACCATCTTTCACCACTAAACCATCACACTAAGAAGGTGAAAAATAAAAAGAGAACCTGGAATGTTATAAGATTTCCTTACCTTTACTTGATTCCTACAAAACAACATCTAAAATAAGACAATATAAAAAGTATTTATTGAGCACATAGTCAAGTAGGATACTAAAAAAGAATCTATAAAATTACAAATATCAAGAACGAACAAGTTCTATATTAAAAAAATACTATTTATAAATCATTTTCATATATTAATAATTTTTGTAAACATTCCATTATTTTCAAAAAAATGTATACGATATTCACCAAATCTAGGAATATGTCAAATATAAAAGTAGGTAATCACTAGAAAAACCAACCATGGAAACACCATAAGATAAGAATATGAAAAGATAAACATGAAATAAACAATAAAGTGATTAGAAAAGTATAAATGGAAAAGAACACAATTTACTTCTCTAACCTATAGTGATATGTACTATACATGACAAAATCCTCAATCCATGCATATGGTGGATCCAACCATCATAACCTATAGTGCCATAACACACACTAACGTGACATAAAACATTATGTGGTATTACGCACTTGTAGAGCGACAATTTTATTCTTGACACACCCAAGGATACCCAGCATGATAAGTCTGTTAAAAAAATTAAGAACAAAAACCACCCTTTAAAAAAATTATTAAAATACATGGGGTTCGTAAAAAACATTTTTAAATCCAAATACATTTTATGATGTGAATACATTCAAAAAAAAACATTAGAATGTCAAATAATGCATTTTCATTCAATAACCTATGGAATTGAAAAAGAACATACTACAATCCAAGAATTAGAACAAGTTGTATAGATACATATACCTCACATTTGATGGAAACCTGGCTACCTTTGATAAAGGAGATTAGAAACCAATAAATCTGACATCAAAAAACAAGGAACAAAAGAAAACTAAAAAGGATTAACAGAAAATACTAGTTGATCATAATATCAAACTCATCCAACTCCACTTCCACAACCAATTGAAATCAAAAAGAAGAAAAAGGATTACAAGGGATATGTGACGCAACCACCAAAGGACTCAAAAACCGAACAGAGTGATCTGGAAAGAGATATATCACACAAAATCTCCCTAAATGTTGAGAGGGAGGCCTTCCCACCAGAAAAAAAAAGTTATGAGAATAGCATGGCTAAAACTACTATACATGAAACATTCAAATCATAAACCCCTTCCATGATGTGAATTCCATGAATTCTAGTATGCCAAAATATATTCACCTCATGTTAAAAAAAATCCAAATCGACCCCCATTAAGATGGGTAATGGTTTCATGGATTTCATATATTTATGCTCTGAACAAGATTCATAGAATCATCCTTATAATAGTTTCACATTGTTTAACCAATTCATGACATGAATATTTCCAGTAGGCAATGTACAATATATTTTTCTAAAGAAATTATTTGAACTATCTTTTGATTATATCCAAACCCAAGGAGTGACCTCTAAAACCATTTACGCATTTATTCTCGGACTCCACTTATCTAAAAAATCATGCATCCATAAAAATTAGGTCATCTTCCCAAGAAAAGGCTCTTTATTCCCATGAATAAAGAAATGAACTAAAAAAGGGAATAAAAAACAAGAGTCAAAGCATAATAGAAGTATGGTATTGGGTCATTATAGTCTACCCAACATTAATGTTTTTTATCCATGGAATAAAATCACAAGCCTGAACTAACAAATATATATTTTCACTACATTATCATCATTAATTACCACTGTCTCGTTCTTGGTTTTTGGACACAAAACACCCAACGGCTACGTATCCAATGATTGATGGACCTTCTTTCTAAAGGTAGGCGTTCGCCATATGGTCTTACCAGTGACACTTAAGAACTCACATTGGTCGAGAGGATGGGAAGTCGGGCTCATCACACCCTTTTGGGGGGGAATTATTGCTTGTTCGGGGACTCTCTTATAGATTTAAGATGTATTCATATGTTCACGAATCTTTGGTTTATACCCAAACATAGTATCCATGGATTCAACCCTGGTGGGAAACGGTCAACTGGACACAGGGGTTCGGAATCATTTATGCCCGAGTTTTACCATCCCTGGTTGGATTAATGACCCCAAAGGGTTGGAACTCGATTGAGGCAACCCTAGGAGTGACATGATGAACCAATTTGGAGATGATAAGATCGACCGACTATTGGGCTTGAACCTCGGGGAGGCTTCCTATGTACCCTATCTAGGAGGCAGGGATCAAAGTCCACGTATATCGGATAAACCGTTTAACATCATGCTAGACAGTGCATACAGTTTAACGTCATGTTGGACGAGGGTGGAACTCGACGTGAAGAAATGACCGAGCAGTGCCTCGTGGAGGCTTCCTAGGTACCATGCATTGACATGGATCAAAGTCCCCAGAGTTCGCTTAGTCTTGGGGCTTACGCTCTGGGGCAGCCCATAGGAGGATTTAATGGTCGATGATTACTCTCTTCCCACATGAGTCATGCTCGATGTGAGAAACAAGAGGCAGTAGGGACCAGAGGACCACGTCGCGAAAGGTGCGTCCGTGAAAAGCAGAGTGGGGCTTATGCATGAAGGCGTCCCAGGGTGATGAATTGGGGCTTACTCTCTGAGGAGGCCCAGAAGGTCGGGGCTTACTCCGAGATGGACGCTCGTAGAAACAAAGCCCAGTGGGAGAGGGAAAGGGGGTGCTCCTGTTCCCATCTCCTCTCTTGCAGTCCATGAGGGCTTCATTATGATGGGTATTTTAACACCCCCAAGGAGCCCTGGGCAAGTGTAGGGGCGGAAAAGGGATTCCCGAGATCATAATCCACATTACTGTGGGAATGTAAACCCATGAATGCTTCAGGAATATACTCAAGAGTCGGGTAATCCCCTTTGCCCCTATTTACCATGGGTGTGTGAACTCAAAATGGCACGCTGATGCGCCTGAAAGTTATACCACACAGATATGGTGGCTCTGGCGGAGGCCTTGGCAGGGGGCCGATGAATAGGCCAATGAGGGAGTCGCGGAGGACCTGGCTGGATCGGAAGGATTTTACATAGCCCTAGAAATGAGAACCTCGAAGTTTTTTGCTAACCATCGAGAGGTATGGGTGGTGGAACCCTTCGTGTGGGGAAGTTCCACGTGGCTGGAGAAACCATCTGCGAACCAGGGTGGTCCTTGGACTGATTGGTGTCCCGTGAACTTGGGCAGTTCGCAGCTTCATGTTCAATCTGCGAACCCGGGTGGCTCGCGGCTTCGGGTTCAATCCCCAAACTAGGGTGGTTCTTGGTGGGTTCGAGGCGGGCAGCAGCGACCAAGGGCAGCACCGGTCGGAGGTTCATGGGTCAGGGTTTCGCTCGTGGAGGAGGGTGCTCCATGGTACAACGGATGGGAAAAAATGCATAAATTCCCTGGTCCATTGGGAAGTCATCCATGGAGGGGTTATGGTTTTTGGTTCTCTTTTTTTTAGGTTATCGGTTCACCAAATTATTATGTGTTTTCCAATTCCTTCTTAATTCATATACCTACTGTGGTTTGCGGGTGGGAATTTTGCTGTTTGCGAAATCTGAAGCCTGCCTTCAACCAATCTCCTTCCTTTGAATCCTATTCCAGTTCTCTGATCCTTATTCTCCGATCCTTTCTTCTTTCCCCCTTGGTCTCCTTTTATAGATAGGGGAATAGAATGTATCTTTGGACATGTGGCACATTTTGCGGAGGCCCATAACCAAATACCCGGTTCACAGCTGACTTGGTCAATCCGCGATTCGCAGTGGGTATTGAATGCTCCCCTCCTTCGCGAGGAAAAATTAGGGTGTGCTCTGTTGCCGTGGAGGGTTTCGCCTCTATTCCGCGAATGACGGCGGCTGCGGCCTGAGCTGGTCGATGCGGTCTGTGGTTGGGGCGGTTCACGATGGTGAACCGGACTACCGCCCATCCTGCCTCGCGACCGCGGTGGCTCTTCACCTCCATTTCACGAATGACAATGGATCGTAGAGGGGGGGAGCCTCGCGGTGCGTGGCCACATTGTGCATCCGTGGACCAGTTCATAGACCAGTCCTTTGTGTCTCCTCTTTGATTATTTTTCCCCGATTATTTGGTGTGTTTGGGTAAAATTTTCTTTGCGGATTTTTCAGGACCCCACAAATTCCCTCCATTGGAATGGGGTCCAATCGGAACGAAGATGAGGCCTTTCCGATGAAAAGTGGTCCTGAAACTGATATGTTTTGTGGTAGAAAGGTGGACCTGGTAGGGGAACACACCTATAAATATGGGGAGCCCTCACTTGTCCTTTACCGAATTCTTTGTGAAACCAAAGCTCTTTCACCTCCGCATGTTTTCTCCTTGGCGAAGTTCTTTTTCCGTGAACCGGCAGCAGCCTCCATGAACCATTCTTCCTTTGCGGTCGCCTTCATCTGTGGACCAACTTCCCATCCGCGAACCATTACTCTTAATTAATTAAAAGGTAAGTGGTGACGGGTTGCAGAGGAACTTGATTTGCGGTCTCGATGCTCCATGGACTAAGATCTCTTGAACTTTAAAAATCATTTTAGACTTCTGAATAAAATCGGGATGAATTTCCATGGAGCAACTTGGTTTGTAGCTTCCTGGTCAAAACTCCATGGGCCAGGGCTTCACAGACTGATTTCTCGAAGGGCTAGTTCACGGAATGATGTCATTGCAGACCATCCTCCAAGGCCTCCTTGCAGATTTTGTTGTGAGGGCTCCTTAACCATTCATTTTTGTTATTCTTGTCCATATTTTTATTCCATACTGATTTATCTCATTGTACAGGGAGAAAATATGGTTCCCCCTCGTTCTTCACCAAGTTCTGCTGCAGAGCCCCTCTCAACTGCTGATCAACACCTGAAGGACATGGCTGACTCTGTTCAAGATGGATTCCGCCACTCCCTACTGTATTCCTTCTTTGCCAACCGGCTCTCCAAATCACAGTAGGAATATCCTTTTTCTAACAACCTTCCTACCTATGGGTTCGGTTTATTGTCTGATACCTCGATTTCAGAACCCTCTCGTGACAATAATCCCGAAGCAAGGATATTTACCAACACTATTCCCCAGTTCGTGATCCCATCCGCGGGCGGCCTGCCTCGAGGGGTACAGCTGTCAGATCTATGTTGAATCACCTTCCAGTATCTCCGACAGGAGGACCACATCAATAGGAAGGAACAATCCACTGCTATCGGAGTATTTCCCGCAGCACCATGGTAGGCGACCAGCATGGATGGCCGACGAATCAGGATCTCTGACCGGGAGGAGAATTTAAGCCATTGGATTGGGTTGGCCCTTCTGGGTCCATCAAGGCTGTGCAGAATTTGGGGTCGAGTTGCAAGTCGTGGGCTTGTATGAAGCTTACTAGGTGTCCTAAACCAATACCTACCGGCCTCACACCCCCACCAAGCAACTTATGAGTCTTTGGAGCCCAGACACCGACACTTTCCATCTGGTCCATGGGGAAGTGGGCATTAGCCTGTGGGACGTCTTTCTGATTTCAAGGGTCCCCTTCATTGGGAGTATCTATGATGAGTTCCTGCCTCCTTCCTATATGTGGGAGAATGAGAAGAGGACTCCCCCCCTAGTGAAGCATCTCATTAACTAGGCTCAGAAGCACTCAGAGGATAAGTCTCCAAACCAGCTCTTCTGATACCATGAATGGGTCACGGATTTCATGAGAAAGAAGAAATCTGATGAATCTGCGGCTCTCCCACGCAGACCCGTGACAAGCCCTACGATGGAGTCCTGTAAGCTAGGGGAAGTTATTGGCTGACTTTGGAGAAAGGTTATTTTCGTGGCTGGGGTTGGGAGCTTATTCTAGATGTCGATCGATTGCTCCGCCTAGCAGCTTTTCTGGCCATGTTCTTAAGTGGCTTGTTATTACCCGTATGCGAGGTTGGTGGCGTGTGGGTCACTGTATTTGTCATGGAGGCACACATGGATACCGGTAACATTATCAACCTAGCCATCCCAGTACAGGCCAGGATTTACCAGTGACTTGGCAACCTTACTGATGGGAATCGTCCAAACAGAGTGGCTGGCCCATTCCAAATTCTCTAGGGATGGTTAAGCGTACACATCAAGAACTGTTACACCTTCATCAACCCTCTTCAGATTCCAGGCACCACATTCTGGACATACTTGCAACTAACCAGTGGGGTTATGCCCGAAGAGTCGGCGACCCAAGAGAAGGATAGTCAACAGACAGTTTCGAACAGGCGTCTGCTATCAAGTCGAATTTCGAATTATGACTATTTCAATTTTCTTCTATTTTCTTCTCCGGTTTTCACAATTACGAACACCATAACAGAATATTTTAGCAATTGGTGTTACCTACTCTCCCTCTGAGAGGGTATTCTAGTGGCTCTTATTAGTGGGTAACTGATCTGAGAGGGGTACACGCCTTGTCGGTTTGGGCGTCAATTTGGCTGCGTCCAAGCACAGTGTCCTCCCGCACTTAATAGTGCCCACCAGAACAGTCATTTGATGGCGGCCAGACAACTGTGGTTAATGTTTACTCGGGAGTATACCGTCTGTGAGGTTATGACCCCCATGCTAACGGACACCATGCCTTTCTTATCTAATCATTATGATGACTCCTGGGTATAATTTTACCCAAATGGCAAGCTAGGGACATTAGTGCCCACCATCTCAAGTCCCAAACCGTCAAAGGGAAAAAGGAAGTGAAAGGAGGATGAAGTTCCAACTAGGCCAGGCAAAATACTTCGTCACCCGACTAGTCTCATACTTCCGGGGAAGATTTTAATAGATAGTGGTGTTTCCTCTCACGCCCTCGAAGCTGCTCGAAGGGGGTTGACTATCCCTGCCGATGCCGCCTTTCCGACGGCTTGGGGCCAATGGGACGAATTCAAAGCCCGGTCAGCCTTTCAAAATCAGTACACCAATCCTCTATGGTAGTATCTTCAAGAATCAGAGGTATCTTTTGATGGGATAGGCTACATATCTGCTCCCGATGACATTCTCTATGACACGGGCCCCGAGAGGGCCGTTCGATATCTCCGGGACCTTGAGGTCTATATTCACGCACGCTGGGGGTATGCGGTGTTGACGTGTGGAGACCAAGCCATGTTGCACCTGATTACTGATGAGGAGGAAGAATAAATTGACCACTCTTCAGGGGGTGATGATTTTGATGATCTCCATGTCACAGCTGAAGTAGGGTAATTCCCCTCCCTTCCCGTGAGGTCTTGTCCACAGGTAGCCCCAGAGAGTTCTAGGGAGGTGGTGGGATCTGTAATGAAAATACGGCCATTTACACCCTTACCGGATTCTACCACCACCCAACCTTCTCAGGTTGATCCTCCTCAATCGGCGATTCATGCCATGGCTGCCTTCCCGGAGGCTTGGAAGATTTGGGATGACCTGAGAGTTAGTGGTTCGGATGAAGAGTTTTGGGCGTTTCGTCAAACAGGCCCTCTTAAACTTCTGGGTATCAGGACAATCTTCGCTCCACCCCACTTACACCTGGAAGAGGATTTAGATGAAATAGTTACCTCATTAAAGGAGATGGATGCATACATTCATTCACTCCGGAATTGTCTCTATGGGAGCATTCGGTTGTCTATGATGATTAGACGTCACGAATTGTCCGACCCTGAAGAAGAGGTTGCTCTGCTCGCCCATTCTGACTTCTACACCCCTTTATTGTGGAAGTTCTAAGGTTTGTTCCTTTTATGCAGGGTGCCGAAGAATCTCAAGGGGTGATTCCTTCTCCAGAGTATACCCCTCATGGTACAGCGGCGGGGGAGCATGTGCTTTCTCCCACAAGGGTTATCGAGGAAGGATCTTCTGGCACAACTGAGCTCATGGAGGAGAACATCACAGATTCGGCTAGGGTCTCTCCTCCTCCCATCCCTTCCAGAATTCTGGGTGAACTGTTCCCTGGGTAGATCCAGAGATGGCAACAAGCGTTTCTTTTATCGGAACAGCTCAAACAGGGAACGTCGGGTAATCATGACTTCCCATATTCTCATTCGCCAACTTGCATTCTTAGACTTCGTCAGTCGTTAACTGCTTAACGTATAGTGCAGGACCACACAGGGATCTGGTTGTGGCTACCCAAGTGATTCTACCTTCTGCCTCCTTACCGCCTGTAGAATCTCCTGTAACCACGCCTAGGCGTGATGAGATGGAGAGCCCTACCAGAGGGGCCAACAATAGGGCTTTACTCCCTCCCTTATCTGTCAAAGATATGCCATAGCAAGAACCATTGGTATCCTAGACCCTTGCTGATTAGATAACTTTTTCAATTGCGGAGGACAACGGAGCACCCATGATCACTGAGGGAGCTCCAGATCTGACGGAGCCAACCACCCCAGGATCAACGAATCCTATGATGATGGAAGAAGAGTCTATAATTAATCCGGTTGCTGGAAACCCGGAGCGGGCCATTATCTTGTTCACCAGGGAAGTGGTTTCTTCGAGCTTGGTCTCCATAGGTGACCGATTGGAAATGGATTTGGAGACTGCGGGCCTTAGGCATGGCCTTAGGCCCTGGACCCTTCTGGGGGCTCCCCGGATTCCCTTTCTTATCGAAGATGTGACATTCTCTTCGAGTGGCTGTCGTGACAATGCAGAGCTTACAGATGTAGATGCCTCATTGATTAGGAGTAAGTTCCCTAGTCTTCTACTACTGATTGTTTTTTCTTCCCTTCTCTAATTAGGGGTAATCATCTGTCTTACTGACTCTCGGCATTAGGACCAAAACCTCTGGCGCTGGAAATGGTATTGCCAGACCCGGCTGTGCCTATGACCACAACTGTCGGGGTCGAAGCTGCCAGAGTGCCAGAGCATGCGGGCGAGGCCGCCTCAGGTCCCTCCATGGTGACGTTCATTGACGAAAATGTGTCCTCATCTAGGAGTGATTCAGAGCCCAATCAAAAAGTCCTCTCCAGCCTTCGACCCACTCGCCAAAGGGCTTGGGAGAAAATATGGAGACTGATCTCTCAAACGCCCTTGGTCGAGATGCCGAACAAATTACCGAGGCTATGGAATTTATTTATGCTATTGGGATTTGATGGCTTTGACTATCGTGGTGTTTATGACATAGTCAAGAAGGTAGTAGCTGATCGAGAGAGACTAGGTGATTTCGAATCTCGCCTTTCCACTGCCCAATCTGAAGCCTACCTTTCTGTGACTCGGCAGCTCTGCCTAATAGATGCTCATGACCACGCCGGGGTCATCGCAGGGATTCAGAGAGAAGTTATTGAGTAGCGTTCTCACCTGGAGGTGCTGAAAAATGAGATACAACAGATGCAGCAGGAAGAGGCCAACGTCTCCGCCCTAATTGGAGAAGGGGAGCGCCGGATGGAGTAGGAAATAAGGGCATGCACAAAGGTGGATTAAGTGGTAGAAGAATTACGGGCTGGTGCAGAAGCTGAGACGACCCTACTACGGAATCTCTCTCAGGCAATCGAGGATTCTCACTAGCACCTGATACAGCTTTGTGAATCTACCGAAAAACTCCTGTAATCAACGTTTGCACTAGAGGAGGCTCTGGATGGTGGATTCCCTTCTTACCCACTTTGTTATGGAACAAAGAAACATTTCTCCTTAGTGCCTTTTTCACCTTTTCATGTGATAGAAACTATTTGGTACGATTGCTACATATGTTAATTCTTTGAACATATAATAATCTGGGTCGAGGACTAATAAATCAAGATCTATCTTTTTCCTAGACCATGGGGTCCAGCGAGCGTAGTCTGACTATTGCTAGGGTTTTATAGGAAAACCTTACAAATGTTTTTGTATTTTTCTCCTTTTAATTCCCTGATTTTTCCTGGGCCCATTTGGTATGGACCCAATGGGTATAACTCGACTTTTTCTTAGGCCGCCCTTTTCGGGTTTTCGGCCTAACAGGCTTTGTGCCTCTTTCTTCTGTGAGCGGTTTAATGTCTCGCCGATAAGAATATCATTACAAATGTTTTAGGTCGAACATCTTTGACCACATATGGAGAGGCAAGGGCCCCAAATGGGTTCAAATTATTAAAAGATGTCATAATACCCTTCAAATGCATGTGGGGGCAAACATGTTTGAATTTGAGCGGCATGCAGGGCATGTCTCAAGGCATGGGAGTCGTGTCGGAGTACAGAGGTACGAAGAGCATTGCCTAAGTAAAAATTGCCTTTGGTAGATGGGCTAGGGGAAATAAATATGCAAAGCGACTGAGGTCATGGTATACATAGTCATACAAAGGTGTCCTTAAGTGAAAGACTTATCCATTTCTGATGGCCAGGGGACTTCATAGAAGTCTGGCTTATGGAAACCATGATGGGTGGCATGGAAAGGAATGAAAACCACCATGGGTGGCTCAAAAGGGGGATGTGACATCTAAAAGGTCTTTGGGAACATCCTTACTAATCAGGAGCGTGGTCTGGGGAACACATCCCTATGCATTTAGTCGGCGTAAGGGATGGTTGAGGCTTGATGCAGTTTAAAGTCATGCAGCTGGGACATCATCTGAAATGGAATGACATCTCTTGGTTCTCAGTAATCTTGTCAAAAACATTCTGCCACATTTAGGTGGGATTATGGAGGAGGTTGGTAATCTGTAGCTCATAGGGTTTCCGAATCCTGGGATAGAAATGGGGGCTCAGAGGCCAAAAAGGTGTACGGAGAGAAGCATTGCCTAAGGAAATCTTACCTTTGGTAGATGGGCTAGGGGAAATCAATATGTAGAGCCACTGAGGGCATGATATGTATAGTAATAAAAAGGTGTCCTTAAGTCAAATTCTATCCACTTCCGATAGCCGAGAAACTTCAGGGAAGTTTAGATTTGGAACCACCAGGGGTGGCTTATGAGAGTTCGGCTTTTTCTGAGTGCAGAGTATGGTTTATGATGAGAGTGTGCCTGAATACGAGGGAAATATCTAGGACAATCTTCCTGAGAATTGGTGAAGTAATTCTTTCTCAAGTTGATGTGAGGCGGTGGTTCGTGCAGGTCTGACCCGTGCACTACAAGACAGATAAAATCCTATGTTCCTTACTAAACCTTTGATGGGTTCGACCGCGCAGTTTAATGTCATGCGTTAAGGAAGAGGAGCATTATTAAAGGTTTCTGTGCAGTTTAACATCATGCGGTGAGGATGTGGGTCATTTTTGAAGGTCTCTATGCAGTTTAATGTCATGCAGCGAGGACGAGGGCATTTGTTTTTGAAATTTTCTATGTAGTTTGACGTCATGCAGCGAGGATGGCTTCCATTTAGTTTGGCATCGTGCGGTTAGGACGAGGATATCTTTAAGGGTTTCCGTGCAGTTTAATGTCATGCGGCGAGGATAGAGGGCATTATTGCGAAGGCTGCTCTTCATCAGAATATAACTAGTCTTAAATACCACAAAATGCCCTAGATGTGGAAGGGGGTTGATGGTGTAAATCATGGTTCCAGGGCTTCTTGGATCAAGAAAGTTGATATGGGGGATCTGAGGCCGGTAAGCATACGGGGATAGGAAGAGCATCGCCTGTGGAAATATTGCCTTTGATGGATGAGCCAAGGGATATAATTATGCAGAGCTGCTGAGGGCATGGTATGAATAGTCATACAAAGGTGTCCACGGGTCGATGACTTTCCACTTCTGATGGCCGTGGGTGGTCATGAGGATCCACGATTGTCCGGGCCACGAAGACTTTCATCTGTTGAGGAAATATCATGACATGTCGAAGATATTTGTCCCTGGTTGCTATTAAATATTAAAGAGCCTCCCTGTGCTGATTTATCTTGCTCACGGGGGTGTGCCTTCGCTCCTTGCAGTTTAACATCGTGCAGTGAGGATGAAGTACTCCTAGTTTACCGGTCATAGATCTCGGACCATTGGGTGACTATTGTTGTAGTCACTCGAAGGATGATTAGGAAAAGTTGTTCTGATATACTTAGAACAAGGCGGGGGTGAAGGTCATAAACTTCAACGTTGAGCTTTCCCGGATCAGGAGTTGTGGTGTGGGGCTCTGAGGCTGGTAAGCATACGGAGCTAGGAGAAGTATCGCCCAATTAAATCTTGCCTTTGATGGACGAGCCAGGGGCTATCATTATGTAGAGCTGCTGAGGGAATGGTATGCATAGTCATACATAGGTGTCCATGGGTCGATAAAATTCAACTTCCAATGTACATGAATGATTATGAGAATCCGTGATTTCTCCCAGTGTAGAGTTCGGCATGTGGGGATAATGGTGTCCAGGTATACAGAAAACATCTTCACTACAATTGTCCATTGAGTCAAAGTAGCCTAGTCCTGGTTTGATGTTTATTGATGCAGGTCGCTATGTGAACCACTGACAAACACATAGGCTATCCAGATAAGGATTCCCTGGAAACATCTGGATGTGAAAAGGGGAATGAACTTGCAATAAACTTTTCCATAAACTTCTGGATCAAGAGGTATGGTATGGGGGCTTTGAGGCCAGTAAGCATACGGAGCTAGGAAGAGTGTCACCTGTGGAAATATTTCTTTTGGTAGATGGGATAGGGGCTATCAATATGCAGAGCCACTGAGGGCATGGTATTCATAGTCATACAAAGGTGTCCATGGGTCGATCACTTTCCACCTCCGATGGCCATGAGTGGTTATGAAGATCCATAATTATCCGGGCCGTGGAGTTTGATGTGTGGAAAGGATGTATCAAATGTGCAAGGAGTATCTCCATCTCGTATCGCCATGTGTCCTGGGTGGGTCACGATGAAGTCTGTGCTGTTTAACGTCATGTGGTGAGGATGAACTCCATGCAGTTTAAAATTATGCGGTCAGGACAAACTCCATACAGTTTAACGTCATGCAGTAAGGACGAAGATATACACCTCGTGCAGGTCTGGTCCGTACACGGGGGAAGGGGAATTTTTAACATCATTGTCCATGTAGTTTAACTTCATGTGGTAAGGACGAGAAGTACACCCCGTACAGGTCTGGTCCATGCACGGGGGAAAGAAGGCACTTTTTTTTGAAGGGTTGGGCCAAGACTGGGGATACCGGCGTCGCTATGTATCCTGTGAGGGTAGGAATCAAGCCGTACGTAGTTCTCTGGAATCCGTACACCCCGCGTAGGTCCAGTCCATACACAAGGGGAGGGGCATTCTTAATTCTTGTTATTCGTGCAGTTTAGCATCATACGGTAAGGACAGAATCCATGCAGTTTATCGTCATGCGGTGAGGACGGACTCCTGGCAGTTTATCGTCATGCGGTGTGGATGTGAATACACCCAGTGCATGTCAGGTCTGTACATGGGGGAATATGCATTTTTGTTTTTCTTTTTGAGGTGGATGGTCCATGGTGTGCAATTATAGCATCACTACGTATCCTGCGAGGGTAGTAATCAAGCCTCACATAGTTCTCTAAAAGATGATACACCCCGTGCAGGTCTGGTCCATACACGGGGGAAGAGGGAATTTTTTTTTTGAAGTGGTTGGGCCAGGATAGGGAATCTCAGTGTCACTATGTATCCTGCAAGGGCAGGAATTAGGCCATACATAGTTATTTGTAAAGATGATACACCTCGTGCAGGTCTGGTCCGTACATGGGGGAAAGGGGACATTTTTTTTGAAGTGGGTGGGCCAGGATAAAAAATCTCGGCATCGCTACGTATCCTGCAAGGGTAGGAACCAATACATACATAGTTTTATGAAATCCGTGCACTTTACCATCATGCATCAAGGATAGTGTCCATACAGTTTAACTTCATGTGGTGAGGATGAAGTAAAAAATGAAAACCATGCAGTTTAACATCATGCGATGAGGATGGGGGGCATTATTAGATTCTGTACAGTTTAACGTCTTGTGGTTAAAATGAGGTGCTTGGCAGTTTAATGTCATACAGCTCGGACGATTTCCATACAGTTTAACGTCATGTGGTCAGGATGAGGTGCTTGGCAGTTTAATTTCATACAGATCGGATGATTTCCATACAGTTTAATGTCATGTGGTCAGGACGAGGTCTATACAGTTTCTATGCGAAATACTTATTTAAGAATCTTGCATTCGTAGGAGCCATGGTGGATTGCCCGTCCAAGAAGATCAGGGCATACGCTCCGTTGGAGTAGACCATGTGTACAACATATGGTCCATCCCACTTGGGCTCCAGCTTTGGAGGCTTCTTTCCAGGTATCATTGATTTCCGGAGGACCAGCACTAATTCTCCTTCCTAGATAGACCAGAGGTGGACCTTTTTGTTGAAGGCTCGTGCGATCCAGTTCTAGTACACTTCCAGTTGGTGCAGAGTATGCAGTCGCTTCTCGTCTAGCTGTTCCAATTCAACTAGCTACTTTTTTGACTTCTCATCATCAGATAATCGATCACAGATGGAAACATGGAGTGGGTGATGTTGGAGTTCAATTTGAAGGACTGCCTCCGTGTCGTACACCAATGAGTACGGGGTAGACCGAGTAGCGGTGCGGATTGTGGTTCGATAAGCCCAGAATACATGGAGGAGTTTATCCGGCCATGAATTCTTGTCTTTGTCCACCATTTTCTGGAGGATGTTGGAAAGGTTCTTGTTGAAAACTTTTATCTGTCTGTTGGTCACTGCATGGTAGTGGGATGAGCGGCTATCCTTGATACCATACTCGTGGTATAGATTTTCCAACTCAGCAGAGCAGAAATTGGTGCTGTTGTCCGTCAGTATGGTATGAGGGACACCAAATCTGGTGATGATATTGGTCTTCACAAAGCAGACAATATTGCTTTCCCCGACTTCCGTGAGGGGTATGTCTTCTGCCCATTTGGAAAAGAAGTTGGTCACCGTGAGGATATACTTCAGGTGTTTGGAAGTGGCAGGAGGATATGGTCCCACGACGTCCATCCCCTAGAGGGAAAACGGCCAGGAGTACATAACTTGATGAAGTAACTCTAGGGGATGGTGTATGAAGTTGTCATGGATCTTGCATGAGTAGAAATTTGCGGTAAAATGCTCGCAATCTCGTGCCACGGTGGGCCAGTTGTAACCAAGACATTGAACCTGATGGGAATGCTTGGTCCATAGTTGATGTGCTCCACATGCTCCTGCATGTAATTCAGTCATTACGGCAGCAGTTTCTTCTCTGTCAATGCATAAGAGGAGCACTCTATCGAGGCCTCGTTTGTAGAGGACCTCTTGCTGACCCGCGCCACCATATAGGACAAAGTTGATTGCCCTTCTCCGTATTTGCTCTCTTTCATCCTTGTCTAATGGAAGATCTCCCTGTTGAAGGTAATTCATGATGGGGGTCATCCAGCCGGTAGTATGAGCATATGGTTCGTGGACAGGATAGAATTCATGGATCTCTTCTGTCTTAGCTTGAACAAATGACAATAAAATTCAACGGCGAGCAATACTGATGACTGTTTCATCCCAGTCTAGATCAGCTGGGGTTGTGGCTGCATTGGCTAATGCATCAGCCTGAGCATTCTGGTACCGGGGAATATAATTCAATGTTTGTTCTATGGAGAACTCGGCCATTAACCCTCGGACATGGTCAAACAAGGGGATCAACTCCTCCTTTTTAATAGCATAGTCACCATTGACTTTCTTGATGACCAGCTCTGAGTCACCTTTTACCTTAAGATATTTTACTTGTGCCTAGAGTGCGAGCTCTAGGCCTGCAATGAGGTCTTGATATTCCTCTTCATCGTTTGGAAATGCCACTGGTAGGAGGAAGGAATACAGCAAAACTGCATTTTCTGGGGACACGAGTATTATCCCCAGACCCACGTTGTTGAATCTGGGATCCTCCATCCTCTTCCCGGTGGGGCTTCGGGACGCGCCGTCAAAATAAATTTACCATGTTGGGACCTCCTCTTGAAACGAAAAGATATCTTCATCAGGTAGTTCAGTGTCCAGTGCAGTGGTCCCTGTTGAAGGGTTCTCTGCCATAATGTCTGCTATTGTCTGGCCGCTGATGGATTTTTGAGGCACGAACCGGATGTCGAACTGCTGCAGGATGACCGCCCATCGAGATAGGCGTCCGGTTAGCATCAGGCGAATGAGGATGTACTTGAGTAGGTTACTCCGTGAGATCAAACGGACCTCATGATGCTACAGATAATGTCTCAAGTTTTGAACCACGAAGATCAAGTCCAGGCAGCTCTTCTCGATATTTGAGTATCGAGTCTCAACATCAATCCTGGTTCGACTGAGGTAATAAAGACTGTTTTAACTGCCAGCGTCGTTCTTCTGTGCGAGGAAGGCACCCAATGAGCATTCTAGGGAATTCATATATAGAATGAGAGGCCTTCCTTCTACCAGGGGCATGAGCACCAGTGGGATTAAGAGGTACTTCTTCAAGTTGACGAATGCCTCTTGGTAGTCATTCGTCCACTGGTACGTGACCCCCTTCTTCATCAACCTGGTGAAGGGAAAATATTTGCCTCCCAAGTTGACAATAAACCGCATAGTATAGGCTAGTTGTCCTTGGAATCCCCTCAGCTCAGTGAGATTTCGAGGGGGTGGCAGGCTCAGGATAGCCTTTGTCTTCTCAGGGTCTACTTCGATGTCGCGATGGCGTACGACGAAGCCAAGGAATTTCCCTGAGGTAACTTCAAAGGCACATTTCAGGGGGTTCATCTTCAAGCTATGATGTCGAAGCTTGTTGAAGACGGTCTCAAGGCCTGACAGGTGATCTGAGCGCTGTCTGGAAATAACTACTAGGTCATCCACATAACATTCAATGAATTTCCCCAGGAACGGCTTAAAGATCTAATGCTTGGCACGTTGATACGTGGCGCCAGCATTCTTGAGACCAAAGAGCATAACCCTGTAATAGAATACCCCTTGAGGGGCCCTAAATGCAGTGTATTCTTCATCTTATTGGGCCATCCTGATTTGATTATATCCGGAATAGCCATCCATGAAGGATAGAGCCTCATACCCGGTCGTCGCATCAATTAACAACTCGGTGATTAGAAGTGGGAAGTCATCTTTCAGACAATGACAATTTAGGTCTCTGAAGTCAATGAAAGCATGGATTATCCTGTTCTTTTTCATAATGGGGATGATTTTGGCCAAAAAAATGGGGTACTAGACCTCCCTGATGAAGCCTGCTTTAATGAGATTATTGAATTCAGCCTCTTTCTTGGAAGCATGTGAGGGGTGTGTCCTTCTAGCGGCCTGTTTATAGCCCCGGTGGTGTTTTGGAAGACCCAGGTGATGGGTTGCTACCTCAGGTCGAGTCCTTGAATTTCCGTGTAATTCTATGCAAAGACATCCCTATGTTGCCTTAGGAAGGAGGTATATACCTCATGTTCCTCGGGAGACATGGCTGCGCTAATGAGAGTGGGCCTCGGGTCTTCTTCGGTACCCAGGTTTATTTCCCTGAGCTCATGCACGGTGGTGGAGATACCCTCCTCAAATGCAGGAGGTGCATCTCTGAGATCATCCACCTCTTATTCTCCCAAGTCCACATCTTCTTGATCTGATGAGGATAGAGTTTCCGATCTGAGCCTTCGAGGGTTTGAGAGAGAGGCATCGTGGGCATCCATGCTTGTGTATTCATCCCCAAATCGAGGGTTGGTAGACGTTCCCACGTTTTCGTGCTTGTCCATCGTGGTTGAAGTCATGAGGGAATCCGAATGCGTGTCTAGACATGAACTCCCACTCTCAACATAGTTGATGGGCAGGACATAATCTCTGACAAGCTGCCTGAGGTGGTCATCGGGGACTATTTCCAGGCCATTTGGAGCGGGGATCCAGTCGACACTGTCGACCAGAGGCTTCTTCGTCTTTTGCTCATAGAACTCGACATCGATGTAATGTGACTCGAAGATCTCGAAAGGGGCCTTGTCGACGTGCAACATCCCACTTTGACCATTGATGCGGTACTGGATACACTGGTGGTAGGATGATGGAACGTCCATGTGCTTATGGATCCATGGCCTTCCCACCAGGGCATTGAATGATGTGCTCTGCCAGACCACCAGGAATTCTGTGTAGGCTACCAGGTCACTAAAATGGGTCTTTAGCTTAATCTGACCCATCGGTTTCTGCTCACTCTTGTCGTAACCTAACAAAGTTGTGGTTGAGGGAATTAGACCGTCCTCACTGTAGCCCAACTTACGGAGTGTCCGTAGGGGAAGGAGTTTAACTCCAGAGCCATTGTCTATAAAGAATTTTCAGATCTCAATACCATTCAGTGTTCCAGACACATATAGCGGTCTGATTTGTCCCTGCATGATGGCATCTTCGTCCTGATCGGTGAAGGAAATCATCGCATTGCATTCAGCTGGTCCAGTCTCGGTCCGGTAAATCTTGGCGGCGGCTACCTCATCTTGGAATTCCTAGGTGCTGATCAAAGCTTTGATGAGAGCCTCCCTAAGGTCGGCTGACAAATTTAGGGCATCCAGGATTGAACACCTAGCTGGTACTGATGCCAGCTGCTTAAGGATGTTGTATTTTTGCTCCAGCGGTCGACGCTTCTCTGTTGGTGGGAGACACTTAGCGGGCGCTTTGGGAGCTGGTGAATTTGACAAGGAGGGAGCGGCTGCAGGGTCGGATGTTGATGGTGTTCCTGCATTTTGAAGACTTGGCCTAGCAGGTCTATTTTTGCGCCCTAGTCGACTAGACACTTGCTCCTCCTCTGGTGGGTATCACATAACAACAAGGCCAGAGTGGCTTCTTGTGGAGGTGGAGGGGAATTCCCTCTCCTGCTGAGTCCGCTGAAGGGCCCTCCCACGAGTTTCCGCAATATTGAAGATCTGGGCCGGGGTCCAACCGTAGGGTTGGTTTTGGTCACAGCTGCGCCTCCCCTGGTATCCCCTGACTCTGTGATTCCTCCTCTCGGCTCCTTGTGCAGGAAACTCGGGTTCATAATCATACCCTTCTTCAGGGAATGATTCCATGAGATGGATGGCGTTGATAGAACCAAAGATTGGCTCTTCATCCTCTAACAGGTCAACCTGGTCGGTTGTCTCTGATGGTGCCGTTTGGTGGGTCAGTGCCCGTTGTGCCAAATTCAAGGTCATAAAGTCTGCCAGGTTTGGTACTAACTTTGGTCCTGTCACAGACGGCTCCTCTTGTGATTGCTTCCTCCTTCGGCTCCATCTGGATGACCAGATTATGGAGGGTTTTGAGGCCGATGTTGTCGGGTATGTGGCTCCAGGGGCTACTGGTGGAAACACCGGCAGCTGTAGATGAGGTCATAGTATTCCTTTGGCTCGGTTGGTAGTCTTTCGAGTCATCCAGTAGTCAAATTTCTGCCCCTGCTTGCTGGTGACTTTCTACCACCCCTCCTCCTTGTCGGAGTCGGTGGTAGAGATATATGCCACATGTGATGGGGGTAGTCCCAGGTTGACTTGTTTGGAATCTACCATCCTCTACAGAGGGTCTTTGAAGATGAATAATTCTCGGATACTATGCACTAACATCCGGTGGTAGGGGTAATAATCTGGCATGTCATCACGGCTGACTTCTTTAGGTTTCCTTGGCTCCAGGATGTGGAGCAAGTTGCAGTTCATGGCGGCAATAAAGTAGCCACGAATGTGATCATCTCAGAATGAGTATACTTTCTGTCTTCGTTCCACAAACTGGTTCCACTTCGGTTCTCACTGATCATCCTGTTTAGGCGGGGGCGGCCGTTGATATTCAGGGGGCCCTTGACAATTTCGTGGAGGCTTGAGCGGTGGAGCGGGCATAGGGGGTGGCTTGAGTGTGACAGCGGATGCTTCAGCTCTAGGAGCTCTCTTCACCGGATCCTGTGAGGCTATTCTGGACTTTGAATTAGTCCGCTGTAGGGAGTCCTCAATTCTCTGGGCAATGGACGAGAGATGGAGGAAGCCAGTGGTGCACTCCACCGGTATGAGGGGTGTTCGCATCTAGTCTCTAAGATTATCTATGCATATGGATAGCATCTCATCTTGAGGCATTAACCTGTTCAGATAATAGGTCAAACCTTTCCATCTGGTGATGAAATATGAGACCCTCTCGTTCTCCATCTGCTTGCAGTTCATGAGATCACTGACTGTTTTTGGAGGCAGCGTTGAACTGAAGTGGAACAGGAACTGCTGCTGGAGGTCCTCCCAGCTCTTTATCGACTGGGCCGGCAGACTCGTATACCAGACGATGGTGTATCCCTGCAGGGTCCGAACGAAGAATCCAAGTTCAACTTCTTCTTGTTATTCTAGAGTTCCCATCATGGGGTCGCAATAGGATGCGTAGTGCATAAAATGCTGCTCCGGATCGCCTAACCCGTTGAATATGGGGAATAAAGGGCTCCCAAAATTGGGTGGAGGTGGTGTGTTGGTCACCCAATCTGGGTAGGGTTTCCGCTCCGGCTGTATCGGAGCGTGTTGACCTTCCATCGCTTCCAATCTAGATATTAATGCCTCAATGGTATTGGTGAGTCCCTAGTTTACATCCTACTGGGCCCGGTCTTAGGCAAGCGTAGCCTGAGGCATTGCCTGATGATCCGGATTGGCCGGCACCAAGGTTGCATATTCTGTTCGGGTTACCCTCGGAGTTTTCAGGTGTACTTTCTTCAGTTGCCTCCTAAGTGGAGGAAAATGCTGGTATTCGTCCGGGTCCACATCCAGGGAGCGGGACGGGCCTGGCTCCTCATTGGGTAGGAGCCCTGATCCTGCTTTGTTTGTCGGGGAAAGCCTTAGCCTTTGAGGTACACTTGTTGTGTGTGCATCACGTGGCTCTTCTTGGGACGCACTTTGAAGAAGGCGGTTCCTCTAGAGCAGCTCGGCTATAAGCCGCCTCAACTCTTTCATCTCTTGTTCCTGTCAAGCGAACCTCTCTTCTAGCATGAGTGGTTCGTTTTTATCGAGGGAAGGGAACGGGTTGAGGGTAATCATTCCCTTGTTCTTGTCCTTGTTGGAAGCTCACTGGGTAGGCGGAGGGAGGTTAGCTAAAGGGGCGGCCATATTTAAAGCGGCCCTCTGTTTCTGGGTGTGCACACCTGGGGGTTCATTGTGAGTCATAGCCTGACCGAACCCATCGTCTCCCGATCCGTCTGGATTTTCATTTGCTCCTGTGTCACCCACGGGGTTAGCCTCTATGGCGTTGATGAACGCGTATTTCAGGGTGGGGGGGACTTCATCTTCCCAATAGGAAGAGGATATCCCGCGTCTTCGGATGGCATTCCCTTTCATGAACTGGGATTTCCTTCGAACTTCTTGACGAAGGGTGACACAGAGAGTTTTTTTATGCGACCTTATGGTGTGCCTTTCTCTCAGACGGGATGATGATTTCAATGATGGGATGGGACGGGAGCCTCCTCTTCTGACTATCCTCCCTAGACGAGAGAATACTGATTCTCGTAGGGGAGATTGTTGTTGAGGGGGTAATAATGCCCCAGCCCTAAGGGCTGGGGCTAGCTTTGTTCCATGGACATTGAGTCTCTTCCTAGTTTTATTGGTCTTACGGAGGAATTTCTTGTTAAAAATGCCCCTAGACATGCAGGCTGGGGTTGACCTTGGATTGTGGCAGTGGCTGCAGCTATCGCGACCTGCCTGATCTCATGTGCCCGCATCCGGGGGTGAACCGGATCTGGTGCCGAATTCACCTGTGGATCAGTCCCTTCTAGGGAGGTAGGCATAGATCGTTGATTGGCCTCTCTTAGGTGAGAGGCCTGCTGTATGCTCTCGGTGGCCTGATTCAGGATTTTTTGAATGGCTCATTCCCGCTGGGCCTGACGCTTTTGGGACTTACTCGAGGCCCGTCTCTGTTGGCTGTGTTGCCTTTCCTGAATAGGGGGTCCACCCGATTGCCATCTCGATGTGACGATGTTACACGATACCATGCTGAATGGGTTTTTCTGGGCGGGGAGCGGAGTGAAATGAAGAGCTCCGTGTTTCCCCATCCCCTGATATAGACTCTATTTGGAGCGTCACCGATTAGGTTGTGCAGTTCATGCACTGCACGAAGGCAAGCTGCCACTATATTCCCTTTGCGCCTCTCTGGGTGTTGTTGTCACATCGAGGAAAGGGCCTCCAGGTGGATGTTACAAAGAAGGTCCCCTATCGTCTTGACGTGGTCTACATACACATCATAGGGCAGGAATCTTGACTTTAGCCGGCGGAGGGTCATCCATATATTATGGCAGATGCCATGCATGGATTCTTCTGACAATTCTCTGGGTATATCGAACTGAGAGGTGGTCGTGGGCTAAAACATGACTGGTATATCATTCATGGATTTTCGTTTCCTCAGGTGCAGCATATTGGCATATTCCCCCACCTGTGATTCCTCTACTTGGTCAGCCCAACTGAGGCGCTCACTGTAGTCGGAGTCCGTGGGACCGGTAGGTACTGAATTCTCTTGTGGGTGACTTACAGGTGGTTCAGAAGATGAACGCGGCCCTGGAACAGCCCCTGTTCAAAGAAGGACATCGCTAGCGATAGGCTGGGAATCTGACATGCTCAATCTCATCCATCTGAGTTCCTCGGCATACGAGGGCTTTTTGGTGCTTGATTCGGCAGAGGGAGGGCCTTCCTATCAAAATAATATGTCCTCGTTGGGAGGACCTCCGCATTGGCGGCCATAATAGCGAGGAATGCCATTACTGCTTGATGCCTCACTGTATAGAGGACTTTTGTAGTGTACACCATGGGGAGGACCACCAAGGAATGTTGCAGCAAGGGGAGGACCTTCTAGCTACGTGGTATTGTTACAGGGAGGACCTTCGCAACAACTACCATCATGGTAAGGATGACCATCATGGCTTGGCATTTGACGCACATCCTGGGGAGGACCTTCAGGACACGCCGCGACAAGGGGAGGACCTTCTTGTTGCTTGGGGACATTGCGGGTAGGACCTTCGTAATGGCGTTCGTGGTGGCAAGGACTACCATCACAGCTATGGAAATGGTGAGGAGTACCATTATTGCTTCCTTAGGGAGAATATCTGTGGGATACATCCTGGGGAGGGCCTCTAGAATGTACCACAACGATAAGAGGGAATTCTCGTTTCTTGATGTCTCTACGGGGAGGACCTTCATTATCTGGGTGGAGAGGACTACAATTGTGACCTGATGCCTGGCTACGTGGAGTTTTGTGGCAGCATAACCCCTGGGGAGGACCTTCAGGGTAGGGAACGACAAGGGGAGGGCCTTCTTGCCGTGATGAGACGTCACTACGAGGAGGACCTCCGTAGTTGCGACTATGATAGCGAGGACTACTATCACAATCTGTGGTCCCATTGCATGGAGAGTGATTGCAGTGTATACCCCGGGGAGGACCTTCAGGGTGGACTGCAGCAAGTGGAGTACCATCTTGCTGCTCGATCTTCTGGTCACGTGGAGGGTTTCCGTGACTCGCATCAAGAGATAATCTCTCGTGACTGATCGTTATATACCCGCGAGGGAGGCCCCCACGGGTGCTCTGGGGAGGACCTTCAGAGCTGCTGGGAGCGACATTGTGAGGAGGACCTTCGCAACTGCTAATACCACTCCCATAATATGGTAATGGGTGGGCGGTGTTTCGAGCCTTTTATGCGCGCTTAGTGGCATCGAAAACCCCAGCTTCCAATAGAGCGACGTCATAAACCCACTCTTTATTTTTCGGCTGCCTTCGGTGCATTCGCGGCGCTCTTTTGTGGGCAGCGGGGACCGAATATTGTTGAAAACAGCCTTCACCTTTGGGTCCCTATCTAATTGGGTCCCGTGACGTTTCCGGGATATGCCGACGAACATCTTGACTTTTAGCTGGGATATATGCCTGCTTTAGAGCATCCACCATGATGGACGGGTTTCCCCCAGTTGGAACGAGTGAAGCTGCTCGATCCAGTTTCCCTTGCGTCGCCGAATATAGTCGTCAACCCTCCTGGGCTGAAGCATGGATGTGGATCTGCTCCAAGGTGGTTGTCTTGTCTCTTAGATGAGTTGCCTCAATTGGGGATACTGGCTCATGGGCCAGAGTCCTTGTTGCTGCTGCCGATGCAATTACATGCTGGCAAGTCTGCAAGATATGATCTGGGATTGATACCTACTCCCCCATCATTGCCAGGATATGTAGAGAGACATCTTTGGCTGGAACTGGTATGACGGCCCATTCCGGTATCGGAGTAGGAATATCCTGCTCTGGTCCTCCAGTGGTCAGTGGGTATAGACAATTCTCTTGTGTTGGGTCTGGTGAACGAATCTGCCCCTGTACTGAGATATGCCGGTTTCTCTCTCCGTTTGCTGCCACATCAGGGTGGCGGGCATTACAAGCATCCGCAGGGAGCTAGCCCTGCATATATTGATTTCCCACCGTATCAAGTCGGTGGCATTTATTGGCGGGGAGACGTGCCCGCCTATGATTTTCCACCACATCTGAGTGGTGGGCTTTGTTGATCACCACCATATCAGGATGGTGGGTGTCTAAAGCAACTACCAGGAGCTGGTCCTGCAAGGGTCGGGTTGCCACCATGTCGAGCTGGTGGGCTTCACGACCCTGGACAGGGAGAGGTGCATGCCTAGTAAGTATCGTCCTACATGAGCGACGGGATTGACAGAGCTCGGCGGGGATGTGTGCCGGATCCTATGATGCTTCCATGTCTGGATGGTGGGATTCGGATGTGCGAACAGGTGTAGGTGCCTGCTCGTGGTACGTCTTTGTGGCTGAGCAGCAGAGCTCCTCCTCAGGGACCAGGGTGATCACCAGTCCCCGATTGTACATCTGCCTCCCTCGTCGAGCGGTCTGAGGGGCCGGATCTTGGGGAGCATGGGCCCGAATCCTCGGGGAAACATCCTCCACGGCCTGAGGATGTTGGGTCGTGGCGTGACCGCGATGATGCCTTCCGGTGGGGGCCTTAGATTGGAACCCCCATTCGGTGGGGATGAAGTCCTCAATGTCGACCTCATCCGCCTCCCTAAGATAAGGGAGGTACGCATTGTCCCGTTCCGGGGATAGGCTCCCGAAACGGTTAGAGACAACAAAAGGGGCTGTCTGGGTCCACCTTTGCGGTCTTTGCTAGACAGGTGACCTGCGAATCTTGACGGATTGGAGGGCATGCATGGCTGCATCCACCATTGGGAAAGTAGCATTCACGTGGTACTCTCGGATCAGCGCGTCTGAAACACAGCGTTGAAGACACTGGGTTGGTGACGGGGTCCTCCATTGTTGAGGAAGTCTCGTCCTTGCGTCATTGGAAGCATGCACTTGTGATTTTCTTTGTGATTCCATTGGATTGAAGGGATTTTCTGAAAGTCGTTCCTGTGAAACATTTTAGCAAATACAAGCAGGAAACCCATCAAAGTAGCATCTCATAATCCCATGCATAATTAATGACCTTGCTTGGCCCTCCTTTGGAGCATAAGGGGGAACGAGGTGGGATTAGGTTAAATCTGTCATGTCTGGTTAAAGATTCACATCGGGTTCACCATTTTTTGTCTCATTCATGGTTTTCGGCCACGAAACACCCAACGGATCCGTATCCAATGATTGATGGACCTGCTTTCCAAAGGCAGGCGTTCGCCGGATGCTCTGCCTAGCGAATCTTAAGAACTCACATTGGTCAATAGGATGGGAAGTCAGGCTCATCACACCCTTTTGGGGGGGGGGGATTATTGCCTGTTCTAGGACTCTATTATATATTTAAGATGGATTCATATGTTCGCGAATCTTTGGTTTATACCCAAACATAGTATCCATGGATTCATCCCTGGTGGGAAACGGTCAACTGAACACAGGGGTTCGGAATCATTTATGCCTGAGGTTTTCCATCCCTCGGGGGATTAATGACCCCGAAGGGTTGGAACTCGAATGAGGAAACACTAGGAGTGGCGTGGTGAACCGATGTGGAGATGATCGGATCGACCGACTTTTGGGATTGAACCTCCAGGAGGCTTCCTACGTACCCTGCCTAGGAGGCAGGGATCAAAGTCCACGTAGTTTGGATAAACAGTTTAACGTCATGCTGGACAGGGCATACAGTTTAACGTCATGTTGGACGAGGGTGGAAATTGACATGAAGAAATGACCGAGTGGTGGGCTTGAACATCGTGGAGGCTTCCTAGGTACCATGCCTTGACATGGATCAAAGTCCCCATAGTTCACTTAGGCTTGGGGCTTACACTCTGGGGCAGCCCATAGGAGGATGTCATGGTCGATACTTACTCTAAGCCCATGTGATTCATGCTTGGTGTGAGAAACAAGAGGCAGCAGGGACCAGAGGACCACGTTGCAAAAGTTGCATCCGTGAGAAGCAGAGTGGGGCTTATGCATGAAGGCGGCCCAAGGTGATGAATTGGGGATTACACTCTGAGGAGGCCCAGAAGGTCAGGGCTTACTCCGAGATGGATGACCGTAGCAACAAATACCACCGGGAGAGGGAATGGGGGTGCTGCTGTTCCTGTCTCCCCTCTTGCAGTCCATGAGGGCTTCCTTCTGATGGGTATTTTAACACCCCCAAGGAGGCCTGGGAAAGTGGAGGGGCAGAAAATGGATTCCTGAGCTCAGACTCCACATTACCGTGGGAATGTAAACCCATGAATGCTTTGGGAATCTACTCAAGGGTCAAGGAAACCCCTTTTCCCCTGTTTACCATGGGTATGTGAACTCAAAATGGTGGGCTGATGTGCCTGAATGTTATACCACGCGGATCTTGTGGCTCTGGCCGGGGTCTCAGCTTAGGGCCGTTGAATAGGCCAATGAGGGATTCGTGGAGGACCTGGCTGGATCGGAAGGATTTTACCTGGCCCTGGAAATGAGAATCCTGATGTATTTGGCTAACCACTGAGAGGTATGGGGGTGGATCCCTTGATGTGGGGAAGTTCCATGCGGATGGAGAATCCATCCGCGAACCAGGGTGGTCCACAGACTGATTAGCATCCTGTGAACCAGGGTGGTTCGCAGTGGGTTCCAGTTGGTCAGCAGTAGCCAAGGGTGGTGCCAGTCAGAGGTTTGTCAGTGTGGGCTTCTCTCATGGAGGAGGGCGCTCCGCGGTACGATGGATGGGAAAAGAGGCATAAATTCCCTAGTCTGCGGGGAAGTCATCCGCAGAGGGGGTATGGTTCACGGTTCTCATTTTTTTATTATTTAGGTTCATGGTTCACCAAATTATTATGTGTTTTCCAATTCCTTCATTATTCATATACCTGCTATGGTTCACGGGTGGGAATTTCGCTGTTTGCGAAATCCAAGGCCTTCCTTCAACCGATCTCCTTCCTCTGAATCCTATTCTGGTTCTCCGATCTTTATTCTCTGATCCTTTCTTCTTTCTCCCTTGGCCTCCTTTTATAGAGAGGGTAAATTAATGTATCTGTTGCCATGTGGCACCTTTTTGTGGAGGCCCATAACCAAATACCCTGTTCACAGCTGACTTGGTCAATCTGTGATTCGCAGTGGGTATTGAACGTTCCCATCCTTCGCGAGGCGAACTCAGGGAGTACTTCATGGTTGCAGAGGGTTCTGCCTCTATTCTACGAACAACAGTGAGTGCGGCCTGAGTCGGTAGACACAGTCCACGGTTGGGGTGGTTCACGATGGTGAACCGGACTGGCGCCCATCCTTCCTCGCAACCGCGGAGGCTCTCCGCCTCTATTTCGTGAATGAAAATGGTTCGCGGAGGGGGGTTGCCTCGCGGTGCCTGGCCATGTTGTGCTTCCATGGACCAGTTCGCGGACTGGTCCTTTGTGTCTCCTCTTTGATTATTTTTCCCCAATTATTTAGGGGATTTGGGTAAAATTTCCTTTGAGGATTTTTCAGGACCCCACAACCACTCTTTGTCTCATGGATATCCCTTATGCAATAACATAGTACACATACCAAAGGAATTGTTTTACCACCTAGTACATTCTATCAGAGATCAATAATCTGAACTGGTTTCTCAACCATTGTGATGTTGGACTCATTATCAACATCCACACATTCAATCACATTTGAAGGATCTGTCTAGTACCTCCTCTTCTGAGAAACATGAAAAATGTCATGGATTGAATTTAATTTGGACAATAAGTATAATTTAGAGGACACTATTCTTAGTCATCCAACGATCTAAAATGGATCCCCAAAGCTTAGTACAAAATTATCCTACTTACCCAAATGATAGTTTCCCAAATGAGGTAAAACTTTGAGAAAAACCTGATCACCTACCTCAAACTCTAGAAAATGCCGACAACAGTCCATATATTATTTCTGATAGCTATGTGTCATGATTAATCTCATCTGAATCAACTATGCCTTTTCCGTCATTTCCTAAACTAGACTTAGTCCAAAAAAGGACCACTCTCCCAAATATACCCATCACAAGTGATATTTACATGTATTCCTATAAAAATCCTTAAAGGATACAGTTTTGATCAATGTTTGATAACAATTGTTATAGGTATACTAGACTAATGAAAAATGAATTTACTAAGAACAACTAAAATTGATAACACATTCCAAAAATCATATGCTCAATAACATAGATATCCACTCTATTTGTATACCCATATATGGATGTTATTCCATTCATTATTTCAACTGAGAACATATCTCCTCCTGTAAATCATTCCAAAACTAGGACATGAACCTTGGGTACCTATTAAAAATAACTATAGAGGTAACCCATTAAAGTATCCAAATCTCCCCGACATAAAATTCCCCAAGATGTTCAAAATTTTTTATTTCCATGATAGGGATAAAATTAACTAATATCATGAGCCAATCAATGATCACCCAAATCACATCCTTACCACTATGATTTTTTGGTGAACCAACAATGAAGTACACAGAAAACTCATCCCATTCCCATTTTGGAAAGGTTATGGGTTGAAATAAACTAGTAGATCTTTGGTAATCCATTGTATTTCCCTGACAAGTAATACATTGTGATACAAAATCCAAAATCAACTATCTTATCCCCAGGCACGAATACTGAAATCTCAGATTATGATACATCTTTGTAGTACCTAGGTTCATAGACCAACAAGGATTTATCCCAAACTACATTAACTCTTTCATCTATTTAAAATAGACAATAAACCCTCTTTAGAAAATTAAAACTCTAATAGGAGACCAAGACTAATCACATGAGGTCTCCACATTAAAACGTTTCCACAAAATCTTGAGAAATCAGTGTAAGATACCTTCTCAAACCTCACATGTTTATCAATTAATGAAGCGGACTTAATCATAGACATATTAATATTCCCACTATCTTATTCTATTACAATACTATCATAATAAAAAATCCCATCAGATACTAATATTCCACTGATTGAATCATTTCTTAAGTCTATAATATCCTACTTAGTGCATCAGTGACCACATTCCTTTTTTAAATGGTTTATGTAATATAAAAATCAAAAGTATATAGATACTTCACCTAGTGCCTCTATCACATGTTTATATGCATCCGATTGAAAATATACAATGTGATCTTATGAGAAGAATATATAGTAAACTACTACCTAAAGAGGTAGTGAATCCACATTTTTAGTCCATGCATAACTATTGTCAACTCAAGATCATGGGTAGGTTGTTTTCTATCATTTAGTTGTAACTAGAATGTTTTTTAGGCTACCAACAACATACTCCACATCAATACACACCAAAAACCCATGATTAAAGCATCACATTAATCATCATAACTCGAAACTAGTTCTGGAAGAATCAAAACTAGAGTTGAAATCAATCTCACATTCAGTTCCGTAAATGATCTCTGATATTTTTCATCCCACTCATACATTAAACCTATATGGGTTAAATCTATCATTAGATATTAAATCTTGAAAAATTCCCCAAAAAACCACCTATAATGACCATAAAACCCCAAGAATCTTCATATCTCAAAAACATTTATATTCCCTACCCAGTAAAAAAACTACCCGTACCTTTTTAGGATCCACTAAGACACCCCTATCAGATATAACATGCCCTAGAAACATTACATTATCATTCAAAATTTCACATTTGTAAATATTACCATATAGAATATGTTCCCTCAATGTTTTAATAAGGATATCTTAATGTTCCAGGATCTCATACTCTTACATTGAGTAGATAAAAATACCATCCATGAATACAAAAAAAAAGATTCTAAGAACAGATGTATGATCAAGGGATGTTTCCCTGTTAGGATCCAAGTATCACATAGGTGAAGAGGGGTGAATCAGATATATCCTTTTTCTCTTATGTTTCTGTTAAAATTATCCAAAATTGACCTCTGGTTATAGATCTACTTCCCAACTTCTCACAAACCAAACACACAACAATAAGAACAATAGAATTTACAAGGTCCATTACTCAACATGAGTAGCTAGTCCCTGGTATGGTATGGAAATAATCCATTAACACACAATATACTGGATAAAAATCCTTTAATTTGTAATAAAACAAGTTGAATATTCCCTTGTATCACTTGGAAAACAATCCTCAAGTGTGTGTGTACCCTCTTAGATCAAATAGGGTGATGCGATGTCTCTATAATTCTTGAAAAACATTCAAAAATATGATCTTTGAAAATAAATCTTCTCTTTCCTACACAGAAGCTAATAGTAACTTCATAGACTTCATAATGAAACATATTATTAAACCCCAATCATATCTTGATGCTCTTATAAGGCACTTCTTGCATAAATTATGTACTCAAATCTTCATCTCGCATAGCTCCTTTGCAGAGCTTCTTCACAGAGCTCCTTTGTGAAGCTCCATACTTCACAGAGGACTCTAGTTCATAGATATCACTAGATCATAGAGCCCACTATTTTTCATAGAACAATTTGGTCTTTGTAAAGTTCACTTATTTCACAGATCTCAATAGATCACCATAAAGCTCCTTCCATTGATAGAGCTTTCTGCCTTCGTAGAGCTCATTTCCTCTGTGAACCTTCTTCGCAATTGAAGAGTTCTAAAATTCTTCTTAAGTATCTCATCTCTTCTTGAGGGGTAGGGGTCTATTTTTAGGCATTTACCACTGACTTATGAACCATATATCCACCTCAGTGCCATGTCAACACCAAATCACAGAGCTCTGAAAATTCAGTTGAAATTCTCTCAACTTTATTAAGCACCCTTTCTATTTTCCATATTTTCAAAGCTCAATGTAATTGTGTAGCATTCTGTCAAATTTTTTGTGCCACCATGGGATCCTTCTTACTTTGGATCACAGTGCTCACCTGAAATGCACCTTCTTCCTTTGCACCATAATGCTCACCTATAATGCTCCTTTCCTCTTCCATTTCCTAAATCTTGTCGTACTCGCAGACCTCACCATCAAAATCCTTTCAATCATTTCCACTCTCACTTAAAGAAGCCTCTCTCTACAAAATTCATTACTTTTCCATATTTTGATGAGATATTCAAGGAAATTTAAAATATTAAATGCTGACCAACTCCAAATTTTGGACTCCAAAAATTGGAAAATGATGGAAAACTATGCCACCATAGACACGTTCTCCTGGAAATCCAACCATTCTGATTGATGGCATCTTTTCTCCCAATTTCATTCATAATTATTTCATAAAAACTTTTCTAAAAAA
Organism: Viscum album; assembly: GCA_963277665.1. NCBI lineage: Eukaryota > Viridiplantae > Streptophyta > Magnoliopsida > Santalales > Viscaceae > Viscum > Viscum album. The sequence continues at coordinate 368,338,342 of OY728144.1, forward strand.
ACTCTTGATCTTTGTGAAATATAGAACAGAAAATAATCTTTATATTTACCATGGAATGTATTGTATCTTCCCCATCATCCCTAACCCGCTTATACAAAGTTAAGTGATTTCTTTTCATCCCAATCTTCCTTGACAATAAAAGACAATACTTCACGCATAAAAAAACTTCATCATCCAACTAGGTCCCAAAAATCTCCCCCTTTTGATTTTTTTCAACCAAGATTCATAAATCTCTGAAATTTTTATCCATAAGAAATTGATTACCTATCAACAATCCCAAGCCTATGTGAACAAACTCATTGTAATAAAAAAGAATTATTGACAGCAAACCCATGCTGTCCAAAATTAGTGACTATGAAATCTCTTCATCCATATCCAAAATAAAGACATCTTTTATACATAGCCTTCATCCTTATAATTCTTTGAAAAATTCTTATACTTATTCAAATTTCAAGGAATAAAAAAATTTGGTTCGCACAACTACTCCAACTAACAGTTAGAATAGTTCACAAACTTAAATGATGAATTCAAAAATTACCCAAAACTACCCCTTTATGCATGAAACCATAAGGATGGATTTATAAAACATTATCCCCCTTGAAATAAATATACAATGGTAATATGATAGAGTTGATAGAAACACATACCTCAACCTTGATGAGAAGGAGTTTGGACACCCATGTTCAACATCAATTTAGAAAATGGTTCCTTTAGTAATGGTTTTGTGAATATGTTAGCAACTTCATCCGAAGTAGGAATGTACTCAATATTCAATTCATTATTCTCCACATTCTATTTGATGAATAGGTACTTTATTGTCAATATGTTTTGAATGATAATGTTGTACCATATTTCTTGTAAAATTGAATTCACTTTGATTGTCGCATCCCAAGAGCAAGGGTAGCTTTACTTCAACAAGTAGAACATCCAATTGATTATTCCTCCACATGAGTTGGGTAGAATCTTGAGTATAAGGAACATAATTAGATTATGCTATGATAATTGTTACTAAATTTGGTTGCATCATATACTAACTAATAAAATATTTCCCCATAAAGAAAACTCCACTAGATGTGGATATTTTATCATCAATGTTTCATTCCCAATCAACATTTAAATACCATAACAGATTAATATTTTCTGATCCATCATACACGACTCCATAATTTTTTGTTCCTTTGATATATCTGAGAATTTTTTAATGGTAATCAAGTTTGATTCTTTTGGAGTTATCTAAGATAATTCACAAATGGTAAAAACATAGATGATATCGGGTCTTGAGGTAGTCAAATATAACAGAATTATAATAATCTTTCGAAACACTTTCTGATCAACATCCATTCCTTCTCCATATTTAGAAAACATGGTTCCCACTGAATTTGGTGTGGAAACTTGTTTTTAATCTTCCATGGAAAACATCTTCAGAATTTCCTTAGCGTACTTTTCTTGAGGGAAGTATCCAATTTTGAATACCCCACCCTTGGTACTTCTTTTAGAACATTAAAGTCCGTCTTCAACCTACACACACAACTTTCATCTTTTCCAATAATAAATCCACACGGTTGATCAATGTAAACTTCCTCATTAAGATCACCATTCAACAATATAGATTTTTCATCCATTTTAAATATCTTGTAACCTCACTGTGTAGCAAAAGAAAGAAATATTCTAACTGTTTCTAACAATTCTACCAAAGAAAAGGTTTCATCACAATCAATGCCTTAAATTTGTGAATTCCCATATCAAATCAATCTTTCATTTTTTCTTATCACTTCAGTGTCTTCATTTAGCTTGTTCCATAATACCCACTTTGTACCAAAAATGTTCCAATCATCCAGCTTCGGTACAAGCTCCCAGGTGGCATTCTATTCTACCTAATAAAGCTCTTCATTCATAGCCCGAACCCATTATGGATGCTCAAAATCATTATTCACATCATCATGACTACTTTTTTATAGAGATATGTATGTGTAATAGCATTAATTTTTCTTCTTTTCTGAACCCTCTAAGGTTGATCTCTAATAATTTTCTAAGCCTCTACATACTTCTTCAATCTGGGATGATCTGTTTTAATTTCTTCTACATCACTTCAAATTTCTGAGTCTGATTCTTCTTCCTATGTCTGATTACCACTGTCTACCAAGAATTATAAAAAAAAATTTCTTTATCCTACTTAACTTCTACATCACCACAAGACTTCATTTATTTCTCAACATTTTCAATAAATCTCACATCTTTAGAATAAAAAATTTTTCTTGTTTCTTTCTTGAAACCCCTATAACTTCTTCCTTCATGAGAATAGACAAGAAAAATTCTATCATATCCTCTTTTGTCAAACTTACCACAGTTTCCACCTTTCTTATTAATAATGAATGAAATCCCAAAAACTATTAATAATTTTATACATGGAGTTTTTCTATAAAAAATATCATACATTGTCATATCATAATATGGAATGTAGAAACACTAGTTCTGAATATACACAGCATTACTCATGGCTTGCCTCTAATAGTAATGAGAGATACCATGATCATGTAACATAGTTTACCACATATCCACCATACTCTTATTCATTATTTCTGAAACCCTATTTTGTTGAGGTGTGTATGGTGAACTAAACTCATGCATAATTCCATGCTTCTCTAGATAATTTTCAAATTATACTTTCTTATATTCACCACCATAGTTGGTTCTCAACTTCTTCACTAAATACTCACATTCCTTCTCAGATTTCCTTCTAAAACCTTTAAACATTTTCAGAGCATCTGAAAAATGCCTCATATACATAACACATGTAACGAGAGTAAAATATTAAATGAATTTGATGAAGTAATTATCTCCATTTGCATATTTTTTTGTCATTTAAACACTGATATCCGAGTGGATATGTTCCAGGGACCTTTTTTAACAAATGTCAACTTTCTTATACATTGTATTTGTGATCTTCCCTTTTTGAGAAATAGTGAAACACCAATATATTATTCTCGACAAATCAGGAACATCTCTAACACTATATCATGTTGATAATATTCTCATGTGTTTGTGAAACATATGTCCCATACTTCTATGCCACAACTAATTTTCATCCACCAATCACATGTAACAAGAGTTTTGCAGTTCTACAACTTGGAACAAGTTCCCTTTTGTAAGTTGGCCTCTTGTGACTACCTTTCCATCATATTAATTATTCACAATGAACTTTTTATTTCTGAGGATAAATTTTCAACCATCATCACAGAGTTGGGAAACTCTCAGAAGATTAGGTTTTAGCCATCAACATAAAATTTTTTCCTGGATCACATCTTTTCTTTCCGGATGACGGATGATCCAACACCTTTAATCCCCAAAGATTAATCATTTACAAATTTCATTGTTACTTATTTGAATTATTTAACATTCTTCAACATATTTAAGCCTCTTATCACTATCAAGAATCCAAGGTTCTTCTCCTTTTATAGCCTACATAGCAGTTTCAACAATTAGAGAATTTTATTTTTCCTTTTCTTTCTTCACCTTCGTCTTCTGATAAATTTTAAAAAACGTTTGTTTCTTAGATACCAAAATAAGAAAACCCTTAGAAAGGTGTCCAGTTTGATCACATATTTCATAAATATCTTTTATTGGTTGGAACCAATTCTCAACTTTTACATCAGCCTTCTCTTATTTCTGTTGAACTTACTTTTAAGACATATTATTTTGAATGGATTTACTCCCCCACAATCCATGTCTTCCAAAACCTTTGGAATAGTAGTAATGTTGTTGGTTGAACCAACACACATTTTTCATGTTTCAAAATCCACCACAATACTAGCAATAGCCTTAGAATGAATATTTCCCTCTGAATCTTCCATACAGATCGGAGATGTGAAAATCCATCTTAAGAACATTATTAACCGAACATTACTGATCATAAGCCATCCTGTTTTCAGATGAATCTTTCTACGTTTACCCATATTTATTACCATACATATAGTAACCAGAAGTAATAGAAATTTTTCTAGAATCGATATTTTTAGATACTTATGTTTTTTCATAATTTTTATCTTTATCCACAAACATAGCCTTTGTATATTTTTTTCTTATCAGAACCAGTTATATATTTCTTATGAAACTTTGAAGGTAACTTTTGTTGTTTTTTATTTGGTTCATTCATGATAGATCCTTCCCTAGCTTTAGAGATATAGTTTTTAAAACTTATATTCCCCTTTTTAGCTTCAAAACGTTTTTGTTGAAAATGTTCTAACTCTTCTTCTTTTTCCTTTACAATTATTTCTAGATGTTCATTATGATTATTTTTACTCTCAGGAAAATTCTTCATATCATAAATATTATTTTCAAACATTAATTTCTCATCTGGAAAACCTTCTTTTCATTTAATGATTAGTTTTAAATTTTTCAATTTCATATCTTCTTTCTTAGGCCCTATGAACATTCTCAAACATTCTTTCAATAATACTTTAAGGTAATATTCATGTTGAGTTTCTTCTTCTTTAGAATTATTTCCCCTGTAATCTTCATTATTCACTAATTTAATTAAGGTATTATCTCAAAATATCTTAGAAAATGGTTTTTCATATTCAGCTTCACTATCTTCATCTTCTTCATATTTAGAAAAAAAAATTATTCTTTTGGAATTAAATAAATTTTTATCCTTCCTTATACCAAAATATATATCTTTGTCACTTTTTTCCCTCCAAGACCCTCTTGTCCTTATATCTTCTTCATAATTATCTCCATATTTCCCTTTTTGTGGGAATTTAGCTAGAAAGTGGCCAACATCTCCACATTCAAAACACTTTAGGGGATGTTTCCATTTGTATTTCCATGTATCTATTTTCACATTCTTAGAAAAAAATGAAAAAATTTCATCAAAATTTTCACATAACTAATTTCCAGAATTGAATTCACCATCTTCAAATTTAATAATGATCATCTTTGATTTATCTTTCTTCGTAGCCCTAAAAGACATTTATGAGATTTTTCTTTATTCTTCATAGTATTCTACCTTATCATTTCATATGTGATGAGAGTGCTATGAAAATCATCCACAGATAATGTTTCAAGGTCTTGGCCTTCTAATGAAGAAAATTCATCATCAAAATTGTGGGGCAGAATTCTCATGATCTTTTCAATTACTGTAGAATCCTACTAATTTTCACCAGGACATCTGACTTTACTGACAATGTCGTTTACCCTATTAATGAATTCCCCAACAGATTCATGTTCACCCATCTTCAACTCTTTATACTTCAGCCTCCCGATTTGATGTCTTTCCTTCTTCACTTTTTTATTTCCTTTATAGATGTTTTAAGCTTGTCCCAGATTCCTGTGGCTATAGTGACACCTTTCAATCTTAAAAAATCACTCTTAGAAATAGATGAGAGTAAGGAATTTTTATCTCTTCCATCATTCTCAAGAATCTTTAATCAGCTGGTGTTGGAGGAACCCTGTCAAAAATAGTTGGAAATACATCTATTTTCGCTTCATGAACATCACACCAAACAAACATAAGATAAGGAATCATTCAATATTTCCAAATATAATAACTATTCTCATTAAATATTAGAATATATTTACTGTTAACATAATTCAGATTATCCATCCCGAATTCTATGCAAAAACTTCAGCAAATAATAAATGGAGGCAACATGTGGCTTTGATAATAATTTATGTGGCCCAGTTAGGATCCAAGTATCACTGAGAGGTGGTGGGGGTGAATCAGTGATATATTTTCTCTTTTATGTTTCCATTAAAATTAAAAAACCTCTACATCTTGTAAAATATCTACTACCATGATGACAAAAACCAAACATAGAACCACAGGAACATAATAATTTACAAGTTTCACTACTCAAAAAGAGTATCAAGTCCTTCATATGGTACGAAAATAATCTTATACCAAAAATTAAACTAGAAAAATTCATTTAATGTGGAATAAAATAATTTGGATATTACCTTTCAATAATTTATCACTTTGAAAACAATTCTCATGTGTGTTTGTGTAAACTTTTAGCAGTAAATGGGGTAATGAAATGTCTCTATACTTCTTGAAAAACAATCAAAAATCTGATCTCTAAAAGAAAATCTTCTCTTTCCAACCCATAACCTGATAGGAACTTCCTATACATCATAAAGATATTTACTCCTAAACCCTAGTCATATCATGATGTACTTTGAAAGCACTTCTCACTTAAATTGGGTACTCAAATCTTCAACTCTCATAGCTCCTTCTCAAAGCTCCCTACTTCGCAGAGAACTCTAGTTTGTAGATATCACAATTTTGTAGAGAACACTAGTTTCTAGATATTATTATTTTTCATAACAAAATATGGTCTTTCCATTATTTACTTCTTTTACAAATCAAAATGGCACACTATGAAGCTCCTTCCCATTAATTAGCATACTTCATTCTTAGAGCTCACTTCCCCTAAGAACCTTCTTCAAAATTAGAGAGTTCTAAAGTTCTTGTTAAGTCTTTATTCTACTATTTATGGGGTAGGAGCCTATTTATAGGAATTTACCATGGACCTAATAACCTTCCACCCACCTCAGCACCACATCAGCACCAAATCGTAGAGCTTTGAAAATTCAGGTGAAATTCTCTCTTCTTCTCGAAGCACCATGGATATAATCGAGATTCATAAATTTCAACATAATCGTTGAGTGTTCCATAAAATGTTTTGAACTACTATGATGATCCTTATTCATTTTTCCTCAATGGTCACTCGTAATGATCCTTATTCCACTGTGCTGTAATGATCACCTGTAAAGCTCCTTCCCTCTACCATTTCACAAAGCTCATCGTACTCACGCAGCTCACCATCAAAATCCTTTCTACCATTTCCATTCACTCTTAAAGAGGTCTCTCTCTAAAAAATTCATTCATTTTCCATATTTTGATGAAATCTTAAAGGAAATCCAAAATTGATAATTCTAGGAAAATCCAAATTTTGGACCCCTAAAAATTGGAAAACACTAGAAAACTATGACACCTTAGACACCTGCTCAGAAAAAACAAACCCTAATGATTGACATCTTGTTTTCTCCCCCTTTCCTTTATTAATCTTGCATCACAGGTTCTCCAAAAAACTCAGGATCTTTGCGAAATACATAGAGCAAAGTATCCTCAAATTTATAATGGGAATTAATGTAACATCCCTATCTTCCCTCACATACTTATACAATGTGATGTGGTTTCCTTTCAAATCAAACTTCCTTGACGAAAAAATAAAATACTTTGCGCATCCAAAAAAATCATCATCCAACTTGGTCCCAAAATCCAATTCATCAATATCATAAATACTACAAGAGCATTAGTGAGACTGAATAGAATAACCCACAATGTGAAATGACATACTTGTTCCTAAGTTTTATCTTAGTTATATCCTATTCTCAGGCACTTAACAGGTGTTACCCTGAACAAAAGTCAATATTTGAAAACCAATGAGCCCCTCTATGCTAATCAAAGAAATTATCAATCCTATGTAAGGGGTATTTTCTCTTGACGGTCACCTAACTCAAATTTCAATATTCTATACAATGTTTGAGGTGACCTTATTTCTTCTTTTCAAAGATGATGAGTGAGGAACCTAGGGACATGAATGGATGAATAAAACCATCAGCATCAAGATATGAAAGATGTACCATAAGTTATTCCAACAAAACAAGTGTAATATGATAAGATGGAATAGAAATGGGAATCATATGAGGTATAAGGTCTTTGGTAAACATGACCTCTACCTATGGTGGTAAACCATAACAGTCCTTTAAAATGACGTGGTGGTATGGAAATACCATCGTAGGAAGTGGACTTCTCAAATAAGGATAAATGACACCTAGGAACATTTCATATAACTGACATATGGTCACCCCATAATAAGAATAACATGCCCTTATTTCCCATACATGGAATCCAACTCACCCTGAAATCCATGAATAATTCTATCTGAAGATAAAAACATAACCGGATGGAAATAACAATAATTTTAGGCTTTAAATATGATCATACAATCTGTGATAATAATTATGTCAAATATATCAAGCTCAATCACCAAAAACTCCCACTCCACTTCATGGTTTTTTTATCATCACTTGATATTCTAGACACTTGAAACCTCATTCAGAACTCTTTCCCAAAGGAATGGAATGAAAAAAAAATTCAATAGATCAAAATGAAATAGGAATAACCCCAACCCTAGTATCCTAGGGATGGTTCCTCACTTTATTACATTGAAAAAGATACAAGATTCAAATCCAAATGGACCAAACAGTTTAGTAGTTGGGGAAAACTAGATTATAGAAATGGTACACATATTGCAATGGAATATACAATAAAACATAGTACATAACAAAATCTAATAAATTGTATCAATGAAACTCATTCAAATATCACTTCTTCATAACCTAGGTAAATGAAACAAAATAACGGTGTGCTCAAATTCTCTATAAGAGTTAAGTACAATGATATAAATAATGAATCAATAATCATAATTTATATGGAAAGTTTGATAACTGAAACACCTTCCCTTTAATTAATGACCTAGAATAAAATGAATACATAAATAATGTTAAAGAAAGTATATCATGAATAATAATAATTGAATATTGAATAAAGGACCTACTTAATTATTAGACATCATGTCTTCCAGACACATGATACCTTTACCATCATGACTTATCCTCAAGATAGTTGAAAACATATTGGGTAAAACCCCATCTGATTTTGCTAACTGATTTATCTCATGATACTATTAATGAATGAAATTACTTGCATTAATTGTTCCCAAAACCATGTATTTCATGTCCAAATCATTCATTATATATCAAATAATCAATTTAATTCCAGAAAAATGTTCCTTATAAAATATCTGTATAAAGTAAAGGATAAATATTTTACAATATTTCACCAATTAATCAAATAACGTTCAATGTGCATACCATATGTCAAAATTTTATATATTTTATGAAATAATCATATCCATAACAAAATAATAGATATATTTAATATAAATTTAATGAAAAATTAAAAATTTATACAATAAAGTGATTGTTTCAAGATAATGTTAACAATCATAAATGATTTCACAATATCTTTTATCACTTGGTAAATTTCAAATCAAATCCACTTGGTTGAAGTAATTCAAATATAAACTTCAACTACCCTTAAGAATGAATTATTCATGATAATACATGTCAAAGGTTCATTATACACAACACATTAATTTGAATTGGTGTATAATAACAAATAAGTCTCAATATAATTTATATTGAGGCGAAATCCCTTACCTTAAGTTCCCTTTTGGTTGAAATCCCATTAACCTCATTTATAATGATTTTATACGTTTCCTTAAAATATAAAAATCTATATTAATATTTATATTATGATATATGAACTTTTTATGACATCTTATCATCCATTTGTAAATAATATTTTTTTTTTATTTTCACTATTTTAGGTGTTAATTGCCTTGCGTTTTGAATAGTTTTGATGTTTTATTTTTCATTAATATTAATTATATCATGATTTAATTATCTTTAGGATTTAAAAAATAATTTAAATAAAATAATTATTTATTTTATGTAAATTTACAATAATCCATAATATTTGATGATAGGAAATGAAATACGTCGTTCAAGGAGACGGTAGGTCGTACGTACTCATGAACGCTACTTCCATTTATTTTCTCATTTAAATAAATAAAATTAAATGTATTATATTTATATATAATTAAAATATAATATTTTTGCCATATATATATAACATATTTATGTTAAAACCATCCTTAATACTATTCCATGTAATGTGTCAATGAATAACATCGATTTACGAGGTGGTAGTCTAACTTATACACAAACGATGTTATCCTATTCTTAAAAAGGTGAATCATAAATTTATTTGTCATATAATAATAATAGAAGAATAAATTAATCATAAATATCATAAATAACATATATAAATTTTATTTCCAATATAATGACCAACCATGAAAGGTGGAAATTAAAAAACGAATGACATCAGTCCACGATGCAGTAATCCACCATACACACAAATGATGATTTCATAACCCATTTGATGGAAGAGTGAAGTTGTAAAGTATAACCTTATAATTAAAAATATTATTATAATAAGATAATTATGTGCTATAAAATTAATATATAAAAATCATTGAAGGAGGTTGAATGGAAATAAAATAAAATTTCTTTTAGAAAATCGTTACCTCATCTATTGGTATCCTACTTAGGATTACACTAATTCCTTCATAATTTACCTTTATGAAAATGATAAGGATTATAGTAATAGGGTAGGGAATTTAGGGAGTTATTTGAGTAGGTAATTATCAATGTAAATTGGTTTGAGATGTGTGAAGAAGGGGGATTGATGGTTGCCTTTTATAAATGGGGGGGAGAACATGCTAGACATTTTTGAAAAGAAGTTAGGTGTACCCACATTTTTACCTAACAAGTGGATTGCATAAAATATTATTGGTTAAGGTAAAAATATTTCCATAAAATGGGTGTTTTAAAAGTGTTGGGCCATTTTTAAACCTTATATTCTAAGTTCATTCATTATGTAAGCTTGTTTTTACCCTAATCATGACAATTAATCTTAACTACCTTCACTAATCATTTTAGTAAAAAATTATGTTGACCTTACTATAAATTATAAATAATTAATATTAGAAATATGTAATCCATTTTAAAAAATTAAAATCTGAAAATATCCAGAAATTAATTTAATATTAATCTCATTGATGTGTTGTGAAAATGGGTTTTTAAAGAGAAAAAGAACAGCAGTTTACAAAGTTTTTATATTCAATTTTAATATAAAATTGAATCCAATGAAATAAATTGGTGTAACAAATTTAGAATTGAACTATTTTGACGTTAATACCAATTCAATATATAACTTTTCATTATAAATTATTTACATGAAAATTCATTTTTCTATTTGAATTTAGTATTGGTCACCATTCATCAAAAAATGAAACACCTAATAATAATTCCGAAAAATTATCTCTAATATAATATTGAAATTAATATTTAAAAAATTAATTTAATTTTTACAAATAAAAGTTAAAAAATCTTCAAAATTAGGTCTTAAAACAAATTCACCATTAAAAGGTGGAAAAACTACCTTTGAAAAAATACATATTTTTAGTAGAATTTGATTTTTTATTATCATATGACTATAAAATATATTTGATGAATTTAAATAAATTATTGAATATATAATGTATAAATTTAAATAATATAATCTAGTAATATTAATTAATGTAATTTATTACAAAAAAATTTCTTGTCATGAAAAAATAGTTTTTATAAAAACATTTCCTTTATATTCAATTAGTTTTTAAATTAAGTTATAATTTCTTTGTAACCAATTAATTCCACCATATGTTTTTTTAATTTATTTGATCCTATATTTAACCTCCAATTTAATGAATTGGTGTTAATTTCCATGTTAAATAATAATATGAATAGTATTTAGTAAAAATCGATCTTGTGTCTAACACAAGCCATCAAAAAAATTTATTATTACATGTATCACAAGATAAACTCAAAATTGTGTGTAATATAAGATATAAAATAGATTTAAAAATATTAAATATATTTTAACTTTAAAATATATTATATTACCTTCTATTCCACATTTTTCATTTCATAAATTCTTTTTAATAATATGTTGCTCTTTTTGAATTTTAGGGGTTTACATTCTCCCCACCTTAAATAAATTGAATCCTCAAAATTTAAAATTGATTTCAGTAATCAAGGGTTCAAAATTTTGAAATAACAATGTTGAGAAACTCACATTATAAAATTGTTAATAATACAAAATCTTAGTAAGAGAGAATGGGAAGTATAAAAGTTATTTGAGTATTGACATAACTATGTTTCTGGATATGAGGATATATGTGGTAAATAAAATAATTCATGGAAGATAAAATTAACAGTTGAATACTAAGGGAGAGTGATTAGTAAGATTTTTAGGATAAAATAAATGACTAAAAAGCAGTAAATCAGAGGTGTGAAAAAAGAACTTTTATATCATCAAAAATGATTATAATGGGACAATATATTTCTTGAAAGAACATTTTCCCTAGAGTTGAAGAGTTATTTCCCTCTCTAGAAATATAAGTAAATATACTTATTTGATATGTTTCTATTTGGTAAGAACAATATAATCATTTGGGTGTTCCTTGAACTATTTCTAATTCATCTCTTAGCATTGTATACATAATATGTTGATGTAATACACTATTCTATAAAAACATGTCCAAATATGAACTTAAAACATTTAATAAATGGTTAACCATAAAACTCTTCTAATATATGTCTAACCAAAATTATAAGGACTGTTACTAAATAAAAACTTTACTCCCCAGACAAAATTAAGTGGCTCTTAACCGCCTTCTACCAAACATGTGAATACCTTCATCATGTATTCTCTAAAAACATGTTAATAACCTAAATTACTATAAAACTATATAAAAAAATAAATTATTCCTTATTCTTTATATAAAACATAGGTTATTAGATATATTTTTTAAATTAAAAAATATTTTAGACTCCATCAATGATAGAATAACCACTTTTCCAATAAATAATTAATCTACATCATGGCAGTAACTAATATCTAATTTACTTTATCCTTATGAACCATCTCTTTATCCAAACATCATTATCTCAATAGAAAAAAAATATTAAGGGTTGTATTTCACTCAATAATATGTTTTCTTAGAATTTCAACTTGTAACTGAATCATTTTTCGTATTCATTAGTACCATTTAGCACAGGCTTTCAAAAACATAACTAAAATTTACTGTAGTATAATCCTTATATATTTCATTATTAATATAACCAAGATACCATTGATAAAATACTAAAATAAAATAATTCTTGAAACCAAACTCAAGCACATTAATCATACTCTTCATATGTGGTAATAGCATAAGCTTGACCATTATCCATTAGATTTTTTTGAGGTGTATCCCATTGAATCTTGGTGAATTTATGTGAATAGTTCCCCCAATCTATACATTTGAATCATTTAAAATTGGAAAATAATTCTTTTCCTTTATGTCATGAGAATGGTGACCTTTTTCACCACACTTGAAGAAAACTCATTTTCAACATAACAATATATCAAGGTGCTTAGTTTGACAATTATAAAATGCTATAAAACACTTATTTCTATTCTTCCATTTATCCATCTATTTCCCTATGGTATTATTATTACCATTCTTCCATCTAAAGGAATAATACTTATATTACTCTTTCTATATCTCCACATCACATGATAATATGTCATCATATGATGAGAATGCTTCATAGACTACGTATCTTCGAAATAATTTCTAAATCTATTCAATGAAATGGCCAATATTATATTCTGTAATGTGTGTAAAATCTATATCATACCTTGCTAACCCTTTAAAGGTTGCCTCAAACACCCCAACAGATTATCCCTCCCTTTTAATTAAATTAATTAACTTTCTCTTCATCTTATTTTCTTTCTCATAGGGGAAATATTTTTCAAACAATTTCTCCATAAAATACTTCCATTCCATGTTTTATATTTCCTATTACTCACTATTATTCTAGATTAATGACCATTATTGATCTGTATCACCATTGAGGTTTTAATGTCTTAGATCTAGATTCCACTCAACTAGTGCCTCTTACCCGGTTGGCCACATGGCCTCAAGCACATTCCCCCAAATACCAGAGGCTTCCGACTAGAAATGAGGTCCTATTGTGTGATAGTGGTGAACCTATTATCTCATTGGTAGAGTGTCACATAGTGGAATAATAAAATACAATTGTGGAAGTAGTAAACACCATAAAACTGAAATAAACTACAGAATACTAATAAGATAAATAACAAAGAATCATTCAATACAAAAGATGATGCAGTATGTCACATGTTCTAGGAAAACAACCAAACAAGGTACACTACAAGAATCCACAATATAAGTTCCAAAAATCAAATAATCAAAGTAAACTAAGAAGAATCACAATCCTTATCTCGGTCTCATGATCTCCTACTCCTAAACAACATCTCAAGTACCTATAGAATGAAACTTTCCTTTATCAACACCTACAACAATATAATATCTTTGTGTCAAAAATCATGACCCAAATAGTTTGTGAGAAATAGATCCCACTTGGAAACCACCAAATATCTATTTCTATCTCTCAATGAGTATCTACAACAGGTAGTGTACAAAAATAAAAATAGTTAACTAAGAAGTAATCAAAAGTAAAAAATCCTAGAATTACTGGCCTCATTTTATATTTAGTTCATGTTATTTAATTAATTGAATTATAGTGAATTACAGAAGTCTTATAATCTGACCTAAGCATGTTAATCCCATTTATGAAGTAAGTACAAAAGATGCCTCAATATACTATCTAAATAGAAATAAGTGAAGACTGAATTCAAAATTGTGCTTTGTCATGGAAGATGTGTCACAGCTCATTCAAATTTAATATTTAGTTCAATATCTATCACGTAGGCACAAAAAATCCCAACCCACAAGCATAACCAAATCCTTTAACTCATGCATAATGAATCATTTTCCATATAAATAACAAATCCTTTCCCATGGGCATAATAAATCCTTTCCCACATGTATAAAAAATCCTTCCCCACAAGCATAGCAAATCCTCACCCACATGCATAACAAATCATACATGGTCAAGCCTAATATCTCAGCATTTCAGCATAATAAACAACACATATAAATTACACTATTACATGGTTAACATATAAAAACTCATGTGGGCGTCATACATATCAAGAAGAAAGTGAATTAAACTATCAAAAGGATTTAACGATAATTGGAATATCATGGGGAAATGGGAAATCTTTAATCCCAAAATACATTAATCAAATCAATCACAACTCACCAAAATTGAAATTCCATTATATTTTTAATTCATACCTAACAAAATAATAAGGGAAACAAGGAATGACTCATTGGAAACCTAGGCCAAACGGCCATGAATGGTCATTCCAAAGGAAACACACCCATGGGGTGGCCGTTAATCAAACCAACAAGCTCAAAAATGCTCAAATTAATTTAATTAATTACATAATAATCATTGGTGAAAAATAAGGGTAAATTTCCCTTCATGTTTACACCCTAAACATGGAATAATGAAAAAATGACACTTATAAAAAACTTGACTTTGAGAGGAAGGCACAATACCACTTACCTCGCAATCATACGCCTCTTCGCATCTAAAATAGGGCTTTGATTCACCCTAGAATAGACTAGATATACAAAATGGGTATAAAATCTCAACCTTAAATAACTAGGTCAAGAGAAGAAACCATGAATAAATGCTCAAGAGGAACAGAGAGCTTACCAATCGGGTTCAAATGCAACTGAAGAGAAAGGAATCGGGTTTCAAATGATCAATCTGGAAAAAAATCTCTTCAGGCACTATTGTCTGGATATCGGGGTGAGACTTTTATCCAACATATAGAAAAACAACACTACTACCTAATTAAATAATTAAAAAAAATAAATAGGATGTACTTGAGACTACATGATGTATCCGTACAAAATCTTTCCTAACATTTATGTGGTAGTGTACTGGGATTACATGTCATGTAGCCATCCATAAATAGAATGTACCTATAAGTACATAGTATGTAACTTCCAGTCACGTTGTGTAACTGGACGGTAGCCATCAACTAGAAATATTTTCCCCCATTTCCTTATGTACAAAATGCAAAGGAAATAAATATACCTCCAAATAAGAATCATGTTCTTACAAAATTCTCCCCTTAAAGCAATTCATCCCTAAATTTTGCATTTAAGAGAGGTGAAGGAATATCAGGGAACAACCCTATCCACTATGAGCGTACATCAGTCTCTCTCTCCCAAGTCTCATCATGCACCCGGCCATGCTGCCATAGCACCTATACCAAAGGAACAGATCGACCATGTAGAACCTTCGTTTTATGATCCACAATACGAATTGGATTCTCCTCAAAGGATGCATCTTCCCGGAACTCTACTTCCTAGTGCTGAAAGATGTGAGATAGTCCTAAAATTATTTTCACAATTGAGAAAAGTGGAAGGCATCATGCATTTCTCAGTGCCTATTTGGTGTCTACAATCGATAAGCAACCTATTTGAACATCTCGAGAAACTCTAATGGATCAATATATCTCGGTGAAATCTTACCCTATCTCTTGATCCTCTTCTATCCCAACCTCAGTGCAACATGTAGGAAAACTTGATCCTTGATCTCAAACACTGAAGGTCGTCGATTACGATCAACTTAGTATTACTGAAAAGAATGTACAGTATCCATCCACTTCTAAATCAACTATACTGTCTCAGAAGTCTCCTGCACGAGATGTGGTCCTAGTAAAGTTTCCTCACCCACCTCCAGCCAATACAGGGTTTATAGGAATGGCCTAACGTACAAAGCCTCATAAGGTTCCATCTATATAGTCACCTGGAAAATATTAATGTAAGAAAATTCAAACAGGGGAATATTCTTTTCCCAAGACTCCGAAATGTTTAGGACTCTTGCTCACAGCATGTCCTCCAGCACCCCTACCATATGCTCTGACTAGCCATCAGTCTGAGGGTGGTATGATGTGATCGGAAGAACCTGTGTACCCAACTCCCATTGAAAAATCTTCCCAAAATGACATATAAATAAGGATTCCCTATCTAAAATGATATAATGAGGTACCACATGAAGTCGTACCACCTCACAAATATATAGCTTCTTATGCTCATCAACACGAAAGGTATCCTTGAATGACAAGAAGTGAGAGACCTTTGTAAGTCTTTCAACCACCATCCACACAACATCATTACCTTGAGGTGACCTCCATAAACCCCTGATAAAATTCATCGTGACATCATCCCATTTCAACTCCATAACAGTTAACTGTTTTGAAATTATGGTTGGTCGCTGATGTTCCCCTTTCATTTACTGATAGGTGGAACACCTCATAATAAAACTAGCCAACTCACTCTTCATACTCAGCCACCAGTACTAATGGTGCAAGTCACGGTACATCTTGGTAACTCCCGGATGTACATACCAAGATGTATCATTAAACTCCCACATCAACTCCTCCCATATGTCCACTGGAAACCCAAAACCACACATGGATATGCAAGATCTCATCATTACCTATTGTCCAACTAGGAGGTTGATCATCACCTGCTACACTATCTCATAGGACTAGGTCTTTATAATCGGATAGTTGTCTCATCCTCACTCTATCCTAGAAGGTAGAAATTATAGATAAATAAGAAAGGAAAGTCTACCCTTGTTTGTCGTGAACCTCCTAATGCATCTCAGGGAACAATTCCATTAGCTACCACTCACTACTACCCTCCTCCATTGCCTTCATTTGAGTCCTCTTACTCAGTGCATCAGCCTTGGAATTTCTTTTCTAGGAATGTAGGAAATCTCAAATTTGAAATACTAATGGTAATCTACCCACCTTCACTCTCTCAAATTCAGATCATGCTTATTAAAGTTGTACTTGAGGCTTTTTTTCTTCTGTTTAGACAACAAATGTCTCTCCCAATATGTAATGTATCCAAAATTTAAGGCATGAAAAACCATCGCTATCTTGATATTGTGTGTCGGGTAGTTCCTCTCATGTGTCCCCAACTATTGAGACTTGTACACAACGACATGATCTCCCTGCATAAACAATTCTCCAAGACCGATACCCAATGCATCACAGTACACAATATAACTCTCGTATGGATCTTGAAAAATTAGTATCAGTGTTCAAATTAATCTCCCTTTCAGCTCTTGAGAGACTGTCTCGCAAGAATGTGACAAAACGTACTTCACACCCTTCTTTTTCAAGCCTATCATCGGTGCTGCTATGCATGATAAATCCTGTATGAATTGTCTATAGTAACCATCGTGTGCTATAAAATTTGAAACCTCAAAGACATTTTTTGGCCTCTCCAAGGTAACTACTACTCTAACCTTCTCTGGGTCCACAGACACACTTTACTCTAAGATGACGTGACCCAGAAAGTGAATCAGATCTATATAGAAGTGGCACATTAAGGGCAAAGCATATAACTAATCCTCTATTTGTGTACTCAAAAAAAGTATCAAGATATCTGGCATGGTTTTGTCGATTATGATAATATACCAAGATATAAACCATAAAATCCACAACAAAAGAATAAATATAGAGGTGGAACACTCAGTTCATCAGTGTCGTGAAGACTTCCGGATCGTTTATGAGATCAAACGGAAAAACCACATACTCGTACAGAGTATATCTACTCCAGAAAGATGTGAGAGGTATGTCTAAAAATATAACATGCAATTGATGATAACTAGATCTCATATAAATCGTAGAGAATACTTGAGCACCTGAAAGCTGATTAAACAGGTCATCTGTCTATGGCAACGGATATCAGTTTTTAACCGTCAGCTAGTTCAGTTTTCGATAGTACACACATAGCCTGAGGTTACCATCCACCTTCTTCACAAAAAGGACCGGTGAACCCCACATAGATATATTCGGTCAAATAAATATATTTTATTCTAAATACTCTAGCTGCCTCTTGAGCTCCTTCAGCTCCTTTGTAGTCATCCTATAAGGAGGAATGGATACAGAGGAATCTCTTGGCAATAGCTCAACAGATAACTCCACCTCTCTTTGTATAGGTTAGCCCGAAAAGTCATCCAGGAAAACATCCTTGAAATGATCAACCACTATAGGTTAATCTATATGATGTGATCCCAATTTATCCAAATATTAATCAGAAATTTGTGCTCTCATCCCACTCAACCCACATTTCTCGGGTCCATCTCGACTAACCTAGACATCTCACTATTCCTTGTATTGAAATGATTTTCCTTCTAGTGATGTAAAACTCACCCTATGATGATAGAAACCAAAAAAGCCTTAGAATGAGACTAAACAGTCCATTCCGAGTATGAAATAAAATCCTTTCATCTCTAATCCATAGATATCCCAAATGAAGTGACAACTATTAATCTCAAGGGGGAACTCCTTACACTGATACACACCTGCCGTTCTAATCCCTAATGAAGTGTCTTATTTCATCACATCCTCAGAAGAGAAAACACAAAGCCCAAGGCTCTCTATAATGGGAATAGATATAAAACTATGTAAATACCATGTATCAAAGAGTATGGAAGGTAAAACAGATGTGACTAGAATAGTACCTCTACTAGTGGAAGGTTCGAGATCCTTCTCCTACTGGTTCTGCTGCACTACAAAAGTCTACCATATATCGCGGACCTGTGACACAGCCTAATTTCCATGAGCTGATCCACTCTGTTGTCTCTGAAAACTTGAAGTCGGGCTACCTCATCCATGACCACCACATCGTCCTGATTAGCCTGACGTATTCCAATTCCATAAATGGTGAGAATCCATTAACCCTTCTCTAGAATGTGGAGTCTGTGTAGAACCTCTCTCACTAGTTGCTGGTGGAAACACCCTATAGTAGCATTGTAGATGTCCCATTCTGTTTCAAGCTCGGCACTCGGCTGGGTCCATCAGGCACTACAGTCTCATATTCACCGCTCTTCCACACTGATAACACCTCTCCTAGAAACCAGAAGAAACATTCTGACTAATTGTATCCCTGTGAGATAGATCTATACAACGCTTCTTCTTCTCTATTGAGACAGTAATAGATCTCAGTTTCGAACTTCCCTGGTTAACACATACAACTTATTGAAGATTATGTGTGGTAATTAGTCCCTAATTCATGATGGAATATACATGAAAGCAACCTAAAAAGTTCACCTATGATTGAATGTTGTACCTGGGACCATATCCAAATCATATTTCCCTCGATGTATAATCACCCATCAAAATAGGTGAAAATATCTAAAGCTCAATGAAATGGGTAGAGTGATCCTCACTGACATAATGCCACACTCTATATGGATTAACTCCAAAGCACTATTGGCCCTCAATATCTCACAGAAATAGTAGTCATAGAATACCATTTGAAAATATCCCAATTCCATACCTCATTAATTCTATGTCTATGCGATAAGATCCCACCACCTCTTCGCTAAATCACATAGCATAAAGGATGCAAGATTGACCCTCCTCCCAAAAGGCTTCTCCAAATGCTCGAAGATCATAAGAGGGGACTCTATACATGACTCTTCAGCAAGTCATCCACTATCCCTTGAAACGTAGGCAGATGCTACTGCTGGAATACAATCCTCGGTTCTTCCATAGACGCAGCAGGCTGAGGTACTCCGTAGAATGTCTGTATAAACATCATGAAGCCTTCAAAAAACGGTGTGTTCGCACGTGTGTCTAGTATAACAGTGGTGCTGCTACTGGCATGATTGGTGTATCCACAGGTATCCCATGGCCAACCACCTATGCGGTACGCTCATTACCACTCTCCTAGAATACAACTTGAGGGAATCATGGTGGTATTTATCTGTAATTTCCAGCACATACACCTCAGCATAAGTTTTATTCATCATGGTACATAGTTCAAGAGTGAAATAAATAAACAGAAGAATAAAATCATCATTAGTTCACAAATAATGAGTACACTGTGTGTAGTAATCCTAGACGGCATGTACACTTAAGCCCCTGCATAAACATATCCTCTTTTTGGCATGGGAATGTAAACACTCCAGGTACATGGCATGTTATCTAGACACACAACATTTACATTTAAAATCTCACATGGATATGTAACTCCACTTATTATTTTGTGTAAGAGTCATATGTACACATTGCTACATTCCTACACATGGTGTGTACTCAAGTATTCCCTCTTTTCCATGTACCTTTACCTGGCCATAGCCAAACGGGTCTGCCTATGTAAAACTAAACGGGGTGTACATATGGTACATGGAGTGTTATGTTCAAAATTTTAACAACCCTTGTTTTCTCTCACACAGTCAGTGACATGGTAATCTGCCACAGAGTGTGTAATCAGAGTGCATGGTGTGTACTTGGAAAAGTTCTTTTCTTCCAGAATAGATGAACACATGGCATGTGTTTATGGAAGCACGTGTCATGTTATATAGGTTTCTGAATAGTAAGCCTTAGAATCATCCCTAGACCTCTATTTTTGAAAGATAAAGCAACGGTGTGACAAAATTTCTATCCTTGGGGGCCCATAATCCTCGTGAATCAAAACATGGCATCCACATATAACACATAACAACACAATTTATATCCCATGGCTGAAACATGATTTACAAAATTCTGATTCAAGAGGAATCATACTCCTCAGGGATCAAGGTTTGGCATCCATCCAATTCAACCCTAACATGTATAAATATTCCTATCACAAGAGTAGGCGTATCTATCATGGTATCTATAACAACAGCAAGCATATCAAGAATGACATTTACCACAATAGCTTTCAATCAGTAATGCTCTCTAAATTTCATGGCTAGAATGCATGGAATGTGATTCTAAAAAGTTATTATAAGATGAATGAGATGGAATACCCCCATCTCAACAGGTTTCAACAAAACATAACTATAGTTTTATCAATAATAATAGCACAAAACATGTGTTTCACCCAATGGTGAAATCGAATCAATTTTAGTAGCTAAAAATCCAAAATCACATTTCAAATAGATGTAATTTGGCTTTTCCCTTTACACAGGGTAGCTACTCCTGCATAGAACTAATTACCAAACTCAATTTCTTTCATATCCCTTTTTAATGTTTCCAAATAGTAAGACAAATGAAAAAGAAAACTCCTACGATACCACTTCGTAACATCTTGGACTCGGATTCCACTCAACAGGTGCCCCTTACCTGGTTGGCCAAATGGACTCAAGTGCATTTCCCCAAATGACAGTGGCTTCCGAATAGTAGGGATGGACAAGGGTGTGATAGTGGGGAAACTATTCCCTCATTGGCAGAGTTTAACATAGTAGAATAATAATATACAATAGAAAAAGTATTAAACAACATTCAACAGAAATAAATAGCAAAAGACTAATAAGATAAATAACCAAGAATCATTAAATACAAAAGATGATGCATCATACCACATGTTCTATGAAAACATACAAATAAGTTACACTCTATGAATCCAAAATATAAGATCCAAAAGCAATGAATCAAAGGAATATAAGAAGAATAACAAGCCTCATCTCGGTCCCATGATCTCCTTCTCCTAAACAACATCATGAATACCTATAGAAGGTTGTTTCCCTTATCAATACCTGCAACAATATAATCTGTCTGGGTCCAAAAGAATGACTCAAATAGGGTGTGAGAAATAAATTCCACTAGGAAACCACCAAATATCTGTGTCTATCTATCTGTGAGTATATCAAATAGGTAGTGTGCAAAAAATAAAAAAAATTGAATTAAAAAGTACTCCAAAGAAATAAATCTTACATGTATTGGACTCTATTTATATTCAGTTCATGTTCATTAATTAATTCAATTTAATTGAATTATATATGTTGTAGAACCTGGAATAAGACCATAAATATCCTATATTAAGTAATCTTGAAAGATACCTCAGCAGGCTATCTAACTAGAAAAATGTGAAGGCTAAATCCAAGCTTGTGCTTTGGATTTCCAAACACGTCATAAGTAATTTCATTATAATATTCAGTTCAACATCTTTTCCATAGGAAATGAAAAACCCTAGACGTAGGCATAACCAAATACATTCCCTTGTACCTAATGAATCCTCTCCCAAAGGCATAACAAATCCTTTCACATATGCATAACAAATCCTTTCCCAAAGGCATGACAAATCCTCGCCCACATGTATAAAAAATCCTCTCCCATAGGCATAACAAATAAGTCAGGATCAAGACCAATATATTAACATTTTAGAATAATAAACAACACATGTAAATTACTTTATTACATGTTTAACATATAACAACTCGCATGGGCATCATACATATAATTAAACATGTGAATAAAACTATCATAAGGCTTTAACAATAATTGGAATATCATGGGGCAAGGGGAAATCACTAATCCCAAACCCTTTAATCAGATCATTCACAATTTACGACAATTTCAATTCCATTATAAATTTAATTCATACTTAACAACCCAAAAAGGGAAACAAGGCATGCCTCATTGGAAACCTCATCCAAACAGCCATGAACAGTCATTCTAAGGGAAATACACCCATAGGGTGGCCCTTAATCAAACCAACAAGCTCAAACATTCTCAAATTAATTTATTTCATGACCTAATAATCATTAGGAAACAAAAAAGGTAAATTCATATTCAAGGTTACACCCTAAACATGGGAGAATATAAATATGTAACATATAAACTACTTAACATTGAGAGAATGGCACAAGATCACCTACGTCATTCTTGCATGACTCTCCTCATCAAATGTCGAGCATTGATTCTCCATAGAATGGAGTTGTTTTACAAAATAGGTATAAAACCTCAACCTTAAATAACTAGGTCAAGAGAATAATTTAGGAAGAAAGGCTCAAGGGGAATCAAGAGCTTACCAATCAGGTTAAAACGGTACCAATGGTGAAGGAATTGAGGTTCAAATGATCAATCAGGATGAAAAATCTCATCTGGCATTGATGTCAATAAATCAGGGCGATCGTTCTCTCTATCTGACAAAAAACAACCCTACTACCTGATTTAGTCATTAAAAAAAGATGGAATTTACTTGAGACTACATGATGTGTCCGTAAAAAATTAGGCCTAACTTTACATGGTTGTGTATTGGGATGACATGTCGTGTAGCCTTCCATACACGGTGTGTACCTATAATTACACGACATGTAGTTCCTAGTCATGTTGTATAACAGGCCAACAACCATCCCCTCAACCTATTTTCCCCCTTTTTCTTTATTACAAATTAAAAGGGAAAGATATGTACCACAAAGGAGGAACTATCTTCTTATATAGGAAATACACTCCAAGTGTATCCGTTTTCTTCACACTACATCCAATGGCCATAAATATCTTCTCGAGGGACTTAATCCATTTCTCATCCATATTCAGATTCATAGTCCCAGAAAATTATGGGGGGCTCTATTACATAAAGTGATCCAATGTCATAGAATCTTAATGTGGAATTGGTTTCTCTATTCGAGAAAGATTATTTATCATAACGTGATTAAGTATCCATATTATATCCATAATTTTATTAGATCTAATACCAACTATATCAGATTCCTCAATAGCGAAACATCAATATTGTCAATTAGTATTGATACCCATGTTCCTTCCAGGTTCCATTTATAAAAAATGAATACACTATATGAGATCATAACATTCTGTAACATAATTTTTTAATCCCAAAAATAGTGAAATACTTATCATAAATGAAAAAATATACATAAATAATCTCATATTCATAAAAAAGTTTTCTTTAGGGATATGTTTACATTTAAATACCTCATAATGGTTTGGGAAAAAATTTGAATTATCCTATGCATATCCCCCATGAGTGTCAAGAAAAGTGTGTAGTAAGGCCCATTATAATGTACTAGGTTATTATTGAGTCAAGCCTATCCTTTTTAGAGTTATTTACACTAAGTACATATATTCTAGATACACATACACCTATAGAATCTATAATGTGTATAATTTCTAGGAAGACTCACAAAATATCTACCTTAACAGAACATTAGGATGTTCTTATATACTTATCCTAAAATTTTATTAAACTATTATGATCCCATATCTATGTTTTCGTTAATCTAATTTACAAGGTTTTTACTAAACTTGATCTGATACCAAATGTGATGAACCCAAGGCTCGTAGCCTAGATCCAATGCCTCTCATTATTATAATGGCATAGATACATGATTCGGATTTGACAAGGATAACTAGTTTAGTAGTTTTGGAAGACCGGATTACATACATGTTACCCATAATACTTTGGGAAAAGAAAATAAAACATATTATTTAAAAAAAAAGTTAATAAACTCAATAAAATATCTCTTCTTCATAACCTAGGGAAAGGAAAACGAATAATTGTGCACTCAAATATTCATGAAGGGTTATGTACAAAAAAAGAAATAATGATTCAATAATCATAAACAATATGTAAAGATAGTTAACTAAAACACCTTCCATTTAATCAATGAACTAATAGATAAATATATCTATAGATAATTTAAAATAAATAATATCACAGATAATAATAACTGAATACAAAATGATTACAATACATTCTTATAATATGGCATGCTTCCCAACAACATGATACCATTACCATCTAGACCTATCCTCAAAACAATTTAACATATACTCAGTAAAAACACGTCTGATTTGTCCAAATGATTCACCTCATGTGACTAACGATTCATCAAGATGTTAGTGTTAAATATTCCCAAACCCATTTCATTCATGTCCTAGTCCATTCTAATATATTTAATAGTAAATTTCATTTATGAACAAATTTCCTTATCATATATCTATATTGAGTAAATTGTATAGATTTATCATTATTTCCCCAGTTAATCAAATAACATTAAAATTAAACATTGTATCTAATAATGGAATATATTTAAGGAAATAATAATATCCAACCCACAATAATATGGATAATTAATAAATATTTAATATACAAAGAAATATGATTACAAGAATGTGATGGATTCTAGATAAATATAAAATCAAAAAATATTTCATAATAACATTTATAATATGATAATTTTCAAATAAAATTCCCTTAGAATAAATAATTCTAATTGAAACGTAAAATACCATGAATTATTATGTATTAATTATATTACTTGTAAAATTTAAGGTATATATGCATCATAAATATGAATTAGTGAACAATAAAAAATAATCCTCAATGGAAATTAAATTGAGATGAAATCCCTTACCTTACTCTTCCATTTGGTTAAACTCCATTTAAACTATATTTTAATCACTTTAGTAGAATAATTAACTTATCAAAGTACAATATTAATATGTATAATATATTTTATGATCCTTTTATAACTTCTTATCACTGGTTTGTTAATAATAATTCATTATATTCATAGTTTCATGTTTTAATTGCCTTGTTTTTCATGTATGTTTTGACTGGTTATTTTGAGTTCCTCTTATATATATCATGATTTAAATATATATATAGAAGGTAAAAATTTATGTAAATATAATTCATATTCAGTAAATATACATTTATAATAATCTAAAAAAATATTTATTGGAAAACCAATACACCATTAATGGAGATGGTAGGTTGTACGTACGCATGAAAGTCATTTCAATATTATTATTGTGTTGAAAGAATGAAAATTATATTTTATTTATGTATACTATGATTATAGTATAATTATTGTTTCTTATATATCACATATTTTTATTAAAACCATATTTGATACAATTCCATGTAATGTTTGAACTAATCACAGCGTTTTGCGAGGCGGTAGTCTATCGTACACAAGAATGACATTATCGTAATACCACAAAATAGAAAGCATGATGTTACCTCTTATATTTTAATTATAAAAGAATATATATATCATAAATATCATATATTTAAAATATTTTCATCATTATTCCCAACCATGAACTGTGTTAGTTAAAAAACAGACGACGTCAGTTCGCGAGTGGTAGTTTGACGTACATATGAAAATTGATTTCATAACCCATTTGATGGAAGGGTGTAATGTTTGGAGAGGAAACATAAATTAATAAATTTAATATTTTTTATACTGAGGTTATTATATAATAAAGATATAAAAATAATTTAATGGTGTAGAGAAGGAAATAAAATAAAAATGATTTTAGAGAAACCTTACCACTTCTTCGGGTGTCCTCCTTATTTTTTCACTAATGCCTTCATTAGTTGGATTCATACAAATATAAGGATTATAGGATGTTTGGTGGATTTTTTTAATGATGTGTTATTGGATTGGATGATCTAATTTGTTTTCACAGGTGTAGAGAAGAGGAAATGTTAGCAGCCTTTTATAAGGAGCGGAGAGGACACTCTTGGCATTTTGGAAAAGAAGTTACTTGAACCCATGTTTTTACCTAAAAATGGGCTTCCATAAAACACCAGATTTTATAAATGTAGGTTTAAGGTCTAAGTATTTCCAAAAAATGGATTTTGGGTTATTTTTGTGTCATTTTACATCTTATATTCTTAGTAAAATCATTAATTAAACCTCTTTTTACACAAATCACTGTAATTAATTTAAACCGCTTCCATTAATGATTTTGGAAAAAATTAATTTGAACATATTAGAAATTAGAAATTATTATGATTCAAAATACTAAGACCATATTTCCAAATTCAATGTACATAATGGGTAGAAATTAATTTAAAATTAATCTCACAGACGTGTGGAGAAAATTCTTTTTTAAAGGGAAAAAGTTCAAATGATTACAAATTTTTTATATTCAATTTCAAATTCAAATTGATTCCAATGACCTAAATCAAATTCATATGTCTTCCATTGAACTATTTTTCTTTAAAAAAATTAAAAATATCATTTAACAACATAAATTATTTAAACCAAAATCAGTTTCCAATTAAAATTTTGTGTTTTCCATTATTCTTCAAAAATTGAATCTTCTCAAAAAAATACAAAAATTTTACAATTATGTAATATTGAAATTTCAATTTCTAAAACAAAGTTTATTTTTTCAACTAAAATTTATATAAGTGTAAAAAATAGGTATTAATACAAGTGCACTATTAAAAGGTAGTAAATTTGGATTTAGAAAAAAAAACACCTTTTATGTGTCGAATTGGATTTTATTCTTATCTCATGCCTTTCAAATATAATGTATGAGTTTAAAAATATTCTATTGAATATCTAATATATATATTTAATTAACATTATCCACCAATATTTACTAAATAAATATTTTGAGATAAAATTCCATTGTTTCGTAAAATAGTTTTTATAAAGGTATTTCCTTTATATTCAGTTAATTTTTACATTAATTTATAATTAATTTTCATCCAATAAATTATAACATATGTTCTCACAAGTTATTTAATCAAATTTATAACTTCCAATTTAATGAATCTAAGATAATTTTCATTTTAAATAATAATATTAATAGCATTCGTTAAAACATGGCCCTCCGTGTAATGTAAGAAATCGAAGAGAGTAATTATTACGTGCGACACAAGATAAACTCAGCATTTTGTGTAGTGAAATATAAAGGATATATTGAAAAATTTAAAATATATTTAAATGTATCGTTAAATAGAATTCACTTCTACAATTTTCCTTCATTTCATACAATCATTTGAATAATATATTATTCTTATATAATTTTGTGGTGTTACATTCACTACCACAAAACAGTTTTTCCCAGCCCCCCCCCCCCCCCTTTATCAGTGCTAACGAAAAAGCGCAGATAAAGGGGGGGGGGGGGGGCTTTATCAGCGCTTTTTGTAGCGGTGATAAAGGACCTCCCCCCTTTTTCAGCGCTTTTTTAGAACTGATAAAGGGACCCCCTTTATCAGTGCTTATTTAGTAGCACTGATAAACGGACGAATTCAAAAAAAAATTCAAAAAAATATATTAATATATAAATATAGTTATATTGATATAGATTTAATATACAATTTTAAAATATATTTTAGATAAGTATAAATGTGCATTAACACTTAATATATTTAATATATAAGATATTTAGTAAAAATGGATTCCTAAAAAATTAAAACAAAATTTTTAATTAATAATTTGCTAATTATTATGGAGTAGTAGTCATTTAATAACAATTTTAAGACTAAAAAAATTTCAAAAAAATTAAAAAAAGATCCAAAATAAGTTGAAAACGCAACTCAAACTTCAAACGACCATAACTTTTGATCGGGGGGTCTGTTTGAGCTTTACCACATATCAAATCGAAGCCTGCAATGAGCTCTATGTCACTAGGATCTGAGGGGACCCCAGTCAAGCATTGTTCGATGCCAAAAGAGGCCCAGAAGGCCTCTAAAACTGAGTTTTTAGTTGGGGTACCCAAATTTTTTAACATTTTGTGGGTATTCAGCCTCGTTTGAGGGGGTATTATTGGCTTTTTTGGTGGGGACTGAATTTATTCCAAGGTATTACATTCATATTGGTATTATGTCTTTGAAATTGTATTGTTTTTTTATAATGAACTGCTCTTTATAATCAAATATATAACTATATATACATATTTTTTATTTATTCACACATAAAAATTAAATTTTTAAAATAAATAATTAAACATATTTATATATAAGATATATTAGCTCTATCTAAATAATAACTAATATCCATTTTATTTAAAATACCAATATATGAATATATATATATATAACTACTATATATTAATATGACTATATATATATATATATATTAATCTAGAAATATATATATATTAATATAACTACATATATATTAATATTACATATATATATATATTAATATCACTATAAATATATATATATTCATATCACTATAAAGATATATATTCATATAATTATATATATATGTATATTAATATAAATATATATTACTATACGAATAATTATAAAAATATATATATATATATATATAAATAGAGATATATATTAATATAACTATAGATAGATATATTAATATAACTATATATATTAATATAAATATATATTACTATACGGATAAATATAACTATATATATATAAATAGAGATATATATTAATATAACTATATATATATTAATATCACTATATATATTAATATAACTATATATATATTAATATAACTATATATATTAATATAACTATATATATATAAATATAAATATATATTACTATACAAATAAATATAACTATATATATAGATATCATGAAATAGCAAACAAATCAAAATAGAGTAGTTGCAAGGGCTTAGGCGCGCAGGGGGGAGGTCACGAGTTCAAAACCTGCTGGAGGCAGAGGCGCGCGCATGGGGGGCCAGCGCTGATAAAGGGTGGAGGGGGTGCATGAGGGCATTGGAGGGGATATAAAGCGCTATTAAAAGGGGGGATCAAGCTCTATAAATGCCCACCCCCCCACGACGGCATGATTTTTTTAATTTTTTGTAATTTTTTTTAAATTTTTTTAATTCTTTTAATTTTTTTTAACTTTTATCAGCGCTTTTTAAAAAGTGATGATAAACGGGTCCTTTATTAGCACTAAAATGAAAGTGCTAATAAAGGAATCGCTGATAAAGGGGACCCCCTATCTTCGCTGGCTTTAACAGTGATTTTCCTAGCGCTGTTAAAGGCCCTTTTTAGCACTGATAAAGGGCGTATTTGTAGTAGTGATTTTTCCCAACGTAAATAAATTGTGTCACCAAAATCTCAACATGACCTTGATACTCAAGGTTTTTGAATTTCTAGATACCAATGTTGAAAATCCAACATTTTAAAATATTTAATAAAACATCGTATAAATAAGAGGTAAAGAGATTATAAATATCATCTAGAATAATAACATAACTTGGTTTCTAGATAGGAGGACAAAGGTGGGAAATGAAAACATGGAAATGAAATAGGAAAATAACACTCAAATTCTAAGGGAGATTGATAGGGAACATGTATAAGAGAAATTCAGTGACTAAAAATCCATAAATTAAAGGTGTTAAAAGGTTCCTTGATATCATCAAAACTAATGATAATAGGAAAACATTTTTGTTTATAGTTGAGGAGTTATTTTACTCTCCATAAATATATGAAGTATTCTTACTTGATATGTTTCTATTTAAAAAGAACAATGTAATCCTTTGGTTGTGCCATGAACTATTTAAACTTCATCTCTTAGCATAGGTGGCATCATATGGTGATGTAATACATGAATTTCTAAAAACATGTCCAACTATCAACAAAAACCATTTCAAAAATACTTAACCTTAAATCTCACCAAAAATATGTTTAACTAAAATTATAAAAATTATTTTTATATAAAAATTATATTACTATACAAAATAATGTGTATCTTAATCATCTTCTACCAAACATGTGAATTCCTTCATTAGTTATTCCCTTAAAACATGGTAAAACCCAAAATGTCCATTAAACCTTATTAATAAAATGAATTCTTCTCAATTCACTATGAAAAACGTAGGTTATTTGATATATCAGATAAATCCAAAAACATTGTAGACACCATCAACTATATCATAACAACTTTTCCAATAAATCATTAATCAGTTCCAAGGTAGTCAGTAACATCCATTTTACTTTATCCTTATCAAATATATCATTATCCAACCATTATTATCTCAAAATCAGGAACATATTAAGGATTTTATTTCCCTCAATCATATGTTTTCCAAGAAGTTCAATATGTCACTACAAGCTTTTCATGGTTATTGGAACCATTCAATATAGGATATCAAATCCTTAATGAAAAATTACTGCAATACAATCCTTATATTTTTCATAATTCATATACCAAGAAATCATTGATAGAATACTCAAATTACATAATTCTTGAATCTAAAGATAAGAACATTAAGCATGCCTCTTCATCTATTGTAATAAAAAAAGCATGACCACGATATATTGGATTTTTTACGGTGTATTCATTTCATGCATGGGTAATTTATTGGCATAGTACTCTATATCATTACAGTTGATGAATTTAACATTGGAAAATTATTTCTGGCCCTTGAAATCATGATCATGGTGACCTTTTCACCACAATTGAATAAATTTTTTTTTCCTCTAATGCATATACCAAGGTGTTCCATTCAACAATTATCATGTATGCAACAAAAATTCTTTCCCTTATTCCATTTAATCATCTTTTTATCAGTCTTTCTCTTCCTCTCATTCTTCCCAATGAATCTATAATACTTATATGACTCTTTCTCTGTCTCATTTTCACATCATAATATTTCAATATAAGATGATAAATATCTGTAGACTACTTCCCTTTGAAAGATTCACTTATGATCCTCAAACAAATGTTCAATATTATATTTTCTATTATATATGAAATTTTTATCATACCTTTCTAACCTTATTTAGGTATCCTCATACACCACAACACTTTCATCCTCCCTTTGATTTAAATTATGTAACATTATCTTCATCTTAGTTTATTGCTTACAGTAGGAGTATTTATCAAAGAGTGTCTCTATTACGAACCACCTTCTACAAGATGAGGGAAGGGATGTAAAAGTTCCATGACCTTCCTTCCTCAATGTGAAGATGAGAAAATGACCCCCGAGTCCCTTTTTTAGTAGGCACCGGAGTGGAGATTTTCACCGAGTTTATAGAATCACAGATAAATGAAAGGAATTTCCATTTTATAGAACAAGATCGCGAGATAAGATAGTAAATCCCAGTAACACCAAAGACTAAAGGTAAAATTAAATCCAAGATTCCATTCTCACAAGCATGTTTAAAGGTAAAACTGATACAATGTAACACAAAAATCCCATGTGATATACCAAATAAGGGAAACAAAATAGCAACAAAAACTATCCCAAAACCTGAGCCAGTAAGGTCCATCACAGTCCTTCAAGTCCTCCACGAAACCTAAAAGTCATTTTACATATATAGGGTGATCATACAAGTATAATTAGTAATGAAACTAAAGATAATCATGCAAAGGTGAGGGAACATACTAATTCCCCTGTGAGAAAATGTTAGAACCGCAACCACCCACCATGGAATACTAACCAGCCCACCCTCACCAAGGCACACTCACCCAAGTAATGAAAATCAAGTGAAGTAATAATACAAGCACATATAAATTTGGGTACCCCTCACACCACTTTCCCACTAGTTAACTTCTCATTTCTAACAATCTAACGTCTTGAACATACCACTCTTCCCATATGTAGACCCACTACTGCAACCTGCTTGCGCACACCTAGGCCTCAAACAGCACCCAACCATGCTTGAAAACAGCTGGGCCATAACAACCAGCACTATTCTTGAAAACACCATGGACTCAACAACCACACACCATGCCCAAATACACCTAGGCCTTATCACAAATGTACTTGGGAAAACACATATGACTCGCAAACACCTGATCCCCTCAACCAAAACAAACCTTTTCCTGAAGGATCTTGGACTTTGGTAATCCCCAATCCATTACAACCTGCCTAGATATGCTTGAGCAGCATGATCCTGAAAAGGATGTGAGGATGAAAATATGTAACCAGCTATCCATCCTCCCATTGGGATGTTGGGAAAGAAACCCTCCCCCCAAGAAATGGAGGTGTCCGGCACATAGTTCTCAACAAGGGTTGGGGTCATACAGAAAACACAAGGAACTATAATATATATACATAGGTAATCAAACACTCCACCCCAACCTACGGTTTTCACGTAGACAAAAAAATCCCACACCAACACCGCTTCTTCTGCTACCCCTACATGCACAACCACACAACAATCACTACGAAAGAATAACCCTTACCCCTTTTCATTCAATTTCCATTCATTTATTTATTTAAGGTGATTCACTTAAATTATTTTAACCGTACCAGGATAATAAAAATTGTAACCACACCAAGAAACCAACAAAACCAAACCAAGTCCCACTGTACAACAAAAGAAAACAACATCACAAAACTAGACTTGCATTCCCAGTGCACATCCCCATTAAACTAATATCAACTATCATTCTTTAATGTAATACCACCCTTTATTTATCTCACAACTCATCCCTATAGCCCTACTACCCAAACAAAATCCCCAATGCAGTCCCACTACATAACGATTCCATAAGCAAACCACAGCCCTACTATTCTATGTCACATTATGACCACCACACAACATAAAGGATCTTCAGCTACTTACAAGTTCATCCATTATATAATCAATCAATCTCTCATACTATGGCACAAACACATAGCACAAAACCACAACCATAAAACCAATAATATTCAAATTTAACCAATAGGGGTTCTTTAATTTCGTCTTTAATATAACCGGGGTGATCACATAACTGCTTTGATCCTAGGGTATCTTTTTATTTAACAGAGTGTATGTGATTAATCAGATTTCATGTTACATATGGGCATCAAAACATCACAATGAAACAAAATGCTAGTACATAATAAAATACCACCAACGGTCCGGATTTTGAGAAGGAATACAGCCTCAACAGTCATAATAGAATCAAAGAGAATAAAATTAAAAAGTCGATGAAACATCAATCCACACCCTACCCATTATTTTATTTACACAAGATATCTTTTGATCATATTAAATTCTAGTTCAATTCCCATTTCAGGAAAATTATTCAGCCATTCCTTAAATGAAAACAATAATATACCCACCCCACATGATACACGGTTAAAGGTAAGTAAAAGAAAAATACCTACTTGGATGATCAGGGATTGAACTTCCTTCTTTCACCAAGAACAAGGGATGGCACAACTTGTAGGTAGAACTCCAAAGATGGGTGGGAAGGGCTCTAGCACAGGTGTACAACTCATCTTGGGAGGAAGTCTCTAGGTTCACCAAGAAAAACAAAAAGGAAGAAGGAAGGGATGATCTAGGATTTAGAGGAAGCCATGTCCGAAAATTAGGGAGACCATTTCAAAGTACTTAATAGTTGGATCGTGTCTTGACCACAAAGCTGGACAATTTCACAAGTTAGAAATAATTGAGATTTAATAATTACCCTCATAAATAGTGGAGGTAGACCAGAGGATGGTTGTGAGATGATATATTAACTTTAAATAGAGAAAAACATGTAATAGGGGTGAAACTTGAGAAACTGAAAAAAATAGAAAAAATAGAAATGGGTTATTGATGGGTGAGTCACCAACGTTGATCTACCAATGGGTGAGCTACTGAGGTGATCTAATGATGCCGCAATCTACCGATGCCTCGACCTACCGACGCCCTGACCTACTAATGCCCTAATCTACCGATACTGATGCCCTCAACTCACCGATTTTGACACACATTTACTCACTGATGTTAATGCCCCTTGACTTAGTGATGCCAACACCCCTTGACTCACTAATGTAGATATCCCTTGACTCAGCAATTCTAGATCCCCTTGACTCTCTAATTCACTGTTAATCTAACTCATTGAAATGTTGATGCACTGACATTTCGATGCATCATAATGCTGATGCATTGACATGTCGATGCACTGACATGTCAACGCACTGACAGGCCGATACACTGCCATGCTGATGGAAAAACTAGAATTTTGGAAAACGCTATGGAATGAGCCACTAGTGGTCCCTAAACACCTCAACATAGGGTTTTCACAAAGGAAGTGCCTAATAAAAATCTGGTTTGTTACATCAGATAACTCTCAAACTATTCTTTCCCTTGATAAATTTGAACTAACCCAAAATAAAAGGGGTCTAAAAAACCATCCCTTAAGATAACTCTATGGATTAAACCTCCCTATATTGAAAAAGTGAGGGGAAAACCTCAACATATAGGAACACATATCTCATCTATCTCCTGAACAACTATAGAAACACTGAGTGACCACAAAATCACTAAAATTAACACTGTCCAGACACATATATTAGGGATATCCTTCCTCCATGTTAAGATACTATCTTCTTTGGGTGGCACTAACTTTCCCAAAAGGGTTTAATCGCATCCACATTAAGGCACCTTGATTCGTGATCTAGTTCTTGCCTCCCTATAGTCAGGACTTTTCACACAAAAAGGGAGAATAGGGATAAAAATTATCATATAGAAATAAGGGTCAAACATTTCATTATAAGAAAGGCACAATGCTAACAGAAGATCAGAAAATTAGAATAGCACTAGGTACTAGGGACACATCTATGCCTCTCATTCCTAAGTACTCTCCTCGAGGCCACCATGCCTCCATAGGACACGAACCAAGGGAATGGTTCATCCAAGAAGCACCTTCTCCTTATGATCCTTAATTATCACCAGTCGTTCCATGAATATCACATCATACACAATATCCAACTCTCTCCAGTTGATGATGTGGGAGTCATCATGTAGATACTGATGGATCTGAGAGACATGAATGATGTTGGAGATCTTATCCAACCATTGTACAAATGCCAACTGATATGCTACTTCACGGACTTGTACCAATACCTTAAAAGGACCGATGAACATGGGATAAATATTAATTTCCCTTACAAACCTTCTATGTTCACATCGAGGGGGTACCTTCAGTAACATGTTTTCCCCAACCATGAAAACCATGGGTCTCCTCCTATGATCAGAATACGACTTCTTATGATCCTGAGCTACCTTCATCCTTTAACACACAAGAGGAACCTTCTCTATTGTTCTTGACACTACCTCTGGGCCAATAACACCTACCTCCCAACCTCTATCCAGCACACGAGTGAATGAAAGGGTCTTATGTACAAGGTTCCAAATGGTTCCATGCCGATGGTAGAGTGATGGCTATTATTGTGGGCAAACTCCACCAGGGGAAAGTGTCGTACCCATGATCCACCAAAGCCCAAAAAAAATGCTTGAATCATATCCTCCAACATATGGATGGTCACCTCTATCTTCACATTAGTATGATGATAGAATGTTTTGCTAAGGCATTGTTGGGTTTCAAAATAACATTGTAATTTATTCCCGACTCATGAAGTAACTCATGTATCCCTGTCTAAAATGATGGATCTTGTTACTATATGTTTCCACACCACTTCACCCATATACCTTTTTTCTATGGAATCCACTGCTCTCAATTCCTTAGTCCCCAAGAAGTGAGATGATTTCATCAATAGGTCTACCACTACCAATATAGCATCACAGGCTCCCTCAACCATGGGTAGTCCTATGAGAAAATCCCTTAAGAAATAATCCCACTTCCACCCATGAATGTCAAAGGGCTGAAACAGACTACCGGGAACACAGTGTTCATCCTTCACATGCTGATACCTGAGGCACCATACCCCAAACTCTACCCCTTCCTGCTTCACTTTTTGAAACCAAAACTGACCTCTCAAGCCCCATTAAATCTTATATACTATTGGATATACATCTATAGGTGAGTTATGGAACTCACCAAGAACTCCCTCACGAATCACCACCAGGACAAAGAGCTTCCCACAGAACATTATCTGATTCTAACTATCCTCAGACGATCCTTCTAGAGCATCACCCTGGCTAACGTGATCATGCATCACCTCAGCCTTTGAGTCTCCCCACTGAGACTCCTACACCTATCTTACCAGGGAAGAACATATTTTCATTAAAAACAAACAACCTCTACCTTCCACACTAAAGCCTATATACAAAGCAACAAACCCCTCCATTTCCTTCCAAGCATCTATGGACTTCTGAACTACATCCTTCTATGACTTCCTACTCAATGCACCGGCCACCACATTCCCCTTTCCTATGGTTTAGGATATTTTGAATTCATAGTCTTAGAGAAATACCATCCACCTCCACTACCCCAAGTTCAGGTCTCACTTGGAGAATATATACCTCAATATATTGTGATCTGTGAAGACCATGAATTATTCCCCAATAAGGTAATTCCACCACAACTTCAGTGAAAACATGACCAATACATGTTCCATGTCATGTGTGGCATAGTTACATTCGTGAGTACATAACTGCCTCGACCCATAAGATATTACACCTCATTAATACATGAGAACACATCCCAAGACTTGCCCATAAGCATCACAGAAAACCTAAAACATTACCCCTTCCTCTAGAAATCATAGTACTGGGGCACTGACCAGCTTCAACATTAGATAATTGAGAGCTTCATGGCACTTCTCACTCCAGAAAAAAGCCTGGCCTTATCTGTTCAAAGGTGTCAAGGGTGCTGCAACTTGAGAGAAATCATGTAGGGAACTACTGTAGTAACCTATTGGACCCATGAAATTATGAACCTCTACCACATTACTGGGTTATTCCCAATAAACAACCACCTCAACATTTGATGGGTCTACTGAAATTCACTATTGAGACACCACATGTCTGAGGAAGTGAACCTCTTGTGTCTAGAACATGCAATTGGACAACTTCCTATAGAGTTGGTGGGGTTGGAGGACCTCCAAAACCGTCCTTAGATACTCGATGTGATCCTTCTCTGATCTTGAGTAGATCAAGATGTTGTCGATGAACATGTCCACGAACCAGTCCAGATACTAATGGAAAACATATTTCATGATCCCCATGAACACAGCTGGTGTGTTTAAAATGCCAAATCCCAGGACCACGAAATCAAAGTGCCCACACCTGCACCTAAAAGTAGTATTCAAGATGTCACCCTACTTCACCTTCAATTGTTGATATCCAGACTATAGGGAGAACTTAGATAACTAACCTTCTCCCTTTAGCTAGTAAAAAGGGTCTTCAATCCTTTGGAGGGGGTAACCATTATTGAATGTCACCTGATTTAGTTTTCGGTAGTATATGCACAGCTTGAGACCATTGTCTTACTTCCATGAGAACAAGACTAGAGCACCCCTTGGAAACATGCTTGGTTGGATAAAACCCATCTCCATTAGATAATAGTCCTGAATCCGCAACTACTGCAACTTAGAAGGTGTCATCTGATATGGATCCATCGAAATTGGATGGGGTCGTAAATCTATCCCAAACTCAAAATTACATCGAGGGGTAGAGACACAACAACTTTGGGGAAGGCGTCCATGAACTCAATGACAATCCTTAGAACTTCAACCATCTCTGATTCTCCTAATCCCACTGAATTCTCAGGTAATAAAGAAATAAGGGTCTCCACACTCCACCTTCCCTCCGGGAAACTTCGCTCGCAAATGAAAGCTACA
Source organism: Viscum album (assembly GCA_963277665.1). Lineage (NCBI taxonomy): Eukaryota > Viridiplantae > Streptophyta > Magnoliopsida > Santalales > Viscaceae > Viscum > Viscum album. Next base: position 368,377,006 of record OY728144.1, read on the forward strand.
TGTTACCCACCCATATCTAAGAACATGACCCTTATCCAGAAGAATTCGATAACAATGTCCATGGAAAATAGAAATTCAAAGCCTAGGATGACATCTTATGGCCTCATTTTTAGTATAATAAGATCCCAACCGGATTGATGCGGCCCCAAAATCAGTCTACATCCCTGAAAAGCATCAAACTATATAGTCTGACCTCCAACGACGTACACAACATGAGAGTCATGTAAATTCTCTCTAATACTATACCAAAGGCATGGGAGAGACTAGGTGAAAAAAGGATTGTGAAGATATTAAATAAAAAAAACGTACAGGTAAGAGTACTAAACATATATATCATACCTCAAACAACTTATGGCGTTGCAGGAACTACTACCTCTGTGGTGTTAAACTGCCCATGCTCAACCCCTTTTCCCCTCAGTTGTCAATAGGCTCCCCAACCATGCCTTGGTCAAGGTCCCTGAGGACATCCATAAGGTCGGCCTCCTCTGGAACCATCTTCCCCTGGTAGAGTGGGAGCTTGCCGCCCATGCTACAGGAAGGGCTTGGATGGAAACTCCTACAGCTCAGGTGGACTTTGAACTTTCCCACCCCCAATGTACTGCACTCAGAAATGGAATAGATTCTTAAGATACCCTTGGATTCCATAGGTAAATCTTCTCAGTCCCAAGACCATGTAGAAAGGGAGAGGACTGGGAGATCAAAACTAGAATTAATAAGGCATACTTACCACTAGCCAAAACCTGGAAGGCCCCAACACTGGAGACCTGATGCTAATGGAATCCCATTTAGACGAACTTGAATAGATCCCCTCTTGTGGCACACCTCACAGCGTGTAAATACTTTCAACTACTTCATTATTATTATGAACCTCCATGTATGATGGTAGAGTGAAGTAATTAACCACATACCAAAGAGAAGGTCAGAGTGACTCCTCCAAGCATCATGCCCACGACTCCTCATCCGGGAAGAGATATGGAGAAAAATGAAGGATATCCTTGAACTTGATCCCTAACTACCGCACTAACATACTCTCTTTTTTCAAGGGAGAACAGATCCTTCCTCTTCTCAGCATTCATCATGGAAGAAAGGGATTCCTATTGGAACTCCTTATCATAGTCAGTCCATGAAATCTCAGTTTATTTCTTCTCCCTGAGGTAAATCATCCACCACTGACGCACTGCTCCTTGCATATAGCTCACTTTCAGAGGAACCCAGTACTCTATTGGTGCCTGGATGAATCTGAAAGTGATCACCATCTCATCAAGCCAAATCTCGATCACCATGTCCGAGATGTTTCCTTCGTAATTTTCTAGAGTTTGTTCCTGGAAGGCACAAAGTGTCTTTTTCAACTAGTCATCCTCCTCCTCTTGAAAGGACCACTGTTGGCCAACTACATCAATTTGTTGGTCCTCGACAACTCATAACACCTGTGGATGATGTCTGGTTTCCATAGGTGAAAATGGAAACAAAGAATTCATAAGCCCGGGTAGTGTAGAGAATGAAAAAAAAACCATTTAAATTTTGTTTTAATTTTCCATTTTTTTTAATTCCAAAACTACACAAGAATACGCTTCATTATGATGCATATACCATTCCTATGGTCTCTACCCTACGAATAGTGTATCCTCACCCAGTCATTCAGAATGTCCAGAGTCCCGGCATTAGATCATGGGGGTACCTAAAATCCCATGTCATAGTCAGTCTTCCCTTATTTACTTCACACGCGAAGATTGCATAAAACTATTTCCCTACCATCCCAATAAATCTTCAATATGCCTAACCCCAAACTCCATCCTCTCTCTCAACCATAACCTCTAATTCCATTTAGTCATAACCTACCTTCTCCATGATGATGGAACGGATAGCAAAGTGATATTCCCTTCCTTCCTCAAGGTGAAGGAGAGATAATAACCCCATGTCCCCCCTTCAGTAGGCCCCAAAGTGGAGTCTAGAACCTAGGGTATAGAATGTCACATAAATGGAAAGAATTATACTTTTTATAGAACAATATCAGGAGATAAGAATGTAAATCTCAGCAAAACCAAATACTAAAGGTAATAGTAAATCCAATATTCCATTCCCACATTCATATTCAAAGGTAAAGCTAATAAAAAGTAACACAAAGCACCCATGTGATGTACAAAAGAAGGGGAATTAAACAAAAACATCAATTATCCCAACACCCAAGCTAGTAAGGTCCAGCACAGTCCTCGAAGTCCTCCTGGAAAACTAAAAACAGTTTTACATTTGTATTGTGAGAATAAAAGCATACTAATTCCCCTATGAGAAAATGACAGAACCTCAAGCACCTACCAAGGAATACAAACCATTCCAACCTCACCAAGACAAACTCAACCAAGTAACGAAAATCATGTAAAGTAATAATATAATCACATCGACATTTGGGTACCCTTACACACCACTTTTCCATTGGTTAACTACTCATGTCTAGAGATCTGACATCTTGGCGCTGCCACTCTTCCAACACATTGTCCCACAGCCGCAACCTACCCCCACACACCTTGGCATGAAGCCACACACAACCACTCTTGAAACACATAGGCCACAAGAACCACTGACACACCTGAAAACACAAGGTCCTCAACAACCACACACCACGCTCTAAGACACTTGGGCCTCATCCTGAAGGTACTTGGGAAAAAACATGTGGCTCAAAAACACCTCATCCCCTCATCCAGCACAAACCTTTTCTCTAAGGATCATGGGCTTTTGGTAAGCCTCAAGATATTGAAGCCTTCCAAGATATGCTTCAGTGGTAAGATCTTGAATAGGGTTTGAGGAAGAAACTCAACAACCAACCATCCATCCTCCCACTATGAAGATGGGAAATATACCCTCCCCCATGAAGTGGAGGTTTTTGGTGCATAGTGCTCAACAAGGTTGGGGTGCATTTAGAAAACACAAGGAACTTATAAAAAAAAATATATATATATATAATCAAACACTCAGACCCAACCTATGTATTTCACACAAACAAACAACAAGAACACACCATCACCGCTTTTGTTTCTACCACTACATGCACAAACACACAATAACCAATGCTGAAGCAAAACTTGTCCCTCTTTTCATTCATTTTCCATTCATTTATTTATTTAATAGGATTCACTTAAATTATTCCATAACTACCAGAAAACTAACTACCATAACCACACCAAGAAACAAACAAACCCAAACCAAGTCCCACTGTACAACAACACAAAAAAACAGCACAAAACCAGACTTGTTGTCCCACTACATATCCCCATTCAACTAATATAAACTATTATTCTTTAAAGTAATATCTCGCTTTCTTTCTCTCACAACCCATCCCTACTTCCCTACAGCCCAAATAGAATCCCCAAATTATTCCCAATATATAACGAGTCCATAAACAAACCACAATCTAACTAATCAATGTCACTTTGCGACCATGACAGAACATATATGTTGTCCAGCTGCTTATAAGTTCATCATTCCACAATCAATCAATATCTCGGACTAAGACACCAATACACATCATATAACCACATCCATCAAACCAGGTGTATTAAAATTTAACCAATAGATGTTTTTTATTTTCCTCCTTAATATAAAATGGGTGATCACAAAAAAAGTTTGATCAGGCGTGATTTATTTATTTAAATGATTGTATGTGATTAATCACATTTAATGTTACATCTATGTTTAAAAAAATCATAATGAAACCAAACGCCATTTCACTAGAAAATACCACCAATGGTTGTGATTTTAAGAAGTCATAAAGCCACAATATTCGTAATAGAATCAAAGATAACAAAATAAAATAGGCAATCAAACATCAAGCCACACCATACCCAATATTTTATTTACTCAAGTTATCTTTTCATATATTAAATTCTTGTTCAATTATAATTACAAGAAGATTATACAGACATTCCTTACATGAAAAAATTAATATACCCACCTTGCATGGTACACAGTTAGAAATAAGTAAAAGAAAAATCCCTACTTGGATGATTAAGGATCGAAGTTCCTTCTTGCGCCAAGAACAGGGGATGGTTCAACTAGCAGGAAGGACTCCAAGGTTGAGTGGGAAGTGCTAGAACACGGGCATAAGATTATTCTTGGGAGGAAGTCTCTAGGTGCACCAAGAGAATTGAAAATGAATAAGGAAGAGGGGATATCTTCTTAAGAAGATACCAGATCCTAAAATTAGGGAGGCCATTTCAAATGGCTTAAAAGTCGAATCGTGGCTTTACCATGTGGTTGGGTGGTTTCACACATTGGAATTAATTGAGATTTAATAATTCCCCTCAGAAACATTGGAGGTTGTCCAATAAATGGATATCAGTTTATAGATTAACATTAAATAGATAAAAACACGTAACAAGGGTGAAACTAGAAAACCTGGGAAAAATGGAATAACTAGAATTGAGTCACTGATGGGTGTGTCAATGATGCAGAGCTTCTGACGGGTGAGACACCGACACTACCTACCAATGCCTCAACCAACCGATGCCTCGACCTACTGATGCCTTGACCTATCGATGCCATGACCTACTAACACTAAAGCCCTCGATTCACTGATGTAGACACCTCATGACTCACCGATGTTGACTCCCCTTGACACACCGATGTTGAAGCCCCTTAACTCCTTGATGTTGACACCTCGTAAATCACTGATGCCAACAACCCTTGACTCACCGATGCACTGACATGATGACGCACTAACATGCTAACGCACTGAAATCCAAATGGATAAATTGTAATTTTAGAAAACTATTTAAAATAAGCCATTGATGTCCCCGGAACACCTCAACACTGTGTTTTCACAAAGGAATGTCCTGGGGAAAAATCTATTATATTATATTATCCTTGAAAGGATTCAATTCATTGAGTTCTGTTTCCTTTTCATCTCTTGTAATTTGTATTAACTACCACCATTCATTGGTATATACATTTAGGTAATAGACAAAAAGTGTATCATTTTCTTCTCCCATTAATCCCAAGTCCATAAATATCTTCCTCTAATACATAATCCATTACTTGGTCATAATAATATTAGTATTCCCAACAACTGATGGGGGCCTCTATTATATAAAGGGATCCATCGTTGGAGAATATTTTTGTAGAATAAGTTTCTCTATTTGAGCAAGGTTATTTTTCATAACATGATTAAGCTTCTAAAATTTATCCACAACTTGCTCCATTCCAAAACCAGCTATACAACTTCCTTAGTGGGGAATCCTTCAAATTTTTTGTGAGTATTAAAACCCTTCTTCCTTTTTTGTTCCATTTCTATAAAATGGCATATAATAGAATAGATCATAACATTTTGTAACAAAACTTTTCATCCTAAAACTATATAAATACTTATCATGAATTTATAAATTTATCTAGAACTAATCTCATAATAATTAACATTATTTATTTGTAAATATATTTATATTCAAACCCTTCATAATAGTTTCTGAAGAAAATGTGAATTATCCTATGCATACCCCCCAAGAGTGTCAAACAAGATGCGTAGTAAGGCCCATTCTTGTGTACCAGGTTACATGAAAGTCAAGACATATGTTCCCTTTTCAAAGTTATTACCCCTAGTTTTTAAAAGTGTCAAATGTAATATTAAAAACAAGTGTGCCCTTAAAAGGCAGAAAAATTGCCCTTAAAAAACATCTTTTTTAGTAGAATTAGATTTTTGCTCATAATATTACTCTAAAATCTATTGGATGAATTTAAAAACATTTTATTGAATTTATAAGATATATATTTTATTAAGATTATCCACTTATAGTAATATCATTATTTTATTATAATAAAAGGATTTATTTCTTAAAAAAGTTTTTATAAAAATATTACTTATATATTCAATTGGTTTTCACAATAATTTCTAATTAATTGGTAACCAGTAAATTCCACCATATGTTTTTATAAGTTATCTAATTGAATTTATAACCTCCAATTTAATAACTAAGAGTTAATTTTCATTTTAAATAACAATATTAATATTATTTTTTAAAACCCTATCTTGCATGTAACACAACAGATCGAAGAAATTCATTATTGTGTGTAATGAATGATAAAATTATCATTTGTTATAATGGAAGATGTAGAATATATTTAAAAATAATAAATATAATGTAAATTCTCATTGAAATATATTCCCTTCAATGATTTTTGTTACGTGTCATACATGATTTTGAAAAAATGTTAATGTTTAATAATTCCAGGGTGTTACATAAGCCCAACACATCAAATACAATTGAAAATAAAAAATAATGAGTAGAATATACATAAAATAAAGATATAACCATATAATATGAAATAAAACCCATACCAAAAATAGTAGTTATCCCTGATTTAGATTCCCCTAGTTCATATTCCACTTCATAAAGACATATAGTCTCAGATCTTACTTGAGATTTATTATCCACATAAACATCCCCCATATCCTAAGGATAAGACACACTAAAATTGGAATCATTGGTATGAACCATTTAACACTTTGTGAAAGTGGATCCAACCTTACTTACTTGGGGAATTAGTTCAAAAAAACTCCACGTATGAAAAAATTGTCCACAAGGATGACATGTCTTTAGAGCCATTGTACAATTAGGCTTCGTATAACCAGGAGTTACACACAAATAGAAAACAACCTCCTAATGTCTTGAAGAATACCCTATAACTATTCTTAAATAAAACTGGATACCTTTAAGTTTCATTTTCTATATAGAAGATATACTTGTACTAATGATATTTCCAACTGAAGCTCTACCCAAACCCATTTTTATAGTTTTTATCACCTCTGAAAAAGTTTCCATACTAACTTACTCTGGAAAGGTTAGAGGTAAAATTAGAATAATCATTCAATTAATAGAATACATCAACCCCAACTCAAACATTCAACCATTTAGGTAATCATTAGTGACTAGCTCTGGTGTCATGTCAACCAACTCATAAAAGTGAGTGGAATATTTAAGAATGGCATGATATCCTTTCTCTAAGGTCAGAAACTCATGGTTCATTGCTCCTAATAATGTATTTTGATAAAACATATTGTTTCATTATTTCTTAAAATACACAAATGTGATATACCTATGAAACATAGTTTTCACATTAGAGTCCCACCATCTTCTTCCAAGTCCCTCAATAATATACATTGAAAACACCCAACATAGAGTCCTCATGATTCTTTAGAAACTTGAATATCCTATCAATTCACCCAATAAATTCTTTATACTCCTAGGGGCCTTTGTTATCATGGAAGATAGGTGGATACTGCTTATTATATTCTAATCAATAATCCATTTCTCTTCCCAAGTTCTCAACATCTGCTTGACCTAGATTCTAGACAGTGTTGATTAAAACTTCTACAAAATAAGGGTCCTGTAACAACCCTAAATTATATCAATGTAAATTCCCTTCATATTATTATTTCATATTGTATAAAACACATAAAATAACTTAGATAAAAAAATAAAACTTTATTAATGAAGAATTAATTAAATAATATTTTTTCATAAATTAAGAAACATATACCAATTGAATAGTAACTTGACCGTTTGAATAATAATGTGAACCTTAAGAATAGTAACATGGACAATAGAGGAGTAACCACACCTATGAATGTATAAATAAAATTTACCCATCTTATAAAATAAAATATGATATAACTATATCATAGTATAAGAAAATAAATGTTTTAGAAATGATAAATTAGTTATTGGTATTTCTATGGACCTAAAAGTTTATTTAATTTTTTTTAATTAATATAGAAATTTAAAAGATTTTTTTAGTAAAATAAATTCATAAATTAATATATTGTTTCTTATGATTATAATATAATTTAATGAGACCTTAATTTATTTTTCAATGTGTTATAAAATTAGATATAATTTTATAATTTTTATTTTTCGAGTAAAAGAATATTTAAATTAAAATTTTATTTTCATATATTTATAAAATCATATTCTTAAAATGGAGATAAATTTTGAATTATAAACATCAAAAAATTGTTTGGTTGAATTTTTTGTATTTTTCTAAACTAGTTGATTTTTTGTGAATGCTGAAATATGGTAATTTACGGTATAACCTATATACATTAATTATTTAGTCATGAGTTATTTTTGGATGATTTAAGAACCATTGTTTTGTACTCAAATTAACTAATTACAATATTCAGTGTCAATAATCCAAATTATTCATTTTTTTGATCCAAAATAATAAACTAATGACTAAAATAATCAAAAAAACACTTCTCTCCTCCACTATAAATACCACACCTCACCACCTCTTCTCCTCACACCTCAGAGCCTTGAAGAATGTCCAAAGTTTTCCAAGTAATCTTCACAAGTCTCTTCCAATATAAAATATCCTTTTTTCAATAAAATATCAAACTCAAGTTCCCCAAGGAGGTTCTCATGGAGGAGAATTCGAGAGGTAAAAACCACTTTATTTTTTTTTAAATTTATTTTTGATCTAATTTCATTTCCTTATTCCCTTATAAACTAACCTTATCCAAGTGACATGATATCTCCATTATCTTATATATATTTTATATATGCATTTTTTGTATAAAAACCCATCATCATTTCTCTATCCTATACTATTATTCTAAAAATGAAAACATCATCTGTTAGGTGTTGGTTTAACGCCTTCATGGATGTTTTAGTTTTTAAATTATGCCTTCAAGGATGGTCAAAAAACCATTTTTTATGGATAAACCCAGACATAAAATATGTATTGATATTATTTAATTTTATGTATCAATTATATATATATATTATTAGTTAATAAAAAAACTAGTTTGTGATGATCAAAAATCGCCCTAGTAAGCTAAAGAGTTATCTGTAACAATTTATCTAATGATTCATCATCATATGATATAAATGAATGAAGTATATAACCATATAATAATATATATTTTCATTAATAACATATAATTATAATTTATGACAACTATTTTAATTTTACATGTTCTTTTATACATTTATACAATAGAACCAATCATGAAAACCAAAGAAATGAACACTTTCAAACGACGAAATTGAATATTATAACTCATCAAAAAGGACATAAATGAAGGAAACAAAATTATAATAAATCAAATAAATGTATAATAGTTTCTAAATTAATTAATTAATTGTTTTAGTTTTATTATTCAGGACATTAAGTTCAAGTGTAGAACACTTTCGGACATAGGGTAAGGGATTCTTCACAAACCTCCATCTTTCCATTGGGTTACACATTCTCTCTCTTAAACCCAATTTAATTATTATTTATTTTTATATAATTCCTCATAATTATATGTATATGTTCCAAAATCATGTATACATATCAGTACATCCTTTTTTTTTGGGTAAATACATCTTTTAAAAAGGTTCCCTTATCAATTCCTTCTGATAGGCAAGGCTGTTTAAAAGAAACTTCCCATTTTCTTACCCAATTTGAAGTTCTCTCAATAATATTTTTTAAGATACCTTTGTTTTATAGAATCACTCATTTTATCATTAAAAATAATCTTAGTTCATTTATTTTTTTATAAAAATAATTATTGATTTTCTACTTTAAGGTATCTTTAATAATTTTTTTAAACTGTACTAAAATGTTATATTTATAAAGCTTTTTAAACACTCTTTTTACAGGATCACATTTAATTTTGACATCACTTATCATGATACATTCTTATATACATTATTCATTTCCATTTGTTATTTAAATCTATTCTTTTATAACCAATTTTATTATACTTTTTTTGTTATTCTCCATGATATGATTATGATACCCATTTCATTCCATACATAACCCTTATGATTGTGTTTGATTGCATGTGTATGATTCTTCATGTGGAACTCATATGAAATAACATGATATGATGGGTGGACCTAGATATCACTCTAATTCATAGGGTAATGTTTAGTCTCATGATACATCATGTTGGGACAGTGAGTGAACCTGATTCCTTTGTTGGACTTTTTCCGCTATATGCATTGGTTTTTGTAGTTAACTAGGACTCATAATTATGTAATGTAGTGTTTTGTCACGAAATTTATATAATTAAATGGTTACACGGTATCATGTTCTATATGATATTCTTCTATATGTTTATTTATGTTCTATGCATTTTTATGTCATCAATTAATTCCATCTAACCAATGTCCTATGCTTTATTCCGATGTTTATTCCCTTGCTGGGATTTTTACCTCGTTCCATTGTTCATGTATTCCAAAGGTTATCTGATGCATATGTTAGATATCAATGGATTTTTGGATCTATTTATTTATAATAAAATTGAATATATTTTATTATATTTCCATGTTTTTAGTTTTATGTAAAAAATAATCCAAAGACATTAGACTTCTGAATCCTTGGATTGTAATTTAATGGATAATTATTCTTAAAATCATGTAATAATATCTATAAAAGTCTAGTTCCACTATTTTTTTATCAGATAAAGGTCTAATATTTTTTGGATATTAGGACTGGAGGACTTTTTTAAGAACCCTAGCGATAATACTTTCATCATAGATAACCTATATTGAAATTATGGTATCACAACTTAGGATATACTTTTCATTTACAAGTAATACTTATATGTTTAATGTTTTCTTTTTATTCTCATTAGATAAGTATTAAATCACCCTCATTGTATTTATTTTCATAGTTAATTGATGGAAATTTAATAACTCATTCAATGGGAATGGGTTCAAAAAAAACTTGAAATTACTTTCTCAGCTACATAAAATAATTTATAATAACTTGAATCATGTGGAACGCCCTCCATCTCCTAAGATTGAAAAAGATGTGCTTGAATCCATTATATAGAAAATTACACCCATATTTTGTGGATCTTCTGATACCCTCCTAGTATAACAATTGATTAAATCCATTGAGAAGATATTATATGTCCTCCCAAGATCAGAAGAAGAGAAATTTGTGCTGGCGGAATATTGTTTTGATGGGGAAGATGATCAGTGGTGGAAATTGAAAAATAAAAAAATGTCAAAGGAGGAAATTTATTCCATATAATGGGAATATATCAAGAAAATATTATTTAATAAATATTTTCTTCAAACCCTCCATCATAGGATGGAAAGTGAGTTCCTTGGACTGAAGTAATAGGAATATGAGTCTATTAGAGTGTGTCAGGTAAACCACACGAGGATTGAACAATTTGCCTCTGGTATTTTCATGAACACTAAATGTAAGGTATATCACATTATTATGATTCTAAACCCAAGTTTACAAATAAAATTGGCAATTCAAGACACTAAAATCTATAAGGAGATTTTTTATTGTGCACTTAAGGTTAAAATTGAGATTAGATACTCTCAGTCATTTCGTGGGACCAATGAAAAAAATAGGAAAAGGGAGTTTAATAAATGTGGATCAATAGATAAATCCAATGATGGAAAAAATAACCAACACACCATGTGTCAAAATTGTGGGATGAATCATCTACCAAAGGGATATGGAGAATCCCACTAATGCAGAATAATAATGGAAGCTTTAGATCAATACTCATCATGTAGTGAAGTATTTCAGCTAAAAGTAACAAGGGCACTATAGAAGGCATTTCCATAAGCCAATGGTTGTTGGATGAAATAAAAAACAACAACCTTCGAGTAAAAAAGGGAGGCAATATGGTATCTCAAGTACAGAGGTGGAACCTAGAAATTATGTGATGATAGGTACACTGATTATTCATTAAAGAATATTGAATTTAGTATTTAATTCTAGTTCTATTAATTCTTTCATATCTTTTTATTTTAGTCAAACTATTCAAACACCACCTCAGAATATGGAGATTGAGTTATCATTGAGAACACAAAATGGGGCAATTATTGCATCCAGAGTTTTTAAATCCTCCTCAATTAATGTTTTTGGGATAAACCTCCCTAGACATATTGTCCTTCATCATTTGGTGGAGTTTGATACTATATTGGGAATGTATTGGAGTTATTTATATAAATAATACATAAAAATATGGAAAATGGAGATCACTCTTCTCATTCTAAAGCATCCTCCAATTTTGTATAAGTGTAAGGAGGAGGATGAATCTTCTTTAGAATCATCATATCAATTGTTGATATTATTTCCTTATGAGAAATCATATCTTGAACAAATTGTTGACACAAGGGAGAGGATGATTCATAAATACATTCTTTTTTCTAGGGACTACATTGATATATTACCTAAATAATTTCATAGTCTTTTCTTGAATAAGAGGTTGAGTTATGAATTGAACATATTATTCAATCTTTTCCTATATCAAGGAAACCTTACTGAATGGACACTATTGAGGTAGAAGATCTAATGAAGCAGTTACAATTGAATTTGGAAAAAGGGTTTTATATTCCTGAGTGATTCACTATGGAGTTCTCTGGTCCACTTCGTCAAAAAGAAGGATGGATCAATGAACCTCTTAATTGATTATCATGGCCTCAAAAAAATCCAAATAAAGAACAACTATCCCTATCCATGGATAGAGGACTTATTCGATCAACTACATGGTTCCAATTATTTATCTAGGGTGGACCTTCAGTCAGGATATCACCAATTAATGTTGAGGAAGAAAGATATTCCCAAAATTTCCTTTTAAACAAGGTATGGAAATTATAAGTTCATAGTGAAAGCCCTTCTGAGTCACTTATGCTCCATCAATTATCATCGACTTAATTAATATATTTTTTATATATTACCCTGAAAATTTTGTTCTAGTCTTTATTAGTGATATTATAATGCACTCTATGAAAAAATATGAACATAATGAGCATTTAAATACTATGTTGATGGCTTTGTAAAGGGAGATACTATATGCCATGTATATTAAATATGAGTTATGGATGGATAAAGTATAATTATTGGATTTGTTATCACCATAAAAGGGATAATTATCAGTTTTGTGCAGTCTTTGTAAGATGATCCACAACAACCTAGATAGAATTGTTTCCTTTGGATGTCTTCAAAAGTCTGGTGAAAAATTACATGGTGATGTTCTCCCATTTCCATGTTGGTATGGGTAATGGTTGCATCATCCCCTTAGGCTTTTTTCTCTTAGACTTCAATTTTTGACATTCCAGACACTTTGGTATATAATCAGTGATCTCCCTCTACATGTTATCCCGCCAATAATTCTCTTGGAGATCTTGATACATATTTGTGTTTCCAATGTGAATAGAGAAATTCTAACTATGTTCATCATCCAAAATATTATTCTTTAACTCCAGATTTGATGGAACACATAGTCTTGACCCAAATCTCACAAATCTTTCTTCGTTAAAATTGAACTCTGAGGATTTCCCTTTTCTGATAGTTTCCACCTTATTCTGAATTCCCATATCAGCCTTTTGGGCATCCATTAACCTTTCCAAAAGATATGGTTGAGCAGTAATTTGTGAAAGGATTGATGATGTTACCTTATTTATCATTCATATGTCCATCTTCATCAAATCTAAGAATATTGGATCCTTTTTAATTCTCATTAATGATATAATTTTTGGGTCCATTCTATATAGAGCATCTTCCACCTTGTTCATTTTCCTATGGTGGTAATGAATTGATCATTCATAGTCTTTGATCAGCTTTAACCACGTTCATTTATACATGTTCAACTCATTATATGTGAATATATACTTAAGGCTTTTGTGATATGTATATATTTCACACTTCTCCCCAAAGAGGTATTGTTGCCAAATTTTTAAAGTAAAGATTAATGCCGCTAACTCCAAATCATGTGTTGGATATTTTTTCTCAATAACATTAAATTTACTTGAAGCATAGGAAATAACTACTTCATTTTTCATAAACACACATCCCAGGACCTTCTTTAAAGAATCACTAAATACCACAAATATTTCTCCACTTATGGGTAGTGTAAGCTCGGGGTCAATGATAATCCTCCTTTTCAACTCCTTGAAGCTCAATTAATATTCATCAATCCAAGACAACTTGAATCCCTTCTGAGTTTTCTTGGTTAGAGGGTTTGATGATCATGAGAAATTTCTCTCAAATCGGTGATAATATCTAGCTAACCCAAGGAAGCTATGGATATGTATCGTAGATGTTGGATTTGGTCATCCATAAATTCCATTTTTCATGGAGGTATCCATATATATTCCACTAATTGTGTTGATATTAATGAAGGATGCGACTTCCTTAAACAAGAACTCACACTTATTGTACTTTTCATAAAGATTCTCGTTTTTGAAGGTCTCTAGTATAGTTCTTAAATTCTCCTCATGTTCCTCCTTGGTTTTGGATTATATTAGAATATCGTCTACAAATACTACCACAAATTTGTCAAGGTAACATCTAAAGACTCTATTAATTTAGTATATTCATATATTTTGAGTATTATTTAGTCTGAAATGCATTACTATGAATTCATAGTGCCCGTAAATTGTACGAAAAGCAGTCTTGGGGATATCCTCGTTCTACACCATTACTTGATAATATTCCAAAAATAGATCCACCTTATAGAAGTATTGTGATCCACATACATGATTGAACCAGTCATAATTTCATGGAAGAGGTTACTTATTCTTTATCGTGATTTTGTTGATCTCACAATATTCAATGAAAAGGTTCATTGACACATCCTTCTTCTTGATGAAGAGGAATGGTGCACCCCATGGTGAAGCACTTGGGCATATAAACTCTTTAACCGAATTCTCAAGTAGTTATTTATTTAGCTCTTTAAGCTCCATAAAATCCATTATATATAGATTCTTGGATATTTCCAATAACCCAGGTTTAAGATCAATCGATAATTCAATATCTCTTCTAAGAGGAAGACAAGACAATTCCTCCAGAAATACTTCAGTGAATTGCCTCACAATAGGCATGTCTTCAAGGATGGTTTCTTTCATAGAATCACTCATCAGATAAAGATACACATTCTCATGGGGAAATAATATCCATTCTTGAGATTATGGTGCAAAATAATATTCATCCTCCTCCTTACAATTGTTCAGAATCCGGGGTTGATTCACCATATGGAGAGTGATTTCCCTCTCATGACAGTTTATGTTAGCTTTATATAGAGAAAGATAATACATGCCATGAATTTCTTCAAATTCCACTAGAGGATGTATGATGAGCTTATCTGGCATGTTTAATTTACAAATTGTGATAGGGGAGGAGTTATATTCATGGGATGCAATTATTGGAAAAAATTTCATTCTCACTGACATCTTTACTTCCATGATTAGTGGGGGTGTTGGGATTGTTCTTCTAAACTTTCTGAATATGAAAGAATGCATAGAACTATAATACAAAATTATTTTTTTTATTCTTGAGTGAAAAAATAGTGTACTTATCTCCACTTCGTCTGTTGGGTTTTTCTTTGGAGGTAGTGAAGGAAAAAAATCTCTCCCTTGCGGACTTGGAGGTCGTTGCTTGCCTCCGAAAACCCTTATCTTTGGGAACTGATTTAAAAATTTCCCTTCTTCTTTTTATTTGAAGTAATAAACAATGTGTTGAGGGGCCAATGACGCATTACTCTCCTCTGTCGTAGCAGCAGGTTTTTCTTTCGGGAAATTAATGGTCAGGTGCCCTTATCTTCCACAACTAAAGCATTTCCTCATCCCCTTTAGGCAATTTCTTGGGTTCTTCTTTCTACACCGTTGAAAAGTGGGGTGTTGAAATTTCTCAGAACTGTTGAATTTATCCATCGGACTACCAGAATTAAATTCCACTTTCAACTTCTTATCCACATGATACCACTGAGATTCTCTGATCTCAATTTTGACTTTGAGGGAACATCAGAGAATTTCCTCATAGATATCGAAGTCACATATCACCATGGATTTCTATAGGCTAGGTTTCAGACCACCAAAGAAGTGGTAAACCTTACATTTGGGGGTAAAGACAAATCCAAAAGAATATCATGAAATCCCTATAATTTTTTCCTCTTATTCTCTAATAAATTTTTCATATTTTTTCTTGATGGCAAGGAAGTCCCATTCTATCTTAAGTCCTAGGGTTCTTGGAAAATATTTTGTCAAAAAACAATTTCTAGAAATTCATCCATTCCAAAGCCTTGATCTCTTCATCAGGCATCATATTTCTTATCAATTTCTACCATTTATCAGCTTCACCCACCATACGATAAGCATCCATAAAAACCTTCTCTGGTTTGGAACATTTAAGGATGGATAAGATCTTTCCAATGGAGTTGATCCATTGTTCGGAGATTGCGAGATCAGATGATCCGTTAAAAGTTGGAAGTCGTTGTCTCATGAAACTCTTGATTATGTCTTGTTCTTTCTTGGGGGGGAGGTAGGATGTTCTTCTTGACCCATTTTTCTATTCAAAAGTTGAGTTAACTGATAGAGTATTGAGACAAAGTTTGTGACTCCCGCTCCTATCAGATTCAGAATCTCATTAGAATAGTCATCACATTGATCTTCACACTGGTTGTTAGCTGGAGTCCTCTTATTATAGGCCATTGGATGGAATAAAAGGAAATTTAGGGGTAACACATAAAGGGGAATCCAATGAAAAAAAGATTACTTAATAACATTTATTTCTTTAACTTATGGATTTATAGGCTTCAGTCTATTTTATCCATGATCTACTTCCAACTATATATTCTTAGGGGTATTTTTTATTCCATTAATAATGGTTCATATTAAGATTATGAATTCACACAATCATATCCCCTAGGAGTGTCATAACCAAGAGTGCAGTAAGGCATATTTTTGTGCACCTGTTCTCGTTCGAGTCTAGTTCGGAGTAGCATTTTCGATTTTTACCCCTAGATACATCAGTGCTAGAGCCACCTCTACTTGTTCGTATTTAGACAGGGATATATTTTCTTGATAAACCACTTACTCTATACTCAAAAAAGTTTATAGATTTTTTTATTGTACTTAGACTTATCCCTAAGGCATCCACTATTATTTTCTAATCAAAATCCCAAAAATACCTAAACATATATTCTAATACCTACTATATCCACCCAGTTATTTATTACACACTTAAACATGATTTATTACATAAACTTGAACATAAGACAACTCTAAGGATCTAGAGGTCTTGTGTCTTGGTAAATGAGGAACAATAAAAAATACTTTGAAATAAAATAAAACATCTTTATTGAAAACTTCTTTTACATGACCTCAACTTTCCTTCATACTTAGCATTTCATAGGATATCCTGAGGACATACATAAGAAAGGCGTGAGCTATAAATCCTAGTAAGGGAGTAAATAAGGAATTAAATGAAGAATACAATACATGTTAGGAAATAGATATATCAATGGATCATAAAAGAAACATTAACAAAAAGGAATTATATATCATGATTATCATAACATGGAGATGTGGAAACAATATTTAACATGGTATTAGCATGATCCAAGGCTCATTGCACATGGAGCATGGTTAAACCCTCGTTAAACATGAATTAGCATGGGTCAACCCTCATTTCACTTGAATTATAATGATTAAAACCTCATTTCACATGGAATATCATGATACTTTGCTTTACCCAATGAATTAGAGCACTATCAGGGTGCACCCTTTATAAACATTTCATTTCATACATAAGTGTGTCCCATGGATCATATAACATGGAATCATTAAACATCATAAGTTGTTCCACGATTTAGGAATTTAGAGTACTAACATGTAAGTACCATTAAATATATAAATGTGCATAAAGTTGAATAACCTTGATAGATTCATGGGATTAGTATTTACTACACCATGATTTGTCTTGGAGAATCACTGTGCAATTTTGGCAGCATAACGGCATGACATTCAAAATCATAAAAAAAATTATGAGAGATAATTGGTTATATCATTATATGTAAATGAAATGGAAAATATTGGGGTCATATATATATATATATATTTCCAATATATGGAATTTGGAAAAATAAGGTGTAATATAATAAAGAAACATAAAGAAAGTGGAGAAATAGAATAAATCCTACGAATTTTCATCATGGTAACGAGTGTACATTGAAGGGATTAATAGCATATAAATAGTTATCTCATCATTAAAACATAATGACATAAGTATAGGGAGGGGATAAATCATACCCAATATTTGTCATTGAAAATAAAAGGGAATAACGATATAAATAAACATGGACAAAAATGAGAAAAGAAGGAATCCATTACTTGGATGTGTGATCCCAATGGCTTGGGAGGGGATTATGGGAGGATTCTAGGGAGATTGGGGAGACTTGGGAGGATTCTAAAGAGAAGAGGACAGATTGGGGACGTTCTCCAATGGTTTTGAGTGAAGAGAAGTTGGATATTGGGTGAGTTTATATTGGAAAAGAGAGGGTATTATTTATTATTTAGGTATTGGACACTAAATATTAATCTAATCAAAACCAAAAACCATACCATTGTTCTTGACCATGTATTTTTCAAAAGTGGAGTGTAAAAAATTATTTTATAAGGTCAAAGGATGAACTTATTAATATATTATGCTTGCTTATGTGGAGGCGAGTCACGCTCTCGTGGAAATCCTTTAAAAAGATAATGTATTTTATAAGTCCTGGAGGGTCACTAAGGCATTGAAAAATAAATCGAACAAATATAAAATAACATAATTTTAAACGTAAAACATATATTTTCTGAATATCCCTTTTATATTATTTTATTACTTAAAAATTTTGCCATTATGATGTTATAAACCACATTATATAATTAAACGATATTTAATTTTCAGCCAAAAATTCGACTATCTTAGAAAATTATGAAAAATTCCCCATTGGATAATTTCAACATCATGATTCCAAATATTATATTAATTTTATCTAAAAAAAGTTTCTAAATATGTGAATTTTTAGTTTTAAAATAAAAAAATCTCATTTATCTAAAATTAATGGGTTTTGACAAAAACAGCTTTCAAACGTTAATAAAAATTACAGTTGTATTCATAAAACAATTATATGATCATTTGTATTTAATAAAATTTAATATAGTAATAATATTTCATAAAAAATATATTTAATTACAAAATCCATTAATTCATCAAAATATATTTCTTAATTGAATATTAACTAATAATACTATTTTTGCTTTAAAAATCATTTACAAAGTAACAATAATAAAATGAATGTATATTCTTTATACAAAAATAAAGAACATAATCATAGTGTTAAGTTCTTGTTACATTACCCTTCATAACAACTGCATAATACCTAAGCCTAAGGTGTGTGATGGTGAAAGACATTTGGGGTGGCTCGAATAACATCGCTCGAGTGGTAATCTCTATTAACTTCCACTTCTTGCATAGGTGATTCTGTTCAAGTTTAATGTGTTGAAGCTTGGCTTGGATTTGGTCAAAAGAGAATCCCAGTGATGCCACCTCTTTTTTGAGCTCTATCAAATGGGCTTCGTATGGAGAAATTTTACTGGATGAGGCCATCGCTTCATTTTTTGAGTACATTGGAATTATTAAAGCCTTATAACTATACTAATCATGTGATCATTGTTCAATGGCTGTATTAGAAATGGTAATAATTCTTAATGGTATTTTAAAATATAAAAACATAAAACCAAGGAACTGCATATGTTTTATATAATCATTTGAAAAAATAATACATTTAATTAGATCAAGTGGAATTTTTATTAATAAAATTTTTGGTTGTTACATGAATTATGATTAAAATATTGTAACAATATGTGTTAAAGGATAATGATTATATAGGCCCCTCAGAGGATCTGTCTACCTAACTTGTATCGTAGCTTCCACAATTGTATTTGGAAGAAATTGTCTTTGATTCATTTTCTAATAGTCACAAGATAAAAACCAATCATTCATGAGAGGATTCCAAAGTTATAGGACCAAAAACATATATGCATATCAATTCCTCTAAATAATAAAAATTTAAAGTAATTATGGATTTCATGAAAAAAAATACAAAACAAAAAGGATAGAACATGTCTATTTAAATAAACCCCATACCTGGTTCATTTAAATATCATCAACCAAAAAGTCTCATTCTTAAAAATTATCCCTAACCACTAATAGAAACATGGATTCATACATCAAAGTGACCTAACTAGGCCCCTTTTCCACACTTATTACCCATATTCAGACAATCCTAACTCTAGTCTATCAAAACACAAAGCCATACCTCGGAAGTGTCAAAAACACTTCAGGATGGGTGTTTCCTATGATACTTATTGGTAAACATACAAACTGGGTGAACTAGCCGATCCACCCTTACTATTAGGTGACAGGGTATGATACATAAGAAAACCACTTGTCTCATGTGTAACAGAAGTAACATCAATCTACAATGTTGAAGAAAGGATTGCATGTCTATGAGACTTTCAATTTCAATCCAAACATTAAAAAGAAGAAAGATAAAGAATACAAGACCAAATATGTCTCCATATAACCGTCTGTCAGGACCAATAAATCCCACTATGATGGAGAAAAATAAGAAGATAACCTGGAATACTACATGATTCCCTTCCCATTACCTGATTCAGACAAAATAAGGTCTATAACCACCTAATGTAATAATTTAATGGGCATATATCCCTATATAATACCACTAAAAATTATATAAATGTTTTAATATCAACAATTCACAAGTTCAAGATTTAAAAAAATACAGTTTATGATGAATTTTCATAAAAAAACATTTAGTAAACATTCCTTAATTTTGTAAAAATCCATGCCATATTAACCAAATCTATGAATAAATAAAATATAATAGTTTTAATGTAATCATGGGAAAAACCATGGATACACCATAATATATTAATATGATTAATTAACCATGAAATAATCCATAATGTGATAAACAAAGTATAAATGAAAAAACCTAAAATTTGGGGCTCTAGTCTATAGGGATACATACCAGAAATGAATGAAAATCCCCAATCCATGATTAAGGTTGATACAACCAATATAATCTCTAATAATAACACAAACTAAAGTTAAATAAAACCTCTTGTTCTATTACACACACAAATAGTAACAAGTATATTCTTGATCCTCCCAAATTTTTCAAATGTGTAAAGTCTATAAAAAGTCATTTCAAAACAACAAACACCCTTTAAATCTTTTAATAAAATATTGGAGAGTGAAAAAACTATTTTTAATTCCAAATACATTTAAAAAAATGAATCCTTTCCAAAAAATCCAATCAAATAACAAATGATGCATTTTAATACAACAAACCAAGCAATTATTAGAAAATATGTTTCAATCCAAGAACTAGAACAAATTTCATAGATACAAAAACATCAAAAACTATAAAAAATATCTACCTTTGACAATGGAGATTGGAAACCAACAGATTTGCATTTTAAAGAGACAAAATGATGGAAAACTGTAAAGGCTCTATAGAAAACTCTAACTGATAACAATCTAAATGATAAATATATCCAACAATATAGTTTTGAACAATTATAATGAAGAAACATAAATACCACATACTAGGAATATTCAACCCAACTACCATATGAGTCAAACATCGAACAAAGGGATTTAGAAGGAAGGATATCACCCAAAATAACTCTAAATATTGATAATAAGGACTTAAAATAGATAAAAAATATTTTTTATGAAGAGTGGTTAAAACTTCCAAGTCTGAACAATTCACATCACCAGCCCCTTTCATGATGTAAATTCATAAATTTAAATTATGCCAAAAAATTCACCTTAGGTTAAATTAAATCTTGATCAACCCACTCCATGATGTGTAAGGGTTTTATGGATTGAAACTTTTATGATCTAAACAAGACTTATTTCATCATTCCTGTAGTATATTCATGTCATGTAACCCATTGATGATGATAATATTTCCACCAGGCAATGGGAAATCTAGTTTTCTATAGAAATTCCTTCAACCATCTTTTGAGACTCTCTAAACCAATGGATCACCCTTTAAATCCATTAACAAAATTTTTAAGGACTACACTAATCCAATGGATCACCCTTCAAAGTAGTGTTTTCTGGTTTTACCCCTAGGTACATCTGTGCCAGAGCCGCCTCTACCTGCTTGTATCCAGACAGGGATGTATTGTTTGGAAAACTCACAAAATCATTACAATACCAAAATTATAGTAAGTTCTTCTATACTAATACTCAAAGTATATCTTAGGGCTATGTGCTCTAAGAAGATTTTATCAAAATCTAGCTTTCATGGTTTGTACTAAACTTCTTATGATACCAACTATAATGCCCCAACCCAGTTACCCAGAGTTGGCGCATTATTACATAACATTGGCATGATCACAAGGAAATCATGTCTCGAAAGGCCGATTAGTTTAGTAGCCTTAGAAACAAGATTCATACATATGTTCAACTTTACAGCTTGAAGAGAAATACAAAAAAAAATATTTCATTTGAAGCATCCAAGCCTTCTAGATTAATACTACAGGTCACTCATAACTAACTTCTTCATATCCTGGGAAAATGAAACATAAGAAAGGGGTGAGCTCAAACGCTCAGTAAGGGTAAGTAATACAGCATAAAATGACATAAATATTAAGCATGGTGAATAATTGAAACCACATGCCTTTAACAATAATAAACATGAATACTTTTATGGCATGAATATGAGTTGAGTAATTAATGCCATAATAAAACATAATCTTGGGTATTATACTAATCGAATGACCACATGAACCATCAATATTATTACCATAATGAGGGAATGTATAATGTTGGACATTCTGAAACATTTTGTCAAGGCATTGGCCAAGACGTCTAAAATGATTAAGGCGTCAGCCAAAACCATAAATCAAATTGGGAATGGGCCTTGGCCAATTCCACGTGTAGTTGTCTCATGAGACCTACCGATGCATCGAGGATCTATAGCGGGCACCACACGTCACTTACTATGTCCAATACATTCCTAATATGAAAAAGAAGGAGCTTAACATAAACATTCATATAAGAACTAGGATACGAAATGTAAATACTTTAACCATAAACCATGAATGGTATAAAAATAACACATCCACAGTCAAACATATCACAAAACCTTCAATACAATATGGATGTTTTGTATCATAATAAATCAACTTCAAAACAATTTTAAAATCTATTAAAGGATTTGACATAGATGGAAATGATTTGTAAATCTCTTAGATAGAAATACCCCTTTTCATGAAAACATTTAAAAGTCACCCAATTTGGAAAACAAGTCATTTAAAGACATTTTTGAATCAATGTGTCTCATACCACTTTGAAACTTTTGAAAGGAATTAACATTTTAAAAACATTCATGACCATATAAATAAATCCTTAAAAACAATTTTGAAGATATGAACATTAATGAGAAAGATTTAGAAGAATAAATATTTAAAACATTTGAAATATTGTTTTACTAAAAAATCCCTTAAAATAATCCCTTTTAAAACTCTTTCATAAATCATGGACATGGATAATAAATATGTCCCAGTAAATACTTACGTAAAAACAAAATCGGATAACAAAGAGGTTGTAAAATTACCCATTACCAATTTAGAAACTTACGAAACATACACCCCATGAAAGAGGTATCATACAATGAATATGTAAATACACATAAATTAATGTGTATTATATATAGGATACAATTATGGGAAGTAAATACACCACACAAATGGTAATAGTGGCAATATGGCATGAATCTCACGGGAATAAGGAGTGAGATGAAAACCCCTTACCTTGTACATTTCCTTGGTTGATGGTAAGTTAAACTCCTTTATAATGGTGAAATAATTTTAATTGAATTATAAAATAATCATATATATTAATATGATATCTTATATGATCTTTTAACATTGCTTTGTTTATAAAATATAAGTATTATCGTCATTTTGGGTGTTAACTTACTCGTTTTCTTTTATATATGTCATGTTTTATATGGATATGTTGTATCATATTCATGTACTGAATGATATTAAGTCTTTAAAAATTATTTTTTTCCATCAAATGAAAATCATTCTTGAATGGATACGATGGGGAATGAATCACATCGCGTTCCTGGAGACGGTAGTCCGTCCGTACGCAGGAGCGACAATATCATTCTTTTAATATTAAATTAATATATAATGGGATGTTATATCATATATAAAGAATCATTATCATGTTATATTTATTATTTACATGAATTATACATCATTATTATACCCATCTAAATAATAATAATATATTGAATAACAATTACACCAAAACGTAGAGACGGTGGGTCGTACGTACGCACGTATGGTGACATGTCATTCAAGGGATGGATAGAATAATGACTTTGTTTGTTCCATAATTATAATAACATCACAGTATATAGAAGATACTGGAGTTATTATTTTAGAATGGAAATAACAAGGAAAGAAGAAGTTGAAGAAGAAAAGAACATTAAAGAGGGTGGAGAAGGCGTTACCTCTTCTTTGGGTTCTTCCTTTTGATTTGATCAAAAAGGGCTCCATTGGATGGATTTATGATCAAAATAAGGCCTCTAGGATGATATTAGTGAAGTTGAGAGAGTATTTTGTCAGGGGTTGGACGAACCAAAATGCTTGGAAGGTGTGAATTAATGATAAGGGGGAGTGCCCTTTTATAAGAGGGGTGATGGGATCTTTAGGAAAAGCTAGAAATATTATTTTATAATAAATTAATACAGGGTTTATAATGGCTCAAAAGTTGATTATTTAAAGGTTAAGGTGGGGATAGGTCGAAAACCACTCAAAAAATATGTTTTAGACAGGTTTTTGTCATTATATTAACCTTATATATTAGTTTAAACTCTTAGTTAATTAGATTTACATTTACCATGTCACTTTGTATTTTTATATTATATAGTTAATAAACTTACCATATACATCCAAGAGACCCCCAACCGGTCCATTAATGATACACCTATCATGATATAAGTCCCTTGGACAAACCTTAGATTTATAGGAATTGAATATCAATTAATAATATAATATTTGTTTTAAAAACACTTTTATGTCAATTTTGACAATATTTAATAATTTATTTTTGATAAAGTCTTAACAACATTATTAATTCTAACCTAATTCATTTAATCAATTATAACATGTCATATTAACCTATGAAATACTTTTATGTCATCAAAACTTTCAAATTATATTTATTTTAACATTTATAATACGAATTATTTGATTCTTTCATTAATAAGGAAAATACTGCATCATTATTGTGTCATATATATTTTTTCTTTTTCAATGTATAAAACTTATAAATAAAATAACATTATGTAGGAAATCATCGTAGATTTATAATGAATATTTATAGTCTAAATTCAAACATATATAACCATATGTAAATTTTTTTTTCTAAAATATATATGCTTATGTCATTTTTGTATTTATTTTAACTTAATTAATATAAACTGTCCCTATCACCTACAAGTGGCTCCATGGGGTCCAAAAGTAGACTCAAAGATTCCCATGGTCAGACATGTATCTACTAATAAGGTTAGGACATGTTTTAGGGTAATTTTTTATTATTATATTATTATTTTTATAACCCTTATTTACCTGATTTACCCTTTAGCCATGGTAAAGAAAATATTTACCGAAGTAATTATTCAAAATCTCTAAAAATAAAAGTTACCTATTTACATAATTTGGACATTCTGATTCGAAATATGAAATCCATTTTTCCAAATTCAAGACACAGAAGTGGCAGAAATTAATTTATAATTAATTCCTGCTGTTAAAACAAAAAGCATGTTTTTAAGATATAATAACTATCAAAAGATTGATACTTGTTTATGTCATGTTTAATTGTGAAATTATGTCCAATGACCAAAATTTTATTAAATGGTAAAAATATATTCTTAATATACTTTAAAACTACTCAAATTCATAATTTATTATTATTAATTATTTTGATGAAAAAAGTTGTTTTTAATTAAAATTTAGTAAT
This sequence comes from Viscum album, assembly GCA_963277665.1. Lineage (NCBI taxonomy): Eukaryota > Viridiplantae > Streptophyta > Magnoliopsida > Santalales > Viscaceae > Viscum > Viscum album. The sequence continues at coordinate 368,402,854 of OY728144.1, forward strand.
TTTCACTATTCATCAAAATATAAAAGTTATCCGAAAAGTACCAAAATTTCAGCCTAGGATAAATTCAATATTCAGAATCCAAAAATGAATTCCATTTTGAGAGATAAAATTTATAAAATTTCAAAAAGTAGGCATTACTATTCATAACGGTCAGTTTGATTAGTTGTGGTGTGTATTAGAACTCGAAGTTGCGTACAACACACACTTATTGTATTATTCAAAAAGAAGCATATTGTGGAAGCTTGGGGTGTTAAATTGTAAAATTTTGATGTCTCTATTCTAAAGAATAAATTTATTTAGTCGAATTGAATATATAAAAGTTTAAAATATTGGATTTAAAAAGGGTTCACTATTAAAAGTTGGTAAAAGTGCATTTTTGAAAAATACTTCTTTTATATGAAAAAATAATTCGTTCTTACATTATGTCTAAGAAACTCATAATATGGATTCTAAATTTATAAGGATTTTATAAAGTTCAAAATTCAGTTAATACTGTTCATAACGGCTTCTGGATGGCTAGTTTGGTAAGTCGTGGTACGCTTGATCTCAGTGCTACGTGTAGTGAAATTTATTGAATTATTTTGAAGAAATAATGCACTATAAAATCTTGGGGAGTTACATTCTACCCTCCTTCAATAAATTGCATCCTCACAATTTGAAATTGTTTTTTGAAGATAAAAGGTCGAAAATAGAAAATATCATTGTGGGAAAACCCACATCGGAAATTGGGTTAATAAAATTTAGTTTTAATAAGAGGAAAAGATAAATGAAAGGGTCACCACCAAATTATGATCTCGATAAGGAGAACATTGGTGGAAATTAGAGACATATAATTGGAGGAAAAACGTAAATATTTATAGGTAGTGATTGAGGTCATCAATCACAAACAAGTGTAAAATTGAGGTCCTTAAATTCATCAATCTATGATGATTTGAAAAACCATCGGTTCAACAAAACATAAGGTATTAGGATAACACATTTATTGTTTTAATATCCCTTAAATAAAGTATAAGAATTAATTTCTTCATAGACTAAGAGAAGGAGAAAAATATATACTTGACAAGTAGAGTTCCATCCTTAACGAATTTCTACCACAAACTAATATTTCACTTTAAAAGATAATAGAACATAAAAATATTCGATTTATCCTATTTGTATAAATTTATAATTCATCTAAAAGACCTTTCAAAAACACTACATTATTTAATCCAGATACTTCATATAGTCCAGTGGTAGGCAATAAACCTCAATCTCACTATGGGTGTGGTTTCGATTCCTGCAACTTTGTCCAATGTGGTGGGTTGTCACACGGTCTTCGTGTTGTCCTTTTTATAGAAATCCAAAAATAATCTCACTCTATACTTATCCAAAATACTTCTGCCCAAACTCACAGTCCAAAATTTATAAGGTAGGTAAACACAATGAAGATCCATTTTTCATGTAATAGTATGTGAACACCTTCATCATGTATTCATTTAAAATATGGTAACACCCCGAATTACCATAAAAACTTATTGATTACATTCATTCTCCCTTATTCCTTATAGAATATTATATATATTCCTTATATCCAAAGACTTTGAATATTCCAACAATGATGAAATAAACAAACCATTAATCCGTTCCGTGGTAGTTAAGAATATCCAATATAATTTATCCAAATCAACCATCTCTTATTCCCAAATTATTACCTTTGTATCAAGACCATATTAAGCATTACCTTTCCTTCAAACATTTATTTAAAAAAAAGTTTAACTTGATGCTGAGTCACTTTTCATAGTATCATATAACCTCAAATACTCAATGAAATAGTACTGCAGTACAATCCTTATTTATCTCCATAATTCATATAACCAGTACATCATTGGTACCACACTCAAATGAAATAATTCTTTAATAACAACATAAGAACACTAGTCAATTATCTTCATCTTTGGTGGTATCATAAAATTATTATTATCCAATAGAATAATTTGGGGCATACTCAGATGATTTGAACATTGATTTGCATAGTGTCCCCACTCCTTGCAGATGAAGCATTGTACATTAGAAACCTTTTTCTTTCCCTCTCAATCACGAACGTGGTGTCCTTTTTCTCCACACTTATAACATACTCCCATTCCCTTCATGAATTTTCCAAGGTGATTCTTTCCACAGTTATCACATATGGTAAAATCCATCTTTACCTTCTTCCCTTTATCTGTCCTTCTATCTACCAACATTTTCTTCTCTGGCTTCCCATCGAATCCATTGGATTTAGAGAACTCTTTACTTTTCTTATCAACACATGATACTATTTCTTCATATGATGATAAAACGTGGGAGACTATTTCCCTTCTAAATTTTGGCTTAAGACCACGAAAGATATGATCCTTCTTACTCTTTGGATCATGCGTATTGCTGGAGTTCTCATTCCTTCAACTGGGAACCATTTCTAAACAATGTCATACACTGGATTAGTTTTTGAATAGTAATACCTAATCACAAACTTTTAAAACACTTAATAATAAATTAAACACTTTATGGATATAATACATAATCATAAAAATGTCTTCCTTAAGAGATTATATACTCATAAACATTTCATAATGGTTTTTAACAAAAATGAGAATTATCCTAAGCATATCCCACGGGATTGTCATAACCAAGAGTTCAGCAATGCCTGTTGTCGTCCACCAGTTTCCGTTCAAGTCTAGATCAAAGCAGCGTTTTCGGGTTTTACCACTAGGTATATCTGTGCCAGAGCCGCCTCTATCAGCTTGTATCCAAACAGGGATTTATTGCTTGGAAAACTCACAAAATATTTACAATACCAAAATTCTAGGAAGTTCTTCTATAATAATCCTCAAAGTATATCTTAGGGATATGTGATCTAATCAGAGTTTATCTAAATCTAGCTTCCATGGTTTGTACTAAACTTCTTATGATACCAACTGTAACGCCCCGACCCTAGTTACCCAGAGTCTGTGCATTATTACATAACATTGGCATGATCACAAGGAAATCATGTATCCAAAGATCGATTAGTTTAGTAGCCTTGGAAACAAGATTCATACATATGTTCAACTTTATAGCTTGAAGAGAAATACAACAAAAATATATTTCATTAGAAGTATCCAAACCTTCTAGATTTTTTGTGCAGGTCACTCATAACTAACTTTTCATATCCAGGGAAAATGAAACATAAGAAAGGGGTGAGCTTAATGGCTCGGTAAGGGTAAGTAATACAGCAGAAAATGACATAAATATTAATCATGGTGAATAATTGAAACCACATGACTTTACCAATAATAAAAAAGAATACTTTTATGGCATGAATATGAGCTAAGTAAATAATGCCATAACAAAACATAATCTTGGGTATTCTACTAGTCGAATGACCACATGAACCATCAATATTATTTCCATAATGAGGGAATGTATAATTTCGTACATTCTGAAACATTTTGTCAAGGCCTCGGCCAAGATGTCTAAAATGATTAAGGCCTTGGAAAAAACCATAAATCAAATTGGGAAAGGGCCTTGGCCAATTCCACGTCTAGTTATCTCATGAGACCTACCGATGCATCGAGGAGCTATAGCGGGCTCCACCCGTCACTTACTATGTCCAATAAATTCCTCATATGAAAAGGAAGAAACATAACATAAACATTCGTATAAGAACTAGGATACAAAATGTCAATAATTTAACCATAAACCATGAATGGTATAAAAATAACACATCCAAATTCAAACATATCCCAAAACCATCAATACAATATTGATGTTTTGTATCATAATAAATCAACTTCAAAACAAGTTTAAAATTCATTAAAGGATTTCAAATAGATGGAAATTATTTGTAAAACTCTTTGATAGAAATACTCCTTTCCATGAAAACATTTAAAAGTCTCACCGTTTGGAAATGAAGTTATTTAAGGACATTTTTGAATCAAAGTGTCTCATACGACTTTGAAACTTTTGAAAGGAATTAACATTTTAAAAACATTCATGTCCGTATAAATAAATCCTTAAAACCCATTTTGAAGACATGAACATTAATGAGAAAGATTTAGATGAATAAATATTTAAAACATTTGAAATGTTGCTTTAGTAAAAAGTCCCTTAAAATAATCCATTTGAAAACTCTTTCATAAAACATGGACATGGATAACAAATATGTCCCAGTAGATACGTAAAAACAACCTCAGATAACAAAGAGATTGTAAAATTAACCCTTACCAATTTGGTAACATACAAAACATACACCCCATGAAAGAGGTATAAAAAAATTAATATGTAAATACACATAAATTAAAGTGTATTGCATAAATAATACAATTATGGGAAGTACATACACCACACAAAAGGTAATAGTGTCAATATGGCACGAATATCATGGGAATAAGGAGTGAGATGAAAACCCCTTAACTTGTACATTTCCTTGGTTGGTGGTGGGTTAACCTCCTATATAATGGTGAAATAATTTTTATTGAGTTATAAAATAATCATATATATTAATATGATATCATATATGATCTTTTAACATTGCTTTGTTAATAATATCTTAGTATTATCGTCGTTTTGGGTGTTAACTTACACATTTTATTTTATATAGGCCATGTTTGTTATGGATATTTTGTATCATATTCATGTCCAAAATGATATTAAATCTTTAAAAATTAATTTTAACCATCAAATGAAAATAATTCTTGAATAGATACGATGGAGAATGAATCTCATCGCGTTCTTGGAGATGGTAGTCCATACGTACGCATGAGCAACAATATCATTCTTTTGATATTAAAATAATATATAATTGGATGGTATATCATATATAAAGAATCATTATCATGTTATATTTATTATTTACATTAATTATACATCATTATTATACCCATCTAAATAATAATATATTTAATAACAATTACACCACAACATGGAGACGGTAGACCGTACGTACGCACGTATGGTGACATGTCATTCAAGGGATGGATAGAATAATGTATTTGTTTGTTCCATAATTATAATAACATCACAGTATATTGAATATACTATATTTGTTATTTTATAGTGTAAATAACAAGGAAATAATATGTTGAAGAAGAAATAAACTTTAAAGAGGGTGGTGAAGGCGTTACCTCTTCTTCAGGTTCTTCCTTTTGATTTGATCAAAAGGGCTCCTTAGGTTGGCTCTATAATCAAAATAAGGAATCTAGGACGAAGTGAGAGAAGTTGAGAGAGTATTTTGGTAGGGTTTGGACAAACCAAAAGGCTTTGAAGGTGTGAATTAATGATAAGGGGGAGTTCCATTTTATAAGAGGGGTGAGGGGCTCTTTAGGAAAAGCTATAAATATTATTTTATAATAATTTTATATTCGGTTTCTAATGGATCCAAAGTGGATTATTTAAAGGTTAAGGTGGGTATAGGTCGCAAACCACTCAAACAATATATTTTAGACAGGTTTTGGTCATTATATTAACCTTATCTTTTAGTTTAAACTCTTAGTTAATTAGATTTACATTTACCATATCACTTTGTATTTTTATATTATATAGTTAATAAGCTTACCATATACAACTAATAGACCTTCATGTGATCCATTAATGATACTCCTATCATTATATAGGTATATTGTCTGAACCATAGATTTTTAGGAATTGAATATCAATTAATAATATAATATTTTTTTAAAAACTCATTTATGTCAATTTTGACAATATTTAAGAATTGATTTTTCATAAAGTATTAACAGCATTATTACTTTAAACCTAATTAATTTAATCAATTATCACATGTCATAGTAACCTATGAAATTATTTTATGTCATAAAAAATTTAAAATTATATTTATTTTAACACTTATAATACGAATTATTTGATTCTTTCATTAATAAGGAAAATACTGCATCATTATTTTGTCATATATATATTTACTTTTTCAATGTCTCAAAATTACAAATAAAATACCATTATGTAGGAAATATTTTTATATTTATAATGAATATTTATAGTCAAAAATAAAACATATATAACCCTATAAAAAAATTGTTTTTACTAAAAGATATATGCTTCTCTCATTTTTGTATTTATTTTAACTTAATTAATATAAAGTGTTCCTATCACCTACAAGTGGCTCCATGGGGTCCCAAAATCGACCCAAAGATGCCCCTGGTCGGACATGTATCCAACAATAAGGTTAGGACACATTTTAGGGTAATTTGTTATTATTATAATATTATTTTTTAACCCTTATTTACAGGATTTTCCCTTTAACCATGGTAAATAAAATATTTACCGAAGTAATTATTCAAAATGTCAAAAAATAATAGTTACCTATTTACAAAATTTTTACATCCTGATTCCAAATATGGAATCCATTTTTCCAAATTCAAGACACAGAAGTGGTATAAATTAATTTAAAATTAATTCCCGTTGTCAAAACAAAAAGCGAGTTTTTAAGATATAATAACTATCAAAAGATTGGTACTTGTTTATGTCCGGTTTAATTGTGAAATTATGTCCAATGAAAAACATTTTATTAAATGGTAAAAATATATTCTAAATAAACATTAAAACCACTCAAATTCATAATTTATCACTATTAATTATTTTGATTAAAAAAGATTTTTTAATTAAAATTTAGTAATTTTCACTATTCATCAAATTATAAAAGTTATCCGAAAAGTACCAAAATTTCACCCTAGGATAAATTCGATATTATGAATCCAAAAATGAAGTCCATTTTGAGAGATAAAATTTATAAAATTTCAAAAAGTAGTTATTACTATTCATAATGGTAAGTTTGAATGGTTGTGGTGTGTATTAGAAGTCGAAGTTGCGTATAACACACACTTACTGTATTATTCAAAGAGAAGCGTACTGTGGAAGCTTGGGGTGTTAAATTGTAAATTTTTGATGTCCTCATTCTAAAGAATAAATTTATTTAGTCAAATTGAATATATAAAAAGGGTTCACTATTAAAAGTTGTTAAAAGTTCATTTTTGAAAAATAGTTCTTTTATCTGAAAAAATAATTTTTTCATACATTATGTCTAAGAAACTCATAATATAGATTCTAAAATTATAAGGATTTTATAAAGTTAAAAATTCAGTTAATAAAATTCATAACGGCTTTTGGACAGCTAGTTTGGTAAGTCGTAGTGCGCTTGAACTCAGTGTTACATGTAGTGCAAGTTATTGAATTATTTTGAAGAAATAACACACTATGAAATCTTAAGGTGTTAAAATATTTTTAGGGGTAAAATATTGATTTTTTTCTTATTGAGGTTCATTTTTACAAATTAACAATGATAATTCATCTCCCATATCAGACAAGTCTCTCAATTTTATGTGTACAAAAACACTCCAACATTCTTGTACTTCATCTTGCACATAATAAACCATCTTCACTTGTGAAGCCAAGATAAATGGATCATAATCTTCATGCTCTCATGTATGGACCATATGAGATATGTTAACTAATGTAAAATGTATTGGGTATTTTATTATAAACCTATCGAGGTTTACCAACTTCTATTTGAATAAGACAATCGAAAATTGACCACGATAGTTTAATTAGATTATATCATGCATATTTTTATAGTATCCCACCTTGGAAAGTGTAAATAAACCACTATTTTGATTATTTAATCCTTATTCATTAATAAATTTATGAAACATGAAGCCATAAATATTGTATCCAATAATTCTATTAGCCTATGATAGCGGACCTTGAGCCAAAAACTACCAATCATTTTACACATTATCTTGATTCATAATTTTCATTATCTAAAAATGATGATATAATTTTTTTACATTAATCCTAAACAAAATAAATATGCATCAATTATATGAATATGAGTATGTACTTGTACAATAACCAAATATTTGAAAATCAAATTATTATCAACTTTTGTTAATTCTATTTCATTTCTATATTGATCGCTTAGCCATCTCTCTATTTTACTTGAATACCCCAAAGGCCTTCTATTTTTATTCAATTTTTATAATACCACTTTTAAGGGTTGACGGGGTACCCTTACATGGCCCATAGGCTTTGATAAATTACATGAACCAAAGGTCTTATAGAAATCAACTAGATTATAACTACTTGGAACTGCTCCTCCCTAGTGTCTTACATCAAGTTTCAGCTCTCTTCCTTCACATGGTTGTTTTCCTAGAAATCATGTGCAGAGATGCACTGACTGGTCCCAATGGAATGTAGCATGCCCTATCATTCATCTAAATCTGTTAGATTCTACTCTAATGAATGTGACTTGATCTAAATCCTCATCTAGAACCTACTCATTATAGATTCTTTCTGGTAAATAATTCAACGCAAAGGCCTTGAGTTGGTCTGAAGGCATTCAAGTGGAAAGTAGGCCTTATTGACCTCAAGGAATGGGTGGCCCGAAGGCCTTTAAGGACTCGAGGACCAATCTAGTGGCCCAAAGGCTGAAACTAATGAATAGTTTTAACAAAAATAACACTGAATAGTACTATCTACAGTTCCTTCTACAATACACTATGGTACTCCTATAGTACCCAGAAATATACCTTCACTTGGATTTGATTGTGGGTCACTTCAATGCACTTTGTGAGTCCTCACCAACCGGTTTGAGGCTCATGAGCATCTCTTAATTTTTAATATCAATTATTCAAAAAATGTATCTAAAATAAAACTATTTTTTAGCACATATATATTTTATTGTAGAATCTCAAATTCAGTTAATGTAATGTTTAAGCCATTTACACCATGGTTTCCTCTTGTTGGAATTCCCGATGCCTATTTTCTAGAGTGAGAATTCTTAAAGATATCATTAACACATCCTATATGATTTAATCTAGTATTAATCCCATCCAAATACCAAGAAAATAAGTCTGTATCATCATTGGATATAAAAAATCAGCAATAGATCCTTTTGGTTAAGAATTATTCCACACATATGATTTCAAATGGCCAAAGTTCCTGATGAAACCTTAGGAACTGGGAATTGGATATCCCATATCTCTCTTATCTCAACTTCTCTTGACAAAGATCCTAAATGTGATATATGATGTTATATGTGTCTATATCCTTGGGTTGCATTATAATCTCATTGGATATATATGTAGCTTAAAAAATCAGACATTTTTTAAATCATAGAGATGCTTCATATAAATAGATAGTTCTTCCTTTCTAACTTCTTTACCAGAAACCTTAGGAATATGGGTTTCCAATATGTATAATTTCCTATTATGGAAGAGTATAACTCATAATCTACTATTCCATTCATGAAAATTTGATCCACTTATATGGTTCTCATTCTTTAATATAAATCATATAGATATAGTCAAATTATTATGGATTTCCTTTTCTATAATAAGAGTAGGTTATTTTAGTACTCTATATATTATAAAATATACAAAAACATATTTCTTATTCTCCAACTATTTTATAAAAACTAAATATCCCTCACCATTGGTTTTTGAATATCTTATTGTGTATATTTTCTAGTGAAAATGATCCATCCACTTCATTTCATAACTCAAACCATGGCCATGCAGATTACTTGAGGGAGTTTAGGTAGGCATAACTTTCCAATTAAATTAGCTCGTAGATCCTTTGTTTCTTGAGTAGTCTCCCCAATCCTGAAATCTTGAACTTATATTTCCTTAAGACTTTCCTCCAAACTATTACTGAACATAATTTATCCACTAAACTCAATACCAATTTGGATATGTTTTTCCTAAATCCCTAATAATAATTCTAAAATATAGTAAGTGTGTAGAATTTGGACTTATACTCACATTGTTCAATGGTTGTATTCTTATTCAATTAATGAAAGTCTAGCCTAAATTAATATCTGGTTGAGGGGTTTTTATATCTTTATTCATAATTATCCCAAATTATCATATTAAATTCTAGTAAATATTAAGTAGATTTTACAAATGTGGATAACCCTTTTCGGAAAAAAATCATACATAATAAAATTTATTTTAATTCTATATTTCCTTATTTTTAATTAATTTATTAAGTTATCACTATAAAGAATCTATAAGTAATTGAGGATTAAATTGATATAAATAAAATAATAATGTTTTATGATTATGATCTTTTTTAATAGTTTTTTATCCAGTAGATGATAAACTAACACTTAACCCTAGGAAATAAACTTCTAGAACCATTCTTGTTTTGAGTTGTTTCTTCTGTCGTTTCTCATTTGTGTCTTCTAGATTTATTTCTCTATGGTTATAAACATTATCCACCTCCTCTCAACTATGAGATCCATCCATTATATAATCCTTACACATAACTTTGTGAGGGGATTCAAAGGATTGGGTAAAGGGATTGACCTTAAATAACTAGTGGGAACGCATGCCCTTACATATTGAGAAGGAGGAATGACACACAGACCATCAGTTTAAATGAATAAATTATTAAAAAATAATGATATAATAATAAATTATAATAAATTGATCACTGTAACACCTATATATTTAAATTTATATATTTTTTTATAACCAAATATGTTTGATATTGTGTGATACACAAAACACCAAACTATAATAAATCATGGAATACTATATAATTGTTACAATGTAGATATATACTTTTCAGGTAAAAATAAATATCACTGAGTAATGAAATATAGTTTTAAACAAAAAAATGGTTAGTATCCATGATAAGTCATTGATAAATTAAATTAGTGTTGCTAAATAACTAATGAGACAAATTTATTATTTAAAGTATAACCTTTCTAAAAATTAAATTTTTAGGTGAAAATAAATATTTTATGGATAAATTAGAATGTTGATATGAATAATATATTCACACCAATTTTATTATTAATTTATTAGAAGTACTAAAAAGAATAGTTAATATTTCTTAATTATGTTATTTTCCTATTAAAATAGATACCGTAATATTTTCATGTTTTTATTAAAAACATGATTTCTTTAATTTTAGAATTAGAATTTCAAAATATAAAATTCATTTTTATATTCATCATTTCAGTATTAGAAAAAGATGAAATTTTTGGATTTTTATTAAATATTTGATTCTTAGTTAAAAAGGGAAAAATATTGTTTTCACCATAATTGTAACATTTATGAATTTAACATTATATAATAAATTCCTATAATTTTATAAAAAAATTAATTAAAAAAAATCATTATTTAATAAGAAACAATATATATTTAAAAATATAATTATGAATTTATAAAACTTATGTTTAATATTTTTTGAAGATAAGTCATGTTTTCCAATAAAAACTTTTTTTGATCTATTCTTTTAATTAAATCTTATTTTAGTATAATTCACTTTGGGATTTATGTGAAATACCAAAAAAAATATTTTTTTATATTAACCCAATTTTTACTTGAAAACCATATATATTTATAATTTTATCCAATTCATAAATATAAATATTATAAAAAAATTGTTTTCTAAAAATAGAACTTTATGCATTACATGTTTTAATGTTAAAATTTATTTTTATTACACAAAGAAATTTTATATGAAAAAATGGATTTCATATTTTGAATTATTATGTCCATCTTATGTAATAAGGTCCATTTTATTTTAGTCATTAAATGAAAATTACCTAGGTAATAATTATTTACCACAATAAAACCAAAATATGTAAATCTAAAAATTATAAGAGTAATGAACATTAAAAAAAGTTTAAGACATGTGTTAAAATTAATTATTTAAGTTTTATCAACCATATATCATCGCAAATTCAATTATTTCACATTTTTATGTCTTACTAACTTGTGAACCGTGTTGTCTCTTTATATTAAGAAGAAAAATTTTAAATACATATATTCACACCACTTATAAAAGAGGCCTCTCAGAACAACTTCAATACCACTCATATAATTTAGTTTCCACATAAATATTTTCTATTTTTCATTCTTTATAATCTCCTTATTTTGTATTTAGCCTCCGGTTATATGATATTAACCTAAGAACTTTATTTCTGATGAATCTTCCAAGGGAAATCCAATGTCCAAAATGTGAGTAGTTTTTTCCGTAATTTCATTATGATTCTATCCTACATTCTCAAACATAATATTCTAATTATTTTATAATATAATTGATTTTTTATACATAATTTTATTATTATAATGGAATAATTATTAACCACATTTCCACTTTTCTATTATAAAAATTCAAACTATCATTCATGCATTGTGTATACAACTACCTCCACAAAGCAACAACCTCTTTTTTCAACACCACCTAACATATCTATTTATAATAGATAAATTGAAGAATTGATATTAAATATGTAATATAATTATTATTAGTATAAATAAAAAAATTAATTCACTTTTTTTCCCTCCTGTTAATTGAAAAATAAAAATGTGAACTATGTGTTGTGTTGACTTCCGCCTCCCAGAAGTAAAGTATCTCATTTTCCTAAAATTTATTTATTATATACTAAAACCACATCATATATGATTCAAAACCTTAAAGATATATAAATAATATCATTATTATTTTATGATAATGATATTATTCCAAAAATAAACAAGATTTATAATCATAATAATCAATTAATTATGGTATGTTCCTGTTTGGGTCGGACTAACCACCTACTTTAACAATCCTAAAAAATAATATCATGGATGAAAATAAGTAATTAATAATGGATAATATGTTATATATATTAAAATAAATATTTTATTTTTGGTTATGGAATAGTAATAATAATATTAAACTTTTTAAGTAAGATGCTATTGGATGTTCTTTAAAAAATACTAAAACATGCTCATCATCGATTTTATCAATAAGTGTCATAAAAAACACCCATAGATTGAAATTATAATGTTATAAATAATTATAAATAATAAACAATTATAAATAAAAAATTCCAAGGCCTTTTATTATCTTTAAATGATGAATGTTGGTATAATAATAAAGAACAACACTTCTATTATAAAACTAGTTCAAAACGATCAACAATACTCACACCCGATATTGAAACAATATAATAAATAACTAATATATTCATAATAAATTATCATAAATGAATAATAAATATTTTAATTTATGTGAATAATGTTTTTAAATAGAATATTAAGATAGGTATGTTTTTTAATGGAGGTCAAAGCACATTTGACTAAGCGGGGAAACAAGTTAACGGTTTGTGTAAAATTAATTTTATTCCATTATGTTATAAACATATTTATTAAAACTATATTGTTTCAAGATTTAATTTTTCTACATATTTAATATTTTGTATTTTATATACTAATGTCTTTGGATTCTAAAATTCATATTTATAACCTCATTATTAAATTATTCCTACTATAATTATTTTATAACTTTTATGGGTTCTTTATATCATATTCCATTTCCTGAGACATGTTTATGTTATGAGTCATGTTTTATATTTCATGTTGTATTCACTCGACCTTTAATATTTAAAATAATTTTCTCTCATTATTCATGGTATTTAATTTTTTATTTGAAATTGTATCCTTCAATGGGTTTTTATTTGAATGTTTTTAAAGTTGTAAGTTTTATTTGTCTCTATTTTTAATTACATGGAATTTGTTTCATATTTCATGACATATATTATTTATATGTTTTTTTAAATACCTATTGTGTTAAAGTTAAATTAATATCATTCATTTAATCATTTTTAAATTTCATTTTTTTCATCCCATGTTCGTTTGATTTTTTTATTACCATTTACGTAATGGTTTTTATATCTTAATTTTTCTTCACTGAGATATTATTCTTATTTTCAACTTGTTTCCTTTTGTGGTATATATTTTTTACATGGATTAACTTTTAAAAAATATCATACAATTTTATTTTTTTTGGGATTAAACTCTTAAAAATCTATCACTACCTTTGTCTTTCCAAATCAACCTCTATTACAAGAAACAAATTTATTTAAATTGATTTTTTGTGAACACTATATATATTATTACTTTTATTGAATGGTGTCCACATAGATTACATAAGGTGATTGAATGGGTAAATTATTTAGATAACTATATACCCCTTATTCTATGTGGTTCTAGATTTTGGGATTCTTATATAGATTGTTATTCCATTTATTTATTGGGGAAATATTGAAAATAAGAATTAATGTTATTCCAATACGAATGTTAATTGATTATTAAGGAATGTTGGTTACATATTGTATATATTTTTTATTCCTTAATATGATGAATTCATTATAGTTAATTAGCAATGGGTGGGTCCTCAAATAGTCCCTCCATACATCAATCGGTCTCATGGGACAAACAATCTTTGGTATTTTGGTGTATACCGACCTAGAATAAAATATTTTATAGACACAAGACCTTTATAGAAATATCATGATGTCTAAGATCATGATTTCATGGCTTAGGGAATTGAACTGGCTTTCCAACATTATGCATTTCATAGCAAAGGAACCATTTATTTTTATCAATGTGATCTTTTCTTTTTAAATTTTATCCATGGGTACATTTATATTTTAGTTTCATTATACTATGGAATTGTTTTTTGTAATCTCTCTTTTCCATATTACTTTATCTCATCTTATAATGACTTATTTTCTTCATTTTTTATCACATATTTTTACCATTACTAATCATTTAAGCTATGCCTTTTTAGGTTTATGATTTCCCAGGTTATGGAAACAAATTATTACACATAATATGTATAGAAGAGTACCATGTGGGGACAATTATGTAAGAGATAGTGAATAATTATTATGTATTAAGAACTTTATTATATATTTGAAAAAATGTGCACTTTTTGAGAAATACATGATATTTTTTAGTTAATATTTCACCTAACTCGCTAAAATACTAATCCTAAAATGTCCTTCGGATATAAGTGACACAATATTCATTAGTAATATTATGATTATTAGTGGTTAAAATATGGTTCCTTCAGTTAATTACAAATTTGTTATGTAAAAAAAGTCAGTATTTCCATTAGATTCTAGGAGTATGTGTCTGGGGTGTCACATTTGGTATTAAAGGAGGGTTTAGATAACTTTTTTGGTTAGGATGTTAGTTGAGGATATTTTAAGGGTTGATATGATAAAGATGATAATAATTTCAGATTTATATATAATATTTTTGGTTAATTTATATAATATTGAATATTTAATGGATTAGGATATGAAACATTTTATGAAAACTCTAAGATAAAACTAAGGGGTAATTCTAATTATTTGACAGCATCCTAAAATTGTAGTCAGTAATGATTTTGTGGTTCTACTAGAAATTACATATATGTATAGATAACAATAGTGTATGTAGGATCCAACATATATGTACATAGGGGTAATAACCATAAAATGGTGTATTGGGTATTAAATTTATCTCTACTCTATGAAAAATAAATAGGATATTAGGATCTCTTTAAGGATGAACACACTGAGAGGGGTGATCCAGTGTGGGATGAATTTTCACCAATTTAAACTTTCACCACTTTTTAATACATCTTTCACTTATTAAATGAATGATTCAATTTTCTTCTTCACATGTATTTAGAAATCATGCACATAATAAAGTAAATCGTAGGCACTATGATTTTTACTAGATTCACAACTAGTGTGGTAGACTATGTCCTTGGTGTGTGGTGCTTATTATCCCTTATGCACATATCCTTTCTTTTATTATAAATAAAAACATAGTCATGTGGATTTTATAGAACTCATTTTCCTATAACCAACCAAGTAATATGCATGCTATTTAATATAACATAGATGTAGGATGTCAGCTTTCTCCTCTTAATGTGATCGACAATGTAATAAATGTATAATGTAATAGACACTAAAACATTTTATCAACTTCCTCTTATTTAATTAATCAAATGGATGTCTCTATATCATATAAATCAGTGCACTATCTTATTATCATTAATCAATCGCCTGACATAATTATACAGCAATCTAGAGGGGTTCCACTTCTTCCCTCCCGATTACTCCTTTAAATTTTCATTTTACCCCCCACCCCTTTATTGATAAAAAATTAAAAGTACTTGAGAGATGATATTATTAATTATTTATTAAGAAATGTGTCATCAATTTTTTAACTCTAATTCTACTTTGTTTAACTCGGTGTAAAAAAACAAGACTCTATAATTTTAAGCATTAAAGTGTTATATTATCAATTCATAAAATGATAGCAATTGAAATACCATAACTTGTATCTTTCCTTATTGATTGTTCAACTGTTTCCAAGTGGATAGTGATTGGTTAATACAAATTGATACAATGTAAGTGGAAATCATTTAATACCACTTGCAGACAATGGATTCTCAATAAAATTTCAACCTGAAGTTCATGTATTCATATTGACACACATATTAAAAACATTCAAGTGTACTTTGATGGTTATGTTCTTCAATTCAGTCTTGGAACAGATTCAAAAAATCTTTTATTCATTTCATTGATTCATTTATGTTCTCACTCTTAATACCAGGCTTCATTTTTTTGTAAGGATGGGAGATTTTTGCAACATACCTGATCAATGATTTTCTTGAACAAGTGCCTTTCATAGATGTGAAATTTGGATATAATATAAGGATCTAGAAACATATTTTGAAACTCCCCCTCAAGGGATGATCTCCATCTCCGCTTCATCAAATTGATATTTTCATCTATTATTCTTCTAAATGTAAATTTATGTGTATTATAACTTTTTTTATCACGTCCATAATGTTGACTTTCAAATTTTCTTATCAACTATAGTAGCTTAATCATCTTCATCACGTATGACCTCTGATCTTTTGAAAAAAAAACATTAAGATATGATTTGATAGATCAAAACAGAATGGTAAATAAAATAAATCTTATAATTAATATCTTGGATTCTATATATGGTAAAATAATTTCATATACTCAGTTATACCCATGAGTATGTTCATCACCTTCAACTCCCTGTATAATGAATAAACACATTGTCTAAGGCAATAAGGTGGATCTATCTTTTTTTTTGTGATAGAAAAAAGCCTGAGAATTTTCTCTCATCCATAAAACCCATTTCTTTTCACCTCTAGACGTCGGTGAACTCTTCATGTTGTATATAATAGCATTCATAGTAGTCTTGGTAAGCGTGGAATCTTGAATTTGTTCAATGATAACTTTGTATGGAAATTTAATTGTAATTTATCCATCAACACACATTCCACTGTCAGAGTATTCTAATTTTTCACCCACATTTCTTCTTGGGTTGGAAATATAGATAAATAATTATCATAGATATGGCCATCCATATTTCACCTTCCACATAGTACTTATGATTTTTTAGGGTTATATATTGTTTACAAGAACTCATTAAATTCCATTTCTTTATGTGGAATATTCTGCATCCCTTTAGAATTTTCCTTTATTTTTTATTCTTCCAATTTTATTTATTCTTCCTAATCATCTTGAAAAATTACCATTTTTTAATCTATAACATGAAAAACATTATTCGTATATCCACCTAGATTCATATTTGTTCTCTTTTCCACTTCAATCCATTTATTGTTTTCTTGGTCTAGCCATTTCAACATTAATATCTTGAATTTTAATCCCTTCATTGTGATATTCATGGATTTTTTACAATGATTCATGGTGAGACCAATTCTCCCACAAAAGAAGAATCTTATTATCTCTGATATAGCATCCTTCTTGTTCTTCATGGGTTATATCTAAGCTTCTGTATTATTTTTATTCCCACCCAAGGTGGACTTTCTTATCTTCTTTGTAAACTTATTGGGAATGTTCTTCATAGATAATTTGTCTTAATTCTTTCTCAATGAGGTCATATCTCCATCCTTTAGAGTCTTTATAATTTTTTAAAAAATTGTTCTAGTGGAATACATTAAATATTTTTAGTTTTATACCTCTTCACTGTATCCACTATCATTTAAATTACTATAGAGGTTATACAAACATTCAAAAATGTTTATAACAGTAAAATTAATCCTTTAATATTCTGATATTTTCAACTTAACTACTTTTTTCCCATGAAGTATGAATATTTTTATTTTTAGGTAATGTAAAATTATACCAATAATTAGATTCATTATTTTTTAATCATTAACATCCCCAATAGTTTCCAACTAATGTTAATCTTTTCTTTGGAGTAGAAATCAGGCTAGATAATCATGTTTGCTAATTTTGTTTCATTTCATTTTTCAAATGGGATTATTTTGGAGAATATTTATCTTTACTCCTATATTTATTCACTAAAAATTTAGTGCTAATAACTTCATCACCTTTCTTTATCTAGTTTTTCATTGCTTTTGATTAGTAACCTACACTTCTCATAAGACAAGAATTAGGTAAAATAATATTATTAGAGGTGGATGGTTCCTTCTTCTTTGAGACTAATTCTTATTTATCATTATATTTTTTAAATTTGTTCCTTCCACCAAATGAAGTCCTTATTGGATAATAATACACTATACATGTTTCTGAGATTAATTCTACTGAAGTGGAAACTCTTCTTTCTATTGTTTGTGAAGACATAGCTTGAGAAATTTTAAAACATGCTAGTTTGTCACCAAGTTCAATACATTTAATATTTAGGATGAATTTCTCATCCTCTGGTAACTTCATTCTATCTTCCCATTTTTCTTGATATTCTTAATTTGAACATCATGAAATATGTTCTCCTCCTATAAAAAAGTTCCAGGACCCTTGATCTTGTTTTCTTTGATCTCAAGATGAGGATTCTTAACATAAAGGTTGTTTTATTATTTTTCCTCTAATGCATGAAACATTTCAACAACATTATAAACGGTTATATCTTCCTTCAAGATTGCTTCAAACCGAAACTTCCTAACTTTGGACCATGCTTCTTCATGATAAGTAATGTTATCACTTTTGAGGTTAAATTCTTTGTTGATATATACACATGTCATCACCATTTACGATAGTTAACCATTTCTATTTTTGGCTTCTTCTATGGATGGGTGATATATTCTTTCAATATATCCATTTAAATAAAATAATTCTTATTTTTTTAATGATCTTTACCACTTGTTCTTGAGTATTCTATTTCAAATTTTCAGAACATATCTAATACCTCTTCATCAATATATTAGGTGGAACTATTGTCCATTTATTTGGTGGTAGATTAAACTACCAAATATTCTACTCCCATATATGAATTTTCCATAGAAGACATAATGCATTGATGAACTTATTAATCATACCTTTCGAATACAAGGGTTTTCTTCATCATCTTTCACAATTATTTCTTCTTCTTGTTTTATAAGTGCTTATAAGAGTTAAAATTTTGATTTTTAGTAGGTACAACTACTTGGACTTGAAACTCCATTTTCAATTGAAAAGATAATTCAAATATTCAATAATTTATGAATAAGAAAATCCAACTAGAGGTGTGACATTTCACTATGATACCAATTGTTGGGATCATTTTAGGGATAACTACGCTAAGAGGTGGGTGAATTATTGTGGGATGATTTTTACCGCTTTAAACATTTATCCATTTTTTTGTACCTCTGTTAAATATTTAGTGAATGTTTCTCTTTTATTCGTCATCTATACATAGAAAGCATTAGCATAATAAAATATATCATAATGGACACCTGGATTTTTACATGTTTTCCTTTAGTGTAGTTGACTACACCCTCAATGTATTGTGGTTATTATCACACACACATAGCTTCCCTTTTTTTATCAATAAAATCATGAGTAAGTGGATTTCCATTAACTCATTATCTTTGAACCAAAAAAGT
Organism: Viscum album; assembly: GCA_963277665.1. NCBI lineage: Eukaryota > Viridiplantae > Streptophyta > Magnoliopsida > Santalales > Viscaceae > Viscum > Viscum album. The sequence goes on from OY728144.1 coordinate 368,422,531, forward strand.
ATAATTCAAGATATTAAACATAACATGGATGATTTATTTCATCCTTATCATCTTGAAGTGTTCAAAAAATTAATACCAGTCTACTATAATGCAATCCAGTGATTCTAATCAACTTCTAATGCACGCATAAATAGAATGGATGCCTTTATATAATAGAAATTAGTGGGATTTATTGGTTTTATTAATCAATGGGATGACATAATTATATACGAATCGAGATTGAATCCTCGTTTTCTTCTTCAATTATAATAATATTAATATTATACATACTAAGAAAAAAATTATTCTAACCAAAATATAATCAACTAAATGAAGATTGGTCAAAAACATATTCTCCTAGAGCTCTTGATCATGAAATAAAAGATAAAAATTAGAGTGTTAGTTTCTTAATCTAGTTCACATTCATTAAAGAAATATTTAAAGGCTCTGCTCAAATCACATGTAATAGTAACTCAACATTTTAATCATGTGATTTATTTCACAAAATTTTTTTATTTTTTTTACTATCAAAAATATTTTCTATTAATGGGTATCTTAGTGAATTTAGATACATATTATGGGTTCATTCATGTTTCTAATTTATGAAATTTTGTATATGATCCTTGGTTCATGAATTCTTCAAAATATTATGTATGAAGATTATTTGGGTCAACAATGAACACAGTATCTCAACCTTCACAATGAAGTGTCTTCCACTTCTTCTTCTTATTCATGTAAATGAGGTAGTGAAACCTTCTTATTTACATACATAACAGCAAGTACATTTTTATTTCATCAAAAATATGTGTGTAGATCTTTCTTCATGAACCAGGAAGGTTCTTGGTTCTCTCTTCATGTAGGATGTGCTTGGAATGTAATCATGCATTACAATGGATCATGGAACTTTCCTTCACAAAGTCGAGTAGATCATGGTTCTTCTTTGTATATTAGGATGTTGGAAATCTTCAACTAGTGCTCTAGTTTTTTGAGGAAAATTGATAGAACTCAAGATTTTTCATTAACCACTCTTGGTCTCAAGAAATATACATTTATTGTCATGCTTCTGTTGAATATATAGGCTAGGAAAAAGAGAGGAATAAAAATGGAAGAGAACATAAAGGATATTTCAAGATTTGTATTTCACATGTTTTTCAGAATACAATTGCTGAAAATTTATAGGGATTTACATTTAAATGAAAATAACACATTAAATAAATAAAAAAGTCAAATTAAATGGACACATTAATGTAATTAAACAACCACATTAAATAGACAAATTAATGTAATGAAATAGCCACATGGGGGAGACCCTTTGAATTTCCACTAGATTTATTTGGTTTTCAATTCCAACACATCCCTTCAAATAAAAATTGGCTTCATTATAAGAATCGTTCTTAACTGATTGAATGCATTTTTTATTAATTAATTTTATAAAAATATCATCCACTTGTTTCGTAGTATGTTAATACTCTAATATTATCATTTTCTACTTCACATGATCTCCCATAAAATGATATTAGGTATCAGTGTGTTTGATTCTTTCATGTTGCACTGGAATTTTGGAGAGTTCAATTTACAACTTATTATCAACATATATTAATGTGGATCTGTCATTAGGATACATTAACTCCATTAGCAGCATTCTCAACCAAATTCCTTCACAAATAGTGGATGATTCCTCCTTGTACTCTGATTCACTTGCGGATAAGGATATAACACTCTACTTACATGAATTTCATGGGAAAGAAGTTGACCAAAGAAAAAATACATACCCAATGGTTCTTTTTCATTCATCTTGGTCACCTCCCCAATCACTGCCTGATTATCCATACATATTTTCTTCTTCATTGTATGGATAAAAAATACCAAAACCCATTGTTCATGTGATGTACCTGAGGATTTGTTTTGTTTCTAGCTAGTGTGACACTTTTGGTTCTTTCATGTACCCACTTAGAGTCCCAATACTATGGAAAATATTTGGCCTTGTGATTGTGAGATACCTCAGGCTTCCAATCAAATTCTTGAACAATGACGAGTCATTTATTCTTCCTTCTCCATCTTTTTTCAGTTTTAAGCTCGTTGCTACAGGTGTGTTTAAAACATTGAAATTGGTCATATTGAACTTTTCAAGCAACTGCTATTCTTATGTATTTTGAGATATATGGATTCCTCAATGTTTTTTATATAGATCTATGCCTAGAAAAAACAACATGAGACCTCCATCAGTCATCTCAAACTCCTTGAACATGGCCCCCTTGAATTCATCAAACAGCAGCTGGTTGTTCATTGTAAATTGTAAATCCACAACACACAAGCATGCAATAAGTATATAACCATGATTATTCTTCTTGATGAAAACTACATGCTCGTATGGAAATCTGGTGAAACCATTCTTTTAAAGATAGTTGTTGATGTGTTCATTCCAAGCATGTCGAGCTTACTTCAAACTAGAGAGGTATTTCTTCAGTCGATACACCTTGTCTTTCTCCCCTTATATAACTAAGCCTTCGAGCAGGTCAACAAAGACCTATTCTTATAGAATTCCAATTAGGAATGAAAAATTCACATCCAGTTGCTAGATCATCCAACTGTGATGGACAAAAAGGGAGATAATGATCCTCACAGAATTAAGGTCTGCAACATGAGAAAATACTTCTTCATATTCTATATTGTACTTTTGTTTAACGTGTTGGTTTTATTTCATTATAAATTTATATAAATTGTCCTCAATTGTAGTCTGAAAATACATGTGAAATAAAAAAATCATGAAATATACTTTTGAGTATAGACAATAAATTGGTATCAGATTCGGTACTGAGACATCCTCAATTTTTTCAAAGATTCCCACCGTAATCTAGCTGCAAGTTCCGAAGTTGTCTAAATACAACTATGAAAGATGGTGCATCCAAAGGAAGGCATTGTTTAGGTCACAAGAATTATGGGAGATCAGCATCGATAATTATATTGTACCCATTACAGAGGAATAATATGCCTTCACAAATGAAGAAAATACTACTCTCAAAATTCAAAGGAAGAAAGATAACAAGGCGGTGTTCCTCCTCTATCAAGGGTTGGATGAATCAACCATTGGAAATATTTTAGGAGCAACATCAAGTGATAAGGCTTGGGATTCCCTTGGCACCATCTTCAAAGGTGTTGATCGAGTGAAGTGGGTTCGTCTTCCAACACTGAGAGTGGAGTTCTAAATAGCACACATGAAAGACAGTTAGAGTATCTATGATTACTTCTCACATTTAATTGTTATTTTTAACAATATGGAACAAAATGGTGAAAAAGTGAAGGACCATCGATTCATTGAAAAAGAAATTCCATCTCTCACAACCATGTTTGAGCATGTGGTTTTGGAAATCGAAAAATCAATGTATTTTGAAACAATTTCCATTGAAGAACTGATGGGGTCATTACAAGTGCATGGGAAATGAATTCAAAAGAATGGGGGTTCAAACCTTGAGCATTCCTTAGAGTCCAAGTTGACTCTGCAAGAACAAAATAATATCGAAACACAATGAGGTAGTCATTATGAAAAAGGAATAGGGAATGCAAGTCATCCAATCCAATAAAAAAAGAAATAAAATTTTACCAGCTTATATGGAAGAGGTAATGGTAGAGGCCGATTAACGTGTAGTTGTGGAAACAAAAAAAAATTCAATGCCAAAATTGTAATAAATTCAGCCATTATGATTTTTAGTATTGGATAAAATTGGATCATGAAAAATTATCCAACTAAGATGAATTGTCTCACCATTAATAAGAAGTCACCACACCCATCCTCGCATAAGAAAAGGCATGTAAATTTCCAGATGTGTGGTATCTCGACACGGGTGTATGAAACCATATGAGTGGTAATAAAGAATTGATTAAGGAACTCACAGAAGATGTTTATTGAGATGTGAGATTTGGAGACTCATCAAATGTACTTGTGATTGGAAAAGGTAAAATTGAAATTCATCCAAAGAATGGAAGGTTAAATTATATCTCTATTTTGAATTTCGTAACAATAATGAAAAATAATATAATCAGTAACATCCAATTCCATGAGATAGGTTATTTAATTCAATTGGAAATATCTTCTTTTTCTATAAGATATTCTCATAGGATACTTGTTGAAAAAGTCCAAATAGAGAAGAATCAAATGTTTCTGCTACATATTAACACAAAGGATGAGGAGTGTCTCTTTGGATTCATGAAGAATGGCTCATGGAGATGGCATCTGCGGTTTTGGAATCTCAATTTCAGTGGCCATAAACCTTTATCCTCACCATGCTTAGTGAATGTCTTACGGACGATTTATGTCCCAAATAATGTATGTGAGGTGTGTACACTCAGTAAGAAACAAAGAAACCTTTTCCTAGGTGGAGTGTCCAGAAGAGAGAAATAACCACATTAGTTGGTTCACATTGATATTTTTGGACCACTTGAAACACCCTTGCTTGGAGGAAATAGGTACTTCATTACTCCCCTTGATGATTTTAGAAGTAAAATCTGGTTTTATTACATCAATGAAAAATCCTCTGATTTTATATCGTTAAAACTTTCCAAGGTCATGTTGAAGTAGAAATTTGTCACAAAATCAAAGTACTCTGATCTGATAGAGGTGGAGAATAAAAATCAAGTTCCTCTGAAGATTTTTGTTGGGAATAAGGAATCTAGGAGAAATGCACTATTGCCTACAAGCCACAATAGAATGGAATTTCAGAAAGGAAGAACTCTACCATCCTCAACATGAAGAGGAATATGCTGAAAGAAAAAAGCTATGCCAAAGTACTTCTGGGAAAAGGAAATGGCATGTACTGCCTATCGTCTCAATCGGTGTCCAACCAATATCGTCATAAATTTAACACCACAAGATATGTGGATGGGTTTCAAACCAAGTGGGGAACACCTAAGAATATTTGGGTTTTTTTCCTATGCTCATGTTCTAGAAGCAAGAAGAAAGAAATTTGATTATCATGGAGAAACATTCTTCTTCATCGGATATAGTGAAGAGTCTAAAACCAATAAGCTCTAAAATACACTAACCAATAAATTAGTAGTGACTAGAGATTTGTTCTTTAGTGAGGAAGATGCTTGGAAATGGAATGATGAATAATCAAACAAATATTTTCCAGTCGAAATAGAATATATAGAGGAAATACATGATCATCAGGAGAAAATCCCACAAAAAATTCCTCAAGAACCTCTACAGTACAAATAGGTCCAGGAGGAAATTCCCTCACTATTTAAAGAACTAAATCATGTCAAAAGTTTTCTAGTTCATCCAACCCTATAGTTCCTATAAAGATGAAAAACATGATTGAATTCTATGAGAAGTCTAAAGAGGTATGAAAATTTACATGTATACAGATCATGAGCCTCTAACCTTTAAGGAATCCAGGAGAGAAGAATGTTGGAGAATGGATATGGAAGATGAAATTTATTACATAAAGAGAAATGTCACATGGGATTTTACCACAGTTCTTAATAGCCAGAAAACAATTATCGTCAAATGGGTGTACAAGATCAAGTGAAATGCTAAAGGAGAGATCTTATCAATGGATTTGACGCTAATGGTTTTATGGATATTAGGAAGTTTGGTCAGCTCCCATGTGTCAGTTTTATCTATGGAACAAATTTCATCTTCCGTATTCATTCTCCAACATTATTCCCTTCATGGATTCCTTAAACGTTAGAGGCTCATGATCTTCATACAAGAAAAATATATTTACCTCCTTAGTTTACTCACAGATTTCACTCGAGTTTTTCACCATTATAGTTGCCATAGGTGAGGACCGGCTAGACAAATGTTTACTTGATGAAGTGATTTCCAGAGTGATGTAATTTCCTCCCAGACATCTATGTATTGAAGATGTTCTTGGGGAAGGTTTTGCGGGCATTTTTCCTAATGATGGCACTAAAGAGTTTCTAGCAACCACTCTTGGTCTCAAGAGATATCCTTTTATAGGCATGGTTAAACACCTTTTCATTCCCATGTCTATATTTTATGTCATTTCAATCCTCATTCAAAGAGCCCGAGTTTCATGTCACTTCATGTCTCAATGTTATGATTACTGATGCATTTCAAATTAAAACCTTCTCATGGTATTCTTTATTTCTGATGATCCTAAGAATCATAGAATCATCATGTATATTCTTACATAGTGAGAGTATTACCATGTGTACACAAACATATCACATGAAGTCGAATATGAATAGCTCATTGTATCTCCATTTTTATCCTTGGTAGTATCGTCTTCTTCTTATAATAGAATTCATGATGGATGAAGTTGCTCACATATATTAGGGTGATCAATATTTTCATATTCCATTTGGTTTTATTAGTGGATATGGATTTCTATAGTAACATGCCTGATCAGTTTTTAATATTAGAGATTGTCGGCATCAAAGGACGGCATTGAGGGCCTTGGAAGGTTGAAGATGAGGTCCAGGAGCTCAGTGGATCACTATATCAGTGTAAATTGGATCACTGATTTTATATATCTATTTATTTAATGTGTGAATAGTGTTTGTGTTCAGATCCCATCACACACATATTTGTTCCTTGATTTTAAACATATTAATTAGGAAACATATATCTCTACACTTTTAGAATTTTCTAATTCGGTTCCGATCCTAGGCTTAGACATTTTTTGTGCCTATGGTATGACCCACTTTGCACACCGATGTACATATTCTCACTCATTCTTACCTTTTATAGTGATTTCATAAGCTCCTTAGTCACCTTGGTTTCCCATGCATGGGCTAGTTCCCACATTGTTGATCCATAACTCCAATAAGTGGTTTTTATGGACCATGTGGTGGATTTGTTTTTCCCTTTTGGCCCTAATTTTTTATGAAGGCACATGATAATATATAATTACCAAATACATTGCACAATATATTTCCAAAAATCCATAATTCTTCTTTAACATTTTTTCATTCAAAATATGGATAATTTTTCTTGGACTTTATGTTTCCAATTCTCCAAACATTTCTTCAGGAATATTAATGTTTGTATTTTCATTAATATCTCTTCATGAAAATAAATTATTTCATGATCTTTCTCATCTCCCATGGACTTTATCCAAACATAAAACATCATTGAATGGATTATCTTCATTCTTCAATATCGTAGACAATTTCCACTTCTACTAATTCCATTTTAGTATGTCTAATATATTAAGACCAGTTCATCAATCATCATACTTACATGGATAATTTTTCAATAATGAAATCCAATTCAATCAATTAAATCCATAAAAATTCTTTAGGCATCATCACTTCATAAAATATATGATATGTGACATTTTTCCTTCCATGTATGGGGCTCCTTCAAAGCTTCAAAAAGCATTCTTAGGAACACCAACGTACTTCTAATATATTCTTCTTATTTAATAAATATTGACACTATTTGATTAATCACTTTTCAAATTTATAAAAAATAAAATACAAACACAACAAAAAGTATGATCTTTAGAGGCCTAACTGCACACCTGGTTTGACACTCTCTGTATAGATTCTTTTTTCACACACACTTGTTTTAAAAAAAATTATGAAGGATTTAACAAAGATAGTCATATGTTGAAAAGAAAGTATCATATTTTAAAAATAAATGTTTTATAAGGGAAACCATATTCAAATTGATGTTTTAATATTCACATTTTGGATATTATCATAAATAGTGTGTTTTTAGTATTTTTTGAAATAGGATCATGAAGATGGATTTGAAAAAGGTATTTATCTAGAAACATTGTTGAATGGATTAGGTTCATACTTCATTATAGTAGACAATGTGCACTTCTACCAATTCCATTTTAATATGGCAACTATAATAAGACTAGTTCATCAATCATCATACTTACATGGAGAATTTTTCAATAATGGAATCCAATTCCATCAATTAAATCCATAACAATTCTCTATGCACCATCACTTCATTCAATATATGATTTGTGATATTTTCCCTTCCATGGATGGGAATCCTTAAAAGCTTCAAAAAAACATTCTTAGTAACACCAGTGAACTTCCAATATGTTCTTCTTATTCAATAGATATCCAAGGATTTAACATAGATTGTCATATGTTGAAAAGAAAGTATCATATATTAAAAATGAATGTTTCATAAGGGAAACCATATTCAAATTGATGTTTTAATATTTACATTTTGTATATTATCATAAAAAGTATGTTTTTAGTATTTGTATAAAATTGGATCATGAAAATGAATCTAGAAAAGGTATGTATCTAGAAACCACTATGTCTTGTAACTAAATAAGGGATAATTCTTAAATGGTTCATAATATTAGTTTATTCCTATTATGATGGAAAATATGAATTTCCTAGTAATATCTAAGGCAGTGAAGTTGATATCTTAATATAAATCAAATCATAAAACTCTAATCTATTTTCATTAGTGATTGATATTTATCGATGATATTCAGGTAAATTATAAATGTTATTTGGATTAGGTGAAACATATATACATTTTTATTCAATATTTTTTCTTTAATTGTTTGAAAACATATATTAAATAGTATAAATATCCTTAAAAAGAGACTTTATGACAAGGTAATATTTTTTTAGGATAACTATTGAAGAAAAAATTATTCAATGATGGATAACTGTTTGGTTAAACATAGGATTTATGTTGAGATAATAAAAGGTTTTTTGATTTTGAAAAGTTAAGTTAGAAACTATTAGTAACATTGAGGTTGATAATTGATTCATATCATTTTGGGTGATATTTGTCACATTATTTGTATTGATATATGTATGGATAGTTTCTGATCTTATTAACTAGATATTATTACCATTTGAGGGTTGAAGATGGAGTTAATTTCTAGATGAATATATGGTTTCAATATGGTTTAATTTCTTATTGGTTAAAATGGTTATAGGAAAGGTATATTTTGTGGAATCTATTATTAGGGCGTATACCTACCTGACTATATAGTTATATGAAATCTAATTTTTTATGGAATGATAAGTAACTTAATCACATCTTAGGGAATAAGGTAGAGGTTATATTAGAAGTTATATATCGAATGATAAATACATTAAGAATATTATCATTGTTTCTGATGCTTTCCCCGGGGTGCGCATCCGTCTATTGAGAATGCACTGATTGTTTCCCCTCATTCCCTCTTTCCAAAGGCGAACGACATCCATTACTTATTCAGGGACATTTTCTCCTTGATCTAAATGGTATGATAGGATGTCGGTTCCTCCTTTTGTGGATTCCTCCTCGGAACTCGTTACCTAGTCGGGGTATCCCTCATAGATTAAATCGTGGTTCGTGAATATCATTCTCAGTTATATATCTTTGTGGGCCCTAGTTAATTACACTACTTCTATCATGACATTCCATAGGGTCTTGACATGGTAAAAACCTTCAGTCAGAGTGGATGACAATGCCAGGAAACACGAGGCATCTTTGGATGCATGGATGTTTGGGAACCTGTATTCTTTTTCATAAGAGGGAATATCAAGGGAGTGAATCCTAAGGCATACCATGTTGATCATGGGGTATCATATGCCAGAGGAAAGTATCTGAGGTTTTCCTAAGCTTTTCGAATTTAACATAGGGTATGTCACGAGTTTAACTTCTTGTGGACACAGTTATTCCAAAGGCATGTCTTCTGAGGTTTTCCTCAAGAATCTCATGTTTAACATGAGGTAGGATGAAAGTTTAACATATTACGGAGACATATAAGAGTGATCAGAACATCCCATAGGGATGGATCAGATTGGAACATCCCTGGGTGGGAACACCTGGATGGTTTACTAGATGGATGGACCAGAACACCCATTGAGGGTGGATCTGAGGTGGTGTGTCCTCTAGAGGCAAGATATGACACCAAGAAGGATGATCTAGACACCACTGAGGGTGGATCAGAAAGAGTGAAACCCATAATGGGGAACACTATATGGATATGTCAGAATTTTAAATGAGAGAAAACCCGGGGGGTGTCCCATAAATATAATATGTCACAATGTGAAGACTGATCTGGACACCACTAAGTGCGGATCTGGGAGAGTGCACCCTAGAATGGGGAACAACATGGTTTACCAATGACTGGGATTGAACCTCATGGAGGTTTCCTACGTACCATATGTAGACGGTAGGGATAAAAACCCACATAGTTCGAAGGGGTGTTGAATACAGGTGTTTGCAGAGTACAGCGACCTGAATACATGTCGGGGCCTATGCATGGATAGCAGCCTAGGTGCCGCAAGGAGCGGCGCTGGGATGAATGTCATGGCCTCACTGGGATTTGGTGGCCCAAGTGAGAATCATGATGGACGATGGATAGTTGAATGAAGTGGACGGGGGAAGATATGGAACCGACATGATGATGATTGTGATGTTGGGATTGATCCTTGAAGATACTTCCAATGTATCCCCACCGCATGGAATCAAAGTCTGCATAGTTCGATGAGATGATGGGACACCTAAGGAGGCGGCCCTTGATAACGAATGCATGGATGGGATATATATGAAATAGAACTTCTCGGATGGCGCATGATCATCTCGGAACACATTGGATCGAGAGAAATATCCGGATGAGACATGAGGGGTGGTCTTGAACCTCAGGGAGGCTTCTTAAGTATCCTAAGGGAAGGGAATCAAAGTCCACGTAGTTCATCTGACGACGTCTTACCATTGACTGGGGGACTTCAAATGCTTACTGCTGAATGGGGTTGACAATACCTTACCACTGAATGGGGTTGACAACGGTTTACCGCTGAATGGGGTTCAACCTCAGGTAGGCTTCCTACTTACCATGTCTAGGATAAAGGGATCAAAGTATGCATAGTTTAGGATGGTGTTTGGTGAACAAATGTGAAGGGGGTCAGAACAACTGGTTGTTGGGATTGAACCTCAGAGAGGATTCCTACATACCTTCCCTTTCAAAGGATCAAACATATGTAGTTCATGTGGTTATAGTTTAATGCCATGCATGAAGAAAAAGAGGCATGAAATTTAACATCCTGTGGGACAAAGGTGAACCGATATTAAAGGGGTCAGAACCAGGCTGTTGGTCTTGATCCTCAGGAAGGCTTCCTATATACCTTACCATGGAAAGTATCAAAGTCCACGTAGTTTAGGGTGGGGGTTTTGGTGCACCGATGCAAAGATGGTCAGGACCAATTGTTTTTGGGCTTGAATCTCAGGGAGGCTTCTTACGTACCCTACCTTGGCAATGATCAAAGTCTATGTTGTTCAGAATGGGGCTTGGTGCGCCGACGTGAAGATGGTCAAGATCAATTGGGTGTTGGGATTAAACCTCATGGAGTATTTCTACATACCTTTCCTTAGTGAGGATCAAAGTCCACATAGATCAAAATAGAGGCTTGGTGCGTCGATGTGAAGATGCTCGGGACCGATGTTTGTTGGGCTTGAATGTCAGGGAGGTGTCCTATATACCTTTCCTTAGAAAAGATAAAAGTCCATGTATTTCGAAAGGTGTGGGGCTTACACTCTAGGCTGCCCAAATAGAATGCTAGGGTTGATGCTTACTCTAAGCCCATGTGAGTCATGCTTGGTGTGAGAAACAAGAGGCAGAGAAGACCTGAAGATCACGGTGTGAAAGGTGTGTCTGTGGTGAGTGGAATGGGTCTTACATGTGGTTAGTGGCCAAAGTGTCGCTATGAAGCGGTGACGGTGAATGGAAATTATGCATGGAATATGCATGGGTGCTGCTAAGGAGTGACAACGGTGAATGGGGCTTATGCATGGAAGCTCCCCAGGTTCCACTAAGGAGTGGCAATGATGGATGGGGCTTATGCAAGGATGCTGCCCAGGTGCGGCTAAGGAGTATTAATGATGGATGGGGCATATGCATGGAAGCTACCTGAGTGAAATTATGGAGTGACAATGTTGAATAGGGCTTATGCAAGGAATATGCCCAAGTGCAGCTAAGGGGTGGCGGTGATGGATGGGGTTTACCCATGGAAGCTGCCCGAGTGCTGTTATAGAGCGGAAATGGTGAATGGGTCTTACACAAGGAAGCTGCCTAGGTGCCAATAAGGAGTGGCAATGATGGGTGGGGCTTACGTAAGGATGCTTCTTGGGTTTTTCTATGTAATAGAAATGTTAAATGGGGCTTACATAAGGATGAAGACTGGGTGCCACTATGGAGCAGCAATGGTGAATGCGGCTTACGCTTGGATGTTGCCCGGGTGACGCTCTAGAGTGGTAATAGTGAAAGGGTCTTACTCAAGGATGCTGCCTGGGTGCCGCTATAGAGTGGGAATAGTGAATGGGGCTTATGCAAGGATACTGATTGGGTGCCGCTATGGAGAGACAATGGTGATTGGGGATTACGTAAGGATGCTGCCTAGATACCACTATTGAGAGGCAACAGTGGATGGGGCATACGCAAGGGAGCTTCATGTAATGTCTTACTCATGTTTGGCCATGATGGAATCCTAACCCACTAGTGGGTTGAGGCATATAATTGAGGACTACACTTATTCTCCAGCGCACAAGAAGGATAATTCCAAGGGCGTTGGAATTAGTTCGAACAAAAAGGGAGATGATTAGTGTGAATCACATGTCTGAAATTTCAATTGGGGTGAGGGTGGTGTGATGATGGAGGATAACAATTGACTGTGTTTGGAACACAACATCCATATCACCTTAGCCTAAAAAGGAGAAAAATAAACTAGGGTTGACTGTTGACTGTGTTCTAATCATAGGACCTGACTCGAAGTGTTGTCCAAATTATTATGTGTTGTTGGCCCAGGACGGTAGGTGAGATGAGGTGGAATGGGACCAGGCCATTAGGGGGTCCCTTCAGACATGGAAGAGGACGAAGATCTGAATTAAGGACATGCAAAGCATGATGTGGAGTGGTGGAATATTTGAACGGATTCTAACACTCTTGAAGTTACGCCACGGTAATCATGGCATGAGGCATCTTATGTTTAACACATTAGGAATCTATTATTTGGAACAAGAGGCATCCTATTATTGACTAATAGGGAATAATATAGTTTATAGTCACGTAGAGAGGACTATTGAAATCTTATGCTTGAAGCATAAGGCATCTATCGTTCGGAGCAAGAGGCATCCTATTATTGAATGATAGGGGATACAAAAGTTTAAAGTCATGTAGAGGGGACTATTAGCATCTTATGCATGGAGCATAAGGATTCTATTATTTGGAGAAATAGGCATCCTATGTTTGGCACATAGGATGTACTACAGTTTAGAGTAATGTAGATATGGCTTTTAGGAATCTTATGCTTGGAGCATAAGGCATCTCTAGTTTTGAGTAAGAGGCATCCTATGTTTGGAACATAGGGATTACTACATATTATAGTCATATAGATAAGACTATTATGCATAAGGCACCTAGAAATGGCTGGTGTTGGGAGTTACACAAGAGTGGCCCTTTCTAGTTCAACCTAGCATGGGAGCATTGTTATAGGGTTTTGGAGGAGTTTCTTGAGGAATGGTTCAACTCAAGGTACATGGGGAATCAAAGATGAGATACTCAACTTATGACATTTGAAAGGGAATAAGAGGAATATGTCAACTCAAGGTATTTCATAATGATTTGAGGAGTATCTCGAATCGTGTTATCCCATGGGTTCAATATTGTTGTGCATAAGGGAACAATGGAAAATGCCGACATCCTAGCCTGAAAAGATTGTGGTACGACTCTCCATTTTTCATGGGGGTTGGTGACAGAAGCGATGGGACCAACCCAGAGGGCCAGGACCGTAGCTCGACACAGAGCCGGAGCAGGGGTGCGGGGGTGCAGCCCTCGTGGTATAGATCGTGGGGCATGAAGGTAGGAGCTTCTCAAAGGATAGGTCCTCCCAAAGTAGCTTCATAGAGGAAAGGTACCCACGGAGCATGGGGTCTTGTAGAGCAGCTTCGCGAAGGAAAACTTCTTGCGAAGCATGGGGTCTCATGAAGTAGCTTTTCAAAGGGAAACTGCTTGCAGAGCATGGAATCATGGAGCATAGGGGCTCACAGAGCAAAGGGGGTCACGGAGAAAATCCTCTTGTGGAGCAAAGCATCTCATGGATCCTTTTGGGAAGGGAATCACTTCGTGGAGAATGGGAGCTCTGTGAAATGGGATATCGGCCACCAAAGGGGAAGAGCCTATGCTCATGATGGGGGTGAGCCTAGTATTTATAGGTGATGGAGGTCAAAAAAGTGTGCCACGAAGCAAAAATGTTCACTGTTAAGAAAATGTGCACCACGAAGAAAATCACTCTCTACAACTAGAGGGAGTTCCCTCAAGTTTCTTGTAATCATGGAGCCGACCGTCATCGAGCTTCGTAGCACTCACGAAGGCTCTAATAAAGTTCCCACAATATCTTCGTAACTATGGAGTGGACTGTCATCAAGCTTCGTGATGCTCATAGAGGCTTCAGTTAAGTTCCTCTGCTCCGTGATCGTAGAGGGAGCTTCATGAAGGGGCTCCGCGAACCAGTTTTCTAGCCCAACTTTAAATGTCCATAACGCCTAATCTGTAACTCTGTTTTGGCTCTACAACCTGTCAAATCGATGCTTTCAAAATGGGGTACGATATTGCATCATTTATGGAAGCATTTGGAATATTTTTTAGATGTGTTTTCTGGTTCCAACAATCACCTACTTTAAATAGTGAGTAGTGATTAAAATTGTGAGAATGAAATTTATTTAAGGGGAATTGAATGTGAAACCTATATATTTTAAATGATAAATTTCTATAAGACCTAGTAGGTTCAATAGTGTCTGATACATGCAACACGAAACAACAATAAACTGTGGAATAATATAAAACCATTAAAATTAAGACATATAATTGGAGGGTAAAAATAGATGTAATAGAATAATGAAATATATGTAGAAATAAATAAAAAGGTCATTGTATATTTTAAGGAATTGATAATTTAAATTAGTGTATCTAAATAAATAATGAGATAGACTTATGCTTTAAAGTGTAACCTACTTGACTATTTTCCCATAAAAAATAGTTTTCATTAAAAAAAATTTAAAAGTAAAATTCTCAACATTTAGAATTCAATTTGAAAGAGTAAACATCATTTTTAGATTAATCATTTATATAATATCTTAATAGGAATTTTTTATATTTTACTAAAATAATTGATTTTTCTGTGAATAGTGAAAAAAATATCATTTTTAACAAAACTGTAACTTTTATAAGTATATAATTATATAAGAAAGACCTAGAAATTTATACAACATTTTAAATTATAAAATATTTACTGAAGTAGTGACACTATAAATTTTAAAATACCATTATGAATTTATAAAACATGTGATTAACATTTTAATGATCTTACGTAATATTTTCAAATAAAGGATATAGATTTTAACTTTTTTAGAATTAATACTTGTTCTGGTAAAATTAGGTTTTTTCTTGATATGAAATACATGAATATTATATTTTTTATAACAAACCAATTAGTATCATTAAAACCAAATACATTGATAATTTTACCCTATACATAAATTTTATGCTTAAAATACACTTTTCTTAAAAATGAGTCATTGCTCATTACATGTTCTGATATTAGAATTTATTTGCATTAAATACATTAATTTTAATTAAAACAATATATTATATAATTTTAATCTGTATTTAAAAATTATATAATGATATTCCTTTTATTTTATCCATTAAATTTTAATTAACTAGTTAAAAAGAAGTTACTAGAGTAAAACAAAAAAGGTAAAAGTAAACAATTCAAAGACTGAAGGACATAAAATATTTTAAAACCTGTGTTAAAATGAATTTTGAAAGGGTTCAAAATCTTTTATAATACAAAAAATAATTATTATCCATTTTAGAATCTTTTTGACATGTTATTTGTGTGCTCTCATTATATGAAGTTAAAATAATTACAAAAATGTCATTCTAACCACTTATAAAAGGGGCTCCTCAATACCCATTAAATACCACTCCAAGAATTCAGTTTCCTCTTTAAACATTTACCAATTTTTCTTAATTTATAATCCAATTACTTTTCATTGAGCATTGTTTCACAATAAATCATCCTAATATCCTATTTCTTAGTAGTTTTCCGATGGAAATCCAAAGTCCTCGACCAGAGTACTTTCTTCATTAATTTCATTTCATTTTATTATTAATTTCACAAATATATTATTATAATTCCTATATTATAAAAAAATATAAAATATATACTTAATTTTATTATTCTATGTGAATTGTAATTAACCACCTTCCCCCTTTTCTGTTAAGAAAAAATTGTCATTCATGTGTTGTGTGGACACCGCCTCCACAAAACGATTACTTCCATTGTACACCACTAAATATCATTACTAGTTATAAGGGAGAAATTGAAGAATAAAAATGAAATATGTAATAAAATTATTATTATGAATATACAAATCATATTCCACCTTCTTTCCCTCTCATTATTTAAGGAATGAAAATGTTAACAGTGTGTTGTAAAAAATACCATCGCCACGAAGTAACATTCCTTATTTTTCATTTAGTTTCATTATTTTTTATTAACAATTATTAAAATATAATTCACAACCATAAGTGTTTCTAAATAATATTATTAATATTATATCATAAATATATTGTTCCAAAAATAAACCACTTTCATAATCGTAATCATTCATTAATTATGGTATGTTCATGTTTGGGTCGATCTAACCACCTACATGAACAATACTATAAAATTACATCATGTATGAATATAAGAACATAAAGACATATAAAATAAAAAATAATTTTTTTTGATATGTAATGTTAATACTAATAATAAACTCGTCAATTAAGATACCAACATTTCTTCATTAAAAACATTGGAACATGTTCATCGCTAATTTTATCATTCAGTGTCATAAAAAACTCCATAATAATTAAATTATATCATTATAAATAATTAATTATAGTAAATTTAATTATCTATTTATGATGAAAACTGGGAAAATAATGAACAACAAAATCTCTATTATGAAACTAGTTCTAAATGATCAAGATTAATAATATCAAATATTAAAAATAGATAATAACTAACTAATATATTAATAATAAATGATAAAATATTAAGTATATAAAAGTTAATGTATATGAATAGGTTTATAAAATAGAATATTAAAACTGTAATGTTTTTTGAAAGGATTTTAAATTACATTCTAGTAAGTAGGTTAACAAGGTAAGGTTTTGTGTTAACTCAATTGTTTTCTATTTAGTCTCAAACTTCATTATTGAAATTTTACCATTTCAAATTTGATTTATTCTATCTAATGAATATTTGGAATTTTATTTTCTCCTTTTATATTGTTCTATAATTATTCATTATATCCTCATTATCAAAGTATTTGTACCTCAATTGTTATGTTACTTGCATGGGTTATTTTTCTCAAATTTCAATTCCTTGATTCATAATTTTGTAATACAAAATTTTTTCTATTATATTGTGTAGTTACTAACCCTTTAATATTTTATATCATGTTTCACTCATTATTCATCATATTTGATTTTCCATTGTAAATTATATCCTTCCAAGGGATTTGATTTGAATGGTTACAAATTTTTAAGTGTTATTTGACTCTTTTTTCATTTACATGTGACATGTTTGATATATCAAACCATAATTTATTTTATATAGTGTATTAAATTCCTTATTAACTTTAAGTAAAATTAAAATATTTGATTTCATCATATTTGAATTTCATGTAATTCCTCTCATGTTCTTTTTATTTTTTTATTACATTACTATAAATAATTTTGGATCACAGTTTATCGTCACTAAGATATAATTCGTATTCACCACTTGATTACATTTTTCTGGTGTATATAATTTTTTTTGTTACCTTCTAAATTCTTTCATACTATTTAATTTTTTGATATTATACTCATGTAATTTCTTCACTGCCTCTTTATTTCCAAACAATTCTCTTTTACATACATAAATTTTCTTCCATTTTTTTTAACACTCTATAATTCCTTATCTTGAATGAAGGGTGTTCGCCTATATTAAATATATCAATTTTTGGGGAAATCTCTTACATAATTGTATACCTATTTCTCTATATGATTCCTATTTGAATGATTTCTACATAGAAATCTATTACATTTATTAATTAGGGATATATTGAAAAAAATTGTAATTATTATTCCAATACTTAATTTTATTAATTTTTATGTAATGTTGGTTATGTATTTTATTACATCCTATGATTTGTACGGGGTTGAAACTTTTTAGATAATTTGAATTTTTCTTCATTAGTGGATGAGAAATCTTTTGAACTGAAAATAAAAATGAGGATCTGAGTGTTTGAAACATCCAGACATGCTGTTTTTGGATGTGTTTTTAGTATTGATATAAGTCTCAAGGGCTTTTTGAATGTACTGGAGGAGGAACATGCATCAGGACTGCTAAAAATAACTGCATCTAGTCATTCTCATTATGAATCCCATTTATGAATAAAAAAATGGGTTTCATGGTTTGAGGTCTGGAGAATGTAGGACATGAATGCTCGGGGTATTACCCTAAGTAATTCATGATTTGTATCTAGTTCACATCGTAAGTCTAGTTTACATCATAAAACTAGTTTGTTTCATGAGACATACAGGGTTATTTTTTTAAGAAGTTTAAAATGAGACTTTCCCCATTTTTTTCATCAGGAAACATGAGGGTGAATGGGAGCCTCTCAGTTGATGCTCCTCTCCATCTATTATTCACCGATAAAGGAGATCTTAGTTGTGATTTTATGGGGTTTGTGGGTAAAATATTCATCCATTTTCTGTCTACATTATTTCCCTTACCTTATTCATAATTTTGGAAGTTTCTATTTAGGATTCTGTATCAGTTCCACCATATAATGGTTTAATTGACTATTTTAGTTGAGGATTGTTCTATTCCTAGGATGAGGATGTCCCAAGAGTTCTTATTCTCTTCACCACATAAAATTTCATTAAGGTACATTTCTACAGTGAATTTATAAAGCATTAATGCATTTAATTAAATTTTTGGGTCTTAATTTTGACACCATTTCTCATTGATTATTCCCCATTCATTGTTTTAGATGCATACTGTGTTTTTGTCAATAATTTTTTCTGGTTATGGTTTGATGAGATCAACCTGACCCTGCATATATCAAATAAGATTGGATGGACCTTAATAGTTTCCTCTGGACCTTGGAAAATAAATAGAAATCTCCCTAAAGGTATGCTGTTAATTTTATATTCGCATTTGTTATTTATGCATGTTTATGGTATTATATGGATGATTGATCTTTCCCCTGAGGAAGACACCCCCTATTAAAATTTATTCTGATAAATATTTTAACTAAATTAAATGTGTATATTATACTAGTTGAATTCCCAAGTTCACTAAAAAACCAATAACCTATATTCACCCCACAACATGAGTCTATGGTAATGAAATAGCATCCCCTATGGGATTCCTCTATTTTTTCTCTTTTAGGATCCGAAGAGGGATGTATTTCCTACATACTAACTTTGAGGTCCCAATGAGGGATTCCTCTGTTTACCCATAGACCATGAAGAACCTATGTAAGACGTATCTCCAGTGTTTTTATATAGGGGACCCAGTTTCTTCCAAGTGCTTGTCTAACCCTGATATAGTGCTTATGGGTTCGGGTAGAGATGGTAGTGGGTCTCACCTTAGAACCCATACCGAACATATAATTCATGAGTTTTTGGAACTATTGTTGGGTTAGGAGTTTTTCCACCCTCAATATTTTATTTATGAATTCACCTATCTAGTACTAACATAGTGATGATTACCATATGCAATTCTAGTTTTTTGGCCAATGAGATTTACTTGATTTGAATATCTTTATTGGGATGTCCGTGACATTTTTCCAAGGATTCAATGTTTGATCCTTTTATTTGATTTGTATATTATTATTAGGATACTCAAAAATAATTTTTAGGATATGTATTTTGAGACTTATTGATTATGATATTCTTAAATAGAGTCCTTATGATTATAATATTTAGTCTTGGAATCCATATGATTATGATACTCAGGTATGGTGTCCCTATTATTATGATACTCGGTCATGGAATCCCTATGATTATGATACTTGGGTATGGTGCCCTTATGATCATCATAATCAGGCATGGTGTCCCTATTATTATTATATTGGGAAAGGATTCCCTTTGATTATGGATTTAGGACATGGAGTCCCTATTTATTTTTATACTTGAGAAATGAGGATGATTTCACTCTCCTTGATTGATTACTTGATCATGGTGTAGAACATGGGGCTCCTCGCAGTTGATTTGACATATACCCGATGGATGATTATGCTCTCCTTGAGAGACACCTATGATACTTTTATGGTCAAGAGGATGCACCATTACTATATCACCTAGATATAATTCTTTGGGGATGGGGATGTTAATCTATTTACTTTAGCGGATAATGAGCATTTAACTGGTTCTAGATAAAATTCCTTACAGATCCCCTAAGGGTCATCCCCCTTAGGGTTCATCCAATCTCCAATGTTCTGACTACCAACAGACCAGGACCAAGGGCTCAAACATTGAGATTTATTCACATGGTATGAGTGATATAAACTCCAACTCATTACCATATTTATAGGATGTCCAGATATTACCTAGAATCACTCACTAAAGTGACTGAAGGAGAGTACAGGTGATCCAAGGGCAATTTCATGTATCCCCTAGTGGTGGCATAGCTTTACCCGAGATATTTCTGGTGTTATCTGAACTTGGTATTACCGATCTGTATTATAGGCCTATGGTTTGACTAATTTTGCATGGATTTAGTCGGATGACATCAAACATAATGCCTTTTTCATATGATGTCTTGATGATCAGGATTACAGACCTAAGGATTGATCGATATTGTTTTATTATATTTTTTTCCTTACTCAATTATATACATATATATATATGAGAATATATATATATACCTGATGGAACATAGCATAGTCAACTTGGATCACAAATATAGGGATCAACTACGGTTTCATTTTATTTCTTTCATTTATCCTATCTAGTTGTCTCTCCGTTAGGTTGATCACACTCCTTGAGAATGCCTTGTATGACTTTATCATTCCCCTTATTTGAAATTGTTATAATTATTATTTTTATCCAAATGAGTAACACACTTTAATATACACTACATATTACTAGATTTCTGTGGGACCATTTTGGTGGTGGCCTATTGAGTTTTTGTACTCATACCCTGCTCGGGTCACCATTACATTAGGGTACCCAATGAGATGTTCAGTTGGTTGTGGTAACAAGTAGGTCTAAATCTCATGACTGATCGAGAAAGATAGATTAGATATATTTTTTATTGGTTATGTGATTTGGCATGGAGTTATTAGAGGATACTTGTACCTTTAATTGTATTTATTTCATTCCTGTATATGTGATCATCCCAATGGGAAATCAATGTTGTATGTATAACATGGTCATCTCGACTTGTATAGAACATCATTTATTATTACAGTTTCTTACACACTCTATTTATTTACTTCTTAGATTATATCTGGTTATTTTCTCTCTTTTTTACACTAATATAATGGAATAGTCTCCCCAATATCACACCTTTGGCCCTCACTATTAGTCAGAAACCTATGGCATATGGGATGACATTTTTGGGGCCTTCTAGAGAACTGATTTGGGGCCCAAGATTATGGGAATTTGATTCAAGACATTAAAAATTGGTATCAGATCTATTTCTTTCATATTGATTTACTATTTTGGAGATGGTAGAAAGTTTTATTAAGAATGTTTTGGAACCATTGATGAATATTAGACGATGTTGTTTGGAACACATGTTCCAATAAGATGTCTTTCTTTCTAGTTATATGGGATTTATGTTCTTGATACGTGATGTTACATTTTTATATGACTTTCACTTTTATATATTCACATTTTTATGTAGAGTTTATGATTAACTATAGATTTATTGATCTTGGTCTATTGGAAAGAGTCCAATTTTTTAATTTTTCTATTGGTTAGAAAGTGCAAGAGGCATCTTATGCATTATATTCGACACATAGGGATCACATGTTATAGACCTTCTATTATATGATTATTACAGATGAATTAGAAAAAATCTTCAAACTATAAATAGAAACCTAAATGGGTTTTTCCTATATAGGTTCTTGGGGTCATTCTACTCAATTCAGGTTACTTGTATATATTTCCTTCTGATGGAAGGCTATGTGGATCTATAGAGAGATGATTTATGGAGAGTTTTATGACTATGTCCTCAGGAACAAGAGGTTTTAGTGACCCTCATAGCTCTATAAGGAATATGATTCCCATGTTCTTGACCCCTTTTAGGGATTTGTTTCATAGGTTTGGTTATTTAATGTTTCAATTAAGATTTATACAGTGTTTTCACACAAATCATGGAATGGTATTCTACTTAATTTAACCATGACATAGATCTACAACACATATCTTTGAGATAATATTTTCCACATAACATTGGAACTCTTAGGATAACATGGTAATTATATGCCTTTGTTTATAGTAATCTAATTGGGTTTCTTTATACGGTGTTAATGGAGACCGAAGCATTTATAGTGAAATAAATCTCAAGGTGGTATTACAATATATAGATTCTCAGTGATTTTTAGTTCATCATTATTCCTAAATTCATGTCATGATACTCTAAGGGAAGTACCTTATGAGGACGATTATCAAGGATAATGTTTTGGTTAGGCTGATGCTTAATAGTTTTGAACCATGTAGGTTAGTTTTTTCATACAACATTTAGAGATAGATTTGGTATTCACATTAGATGCCTTATACCGAGATGGGTGTTTGGATGGCGCCTCGTGAGATGTGACCTTGTTGAGAGTTTTGACCTTTGGGATAAGTGGTTAGACTTAGATACCCTATTGTGACACTATATCAGTAAGGATGGGTGGAAGACCTTGAGGCCCTTAGTTTTGACTCAGACCCTTGTATGTCAACATTCTAATTGATTAAGGGAAACTTGTGGGTAGGCTGGGACCAGGTTTATGGATGCCTTTTTAGGTAGTTATCTATATTATATTCTTGTTGGATACTGATTCATGATTAGTTCTTGGGTTTTTCAATATAGGAAGGATGAATGCCTTGGTTTTTATGGAATCACCGTGGGTGCTCCTATTTCAAGATTATCTTTGATGGGCAGGACTGTATAGGTGTCTTTACTTATTTAGCATTGGTTTCCCATTGATGAATAAATCTCCGAAAACAACATCATGTGAAAGTAAGTCATAAAAATAATCTTAAAACATGATTGATTCTCTATTTTAAAGAGGATTTATATGAGATATTAATGTTTAATTAGAATGGAATGCTATGTAGCATGATCATATTGGCCTTGTGGTGGATGAATTGTAGGAGCATGAGTTGGGTGATAATTGTAAGCATCAGTTACACATGGTACTATTTAAACCGTAAATCGATAAATGGTCATGTGGTATCCAAGGATCATTGGTTTCAATAAATATATCATTCATATTTTCCTAAGAGTTGTAATAAAATGATATTTGTTCTTATATGGTACTGTAGAAGTCAAGGATGAATCGGGTGTTGGGAGGTAGTTGAGCAATGGTTGGAATTGGTCCCACATTGTTAGGAGAAATTGTGTTCGGGACTGTTTAATGGAAAGTAAAACCTATTTTAATTTGGGCATCACCTTGACTCATATATACATGTATATTGATATAATCTTACCATACTCGTTTAGGGTTGATCATTCCCCATGTCATAGAATCATCTTGAATATGCCTAGAGAGTGTGAGTTGTATGATGAGATGAATCATGTGTGTTTATGGTCCGATAGAGGGAATCCATGAGAGTTTTCTTAGGGAGATATGTATGTTAATCCATTTTGTAAGAGGTGCACCATTTTTCATTTGATATTAGTGACCCTTGTTATGAGTATAAATTCAGTGGTTTCTATGTGAATAGTTCCTATGAAGGGGATATAGTTGATGTTTTGACATTTTCCATTGATTCAAGTGTATGGGAATGTTTCTATTCATGCTTATTGGTTTGTAAAATTATGGATAGTACATGGGATATTGTGTCTGGAGGATATCTAATTGGTATAATGAAAAACGATGATCCTAAGGTGGGAAGCGGGAAGTCGGTTGCTGATAGGTGACTCTCTATTGAGAAGGTTCATGGGATTTTGGGAGTAGTCATAGAATAATCATTGGTTCTTTTACACAGGTGGATAAATGGAACTATGTACAAATGGATAACACAATGAATATTAGGTACAGGTTTTAATATGGAATTGGGTAGAGTCTGAGCATGGGTGTTGATCCAAGAATATATTTTGACGATCCATGAGTATTGGATCCGGATTTCTTATGTGTGTTGTTGTTCTGTGATAATGGGAATGAAGATGGTCTGGTTCATCTAATAAATTTCATCAGGATATGATTTCAACATTCCGTGATCATGCTTTGAAGGATCGCAATGTCCCTTGGTATAAGGGTTTCACTATCTATTTTTTTTATACATCAGTTGTTGAACCTGAGGGTTTTCTAAATTAGTCATCTAGAAGTACTTCAGATTGAGTTATTTCATATAACCAAATTTGTTTTTATAAAAAAATGGATTTGATTTTATAATAAATTTAAATAATGGGTATACTATGTTAAGGAATTTTCTGTTCAAATCAAAAACCTATAGAGGGGAGTAACACAGGCCTACTAATGAATGAGATGATTGTGTGATCATGTATCGGGTTATATGGTCTCACGTAAATGTTGTCTCGATCTTCTATATTGTTATGTGAAGGTTCCATAAATTTGTGGTGATTAAGGAACATTATGCTTTAAGAGGCTCTTGGATATGAAATGGTCATTTAGAAATGGAATATCGGTTTTCTAGATTAGTCATCCAGAAGTACTTCAAATAGAGTTATTTCATATAACCAAATTTGTTTTTAGAAAAAAAAGGGATGTGATTTTATAATAAATTTAAATAATGGGTATACTATGTTAAGGAATTTTCTATTCAAATCGACAACCTATAGAGGGTAGTAACATAGGCCTACTAATGAATGAGATGATTGTGTGATCATGTATCGGGTTATATGGGCTCAATTAAATGTTGTCTCAATCTTCTATATTTTTATGTGAGTGTTCCATAAAGTTGTGGTGATTGAAGAACAGTATGCTTTAAGAGGCTCTTGGATATGAAATGGTCATTTAGAAATGTAATATGGGTGTTTGAGTGGAAACTCATAAATCAGGTAGGTCAGGTGATGCATCTATTGTTCCCCAAGGCTTCTTAGGGATGATAAGTTCTAAGGTAGGGGGATTTTTTCATCATGTTGTTTGGAATGGGTTGAAAACTTGAGAGAATTTTAATTTTTCTCCATTGGTGGATGAGTCTTCTTGTGAACCATAAATTGGAATGAGGTTTTTAGTGTTTGAAACATCTATACATGGTGTTTTTGGATGTGTTTTAAGTAATGATTGATGTCCTAAGGGTTTAGGAATGTGTTGGAGGAGGAACTAGAATCTAAGATACCAAAAAAAAAGATAATCTAAACATTCAAATCATGAATACCATTAACAACATGAATGGTTTCCATAAGGTGTGGCATGGCATATACAGGACGTGAAATCTGAGGTTCTTACCTTGAGGAATTCTTGACATATATCTAGTTCACATAGTGAATCTCATTTACAGTATGAAACTGGTTCACATCGTGAAACATGGATGGATTTATTTTTTAAAATAATTACTGAAAGGGGTTTTCCTCATTATTTTTCATCAAGAAATGGGAGGGAACAGAGGAGTATCTCGAGTGATTCTCATCCATTCTTAACTGATCAAGGATATCTTGGGGGTGATTTTATGATGTCAATAGGTAAGATCTTCCTCCTTAATCCTTTAACATTTTTCCTATTCCATTTTTCTTAATTTCAGGAGTTATAATTTATATTTCTTCATTTGTTCCACCAAAGAAAATTACAATAGACCATTTTAGTTAAGGATTTTTCTTTGCCAAGGATGAGGAAGCCACAAGAGGCTTTCTAATCTCCACCACATGTCATTTCATTAAGGTACATCACTTTAGTGAATATAAAAATATTTAATTATTTAAATTAAAAATTTTGTATATATTTTTCACCATTAATTATGGATTATTACCAAATCAGGGATGAGGATACATTACATGTTGTTTCCAGGTATTTGGCTCTGGTTCTAGAGTAATATGACTGACCATACCCTGCATGTGTTGAATGAAAATGGAAGTGTATTGGTGGATGTTTCTGAACAATGGAAAATAAATGGAAATATTCTTAAAGGTATTTTGTCTATGGCACCTTCCCATTTTAAATTTTTGCATGTTTATGGAATTATATGAATTCTCCGGCTTTCCCCTATGGGGGAAACCCCCTGTTTAAATTCATTTTGATGAATTATTTAACAAAATTCATTGGAAGGATTATACAAGATGAAATCCCAAGGTCTCTAACAACCCAAGTGTTCTATCTTTATCCCATAAATTGAGGCTATGACCATGACCATGGATCCACAGTTGGATTCCTCTACTTATTTCATTTTAAAGTCCCAAAAGTGATGCCTTTTTTAAATATTGACATAGAGGATCCCAAGTGGGATGCATCTATTTTCCTGTGGACCTTGAAGATCCCATGTATGATGCCTCTCCATTGATTTGATCTTGATGACCCGTTGGGTGCTTAGTTCTTGACAGACCCTAATCTAATGCATTATGGGTTTTAGTAGAGATGGTAATGCTTTTCAACTTAGAACCCATACAACACCTTAACGTTGTGAGGATATGGATGTGTTGGTGGGTTATGCAATCAGCCACCATCACTCTTTTATTAATACATTAACCTGTCTAATGTTGATGCAGTGATGATTAGAAGAGGTGCTTCCTAGTTTTTGGCCTATGGGCCTGACATGATGTGGTTGTCTTTATTGGGATTCTTGGACCTATTTCTTGTGATCAAGATTCTAAGCCTTTTATTTTATTATTATATAATATATAGGATTATCATATTTAATTCTTGGGATTCAAATTTTGAGTCCTATTTATTATGATATTCTGGAATGGAATCCCTATAAATATGATTTTTGGGCAATGAGTTCATATAATTTTGATACCAGGACATGGAGTCCTTATGATTATGATACTCAAGAATGTTGTGGTTATAATTACAGAACTAGAGAATGTTGTCTCTGTGATTATGACACTCCAACATGGTTTCAATATAATTATTATGTTTGGCCATGTTATCCCTGTTTATTGTGTTGTGCTTATAATTAAGGAACTAGGGAATGTTGTCCCAGTGATTAGGATACTCCAACATGGTTTCCATATAATTATGATGTTTGGCGATGGTATCCCTATTAATTGTGATAGTAGATAAAAGGGAATGATTATGCTCTCCCTGATCATTTACATGATCATAGTGTTGGACAAGGCACTCCACACCATTGATTTTACATATACTTGATGGATGGTTATTCTATCCCCGAGTAATGCCTAGTATGCTCCCCAGGGTTAGGTGGATGGAACATTACTACATATTGAGAATTTACATCCTGGGTATGGGTTTGTTGATCCCTTTACTAGAACGGATATTGATAATGTACTTGGATCTGGAGATAATCCCATGCAGATCACCTAAGGGTCATCCCCCTTAGGGTTAATCTGAGCTCCAATGTTGTGAATTCCTATGCACCGGGACCAAGGTCTCAAACATATGAATAGATTCACATGGCATGAGTGGTATGAAATCTATCTTAGTACAACATTAAAAGGATGTTTATATACTACCTATAATCCCTCAATATAGTTACTAGAGGTGAGTATGTTTGATCCTAGGGCTAGGACAAGTATCAATATGTGATGATGTAGCTTGATCAAAGATATTTCTTGTGCTAGCCAAAGAAACAATTGTCGATCAGGATTATAGGCCAAATGATTAAATAATAATAAATGAATTGAGTGGTAATAAATCTAGCTCAATTTCCTTTTCATAGGATGTCCAAACAATCGGGATTAGGGACCAAAGGATTGAATGATATTTTTATTTTATTTTTCAACTTACTCATCTATATACATATATATATGTGTGTTTATATATATATATATATTGATATATATATAAATATATATATACATGATGGAACATTTCCCAATCAACCAGGATTATGGACCCATGGATCAGTTGTGGATTCTATTTATTTATTTAATTTATCATTCCAAATTGTGTCTTAGTTAGGTTAAGCACTTACCTTAAGTACGCCTTGTACCAATTTTTCTTTCATCTTATTTCTAGTAGTTTTTATTATTATTTTTATCCTGGTGATTAGTACACTACAATAAACACTGTATATTATTGGCTATGTATAGGACCGCAATAGTGGTTCCCTATTGTGTTTTACTCACACTCGGCTCGGGCTACCATTACACTGGGGTACCCAAACAGACATTCACTTGGTTGCAATCATAGGAAAGGATGAGACCCAAAACTAATTGAGTAGGATGTCTTGGATATGTATTTCAGGACTGGGTATGTTGTTTGACTCGTAATTGGAATAGTATCCTTGAACCTTTTATTATATTAATTTCATTCTTTTATTTGTGATCAGCCTAGGTTATGAAGAAAATTAGTACGCATGATATGTCTATAAGAGTAGCATGTGTGAGGAATTTTGTGGGAGATATTAAAGACTTATTATGAATCATTTAGTTTCCTATATAGTGTAAAATATGTCTATTTGATGAGAATGACATGGATTTGATAGTTATAATTTTTCCCTAACTCTCAGAATATTTAAACCTAAGAGGTTCTTTAGATGTAAGTGACTCGATATGTCTTTTCTATATTGTAATTATTAAATGTGGAAATTGGGAATCTTCTATTTAATACAAATAAAGTATGTAAAGATGGTTTTTATTCATAATTAATTCTGAGATTCAGGGTCTATATCATCATAATCCCATACACAGTTTTATTTATGTTCATGATCATCCATAGACATGAAACAACCAAGCATTTAATAAACTAGAATTCATTTCCATTGTTCTTAATTAAGATAAAACATGAAAAAAATTAGTTAATTCTTTTTATTAATTAATCAATTAGTTTATCTTAATCTCCAACCAATTTATCCTTTATATTCCAATTCGTTATAATTTTAAACAAATTAAATTAATTATTTTTATTTTAAAACTAACAAAGTGCAAAATATGTACTTAGAGGCAACATAGTGAGTACCCATCCGAACAACCTAGCATGCATTATGGCCATATAAAATTTAATCACATGGAATGTATAATACATGACCATTGTATGTACTATCAATTAATGACACACTAAAACTTTTTATTTATATAGAAAGTAATTTTATTAATACCCATATAATAGTCGTTGTGTTACGATGATAAGCAATATATAGTTATGAATATGATGTAGAAATTAATTAAGAATTAAATATATATATATAACATATCACAAGATATATAGTGTCTATAAATGATACACGGTCATGTTTTGATTAGGTTTGAATGGAATAATTCCTTAATTTTATTTTACTTTTTGTAAATAGGCGATATACCTGGTGTGTAAAATCCAACTACACATCTTGTTTGTATCTTTATTGTTTATCAATTGTACACACCTAGGGACTTGGTATGTAAGTCATTCATAGACATTAATAAGGTACATGAAGTGTGCATGATTTACACATCATTTAGCATCCAAGTTATATGGTTTTTCATTCACATGAATCTTGTAATAAATATATGATGTGTTTTTTGCCTCATGGATGACAAATCATGTAAGAAGGTTAAATTGTGAATAGTTATAAAAAATATGTATCATGCTATCCTAGTCAACATGTTTCATGTACAAATAAATGTCACAAACATTTACTATATGATATCTTTGATTAATCACGGTTCATCCTGGTGTGTTTTACATTAGTACATGATGAGTACCTACGGGCTACACGTCATATAATCTTGTGTTATCCAACCAGAATCCTCTCTAACTTCAGTTGGATTCTTCAAATATTAATCATCTATAATGTTAATCTTTTTAAAATTTAAATTTATTTATATTTGTAAATAAAATATAATAAAGTAAAATATTCAAAGTAAATGTGGATGAGTTGGATAGTTCTTTGGACCTATATTTAGGCGTCTAGCATTCGAATCCTAGAGAGGGTATATTTCTTCACATGCATGGTTGGGTTTTCTTGGGACACTTGTTATCATGTGGATTTTGGTGGGGAAAAGGATGGGGTGATGTACTGTTAAATGGGTGGGGAATGGAATGGGTGATGTACTAGAATGAACAAGATGGGTGGTTAATGATGGAGGATGGGAGTGGATGTTGTACTGGGATGAACAGGATGGGTGGTAAATAGTGGCAGGATGTACTGGGGTGTACTAGAGTGTAGAGGAACATGAAAAATGATATACTAGAGTGAGGGTGTTAAATATTTTTCATTTTAAAAATATGTTTTAAAATATAATAATAAATTTCAAAAAAAATTAAAATTTCAAAAAAAAAATTATTGTCATTTTTTAGAAATGTATTAAATTAGGTGTCATTTACCTGTGTTTATTTACCGAGGTTTTGAAGAAAAACATCAGTAATCAGGTTGTCTCTAAATAGATATGTTTATCAACATCATTTAATTATTGTCTTTAATTTCTCGACATTTCTACAAAATATTCTCAAATGAGATGATGCTAAATAGCGATGTTTATAAAACTTACTAGTTTGGTGACACATACAAATGTCACTAATTGGTTATGTTTATAAACATCACTAAATTAGTGATGCCTCATTTAGAATCCTTTTTTCTAAAACATTTGAAAATGAATTAGTGAAATTTAAAAACATCGATAATTAGCATTTTTTAGTGAATGTTCTAATTGGCTTTCAAATATCTAGGGTTATAGAACAATAATTCCACATGTGCCATTATTATTTTCATAATCATCACTGAACCCTATATCTAAATAATAATATTTATTGTTATTATTTACTTAACATGTGATGGACTCATGTAAAAATTAAAAATATTTATTGAATAAATAAATTATCATTTATTCAAATAATATAGAATATATTATTTCACACCACACAGTTAAACAGGATGAAAAGTCCCCTAGATATTTATCGAAACAAAAATAATCACTATTTATTTAATTTCATAAATTACATTTCATTAGTTATAAATAAATAAATAAATATTATATTCACTAAAATAGAAAAAAAAAATATGTATTGAATATTATGATCATATTTAATATCACAGATAATTGGTGGCTAAATGTTTGCAATCAACCAAAACATGAATAATAATTAAATCAAGTATAGAAATAATATTTATTCAAAATGTTAAATTCATATATAATTTAACTAAGTTTATAGATACATTTAGTGGGTAGACCTCTAGGGCCCTTTTTCGATGGAATTAGGTTGAACCTCCTAAAGTACAAGCTTAGTGTTGGTACTTCCTAAGTATGGTGTTGTATTTTTGTCAATACATATTATGTGTGATTATTGATCTTGTTGTTCTTCTAGTCAAGGACACATACATATATTAAAAGTATTATCTTCATTCTGATCTTAACAAATATGATGATCTAGCCAAATGGGGAGCATAAAGAAATCTATTTTGAAGAATAAGACTAGATTGACAGCTAATGAAATCATAAAATCAATGATTATTATAGATTCTACTTCTATTAGGTGTTTTTTATATGATTTATATGGTTTCTAATATATATTTTAAATGAATTTTTATGGATGATCATGCCTTGGGAATAAGAAAATAGGATCTGAGCTTTTTTGAATACATCTAGGAATCTTGAACAACATCAAATGAATTTTTTTCTATCATAATTATTAATCACAGTTCATTGATAAAATTTAAGAGTTTGAGACTCATCAAAAATCATCATCATAAGTATTTAAATTTATATTATGTCCTTGATACAATGATCTACTTTCTGATTTTAAGTTTCTATGATTCATCATATATCTTGACTATAAACCTTTGATTTGTTTCTACGTATTTCGGTTCCAACAAAAAACATTTTTATATGGATGCATCATTTGACACTGGGATTGTAAATATTTATCTCTCAACGAAATTTTTAGGGATCTTCTTAGTGAAAATTGAAGGTTCCATAATTCATATTCTGTGGAGAATTAAATTATTCAATTATTTTTTTATATTCTTTATAGATCATACATATGATCGTGATCTTTGAGGTGATCAAATAGAATGAACCAAAGAAAGGAAAAGATATTGATGTTGGGAGAGTTAAACACCATATAGATATATGCCACATCACTATTACTACACAAATATATCAAGTGAACTAAAATAGATGATTCAATGAAAGATTTAAATAAATATGAAGATCATGATAATTCAAATATTCGGAGAAGGAATTATCTAATACTTTGATTGTTTTTATAAAGACTTTAAATAAATAAAAAATTGAAGATTTTGAGTTTGAATGAGATGATTCATGGCACCGATAACCTTTTATATTTATATAATGATTATGGAATTAATATTAGTTCAATATTTAGTGAGTATAAATAAAAAATAACGAAAGTGATGAGTTAAGAGTTTGAGATTAAAAAATTGATACATTGTTTGAAGAGAATAACTAAGTACAACCATGAGAGATTTTTTTGTGAGAAAAGAGAATAATATAAATGGATATGGAGTCCAATTGGTGGCTCAAACATTCATCGATGATCATTCTTTAATATAAGTTTTGTGTTCTATTGATGTGAGATTGTAACTAGTTGGTCTCAACAGTTGTGGAAGTTCAAAGTCATACCCTTTCTTGATTTCCTTTTGATAATAATAATGGGCCCATGTGCATGGGATAATAACCATGACACACCATGGATCTAGTCATCTTTTAATAAGTCTAACGTCATTGAGAAACCTTTTTTCTATGTTTTATTACATCAGTGATTTCCTTGAGAGATAGGTGGTCAAAAAGAATGACAGTGAAGGGATTTGAAATTACTACACAACAATTCAGCCCCCTATCCCTACACCTATGTTTTTATCATCCATCATGTAATCCAACCATTAGTATCAGAGTATGTTTACTCTCTTGTCTTCCTCTCAAGTGTCTAATATGAATCATGACAATTTTTCTAATAGAAATGGGATCTCAACATTTTGTAGAAATGGGTTTAATTCATGGAAATATAGAATAGTTCCTTGCATTCTTCCTCTGGGGATTGAGGTTTATGGATATATTCAATATGGATTCATTATTCAAAATGAATCCACATAAAGGTGTCTAAAATACAAAAGGATTACTGGATATGATAAAAATTTAATGAATTATTTATAATCATATTTATCAAAAATGGTAATGGTGGAGGTTATGGGATGAAAAATCAATAATTATATTTCAAAGAAGATACATATCATTTATGAGGGAATAAAGAAGGTTAAATAAGAAAATTTATAGATCTACCAATAAAAAATTGAAGATGTTTGAATATAAGAGGATGAAATTTTCAATGATTTATTTTCCAGGTTCAATCTTATTTTTATCACAACTATTGGGTTCACATAAACTCTTTAAGACTCAATTATTGTAAAAAAAGGTTATGATAATCCTTCTAGATAATTTGTATGTAAAGATATCAGCTTTATAAAATATTGATCTTGATGAATTTACCATTATTGAACACCATGACACTCTCATTATCTATGAAATGAGAATAATACCTAAACTAAAAAAGAAAATGAAAGAAGAAAAATGATATTTCTTTTAAATCCTTCAATTATTAGATTATTGAAGAAAATCAATACTGGTAATATGAATAATAAAACATAGAATATTCCATAGAGACTCTTTCTCTCATTTTAATAAATTTTACAAAATGTGGAAGAGGAAACTATAATATAAAATCATTATTATAAATTTTTTACTTATATATTGGTTAAGCATTTCTATACTAACCTCCCCTTGATGTATGGAAGTGAATATAAAGATGAAAAAACTACCATAAAATCCACCAATATGAGAGATCCATCAAGAGGTCATTTTGAGGGAAATAAGAATAATTCTCCTAGTTATTTTAGAATAAATATTCTATCAGTTTAGTAAACTCTGTCTAATAATAATGGAATTTGTGACGAAGAAGAAATTATAGTTTCCTCTTAAATAGTGAACGTGGAACAATAGGAAAAGTGATTAAACCATTAGAATATGAATCACAATATAATAGTAAGTATTCCCTAGATTATAGAGACACTTCTACAGTTTATTCCAAGATAAAGGAAATCAATATGTGTTTGAATGAAATTGGATGGTTGAGAGAAGATAACACTCAATAGAAAGAGGATCAGAAAAAAATCCAAATTCTTGATGAAAAGGAAAATATTTTCTTAAAAATTATGATATCGAAGGTATAACTAAAAATGAATAATAATGAAACCAAGAATAAGGATTAGAGAATTAAATGTAATAAATATAAGGCTATTATAAAATAGGGATAATGTTATATTAAATATATGGAATGTGGTTAATTTTATAATTATGTTAGATATGAAAATTTAAATACATGAAAATATATCTTATTAATTGATACTAAATCTACTAAAGAAATATATAATAAACTGATTTCTAAAATAGTTAAATATTATAGAAAAAAATTCAAAATATTCTATAATTTAGAAATAACATAATTCAGAAATATGGTCTTCATTAGTCACAAATATTATATAAATAACTAAAAAAGGTTTTTTTAATCTACTCATTCAAGGTATGAAAATAGTAAAATTTAGCACACCATTCAATAGAAAAACTTTAATCATAATGGAAAATTTATTGGGTATATCTTATTTTACGACCTGTATGTTCATAAGTATTATAAAAACTGGTATAATATTTCTCATACTAGACTAGAAAAAAATAGGAATGAAGGGGGATACCACAAATATTTATGACAACATAGATAAGGCATATGATTTTTGAAAATAACATTGAAATGAGAAACAATATTGAATTCTTAAAATAGGTATCTAAAATGTTTGATCGATAAGGACACACATTAGATTTGTGTGTTTCTTTTATCCATGATGAGATGAATATATGTTATAAATTTGGAAATAATCAGAATCAATGAAAAATTAAGAAATAGAAAAAATTTATTCAATATTCATTTCAATCTTATAAATTTTAAAATCCATGGTTCACAAACAGTTGGTGTTTATCTCATATAAATGGTGATTTTAGAAAACATTAGAATATGGATAAATATGAAGAAGTATTTTGATATTTGGGAATTATATCTTACCAAATATAAAAGGTATTGAAATAATAAACATTGTAAATGGTAATATTAGTCTAGGTAGTCTATTATTTATTAATAGAATAAATGAAAATTTGTTAGTTTATCAAAATTATGTGATGCTAAAAATGAGGATATTTTTTAATAAAATTTATTTATGGTCAAAAGAATGAAATATGCGGTTGTTTTCACAAGGGGTGTGAGAACCCTAGAAAATTTCTATCAGATTAGAGAATCTAATAAATGTTCTTACTTAATTAAATTACTAAAAATGAGTTATGGAATATAAGCCTCGTTCACCTAGGATAAGAGTATATGAAGTTGTTAATTCAAGAATATGAGTAGTGTCTTATTTTAGTGAGAGAAAATTCCAAACAACTTTTTCTTGAATTAACAACATCATATTCTCTTATCCAAGGTGAACGAGGCTTATATTACATAACTCATTTTTAGTAATTTAATTAATTAAGAACCTTTATTAGTTTCTCTAATCTGATAGAAATTTTCTAGGGTTCTCGCACCCCTTGTGGAAACAACCGCATATTTCATTCTTTTGACCATAAATATATTTTATTAAAAAATATCCTCATTTTTAGCATCACATAATTTTGATAAACTAAAAAATTGTGATTTATTCTATTAATAAATAATAGACTACATAGACTAATATTACCATTTACAATGTTTATTATTTAAATACCTTTTATATTTGGTAAGATATAATTCCAAAATATCCCAAATACTTATTCATATTCATCCATATTATAAAGTTTTCTAAAATCACCTTTTATGTGAGATAAACACCAACTGTTTGTAAACCATGGATTTTAAAATCTATAAGATTGAAATTAATATTGAATAACATTTTTCTATTTCTTAATTTGTAATTGATTCTGATTATTTCCAAATTTATAACATATATTCATCTCATCATGGATAAAAGAAACACTGAAATCTAATGTGTGTCCTTACTGATCAAACCTTTCAGATACCTATTGTAAGAATTCAATGTTGTTTCTCATTTCAATGATATTTTCAAACATCTTATGCCTTAGCTATTTTGTAATAAATATTTTTGGTATCCCCCTTCATTCCTTTTCTTTTCTAGTCTAGTATGAGATATATTATACCAGTTTTTATAATACTTATAAACATACAGGTCGTAAAATAAGATGTACCCAACAAATTTTCCATTATGATTAATCCTTTTCTATTGAATGGTGTGCTAAATTTTACTATTTTCAAACCTTGAATGAGTAGATTAAAAAAAATATTTTTTTAGTTATTTATTGAATATTTGTGACTAATGAAGACCATATTTCTGAATTTCATTATTTCTAAATTATAGAATATTTTGACTTTTTTTCTATAATATTTAACTATTTTAGAAATCAGTCTATTATATATTTCTTTATTAGATTTAGTATCAATTATTAAGATATATTTTCATGTATTTCAATTTTCATATCTAACATATTTGTAAAAGTAACCACCTTCATGGAGTCGTCCCGCCTCCTTTGCTTCGCGGCGAGTTTGCGAACGTCAAATTCATTCACGGAGCATCTCACCTCCTATGCTTTGCGGCGGGTCTTTGAAGCGCATTGCGAATGTCAAATAGGTTCGCGGGGCTTCCCGCCTCATTACTTCGCGGCGGCGCTCCGCGATCGCGGAGGGGGCTTCGCGAATGGGCTTCGCGAACCAGATTTCCAGCCCAACTTCAAATGTCCATAACTCCTAATCCATAGCTCCGTTCGGGCCCTACGACCTAAAAAATCGAAGCTTAAGAAAAGTTCTATGATCTTGAATCGTTTATGGAAGAATTTGAAAAATTTTGGGAATGCGTTTTCTGGGGTCAACATACTCCTTAGAAAAATATAGTGGATAAAAAGAATAAAATAAGTCTAGTTGAAAAGTCTATAACTATTCTGTATGATCATGAATCCTTAAGGTGTTATTGGATATTAGACATCCCAACTGTTGGAATAATTTATAATATATGTCTCATAAGACCAAAATTAGACTCAAATCCTTATGAGAAGTGGTTTTAAATGAATCCAAATGTTAAAAATTTCAATGTGTTTGTAAGTACATGTTTAATAAATAAAAAATACAGATGTGTAGGAGAGTTTGATGATAAAGCTAAAGAATTAATTTTTCTTAGTTACACAACAAATGAAAAATCTAATAGGTTTAAAAATAAGAAATATGAAATAATTATTGAAAGTGATGATGTTACAGTCCTTGAAAATTAATAAGGGAATACAAATACTTTCATTATAAATGATGATGATGTTGTTGTCATTTTGGGACATGATGAATAAAATAAAAATAATTCATAGATTCAAACTAAATAATAAAATTATGAATTTTATAATGATGAAGATGGAGAATTTAATAATAAATAAACAAATAAAATACTAAGAAAATATGTTAATGTTGAGAACATTATTAGGTATCAAAATCAATGTGTTCATACAATAAGGAATATATTGGAAACTGGTCATTTCATCTTTTTATCAAAGGTTTATCCTCAGATAGTTGGGGAGTATTTCAAACATAAGGAGTGGGTTCAAGATATTAATGATAACTTAACCAAGATTGAATAAAATGTAACTTGAGAACTTGTTCATAGAACCACTAAAAGTAATGAAACTAGAACCAAATGGGTTTTCAAAAATAATCTTGATGACAATGGTGAAGTGGATTAAAAACATAATATTAGTATAGAAGGGTTACTCACAAATTGAAGGGGTTAATTGTGACGAAACCTTTTCCCCAACAGCTAGATTTGAATCTATTTGATTGTTACATACAATAATAGCTCACTGAAACATTCAAATATTTCATATATATATATATATATTAAATCATACATTTTAAATGGTGATCGTGATGTGGAAGTATACATTGAATAGCCTAAATGATTTTCTATAGATTCAAATTATAGTAAGGTATGTAAGATGAAGAAATATCCATAAGATTTGAAGAAGGCTCCAAGATCATAGTATTTTAATCTAGATTACTATCTAATTAGATTGAATTTTTATAATGGATGGGTGGGAAAACCCCTATATGTGAATAATTCTAAAATCACATTACATTTTAGGGTTGTTCCTATTTACGATATAATATTTTATAATAATAATGATATCTTTTTGGAGGATCTCTCATGGAACATGGATAAAAGGATTGATATGTCAATTATAAGAGAAATACAAGTATTATCTGGGATATTGATTATTTAAGTAGTAGGTTATATTTTTGTTTTACATGAAAAATATGAGAAGGAGATCTTAAATAAGGTTGACATATTGGAATCCAAAAGAGTGCCCCTCATAATTCATTTGGGAAAAATTTGTGAAATGATGATGAAGGGAACGCAATTATTGAGAAGTAGTTTAGAAGTTTGATTGGAAGTCTTATGTACTTAACAACATCAAGACCTGTCATTGTGTATTTTGTCACCCATTGTGACTAGTATCGATCCAATCCGAATTAAACACAATACTGAGAAGTAAACGGGTTATTGAGATACATTTCAAACACCCTCAATTATGGGTTGATGTATAGAAATACAAGTGAGTTGGACTAAAGGGATTTATTTATTTTGACTTGGTAGGGGAAGTTAAATGATATAAAATCCTCATCATGTGGATTATTTTTCATTATAATATGTTTTGTTTCTTGGAATTCAAATAAGAGAACCTTAGTGAAACAAATATCTACAGGGTCCTAATATGTGGTTACATTACAGGTAGATACATAGATGATATGGATGAATACATGGTTTAAATACATGAGTGTTTAGGAAACCTATACTTTAATTATGTCTTATGATAATCATAGTGTAATAAAATTACTAAAAATTCAATGCAACATGCCAAATCAAATTATATCAATATAAAGTACCATTTTCTATATGAGAAGGTTGTAGAGGATATTCTGAGGCAATAATTTTATTCCCTCCAAAGATTAATTTATTGATACTAATACCAAACCCCTCATTACTGAATAGTTTTGTAAGATGAAGCTACAAATTGAAGTGTATCTCACCCCTATCATTGTGTAATGTTTTTTGAGTTTCTTCATTTATCCTTTCTTGGTAAAAAAATTCAAAATATATTTGTTTCATGGGGAGAAAAGTTGTTTCCCCAATTTTTTCGTTTATTGACATGTGTTATGAGTTTTGAAGGAAAGAATCTTCAAAATTATTTCCTACATGTTGTTGTTATGATTGTATGAAGGTCTAATAGAGTCGAGATAAGTTTTTTTATGAACAAAATTAATGATTAATATAATCACTATTGTTTTTTATAAAGATTTTTCTCATATGGACATAGAGAAAATTACATCATAATTTATTTACAATAAAAATTTCAAGATAATTCCCAACCACTTATTATCATTGGTTTTATTATCAATAAGGGGGAGATAAGTATATGGTATTGACAACAAATCCAATGGAGATGATTTTTAGTCCTCCTTGAAGATAGTTTGGTATAAATTTTCAATACTTGTTAATATTGATAATTAATGTTTTCATATTTAAGTCAATGACAAGTATTTATAGTGAAATTATTGTATTTATATTGTTCTATATGTATTTTAAGAGATGGATAAATGAGGATCATAAAAAATCTATTTTGAAGAAGATGGCTAGCATAAATGTTCATAAAATCTTCAGTTGAATGGTGATTATTGAGTTTGTTTTGATTAAGTGTTGTTAAACTAATTAATGGGGTTTCTAAGATCTATTTGAATGAGTTTTAGAGTATGATCATTCCATATAAATAATTTAATATGTTCCGGGATTGTTTAAATATGTCTGAATTTTCTATGTATCATCGTAAAACTTTTGGCCATCATAAGTCTTTATAATGAGGATCTAATCAAACTTATGACTTTAAACCTAATCACAAAGCTTCATAATAAGACATTAATAATATCCTATGTCTTGAAGATCGAAATCTTATTGTCTATTGTAAGTCTTTTATTGTGATCATATATCATCTTTGTAAACCTTTGAGTTGATTATAAGTATTTGGGTTCTAGTGAAAACCTTCACTATAAGGATTTATTATATGACTCTAAGATTATAATGAATCCAATCCTAGTGAAATTTTGAGGGATATTCTAAGTGTAAATTTAATTTTCCATAATTAATATTTTGAGAAGAATAAAATTAGTTGATGCTTTTGGGATTTTCTTCATGGATCAAACATCACGATCAAGCATATGATTGTCAACCTTTATAAAATCAAAGAGAACGAATCCATTGAGGTAAAATATATTGATAATGAGATAGTTCCATGGCACATAGTGAGAATACACATCACCATACCTACATTTAAATATCGTGTGAACTGAATTACTGGATTCTATTAAAGAATTAAATAAAGATGAATACTATGATAATATAAATATGTCTTGAAAAAATGAGTCTACTCTTCAATGATTTTTCCCTGAAGACATTAAATGAGTCAAGGATCAAAGTTTACATGTTTATATGAGGTAATTAATTCCACTTATAACCATTTATATTTATATGATTGTTATATAAAAAATATTCACTCAATATTCTATGATTATAAAAAAGACAAAGAAAGATATTAGTTGGTATTTTTAGTATAAATAATGGGTATGTGAATTTATCGAAGACATGAACTAAAAAAATCAATGGTATATTACTGTGAGAGAAAGAATAAGAAAATAAATGGTTTTGGAGTCTAATTTGAGGCTCAAACATTCATTGAATATGATTTTTTGGTAGGTGTTATGTGTTCCATTTATGTGAGATTGTTACTGACTGGTATCAATAGTCATACGAGTTCAAGTTCATACCCCTGCTCAAGTTTCTTTTGATAATAATAAGGGGACTGTGTGTGGGGGTTAATAACCATGAAATTCCATGGATTGTATCATCCTCAAATCATGATAACCTCATTAATAGACATGTTTAGAATTTATTTTATTTCATTGGTGATTTTCATGGGATAGAGGTTATAAATAGTTCCTTAGAATAAGGTGATTTGAAATTACTACACACTAATTTACCCCCCCCCCCCATTGTGTGTCACAATTCCTATAATCCTAATTTTAGAATGTTGAAACATTCCATGTTACCCATTGAGAAATAATTTTTTTTCACAATAACATATAACCTCATACAAATGTACATTTGGTAATATAATCTCTTTATCATGGTATCACAAATCAAATAGGTTGAAGGTTGGTGTCATCAACCTATGTGATCAGTGTTTCTTTATTTGAATTTATGGAAATGATCGTGTAAAACGAACACCATAGAAGTGGACTTAATGAGTAAATTTCATTCCCATAAAAGGTCTTGAGATATCTACTTCCATTTAAATAATATAATGGATTAATCCTTTATCACATTAAGTATTAATGCCATATCAATCAAGATGCACAAAATATCACCAGGAACAAATGTTTCCAGGGCTTTAAGAAAACACATCAAAGCACGCTATTCATGATATAGATTAATAATATTCTAAATGTTAATGTAAATTTATACATGTCAGTGGATAGGAACATCCA
This sequence comes from Viscum album, assembly GCA_963277665.1. Lineage (NCBI taxonomy): Eukaryota > Viridiplantae > Streptophyta > Magnoliopsida > Santalales > Viscaceae > Viscum > Viscum album. The sequence continues at coordinate 368,464,388 of OY728144.1, forward strand.
ACAAAAAATATCAATTTGTATTTCTTATAAGCGATTTAAGTTCTTAGAAAAACCTTCTCTTGGATATTATTAAGGAAAAATATAACAAGAAGAAGGCCCGAGGTATTATGTTCTCTCTACCCCTGATAGCATGAATCATATTTGTCTAGTAAAATGATATAGTCTTACCATATAATATATATTTAATAATACTATTGTTTAACTTTGTTACTCTCATCGTAACAAGAAATATTTATCCCCTTAGGATATTATCACATAAAATTTCACACATAAGAAAAGTCATGATGTGATAACAACATTATTAATATTCAAAACCATGAATATAGATAATCATAAATTACATAGAAGTTGATTTTAGTGATCGAAATCCAATAGGTGAGGGGATGCAATGGAATGGATAAGTGGTTTTGATAAAAGACTCAATGGGAATACAGGCCATATATATTAAAGAGGATGAGGGATGACTCATAGGCCATAATTTTAATTTAATAACAAAAAAACACATGAAATTAAATTAAATTAAATCAAACCCATACAATAAATCAAATATCATTATTAGTCACATACATGTAATGTATACACATTAAAATAGATTTCATTATATTCATTATTTAATTAAGGTAAATGTTCTTGAAATAATTATCTTATTAACTGATTAATTAAAATATTATCTTAATTTAACCATCAAAACAATACTAAAATTTCCCACAACAATTAATATTAAATAAATAAAATCAATTAAACATGTATTCAACAAAATAAATACATATAATAACTATTGTTTATGGTATTTTACTATTTATTGGATATTAAAAGGCAATGTATACAATGTGTTCTATATTATTTATCCTACAGTGTGTCGAGATGAATAAATTCATAGTATTTAAGACACACTAGACATTTAATATAAGAAATGTGTTTGGTATTAATTTTCATATTAAATATGGTGTAAATTATAATCATACATGGTATGTCATTATTAATTTACATAGTAATTAATTAGCATTTTAATATTCTATAAAATTAATTACACGGTGTGTACACCAGTTACATGAATTGTAGATCAATTTAGTTTCATAGTTAATTTTTTATTATAAATAATTAAAACAAATTATTAGATCTGAGATGGATTTTCCTCCATGTGAACAGTTAAACACTACACAACATATGCTACCTTCTACACATCTTGTAATAGCTTTTGCAACACATGACTAGCAAGTTGACATGTTTTTCAGCCGTAACAATTAAAGAGTTACTTGGTAAATAAGCTATCTAAACATCATATTTTATCTATTTTGAATTTTTTTCTTTCCTAATAACTATATATTAATACTTGACATGCATTTTACCATGCATTGTGCATGAATTTTGAAGCAAAAACACATAGACAATAAGTTTTAAAATTCAAACAATTGTGTGTCTGTATGGTCTTTCAACATGATGAGTAATAAATATATTGCATGATAATCTATGTGGCGACCTATTTACCACACAATCAAACCATATTTGTTGAAACTTGTTAAACTATGTGAACATTTATGTTACATGTTGTGTAACTTTTCATCCATCCAAAAATATTAGCACCTATCGATTGGAACTCCTATAATTCTTTATCTATTCTTATCCCATATATCATCCTATAAATTGGAAGGAATGTGTATTATCTACTTTTAGATAATTAATGAATTAAACATCAAATTAATATATCATAAAATGTGTAAATGATCAATGAATAATAAATAATTACAAATATAAGGTAACCTTGATATAATTCTAATTTAAGGTTATGAAGGTAGTGGAAAAACATATTTGGCTTATAAACAACTTAGTTTTTTATAGAATCAATTTGTTATTTGTAAATGTACATGAAAAAATATTATCACGGCTAAGGAATAAACTTAAGTAATCTATGAATATAAGGTTAGAACCAAAATTATAGGATCTTTTCATATTTGAATGTATAAATAATTTAATCAAAATAATTACCTCAATCTTCAATGTTCTTTCTTCATAGAATCAGTTGATCAAATGAAAATTTTCTTGGTCACACTATCATTTCATTATGAATATCCAATATTATAATCTCTCTAGTAGTGGTACATACATGCTCCTATGATCTTGGAGTGTCATCATAGAAACTGTAGGTGTTAGTTTAAAGACACTAATCATGTTATTTATTTTGTTTTGATTTTCACACAATCCTCAATTAGAAAATAATTGTTCTTATCTCTTGTTCTTGAGAGGGACAAGGAAGGGATGATATAATTCTCTTGGGTTTGAATGAAAATATCTTGAACATTCATCACTGGATAGAAAGATCTAAGGAGAGGATTCATTGTGCATACTATCTTAACCCAAGAGGATGATATATGAATAGAATACATACAACATGGTTTATAATATAAATAATTTTACGTAAGACCCTTTATCTAATATTATACTCTAAATATTCCCCATGTTAATAATATTTTTATTATTATTACATGTCATGTGAATGAAAACATAATGTTAAATATCATTATAATTAATAGATAAATTAATATATATTTAATGATATTAAACTGTCAAATCATTTTGTCATTGGACCTCACTTTCTCTGAACACCTTCCTCTGTATTTTCTTAACATTGAATAATAAATTGTATTCAATTGATAAATAAATAAATATTTAAAGTATTCATGGTCTTGTGAATAAAATATTTATATTAATATTAACAAAACTAAATAAATATGTATGTAATAAATAAATATTATTTATTATCTTGAAAATCAAACAAGAGATAAAAAATATTTATAATATCTCTGGTCTTATAACTAAATATTTATTCAATGTTCAATTCACATATAAATTTTGAATTAATAAATTTCATCAGTAAATCATGAATAAATATTATTTCTTAGAAAGAATAAAACTTATTCTAATGGTTAAATATTAAAAATATTTAATTGAGATTATAGTAAACAATCTATTTATGACCCTATAGGATTCTTCCTTAGTGGAGTTATGCTGGAAATCCAAAAGTCCTATAATAGTGTCTATAAATATATAAAGGAACCCAATAAGAAGAATTTAATGTCTCAATAAAGACAACCACATACAAACGCACACAATGTAATATAATCCCTTTATCATGATGTCTCATCAAGAAGATTCTATACTCATGTCGTCAACTAACATTATTGATATTTGTTTTACTATTTAAAAATAACCCATCAATAAACCATGATCGTAGAATTAATTTTGATAGTTTCATTCCAAACAAAAGGAAAAGATATCATCATCCATAAATATATAAGGGATAAATCCTTCATTGACTTATTCATTAAAAATATATCATTTGTAATGTTTCCAATGCACTTAACTTCACTGTGAACATATGTTATCACAGTGTATAAAAATACATCTAAGTGTGCAACTCAATATATCCACTAATAATACTCTTAATGACTAAGGATCATTACATACATTCACATATAGGAATATCTAGGGAAACATAACAAGTTGAAATCCTACTAAAGGGTATTTTATCATAGACACTTGTATTGAAGATTATCAAAGGATAACTTTATGAGAAGCAGTCTCAATGTATTATAATTTTTCTACCACACATCGACTATATAATGGATGTTTATTCAGATGATTTAATCCTGCCATAGAAAATGTATTTGGAATATTAACATCGTAGTTAAATTTTCTAATAATAAAATGGAACTATTGTGGCCTTTTCATGTGATAGCTTTTCTTAGAAAATTATCACGTAATCTAGACAAAGTTATCATCGTGAAATAAGAAATAAGTTCAGTATTCACACCACGGAATATATATAGGCATTCTAAAGTTAAAATCATTTAGTTCTAGGGTACCAAATCAAAAATCATGAACATTAAGAACATAAACCTCTTTACATTCATGACCACCATTATATATACCACATAATACACTCATCAACTTCACATCAATCACATTTTCAACCTCAGGAAATCATATCCAATCCATGTCTGAAGGAGAGAGTGAATAGAGTGAGTAGTTAGTCATCTAATCCCTTATCAACCAAGATATTTTCAAATAAAACCTAGAACCCAAAACTTTTTTATAATATATAAGATTTTCGAACTCAGTTGGGGTGTGTATGAAATCACAAGTAAATACATGTATTTATAAATCACTAACAACCCCACATCCTTTCATGGAAAGAATTCATCCACCACTTCCTAAACAATTTGCCCACTTTCCAACACAAAACAACCACAATAAGTCCCACTGGTTCCATTTTAAATAACATAGTAAAAAAATTATATATTCATAATTTAAAACCCATATTAAATTAATTATTTCATTATATTATATATTTAAATACAAACCATTTAATCCATTACCCAAATTTAGTCAAACCATTAATTAATCTTTTTAGAAATCAATATTCCTTTTCCAACCCATAGTTTATTCAATTTCATCACACTCTTATTAAAAGATTTATTATTATTATTATTATTTCATTACTATCAAGAAAAATTAAAAATAATACACACATAACATCAAAAACTGTTACGTCAACCCAACATATAACATTCCATTAACCACCACAAAAATCAAACAATGCATCTACTTCCTATAAAATTTTACATCCATTCCTTTCCAAATTAGCAAGATCTTTATATCATTAAAATCATATACAACTAACCATAGCCTTGATTCCAAACACATCCCCTTCTATAAACCAACCACACAATTTCCACAATACATTCCCCACAATATCCACACATAACATAGAAAAAAAAGAGGCATATATTAAAAAAATCATCAAAACCCACCTCTACATAACCTATTTTAAGTATACTTTCATAATAAATTAACATCTATAGAATGGGGGCTAACACAACAGTTATAGATTTTACATGAATGGTTGTTTAAAATATTCACTTAACTAGAATCTTATGAGTGCTGATTCCAGTAAAAAAATTCAAAGAAACATCACAAAAAATAATAGAAACAATGAGAATTCTCACTAGTAATAAATATTAGTCCTAAATCCCATAAAAATATCATATAAACTTGTATAAAGAAGTCAATCACCCTATTCCCTTAAATTTTCATTAGTTAAATTCATTGCCTTAATTAATCAAAATCTTACTAATCCTCAAATGAGATAATTAGCATGAAACCCCTATAGTTAACACATAAATAAAGAGATTTCATGAATCATTTTCCTCAATCAAAGATTCATAATCACTACTAAAGGACAAAGTGAAGAAGGGTCAACCGCAAGACCAAAATCGCAAAATGGAAACTTTTGAAACTAAATTCAAAATAATTATCCATTAGAACAAAGAACCAATATCCCCCAAAATGAGTTAACATAGATACAAAAACATACAAAGAAGGAAAAAATCATGGAGAAAACAAAGAAGAAGAGTGAGGGGGACTCACCTCAGATCACAAGCAATTGATCTATATAATATGAGATCCAACACCAATTAATGGGGGTTAAAGGGTCTCCAGTGTCACACCTATGGTCATCCAAGGTTAAGATAAATCAAGTTAAAATAGAATAATTTAGATAGAATTATGAATTTATACAGGTATTGGAAATTTCATTTTCATGACATGAAAACCCATGGTCATTCAACGACGTGATAATTCCACCCCCCTCGAAATCACATCCCAAATAACTCATATCTCCCTATGTAAACTCGGTATTTTTTTTATTCCAATATGAATGAGGAAAAGATATTTCATGACCAAAGCACTATAACACGACATCACCCGACACCTAACATCTAGAATCATCCTCCTAGGTTTACTATAGTGATAGATATGACTAATTCGTGAAACACATCCATGAGAAAAACTGAAAACTACAGAGAACACTTCGCACTATGACCAATATTTCATGTTGTCACCAAAAAATACAAAATGGGGACTTCATAAGGTTCATCCCATGGAATGTAAGGTTCCATAATCTGCCAAAAATCACCCTTTGTAATGTTTACACTGTGACATACTCCATTGTGTCTGGAAAAACCTTCCCCGATGAACACTAAATCACTAGGAAATATCCTCAAGGTCATACGACCTTCTTTGTGTCATAATTAACCACCAAAAAAAGAATCCAACGCTTCATCTAACCCTTTACGTCATTACCCTAATAACCAAGCTATGACCTACCAGACAATAATGTCGCCCATTCCTTCTAGCTGACACATACACCATGACTCCAAGTGCCACATTATGATTTACCTCCTCTAATCAAAATATCAACTCCATTCCACCCTTCCTTCCTCAATTCCATTCCTCGATAACTCAGACACCTAAAACACAAAATGTAATAGATTTGAAGGTTTGGTTTATTACATTTTCATGTTTGTTGTAAAATTTTTATTTATACATTTCGTTTAAGATGATTATTTAATTGTGATGTTGTAAATTAAATTGATTATGTTTTTTTAAAAACATTCTAGGGTGACCCTTACTTTTCATAAATAGATATTACATCATAATATATTAATATTCACTATATGACATTATGATCCAGGATAGAACTATAAGGTTTTAATATCTTTGAATACTAGATACACAATCTATATATTTCATGAAATATATTCAATATCTCCCACAAAGATATACATATATAGTATTCTTATTAGATATACCATACTTCAAACACTTCTTCCTTACCTAGGTAAAGGAAACATAAGAAAGGGTGATCTCAGATGCTCAACAATGTTAGACAAGGAAGATATCAGTGATCATTTAAGCTTAACATGAGTAAAAGGGTATGAGAACCTAATCTTAACATTTTAAAACCATACCCAGCGTATCATATATCATAATAGTTAATCATATCATAATATTAGGAATTTCATAACATGAATCATAAATAAATCAAAGAACATGATCCACATAAGCATCACGTTTGTATAAGAAATAATTATTTTTCATACATATAAACATAGAAAATAATTTCCTTAGTCAAGGATCACTACCAAGTCTATCATAGTAGAATGGGTTCACTTTTTGTTTCATCATATCCTTATTCAAGGTTCACTCTCAATACTATTATTGTATATAGAGTCCCCTACTGAAGTACAATAAATTCCCATTCAATTCCTTATTGTCTCATGATATATACATCATTTTCTGATGAATTACAGGGATTTATAATTACAGGCCCTCTAATCACATAATGAAAATCATATATTTGAGTGCCATAAAATCATAAAACATTTATCAATTCATCATTTCATAACCTATGAAAATAATATGGGTTTTATAAATATTGTATCGTTTCATCCTAGAATAACCCATGGAAAAGGAATAGATTTCATAATAATTTGAAAACAACAAAATTAACACATTGTAATGAAATTGGATTCATAGAATATACCTTCAATAATCAACATAATAATCCATCTAGAGAAATAAAGTCGATAGTATCGGTATATCACAACCCTAGTGAAGCATAATAATCCTTAACGGATAACAACTTAGATGAAAAATACCATTACAAGTTCGCTTATATATATCTATAGAAAAATAACCTATTCATTTTGAAACCTATTATCATTATGATAAAAATGATTTTTGTGATGATTTAACTGTGAGAAGTTGGAGGTCCACCGTAAATAGTCTTCCAGTAAGGCTTATTTATGATGGTATGTGTTTCCTATCACAAATAGTGGTCTATCTTTTATTTTTTTCAATGGGAAACTCATATTGTCACAAATAACTTTGACATGTATACACACCATTCAAAAAGACCATTTATCTGTGACATGAATTTTCACCCCCATCACAAATACTATTCGATCAAATTGTTATTTACGATGGGAATATATAACCCGTCGCAAATAATATGTTGGTAGAATACCATATTCCATGGGTCTCATCGCAAATAACTACTATATTTTCATAGCCTTTATTAATGGTGGGTACTATTTGTAATGGGTTACATTACAAATAAAACAATTTTCAATGGGAATCCCATCGCAAAAAAAACATTGCTGCTAATTTAACTTATATATATTCCCCACTAGTCGATTTTTCCCTATATATGTCCTATCCTCTCTTCATATACCCTTTCCTCTACTTTTCACTCCTTGATTTATTCATATAATGTTTTTAATTTTTACAAGAAATTAAGCTTTTCTCATTCGCATCAATAATTTAATTTTAATAAAGATTTAATTTTTGAGGTATTCATTTAATTTTTTAATTTTTTAAATTATTTACATTATTTTATATTAGATATTATTATTATTATTAATTAGATATAATTTTTTTTAATTAGCAGTAATTTGTTGCAATTAGTAGTAATTAGTTATAACTGGATTTAATTAGTTATAATTAGAACTAACTACTTTTAATTAACATAAATTAATTGTAGTTGATAAATAATTAATACTATTTAACAAAAGTCTGTAATAATTAACAGATATTAGTAATAATTCATAATAATTTACAAAAATATAAATAATTTACAGTAATTAGTCATTACTAGTAACGGTAATTGGTTTTTAGTAATTAACGATAAACATTAATAATTTAAATATAGTTAGAAATAATTATCGATAATTAACAGTAATTAGCGATAATCAATAATAAATCCCATAATTAGTAAAAATTATCAAAAATTATTTTAAATTTGCAGTAATTATTAAAAAAATAGTTTTAATTAACGGTAATTAGTAAACATTAGTGGTAATAAGTAAAACATTAGTGGTAATTAGCTGTAATTAGTAATTAAATATCAATAATCAGTGAAAATTAGCTATAATTTGTAGAAAGTAATTTTAATTGTTAAAAGACAGTGGTAATTAAAAAAAATTAATGGTAATTAGTAAAAATTAGTTGTAATTAGTAAAACAGTGTGGTAATTTGTAAAAAGTAGTGCAAATTAGTCAAAATTAGTTTTAACTAGCATTAGTTAGTAAAACAAATTTTTAATTAGCATTCATTAGTAAAAGATAGTGGTAATTACAATAAATTTGTAAAAAATAGTGGTAATAATTGTTATTTAGAAAAACATATAGATAATTTTAAAAAATTGGTTTTAGTTGACAGTAATTTTAAAAAATTAGAAATATTATCATTAATTACTATAAATTAATGGTATATAGTAAAAATTTGTAAAAATAGTATTAATTAGTGGTAACCTATAAAAAGTATCGTTAATTTGTGGTAATTAGTAAAAATTATCAATAATTTGTGGTAATTATTAAAGTGGTCATGAATTGCAGTAATTAGTAAAAATTAGCTGTAATTAGACAAAATTAGGATTAATTATTAAAAACTAGTAGTAATTAGAATTAATTAGTGGTAATTAGTAAAAAAAATGGAAGTAATAAGTGTTAATTAGTAAAAAGTATCAATTATTAGTAGTAGTCAGTTAGAAATTGTGGTAATTAGTAAAAAATACCAGAAATCAAACAAAATTAACAGTAGTCAAAAATTATTAGCAGTAATCAGTAAAAATTAATGGTAAATAGTAAAAATTAGTGATAAAAATTAACAATAATTATCCAAAATTATCCAAAATTAACCACAATTATTAATAGAAGGTCGACTAATGGAAGTGAGAGAAGTATAAAGTTAAGGGGATGAAGGTGATGGAAGAGTGAAAGAATTATCATTCCCCTGAGTTTAGACTGTATCGAGAGGAATTGATTAGTAAACCAAGAAGTGATGGAAGAGGAAAAAAATTCGAGTGATAACACTAAAATACTTAGTTATTTTTCCTTTTTTTGGTTAAATATTTCTTTATTATAAAATAACGTTTAACAACAATCAAAATGTAAATGAAGGATTATCATTCCAAATAAAATTTCATACGATGATAGATTTAATAGAAAGGGAAATAATCTACTAAGAGTGGCATTGTTATCTCTTACATCTACTTCCTATTCTATATCGTAAATTATTATCCATGAATATCACTTCTCCAATTGGTTAGAACACAGGGTCCTCAAAATTCTTTCTCTCTACCTTCACCGCATTCCCTATGCTCCATGCATTCCCTTGATGGAACCATAGAGTGGATGGGGTGAGGGAGATGATGGAGTGAAAGAATTACTTTTCCCCTGCATCTAAACCGTTTAGAGGAAAGGAAGTCATAGGTAAACCCTTCAAGTTTTTCTATATATAAATTTACATCAAATGGTCTAAACTCTAGGTCATTTAAATTATTTCCCTCTTTCATAATTTTCATCCCCTCTGGTCCTTTGTTCCTTAACACCCCTTGGTTATCCCTAAGTTTATCTTAATGGTAACTATAAGTAACTAGAAAACATTAGTGGTACTTAGATATAATTCATAACATTTACAATTAATTTGTAATTTTTTAACTTTTTAATTTTTTTGGATCATCTATTCCGTATATATGATTAATAATAAGAAATATTTTCTTTTTCTTTTTGTGTAGAAAAATATTGGACATGTAACTAGAGAAAATTATTTATTATATGATCATAATTATATAAATAATCACAGTAATTCATATTTTTCTATTTTAAATCATATATATATTGAGGGTGTTGATTCTATTTTATCATTTTCTTCATCAAAACATTAATTTTTTTCAAAAGGGACAATTACTAGTCCCTATAAGAAATGTCATATGAGGAGATTTGAAACATTTTACAATTTTGGGGGTCAACGACTTCATATTCAATTTCTAAAAAGATTATGGTTTTTAGTATCAACATGGTGAACGTATTTCCAAATATGATACTAATAATTTTGTTCCAAATCCATCAAAATTTCAAACACTATAACATGAGGTTGTCATTCTAGATTTTCAACAACAACAAAACATAAAATGATAATGAATTAAACCCTGAGTTAAAACCATCTTGATTTTAAAGGATTCTGAAGTCTTATTTGGATTCAATATATATTGGTTGAATGTTAAAAAAATGAAGTGGTTAAAAAATGTATATATATTAAATAAAAAAATAGAAAGTCAAATTTATATTTTGATTAGATATTCTATTTGGTTAAATAACTATTTCCTAATGGAAATATGTTAATTACTAATTTCTATGAGATCAAGAGGTTAGTTTCTAATTTGAGACTTGGTTATCCAATATTCATGCATGTTAAAATGATTGCATCTTATATTATGGTGTTGATTAGTTGTTAGTTAGTTTTCCTATAAGTAGAAAATCAAGGTGAAAAGAGGATCAACCACATATGTACATATTGGTTCATATTAAATAGTTGAGGTATTTTCCTCTTACACCCGCATCGAAGAATTTATTCATGTCTCATAACATAGTGTTATTGATTTCATGGAACAAATCCAATATTTTAAATGGTAAAATATTAAATTGCCCTTTTGATGGTGATTAATGGAAACATTTTGACCACATAAATCCATATCTTACATTAAAATACAATAATGTGTGATTAAGTCTTTCTTCTAATGGTTTTTGTCTATTTGGTTCTTATGATAATCAATGCTCATATTGTCCCATCTTTAAAAATCCATACAACTTTCCTCCTTGGATTTTGATGAGATAGCCATATATTTTTTAAGAAATATTAATTTTAGGAAATCCAAAAACAAATTTTCTGTTAATTTGAATCCATTGATTTATTAGTTAATTTTATTATGGATTAATGGTGTTAATAAATATGATATTCTTGTGAAATAGAATTTCCTGATGAAATCTGCATGATTATGGACAATTAGTGACTTCCCAATATATGAAATGTTATTTTTATAGAGTATATATTCCCTAAAAACATGTACATATTGTATGAGTGATAAAAAATCATTTATGATTTTTTATGGAAGAAAACTGTATTTTTTGAATGTCATGGTAGATTTTTTTTTGTACTGAGCATCCATTCTAAATAAAAAATAAATAATTTCAGAAAAGGTACAATTGAAAGAGAGAGTCCTCTTGAATTGATCTCATGTATTGATTTAAAATCTATTGTCTATTCATTATCACATATTACCTTTGGACCTGCTACAATATAATAAAAAATATATAGATTTTGGAAATATCATGATAAAAAAATGGGGTATTTTTAGGATCCTCTATATTGTTATGGTTTTTTTGTTTACCACGTGTTGGATGTCATTGATATTGAGAAGAACTATTTTTACAATATATTTTATATAGTTTTGTCCACACATGCTAAGACCAAGTATAATGTAAAGGAATCATTAGATCTTTCCAAAATTTATAGATGACTAGAACAAGATATTTTCTAAAATGAAAGATAATAGAAGTTAATGAAGCTAAATGTATTATATTTAATTTCTAAAGAAAACTGTTTATTATTTTGTTAGTGGATTTTGGGTTTGAGGATACTGAATAGATATGTTCCCAATTTGTCTATATATTCTAGAAATAATCATGTTACTAGATTAAAAATTCATAATTATCATGTTATAATGGAAACACTTCTACAGATTATATTTATAGGTTTGTTTAATTATTCGAATTAAGATGTGCTAAAAAATCTTCTTTTAAAAAATTAGGTAAAACAGAATTTGATGCACCTTAAAAAACTTATATCTCTGTAAACTGGAAAAAAATCCCCCATTTTTCATTAATTTAATGGAACATTTGATAATAAATTTCCTACATGAATAAAAATGTGGAGGTCTAGTATGGTTCCAATAGATACACTCATACGAGATATGAATGTATAAATTGAAGAAAAAGTTATTTAACAAAGCATCATTTTATAGTTCAGTTACAGAATCTTATTTGTAGGAGAAATTGAATTCTATTCCCACTTTTTCCAACCTTAATATCCTTTAAGAAATAATTGAATTGAATATAGTGAGGGAAAATTTGAGGATGAAATAAACATTTAATTATCAATTTTTAATCATCTTGAACATATATTTGGTCAAGTTCATGAATGATGGATTTTAGATGATGAATATCACAGTTCTCATACATATATTCAGCTCAACTATGATGAAATTAATTGATATTTAGTGTGAGTAAAACTATTATCTTTTCTTTAAAAAATAATTTAAATGTAAATTAATGTTATTTTATTTTCAGATTATATGATGATCATATCAAGAAATAGTTTCCATGAATTACACAATAAGTTATTGAATAAAATCGATAAAATAAATTTTCCTACTAGTTCCAAAGACCGATAAAGTAAATTTTTTATGGTTTAACATATGAAATTGATTTATTATTTTTTATATTGCTAATTGTTTTTAAATTTTTCTTGTATCACAACATGTCAATTTATTTGATAATAAATTATCTGTTTTGGATAACCCACCATTTAAAATGGATAAATCTTAAATGTATATGTGTTGAATATATTTCAATTTCATAAACATTAATATCATGAAAAAAACAATTAATAGTGGTATTTTATTAAGAGGATCTCATCGTAGGGAAAGTGAATTAAACTTTTATGGCATGTCAGATGAAATAATTGGATTACATATGGTAGAATAATGAAAATGAGTTTAAATGATATTTTTTGATATTGATAGAGGTGTTCATGTTCATCTGTTCCATGGAATAATTCACAGTAAATATAAAATTCTTATTATAGTAAATGAACCATTTTAATTGGATCATTAAGCATACTAAATTTATTATGAAATTTATTGTGTTTCTTAAAGAGAGTTAACTGATTGCTATCTCATTATAAAAATGAATTCTCTTAAAAATCATATTATGTAATGTGAATTTGGTTTTGTTGATGTGAAGGGAATTGAAATTTTTCAGTAGATAGCTTAAAATACATATTTTCAATGAAGAGACACAAATATCGACAATAATACCCCATGGTTGTGGGTAGATGTTGATGGTCATTTTGATGATGTAATAAATGAATTTCAAATAATATGAGATTTTAAATGTAATTATTTTACGAAAACTGATGATACTAAGGAGGAAGATGAAGATATTTACAGTTTCATATATGAATATGAGGATGAATACCGAGAAAGACTCAATTTTAGGATGGTTATAATCACTGTTATAATATATGTTATATTCATTTTCAATTATTTTTTAACAACATTATTTTCATGTTTTAGATGGGTGATGATGATTTTGGTTTGATGTTTCAAAGTCTCAAGGAGGCTATGATTTATCGTGATAAGTATGATTCTTTATCATCTAACCCTCAGGTTGTTGGAAGTTTATCATCAATTTATAGGGGTCCTTGTCTTGTGAGATTGATGATTTTGGGCCCTATTCCTAAGTGACATCCACATTTTAATTTAGATCTATTCATGAATTTGTATATTTATTTAGGTATTTTAATTAATTTTCAGTAATTATAAATAATTTTAATTTATTTATTTATCTACAAATTTCTTTGATATTTGTTTTTTTTTCAAAGTTTTGTACATATAGCTATTGGAAAGGGGAGTTCTATTTAGTGGAATTATTTTTTAGGATCATTGGTGATATGGGATCAGATTCTCATTGATGTTTGGCACCACATGTTTGATCATTTGATGGTGTATAAATAAATAATAGTTATTTAGATATTTACTCAATTATTAACATGATATTATTAATGTTTGTTAGGATTTATGGTATCCCATCAAAGATATATTAAGTACCTCTATCTATAAGTCATGGGTGGCATGTATGAATTAAATTTGTTATCATTGTTTTCACAATCTGTTGTAGAGAGCCATGAAGAAAGTTGGAGCCATAGTTTTTTATCATTATTTCTACATCCATCTGCATAATTACATATCTTATTAGGTTTGCGGTGGATTGTGATCATAGTGGAAGGGAGATAGTTCTCAGAGGAGATCATCATCATACAATCAGAACTGGGGGAGGAAGGAGGTAACACATAGAGATGTTATTCGTATATTGAGTACTCATCAACAACACATGATAAGTTGTTTTATTTAATAATTTATATAAATTTAAATTTAAACTATTTGTTTTTATATACATATAGGCAGTTGATCATCTAGATATTATAGAGTTTGATGTTTATAAGAGTATGTAAACTGATCTTGTAACTAGAGAGATTACTAGTAGTTGGTATCATTAGATTTTAGTTAGTACCATTTTTGTATCAAAATTAATTTAAAATAATATTATAACTATATTAATTTCAATTTGTTTTTGAATAGGTAATATGAGGTTGAAACTTATCTCAAATGTGATGAGAGTTAGGCTGAGACTGAGGTTTAGGCCACTGATGTGTTAGGATTTGACGACAAAGCATTGATACAGGCGAATCGGTATGATTCTAAGAAAGGTTGAGTTGTTGGTATCGGCTCTCGATTAATATATGAGAGTTACTATGGTACTTCTATGTGGTCGTCATCTAGAGGAGGTCATGTGGAGAGTCATCATTATCGGCTTTAGATTATGAGGAGAATCTTTGATCTTAGAATTATTTCATAGAGACCATACGTAGTGAAGGTTCCGTGCACAGCGGAAGCTCGTGGGTGGATGCACCCACTTGGATTTTTGTCATTAGCAATGATCAATCCAGGATCAATATGACGATAAATGCCAATATCCACAGATCGAGTCACAGAATTAGAGAAATAAAAGGGATAGTCCCAGAACCATAAACAAGGACAATAATAGGTTGATTATAATTAATTTAATTAATTGAAAAGAAGTACCTTTTGGGTGTTCTTTCTTTGTGGATATTCTTAATCATTTTTTGATGTGATTCGTCGTTGCATCACAGAAGCCAAGTGTAGACTTCCTCTAGAGGTGATCCACATGTGCACCACATATCTATGGACATCGAAAAAGGATTCTCCGGTTGCTAGTGTGGAGAAACCTTTGCTTGCGTTTTCCGCATTAGATCGTCTTGATCCGATGGAGGAGGATCTCTCTCAGTCTTGAGAGCTTTCTTGGAGAAAGGATTTGTCTTGGACTTGAGGGAATTCTCCAGAATTGTTGTGCACAATGATTGGGGAAAAGTGTTGGGGTTTTGAGGATATTTATAATTGGGTTTGAGGTTATAGAGTTATGACAATAAATAAACATGTTAAGAGTTTTATTTATTTCATTAACTCTTATTGAAAACCCCCATGTTGATTAATTAATTCCTTGACATGCACCCACGCTAATTATAATAAACATCATTTAATAAAACAATATTATATCCTCAAAATCCTGACTAGAAAACCTACACAACATGTAATCATTAATACACAGTGTTTACTTGTTTTTCATAAAAAACTACATAGAGTGTAATTATTAATACAATTCATGTACTTGTTTTTCATTTCCTTTTCAAAATTAAAACTACACGGCGGGTAATCATTAATACATAGTGTGTACTTGTTTTAAAAATTAAAAATACATGGCATGTAATTATTAATACACGTCATTTACTTGTTTTCATCTAATTATTCCTCCATCATTAAAACGATTTAGGCTTCCTGGAATATTTATTAAACCACATGCAAGAATAATATTTATTCTACTTGAGATACTTGGACACACTTAGTGTGTGAACCTCTAGGCCTCTTTCTCGTTGGCAATATATAGGTTTGCCTAAAGTCCAAGATTAATATCTAGACATGGGTCTAGTTTCCCAAGAGAAAGAAGTTGACATCGCATTGACGTGTCACCTCATACGAACTCCTACCGTGTAATTGAATCCCTTTATCTCGATATCTCATCAAGCAGGTTTCATGGCAGCGTCATAATCCTATATACTTGATATGTCATTCTTTGAATTCAAGAAATAAACTCTTCATTACACCAGGGCCATGAAATTTGGGTGAAAGTTCTATTTTAATCTATGGGCCTGATGAAGCATTGTCATGCACACTCTCAAAAATATTTATAGATAAGTGCAGCACAGGGGCTGACCTAGGTCGTTCTCTTGAGGAGCTTTTGTGGTTAATAAATCACTACTTATAATTCAATTTTTCTAATATTTTAATTATTTATAATACAAAAATAAATGAATCTGTTATTTAAGAGATGATAATGCAAGATAAAGAAAAGTAAACATGCAATGCATAATGCAGACAGAATGACTGCAGACAAAATGATTTCAGAAAGAAAGGAGATATTCTTGAGAGAATTAACAAGATTAAACCTTCATCGTATCATTATTAGTTTCAAATTTTATTAATAAATACACTTCATAGTATGTGTGAATATCCTCTTTTATATGTAGTTGTAAATATACAGTGCTCTCAATGATCGCCGAGAGACCGCACATCCACCTCCTCGATCGAGGGAAAAAATTATAAAAGAGAAAGTTAAGTCTCGGGTGGAAAGTGGAGACACAAAGGCACCTTACCCACTAAGATCCCACTATAACTAACTCTAATTAAATAAGAAACAATTAATATTAATGTTCAAATATTTGTGTTAAACCCTGGATTGATCCCTCGAGAAGTTCCACGGGTTAGCTACTCATGATCACAAGTAGAAGAGATCATTGTGGAGAAGAACGGGGTGGAAGAACAAAAGATAAAAAATTAGAATTAGATGAAGAAGAGAAGAAAAAATATATTAGAAATGCATAATACTAATAAAAATGAAGCAAACTACAAAACAATGAAAAATGGCCACACATAAGTGCCAATGCTTTGAGAAGGGGTGAGGATACATATTTATAGGGAGATGAGGTGAAAGAATTCTCTCCAAAGTAATCCTCCAAATTATTCCATGTGTATGTCCCATTTAATGGTAGCATTTGTACCGGTTTGATTCATAAAAGATGTTCCATAATTTCTCCTCCGTTTACCCTCCAAATATGAGATTTATTGGCAATCTCATGTAGTAGTTATGACCGGTTTCATCCGAGACATTTAATATATCCATTTGACTCTTCGAATTTTCAATTTTTCAAATTTCTAAGACATTATTGCCCTCCAAACCATCGATATACACATTTCTTACTTAACAAAGGTTTTTACACATATATTTCACGTCTCCCCAAAAAATATTAGCCATTTTTGGATGACGTGTCACGATGCTATGAATTTATTACCCAATTGAACTGTTTCTGCCCGGTGAGACACTTCGTCTTCCACATGTTGTGAGCATTACCATAATGCCTTAATGGGGGTATATTGACTTTAAATTCATCCTGAACGCAAAATATTGAATAATATTTTCTTTAATGTTAGAATTAATTCATTTGGAGGTGTTTTCATCGAGTTATTCATCCGTTACATCGGTGGGTCCCATTCTGTCCCCCCAGAAAACACTTCAACTTCATTGAATTTTTACAGCCACTAGGTTATCAATTCAGCCCCTGGTCCAGAAGAAAAAAATGAAGTAAATTAAATAAGGATTCTAAGGAAATTTTAATCATAAACTTTGGACATATATGTAATGTAACATGACCAAAATACCCCTGTTAAAATAATCTGTTAAAATTGAAGAATTAGGCCATTTTGCATTTATGCTCAAAATAACACTAAAAAATAAAAATGTGACAATTACACATACAATAACACTATGGTGGGATTATAAACAATGAATTACAAAATAAAATATATGAAAATTTGAGCTTCATCACTCCCCCACACATAAACATTGCCCTTTTGTGCAATCATCTTACATCCAAATCAAATTCCACACAACAATCAAAAATGAGAAAATATCAATGATCTTATCCAAAATAGAAGTCCATCATGAATCATATATGAAAAACAAGCCTCTATCATTTTAATTTCAATCATTAAATTTTTCTCAACCTCCATAATCAATACATGGCCCAATCACAACCTACCTCACATTGAATTTTATATCACTCTTCACTCAAGAGAAATTGAATCTAAAGTTATACTCATACTTGAAAACCGCATGTATCAGCATAGGTTTGTGAAAATTCTCATTTATCCACAACATGAAACATGAAAATGAATTTAATCACGAGGGATGTAATTAAAGGCTCAAATGATTCTGTGGCTTAGGGTTGGTGGGAAAATGATTGAAAAATGTTCAAGGCTAGAAAGAGGAGGTTGGACTTTTATGTACAATGCATGATTAAATCAAGGGAAAACACAGAAACTTACTCTCTCAATACAACTTGAAAATGTGAAAAACAAAACCACCCCCTTTTTATGACATGCTACAAGATCCAATAATTTATTATAATGAATGATATCATCTAAGTTATCCTTTTTTCTCAAAGCTCCATAAAGGCACAACTTTATTTTCTTTTTATTTTTTCATGGAGGATGAGCTGAAAATTGAATACAATAAATGAATGACAATTCATGCCTTTGATTTTTGAAAGGGACATGAGTCATAAAATAATGTACAATGAGGTATTCAAAATCATATCCATTTTGATTCTTTTTTTAATTAGAAATGGATGAAACAAATTAAGCACAATGAAATGATGACACATGCCCAATTCTCTTATTGCCCACTGCCCAAAGTATTTACACACACATCGAATCATCAATAAATGATACTCATCCCAATGAATGCACTTGAAAGGCCCTTCCCCCACACTCAAACTTTAAATAACCATGCAAAAATACTAAAAGTGCGGGTAGTTAAGGAAAAATTGTCTTGTAATGTGGCTTAAACCTATAAGGCAATTCATGGAATCTAAGGGCTTACAAAGGATAAATGTTAATGTGGGTCTCCAGATAAAATTTGGCTAGCCAAAGATATGACTTAATCAATTTAAATAAATTACATGAAATCCAATGCTTTTAAAGAGAATTATTCACAAATTCTGGTTCTCACAAAAAATTCATGTTTCCCTCAAGAAAGTGTGGGTATTAGGAAGAATATGAATAGATGGTTTAGAATACCACACAGGATTGGAAAATTTTTTTGAGTCAGTGTTTCATGGTCATGGATTTCAAAAATCAGTCGAACTCATAAAAATGATTGATAAATCAATTCAAGAAAAATGTTTTCACATCAGTAATCTTTTAAAATCCATTATTTCAAAAATCATTTCAACTCTTTAAAAATAATTTGATGTCTGAAAAGTGATAAGAATATTCATTAAAGCCCAAAAATCCTAAAAATATAATAAAAAAATGAAAAGCACACAAGAAGAACTAAGAAGGTTGACACTCCCCCACACTTAAATTTTACTTCCCCTTATTTCAACTCAAAAAAATATAAATATATAGGTATAAAATCAAAGGTAAGGAAAGATACAACCTGACATTATTTTAGAGGTTGATGCCTTGAGTTATGCTCCTAGAGGCAGCCACTTTAAAACTATAAGAAAGTAATGAAAATACATAACAAAAATAAATAAATAGAATTACAAAGGGAAAAGAAAATAGATAATGCTTGGTTTAGACCCCCAAGAGGGTGCTAGGTTTTTACTTCCCCTAATTAGGCAGTTTCAGTCGATTATCCCCAATCAGAAGGTGGGTGTGGTTTCATTGAGATAAACCACCACATGTGAGTTTTCCCGATATCCATGAGTAAAATCTAAAAGTAGAGAACCCCAAATAAGATAAGAAAGTTCCCAACCCCAGGGAAATAATAAATAAGAAATTTGAGGTCCGAAGTGGGAGGGAATAAAATATAAGGGTGCTCCCTATTAACTTCGGTGGTATCCTCCTCCATATGGTACGCAAATTTTTATTGAGGAGGTAGTCGCACCACCATCTTCTCCAACTCTTCTTCTTTAATCACCACCACTTGAGTGGTATCTTCTTTAACATTCATAGTTTGCTCTATTTGTACTGTATCATAAATTTCAAAGGAAGAGATTTCAGAAAAAAAAATTAGATTGAATAATATTAAAACATGAAGAATTTATAATGAAATCTTCCATTTCAAGTAATTCAGCTTGGTAATTGATCTCTTCAGGCATGACCATTGGAAACTCAATCTCAGCAGGTGCCTCTTCTTCATTATCTTCCAAATCAATAGAGAGGTAGAAAGTGTCTGATGTTTCATTATCAATTATGGGAATATCATGTTTCAAGTTATCTTCAACAAAGTTATTCCAAGATTCTTCCAAAAAATGGTGACCAACCATCAGTGCATCAGTTGAAATGTGTACTTATGGGACATACTCGAGAAATGGTTGAGTGTAGGATGATGTGATTAGTTACTGTATAAGCTATTTCTCACCTGCCTCAGGTTCTTTAACATAAAAAACTATTGCTGAAATCAATTCCACCACTCGTTCTGGATCAGGTTCTGGCTCAGGCTAGGATTGCTCTTGGGATGTGCATAAATATTGAGCAATCCATTCTATTTGGCTCTCTAATTATTTAAATTTATCACTAATCCTAGGAAATTGAGCATCAATTTCTTTACAAACATTTTCTGGCACCTGAGATTGTCCAGTCCATGAATAAAAATTTCTATTGAAAGACATCATGAACAAAGAATATTTTTTTAGTTTTTTAAATTTATGATTTTTTTGATGTTTTTTTAATGAAAGAAAAATTATTTAAAAAATATGAATAAAAATAGTGAATGAAAACCACATGGATCCCTAGAAATGGTGCCAATTTGATGAAGCATTGTCGTGCATCTTCTCAAAAATATTTATAGATAAGTGCAGCACAGGGGCTGACCTAGATCATTCTCTTGAGGAGCTTTTGTGGTTAATAAATCACTAATTCTAATTCAATTTTTTTATATTTTATTTATTTAGAATACAAAACTAAATGAAAATGTGATTTAAGAGATGATAATGTAAGATAAATAAAAGTAAACATGCAATGCATGATGCAGACAGAATGAATGCAAACAAAATGATGTCAAAAAGAAAGGAGATATTCCGAAGAGATCACCTAGATTAAACCTTCATCATCTCATTATTAGTTTCAAATTTAACTAATAAAAACACTCCATCGTATGTGTAAATATCATCTTTTATATGTGGTTGTGAATATATAGTGCTCTCAACAATCGTCGAGAGACCGCACATCCACCTCCTCGATCGAGGGAAAAAATTATAAAAGAGAAAATTAAGTCTCGGGTGGAAAGTGGAGACACAAAGGCGCCTTACCCACTAAGATCCCCCTTGACCTAACTCTAATTAAATAAGAAACAATTTATATTAATGTTCAAATACTTTGGTTAAACCCAGGATTGATCCCTCGGGATGTTCCATGGGTTAGCTACTCATGATCACAAGTAGAAGTGATCACGATGGAGGAGAACGAGGTGGAAGAACAAAAGATAAAAAATGAGAATGAGATGAAGAAGAGAAGAGAAAATATATTAAATATGCATAATACAAATACAATGGAAGAAAACTACTAAACAATGAAAAATGGTCACACATAAGTGCCAATTCTTTGAGAAGGGGTGAGGATACATATTTATTGGGAGATGAGGTGAAAGAATTCTCTCCAAAATAATCCTCCAAATGATGCCGCATGTATGTCCCTTTAAATGGAAGAATTTTTTCTAGGTTTATTCATAAAAGATGTTCCATAATTTCCCCTTAGTTCACCCTCAAAATATAAGATTTATTTTCTATTTTATGTAAAAGTTATGAGAGATTCCATCTGAGACATTTAATCTTTCCATTTGACTCGCCGAATTTTCAATTCTTCAACTTCTTGTGACTTTATTTCCCTCCAAACCATCGATTTACATGTTTCTTACTTAACAAAAGTTGTTAAAAATGTAATTTCGAATCTCCCCAAAAACTATGAGCCATTTTGGGATGACGTGTCACGATACTATAAATTTATTACCCAATTGAATCGTTTCTGCCCGGTGAGACGTTTCATCTTCCACATGTTGTGAGCGTTCCCATAATGCCTTAATGAGGGTATTTTGACTTTAACTTCATCTAGAACTCGACATATTGAATCGTATTTCCTTTAAATCTATAATTAATGTATTTGGAGGTATTTTTTCTGAGTTATTCATCTGTTACATCGGTGGGGCCCATTCTGTCTGCCCGAAAAACTCTTCAAATTAATTGAATTTTTACAGCCACTCGATGATCGATTCAGCCTCTGGTCCAGAAGACAAAAATGAAGGAAATTAAATAAGTATTCTACATAAATTTTAATCATAAACTTTGGACTTATATTTAATTGGAAATGACAAACATAACCCTGTGAAAACAATCTGTTAAAATTGCAGAATTATGCCATTTTTGCATTTACGACCAAAATAACACTAAAACCTAAAAATGTGACAATTACCCATACAATAACAATATGGTGGGATTAAAAAAATAATTAAAGTATAAAATATATGAAAATTTGAGCTTCATCAGGTCCCGAGATATCTAATTCCATAAATATTGAAGGGACAAATCTTTCCTCAAATTATCCATTAACAACATGTCATTCATGATGCACCCAACATACCCTACTTACAACCAACCGTCTACGTGACGGTTTTACTCATAAAATATAATTGAATGATTCATGACCTAAGTTAATGATAATATTCCAATCTAAGGACCATTACACACGGTCGTAGATAGTAATGTTTGATGACACCAAGACATGTGGAATTACTACTGGCAGGTTTGTTCTAATAATCTCCCATCTTGGAGATTACCAAGTGCGAACTCCATGAGAGAGAGTCTCATCTTCTTATGAGTACTCGCACATGACGGTCTATATACTACGTATCCTATCATATTATGTCATCCAACTTTAGAACTTTATTTAAGAATATTATTATATCATTTCAAGGTTCTCATCATAGCGGGGATCTTCCATGACCTTATTAATGAAACAAATATTCCAGGACATTATTACATTATACTCATGCAGAACAATGAACAATATATAAAAGGAGTACATTCATGTAATAAAATTAAAAATAGTTGGTTCTCAGGACACCAACTCTAACAAACTCCCACTTGGACTAGAGGCAACTGCCTATGACTTTTAGTCCGTTAGACCTCACATGATGATCATGTTTCTGATGAGTCAAGGCTTTATTTAAGGGGTCCACCGCATTGTATTCCATGGAAATACTAATCACTACAACTTCACCTCTCTATGAAAAATCCATTAAGAGATGATACTTTGGAAGTATGTGTTTTGTCCACTGATGTGACCTTGGCTCTTTTGCAAGTACCACCACTATAGTATTATCACAATAGAGTGTGATAGGATGTTTAGTGCTAGGTACTACATACAACTCTTGGATAAAGCTTCGCATCCATACTGCTTCTTTAGATGCCTCAGAAGTTGTGATATACTCGGACTCTTCTATAGAATCTACCACCACACCTTGCTTTGAGCTCTTCCAGCTCACTGCACCTCCATTCAAACTGAAGATGTATCTAGTCTATGACTTCATGTCATCTTGATGACTCTGGAAACTAGAATCTTCAAGTCCTTCGATGACTAGTTCCTCACCTCCTCCATAGACTAGGAACATATCCTTAGTATGCCTCAGATACTTAAGGATAGTCTTGACTTCCATCCAATGGCAGTCTCCTGGATCAGCTTGATATCTACCTACCACACTTAATGTGTAAGAAACATCTATCCTTGTACATAGTATACTATACATGACTGACCCAATCACATATTGATAAGGGATCCTTGCCATTTTCGTTCGTTCCTCATGGGTTTCAAGACACATTTTCTAGGAAATATGAATTCCATGTGACACTAGCAACAATCCCCTCTTGGACTGTTCCATAATGAATCTCTTTAGTATCTTTTCAATGTATGTACTTTGACTCAGGACCCGCATTCTCTTGGATATATCATGATGGATCTTGATTCCAAGAATATATGCTACCTCTCCCAAGTATTTAATGGAGAATAATTTATCCAACCATGCCTTGACTGACTGTAAGATAGGTACTTCATTTCCAATTAGTAATATGTCATCAACATATACTATTAGGAAAATGATTGCACTTACACTAAACCTTTTGTAGACACAAGGCTCACATTTTTTCTTAAAAAATCCAAATTCTGTTATGGATTCATCAAAATGAATGTTCCATGACCTTGATGCTTGCTTTAATCCATAAATGTATTTTTGTACCCTTCATATATTGTTGGCATCCTTTGGATTCACAAAACCTTTAGGTTGTGTCATGTAGACATCTTCTTAGAGGTTCCCATTAAAGAAATCTATTTTGAAATCCATTTCCCAAATTACATAGTCATGGTAAGCAG
The DNA here is from genome assembly GCA_963277665.1 of Viscum album. NCBI lineage: Eukaryota > Viridiplantae > Streptophyta > Magnoliopsida > Santalales > Viscaceae > Viscum > Viscum album. Next base: position 368,489,409 of record OY728144.1, read on the forward strand.
CAATGGCCAATAGTATTCTGATAGACTTCAGCATCGAAAACGGTGAAAAGGTTTCATCATAGGCAGTTCCTTGACACTGTCTAAAAACTTTTGCAACCAGTCGTTCCTTATAGGTGTTGACATGTCCCTCCATGTCCAGTTTCTTCTTGAATACTCATTTATTATCAATAGGATTTACATCAACTAGAGGATCTAACAAAATCTAGACTTGGTTTTGGTACATGGAATCTATTTCATAATTCAAGGCTTCTTTCCACTTGGAAACATATGTTCCTTCAACTGATTCCTTATAGGTAAGAGGATCATCATTGTCAACCAATAATGTGTCACCATCCTCGATGACAATAAAACTATATCATTCTGGTTCTATCACCCCTCTTATGCTCTTAGGCAATTATTGTTTCTCTAGAAGACATTGTTCCTCCATGGGGCTTTGTGGAATCTGTTCTTGTACCAACTCCTGTGTATCTTGGGCCTCGACTTCATCGATGTCTATCTCAGTCCCACTATCTCTTTTGGAGATGTTCTCCCTCTCAAGTAATATGTCATGTCTTGCCACTGTAACCTTTCTATCTGAGGGGTTGTATAGATAATATCCCCTTGTTTCCTTGGGATATCCTATAAAGATACACTTTGTGCCTCAGGGTGCAAGTTTATTACCTGAAGAGGACTTGACAAATGTTTCGCTACCCCAACAAATGTAAATTTAATAACATGGATTTTCATCCACTCCATAACTCATATGGAATACCATTTATTGATTTAATTGGTACTTGGTTTAGTATGTGTGATTTTGTTTCTAATGTATATCCCTAAAAGGATAATGGAAGACTAGCATAACTCATCATTGATCTCACCATGTCCAATAAGGTAGAGTTCCTCATTTCACTTACACCATTACACTAAGGCATATAAGGAGGAGTGAGTTGAGATAGAATCCCAAACTCCTATAAGAAATCAATGAAGTCATGATTAAGATATTCTCCTCCTCTATCTGAGTGGAGTTTCTTTATCTTCTTACCAAGATGGTTCTCAAATTCATTCTTGTATTCTTTGAACCGATCAAAATAATCTAACTTATACCTCATTAAGTAAATATATCCATATTTACTAAAATCATCAGTAAAAGTTATGAAGTACAAGAACCAATCCCTTACTTCAACTGAAAATTGTCCACACACATCAGTGTGAACTAATTCTAGAAGCTCTTTATCCCTTTCACCATTCCCAGTAAATGGGGATTTGGTCATTTTTCCTTACAGATACGCATGACATACACCATGTGGATTTAGTTTGAAAGAATCTAAATACCCATCTTGATGTAATGTTGTAAAACATTTCTCATTGACATGACCTAGCCGGGGATGCCAAAGTTGGGTGTGGTATGATTAATGTGAATTAACTTTGTCATCGATTCCCATTACATGGTTTGTGTAGTCTAACACATAAAGGATGTTATATAATTGTGACCTACCAAAACAAATGCTATATTTATAAAAGTAGCAACATCCACTTCCAAACATGAAGATGAATCAATCAGTATCAAATCTGGATACTAAAATAATGTTTTTGGTTACATAGGGAACATAATAACATCCTTTAAAAACCAAGACCATCCTAGTAGGCAATGTGAGGTGGTAGTCTCCAATAGCTACAACTGTAATTCTGGCTCTATTGGCTGCTCATAGATCCACCTCACCTCAGTCAATCTTTTTAAATCTACTTGGTTCCTTTATTTGGATACAGATGTGAGCAACAAAAGTAGTATCTAATACCCAATTGGTAGAACCAGATAGATTTCATTCGATAACAAACGCACTTGAAGCTTCCCCTTTCTTTCTTGGATGGGTGTAGTTTCTCTTCCAGTGGTCCTTCTTTCCACATGCGAAATAAACATCCTCCTATGCTCTTACCTCCCCTTTGATCTTCCTTTTCTTGGAAGGCCTTGAAGAAGCTTTGGTCTTAATTCTCTTCTCCTTCCCTTTCCTTTTATTCACCATGAGGACATAATGTTTTTCACGCTTCATATCCTTGTCCACTTGGAGAATGAGGACAAGAAGATCAGATAGAGACTTCTTAATGTTGTTCATGTTGAAAATTACAACAAAGTTGGAGAAGCTCAAGGGGAGTGATACAAGAATGAGATCGGTACCTAGTTCTTTGGGGATTTTAAACCCTAGAACCTCCAAGCACTCAATGTAGCTAATGAGCATGACTACATGAGTCCCAACTAGGGCACCCTCTCCAATCTTGCTCTGAAATAGATCCTTGGATATATAAAATTGTTACTGTATTTCTCTCTCCTGGTATAGACCACGGAGGTGCTCGAGCATGCTATAGGCATCCATGTCTTCATGAGACTTCATGAGCTCACTTGACATCGATGATAGCATCAAACATTGAACGTCTAGTGCATCGCTAAAATGTTGATCAGACCAGGAAATCTTCATCACTCACCCCTTGGGTAGGCGAATTCGGAAGTGAGTACTCCAACACGTAAAACTTTCGTTCATGACGTAGGATAACTCAAAGGCGCCTAAACCATTCATGAAAGTTACTACCATTGAGGAAATTGTCTTTATCCAGAATTGATCGCAGAGAAAATGTGGTTGGAGAGTTTGTCATTTTTTATTCTACAAATTAAAAGAGCAAATTTATCAGTAATTTCTTGATTAAATTTTATGAGAAATAATAAATTTTATTATGTCTCCCACTATTTTATCATGTCTCAATGTCTGTCACTATTTAACTCGAAATGTCTAGTTTCATTGAAATTATATTGGAAATGATCCATATTCCCCTTCGCATAACCCCAACAAGGGTTGGTCAAGCTATCTGAAGGTATTAAGTTAGGCAGGTCTTTGCCAACTGTGAGCCTACAGTTCCTTGATCTGTTGAGTGGACTCCCCAATCCTGAAATACTGACTTGGATTTCCTCAACTCTTTCCTCCAATATTACACCAAGTCTAGCATGGTGTACTTCTATTGATGTAATATGGTTAAGTCACCCAAAAACATTCATAAGGGATTCCTTTATAAAAGTAAGTGTAACAACAAGGGTTGGTCAAACACATAGTTTTATTGAGTCTTGCCCTTAATCAAGTAATGGAAGGCTTGGTCTATCTTAATATGGTATTTGAGGAATTTTAATCCTTTATGAATAGTTTCGCAATATCACATGCTTGTTAATATTAAGTGTGGCCAGCTTAACTGATTAACCATGTTCTGATATTGTTTATGCATAGTACAGTATTTATTTTATTCTATCTTTGCATGCTTGTTCATTTAATTAACTATGTGATCATGACAACACATAAATAATAAATAAACCATGAAATTAGACATAAATAAAATAAGATGGCATGATCATGAGCATATATTGGTTAGTTTATCTAGCATGTTTGATCAGCTAACCCTGACCTAGGGAAAAACACCGTGAACACTATGGTTTGTGTTTTGTAGCTCCCACTTGTCCACCTTTGTATCTTCTTGTGTTATTTTTGCTTCAGCTTCAGATTTTGAACCATCTTCTCTGGCTTGGGAGATCCTCCATTACATAAGGCTTACATTAAAGAAACAATATGCATATGAACCCTACATATTATTGGAAGAAGTCTCACCGGCCAACAAATTTAAATTAAATAAATTTAAATGAAACCATAAACACAAAAAGGGACTTTGGTATAGCTTATGATCATACATATCATGCAACGACATTTGTGCATATTTAGAATTCAAATTCTTTTAGTCATTCTATTATTCAAGATAAGTCATGCTTGAATTCAATTAATTATGATCTTATAATTAATCTATTCTTTATCTTAAATTCTTATCTGAATGTCCTTGAGGTTCTTACCATCTATATTCCTTTTACGAGTCTTTGTACTTTGGAAGAAACCTGGTGAAATTTCATTTCTGGAAAGTACATGTCGTGTAGGTTATTTTTACATGGCGTGTATTTGTTTCCAACCATTATCCAAAGTACACGCTGGGGGCTTTGGTGTGTTTTATATACATTTGAAATTTTGGAGTACACGGTGTGTAGATTAATCTAACATGGAGTGTACTTCATTGTTACACAGTTACCGGCCTGGCAATCTAGTGTATGTGGTACACGGCTTCTCCTTCCACACGGTTTCACCTGGGCCTAATCGGACTACATGGCGATTTGATCCAACATAAACATCGTGTATTCCGGTTTTCCACGTGACATTCATTTATGGTCAACATGGAGTAAATAATAGTTATGTATAAAAAATTCACATGGCATGGTTTGACGGACTAGTACCGGTTAGTTGAACCTAAGTACACAGCGTGTAGTTTTCACTACACACCGTGTATTCTTGTGTTGTACAAACAGAAAGAGCCTCTCCTCTGGATGAGTTCCTCATTTCTATTTCCATAAAAAGTAAATTTAAAAGGTCGTTTTTGTTATGTGAATCTAGAAACGAAATAGGAAGAATAGATCTCATTCATTCAATTTTATAGAACGATTTATCTTGAATTGAATCAAATATAAATGTGTAAATTATCAACGAAAATTAAATAACTATAATCAACATTGTAACCTCACTCTGATACCATTTAAAGGTTCTGGGCACAGAGGAAGCTCATGGGTGGATGTTCCCACTTGGATTTTTGTTATTAGAAATGATCCAACCGGGATCAATATGATGATAAACTCCAGTCTCCACGTATCGAGTCACAAAAATAGACAAAGAAAATGGGTAGTCTCGGAACCAAAAACAAGAACCGTCACTAGTTGATTATAATTAATATAATTAATTGAAAACAATTACTTTTTTGGTTGTTCTTTATTTGTTGATATTATTGATCATGTTCCAATGTGATTAGTCATTGCGTCGTAGAATCCAAGTGCAGACTACCTCTAGCGGTGATCCACATGTGCACCACATATCTCTTAACATCACCAAATGATTCTTTGGGTGCTAGCGTAGAGAAACTGTTGCTTACGTTTTCCACCTTAGATCATCTTGATCTGATGGAGGTGGATCTCTCTCGGTCTTGAGAGCATTCTTGTAGGAATGAGTTCTCTCAGCCTTGAGGGAATTTTCCGTAATTTTTATGCACAACGATTAAGTAAAAGTGTTGGGGTTGTGAGGATATTTATAATCGGGTTTGAGGTTATAGAGTTATGACAATAAATAAATTCATTACACGTTTTATTTATTTCATTAAATCTTATTGAAAACCCCCATTTCTAATAATTAATTCCTTGACATGCACCCATGCAGATTATAATAAATATCATTTAATAAAATAATATTATATCCTCAAAATCCCGACTGGGAAAACTACACGGCGTGTAATCATTAATACGCGGTGTGTACTTGTTTTTCATAAAAAACTACCCAGAGTGTAATCATTAATACACGGAATGTACTTGTTTTTCCTTTCCTTTCCAAAATGAAAACTATATGGCATGGTATGTAATCATTAATACACGGCGTGTACTTGTTTTCAAAATAAAAACTATACGACGTCTAATTATTAATACACAGCATGTACTTGTTTCCATTTTATTCTTCCTACAAAATTAAAACGATTTAGGATACCTTGAAAAATTATTAAACCATATACGGGAATAATCTATATTCTACTTGAGATACTTGGATACACTTAGTGTGTGAACCTTTAGGCCTCTTTTTTATTGGCATTAGGTGGGCTTTCCTAAAGTCCAAGATTACTATCTATCAATGGGTCAAGGCACCCAAGAGAAAGAAGCTGATGTCGCATTGACGTGTCACCTCATACGAATGCTTACTGTGTAATTTAATCCCTTTGTCTCAATATCTCATCAAGTAGGTTTCATAGCAGTTTCATAAACCTATATGCTTGATCTATCATTCATTGACTTCTAGAAATAAACTCATCGTTGCACCATGGCCATGGAATTTTGGAAATAGTTCTATTTCAATCAAAGGGACCGAGATATCTACTTCCAAAAATATGGAAGGGACAAATCCTTCCTCGACTTATCCATTAACAACATGTCATTCGTGACACACCCAACGTACCCTACTTCCCGCCAACTATATATGTGATGGTTTTCATCTGCAAATCTAAGTGCACGAGTCATTACATGAGTTAATGATAATCATCCAGTCTAAGGACCATTACACACACTCGTAGATAATAATGTTTGATGACACCAAGACATGTAGAATTACTACTGGTGGGTCTGTTCTCATAATATCCCATCTTGGAGATTACCAAGTGAAAACTCCAGGTGAGAGATTCTCATCTTCTTACGAGTACTCGCACATGACGGTTTGTATACTATGTGTCCAATCATATTATGGCATCCAACCATAAAACATTATTTAAGAATATTGTAATAGAATTTCAAGGTTCCCATCATATCATGGATCTTCCATTCCCTTATTAAGGAAACAAATATTCTCGGACATTATTATATTATTTTCATGAAGAAAAATGAACAATATATAATAATTGTACATTCATGTAATCAATGTACAAATAGTTGGTTCTCATGACACAAACTCTAACACGTATGGAGTAAGATATCTTCATTGATAGAAACTGTAGGAGGAGGAGGATATGGAGTAGGGTCTATGGAATGGGTGGAAGGTTGTGGAGAGTCACCATTATCTTCTCCAGAAGTGATTGATTAATTTATTTGATAGAATTATTATAATAGTAATGATCATATTATAAGTAGTATTTTTATTAATTCAGTTATCTACAGTTATATATATATATTTAAAATTATTTTTATTATTATTTTATGATTATTATTATTATTATTATAAATTATTTTCAATGGGATTTCTTACACGTCAAAAATAACTATTTGTAATGGATTTTGTATTCTATTGTAAATGGTCATGTATATATAACTAGAAAAACAATTAGAAGACGAATTATCCATCAGAAAAAAAAACATATTTTTGTGATCCATCATAAAAAATTACTTTTATAATATATTGTTTTATCAAAGGTCTATTCTTGATGGAATCCTGTCACAAATGACTATATTTGATGGGTACCCATCACAAATAATTCAATTTCTTTTAGTTTATCTAAAATTAAAAAATTATTCCAAGTATTAATGAATCTATTTTATTTAAAAATAATGTTGGAAACATGTAATATAATATTTAAATCATTAATCGGTCATAATGGTGGGAAATTCTATTTATACTATGTACATTAAAATAGATAGTCTTTTACCATTTTTGTTAAAAAGTAAAAATTACCTCATTCTGAAAATGATAATAAAATTCATTTTAATGAATTTAAGAAAATTAAAACAATAATAGAAATGAATTTAAAAAATCATAGGATAATTTTAAATACATTGTTGAAAAAAATTTAAGAAAATGTTAATCATCCAAAGATTAAATAATTTTTTTTTCTTAAAAATATTTTCTCAATCATTGTCAGTACCAATGAGAGGGAAATGGTAATATTAATTGAATATTATATGAATATACATGGTATAAGAAACATTAGGTGATTATTAAGATATAGATCTTGAAATTTCATCATCATAAACTTAATCATAAACAATTCCTATAAATAATGAGATTGTAACAAAAAACTCTTACCACTTTGGTAACTTTTGAATCATATGGCCCATAGAAGAATAACATCAAATGAAACCTTAAATATTATTAAAATAAATATATTCATGATATAAAATTTCAAAGGTTCTATATGTACACCTCATAAATGAAGATATTTTCATAACATAACACATTTCCCAAACAAGATAATTTGTAAAGATAAACCCTTACAACTTTGGAAATCTTCTGAATCAAAAACTCTTGAAAGTGATAAATATAGATGGATTTTTAAATCACCATAATATTCTTTATAATAATCATAAAATATATTCATTGGTAGTATATAAATCATATAAATGAAACTATTTGGGAATATTTCATATATCCCATAGAAATAAAAGTGAGACCAGAAATCATTACCTCAAGTTCTACTTTTGTTGAAAGAACTATAACTTATTATATAATAAATTTAAATTTATTAAAATTATACTAAAAAATAATGTGAATAATTATAATATCTTATATCATCCAATTATAACATTTCATCACACATTTATTAATAATAAATTATTTGAATCATCATTTTCTAGTGTAAACTATTTCATTTTTCATGGATGTTTTCATTTAGAATTTTTGGTCCGTGTACATTGATTATGGTACAATTAGTTTTAAAATTTTATTAATGATTAAAACATTTTTATATTAATTATATAAATATTTATAATCATCCATAAAATTTAGTGGTAATAAAATGATATACACAATTCATAGAGACGGTAGGTCGTACGTACGCAAGAATGTTGTTTTTATTTTCTAGCAAAAATAAAAAGGAAAGATAAGTATTATTTCATCATTAAAAACTATAATTATTTCATACATAACATGTATATAATAATTAAATTATTACCATCCATGTACGTCATAAATTAAAAGAAAATTCCTTCACTTCGTTCAGATAGTGGTCCACAAGTAATCATGAAAGATGTTATCGTTTTCCAAAATAAGGGTAGGTAAGAATGTATATATGATATTATAATTCCCAAAGAATAATTATGTCATAAGTATCATATATAAACATAAAAACTTTATTAATAAACATCCATGAATGGTCGTGAAAAAAAATTAATTGTATCTCTATGTAGAGACAACATTCCACACGTGCGCATGAGCGATACATTCACTTCCCATTTGATGGAAAAGATGGTGAATAATGGTTTTCCATTATCATAATTACACTTTAGTATATTTTGGATACATAAATAATTATTTAATGATGAATTGAATAGATTTATAGGTAGTACGTTAAGAAATAAATTGAAAGTGGGTGGGTAGGAGGATTTCCTCAACTTCGACAGGCCTCCTTTAGATCCCTTTCTAAGGACCCTGGGAATGTCCATTTAAGACTAATGTCACCACAAATTAATGGATACAAAATTATAGAATATTAATAGGTATCTTTTGGCTGATATAGATGGCTCAAAGTGGTGCATATAAGATAAAGGAGGTGTGTTATTTTATATGTGGGGGAGAGGACATACTTGTGATTTCTTAAATGATTAAAATATAATAAAGTTATACTCAAGAAAAATTCTTCCAAATGGACAAATAGTTGAAGGTGAAATTGTATGAGGTCAAATTATTTCTTTAAAATATGATTTATACAAGTTTATTTTTCCAAATTACCCTTATCTCTTAGTTTAACCCCCTAGTAAATTTGTTTTAACCTTAACCTCAGTAATGACTATTTCTATCTTAAATTGTTATAATTTTACATAGAGAGAAAAAATTGGTTCATAGTTGGAAAATGGATGAAATTTTAAACCATTTATCAACCTACTTGTTCTCTTGCAAATTTTTTATTATTTAAAAATAATTTAATAAAATATCATAAAATGTCATTAATGTCATTTTTGACAAAATTCATTTAATTTGAAATTAAATACATCAATCTAATAAAGTAATTAGAATAAAAACTCTTTAAATATATATTATAAATTATTATTAACCATTAAATTCATTTTAATCCATAATTCAACCAAAAATATTATTTTTCATTTTTTAAAATCAATTACTTTAATTTTTCTTCTACTTACACAAACATTATGTCAATGTTTTGGAAATATTTAAGGTAATTACATCACTACTAAAAATATAAAAAAAATACATTATATAAAAGATTAATAATTCCCAAAATAAAATTTAATATTATTTTATAACATATTTCTATCACTATATGAACATATAAAATACATAAAAATCAAGAGAGTGGCATTTTGGAATTTTCTTTCCTAAAAATAATATAATAGACATTAATAAGAACAAATGACATAAAAATTCCATATATTCTAATTTTGGATAGATATAGTAAACGTTTTCCCACATAATGAAATAAATTCATGTCTTGGGTTCATTTTCAGACCTTATTTCATGTCTCTAACCCTCTTTTCCTATTTTACCCTTACTGAGGTGAAAAATATTTATCATAGTTACTATTCATAATGACTAGAAATAAAAGGGACATATTTACCAATTTTGAAAATCTTATTTCCAAATTTGGTATCCATTTTTCAAGTTTCAATCTATAGTAGTTGAGGAAATTAATTTTAATATAAATTCGTAAAAAATATTGAAAAACAGTTTTCCAAAGAATGCATTTTTAACCATAAAAATTAACTTATATAAAAATTAATAAAATTATTGACGAAAATGGAAATAATTCAATTATTGTAATTAAAATGGACTATGTGTAACTTTAATACCAAATAAAAAAAATATAATGGGACTCTAAAATTAATTTATTTAATGAAATGAAATGGCAACATTTGACAAATTGATATTTTTCACTATTCCTTGGAAAATCAATCATTTCAAAAAATTTACAAAGTTTAATCCTATATAAATTTTGAAATGATTATTTCAATAATGATGTTCATTTTATGAAATGAAATAAATAAATAAATGAGGCCAAAATTAATTATAATTTCTATGCACAAAATGCTATAAAAATCACTTTTGAAAAAAATGCATTTTTGAAGCCTAAAGTGACTCATATTCATACCTTCTAATTAAATATCTTGGTTATAATAGTCATATTTAAATAATTATATTTTTAAAATATATATTTTTTTCATACAGGTTAGATTTTCATGTAAATAAAGTTTTTAATCTTATTATTCTTTTAAACTAAATGTTTACGGTGTTACAATTCCTGATTAAATAAAAAATACATATTAATTAAATCACATTATATATATATATATATATTTGTGTTTGTGTGTATGAATATATACAGTAGGGTTTTTCCTGTTAAAAAATCTATGGTAAGGGGGATAAAAATTCACCACTTCTATGAAATGAAATTTTCATATGGAATATCATTTTTCATAATTGAAAATGAGATGTTATTCCAATTTTTATTGATGACACTCGATGTATTTTTTTAGTAATTAATTATATTTATTACATATAATTATTTTCCATTTAGTAAATTAATTATTTAATTTTGATTCTTTTAAATTAAAATTATTTTTGGATTTCCCAAAATATATCCAAATAAATTAAATTTTACATATTCAATAAAAAAACATTAAATTATATCAAAACTGTGGAATATAATAATTTTTATCCCAAAAGTTTTTATTTATTCTGATTTTTTTAAGATATTAAAATAATTTTAAATAATTTACCCATATGAATTATTAATAAAAAAATTAACATTTTTATATGTCTTATTGAATTATCAAATTAAAAGTCCTAATTTCATGTACTTCATTTATAATTGATAATTTATACTTAATTTTGAGAATTTAACAAATTTAATATTTCACCCATATGCTATTTAATATTTTTAGACCCATGTTATCATGATTTACTTAATTGAGTTATGAACTTATAAGAGTGTATTTTGTTTGGTGTTGTGCTAATTGAATTGTTTGGTATTTTTTTCATGTTCATGAACTAAAGGGTGAAAATTATAAAATTTTAAACAAGGTAATTATCCTTCATTTCAGATGGATGGAAATTGATTATTCCATTAAAAAATTTAAACCACATGTCATTAGTATATGTATCACAATTGATGAGGTAACATTATATGAACATTATGAGTGGTCAAACCATCTCAGGGTAATATTCCCATATAAAAAATTGTTTTTTTTTAGAATTTCTGGTTTATTCAATGATCATAATAATGTTTATGACTTACTAAAGGCTATAAGTGACTATTAAATCTCTTTAGATAATTCATAAGAAAGTAAATTAATCTTGGAGTCCCCTTTATTATGTTATGAATCCAATATGGTTGATACAATTTATATCACATGGTGGAATGATTCTAGTTATATAATCCAAATTGAAAATTTCTTTCATGGTATTAAAAAATTAAGGTAACCTATGGTAAGTGATCTTAGAATCTATTCATGAAACAATATGTGCGCACATCTGAAATTATTCGAGAAACTCATTTTAGTATTAAGAATTCGATTTAAATATTATTTAAAAATGATTTTAATTTTTAAAGTTTTCTTAAAACATGATTCCAATATCCACACTTGTATTTTTGGGTTTTACATTCAGTTTTTTAAAACAAATTTCGTTTTTAATCTATGGAAATGAAATCATTGTATGTTGAACTTTATTGAGTGGGTTTTTTCTAGTGGTTTAAAAAGTAATATTGTTATTGATTTTATTAAAGTTCATGTTTGTATTAAAATTGGTGTTATATATGAAAAATATTCTATCTTCTCGAGCCAAATAATATATTATATCTATAAATAAATAATTCAAAGATTGGTATATTATGAAGTACTTAATAATATTGATTTCATTGAATTTGAAAAATGTGTGGATTATATTAACGGTAAGTGAACCAATTAATCAAAGAAGGGTGAAAGTATAAGTTAAACATTATTGTAAATTATACATACAGATATATTCAATGCAAATATGGATTTACTGGGCCATAAAATTTTAATTTCATTTCTATATGGCTATTCATTATATATCTATCTCTACTTGATTCATATTGAAAATAAAATTCCTGATGCCTTTAAAGTCAATATGTCTAAAGTGAAGAAATATTGTGGAAAATAAGTTAAGATAATGATTATAGATTTAGGTGGATAATATTTTGATAGATACACTAGGAATGGACAATTATGTGGTCTATTTATATGGTTTCGTCAATAAAGTGGAATAGTTTCCCAATAGACTATGGTTGGTTCATTGGACTAAAATGGTGTAGTTAAAAGAATAAACTAAAATTTAATGTACATGGTATATATTATGTACTAAAGTAATTAAAAATGGATCATAAATTTTAAATTAGTTTCCAACAAAGGTTATTTCAAAAAACACCTTTTAAAAGTTTTTAGGTTTGTAAAATAATTTTGTAACATGTGAATACCAAGGGATTTCCTTTATAAGTATTATGTTTTAACCCCTAGGAAATAAAGTTATATATATGACCATAAGTTGTTACATTATTGGTTATGTTGAAGGGAATAAAGGGAACGGATTTTATTTTCCATTATGGAACAGTAGAATTATATAATCAATAAATGAAAATTTTCTAGAAAAATAACATGATTAGTAAGAGTGACCTCATTAGAAGTTATTATTAGAATATCATTAAAAAACCTTGAACTTTCCCCATGTGATATATTGATCCTTTTTTATAACACTTCTCATTAACAAATTCTTATTAAAACAAATTTTATTCCACAAACTATTGTTAATCATCCTATTGATCAGGTGGTTCCAGAATGTAAAACTAATTAACAACCAGATGAACCATATTTTTATAAGGAAAATGATCTTGAAAAATTAAGTTGATCTATAAGGGTGCAAATATCAGAAATTTCTTGATAAAATTAGTGTATCTATAAAAAATGGACTATAATATTGGAGTTTAGAGTGATCCTAGAATATTTTCACAAGCTATGAGTTATTAAAAATCAAATTATGGTACGATGAATTAGTGAGGATGTGAATTCTATGAAGAGAGATGGGGTTTTTGGAACTTATTTATTTTTCTCTTTATATCAAACATATTTGATGTAAATAGGTATTTAAACCCAATAAAAATCATTTGGTAACATTTGGAGATACCTGGACTCATGAAGTTTTATTGGATTCACGCAAAAGGTTGGGATAAATTACACTAATAAATTTTCTTCAGTATCTAAATAGTATTCCTTATGATTTTTTTGAACTGGTGGGTTATTTTGATTTATAATTACAGGAAAAATATGTGAAAACAAACTTTTTCACAATACCCTCCCTACAAAGATATCGCAATGAGTGGATGGAGACGGTCACTCCCTGAGTCTTACCTACAGTAGGCCCTAGGATGTTGACAAGTACTGATGGTATAGTGAACAAGAAAATGAGATCCATTAACCAACAAGGGAAACATGAGGAAGATATATATAAGAAGGATGAAGCAAGAAACACCTGATCAGACATATATATATATAAAGAAAACCCAAGTAGAAATTTGAAATTCCAAATAGTACTAAGCAACTAAAAGGAAAACTAACAATACCAAAAAGGTAAATACAGCAGTAAGCCCAAATCCCAAATAGATCTAGCTAAACCATGATCTAGTAAAGTATTTCCCAATCACCAACCAACTACAACTAACTTGAAAAAGATTATATATATGTATGTTATCATAATATTATACTTACTAGGATCCTCCCTGGAGCCTCCCATGAAAATGATAAATAAATCTTACTAAATCATTGTGAACAAAAGTGAAACTAACTCATCACCTAAATAGGTATTCTAAGTTATTAGGATCACCATGGGTAACTCTCAACAATAAATTAATACAAGAGAGGATAAAATATAATAATGAAACATCAAGGGTAACCTACTCCTGATTCCCCACTATTTTGTCTCTCTGGCCCAGCATTGAAAGTCCTGAGAATCTCTCTCCAAATGTAAGTCATACCAAAGATACCTAGGAATGGTTTTTGGGACCATGTTGTATGGAGAAGGAAGTAATAAGAGTTTTCTATTATAGTGTGTTTTATTTTCTTGTCAAAGAAGATAAATCAATTCACTTTGTAAAGGACATGTAAACCTGAAAATGCTTCACTGATTTATATTTCCCAAATATCATAAGTTTTTATAACATGTGATAAAATCCTTATGAATGAAAAAGGGATAAAATGTTATTCTAATAATATTAATTTTTTATTGGAAAGAATGATGTTGTTGGATGATTGGGTAGTTTCAGTACTTTCCATTGAAAATATGATGATTCTAAAGGTGTTGGATCAATAAATATATATATCCTAGAAGATATGGTTAATGGTGAAAGCAGTTTTTTGTTGAATAATACATATGATAGTGAAGTAGATAGATGAATGTGAAAAATGGAAAAGGTTGTATTCAAGTCCAATACATCGAAAAATGGAAACATCATCAAGTGTGTGAAAGATTTAATATGTGTGGGAAAGATGAGGGCACCACAAAAGAGACTTACGTGCCCCACACGACGTCAAATGTGATTTTGCGTGACATGTTAGAATCTTTCACGGCGTGTTAGGACTTTTGTGCACAGGGGTCAGTGATGGATATAAATAAGCGGTGAGACCCTCTCATTTGATAAGCTTGAGACTTAGATAAATCCAAAGCTCTGCATCATGGATGAATCTTAAGTTAAGGGAGTTGCGTGAAAGAAATGGTGTTGCGTTTAAATAGGAGAGGTTGCATGAAATAAGAGAGTTGTGTTCCAGATTGAAATAGTGTGCAATATATGTTTCATGAAAAATTTAAAAACTTGTGTGTGAGGCATAAAGGTTGCATGAAGGACACCTAAAAGGGTGCGTGAAAGATTTGAGTTTAGCACAAGAAGTAAGTTGTGTGCAAGGTAGTTCATATGAGATTCTGGGTTGGAAAGAGAATAATTGGTTTGAAATATAAAACTATGAAAGATTATTAAGAATCACTGAAACATTTTTTCCCTATTTGTGATAAGAGGGTTCACATGTGCTTGAAGATTTTTTTCCAAGTGTTTCATGAGTTTAAGGGTATATCCTATTTGTTGTACTCCACATAAAAGGATTTTTTCTAGTGGATTGTATGGAGCTGGATTATTTATGTATCATATCAAGGTCGTAGCTACTCTTTTTGAGTAGGGAACCTTGTAAATCTTGTGTTCATGTGGTTGTGTGTGTTCAACTGGGGAAGAACTCTTTAACATGAGGTTAAGGTTGTTTCAAATAGAAAGGACACATAAAAAAATATAACATTGATTCACCCCTCCCCCTGTTAGTGATATCTGGATCTCGATTGGGTAACTTCAAAGTCATCCCAGCATGGAACTCATGCACCACATAACCACACCATCCCATATCACATATCAAAAAAGTAACCAAGTAGTTTTTGGAAGCCACCATAGCATGTATAACATATATCAATCATTGGGTAATATAACTCATTCAATTACAACCTATACACTGAGTAAGTACCTCAAGCCATCACAGCCTATAGATTCCATACCTATAATAATCATTTGGATACTCTATCTGGTAATACATGTGTGTGAAATAATAATACACTATTATAGCCCTCTACAAATGTATATGTGAAAACTAACCATTATTCATACCATCTCAAGTAACTACCAGGAGAAGAGAGAGAGGCCATAGGGGGTAGTCGTCCATTCATCCTCCCACTAGGATGTTGGGGGAAACACCCTCCTAGAGTCCACTAGGTGATAGTTTCCCTAATCTACATGGGTGGGGTAGCATATCAAATCAGATAATATACATGATATAATATAGCTCAAAACCACACTATGCATAAAAACTTGTCTTTCACTTAGCTGAATCTAACGTCATTTGGACTCCCAATTGTCACTATTAAGACCACATATCCTACAAGCACACAAGCATATAAAAGATATATATTAAATTCATTATTTACTTTGTATCAATTCATTCTATTTATTAATTTATAAACCCTTAATTAATCAATTACATTATTCAACATTTAATTACATTAATCATCAGAGTGAAATCCATTCCCTCCAGGTATAATCCAATCCAATGACTTGGTTTACCAAGATTAAATTTTTTTAGCATTTTAATTCCATCATTAGCCTACCCAATTGGTTAGGAATTATTGAATTCATTATTAACATCATTCCATATCCAGATACTCTTGTAAAACCATCCTAAGATACCACCAAGAAGAAAAATGAAACCAAACACCTACATCTACCTCAAGCAATGGGGAAAGGAATGTGGATAAAACAAATAGCATGTCCATAGGCCATTTGATTGATTCTTATGAGATATTACAAGCTCCCAGTATCTCATCAATGGTAAAGCACATATTTAAATTGTTCCTTCACCTTTGGTGGACTCCCTGATACCCAAATGCCTATACCAGTGCATCTCTCCATCACATGCATCATCTACTTCCATATTATCTGGGCCTCCTGGCATCCTATCATAACAACCATCCCTGGATCACATCACAACTGAGCCCCCCCCCCCCCCCCCCCCCCACCCACCCACCCCATATCACACATAAGCCCTCTAGTCTCATCCACACTAGTCTCATATCACAACGCTCCTATATAGATCACATCACAAAGCAGTATGAAATAAACAAGCAATAAACAGGGAAAATGGTTCCTCAAAACTAGGCATTTAGCTTTCACATGTAAACGAGCTCTCATAGATCCAAAATAAAGCACTCCACCATCTCAAGAAAATGGGAAACTCAAGCCACAAAAAATTATTTTTATCACAAAAATATTTCTAATTACATCTTGAATTAACCGATTAATTTATTAATAGGTTCCAACAATGGTAAAACTAAGGTATCAAACTATAAAAATCTCTCACAAAGTAATTAAACAATTAACTTAACTTGCTTCCAAGCTTACATTTCAGGTTCAATAGGCTCTCAAATTACAAAAAAAACATTAATTCATTTATCAACATGAATCGAAATGATTCATAAAATTTATCAATTCCATAAATCTTATAAAAGATCAATTAAATTAAAAATTACATAGCATCAATTTGATTATCACAAAATTACATTTACTATTGGATTAAAAATATGCTATTTAATTTATAATCCAATTATTTATCAATTAATTATAAAATTATGTTTTCTATCAATTTTCATCAATAAAAACATGATAATATATAGAATAAACAAACTTTATATTAAATAAATGAATATATATCACACTATCTAAAAAATCAAGAAGTAAATCACTATCATGGTATAAAGAAAAAACATCAGCAACATGTGGTGGCTATCTATTTTCTTTAATCTGGTTCAATATTTATTAAATTATTTACATTTAATTATAAAGAGATAATGAATGGTCAATTAAATATTACATGAAAATTAATTATGATAAGATATGAATCCCCTACCTCAAAATTAATCAATGTTCTTCCCACGAGAACAGACCATGTCCTGAATCTGTTATCACCTCTCTAGCATGAACTGCATCCATCTGAGGATGTTGCAGAACAAGTACACCAACAAAAAACTATAAAATTACATTAAAATAATGGGATATAAAATTATATATCATAGAGAGAATATACATGATGAAAAAAGTTAAAACTAGGAGAAAACATTAGAAAATTGAAGGAATAACACACCTCAGATAAACTCGTGTCACCACGGATCGACGGCAGAAGGCTAGAATCGATCCCTGATAGAAGGGATCTTGAAAGACCTAGAAGGAGGGATATGGATCTTATGGAATGCGAGATATTGGTGTGACTAAATTTAGATTTAGGAGAAAACCCAATCATCTAAAATATTTAATGATGCACAACATCAGTGATCTACACGATGTGTAATCCCCTTCCATTTCAAGAAATCATTAGTGTTTAGTTTTCAACTGAAAACGTGTCACCATTTTATTTTGTAATCTTGAAAATTACAAAATGTGAATCAAACCAACACAATTCATTAACTTCTTGTACACAATTTGGAATAAAAACAAATCATGTATTCTATCTACTTCCATAATTTTTAGCAGCCAACACTTCTGAACTTATTCGTTGCCACCTCTGAACACCATGAGATTTGGAAACATTCAAGTTGTTGGATCTTGAAGATCTGGGACCTTACATTATATACCTCTCAAAAAATTCTCATCCTTAAGAATGGAAATCAAAATAGATAGAAATGAAAATGGTTCATCCAAAAAGCCACCCTGTGAGATATCTCTCAATGATCTTGCCACCATAGAATCTCAACCACCCCATCAGAGGGATAAGGGAAACCCCATTCAACAATTGCAAACAACTCAAAAACACTCTCTTGGAAGATATAACTCTCAAAAGAGAGTAAATACACAAAAATAAAAAATAGGAAACCATATCATAGCTATAAATGTCCAACATATACAAAACTACAATGTTATAAGAGAAGATCTAAACATCAAACAAATCGGGGTATTGAGCATACATCGATGAATCACATTCACAGGTACTCTCTTCTAAATCACTAGGGTTCCAAAAGATATGAAGTAAGGGAATATAACACCCACAAAACACCCTCTTCGGGTGGTCCTAGATCTCTATGGGATGCTCCTCAATGGTCGCATCAATGTAAACATCGATCATGCCCCAATCGATGACATGAGAGTCATCATGATGATAATGACGGAATCGTGACATATGAAAAAACATTGTGTATCTAGGTCTTCTATAGGGGAAGTGATATCTAATACACCATGAATATAACACAAAATAATTCCTAGAAAAGCCTAACCAAATTTGGATAAATCTTACTCCCGTGACCAAGCCCTCTCTGGCCATGATGAGGAATCATCTTCAGGAACATGTGATCTCCAACATCGAACTCTAGAGGTCTCCTTCTATATTCATCATAGGATTTCTAATGATCCTATGCTTGTTACATTCTATCATGAGTTACATAAACCAAATTTTCCATATTCTATACTAGTTCTATCCTGATAATTGATGACTCTCCGACCCCAGTCCAGTATAACAAAGAATGGAAATCTCATATTTACAAAGATTCAAACGGAGCAATATAAATGGTGGATTGGAAACTATTTTTTAGAAAACATGACAAAGGGTAGGTTCATAATCCACAAAACTCCAAAATCCAAAACTCAAGAGTGAAATATTCCTTCAAGAGTTTGGATGGTCCTCTATATCAAACCATTTGTCTGTGAATGAAAAGGAGTACTCAGACGTAATTGAGAACCAAATACATGTTTGAGACTTCTCCAAAACCCGGCGGTAAAAATAGGATCCTAATCAAAGTTGATCATCCTTGGGACTCTATGGAGTCACACCACCTCCTACAGATACTTCCTCAAAAAAAACCACCACTGATATTGACTCCCTAATTTCTATAAAATTGGTTAGTTTTTTCAAATGATCCACTATCATCAATATAGCATCATAGAATCCCTGAGCTTGAGATACACTAGTGACAAAGTCTATCAATATTTCCTCTCACTTCCACTAGTGAATATCTAGAATCTAGAGAAAACCATTGAGAACATGGTATTATGCCTTCACCTTCTAGAGGACCAATCATGGGGAAATAGACTCTACAACTGCATGCTTTAACCCATGCTGCTAAAACTAACCTATCAAAGATTGGTACATATTTTCTAGGCTAGGATGTATCACCAACGGTAAACTATGGAACTTATGGAGAACTATATCATGCATAATTGATGAAAATAAAATCCTTCCCTGGAACAACACTTAGTTCTGTCCATTCTCAGACCAACCGTCAGGGGTGTCACAAAAAACAACTCAGTCTCTCTAAACCTCTGCCTCATAATCCCCCGTTTAGGAATCCTCTACATACAACACCAAATAGGAATGCACTATCATCTGGAAAAGACAAAATTTTCCTCTAACCCTCCCATATCTAGATTCATCTTCCAGAGTTCTTCCATCACTCTCCAAGAATCCCAAGATTCATCCATAGCATCACTACATGACTTCCATCTAAGAACATCAGCTAAAACATTCCCCTTTATTGGAATATAAGATATTTCAATGTCATTATCTAGAAATAAATCCATTCACCAATTTTGATGCAAGTTTAAGTCACCCTAGGAGAAGACATACATCCTGAACTTATGTTCGGTAAAAACCATGAAAGTAATGTCACCAAAACATCATAGAAAACACCACTGCATCCAACTCAATATTATCAGTGGAATAGTTTCACTCATGGGGATGCAACTACTAATGCACATAAGAAACATCTGATATCTTCTATATCAGGAAATATCCCAAGAAAAGATGAAAATGTGTCAGAGGAAACCTTAGGATGAAATAATTATTTTGGAAAACAAAGAACTGGAGTGCTAACCAACTTCTCTTTTAGGTACTCAAAATCTACATTGCATGGTTCAGATCACAACAACATCTGATTAGTTCTATTCAAATCAGTCATAGAAGTAGAAATCCAATAGAAATTGCATATGAATAATTTTAAAATATATAGCAAGACCAAGGAAACTATACACCACTTCTATTGTATTTGGTGATGCCCAAGACACAACCACATGTATATTTGAATGATCCATAGCTAATCCCTTATGAGATACCACAATCCCAAAGAAAAAGTTTTCAAGAGCCTAGAAATCACACTTTGTCAACTTCCCAAACAATTGTGCATGATGAAGAACTCCCAAAACAACATGCAGACTATCTTTATACTCCTCCACAAACATGGAGTACACAAGGATTTCTTCAAGGAAGTCTACCACAGGCTTATCCAATAACTCCCTAAACATTGTGTTCATCAAACCCATGAACATAGTTGGAGCATCCATCACACCTAATGGCATCGAAATGAACTCATAATCTCCATGCCGGCTAAGAAAGGGAATCTTCTAAATATCCTCATTCTTAAGCTGCATATGATGATATCCAGCTTGTAAATTGATTTTCAAGAAACAAAATGCTCATTTTACAAAATCAAATATTTCAAAAATCCATAGAAGAGGATAGTGGTTATTCACCATCACTTGGTTGAAGAAATTATAATCTATAAAAAGTTGTAAGCTTCCATAAGCCTTATTCAAGAATAAAACTAGTGCACCCTAAGGTGACACACTCGGACAACCAAGACCTCGCTTCAATAGACCATCAAGTTGTACTCACATATCTCGCAACTCATAAGGCACCATCATATATTAAGACATGACGAAATCTGACACACCTCATTATAGCTCGATCACAAACATTATCTCTCGTAGATGTGGTAACACCACAACCTCTTATGGAAATACATTAGGGTAATCATCCCCAACTCTAGGAAAGGCCAACTATTGAACCTCTGATCAGCTGAGCATCAGCTCAGCCATCATAGAATATAAGGACAGAACACACCTCTAACCCATATATAGGTTTCTCCCACCAACAAACATTGTTGGATATCTATTAGCATCAAAGAAGTCAACTTCACTCTTGAATCAATCCAAAATATCCCTCACTGAATACAACCAATCCATGTTGAGGATGATGTAATATGGTTTTGTTTGTAAAAATATTCAATCTCTCGAAGAGCAGTGATGACCTAACACTAGCTCACAGTATC
The DNA here is from genome assembly GCA_963277665.1 of Viscum album. NCBI lineage: Eukaryota > Viridiplantae > Streptophyta > Magnoliopsida > Santalales > Viscaceae > Viscum > Viscum album. Next base: position 368,511,554 of record OY728144.1, read on the forward strand.
TATATACATCATACAAGTTAGCTTAACCTCCAATTTGTATAGTGAATGCCAAGGGAACTGTATGACTCTATACCAAATGTTGTGAATCATGCAAAAGGGTTGGTGATATAACTGAGTTTGATGCTCTTGAATAAGAAAAATCATGCACCTAATTAGAAAAAACAGAATAGGGCACCTCAAATGACATCTGGCTTTCCCGGAGCCGGCAATGATAAAGCATAGAGATGTTCAACACCTTCCCAAAGCCATATATGAACCTTCTGATGACCAACTCCACGATTATTATCTACTCTCTAATGATGTGGAGTGTCTCAGTGTTGTCCTCTACCAACCTCATCTCCTCTATCTTGGTCCCAAATTGGTCAACCTTGATTTTGCTTCATTGGATGAAACTGTCTCAACAGAAGATTCTAGAGCATAACACCTGAATACATTGAATTATGAGAATGGTTGGGAACTCCCGTCATTGATAACCTTAGGATCCATAAGAAAAACACACTTCTAATCCCATGTCATAGGTCCGAGAGCCATCACCCTGTAGAAATGAGATTATGAGGTCTACAATATACCATCAAATTAGAGAAAATTATTATATCCTATAAACCTAGAACCCAATACCTTAGATACGCTTCATGGGGAATTCTCATGACTCCTCTCTTATGATGATATGGTTCTGGCTAGACTTATCTCTATAACCTATGATGTTTCTAGAGCCTCAAGATACATCTTCGTCATAAATGGGGTGACCTAAAACTAGATCTCTTGATGAAAAGCCTCCTATATGTTCCTCGCCATGGCCTCCTCATCGGGAAATAGATCTAAATCATATCATATAATGTTTATAAAATAGATATTGAACTATTTTATGGTAGAGTTACCCTGTAGAATGGTAAGAATTTACTTGTGACTGGCCACCTTCGTGGTTGAAGAAATAAAATCTACTCTGAACTAGTCCTAGAACTTCTACCATTAGACTGCGAACCCATTGTGTTCCTCAAGGAATAAGAACCACCACTTCCACACTCCTCCATACAGTATTGTCACAACCAACAAAACCCAGTTCTCCTTCTGAGCACAAATCAATCCAGAAGCTATCTTAACCTCCTCCAACCATTTTTCATGATTGCATCTATAATGGATCCTTCGTACTTATGAAAACTCTGGAACTGAAAATATTGGATTGTCCTTATCCAAGTTTCATCATCATAATCCTCCACTTTTTAGTGATCTGATGCACACCATGTTGAACATCTTCGACATGAACCTAGTGAGGATTCCCACTTGAAGCCATACCTATAAGAATAATGATTTTTTAGAGCTTCTAATACTAGAATATGGAATACGTAACATTAATTAATTAATAAATTTTAATTATATGGTTTATGGTTTTAACATATCCCATGGGCTACCCATTTCTAATTCAAGCGCAAATAAAAATGATTCATGATCCATTCAAAGGTCTCCACCCTACAACTAGTATCACATAATTTTGTAGACTCTGTATACATAAAGGTATATAAATCAGATCATATGGGACCCTTAATAATGAGGTCTCATCCAGTCCCCTATGCTTACATAATTTACTAAATTAAATGACACATTTTCCCTACCAAGCCATACCACATCACCTATGCATAATCCCAACCTCCATACTATCCCTAAAACTTGAACATTTGATACCACTCTGTCTCAACCCACCCACTACAAAGATACCGCAATTAGGGGAGGGATATGGTGACTGCCTGAGTCTCACCTCTGATAGGACCATGGTTAGTGACTACCATGGAAGGAATAGTAAACATGAAAATGGGAGGCATTACCAATTTAGAAAAACATTTGGAAGATATATATAAGAAGGATTGAACAACTATCACCTGCTCCAAAATATATATAAAAATAAATCCCAAGTTCCAACATGAAATTCCATATAGTACTAAACAATTAAAAGGAAAACTATAAATACCAAAAATATCAATATAAAAGTGTCCATGTAGCCAAAACATATCATGTTAAACCATGAGCTAGTAAATTCCATCCTGATCACCAACCTAATCCAACTGACCTAAAAATAGTTTATATATACATAGGGTGAGCATAAGAGTATACTCTATAGGATCTTCCCTATATCCTCTCATGAAAAACATAAAGAAAGTAGTATAAAGTACAGTGGAAAAAAAATGAAACTTAGTCATTACCTAAACAGGTATACTATGTTCCCAACCTCAACATGGATAACTCTCATTATGTAATGCATACAAGGGGGAATATAACATAATAATGAAACATCCAGGGTACCCCACACATGCTTCCCACTAATTTGACACTTTTACCCAACATCACACATCCTGTGAATCCCACTCCAAAAGTAATCCATCCCAAAGACACCTAGGAAAGGAATCACAACATTCACTCCACGAATCACATAACCACACCATCCCATATCACATATCACAAAAGTAGCAAAGTATTTTCATAATCCACCACAATTCGTATGATGTATATCAAACATTAATTATTATACCTTAAGCAATTATAGCCCATACACCAAGTAATTACCTTAATCCATCAAAACCTATACATTATACCAATAATAATCATTTTGATACCATATCAAGTAATACTTGTGTATGAAATAACCAAAATACATAAAATCCCTCTACACACATATTTTGGAAAACTAAGTGTTGTGACTAACAACATAGGTAAATACCAAGAGAAGAGAGCGGGGATAGAGAGGTAGTCAGCCATCCATCCTCTCATTAGGTTATTAGGGAAAACACCCTACCAATGTCCACTATATTCTAGTCTCACTGATCGACATGGGTGGGGTACTGTATGAAATAAAATAATATACATGATATAATGTATACCACAACCAAACTATAGGAAAAACATTGTCTTAAACTGAACTGCAGCTAATGTCACATAGACTCCTAGCTGTCACTACTAATAATAGATATCTTATAACCACAAAAGCATATAAAAGTTATACATTAAATTCATTCTTTACTTTTTATCTATTCATTCTATTGATTAATTCATTAACCATTAATTAACTAGCTACACTTTCCATATTACATTATATTTCATTACATTAATCATCATACTGAAATCAATTCCCTCAAGGAATAATCCAAATGAATGACTTGGTTTACCAAGATTAACATCTTTATGAATATTCATTCTATAATCAACTAACCCCATGTGTTAATAATTATTTAATTCTTTATTATAATCATTTCATATCCAGGTACTCTAGGAAAACCATCCTAAGCTACCACCAAGAAGAAACATGCAAAAAAACACTTTCAACTTCCTTAAGTAGTGGGGAAATGAATACAGATAAAATAGGCATCTCAACTATAGGTTATTTGACAGATATAATAGAGATCATACCAACTTTCAACATCTCATTAATAGGTAAAACCATCTTTAACCAATTTCCTCACCTCTAGTTACCTTGACAACACCCACATGAATATACCAACACATCTTCCCATCATACGAATCATCCACTTTTACATAATCTGATCCTCCCTACCCCATATCATAATACCCATCCTAGGATCATCCATCCCAGGATCATGCATCATAGGCTCAAATCACATTTGGGCCTCCACAAAACACATCAAACATCATCCCTTCAAGATTAGCCATACCAGGTTCATATCATAAGGCATGTATCCTTATCACCTCACAAGGATGAAAGAAATAAAGAGGAAATATATACAGAAATTCTTCCCTTGAAACATTGCATCCATCCATCACATGAAAATGATATCTCACACCTCAAAAATAAGGCACTCAGCCTTCTCATGAAAATGGAAAAATTTGAACCCAGAAAATTATCTTCATAAAAAATATTTTCTTATTCTATCTTGAATTAACAGATTAATTTTTTAAGAAGTTCCAAATTTTAGAAACTTAATGCATCAAGCTATAACATGCTAAAATAAATTAACTAAACAATTAATTTAATATGCTTCTAAGCATACATTACAGGTTCAACAGGCTTAGGAATTAATTCATGACTTTAATACATTTATCAACCAGTATTGACATGCTTCATAATATTTATCAATACATTAATAATATGGAAGATCAATTAAATTAAACATACCAAATTTCTTAATCCAATTAGTTATAAATTAATTTTGGCTTTACATTCTTTACCAATTTCTATCAAGAACAACCTGATAATCCATGTCATACACAAGCATGCTAACAAAGAAAATCTTAGATATCACACTATCTAGAAAATCAAGAGGCAAACTATTATTAGGGTATAAAGAAACAACATCATCAACATGCAGTTAGATTCCAATTTCTTTAATCCATTTCAATATTTATTAGGTTATTTCCATTTCTATCCAAATGGAAAAAGCATGATAAATTTTTTATTTCAAGTAAAAAAATTAAGAGAATCCATAACTCCCCTACCTCAAAATCTGTTAATGTTATTCGCATGAGAAAAGACCACGCTGTAGATATCTGATCACCACCCATGAACAAACTACATCAATCTGAAGACGTCACGGCATAACTGTAAAAAAAACATAATAAAACCCCATTAAAAACATGGGAGACAAAATTTCAGGGCATGGAAAGAAGGCACAGAAGGAAATAAGATCAAAATAGGTGAAAAAAATACAAAACAAAGGAAGAATGAACAATGGATCAACTCGGGTCACCACGGATCGAAGGAGGAAGGCTAGAATTGATCCCTAGGTGAAGGAAACTCAAAATACCTAGAATGAGGAATGTAGATCATCTGTAATGAGAGAGAGTCATAGCTGACAATAGTCTTTGGAGAAAACCTGAGTGGCTAAAACATTTAATGATGGAAAAAATCATGGATTTACATAGCATGTAATCCCCTTTTATGCCCTGTAGTCCTCTGGGTTCGGTTTTCATCAGAAAAAATGTCAAATTTTTATTATTTAACTCTAAAAATTGCATGTTGTGAACTGGACCAGCACAAGTCTTCAACTATACATACATCACCTGAAAGACTTACACATGGAGTAGTCTCTTTAACTCTAGAATCTTCCATTGCCAACACTTCATTACTTATTTTAAGCCTCCTCCAAGCACCATGAGGTTTGGAAACATGCAAAGGGTTGGATACTAAGCATCTGGGCCCTTACAGCCTTCCTGAAAGGTAATCTATATTGGTAGATATTTGTAACGGCATGAAAATTCACCCTATTAGTAAAATAATTTGTAATTCACTATGTCCATTTTATTATATTTTATAATAGACGTGCCTATTAAAAAATTTAAATTTCATAGGAACATTACTTGTCAAGAATAATTTCGACTATGAAAACTCAGAATAGTACGGAGAGATAAATGAAAAATAATAATTCATACAATAATGAAAACTTCATAGGCCCAAATTCTCCCTTGAAGATTATTTTTTCCATAAAAAATACAAAAATAAAGAGAAGAATTAGGAATATGATATAAATTATTTTGGTAACTATACAACCTTGTATGAGAAGTAGTAAATGATGATGTATAAGAGCATTCATGTATATATAGGGTATAAAGGGTAATATGAACATTAAGAGTAGACCATTTAATTACTATTACTTAACCATTGTAATGTGATCCTTATATGACTATTGGAATTGTAATCTGATTGTTAGAATAGAAATTTGACAATTAAGATTGGTAAATTGACTATTAGAATAGTATAATAATATTTTCGAAGTAATACTATGAGTTTTTACCATAATATAATTAAATAAAAGTGTTACATATGATAAAATAAAAGTTTCACACGATAAAGTCATAATTATTTTTTTAATAATATAAATATGATTTATCTTGGTTAAAATAATTTTTATGATAGATTTAAAAGGTTTAAATAAAATATTACTTTAATAAAAAAATTCATGGAACAATATTTATTTTTATAAATATGGTAATATAATTTTATAAAACCAAATCTAATTTATCTAACTACTATAAATGTTTTCATTTCATAAAAATTATTTTAAATAAAATAAGTATTTTATTTAAATATGAAATTCCCTATATTTATAAATTTATTTTGATAAAATTTATGTCATTTTTTATAATCATAACATTAAAATTATATTCTGGTAAATATTTGGTTTTTTATAAAAATGTGGACATTTTTTAATAGTAATATTTGGAAAAGTACAGTATTTTACATTATAAGTTAAATAAATAACTAATTTCATAATGGATGAAGAAATTGATTATGAGGGTTTATTCATGTCATAATATTCTATAATTTCCCATTTAGAGGGTATCATAGTGGTGACCATAGGGTTCTCTCACGATGTGGATGCAGGCTAAGTTTTCAACTGTCACTTTGTTAAATTTTTTTGTTAAAGTTAAAACTAAATGTGGGGATTTAAAAAAGAGTTAAAAAAATAATCAAAATAATATCATATAAAATTTATAAATTAATTTTTTGGATAGGAGGTTATATGTATGAATGATATAAATGTTATAATTGGTGTCCTAGAACCAAATATTTGTACTTTTATTACATGAATATATAATGAATTAAAAAAAAATTAAACATATTATTTCATATTGTTCAATGTTCTACATGACCAAAATGTAATAATGTTTTATAGTATTTTTCATATTGATAAGGTCATAGTAGTTCCCCACTATGATGAGAGCCTTGGAGTTTTATGACAATATTCTTAATATAGTTCTATGGTTGGATAAAGTAATTTGATGGGATACATAGTATATAGACCATTAGGTGAGAGTACTTATAAGAAGTTGAGACTTCTTCCCACGAAGTTCTCACTTGGTAATCTCCAAGATGGGATATTATGAGAATAGACTTTCTAGTAATAATTCCACAAGTTTTGGTGTCATTGAATATTCCTATCATCGAGCGTGTGTAATAGTCCTTGGACTTCAATATTATCATTAATGAATGTAATGACTCACACACTTATATTTGATTACAAAATCCATCACTCCATATATTGGTGGGATGTATGGTATATTGGGTGTGTAACGAATGACATTTTGTCAATGGATAAGTCAAGAGATTAGTTTTCCCTTCCATATTTATGGTTAGATTGTATTTCATGTTATTCATTCTTTAATCTGATTATAATTAACATGTAATCTACATATTAACCATGTTTTTTCGGTGTTTCATTTTCTTAAAGGATTCAGAAAAAATGAAGAACAACTGCAGATTCCATCGAGAAGGGCCAAATCATTGGCCAGTAAAACTAGGTTACATGGAATGCGGTTGGAGAACACGTTGTATACCCATGCACAATATATCTAGATGCGCCACGTAACTAATTAGATGTGGTTATTTTATTTCACACCACGTGTTTATTGGGAGAAACAGGAACATGAAAAGCGGATACAGGGTGTGTAATCGGCATGTACACACCATGTAGTCTAGCCGAGTCAACACAGCGATGCCCCAGGCATGTCACTTGGATATATGGAAATCAAGGTACGTCATGTGTAACTACATGTACACGTCATGTGTTATCCCATTAATGGACAAAATTAAAATTACATTTATTTTAAATTGTAGCATTAAAGAATTATTTTATTTATTATCACACTATTGTGTGTTTTAAATTTTAATAATGGTTTTAAATAATTGTAAATTATCAATTAATTTATTGTAATTAATATGTAATTATTGGTTCTGCCTTTTATTTTCCATGAATGACATTAATGAAGGATGTCTCCAAATAAGATTGTATAATCATTAAGATGAAATAGAATTTATTTATTTATTTATTTATTTATTTATTAATGCAAGAGTGTTTGTCTTAAATAATAAAATAAAAAATAATGAAATCAATGTTAGCCATTTACTTTTGTGTATTTTTTGCCTTTGTGATCATTCATGATCTTAACCAAGACCTATTTATGTGTTGGAATTTATTTAATTAAATGTATTTCATCATTTTTCAATTATTTAATATTAAATTAAAAGATATCATGTGAGTCATACCTCCCTCCTTTATTATGTAGGACCTACATGTCCAAGGATATTTATATAATTATATTTAACCAATACCTTAGTTCCCCTCACCTACATGTGAGTAAAAAATATTTGTAATTAATGGGTCATCCCAAGGCATGTGGGGAAAGATCAAGATGGAACCATAATGATGCCAACTCAGAGATACATAGGTGGACACATGGAATGATGTAGCTCATTCCATGTCCAGTATGAGGAGTTATTTCCCCTATGTCATGGGTTAATTTAATGTCTGCTTATTAAATCATCCTTTAGATAATCTCAAGATCATGTTACTTATTTATTTATTTATTTATTTATTTTCTGTCTAATTCATTAAAATTATATTTATTGATGCAATATTGTGATAACATGAATGGATGAATTAATATGAAAAGATGGAATTTAACTAAAATTGATTATGTGTAAATTTTTTATCCAAGGAGGGTTAAGTAATTAAGTAAACATGAACCTAAATATTAACAAGATATGTAAAGTTTAAAATAAGATAAAAATTATTCCCAATAAAATAAAATTAACCAATATAATATTATGTTAGACTATGCCTTTATTTACTTGATTAGGAACAAAACTGAATAGAACTATGGGTTTGACCAACCCTTGTTGGGAAAATTGATTTTATAAGGGGGGGTTCTTATGATAGTTTTGGGTTGACTTAACCATTTTACATCAAGAGGAGTATCACATTCTAAACTTTTTGTAATTTTGAGTCAACTTTTGAGAAAATCCAAGTTAATATATATAGATTAGGGAGTCTACTCAATGGATCAATGAGTTGCAATCCCATAGTTGGCAAAGACTTGCCTACCTAAATACCTTCAAAATATCATGACCAACCCTTGTTACGGTTATTCTAAGGGGGAATATGGGTTCTTTCCACTAGAATGTCATAGAAACTAGAGATTCCAAGTTCAATGTTGAGTGATATTAGGACTTGATAAAATAGTGGGAGATTTAAAAAATTTAATTAATTATTTCTCACAAAATCGGTAATCAAGAAAAAGTATTAATAATCGACTCTTTTAATTTTATAATAAAATAACAAGCTCAATATCCCTACTATCACTATTGGATAAAGACAATCTCCTCATTGGCAGTCACATTCAGGAGTGGTTGAGATGCCTTCGAGTTGTTCTATTCCATGACCAGAAATATTATGTTCTAGAATCCTCAATGCCTAATCTGCCTACTCAAGAGGCGAGTGAAGAAGAGTTCCTAGTCTTCTATAAACATATGAATGACGTGATCGATGTTCAATGTTTTATGCTTTAATCTATGTCTAGTGAACTCATGAAGTATCGTGAAATCATGGATGTGTATAACATGGTTGAGAACCTCTGTGGTCTTTACCATGAGAGATCTAGAGAATAACAGTTTGAGATTTACAAGGTTCTCCTTCAGAGTAAGCTCGGAGAGGGTTCCCCAGCTGGGCCTCATGTAGTCAAGATCATTTTCTACATTGAGAACTTATAGGTTCTAGGGTTTAAACTCACTAAAGTACTGGGAAACAATCTCATTATGACATCACTCCCTCAAAGCTTCTCCAGTTTTGTTGTGAATTTTAATATGAAAAACATTGATAAGTCACTAGAATATCTTCTTATCCTTTTTTCCCATGTAGATAAATATATGAAGCGTAAAAATCCTTCTGTACTTATGGTGAACATATGAAAATAGAAAGAAATGAGATTTAAGCCCAAAGCTTCTTCATGCCCTTCCAAGAAGAATAATATCAAAGGTGATTCAAGGGAACCTAACGTTCTCTATTTCACATGTGGTAAGAAGGTCCACTGGAAGAAAAATTAAACGCATCTAAAAATCCAAGGGGAAACTTCAGGTGCATTTTTTATCAAGTAAAATTTATCTATTTCTACAAATTGGGTATTATATACATAGTTTTTTTCTCACATGTGTAATAAAATAAAGGAACCAAGTATATTCATAAAAATTGACTGACGTGAGGTAGATATATGAGTAGCCAATAGAGATAAACTTGTTGTTGTAGCTATTAAGGACTACCACCTCACATTATTGACTGGAATGAACTTGGTTTTAAATGATTTTTATAATGTGCCTTCAGTTTCCAAAAAACATTATTTCTGTATTCATAATAGATACATATGGATTCATTTTAAATTTTAAAAATAAATTTTTCTTCTTCTATAATGATATCATTTGTTATGGTAAAGAAAATTTACATAAGAGTATTTACGTGTTGGATTACATGAACCAAGTAATTTAAATCGATAAAAAAATTACTTCACATGATTCATACCACACCCAACTTTGGCATCACCAGCTAGGTCATGTAAATGAAAAATGCTTAAAAAAATTACATCAAGATGGATATTTATATTATTTAGAACTAAAACCACTGGGTGTATGTCGTGAATGTTTACAAGGAAAAATGACCAAATCCCCATTTAGTGGGAAAGGTGATATAGTGTCCCAGTTCCTGAAGCCACCTAGAGGCGCCCCGTACCTGGTTGGTCACATGGACTCAAGATCATTTCCCCAAATGCCAGAGGATGCCGACTAGCAGCGAGGGACTTGGGTGTGATAGTGGGGATACTATGCCATCCTTGGCAGAGTACACAGTGGAAAAGAAACAATAAACAATAACATAAGCAGTACACAATCCATACACAAGTGAACAGCGAAAGACTAGATATGATAAACAGGAGGAGCACATATATATATAGAAATGATGCATGACACATATGTCTTGGAAAGAAGCCAACCAAGTCACAATGTTGAATACAATACAAAGCCAAAGTACAAAATAAATGTAAATAGATAAACTCCTCAGCATCACAATCCTCGGATTTGTCCCATGCTCCCCTGCTCCAATGCAAGTCAAGTACCTGAAGTCGAAGGGTGCTTTCCCTTGTCTATACCTGCAACAATATAATCTATTTGGGCCCAAAAGCATGACCCAAACAGGGTTTGAGACTAAATCCCAGTAGGCAACCACCCGAAGATCTGTGCCTAACAGTTAATGAGTATATGGTAGGTAATAGTGTAGTAAGTAGTAAATAGTAGGCAGTAAACAAGATTATACACAATAGTAAACAAACCAAAGGTCAACAAGAAGTAGTGAAGAAAACAGCTAAAAAAATAGGAATCCCTCTAGAAAGTAATCGCAGCCATCCCTTCTGGACCTATCCACGAAGTACCAACAACCCTCTGGGCAGTACACTCAGCCTAACCCCTCTGGTTTGGTCATACGAAATTATGAGACTCTCTGAGGAAGCATTCTCAGTCAATTCCCCTTATAGTTTAAGGTAGTCAAGGACTCTTTGAGGAATATCACACAGTGAAATCCCATTATAGACCCAAGGTCTAGAGTGTAACACCCTGAGCTTCCATGATACGCTTCTCTTTCAATAATGCAATAGCGTGCATTGTACGCAAGTTCGAGATTCTATCACACCGCGACCAATCAAAATGGCCATTATGAATAGTAATACCCACTTTTTAAAATTATATATATTTTATATTTCAAAATGGACTTCATTTTTTGATTCGGAATATCGAAATTAGCCTATGATGAATTTTTGGTATTTTTCTGAGAACATCCAATTTTTTATGAATAGTGCAAAATACTTAAAAACAACTTTTTTAATAAAAATAATTTATACTGATAAATTATACTATTGATTGGTTTAAAAGTATAATTAGAATATATTTTTACCATTTTATCCAATGGTGTTCATTATAATTAATTTCACTTTGAAATTGGACATAAACAATTGTCAATCTTTTGATATATATTATTTCTTAAAAACACGCTATTTGTTGTGACAATGGGAATTAATTATAAGATTAATTAATGCAACTTATATGTTTGGAATTTTGTAAAATATAAATCATTTTTGAATTCAGAATATCAATTATAGCTTAGGAGGAAATTTTGGCATTGTTCTGAAAAACATCAATTTTTGATGAATAGTGAAACCACTAAGTGGTAGTCAAAAAACTGATTTTTCGTTTAAATGAAACATTACCACTTCTGTGATGTGATTTTCAAAAATCCGACATACATGGTTGTCATTAGGAAGTAAAATGTGTTTCAATGGGATTAAAATAATTTTTGGTGAATAGTATCTTTTAAGATTAATTAATCGCGATTAAAGTTAATTAGTGAAATTTAAGGTAAATATGATATTATAAAAAATATTAAAATACCCTTACACTTGTCCTACCCCTATTAGATGAGTCATGGCCGACCAATACAATCCATGGGTCAACTTGGGGACCCCATGGAGCCACTTTGGTAGGAAAATTACATTAAAAACTTTTTATTTAATGTTAAAATAAAAATGTCACAAACATGAGTTGTTTTACTAAAAAAAATTTAAATGGGGTTATACAAGTAATATTTTTGACTATAAATATTCATTAAAAATATGAAACAATTTCCTACATCATGATATTTTTTTATAATTTTTAGACATTAAATAAATTAAATTATTTATGACACCATGATGATGCAGCGATTACCTCATTATTTAACGATTTAAATAAAATGAAAAGATAATGTAAAATATAAGACCTACACATGTAAAAAACCTATTGGATGGGTGGATTTAGAACTCTTATCACCTTATCCTCGAAATATATAATTTTGGGACCTTTTAAATCCAAAAATCATTTTATAGTAAAGTAACCTTTTATAACATTCCAAGAGTGCCCCTCCTCTCCTCTTATAAAAGACCCCCACCTATACCACCTTACCCACACCTCTCAAGCCTTTGGCTCGGCCAAACCCTGCCCATTTTGTCTCTAAACATCCCACTATTACTCCTAGAGGCCTCACTTTGGTCATAATTCTTCCCAAGGAAGCCTTTGGCTCAAATCAAAAAAGAGTTACCCGATTTTTAGGTAATGTCTTCTCTTATGTTATTGTGTTTTATTTTGCTTCTCCAACCCCTTAAACTCTTTTTATTCCTTTCTTTTCTAACAAAACCAGTATCTTAAATATACTAGGATTTTTTTATAAGAAGGATTCGATCTAAACATACACACACCTGCATCTAATGGTTAAAGAACATATTGTTTCTGTGGATGGCGAATTTCTACCTCACGAAATGATGATTGTTCAACACTCATATAACACCTTCAAAGAAGGCTATTAAGATGTCACTATATTTATATATGATATATAAAATTTTTATGTTTTACTTAAGCTTCGGTATTTTTCATTTATGGCATACCTTTATGGTTTCCATTATGGGTAAACGCGATATTTTCATTTTAGGAAGTGCGGACTACCGCCCCCTGAAAGTGATTTGTATCGTTAATGCCATATGTGGGAGGTATAAAGGATGGAGTAAATGGTATTATACATTATATTATACTTGAATTGTATTATAACTTTATATAATTATAATTTCATTCCATTAAATACGAAATAGAAATGAAAGTAGCGTTCATGCATATGTATGGCTTACTATCTCCATGAATGGTGCATTTAATTTCTTACCTCTAAATGTTATGAATATTATAAATGCATGTATATACTAGATATATATGATATATATGATATCTACATTAGGAATATAATTCGGGATATAATGGATATTTCACCACATGAACAACTTGTAATTATAAGAAGGTTATTTTTGACTCAAGTACCAAAGATTGACAAAATGAACGTTATTAACTTAAATACTTACATAATGTTCATAACATGGTAATAAGTGATATAAAAGGAATAACGAACATGTAAAAGGTTCTTAGGAAAAAAGAAATTAACTCTAGTTTATTATTTAGGAGGTTAAAGAACGATCAAGTCAAGTCGGACACGAGGTAAGGGAACTTCTTAACCCAATTTCCGTTATTTGGGTTAATCTCCCACTTTCATATTATGTCACGATTTTATTATGTCCTATATTGTAGTTTTACTTTATTTATGTGTACTTATAGTGAATAAACATAATATATCTACTTTATTTTAAAAAAATGATCTTTTTAAGGGAACTTCCTAACCCAAATTCCATTCTTTGGGTAAACCTCTTACCTTCAAATTATGTCATCATATTATTAAGTCCTATCTTGTATTTGTACATTCTTTATGTGTATTTATAGTGAATACACATAATAGATATATTTTATTTAAAAAAATGATCTTTTTAAGGTACTTAGTCTCAATCTCCTTTCATTGAGGCATATTTGGTTTCATACACAACTTTCCTTTATACGGTGTATAAACCCCTTTGACTTTTACATTTATTCAAAAGGAATCTTTTTATACGAAGTGTTTTTACTAAACGACAAAAGGAATGTTTTTTCTTACGTATGCGGTGACAACTACTTCTCCGCTGCCGTGACTATTATTTGAGTTTTGGCTTCCTCTACAAGCCATAACTTTTTTTAAATGAAAAATAAATACAAAGTTTTAATTTTACTTTATTCTGGTATTGAAAATGGTTTTGAAAATGTTTTTATTATATCAATGTGTTTTATTGATATATTGTGATTGAAATATCGATATGTTATGTTTCCTTTATGCATGTTTTATGTGATATGATTATGTTATGGTTTATGATATGTTTAAACCTGTTCATATGAGGAATGATTTAGACTTAATAAGTGACCTGCGGAGCCCGTTATAGCTCCTCGATGCATCGACAGGTCTCATGAGACAAACTAGTGTCTTGGCATGAGGCCTTGACAAAATCTTATTTGTAGTCTTGGCATGAGGCCTTGGCTACGTGGTTATGATAGTCTGTCATTATGCATTCCATCATTATGAAATTGGTTATTGATATTGCATGTGATTATTCGACTAGTAGAATATCCTTGTGAGTAAGTAAATGGAATTATTTAATTTTATTTTTTCCATATTATGCTGATGTTAAAGTTTAAAAAGGATTTTGTTTTAGTTATACATTGCCTTAAATGTTAATTTTTATTTATGAAAGCTTCCGCAATATTGTTATCCTAACTGAGCATCTGAGCTCACCCCTTTCAATGTTTTAATATTTTCCAGGATGCGAAGAAGTATTTTATGAATGACCTGCAGGGATAGTCAGAAGAGGATATGATTGTGGACTATGGATACTTTGTTATTGTAGTTTTTCACTTTATGATGTAATGTAACATTTATGAATGTATCTAGTGTTTCCAAGGCCACTAAACTAATCAGTCTTTCGAGAATTGATCTTTGTGATCATGCCAATGCTACGTAATAATGCACCGACTCTGGGTAACATGGGTCGGGGCGTTACAGTTGGTATCAGAGGCAGTTTAGTACTACCCTTGGAAGCTAGATTTAGATAAACTTTGATTAGAGCACATAGCCCAAAGAAAGGCTTTGAGGAATAGTATAGAAGAACTTCCTAGAATTTTGGTATTATAGAGATTTTGTGAGTTTTCCGAGCAATACATCCCTGTCTGGATACGAGCAGGTAGAGGCGGCTCTGGCACAGATGTACCTAGGGGTAAAACCCGAAAACACCGCTTTGAGCTAGACTCGAATGGGAACTGGTGCACGACAATGGGCCTTGTTGAACTCTTGGTTACGACACTCCTGGGGGTTATGCTTATGATAATTCTCGTTTTCTTTACAAACCATTATGAAGGGCTTATGAGTATATAATTCCTCAAAGAAAACATTTTTATGATTATGGATTATATCCATAAATTGTTCAATTTATGTGAAGTGTTTTACAAGTATGGAATTATGTATTTTAATTCATAAACTAATCTTGTTTATGCCATTGTTTAGAAATGGCGCCTAGGGGGAGGAATGGAAACCGTATCAATGCACGCACTCCATTTAGGGATTTCCCTCCTGCTCAAGATAATTATTGTGGATCTGTAGATAAAACTGGTGCTAATCAACTTATTACCATATTGGGACAACTCACTCAGGTTATGAATAATAACCTTACTCTTATGGAGCACCCTGATCCGCAACGTGGAGGATCAATGTTAGACCTCTTCATGAGGAAACAACTGCCAACATTTAATGGGGGTACAAATCCATTAGTAGTTGAGCAATGGATAAACTCCTTAGAGAAAATATTCCACGCCTTGGGGAGTAGCGAAAGAGAGAAGGTTGTCATGGCAGTCTACCGCCTCACTGGAGATGACGATCAATGGTGGTCGCTGATTCAAAAAACAAAGGAAGATGAAGAAGTATCAAGTATGGAATGGAGGGAGTTTAAGGAAATTTTCTTAGAAAAATACATTCCACATGACCATCGAGCAGATATGGAAAGGCAATTTCTGAGTCTGAGACAAAAGGAGGATGAGAATGTCGCAAAGTATGAGGCTAACTTGACAAGGTTTGCGAGGCATGAAGCAGATTATATACGTAACCCAAGAAGTAATATTGATTGTTTCTTTGATGGGTTAAAACCATTTCTCCATCGAGCCTTAGTCTCACAATCTTTCTCATCGTATGAAGACATTGTCTCATGTGCTATAAATACAGAAAAGGAATTCTCTAAATCTTATGACAATAAAGTAAAGTAGGAGAAGAAGAGAACGGTGGAACAAGAGACAGATAAAGGGAAAAAGGGAAAGAAGGATTTTCCATTATGCGATAATTGTGGGAAGAATCACCCGGGTACATTCCTAAAAGGAATGGTAGTTTCTTATAAATGTGGAGAAAAGGTCATCAGGCTCATGATTGCAAGGGAAATAAAGAGGCTATCAATGTTGAATGCTACAATTGTAGGGAAATGGGGAATTATGAAAATGAATGTCCTAAGCGTCAGGGAAACTTACCTCAGAAAAGGCCAAGGGATCAAGGACAATCTTATGCTGTTACTAAAGTTGAAGTGTAATAATTAATGTATTGGTTCTTTTGGACTCAAGGATTATATTCTGGTTATAAGAATCATGTGATATATTTAAGGATTGTACTACAATAATTATTGTTTTCATTAAGGTTTTAATATGATGAAGGTAGTCATATTTTTAGTATGTGACAATAAGAGAAACTTTACTTTGTTTGGGAAATCTGATAAATTGATTTTGGAATTAAGAGACCTTTTAGAGAAAGTCTGGACAGAGGTATTTTGGATAACTATAAAGGTCGGGATGGATTAAGTTAAACTTTGAATAGTATTTTTTATGGTCAAAACATTTTTGAAGATTACTTTGGGAATATTATAATACTATATTTTTAGGAAAAGGACAAATTGCAAGTTGGGTGATAACCCGCCGCATCGAACAAAGCTGTTGGAATCGAACCCACAACCATAGTGCGTCAGACCTTTATTACCTACCACTAGCCTAGAGGAAGTCCTTAGTTATTACAAAATATTTTTCCTAATCTGAATGGTATGTGTTAATATTTGGAACCTTGTACGATTATGATGAATATAATATTATTGAGTTCTAATATCTTGTTGATTAAAAGATGCATTTGTGGTAAAAATTTATTAAAGAATGAAAGTCTACATGACATGTATGTATATTTACTTACATTCTTATTAAATCTAGTAAATAAATTCCTCAACTGTATGAAAGGTAACATAAATACAAAATGTTGTCGGTTAACTTTTCCTACTGGGGAATCAATGATCGTTTAACCAATCACAAGTTTGTGATTTTCTTGTAGTTAAACTTTCTCCTAATGCTATTTTCTACAAATCTCCATCATAACTTGATGGTTTGTTTCTCCACCATATCCATATTTTCATAAAATCCTAGTATGGGATATCTCGGGTGACCTTTGTACTTCTCTTTCTTTCTTTTAAAGTTATATTTTTATTAACCTTATTTCCGATGTGGGTTTTCCACAAAGCTATTCTCTATTTTCAACCTTTTATTTTCAAAGAAAAATTTCAAATTGTGAAGATGCTATTTATTGAAGTAGGGGATAATGTAAAACTTCGAGCTTCCACAATACGCTTCTCTTTCAATAATGCAATAGCTTGCATTGTACGCAAGTTTGAGATTCTAACACATCGTGACCAATCAAAATGGCCATTATGAATAGTAATACCCACTTTTTGAAATTATTTATATTTTATATTTCAAAATGGACTTCATTTTTGGATTCAGAATATCGAAATTAGCCTATGTTGAATTTTTGGTATTTTTCTAAGAACATCCAATTTTTTATGAATAGTGAAAAATACATAAAAACAACATTCTTAATACAAATAATTTATAGTGAAAAATTATACTATTGAGTGGTTTTAAAGTATAATTAGAATATATTTTTACCATTTTATCCAATGGTGTTCATTAGAATTAATTTCACTTTGAAATTGGACATAAACAATTGTCAATCTTTTGATATATATTGTTTCTTAAAAACACGCTATTTGTTGTGATAGCGGGAATTAATTATAAAATTAATTAATGCAACTTATATGTTTGGAATTTGGTAAAATATAAATCATTTTTAAAATATTAATATCAATTATATCTTAGGAGAAAATTTTGGCACTGTTCTGAAAAACTTCAATTTTTGATGAATAGTGAAACAACTAAGTGGTAGTTAAAAACTGATTTTTTGTTTAAATGAAACATTACCACTTCTATGATTTTATTTTCAAAAATCTGAAATACATGGTTGTCATTAGGAAGTAAAATTTGGTTCAATGGGATTAAAATAATTTTTGGTGAATAACAACTTTTAAGTTTAATTAATCGCGATTAAAGGTAATTAGTGAAATTTAAGGTAAAAATGATATTATAAAAAGATGAAAATACCCTTACACTTGTCCTACCCCTATTGGATGAGTCATTTCCGACCAAGACAATCCATGGGTCAACTTGGGGACCCCATGGAGCCACTTTGGTAGGAAAATGACATTAAAAACGTTTTATTTAATGTTAAAATAAAAATGTCACAAACATGAGTTGCTTTACTAACAAAAAATTTAAATGGGGTTATACAAGTCATATTTTTTACTATAAATATTCATTAAAAATATAAAAATATTTCCTACATCATGATATTTTTATATAATTTTTAGACATTAAATAAATTAAATTATTTATAACACCATGATGATGCATTGATTACCTCATTATTTAACGATTTAAATAAAATGAAAAGATAATATAAAATATAAGCCCTGTACATGTCAAAAACCTATTGGATGGGTGGATTTAAAACTCTTATCACTTTATCCTCGAAATATATATTTTTGGGACCTTTTAAATCTGAAAATCATTTTATAATTAAGTAACCTTTTATAACATTCCAAGAGTGCCTCTCCTCTCCTCTTATAAAAGGCCCCCACCTCTACCACCTTACCCACACCTCTCAAGCCTTTGGTTTGGACAACACCTTCCCAATTTGTCTCTCCACATCCCACTCTTACTCCTAGAATCCTCACTTTGGGCATAATTCTTCCCAAGGAAGCCTTTTTCTCAAATCAAAAAAGAGTTACCCGATTTTAAGGTAATGTCTTCTCTTATGTTATTTTGATTTATTTTGATTCTCCAACCCCTTAAACTCTTTTTATTCCTTTATTTTGTAACAAAACCAGTATCTTAAATATACTAGGATTTTTTTATAATATTTATTTGAGGTACACCTGCACACACCTACATATAATGGTTAAAGAACATACTGTTTCTGTGGATGGCGAATTTCGGCCTCACGAAACGATGATTGTTCAACACTCATATAACATCTTCAAAGGTGGCCATTAAGATGTCAATATATTTATATATGATATATAATATGTTTATGTTTTAATTAATCTTCGGTATTTTTCATTTATGGCATAACTTTATGGTTTCCATTATGGGTAAAAGCGATATTTTCATTTTAGGAAGTACGGACTACCGCCCCCTCAAAGTGATTTGAATTGTCAATGCCATATGTGGGATGTATAAAGGATGGAGTAAATGGTATTATACATTATATTATACTGGAATTATAGTATAACTTTATATAATTATAATTTCATTCCATTAAATATGAAATATAAATGAAAGTAGCGTTCATGCGTACGTATGGCTTACCGTCTCCATGAACGGTGCATTTCATTTCTTACCTCTAAATGTTATGAATATTATAAATGCATGTATATACTGGATATATATGATATATATGATATATACATTAGGAATATAATTCTGTATATAATGGATATTTCACCACATGAACAACTTGTAATTATAAGTAGGTTATTGTTTACTCAAGTACCAAAGATCGACAAAATGACCGTTATTAACATAAATAATTACATTATGTTCATAACATGGTAATAAGTGATATAAACGGAATAATGAACATGTAAAAGGTTCTTAAGAAAAAATAAATTAACTATATTTTATTATTCAGGAGGTTAAAGAATGATCAAGTCAAGTCGGACAGGAGGTAAGGGAACTTCTTAACCCAATTTCCGTTCTTTGGGTTAATCTCCCACTTTCAAATTATGTCATGATTTTATTATGTAATATCTTGTATTTTTACTTTATTTATGTGTAATTATAGTGAATACACATAATAGATCGACTTTATTTAAAAAATGATCTTTGTAAGGGAACTTCCTAACCCAATTTCCATTCTTTGGGTTAACCTCCTACTTTCAAATTATGTCATGATATTATTATGTCATATCTTGTATTTGTACACTCTTTATGTGTATTTATAGTGAATACACATAATAGATATATTTTATTTAAAAAAATGATCTTTTTAAGGTACTTCGTCTCAATATCCTTTTATTGAGGTATATTTGGTTTTATACACAACTTTCCTTTAAACGGTGTATAAACCCCTTTGACTTTTACTTTTATTCAAAGGGAATCTTTTTATACGAAGTGTTTTTACTAAACGACAAAAGGAATGTTTTTTCTTACGTATTCGGTGACAATGACTTCTCCGCCGCGGTGACTATTATTTGAGTTTCGGCTTCCTCTACAATCCATAACTTTTTTTAAATGAAAAATAAATAAAAAGTTTTAATTTTACTTTATTCTGGTATTGAAAATGTTTTTGAAAATGTTTTTATTATATCAATGTGTTTTATTGATATCTTGTGATTGAAATATGGATATGTTATGTTTTCTTTATGCATGTTTTATGTGATACGATTATGTTATGATTTATGATATGTTTAAACCTGTTCATATAAGGAATGCATTGGACTTAATAAGTGACGGGTGGAGCCCGCTATAGCTCCTTGATGCATCGGCATGTCTCATGAGACAAAATAATGTATTGGCACGAGGCCTTGACAAAATCTTATTTGTAGTCTTGGCACGAGGCCCTGGATACGTGGTTATGATAGTCTGGAATTATTCATTCCATCATTATGAAAGTGGTTATTGATATTGCATGTAATTATTCCACTAGTAGAATATCCATGTGAGTAAGTAAATGGAATTATTTAATTTTATTTTTGCCATATTTTTCTAAAGTTAAAGTTTAAAAAGGCTTTTGTTTTAGTTATACATTGCCTTAAATGTTAATGTTTATTTATAAAAGCTTCCGCAATATTGTTATCCTTACTGAGCATCTGAGCTCACCCCTTTAAATGTTTTAATATTTTCCAGGATGTGAAGAAGTATTTTATGAATGACCTGCAAGGATAGTCAGAAGAGGATATGAGTGTGGACTATGGAGACTTTGTTATTGTAGTTTTTCACTTTATGATGTAATGTAACATTTATTAATGTATATAGTGTTTCCAAGGTTACAAAACTAATTGGTCTTTCGAGATTTGATCTTTGTGATCATTCCAATGCTACGTAATAATGCACCGACTCTGGGTAACTGGGGTTGGGGCGTTACATAGAGACTCTCTTAGGAAGCTCACTCAGTCAATTCCTCTTATAGCCTCTGGTGGATCACAGACTCTCTGAGGAAACTCACTTAGTCGATTACTCCTATAGCCTAGAGTGGTTTAAGGAAATTCAAACAAAACAAAGACTCTCTAAGGAAGCTCACTCGATGTACCCCCGTATAGTCTATAAATCTCAAGACTCTCTGAGGAAGCTCACTCGATTTTTCCCTTTATAGTTTATAATATCCAAGACTCTCTGAGGAAGCTCACTCAGTCTATCCCCTTATAGTCTATATAACTAGGTTCTCACGGCCTCATGCCAGTCAGTGCATAAAAATGCTATAATTCCAATGTAAACCTACAAATCTACTTGGCTAACCAGTCAACAACTTAACAAGCATGTCAGGGAACAACACTCCATCCAACGATCACAAGGCATGGAAAATAGGTATAACGGATAAAGGCTGAACAAGACCAAAAGGTCGTAAATAGAATGAGGCATGGGAAAAACATCAAATCATTGCAATTATACTATTAATAACCAAATTACCTATACACAAGCATACAAGAAATGCAGGAAAAACAACGGGGGGAAAACAGTAAACACACAATACCCCGTTCAAGGGTTTTGGTGGAATTTGCACATAAAACTCAAAGACTTTGAATAGAAAGGCACAAATCACCTACCTTGATGCTAGGAGATCGGTATACATGGACCACAAGGATTGAATCTCCTTAGAACGTCATAGATCTATGAAAATGTCCAAAATGCTCAACCCACGATAGCATGAGAAAGAGGAGGAATTGGAAAACAAAGCTCTATGAGAAGGAAGAGATTACCATTGTGGTTCTAAAGCAACTGATAGTGGTCGATTTAGAGAATGAATAGAGGCATGGGGGCTCGAAGGAGATTCACAGCTATACAAGATGCTCTAGGTTGAAGAAGCTGGAGAAGTTTGTTCTGGTGATTAGACGTGACCCCAGTCCGTTTAATGAAAAAAAAGTACATGGCGTGTACTTTTGGAGTACATGGAATGTACTAGTCTTTTCCGTACTCTGCTTTAAGAGGCCTCCACATCACCCCACATGACCGTGTGTGTGGCCTGGACACGGCCAACACACGGCCTCGCGCGGCATCAAAGTACAGTACGTGTACTTATAAAGTACACGGTGTGTACTTCCAAAATTTCAATAAACTCCACTTTTATCAAAAACTTCAGAAAAAAGAAAAACTTACCTAAAAGAAGGTCTGGGTTCTTACAAACTTCCCCCCTTAAAGAAATTCATCCCTGAATTTCACTAGCGAGGTGTGAAAGATGAAACCCCAAACAGCTCCGGCCACTGTGATCATACATCAGCCTCCCTCTCCCAATTCTCATCCTATACACGCTTGTGCTTCCATAGCGCCCGTACTAGAGGAACAGACTGGCCACGGAGGACATTCATACTGTGATTGACAATCCAGATAGGATTCTCCTGAAACAATGCATCCTCTTCAAGACGAGTCTGAAAAGTAACGTCGGAGCTGAGAAATTTGGAAGACGTCGGGCATATCCTAGTACCTCTAAGGTAACTGTAACTGATAGGAAACCCGCCCAACTCTCTCCAAAACCTCAAACAGCCCAACATACCGTGGTGAAAGCTTAACCTGTCTCTGAATCCTCTTATGTCCCAACCTCGGTGTGACACGTAAGAAAACCTGATCCCCGACCTCGAACTCTAGAGGTCGTCTCCGCTGATCAGCATAAGACTTCTGTTGAGACCGTGCCATAACCATCTTCTTCGGAATCAAATCTATCATCTCTGAGGTCTCCCTAACAAGATGAGGTCCCATCAAAGCTTCCTATCCTGTCTCTAGCTAGCATAAAGGTGATCAGCATGACCTACTGTATAAATCCTTGTAGGGTTTCATCTGAATAGACACCTGAAAACTGTTGTTTTAGGAGAACTCCACAAGAGGTATATGCTTCTCCCAAGAACCTCCAAAGTCTTGAATGCAATCTCGGAGCATATCCTCAAGCAACTGAATTGTACACTCAGACTGGACATCTGTTTGGGGATGGTATGTTGTACTCAAAAGTACCTGTGTACCCAAAACCTTCTGAATCCCCTTCCAGAACCGAGAAGTAAAACGTGCATCCCTGTCTGAAACATTGGAGTGCAGAACTCCATGCAGACGTACAATCTCTCGGATGTACAAATTCCCCATCTCATCAACACTGAAGGTCTCCTTGATTCGAAAGAAGTGAGAAACCTATGTGAGTCTGTCAACGACGACCCATACAGTATCATTCCCACGTGGGGATCTTGGTAAACCTGTCACGAAGTCCATCACTACATCGTTCCACTTCCACTCAGGAATGGGTAACTACTGTAAAAGACCTTCTGGTTGTTGATGCTCCACTTTCACCTGCTGACAAGTGGAGCACCTCCTCAAAAAACCAGCAACATCTCTCTTCATACCTGGTCACCAATACTGGTGGTGTAGATCACAATACATCTTGGTGACGCTAGGATGAACTACCCAAACTAAGGAATGAAAATCCTGCATCAGCTCCTCGCGTATGTCTTCTGGCACCCATATGTGTCCCTAGAAATGTAAGATCTCATCCTTACCCACTGTCCATCCAGGAAGAGGGTCCTCTCTTAACACACACTCCCATAGGACTAGCCCTTCTCAGTCTGATAGTTGTATCATCCATACCTGATCAAGAAGTGTAGATGTAACATCTACAGAAGATAGAAAGGTTTTCCAATATCTGTCGTGCACCTCCAAATGCATCTTAGAGAACGGAGCCATAAGCTTCCACTAACTGCTGGACTCATGAACTGCATGTATCTGAGTTATCTGGCTCAATGCATCATCCACTGCGTTTCCCTTTCCTAGCATATAGGCATGCTCAAAGTCAAAGGACTGAAGATACTCAACCCACTTGCACTATCTCAGATTCACATCACGCTGAGTGAAGATGTAATTTAGACTCTTATGGTCGGTGAACACCACAAAGTTCTATCCCATAAGATAATGTCGCCAACAGCGTAAGGCATAAACAACCACTGCCACATCCAGATCGTGTGTCGGGTAATTCCTTTCATGTGGCCTCAACTGCAGAGACTCATACGCAACGACTCCATCTCCCTGTATAAGTACAGCTCCCAGCCTAATACCTGAAGCATCACAGTATACTGTATAGATCTTTCCCGACTCTAGAAAGACTAGTATCGGTGCTGGCGTCAACCTCCCTTCCAGCTACTAAAAGGATGACTCACAGGAATCTGACCATAAGAACTTTACCCCTTTCTTGGTCAAACCTATCAGTGGAGCTGTTAGGTGTGAAAAGTCCTGTATAAAACGTATTTAGTATCCATCCAACCCTAGAAAACTCCACACCTCGAAGAAATTCTTCGGCTGCTCCCAGGAAACTATGGCTCTAACTTTATCTAGGTCTACTGATACTCTTGTCTCTGAGATAACATGACCCAATAAGTGAATCTGATCCATCCAAAAGTGGCATTTCGAGATATTATCATATAACAGATGCTCTCTTAGTATACCCAAAATGAACTCAAGATGGGTAGCATGGTCGTGTCGAGTGTGAGAGTACACCAGGATATCATCCATGAAAACCACCATGAAAGAATCCAAGTATGGATGGAACACTCGGTTCATCAGTTCCATGAAAACTGCTGGTCCGTTCGTGAGACCGAATGGCATAACCATATACTCGTATAGACCATACCTACTCTGGAAAGCTATAAGAGGTATATCAGATGGTCTAATGCGCAACTGATGATAAAAAAACCTCAAATCAATCTTCTAGAACACCTGGTCTCCTCAAAGCTGATAAAAGAGGTCATCAATCCTTAGCAAGGGATATCGGTTCTTGACCGTCAACTGGTTCAACTTATGATAATCAACATAAAGCCTGAGGTTTCCGTCCACCTTCCTTGCAAACAGGATAGGCGAACCCCAAGGAGAAGTGTTGGGTCGGATGAAACCCTTTGCCTGCGACTCCTCCAACTACTTCTTGAGCTCCTGCAACTCAGTTGTAGCCATCCTATAAGGAGGAATGGACACCGGTACTGCTCCTGGAATGAGCTCAATAGGAAATTCTACCTCACTCTCTAGAGTCAAACCCAAAAATTCCTCTGGAAAGACATCTCTGAAACGATCCACCACTGGAGGAAATTCTAACTATAAAGTCCCCTGGTCATTCCGATATAGACTAAAAAACTGGATTGAAACTCCTCCTAGCCCATGATGCTCGGGTCCTGCTTGACTCTCCTTGACACCCCACTCGCCTCTTTGAAGAAAAGATCCACCCTATGGTGATACGAAACTCACCCTACAGCGATAGCAATTGATGAATCTCTGGAAGGGTACTAACCAGTCCATTCTGAGAATGACATCATAGCTCGTCATCTCTAGAAAATAGTGGTACCATAAAAAGTGACACTCTACAACCTCAAGAGGGCACTCTCTGCACTGACATACACTAACTATTCTTGTCCCCAACGGTTTGTCTAGAGTCAAAGTATTGGTAGAGGAAAAGATGCAGAACCCAAGTTTCTCAACAACATCAAGAGAGATAAAGCTATGCATAGCACCAGTATTGAAAAGAGATGAAGATAAAATTGAGGCTACTAAGATCATACCTCGAACTGTGGAAGGTCCGAGATCTTGCTCCTGATGGGTCTACTCCACTACGAAATTATGGCATGTACCGCGTCCATGCACCCATGGCTGACCACTCTGAGTTGATCCACTATTCTTTCGCATGTAACTTGGTGACTGACCACCACGGTTGCGACATCCACCTCGGCCCAAATAGCCAACAGAACTCCAGTTCCCATACTGGTGAGAAACTGGCACTGCATCTCTTGAACGTGGGGTTATATAAGAACCCCTACCACCAGCTGTAGGTGACAAGATCTGACAGAAATGGTGAAGATAGCCCATCTCTCCGTAAGATCAGCACTCCGTCGGGTCTCTCTGGAACTGAGGCATAGTATGCCTGCTCCTCCCACACAGGTAGCATACTACCTGGCTACCCAAAGATACATTCTGCCTACTCTAATCTCCTCGATCAGACTCTCGAAGGTGCTTCCTTCTATCAGTAGGAGGAACAATGACTCTAGGTGTCGAACCACTATGGCTCACTGCTCCAGAATCCCTCAGATTGCGCTCATTGATCAGCGCCTGGTTGACAATAGAAGATATCAAAGTCAACCTTAATATGTTCACCTGCGAGTGGATGTCGTGCCTCAGACCATCCTCGAACTTCCACGCAAGGAACATCTCATCGCCTCCTTGAATAGGCGTTAAACTCTGTTGATCATTAAAGTGAGATGAGTACACCATAACAGAAATAGTACCCTACTCCAGACTCATAAAATCCTGGGATCGATTGGCCCCCAAGGTCTCTGGGTAGAATTAATCATAGAAGATGCACTGAAACTCATCCCAAGTCATACTATGTTGGTGCCCTGACTGTGAGATCACCTCCTACCACCTCTTGGCGGAGTCTCGGAGCATATAGGTAGAGAGATTCACCCTCTTATCTAAAGGTATCTCCAGGTGCTCGAAAATTATCATCATGGCCTTTATCCATGACTCTATAGCATGATGGACCCCATCCCCTGAGAAATTAGGAGGATGCAACTGCTGGAAAACCCACGTCAATTCTTCCATCGACGGGGCAGGAGGCGGCGCTCCCTGGAAGGTCTGCATCATCCTCAGAAAATCTTTCCTAAACTACGCATCGGCGCCTGTAATTGGTATAACCACTGGTGCCAAGGCTGCCACAGCAGGAGGATCTGTATGAGATTCTTGATCGGCCATATCCGATGTCTGATCACCATCTAGCAGTTGATGTACAACCACAGGATGTCTCGGTGGCAGAGCTCTGAATGGTCAAAAGCATACCTTAGATTCAGGATTATCAAATACTATGAACGCAAGTGTATAATAGGGGAAGAGGGGAATGAAACATCCAATTTTTACAAAACATGACTACAGGGCGTGTATAAAAACTACATGGTGTGTTCTTTAAAGCCATTCACATGGGCATGTACTTCTGCCACAACTGGTCATGTAACACCCCAACCACACAGCATTTTTCCCCACACACGGTGTGTACTTGAACTCTATACCCTGACTGGCTCTCCTTACACGGCTAACCCACACAGTCCTCTTAATCGTAGACTAGAAGGCATGTTCACGAAGGACATGGCGTATACTAGACAAGGTTTCAATGAACCGTGTTGTTAGTTACACAGCCGGCTACATGGTTCACTCTACACGGCGTGCTCCCCGTACACATGATGTGTACTTGATGATTTTCCCCGACCCGTGTTTTTCGTTAAACGTTCGGGTACTTAGGTTACATGGCACGACATGTGAAAACAGGACACGACATGTATAGTCGAAGTTTCATCCATCCGTGTAGTTAGCCACACGGGTAGACACACGGTCACTACAACACGACGTGAACGTACTGTACACTGCGTGTTCCAAAAGATTTTTCACAACCCTGTGTTTCCCACACAGTCAGTGACATGGTTTAAATACTACATGGTGTGTATTAATAAAGTACACGCTGTGTATTCTGGGTTTTTTTGTGCAGAAGCTCAGAAACTTCTCTGAAGCCTAGAAAACACAGAAAATAAGAGTTAAGGTGCCAAATTCTGATCTGTGAGGGCCCATACTCCCCGCGAATCAAAGCTTGGAATCTTATACAAGTCATTATAAGGAAACCAGGCAATGATCCACCAAATTCCGGTCCATGAAGGCCCAAAACACCTCAAGAACCAAATTTTGGTGTCCATCTAAGAAAAGTACTATACAAAAAAATTCTCTATCAAACAACAGTGTTTCTATCAAATCATCTATCACAAAAGCATTCATAATCTACACAAAGTCTATCACAACTACATGAAATTGCTAATGCATCCTAGATGGCATGGAAAGAATGAAAGATATGTGATTTCTTACGAGTTTCTATATGATGCATGAGATGGAATACCCTCATCTCATCGGGTTGCGACAGAAATAGAACCGAAATAACAACAACGGTAACAATAAAAATCATGTGAATCACCCAACAGTGAAATCAAATCAACAGTAAAATTGCAAAACCTGAAAAACAAAATTGCAATAAACGAGGTAGATTTTCTTTTCCATGTACACTGGTTAGCAACTCTCAGGCGCAGCTTATTACCAAGTACCTATTTCGTCCTATCCTTCGCTATAGGCTCCAAACAGTAAGTCAAGAGAAAATAATTCCTCTAATACCACTTTGTAACATCCCAGTTCCGGAAGCCACCCAGAGGCGCCCCATACCCAGTTGGTCACATTTCCTTAGGCGCATTTCCCCAAACGCCAAAGGTTGCCGACTAGCAGCGAGGTCCTTGGGTGTGATAGTGGGGAAACTATTCCCTTCTTAGTAGAGTACATAGCAGAACAGAAACAATAATACAAGCAGTAAACAATCCATACACAATTGAACAATGGAAGACTCAATATGATAAACAGTATGAGCACATATATATATTGAAATTATGCATGATACATTTGTCTAGGAAAGCAGCCAAACAGGTCACAATGTTGAATACAATACTATGCTAAAGTACAAAAGAAAAGAAAACATATAAACTCTTCAGCATCACAAGCCTCGGCTTGGTCCCATGCTCTCCTGCTCCAGTGAAAGTCAAGTACTTGGAGTCAAAGGGCGCTCACCCTTGTCTATATCTACAACAATATAATCTTTTTGAGCCCAAAATCATGACCCAAACTGGGTGTGAGACTAAATCCTAGAAGGAAACCACCCGAAGATCTGTGCCTAACAGTCAGTGAGGATATGGCAGGTAATAGTGCAGTAAACAGTAGGCCGAAAACAAGAAGATACAAAATAATAAACGATCCACAAGTCAACAAGCAGTAGTGAAGAAAATAGTTAAACACAAAAAGGAACACCTCTAGGAAGTACTCACAGCCATCCCCTCTAGACCTATCCAAGAAGTACCAACAACCCTCTGGGCAGTACACTCATCCTAACCTCTCTGGTTTGGTCATACGAAATTATAAGACTCTCTGAGGAAGCATGCTTAGTCAATTACCCTTATATTCTAAGGTAGTCAGGGACTCTCTGAGGAAAATCACGCGGTCAAATCCCCTTATAGCCCTAAGTTCTAGAGACTCTCTGAGGAAGCTCACTCAGTTAGTTAATCCTATAGCCTGGAGTGGTTTAAGGAAATTCAAAAAAAACGGAGACTCTCTAGGAAGCTCACTCGGTCTACCCTTGTATAGTCTATAAAGCTCAAGACTCTCTGAGGAAGCTCACTCGGTCTATCCCCTTATAGTCTATACTATCCAAGACTCTTTGAGGAAGTTCACTTGGTATATCCTCTTATAGTCTATAGCACCAGGTTTTCACGGAACCATGCCAGTCAGTTCATAATAATGCTATAAGCCCAAAGTAAGCCTACAGAGATACTTGGCTAACCTATCTACAACATAATAAGCATGTCAGCGAACAACACTCCATACAACAATCACAAGGCATGGAAAATAGGTATAATGGCCAAAGGTTGAACAAGACCAAAAGGTTGTAAACAGAATGAGGCATGGGAAAAATATCCAATCATAGAAATTACCCTCATACATAACAAAATTAACTCTACACAATCATACAAGCAAGGCATTAAAAACAACTCGGGTAAAACAGTAAACACACAATACCCCGTTCAAGGGTATTGGTGGAATATGTACATAAAACTCAAAAACGTTGAACAAAAAGGCACAAAACAACTACCATGATGCTAGGAGATCAGTATACTTGAACCAAGAGCCTTGAATCTTCTTAGAACATCATAGATCTATGAAAACGTCCAACATGCACAACCCACGATAACTTGAGAAAGATGAGGTAGTGGAAAACAAATCTCTAGGAGAGGGAAGAGATTACCACTGCAGTTCCAATGCAATTGATGGTGGTTTATTCAGAGAATGGATGGAAGCTCGGGGGATCGGGGGATATTTTTTGTTGTACGGGATGCTCTTAGTCAAAGAAGCTAGAGAAGAAGCATGTTCTAGCGATTAGACGTGACCCCAGCCCATTTAATGAAAAAAAAAAATAAAGTACATTGCATGTACTTTTGGATTACACGACATATACTAGGATTTTCTGTATTCTGCTTTAAGTGGCCTGCACATCACCCCACACGACCGTGTTTGTGGCCCAGACACAGCCATCCCACGGCCTCGCGTGGCATCGAAGTACCCGACATGTACTTATAAATAACACGGCGTGTACTCCAAAAATTTCCAGAAACTCTTCTTTTCTCAAAAACTGTAGAAAAAAGAAAAACGTACCTGGAAATAAGGTCATGGTTCTTACAGGTGAAAGGGATAAAGTGATTATTGAATTAGTTTACACCGATGTGTGTGGACCATTTACTATTGAAATAAGGGGTGGGTACTTATACTTCATAATTTTTACTAATAATTTTGGTAGATATTGATATATTTACTTAATGAGGTATAAGTCATATTTTTTTAATAAATTCATGGAGTACAAGAATGAAGTTGAGAACCATGTGTTGGTGCCAAAATTCGTCCCTTGGGCAAACAACCCCCGCCCCCCAAATCCCAAGCAATCCTTCCCTATAGAGAAGCCACACAGAGAAGCCTCGTAAAGCCCATTTGGCTCTACAATTGACATGAATCTGTGGGAAAATACTCCTCTTTGGCCACAGTGTTACAAATGAAAGAGCACTCTATAGCTACGACACACTTGAGAGAGTGCTCTATGACACCACAGAGAAGCTAATAGAGAACTTCATGACTACGATGCACTAGATATATCCCTCTGTGAGGGTCTCATAGTAGTTGGTGGAGAGCTCTATGAGTCTAAGGAACTTGATGGATTTGCCTCCAATTTCGAGGTCCAATTCCTTCATGACTCGACCTATGAAATTTTTGCGGCCTCTTTCCTATAAATACCAGAATTCCCCAAAACCCAAAGCACAGATACCCTGACCTTTCCCCTTCTCAACTCTCAAATCATGAATCACCCTATGCTCTATGAAACTTTGATAAAATTAACTCTTTATGATATTTGATCATTTCTAAACACCTTTCTCTATGGTCATATTCAACCACTCTTCAAGTAGGGAAGCCTTTTGCAAATCTTGTTGTCCATCGCAATGGAAGGAGATTCCCATGGGAACTCATGTCTTCTCAATGAACTCATTCTTCACAAAGAACCTTCCATGAACATGTGAACCCCAAACTAAGGAAGGATCATTGTTCTCTGCATAGTAAATTTATTTGAAATGTTTCACTTTTCAAGGCACCCATGTTACGTGAACTCAAACTTCGTGAAAGCACTTAAACATACAGAAGAACTATTTGTACGCATGTATACTCCATGCCAATTCTATAACACTCTACTTCATGAAGCATACCCCTTCCTGAGTTCTCTCCACTTTGTGGAGCACCAGATCTTCGCAAGGTCCCTTCCTATGAAGCCCTTTGCTTCAAAAACCCTACTTATCCCACACGGCCCTGAAGGTTTTTATAATGTGATTTCAATGTACCTTAGGAGGTGCTTCATGTTGTGTTTATTTACCTCATGCTTATTCAAATAGAAATTCTAATAGTTATTCCTTATTTTCATAGTCATGATAACGTGTTCCCTTCAATGGATCACTCCACAACCCTCTCTCCATACGGAATTACTTGTGTCTTCCCTTCACCAAGGGTTTAGGTGCACTGGTAATGTAAGTCTTAGGGGTGGGGAGAAAATACCCATCATTTGAGATGAATGAATTTAAATGGACAATCACCATCATCCCCATCACATTATGTTAAATTGTATCCTCGCCCCATGTGATATACATGGGATTCCCCACCTTGGACATTTTACACACCCACTAGTCTCGGCGGGAGTGAGATCTTCCTCACATGGAATGAGATCCTCCTTGTAGGGAATGTCATATATCCATGGGGGAGGTTAACCATATTGATGTAATTCCCTAGCCTTTTTTGGTGGAGGTAGCACCCTTTCTCCTCCTCTCTTCTTCTGTGTGAAAATACCAGACAAGGGATAGGAAAATGGGACACTCAAAACCCTATCCCTCTCCCTTCGGGATTTATCTCCATTTGAGTTTATATCCTAGATTATGTACCAATATCCATCTCCCTAGGCTACTAAACAAATGTAATCCCTACTCTATTCCTCATGGACACACCTTTCACAATGTGATTGTCATGTCTTTTATGCCTCTTATTTCTCACATCGAGTATCACTCGCGTGAGATTAGAGTAAACCAATAACTATGAAATCCTATTTGGGACACATTAGTGTCTAAGCCCCATGCACTATCAGTATAAACTATGTGGAATTTCATCTTTTCCCATTCAAGGTAAGGTATGTAGGAAGCCTTCCTGAGGTTCAATCCCATCACCCATCGGTCTCGACCACTTCACATCAGTTCACCCCCGTCCCACATGATGTTAAACTCTATGCGGTCGAACTATGTGTGTTTTTATCCATGTCTCATAGGCATGGTACATAGGAAGCCTCCATATGGTTCAACCCCAATCACCAGTACACTTCAGTGTCCCCTTAGTTGGGACCCACATCCTTGTTCCATCCCTTAGTAGAATTAGACCATCTCCTGGGCATCTTACCTTGCATAATCCCCACACCAAATTCATACTAATCCAACCAATACTTCCCCTCTTGTGATGATCTTATAACCATGCATAATCCCCCTGAATGTTATTGGGTTGTTTTCCTTTGTGTACACCCTGATTTCATGCCCCATTCTGAACTACGTGGACATTGATTCCCTATCGTGGGGATACATAGGAGGCCTCCCTGAGGCTCAAGCCCATCACTCATGTCCCATACAAGTCTCTCCCATGAGCCTTTGTGTTTTGAGAAGGTTATGCCTCAACCCAGAGGTTCTACTTCTTTTAGGTCCCATCCATGCATCCATTCTCACAGGCCAGCTCCTCAGGTGTCCCACCACCTGATCCAACTATATAGACTTTTATTCCTTTCCATGGGGATACATAGGAAGCCTCCCTAAGATTCAATCCCAATATCACTATCATATTCACATCGGTTCCATCCCACTCCTCCCATCCACTTCATTCAACCATCCCATCATCCATCCTGATTTCTACCCGGGCTACCACATCCCGGTGGGATCACACCATTTCCTTGGGAAGCTAACTATGCTTAAGCCACACACAATCCATAACCATCCAACCAAGAGTTTCCTTCATGCGATGCACCGCTATCAATGTGTAATCCCTGGTATGTCTAAGGGTCATTGTCCTTTGTGTAAACCCTGATTCCATGTCTCTCCCTTCTAACTATGTGGGTTTTGATCCCCCATCATCTACATAGGGTACCTAGGAAACCAACCTAAAGTTTAATCTCGATCAATGTTAAACATTGGTGTCCCCTTTATCTAGACCCAAGCATCCCCAAATCCATCCCCATTGGGTGTTTTGATTCACCCATTTGTTAAGCCTCCTAGGTGATCCATCCTAGGAATGTACCCATCTGATCCACTCTCAATAGTGTTCTGATCAGTCTGATCTATCCCTGCTAGATGTTAAACTCGCGACATACCTCATGTTAAACATGCGAAGCTGAGGAAAACATCAGGGACATTCCTACAAAATACGATTCACCACACTCAATTTGGGAAGCCCTGGGCTTCTGTGCCACCAAGAATCACTATCATAAGGGGAAAATAACCAGTTGTATCATTGTTTCGGCATCTAAACACACCAGTGATGCCAAACGTGAATACTCTCCAAAACAGAAGTTTTTCACCATGACTAGACCCCAATGAATTTCCTAACATAAGTAGTGTAATTAACTAAAATACATAAAGATATGGAACTTGGGAAGAGATTCACGAACCACAACTCAAATCTATAAGGGAGACCTAGACTAGGTGATGAATTCCTAAGAGGAATCCATGGAAGGAGAGAAAAACATCCAATCATCCTATTTCGATCAAGGAGAAAACTTCCCTAAATAAGCGATGGAGGTCTCCCACCTTTGGAATATAGGAATGTAGGGAAACATCCAGCACCTCACAACACGATGGTGTGTGCCCTGGAAAAAGCATCAGAAATAGAAATGGTGAACCCAATGTGAATCTATTCTCTTAAATATGGAGATTAGTATCATTTGGTGCATCACTAGATAAGTGTGTCACCAGATACATCTATCAAGTGCTATATCCCAACAAGAAAATTGTAGGCCTCGTGTGAAACTCACCAAAGTTGTGGAAGTTGATCGTTGTTCATTCTGGTCTGTGATGTTGTTGGTGTGGATCTTTTTATCCTACTATGGAGGACATAATAGCACTAGGAAACTATACATTGCTTTCCTATTATCTATACTAATGAGAGAATCATTCTGATTTGCAGGACCCAAGCTCAAGCCATATAAAACCGATCACCTTCTTTCCACGAACATAGTGGTAGGGGCAGTACGAATGATGCAATTCCCCATGGATTCATCTCCTCTACAATGGCTCCCACACCCATAGCTATTGGGTGACCATGCCCCCTCTCACTCTCTTAATTTATTCAATGAATGTTGATCAAGAATCTTGTTTGCCGATATGAATATGAAGGGGTCATCCTAATGAGGGACATGGCCTGCCAAGACATGGAGGACTTGGTGCCTTGTCAGTGCTGCCGCCCCCAAGGGTCACACAGGGAGCCACTCATCCCAAATTCGACCTGCAACAGCTTCAGGGGTCTATCCCCAGAGTGCTCCTATGACTCACTCCCTTAAGTTTATGATGTAAGGGATTTTTTATTCTACTTGGTCAGGACTTCAGCTAGGGAGCCACCAATGAGGGATCCCACCTGGTCGTGTTAGCATCTCCAGCCAATGATATGGACCAAAGACCAGGCGGTCCATTCACCTACAGAGTGGGATCTAGTTTGGCTGACCCAACATCTGCACCGGGTGAGAACTCAAGAGTACGCATGTATGGTTGCAATATCATCCTCAGCTTCAGTGGGCTGATCCACCACTGATAAGAACTATCAACCCTCTGTCATTATTGGTCAGGGGCACCTCCCGGTTACTGGGTCAAGTAGCGCCGACCTGTGATGATTACATCCAGTAAGGAGGTCCTACCCATAACAGTATTAAATAGAGTGGAGCTATGCCCTACTCCTTCATTCATCATGGAGGTCCTCCCCATGATACCATTATCAACTCTGGCAGGGTCCCTCCCCACTTCATCGACACTGAGCACGAAGGACCTCTATATTCTCCTCATCTCAGGTATGAGAATTTCCCCTACCTACTCAGAAATCAACCCAAGGATCTTCTTTTCCCAATCACCCAAAAATAAGGAGCCCATCCCCATGTGCTCATAGATTCTAACGGAGGTGCTCCCCATGCTAGTAATCACCAAAGTGGAGGTCATAACCACTTCATCAACACCAAACATGGAGTTCCTTCTCATGTCCAGTATAATCAGTATGAAGGCCCTCTTCATACTGTTTCTATCAAGGCCTCCTGATGTGAAGGTCCTCCCCACATTACGGATGACGAACATAGATGTCCTCCCCATTTGTTTGCTAGTTCCAATAAAGGCCTTCCCCACCCCAGTACTATCAAACGGGGAGGTCCTCCCCGTGTTCCCTTCACCATTTTCCTGGGTGCCCCTCTCACCCCGATTTATCAGAGTGGGGGTTCCTCCCTATGTCAGCAACATCTGATATGAAGGTCCTCCTCATATCCCATCTAGTGCGAACTGTGGTCCTCCCCACTCTAGAACCAATCAGTATAGAGTAACTCCCCATGTTAGAAACCTACTCTGTCCTAAAGAACCATTCCGGGGCAGGAGGGCGGGTCGCCGCCTCCAAAGAAAGAGTCCTGGGAAGTTCCAAACTATGATTAAACTCGTATGCCTTTCAGATTCTGAGGCAAAGTGTGATTTGGTGATGTAATCCTCACCCTGATCTTCTATGTTGGGGCAGGGGTAGGAACATGTCATATAAGCCTCATCCTTCCAGAAAGTGAGGTCCACCGGATTCCTACGTCCCTCCAAAGATACATCTAGGAGGAGGAATATTTGACCTATTTCCAAAGCATGGTCTTTAAATCCTCCCTATCATCAATAATATCGTTCTCCACCTCAACGAGTGATCATGGATGGTTGTTCTAGGGAATAATGGAGGACGAGCACCAGCATGACCCATAATCAGTAACTGCATCCCCTGCACGGGGAGTTGTGGTTGTTAGTACATCTTACAAGGATGTGGTGGTGCAATCATTGCATTCTTCATAAGACATCCCATGTTGTGGTCACTTGTCAGCTCACGCATTTTATTCTCCATCGGCCAAACAACCATTGCAACAGTCCACTTCAGTTCCATTACTAGTCCCTAAACCATCCCTAGTCAATGAATGGGGCAACCAATAGTCGGATCCCAAGTCTAGTTTGAGGAGCTTGTTAGACATCTTTGCAGTAGACCAGTTCCAATAGATGTTATGGCCCATTACAGTAGTAGGTTTCTTTACATCGGAATCTCATACCCATGAGGAGGTCACATGATTCCTCAAAACCCTCTAAGAAACACACATCTATCTCCTTCATCGACGTGTGGATTACCTCAAGAGATAGAAACACTTTGACAACATTAGCCAATAAGGTCATATGGTCGACTTGGCTATGCTCCCTATGGCCCAGCACCCAAATTCCCTTGGTCACCATCAGACCCTACAGTAATGATGCATCCAGAGCTTTGTAGTGCTTTGCAGAATAATTTAGGAGGATTCACCCATGTTCAGATCCATGGTTGGGGGTAGTATGGTTCCCTTAATTTTAGTCCTATCTGGTGCCAGTCCAACTTTCCAGGTGATATTGTGGATATTCCTTCAGGTACAGTCACAGTTAACATGGCCAACATATCATAGAAAGAGACTAAACTATGAGTCATTGAAAATAACTTACCCATCGAGGTGGTGAACACCTATTGGATCCTCTGGGAAGGGTTACCCGCTAGTGAAGAAATTTATTGGACATTCCTACACCTTCTGAGTCATTATCCTTTGATAGGGACCACAATAAGGATAAAGATCAAGTTGGGGCCATCAAACCCTCTGACCAATCTGGCTCAGTGTAAAAGATGGAAGATGACCCTAAAAAGGATGTGTTGTGTCAATAGCTCACAGAACATAAAAAGATGGATGATAACCCTCTTGTTGAACATGCTGTGGAATGACAACTAGATTATAGAAATCCTTGACCAAGGCAGTAGGTGCAGGTAAAACCTCCCCCAGGTGAGTTGCCTCCAGGTTACCTTGACCATCCTTCCTATATAGATAGGGTAGAATATGGAGTTTAT
Source organism: Viscum album (assembly GCA_963277665.1). Classification (NCBI taxonomy): domain Eukaryota; kingdom Viridiplantae; phylum Streptophyta; class Magnoliopsida; order Santalales; family Viscaceae; genus Viscum; species Viscum album. The sequence continues at coordinate 368,549,694 of OY728144.1, forward strand.
GGAAGGAGGGTGTAATATGAATTACCAAATCCATCTGAGTTGTGTGATAACCCTCCTTAGGACCTAGCTCAGGCTCCCCCAACTACTCCATAGGTCATTCCCCCAGTAGTCTCGTAGGTCATCCCAACAGCCCCTCTACGAGCCACTAGGCCCGCTTACCATGTTAAAGAACCTAGCAATGAACTAGTGGTCATAGATCCTCATCAAGACACGAATCCCTATCAAGAAGATCTGATGGCCGCTCTCATTTCCCAACTTGAGTCTTTAGAAACCTGGCAAGTGGTGATTCCGCCCGATGGCCTTCCATATTCGGCATGGGTGGATCATATTCCAATACACCCAGGTTTCATAAATCCTACCATCTCCACATATAATGGGACAAGAGATCTACTGCAGCATCTGGATCACTTCATCTCAAGGTGTGGACCCATGCTGGTAACTCCAGCACAACAGGAAACCGCTGAACTCCATTGTTTCGTATAAATGCTGGAAGGGCCTGAATTCATTTCATACAGCCAGCTACCCATTGGGTCAGTATCCAGTTGGGAGGATCTTAAAAGGTAATTTCTCTACCAATTCAGTTCCACAACCCAAAATATGAGTATTTATGGACTCTTCAAGTACAAGTATAGGCCTGACGAGCACATCACGGGCTTCGTCGCTAGGTGGAAAGGCCTCGTGTACTCTATTGATATGCCGATGAATCAAGAATAGCTGCTAACAATGTGTGTAGGGAATTTCAAAACTCAGTTGGTCCATTCTATTATCACTCAGAACAACCTGGGGGGATTTTGAGATTTATCTGACAAAGCCCTGCATGATGAAGAATCCTTACAACAAGCCAGGAAGGCATGTCAATTGCCTCCTATAGTTCTTGTGAGAAGAGATGCTAAGGCAGATCCTGCCACGGCAGCACAAATAGAGGCCTCCATATAGCTGGAGTTATTACCAGTGAAACCACATCCACATCCCCACCAAGGGCCACCACCTCATGTTCAGCCTCCATCCTAGCAACACCCACCTCAGATTCGGCATGTGCCCCCGCATAATGCACAGCCACCTCCTAGGTGAGATAATCAGGTTCCACATCATTGGAAGGCTTCTCCAGCCCCTTGTCAGCCCCGTTCCTAGACAAAAAGAACTATACCAGCTCATTTAATGAGGATCAGGGCTCTAGTAATTTCTGATTTTCCTTGGACTAGGGAATCCTATGGTTTCCGAAATGCAAGAGGCCTGAAGAGGCAGATCTCACTGATCACCCCAATTACTACCACAATCACTAGATCCATGGGCACACCCTTAAGCAGCACTATGTGTTTAAATAATGGCTCCATGATCAGGTCATAACAACATAGTTAGGTTGGGTACATCCCTGGAACAGGTGGAAAGTGTGTTTATAAAGCTCGATAGTGAAAGCAAGGGTGAATTGCAGCAGGTTTCTAACCACAGGTCACAAAAATACAAGGACCAGATGGCTAGCAAGGTAGTCTCTTGTGCCCATGGTATTATCATTGAATGTTTGAATCAGTATGAGCCTTCATAAGTCACTTTGTTACCTATAGCCACTACTTCTACATCAATATCTCATCCTTACTCTTCCTATAAGGGAAAAAATGACGACGCAATGGATAGCAAAGTCCCTCACTAATGTCATAGTCATCCTGTACTCTCGGTGATTTAATTCCCCCAGAGACAGAAATTGCCCCTAGAATCAACCTAGGGATGAATGATTCTTCAAGTGGTGATCAAGGGTATGCTTCGGTCAATACTGTGGAGCTAATAAACGCCAACATGGTTCCCGATTATGAAGAGTACCGAACGGATCCTCCCAATATCCCTAGCTGACACTAGAGTCGATGGATCTGTGGTTATGTGAGTCACTAGAATGCATTGGTCAGTGCATATAGGAAAGATTTGAACACCACCGAGACAAGGTAGTAGGCCCAGTGTAGATCTTACCACACACATCCTTCACATCTTGTTTCATCAAATCTACCTCCACCATATTTTGTGCTACATGATCAGGTAGATCAACCATGGTCGCGATATGGTCATCCATGTCCTGTCTGGATAGACCTCATTCATCTTACCCTCAACTAGTAGTCACTCTACACAGTTCATCCAATTAGAATCAGGACATTCGCAGCACCATCCAAAATATGGCTATTCAACCGGTATCACTGGTTAGACCTCCTATCATAGAGAGGCCTACTGTCTGCAGAAGAGTGCGCCTTTAAGAGAAGTAAGATATTCTCCAGCATCTTACTTTAATTCCTCTGAATATTTCTTTCCCGGAGGCTCTTCACCTATAAGTGGATATGTGTAAATCCCTTATCGAGGATTTAAGAAGCCCCCTCTAGTTTGAGATGGAGGTAGCAGCCACAGAAGCCTTCCATTCTATGATGGTAGAGAATTCAGAATTTCAGGACATTATCTATTTCTCTATAGAATATAAAGGTTGTCCTATATAGAAAAATGAAAGAACATTATCTATTTATCTATAGAAGATGAAGGTTCTCCTATATAGGGGCACATCCACCCACTTTACATCATTGGTCATTTCAATGGAGTGGAGGTTCTCCATTGACTTTTCAACACATTCTATGGGATCAACCTTATCCCAACTCAGACACTCTGAAAGATGGGACTGTCTGAGGAAGATCTTAGTTCCTCTAACCTTAAAATTCAAGGTTATGATAGGATGGAGTAAATGCCAGTTGGAAAAATCCTCCTGAAGACCCAATTCAGTGGCCTAGTTTCTATCACCTAATTCATGATTTTCTCACAAGACACCACTTAAATCACACTAATGGGTAGATCGTGGCTCCACATACATGCGACAGTCCCTTCATCATATCACCAATGCCTTAAGTACTCCCTTAATGGTCGAGAAGGCATACTCCAAGGTGATGAATATCCCTTTTCCGCTTGTGAATACCACTACCTAGATGTTGACTATTATAAGAGCAGGGAAAAGAAGATTTAGGCTAATGAGGTTGAACACGCTGCGGCTATGATTGACTCGTGGACAGACCTGGATGACTCCAATACTTTCCAAATCAACTGATTAGATTCCAAGACCCCAGATTTGAGGAAATGTTATTTTTACATATAATTAGGGGTAAGTGCATTACCAAGTCTATGTAATTCCAAAATATCATCTTGTAATCGTATAAAAATCAGGCTCGGGTGATCCTAGAGCCCCTTATTCCCATAAGGTATCAGGATGTATCCCCCATGGTAACAACAATAAATCATACATTCTTTTTCTATAGGGCAGGGATAATCCATATCCAGCCAAAGTTTCACTGTTACTTTCATATGATCAAACATGGCCCCTTGGGTTGAAGACCAGTTGGGATCGGGTGGACAACTTTTATCGTCGTGGTTTCAGAGGCAGAGGAGTCTCCCAATGAAGTTTCTACTACCACCCAAGATGGCGTCGGGGTCCCATTAAGATCTATCGAATTAAGAGAATTACCTCCTTATATTGATACTCTTGCTATTCACGATGAAGATAATTTTTAATATGCTCCTCCATTTGAAGAATGCTCATCTGCCATGGTCGATGAATTGATACAGGAAAACCTCGGTACCAAGACGGATCCAAAACCAACACTAATCAGTGCTGCTATTTTTTCATAATAGCAACAATGATAAGTGGATTTCCTAAGTTATCATCATGATGTATTTTACTGGAGTTATGAACAAATTCAAGGTCTAGATCCTCATGTTGAAATCCACCATCTTGGTCTCCCTGCAAATCACTGTGGCTTCAAATAGCCACCCAGAAAGATGCACCATTCTCATGGTACCATGGTCGAGGTTGATGTAGATAATCTCATAAAATACAACTTCATCAAGGAGGTCCAATACCCCAACTGGTTGGGTAACATAATGCCCATTAAGAAAATTAATAGACAGATCAGATTCTGTATTTAATTTTGGGATCTCATTCGTCACTGCCTGAAGGATGACTTTCTTGTTCTTGTGACAGAATTGTTGGTTGATACTACTACTAGGTTCCATGATATCTCTTTCAAGTATGGGTATTAAGGGTATAATAAAATATGAATGTCCCCCAATGATTAATATTTTACAGCTTTCAAGGCACCACAATGTACTTTCTATTACTAGGTAATGCCCTTCGGTCTAAAGAATTTAGGTTCCACCTATCAATGTGCCATGCACTGCATATTTAATCTGATCCTCATGACACAGTTGGAATTCTATGTGGAAAATCTGATGATTAAATCTCACCAGTATAAAGACCATATTAGAGATCTTTAAAATGTGTTTGTCTTCCTCTATTCCCGCCATCTGAAGATGAACCCCTTAAAGTGTGCCTTCGGAGTCACCTCTAATAAGTTTCTTATCTTAGTTTTCAGATACAGAGTCATTGAGATAAATACTAAACATATCAATTCCATTAGTCAAATGTCTCTCCCTAACAACATTCAAGATCTCTGAGGCTTCCAAGGCCAGTTAGCCTATATAATTTGATTCATCTCAAATCAGGATTGCAAGTGTAATCCCTTTTCCCAGCTCATGAAGAACGGTGTCGATTATTGGTGGGATGAGGAGTATCATAATTCTTTATAGGAAATCAATTATTGGTTGGATGAGGAGTTTCAGACAGCTTTTGAGGACATCAAGCAATACCTTTTATAGCCTTCGGTTCTGATGCCACCCATTTATGAAAATCCACTAGTCTTCTATGTGACTACTCTGGAATGGTCCCTTAGTGACCTCCTCTCCCAGAAGAACAACGAGGTAACAGATAACATTTTATACTATCTCAGATGCATGCTCCTTGATACAGATATTAGATATTTCTCTATCGAAGAGAGCTTCCTTGTGTTGGTATTCACAGTGAAAAAATTGGGACACAAATTGCAGCACCATTAGATACAGCCAAAGTCATGAGTGGAACCGCTAAAGTACATTCTGAACCACCCCATGTTAATAATCCATCTACCTCAGTGGGCAGTCATCCATAAATAGTTTGACATCAATTTTTTCCTTCAGAAGGATACCAAGGGATAGGTGTTGGCATAATTTATTACCGCCCATCCAGCTCCCACGGACCAGGCTCTGATCTTGACATTCTATATGAAGCAATCCTCCAAGTGGATCAAGCCATTCTATGTTGGAAAATTCACTTTTATGGTGCTTATAGAATCCCTACTAGTAGAAGACTCAATGGTCCTAGACTCAATAGAGTGGGCCTAGGTACCCCCTTAATCATTCCTATACAAGTTTTTATTCTATATTCATTCTTGTTGTCAGAAGGTTGTACCAACAATGAGGTGGAGTACCAGGCTCTCATCAATGGTCTCGAGATGTCCCTTGAGATTGACATTCCCCACTTTCATGTGAAAGGGTACTCTAAACTTGTCATCAATAAGATCAATGGTGACAACATCTTCAAGAAGTCTTATCTCATACCACTATTAGAATGTGCCTGCTAGTTGATGGACCAGTTCCCCACTCGACCAGAAGTTACTCACGTCCCAATTTCATTGAACGGTCGAGTTGATACCTTGGGTAGCCTAGCCACATCTCTTGCAGATCCTAACAAGGATGGTTTGATTATCCATGTGGCGCATTAAAGAGTAATCACCCCTATCACTTCTGACGATGATGATAGCAGACATGTAATCCACCTTACACCAGGTTCCACCACGTCAAGACCTCCAGGTCCCCATGCCACGGTACTGAAGGGGAATCTTGACTGGATGACTCTCATTAACAAGTATATCTAGCATGGTAATCTCCCAACAGACTGAACCAAACGTGAGTGATTCTGTTGGTCCGCAGTGCAGTTCACTCTCTAGAGTGGGCCCAGTCTTGAGAAGATCCTATACATATGTAGGTTCAATGGGAATATCCGTTGTTGCATTAAGTGAGGTGAGATTTCTCAGTTCATGTCAGATGTTCAGGCCATTTCATGTCAGGCTCATCAGACAGGTCCAAAACTCTCTCATCAGATCCTGAGGTTGGGGTATTCTTGTCCTACCATGATCTGTGACTATATCAAGTATTCCAGGAGGTTACATGATTTACAAAGAAATTCTATTTTTGTAGATCAGCCACAAAAACCTCTCCACACTACTCAGTACTCTTGGCTTTTGCGGTCTAGGGACTCAATTTCATAGGACCATATCCACTGGTGACAGCTCACTAATGCAGGTTCATTATGACCACTATGGATTTCTTTTCCAAGTGGTAAGAGGTAGTCCAACTTAAGGAAGTCAAGTCATTTACTTTCGTCAACTTTGTGAGGTCCAATATCATCTATCGATTTAGAGTCACTCACACTGTTCTTATCAATAACATCACCAACATCCGAGAAGATGAGCTGAAGAAATTTTATGCCAAGTACAACATCTAATCTAATTATAACTCTTTGTATCATGTGAAAGAAAATGGGAAGATCGGGGTGTTCAAAAAAACCCTCACTAACATATTGTAGAAGGTGTTTAGTCAGAACAAGGAAAGTTGGCCAGAAAAACACCCCAACTCTCTCTAGGCCTACCTGATGATAACTCGTAATTCCACTTAAGTGACTCCATATTCCCTAGTGTACAGAACAAAGGCAGTCCTGGTCATAGAGATTCAGTTACCTTCATTACGTACAGTCGTCTATGATTAGAAAGCATCAGACAAAGTAACTGAAATCCATCTGGCTAAACTGGAAGCACTTGAAGAGAATATTATTTGTGCCCTACACAATCTATAGATGCATCAGAACAAGGTATGCATAGCTTTGAATAAGAATCTTCACCTATGTTCTTGCTTACAAGGTGACATGGTGTTATCCCTGAGAATGCCAATGATACCTGGTAGGAAGCCACCAAAGCTGAAGCCCAAATGGTAGGGTCATTATCTCATTCCCAATGTTTACCCCAATGGTGCATACTCCCTGGTCATTGTGGATGGTGAGCGTATTACTCCTCCCACTAATGATAAATTCTTCAAGTAGTATTTCCATTAACAGCCCCGCATGACATTAAATTGTTATGTCTTTACCATATGATGTTAAACTATGTGTTCCATCCAGGATAAAAGATGTAGAGCTACCCAGCACTCATCCCGCATTATGATAAATTGTATCATTGTCCTGTAAGATTTTAAACTGCCTACACTCATCACGGTGGATGTTAAACAACCTCCCTCATCCCACATGATGATAAACTGCAAAATTTCTTAATCTCTACGACCTTAAACAAATATCTCTTCACATCCTTGTTGTATGAAGTTAAACTATATGAAATTTTAGAACTACGTATGGATTGATTCCCATCCTCATGGGATACGTAGGAACACCGAGACTTTTCAATCTTGGCCTAGCCTCAGGTCCCTTGACCGTTCAAGCCTCTTAGCCTAAGTGCTCAGTTGGTATTGTGCGGTTTGGTATGGACTCTACTTCCTAATTCACATCGGGATATTTTCCACACATCACACGCATCCCCTTGAGACACCCCTCCTTCATCCCTCGTCCTTGTTTCAAGATGTTAAACTGCATGGGTACCACCACACTTTACGCATCCCATCATTTGGGTCTCCATCACTTTTCACATCTGAAAGGACCCCCTTTAATGGCCTGGTATCATGCCACCTTGGCTCACCTACCATTTGGGTCCAAATTACCAAAGGATATTAAACGATAATTTGACATAAGTCTCACATTGTGAATATAGCCAGTAGTCGATTCTCAATTGTTTATTCCCATTAAATGTCACAAAAGATGGATATTGTGTTGCAAGCATGGTTATCAATCATCCTGAATTGTTATTTACATCCCATGGTATACCAGATGATAGACATTGTGATTAACCTTTTCTTCCCTTCTGTCCCATACACACAACATTAAACTGGGCATCTATGTTCTAATCTCTATGACCATAAACTAAGATCTACCATGTCCTTTTCACATGATGTTAAACCACATGACATCTTTAGAACTACGTATGACCTGATTCTCATCCTCATGGGATACATCGGAATTACCGAATATTTTTTTTGGGTCCAACCGTGGTTCATATATTCTTTATATCATCCACTTGTCCTCAGTTCTCTATTGGAAATATGAATGGTGTGGAATACGTGGACTTATGTCCTCATTCACGTTGGGTTATTCTCCATGCCATACATATTCTTCTTCAAGATACCCCTTTCTATTGTCCTTATCACATTACGTTAAATAGCATTGCATTTTAGAATTATGTATGGCTTGATTCCCATCCTCATCGGATATGTAGAAATGCCTAGACATTTCATCTTCGGGCCCATCCCTATTTTTTAAAAACCTTTTTTCCTGCTATCACCTTATCCTATGTTCCCTAGGGGTTATTCCATGTGGTGTGGGATTATGTACTCATTAACATAGGGTTTTCAACAGCCACACCACATACCTCTCTCTTGATAGATCTATATCCCCCTTCCCTCTACTCATCTCCTAGAGTAGTCTAATCTTAATTGGGACCCCTAAAACATTTTTGGTCAATTGACCAATGTGCTCATATGCACTTTGTTTTAGGAACTAAAGTGTTTGATTTTACATGGACATGTTTTAATCCATTTCCATGAATCATGTTTCCCTTTATTTGGGTTTCCGTCTGCTTTCACATCTGAAAGGACCCCCAAACATCATCGATGATAGGCCTTAGTGCTCTCATACCATCTTGGGCCAACATCCCTTAGAAGTTTTTAACGACAATTTGACACAAGTCCTGCAATTTGAATACGGTTAGCAGTCGACACTCATTTTCTTGTTCCAATTTCAGGTGGCATGATATGGATGTTGGGTATCGAACACCGTCAATAAGTATCATACATAATTAATCCACCACCATTGATTTATTAATATTGGTCTCATGATTCACATCCCTTTCCACTCCATAATGTTCAAGTGGAATTTCGACACTCTTGGAGCTATCCCTCAATGTGTGTGTGTGTGAGCGCGCATTAAGAGGACGAATCAACATCGTGGTGTCATTCAAGGATCCACATTTTTCCCCTTTATTTTTATTCCAGAAGTTATAAAAATCTTCTCTGCCCTTGTTTCCCACATCGAGCATCGCTCACGTCAGCTTAGGGACTTGGTCATGGTTTACGTCTGCTTGGAATAATCTCAATTCTTTTGTTCTGAGCTTTAAAACATTAAAATAAGACCACCCCCCCCCCCTCTTCCTTATCACATGACGTTAAGCTTAATTAATTTCAAGAACTACATCTGGCTTGATTTCTATACTCATGGGATGCATAGGAATGCCCAGATATTTTGTCTCCAGGTTCATCTCATGATCCACTAATTTTCTTTTTTGTTTGGTCTTTTGGCATTGATTCTTGTGTGAATGCATAGTGTGGCATATATGGACTTATGTCCCCATTTTCATCGGTTCTATAATAGCCTCATGACATACTTCCCTCTATGGTCTAGTCTCCCCCTCATCCTTACCATGTGATATTAAACTGTGTAAATTCCAAGAATTTTGTCAGGCTTGATTCCCATCCTCATGGGATACGTAGTGACACCCAATCATATTGCCTTTGGGTCTATAACTAGGTCCTCCAACCTTCTCTGGCCCCTTGGACTGAGTTTTCTTCCCCTGGGGTTTTGTGCAATGTGGTGTGGACTGATGTCCTCATTCGCATCGGGCATGCTTTGCCACACTATGTGCATTCCATTTAAAACCTTATTCTCATATTTGCATCCAAGCCATATAAAGTTAAACTATGTTGACTGGTCCCACATGAAATTAAATTGTTGTGTCTTTGTCGCATGACATTAAAATGTTTGGGTTGGTCTTGTCATACGACCCTAAACTATGGCATTATCATCCTGGTCGCATGAAGAAAAAATGACACCGCATTGTGGTGTCCTCACTAGAGGGGACAACATGTTTGGTATAAGTCATCCACCATGCCATTTGTCAAGGCCTATATATGGATTGATTCCCACATAGATTCCTAGATTCTCTTTCCTAGGTTGTTACTTCACGAAAAAACATGTTCACCCTAAAAAACAAACATGATCCATCAAATTACTCTTCTTTTGGTGCATGGTACAGACCTACATGATAGTATTTCCCCTAGTATTAGTACCATACCATGCCATCTGCCAAAACTTTGTGTGTCTTGATTCCCACACTCTTGGGATATCTAGGAATACCCGAACATTTTTATCTTTGGGTCTATCCCTAGGTACCAAAAAACCTTCCCTCTTTTAGGTCCCCTTGGCCCGAACACTGTTGTAAGCATGTGGTCTAGTGAGAACCTATCGAGTCCTCATTCATGTCGGATTTATAACAGTTTCCCCATATGTTTCCCTTCCCCCTTTCCAGTATGGTCCGAGTTATAAGACCTTAAAACGAAGATCCCATCATCCTTATCACATGACATTAAACTGCACGAATCTTTTCAGAACTATGTATGGCTTGATTCCCATCCTCATGGTATGTAAGAATTCCCAGACAATTCGTCTCGGGCCCAGGGAAAATTCCACCTTTGGTCTATTGACCTAAGGTTCCCCCTAGGAGCACATGGAATAGTTTAAAATTCTACTATCCTTATTCACATAATGTTTTGAAACAACCACGCCACATGCCTCCCTCATGGATACTTTCCCCATTTTGAACCAGTCCAAGCTCTATGACCATAAACTACGATATTCCCTCATCCTTACTACACAACATTAAACTACACAAAGATTTCCAGAATAATATATAACTTGATTCCTATCATCATGTAATATGTTGGAACACCCAAGCATTTCTCTTTGGGTCCAGTCCAAGCTTTCAACTTTTGTCCCTCAACCTAATAATTATTCTAAGAGTGCATGGTGTGGTGTGGTATTATGTCCTCATTGACGTCAGGTTTTCCAACAACCACACCATGTGTCTCCCTTGTCTCTTCCCAACTTGGTTGGAGTTCTATGACAATAAATTAATATCTTACTATGAGAACTATGTAAGGCTTGATTCACATCCTTATGGGATACTTACAAATTCCTGGACGTTTAGTCTTCAAGTCCATTATAAGGTACTACAAATACTTCATTCATCTACGTGCATGATTTTAAACTAAATAACCTAGTTTAAGCATTAAGACTTTAAACTATGTGTGGGTTTTCATGAGGAATGTTTCATAATATGGAATGCCTCTTCGGTCCACATCCACTTCGGGTTTTTATACTTATCCACCCTTCACACATTCCATTAAACCAAGTCCCCTCTCAATAGTCAACTCCATTACCCTACACTAGGATTTTACATCCCTAGGACCCTTGTCCTTGGAACGGGATTAGACTCATTCTATCTTGCACGTATCATTAGCATACTCAAATGCTTCGTGGCGTAGAGCCCAAAGTGTTGGATTCCACATGGACATTCCCCCATTTCATTTCCACGCTTCATGATCCCTTTATTTGGATCTCCATCATCTTTCATGTCTAAATGGAACCCCTTTATGTCCTGGTATCATGCCACATTATCTCCCATACCATCATAGACCAACACCTCAAAATACCTTGGATGAAATTTTGAAACATGTCCCTTGTTTCGAATATAGTCAGTGGTTGACCGTTATTTGTTTATCCCCACACCAGGATAATGCGAAACAGATGTTGTGTTTCAAACATGGTCAACAATTATCCTCCATCATCATGCCACTATCATTACAATCCAGATATCGGGTCCATGATTCACATATTTCTACTTCCTTATGATTACGTGGAATTCCAACAGACTCGCTTTTACACCTCTGCAAATCTATGTGTGTTAAGTAGGTGGGTCTGTTTTATTAGGACGTCATTCACCTAGAAGTCCATTTACCCTAATGTGTGCCTTCCTATACCAGGAAAAATATATTCACTACTCCTTTTTTCCCACATTGAGCACAACTCACATGGGATTAGTGGTTTTGGTATGATGTGTACTGGTGCAGCCGAACCACATATGCCTTTCGTCCCACATGACATTAAATTAAACTCTTAGAACTATGTATGGTTTGATTCCCATCCTCATGGGATATGTAGAAACACCCAGATAACACATCTCTAGCCCAAACCAATTTTAACGTTTGGTCCCTCGACCTAAGGATTCTCCTAGGAGCATGTGGTGTGGAGTGAACTACTTTGGTCCTCATCCACATCAAGTTTATAACAGTCGCACTGTGCATATTCCCCTTATGAGACAATTCTCTCCATCATCCCTACCGTATGACGTTAAACTACACAGGTCTTCTATAACAACGTATGGATTGATTCCCCTTTTAATGGGGTACGTATGAACGCCTGAACATTTTGTCTCGGGCCCAGCCCAAATTTCGCCATCTTTGGTCTCTCGACCTACGATTTCCCCAGGGATTATGTGGTGTGGTGTGGATTGCTTTGATCCTCATTCACGTTGGGTCTAAAACAGCCGCATTGCATGCTACCCCCTTTGGTATCTCCCCTTTCACTCGTCATCCTACCATATGATGTTAAACTACATGGGTCGTCTAGAACTACATATGGCTAGATTTCCATCCTCATGGGATACGTAGAAACACCCGAGCACTTTCCCTCGGGTCCATCCCTAAGTTAGGCCACATCTGGTCTATGGTCTAAATAATCCCACTAGGAACACATGGTGTGGTGTCGAATCTTATGGTCCTCATTCATGTTAGGATATGTTCCACACTGGCAATTTCCTTTCTAGATAGCCATGTCCCCAATGCATTACATTAAACTACGATTCTACCATGGGTAAGTTCAGGATGACCCATGATGATTATGGGATGCTCTGGCTTCATCACCAGATAGGTTTTCCCTCTCCAGTGTTGGTCTCTCACCACACTATGCTTTGAGAACTATGTTTGGTATGATTCCCATCCTCATTGGATACGTAGGAACACCCAATAATGTCACCTCGGGTCCATCCCTCACCATTGGCTTCATAATATTCTATTTCCTGAATATTCTAGTGGAAAGGATCCATATTTACCTCCTCATTACCCCAAATAGGGTTCTCTAAGGGACATTAAAGCTTTTAGGTAGGTATTCCAAAATCCAACTTCATTAACTCGCACCCCCTTGATCCACTGAGGGGACTCCCCAATCCTGAAATCCTTTTATTTTGGTCTTCCTCAACCTTTACCTCTTGGCCACACCATGTCCTACTGTATAATTCAACCCTATATATGAACCAATTCAATTCAACCCAAAACCTCGAATTATAATTCCCCAATAATTGAAAGCACACCAAGAAGGGTTGGTCAGGCACTTTGAAAAATGGTTTGATTCTAACCAAGATTATGGAACGTTGTACCGACTTAATATTTCCTTCAGGGATTTTATCATTATATGTGAATTTCCATTTTATTATCTTTCTTTCATGCTTGTTAAAATTAAGTGGGATATACTTAAGTTATTAACCATTTCTAAGATAATATTTACGCATAATCCAACCTTATTTTCATTCCATCTTGCATGCTTGTTTAATTCATTAATTTCTTGATCTTGACAACACACCTAGAATAAATAAACCGTAAAGATGACAGAAATAAAATAAATGTCAGGATCATGAGTTTGTTCTATTGTTTATTTTATCTAGCGGTTGATAAACTAACCCCATAGAGAGGGGAGAAAACACCTTGATCCTTTTGGGGTTGTGTTTATAGCTTTCCACATGTCCACCTTTGTATCTCCATGGATTGGTTTCGCCTTATCTCCTAACTTGAGCCACCTCCCCTATATTGGGATCTCCATCCCTTACATATGATTTTATCTCGCACGCAAGTGATGGGTAAAATGGGGTTTTATAAAAAAGAAACCTTGGGCATGCAGGCCCTACATATTAATGAGGATAAGGATCGCAGGACAGTAATTTTAATTTAAATAAATAAATTAAAAGAAACCAACCACATAGAAAAGTTCATGGTCAATATCATGATAATCCATACATACAACTATATTTACGCATAAATAAAACTATCATTCAATTCTTTAATCGTTCTTGTTTAAGATAAATCACGCTCAAATAAATTAATTATTATCTTTAATTAATCAATCCTTTTATCTTAAACCATTTTCTCAATTTCCTTGAGATTCTCATCCCTCATAATTTTAAACAAATAAATTAATCTAAAATTATCTTTTTACATAACTTGTACCTTTGAGGCAATATGATGAATTCCCATTCATAACTACCCAATGAGTAGAAATCAACATTACGCAGATGTTAAATTAAACACAGATATATAAAACACATATCACGTGTTGTTCCCTAGATTTATGAAAACACCATGGTACACGTCTCAAGGGTTTTTATAATATAATAATAAATTTTAACAAATCTACGTAATTTGGATGAGTTCACGGTGTGTAGTTCCTACTACACAGTGTGTACTATCATTCACTGCCCATTCGAAGTACATGCTTGGGGATACGACATGTAGATGTACTTCAGAAATATTTGGAGTACATGGCATGTCTAGTGGGCCACATGTTGTGTAGTATCTACATTACATGGTCTCCAATCGTGCAAGTCGTGTATAGGTTACACAGTCCAACCCTAACCTAAAGGTGCTACATGTTGTGTCCAGTGGGACACAAGATGTGTAATCTAAAAACTGTGTACCACCTATTCCTTGTCAACACATGGAGTCATTAAGACTTAGAAAAACTCCAATGACATGGTTTGGTTTGACAGACCAGTCCTTATGCATTGAACCTTGACTATACAGCATGTACTTCCAAATACACGTCGTGTGTTCTAGTGTTGTATGTATATGAACATTTTTCACCTTCGGATGAGATCATCTATTTTATTTTAATCAAAATTAAAAGAAAAAATAGTGTTTCTGTAAGGTGAAAGAGAAATGAAAGAGGAGACCAAATCTCAAGATTCAGATTTATATAATGATTAACTATAATTGAAACAACTAAATTATTAAATGTGTAACACATCAACAAAAAACTAAATAATTATAATCAATGATATAACTCCTCTGATACAACTTGTAGGTTCATGGCGTAGTGGAGGCACATGGATGGTTGTACCCAACATTAATTTTACCATTAACAAAGATTAATATGAGATCTTTCACAGTGATAAAATGCTAGATCTTCATAATAGAATGAAAAGGAAAGAGATAATTCTTAGAACCATAGAGAGGATCATCATATGTTGGTTATAATTAATTTAATTAAAATTTAGGAATTGTATTGATGGAATTATCTCTCTGTTGATTTTTCTGGTCACGATCCAATGGGATCTGTCATTGCATCACAGAAGACAAGTGTAGGATTCCTCTAGCAGTGATCCACACATGCTCCACTTATCTTTGGACGTCGTCGAAGGGATCTTTGGGTGATATCACATAAGATCCTTCACTTTAAATATCCACCTTAAATCTTCTTAAGAGCCGCTTCCAAATTACTCTCCATGATCTAGTGGAGGAGGATCTCTCTCGTAGCTTGCGAGCGTTCTTAGAGGAAAGGAATTCTCTCTTGGCTTGAGAGCTTTCTCCAGATCCGTTGTGCACAACAACAGTGAATGGATAGGCTTAATGAGAATAATCACTACCACAAAAATAGTTTTTCACAGAGCCAAACTTTATCCACACTAATGAAAATGCACTGATAAAGGGGGTACCATTATCAGTGCTAAAAAAAGTGTTGATAAAGGGTCCCTTTATCAGCAATAAAAAAGTGCTGATAAAATCACCCCTTTATCAGTGTTGTTTTTAGCTCCGATAATGGTACCCCCTTTATCAACTCTTTTTTTAGTGCTGATAAAGGGTTGACTTCAAAAAAAATATTTAAAAATAATATATTAATATATAAATATATTTATATTGATATAAATATAATATATAATTTTTAAATATATTTTAGATAAGTATAAATATACATTTACACTTAATATACTTAATATGTAAGATATTTAGTGAAAATAGCTTATGAAATAATTAAAAAAATATTTTTAATTAATAATTTGCTAATTATTATGGAGTAATAGTCATTTAATAACAATTTGAAGACTAAAAAATTAAAAAAAAATAAAAAAAGATCCAAAATATGTTGAAAACGCAACTCGAACTTCAAACGGCCATAACTTTTTATCCGGGAGTTTGTTTGAGCTCTACCACATATCAAATTGAAGCCTGCGACGAGCTCTATGTCTTTATTTCCGGGGAGACCATGGTCAAGGTTTTTTCAAGGCCAAAAAGTGCCGAGAAGGACTCCAAAACTTAGTTTTTAGTTGGGGTACCCAGATTTTTTAACATTTTGTGGATTTTCAACCTCGTTTAAGGGGGTATTATTTTCTTTTTTGGGTGGGGAATGAATTTATTACAAGGTATTACATTCATATTGATATTATGTCTTTGAAATTTCATCATTTTTTAGAATTAAATGCTATTTATAATGAAATATATTACAATATATACATATTTTTTACATATTCACAAATAAAAATTTAATTATAAATATAAATAATAAAATATATTTACATATAAAATATATTATCTTTATATAAATAATAACTACAATCCATTTTATTTAAAATACAAATATATGAATATTTATATACCTATATATTAATCTAACTATATATATATATATATATTAATCTAACTATATATATATTAATATAACTACATATATATATTAATATCACTGTAAATATATATATTAATATAACTATATATATAATTATAACTTTATATATATATTAATATAACTATATATATATATTAGTATAACTATATATATATATATATATATTAATATAAATATATATTACTATCCGAATAAATATAACTAAATATATATATATATATATAAATAGAGATATATATCAATATAACTATATATATATATTAATATAACTAAATATATATATATATATATATTAATATAACTATATATATTAATATAAATATATATTTCTATATAAATAAATATATATATATATATATATATCATGAAATGGAAAACAAATCAAAATGGAGGAGTGGTAAGGGCTTAGGCGCGTAGGGGAGAGGTCTCGAGTTCAATTCCGGGTGGAGGCAGGGGCACGCGCGCATGGGGGATTATGGGAGCAAACGCTGATAAAGGGTGGAGAGGGTGTGTGGGCCGCTGTAGTGGGGCACAAAAGTGTTGAAAAAGGGGGGGCTCAAGTGCTATAAAAGCCCCCCCAATTGGCAGTATTTTTTAATTTTTTTTAATTTTTTCAATTTTTTTTAACTTTTATCAGTGCTTTTAAAAATGAACTGATAAAAGGGGTCCTTTATCAGTGCTAAAACGAAAGCACTGATAAAGGAAGCACTCATAAAGGGGTCTTTTATCATCCCTAAAACAAAGCGCTGATAAAGGACCCTTTTATCAGCGCTTTGTTTTAGCACTGATAGAAGACCCCTTTTATCAGTGCTTTTATTAGGGCTGATAAAAGGGGTCTTTATGAGCGCTTTTTTGAGCACTGATAAAGGGGACCCCCCCCCCCCCCCCAACCTACCCCTTTTCTACAGCGGCTTTGAGAGTGCTTTTCTAGCATTGTTAAAGGCCATTTTAGTGCTGTTAAAAGGCGTATTTGTAGTAGTGAATGTAATTAGGATTTATAATACTTAGAATAATGTAATAAAATAATTACCCATAGGTATTTATTTATTTCATTTAATTATTAGAAATTCCACAGGTCTAATAATAGAGTTTGACTATTATTATTACTTTGAATTCACTTTGATAATTACACCTAATATATTTTAACCAAATAAATATTATTATTTATCACAAATTCCCATAAAACACACACAGAACGTATATTAATATACACACCATGTACTTTTGTTTTTCAATTTTCATTTATTTCTTCCACCACATTTATTAGACATTGAATAATGACTAGTTATTTTATAAATATATATCCTTGCATTATTCACTAATAAATATACTATTTTCCCACAATATATTCTCTCAAATAACTAGTGTCGAAATAAATGAGATCAAACATCCTTGAATAATTATTAATCCACAATTTGTAATAATCTTTATTCAACTTGTTAAATGAATATTTATCTAATATACTCGGATAAACATAGTGTGTGGCCCTCTAGAAATCCTTCTCAGTGGCATTAGGCGAAGCCTGCCAAAAGTCCAAGGTTAGCATCTAGAAACACACCAAGGCACCCATAGAGAAATAATTTAATGTCGCAATGATGTGTCACCTCCTACAAACGCTTACTGTGTAAATTAATCCCTTGGTCTCAATATCTCCAATCAAGTGGGATGCATGCTAGTGCCATCAACCCATGTGCTCGATTATTCTGTCTTTGAATTCCCAAAATTGAACTTTCCCATTCCTCACCATGTCTATGGATTTATTTAGGCTATAATAAATTCTATCAAAGGGCCTGAGATATCAACTTCCATTATGGAATGGAAGGGACAAATACTTTCTCATAGTATCTATTAATGCAGTATTACACGTGACCCACCCAACATTTCCTAACTCTCTACGAACACAGTTTCGTCATAGTTTTCATCAATACATCTAATTTCCTGAGTTGTAATACTCTTTAATAATAATCTTAATGTATATGGACAAATGCACACATCCGCAGATAGGAACATCCAATGACACTATGAAATTCGGATTTCCTATCGGTGGATCTCTTTATCATAATATCCTCTTGGATATTACCAAGGGCGTACACCATGAGAAGGTGCCCCAAAATTTTATCAGTCCTCTCCCCTAAGGGCCTGTATTATTTTTTTCCCTCAAATAACATCATCCGGTCATAGAACATATCATCAAGAATAGTGTTATGGCACTTCCGGGTTCTCATCATAGCAGGGATCCACTATGACCCATTAGTGAAACAGCTATCCTTAGGACATTATCACATTCTTTGTCATGCAGAAGAACAATCAAGATGTGAAAAGGTATTTATTAATATTCAAATCCATCAATATAAGTTTATCATAAAGTAAAAAGGAGTTGGTTCTAGGCCACCAACTCCAACAGACTCCCACTTGTAATAGAGCCAACCACTAACAACCTTTAACTGGATAGCTCTCACATGATATTCATGATTCTTCTAAGATAGGCCTTTAGTTATGGGGTTCATCACATTCTCTTCTGTGGACTCTCAGCTCACTGAAACTTTACCCCTTTGATAGAAATACCTCAAGAGGTGATACTTCTATAGAATATTCTTTTTCCATTGATATGACCTTGGTTCTCTTGAAAGAGCCACCACAACAGTATTATCACAATACAATTTGATAGGGTCTCTACGTCTAGGAACCACATCCAGCTCCTAGGCAAAGGTCTGAATCCATATAGCTTCCTTGGCTACATCAAAAGCCTCTATATATTCCAACTCCACTATAGAATTTGTGACAACTGGATACTTTGAACTCTACCAGCTCACATCTCCTCTGTTCAGATAGAAAACCTATCCAGATTTCAACTTCAGATCGTTCTAATCTATCTAAAAACAATAATTAGTATACCTTATGATGATAATTTCCTCATCTCCTCTATACACCAGGAACATATCCATAGTTATTCTCAGATACTTAAGGATAGTCTTAGCAGTAGTCCAATGTTGTTCTCTTGGATCTACTTGATATCTACCTACCATGATCAGTGAATAGGAAATGTCAATCCTATTACATAACATGGAATACATGACGGATCCTATAACCGAAGAGTTTGGAATCTTACTCATCCTATATTTCTCCTGTTGTGTCTGAGGAAACACTCTATTATAAATATGTAGGCCATATGACACTAGAATAAATCTCCTCTTGGATTGTCCCATACTAAATATCTTTAGTAACTGGTCAATGCATGTACCCTGACTTATTCCAAGTAGCCTCTTGGATCTATCATGAATGATCTTGATCCCTAAAATTTAGGCTACTTCACATAATTCCTACATGGATAAACACTTTTTCAACAAGTCCTTAACTAACTTTAACACTTGTATATCCTTTCAAATAAGTAATATGTCAAAAACATATACTACTAGGATAATGACCACATTCCCATTAAACCACTTATAAACACATGGCTCACATTCATTCTTAATGAAACTGAATTCCTTTATGTCTTCATAAAATTAAATGTTCAATGACCTAGATGCTTTCTTTAATTCACAAATGGATTTCTGCAACTTGAAAATTCGTTTGGCTTCACCTGGTGTCACAAATCCTTCAAGTTGTGTCATATCAACATCTTCCTAAAAATTCCTGTTATGGAATGCTGTTTTGACATCCATTTCCAAATCTCGTAGTCATGGTAAGTTGTTATGGAAAGTATTATTCTTATGGATTTAAACATAGAAACTAGAAAGAAGGTTTTATTATAGTCAATTCTTTAACGTTGTCTGAATCCTTTTGCCACTAGTCTTGATTTATAGGTTCTAACTTGACCTTCCATGTCAATATTTCTCCTGAATACCCATTTTCATCCTACCGGCATTACATCAACTGGCTCATTGACCAGAACCCAAAATTGGTTTTGATACATGGAATCCATCTCAAAATTCATAGCTTCTATCCATCTTGTGTCTTCAGAGCTCTTTGTTACTTCCTTGAAGGAGATAGGTTCATCATTTTGCAATAATAATGATTCACTATCCTTAGTGACTAGGAAACCAAATCCATATGGTTCCCTTGCCTCTATTGAGCTCCTATGCAGTACTTGTGTTTCTAGAACATCTTCCATGGGGACCTGTGGAATTTGTTTCTATACCAACTCCTCTGTATCTTGAGGATCAACTTTATCGAAGTCAATCTTTATCCCACTATCTTTTTTGATGATTTTCTCCCACTCAAGAAATATGGCTTGTCTGGCGAGAGTCAGGTTATTGTCTAAAGGCTTAAATAGGTAATATCCTTTCATTTCCTTGTAATATCCTATAAAGATAAACCTCATGTCCCGGTGTGCTAGTTTTTTTCCTGATAAGGCCATAACAAATTCCACAAATCCAAATACATTGTGTACCAAAAATATGGGTTTCTATCAATTTCATAACTCAGAGGGAATTCCATTTGTTGCCTTATTTGGAACTTGGTTTAATATGTATGTTGTAGTTTTTAATTGATAGACCCAAAAGGATAATGGATGATGTGTTCGACTCACCATTGACCTCACCATGTCTAACAAGGTATGGTTTCTCCATTCATTAACACCATTCCACTATGGTGTATATGGAGGAGTGAGTTGATATAAAATCCCAGACTCCCATAAAAGGTTGATGAACTCTTGGTTTAGATATTCTCCACCTCAATCTGATCAAAGATTCTTTATCTTCTTACCAAGTTGATTCTCTACTTCATTATTGAATTCCTTAAATTTCTCCAAGGACTATGACTTGTACCCCCATTAAGTATATATATCCATATCTATTAAAATCATCAGTAAAATTAATGAAGAATGTTTATTCACCTCTATCTTCTACTAGAAATGGTCCACACATATCTGTGTGTACCAATCTTAGAATCTCTATATCCATTTCACCCAGTCAACTAAAATTTGGCTTGGTCATTTTCCCTTAAAAAAAAGTGTGGCATCTATCAAGTGGTTTTAGCTCTGTAGAGTCCAAATAATCATCTCGGCATAGCTTTTTCAAGCACTTTTTGTTTCCATGACTGAGATGCTATTTCCACAACTTGGTGTTGTACGAGTCATGTGATCTGGATTCTTTATCGATTTCTAACACTTGGTTTTCATAATTTAATACATACAAACCGTTATTTATATGCGCCATATCATAACATGTGTTGTTCTCATAAAAGAAACAACCCTTATTTACAATCTTGAAAATAAATCCATCTATATCCAAAAATGAAATAGAAATTATGTTTTTGGTAACATTAGGTACATAATAATTGTTATGTAAAACCAAAATCATTCCAGTTGGTAATGAAAGATGGTAATCACCAATGGCTACTCCTGCCAGCCTCACACTATTTCCAGCTCGAAGGTCCACCTCTCCTTTGTAAATATTTATAAATCCACTTGGTTCCTGCATTTTAATAGATATATGAGTCCCACATGATATATCTAATACCCAATGTGTAGAACTCGAAATATTACACTCGATAAAAAATGCATCATTAGAGTATCCATAATCCTGGGTGCAGTTTCTCTTCTAGTAGCCTAGCTTTCCACATGAAAAACATACATCCTCCCATTCCTTTCCCTACCTCTAGATCTTCCCCTTCTTGGATGGATGGTGCTTGGGGATTCATACCCTTTATAAATCGTTGGCCCCTTACCCTTTTCCTTTCTCTTATTATTCACAATAGGGACTGTGGTCTTGTCATGCCCCATGTCCTTATCTACCGGGTGAATAAATGTTATAAGTTCTAATATATTCTTCTCATTATTTCTCATGTTGTATTTGATAAAAAATTTAGAGAAGGTCTTGGGCAGTGATGATAGGATGAGATCTATACACAACTCATCCAAGAACTTAATCCAAAAGATGTCCACGCATTCAATGTAGCCAATAATCTTGACTACATGAGGCCTAGCTGGTACAGACTCTCGAAACATAGTTGGGAACAAAGAGTTGGAGATCTCATATCTCTCATGTCTCACCGTATCTTGATAGAAATCCATAAGGTGAGACATCATGCTATATGCGTCAATGTTTTCATAGTGCTCCAATAGCTCATTAGACATGGATGACAGCATAAAACAATGGACATTTGTTGCATCATTCAAATGTTTCAAATAGAGAGATACTTCCACAACACTGGCCTCATTTCCAGTCACAATAAGAACAGGATCCTCTAGCATATACAATTTCCTCTTGTGGGGAAGGATGACGCGTAAACGCCTATCCCACTCCAAGAAATTGATGCAGGTGAGAAGGTTTTCCTTCTCAATTATGGTTTTCAAAGATATGTTTGAAGTAATTTCTCTTTCAATTTCTAAAAAATATGAAGAGAAAATATTTATAACTTTATCATTAAAAAACTAAGAAAAATTAAAAAAATTAATACTTATTAGTCTCTGACTATTTTATCGAAATCCAATAGACCTCACCATTGGCATCGAAATATTATGTTCCCTAAATATTCTAGTGGAAAGGATCCATATTTCACTTATAATTACCCGTACTAGGGTTGGTCAAGAAACTTTAATGTTTTTAGGTAGGAATTCCAAATTCTAACTGCATTAACTCGCAGCTCCTTGATCCATTGAGTGGACTCCCCAATCCTAAAATCCTATTATTTTGGATTTCTTCAACCTTTGCCTCTTGGTCACACCAATTACAACTATGGAAGTCAAACCTATATGAGAACCAAGTCAAGTCAACCCAAAAACTCAAATTAGAATTCCCTGATAATTGAAAGAACCCCAACTAGGGTTGTTCAAGCAATTTAAATTATGGTTTGATTCGAACCAAGATTATAGAAGGATATACGGACTTAATATTTCCTTGCAGGATTTTATCCTTATATGTAAATTTCCATTTTATTACCTTTATTACATGCTTGTTAATATTAAGTGGTATATACTTATGTGAATAACCATGTATAAGACAATATTAATGCATAAGCTGAACTTATTTTTTTCTGTATTTATTGCTTGTTTAATTCATTAATTGTGTGATTCCAACAACACACCCACAATAAATAGACCATGAAACTGACAGAAATAAAATAAATGGCATGATCATGAGATTGTTCTATTTGTTAGTTTATATAACGGTTGATAAACTAACCCACAACCTAGGGGATAAAACACCTTGAACCTTTTGGGTTCATGTTTACATCCTTCCACTTGTCCACCTTTGTATCTCCTTGGATTGGTTTCACCTTGGATCCTAACTTAAGCCAGTTCTACTGGCTTTGGATATCCATCCATTAAATATGCTTTTATTTCACAGGTAGGTGAGGGGTAAAATGTGGTTTTATAAAAAATGAACCTTGGGCTTGTATGCCCTACATATTAATGAGGATAAGGCTCGTAGGCCAACAATTTTAATTTAAATAAATGAATAAAAAGAAACCATCCACATAAAAAAGGTCTTGGTAAATCTCATGATCATATATACATGCAATGATATTGATGTAAAAATAAAACTAGCATTCAATTATTTAATTGTTATTTTTTAAGATAAATCATGATCGAATCAATTTATTATTAACTTTAATTAATCAATCATTTTTTTCTTATACCCTTTTCTGAATTTCCTTGAGATTTTCATCCATCATAATTTTAAAAAAATAAATTCATTTCAAATTATATTTATATGTATCCTGTACCTTGGAGGAAACCTAATGAATTCCCATTCATAACTACCCAATGAGTAGAAATGAACACTACACAGATGTTAAATTAAACACATATATATATAACACATATCACATGTTGTGCACCAGCTTTACGCCCACACCATGGTATACGTCTTAAGGTTTTGTATAATATAATAATAAATTTTAATAAATCTATGAAATTTGGATGAGTACACAGCGTATAGTACCTACTATATGGAATGTACTATTGTTCATCATCCATCGGAAGTACAATCATGGGGATACAGTGTGTAGATGTACTTCAGTAATCTTTGGAGTACACATTGTGTCCAGGGGGCCACATATCGTGTAGTATCTTCATTACATGGTCTCTAGTCGGGTACACTTTGTATGGGGTATATTGTCTAACCCTAATCATAAGGGACGACATGTTGTTTCCAATAGGATGGAGGGTGTGTAATCTAGAAATTGTTGCCACCTATTCCTCATCAACACACAGATTCATTAAGACTTAGAAAAACTCCAATGACACGGCTTGGTTTGGAGAACGAATCCCAATGCATTGAACCTTGACTACATAGTTCGTACTGCCGAATAAACACCGTGTGTTCTAGTGTTGTACAGATAGGATCCTTTGGAAACTCTGTATGAGATCCTCTATTTTACTTTAATCAAAATTAAAAGAAAAAAGATCAATTCTTTTAGGAGAACTAGAAGTTAAAGAGGAAGAACAGATCTCGAGATTCAGATTTAGAAAACGATTAAATTGAATTGGAACAATTAAATTATTAAATGTGTAAAACATCAAAAAATAAATAAATAATTATAATCAATGATATGACCCCTCTAATATCACTTGTAGGTTAAGGGAACAAGGAAATCATTTGGGTGGGTGTACCCAACTTTAATTTTACAATTAACAATGATCAATCTTAGATCTTTCACGATGATCAATTTTCAGATCTTTAGAATAGAATGAATAATGAAAAGGAATGATGGATGTATTGGGAACATATAGAGGATTATCATATGTTTGTTATAATTAATTTAATTCCAATGAAATAAATAAATTGATTTAATTCTCTCACTGTTCATGTTTCTGGAATGATCCAATGTGATCAGTCATTGTGTCACAGAAGAAAAGTGTAGAATTTCTCTAGCGGTAATCCATGCGTTCACTACTTATCTCTGGACGTCGCCGAAGGGATATCCTACTGCTATCATATAAGATCCTTTTAATGCAATATCATCCTTCAATCGCCTTAATAGCCACTACCAAAGTGCTCTCCATGATCCGGTGGAGGAGGATATCTCTCGTAACTTGAGAGCATTCTTGGAGGAAAATAATTCTATCTTGGCTTGAGAGATTTCTATATATCCATTGTACACAACCATAGTGAATGGCTAGGTTTAATGAGAATAATTTAATTGGGATTTATAATACTTATAATAATGGAATAAAATAATTACCCATAGATATTTATTTATTTCATTCAATTATTAGTAAGACCACATGTCTAATAATAGCATTTGACTATTATTATTACTTTAAATGCTCCCAAATAATTACCTAAAATATTATTTAATTAAATAAATAATATTATTTCTCACCAATTCCAATAAAAAACACACGGCATGTATATTAATATACACGTCATGTAATTTTTTTTTCCATTTTCTTTTATTTCCTCCACCACATTTATTAGACCTTGAATTATGACTCTTTTTTCCAAAATAAATAACACTTCATTATATGCAAATAAATATATTATTTTTCTCACAGTGTATTCTCTTGAATAACTAGTGTCGAAATAAATTCGATCAGGAATCCTTGAATGATTATTAAACCAAAATCGAGAATAATCTATATTCAACTTGTTAAATGAATATTTAACTGAGATACTTGGATACACTTAGTGTGTGACCCTCTAGGACTATTTCTCAATGGAATTAGGAAAACCCTGCCTAAATTCCAAAGTTAGAACCTATAAACACTCAAAGGAACCCATATAGAGGAATAATTTAACAATGCAATGATGTGTCGCCTCCTACGAATGTTATCGTGTAATGTAATCCCATCGTCTCAATATCTCTAATCAAGTGGGTTGAATGCTAGGCCATCAACCCAAGTGCTCAATTATTCTGTATTTGACTTCCTGTAATTGAACTTACATATTCCTCACCATGGCCATGAATTTATTTAGGCTATATCAATTCCATAAAAGGGCCTAAGATATCAACTTCCATTGTGGAACATAAGGGAAAATCCTTTCTCAAATTATCTATTAATGCAGTATTACTCGTGATGCACCCAACATATCATACCTTGCTTTGAATAGTGTGTCGGCACAGTTTTAATCAATACATCTAAGTGCATGTGTTGTAATAACCATTAATAATAATCTTAATGTATAAGGACCAACAAACACGTCCACATATAGGAACATCCAATGACACTTTGAAATGTGGATTTTGTACTGGCAGGTCTCGTTCTCAAAATATCTTCTAGGATATTGACAAGGGTGCATACCTTGAGAAGGTGCCTCAAAGTTTTATGACCCTCACCCCTAATGTAATGTATTATTTGTGTCCCTAAATAACATAATATGGTTATATAACATATATTTAAGAATAGTGTTATGGACCTTCTAGGTTCTAATCATAACAGGGATCAACTATGACTCTATAGTGCAACAGCTATCCTTAGGACATTATCATATGCATTGTCATTCAGAAGAATAATAAATATGTGATTAGGTATTTAATAATATTCAAATCCATGAATACAAGTTTATCATTAAGTACAAAGTAGTTTGTTCTAGGCCACCAGCTCCAATAGACTCCCACTTGGACTAGAGACAACTAATAACAACCTTTAACTGGCTAGATCTCACATGATATTCATGCTTATACCAAGATAGGAATATAGTTATGGGGTCCACCACATTCTCTTCAGTGGACACTCATCTCACTATAAGTTCACCCTTTTGATAGAAATCCCTCGAGAGGTGATACTCCTGGAGAATCTGATTTTTCCATTGATGTAACCTTGGTTCTTTTCCAAGATCCACCACTGCATTATTATCACAATAAAATGTAATAGGGTCTCTACTTCTAGGCACCACATCAAGATCCTAGACAAAGTTCTAAATAAATAAGGCTTCCAAGGCTACATCAGAAGCTGCTATGTATTATAAATCCACTGTATAATCAGTGATAACTGGATGCTTTGAACATTTCCATCACACAGTTCCTCCATTGAGACAGAAAACATATCCAGACTGTGAGTTCAAATTGTTCTGATCTGTTTGAAAACCATCATCAGAATACCATTTGATGATAATTTCCTCTTCTCCTCCATACACCAAGAACATATCCTTAGTTCTTCTCAGATACTTAAGGATAATCTTAACAGTATACCAATATTGTTCTATGGGATCTTCTTGATATCTACCTACCATTCTAAGCATATAGGAAACATCAAGCCTGGTATATAACATGTCAGACATGATGGAACCTATAGCCGAAGCGTGTGAAATCTAATTCATCCTATCATTCTCCTATTGTGTTTGAGGACACATTCACATAGAAAGATGTATGCCATGTGATACTGTAACTAATACCCTATTAGATTGTTTCATACTAAATCTCTTTAGTATTTGGTCAATGCATATACCCTAACTTACTCTAAGAAGCCACTTGGATCTATCATGAATGACCTTGATCCGTAGACTATATATTGTTTCACCTAAGTCCTTCATTGAGAAACACTTGTTTAACCAGTCCTTAACTGAATGTAACACTGGTATATCCTTTCAAATAAGTAATATGTCATAAACATATACTACTTGGATAACGACTACATTCCCATAAAACTGCTTATAAACACATGGATCGCATTCATCTTAATGAAACCAAATTCCTTTATGGCTTTATAAAATTGGATGTTCAATGACCTCGAGGCTTGCTTTAATCCATAAATGGATTTCAACAACTTGAAAACCCATTTGGCTTCACCTGATGTCACAAACCATACTAGTTGTGTCATATAGACATCTTCCTAAAGATTCTCATTAAGGAATGTTGTTTTGACATCCATTTTCCAAATCTCATAGTCATGATAATATGCAATGAAAATTATGGTTCTTATGGATTTAAACATGGAAACTAGAGAGAAGTTTTTATCATAGTCAATTCTTTGATGTTGTCTGAATCCTTTGGCCACTACCCTAGCTTTATAGGTGATAACTTGACCTTCCTTGTATAAATTTCTCTTAAATACCCATTTTCATCCAATAGGATTTACATCAACTGGCTAATTGACCAAAACCCAGACTTGGATCTGATACATGGAATCCATCTTAGAATTCTTAGCTTCTATCCATCTTGTAGCTTCAGATCTCTATATTACTTCCTTGTAGGAGAGAGGTTCATCATTTTCCAATAATAATGATTCACCATCCTCAGTGACTAGGATACCAAATCTCTCTAGTTCCCTTACCTCTCTTGAGATCCTACATAGTTCTTGTGTTTCCGGAACTTCTTCCATGGGGACCTATGGAACTTGTTCATGTACCAACTCCTGTGTGTCTTTAGAATCAACTTCGTCAAAGTTAATCTTTCTACCACTATCGTTTTTTAGGATTTTCTCCCTATAATGAAATACAGCTTGTCTTACGATAGTCACATTCTTATCTAAAGGGTTATATAGGTAATATCCTTTTTCTTCCTTCGAATATCCTTTAAAGATAAACCTCATCCCCTAGTATGCTAGTTCATTTCCTGATAATTCCTTAACAAATTTCTCACATCCCCATACATGTTTGTGTGATAAAAAAGGTATCTTTACATTCCATAACTTAGAGGGAATCCCATTTTCCGCCCTAGTTGGTAATCGGTTTAATGTGTATGATGTAGTTTTTAATTAATATCCTTAAAAGAATAAAGGAAGATCTCCATCACCCGCCATTCACCTCGCCATGCCTAATAAGGTGTGGTTTCTCCTTTCACTAACACTATTCCACTTGGGTGTATAAGAGGAGTGAGTTGAGATAGAATCCAAGACTCTCGTAAAAGGATGATGAACTCTTGGTTCCGATATTCTCCACCTCAATCCCATCAAAGATTCTTTATCTTCTTACCAAGCTGATTCTCTACTTCATTCTTGAATTCCTTAAATTTCTCTATGGTCTTTGACTTATACCTCATTAAGTAGATATAGCCATATCTACTCAAATCATTAGTAAAAGTAATTAATTAAGATTATTCACCTCTATATTCTACTAGAAATGGTCCACACACATCCATGTGTACCAATCCTAGAAGCTCTATGGCCTTGTCAACCTGTCTGCCGAAAGGCGGCTAGGTCATTTTCCCTTGTAAAAAAGTGTTTCATCTATCAAGTGGTTTTACCTCAATATAATTCAAATAACCATCTTGGCATATCTTTTTCAATCACTTCTAATTTTCATGACCGAGATGGTGATTCCACAACTTGGTGTTGTATGAGTAATGTGAGCATGTTTAGTTATTGATTTCTAACACTTGGTTTTCGTAATTTAATACATTCAAACTATTATTTAAATATGCCATACCCTAACATACGTTTTTCTTATAAAAGAAACAACCCTAATTTCCAAAATTTAAAATAAATCCATCTATATCCAAACATGATATAGAAATTATGTTCTTGGTAACACTAGGTACATAATATATGTAAAACTAAAATCATTCCAGTTGGAAATGAGATATGGTAATCACCAATGTATAATGTAGCCAGTCTCATTCCATTGGAAGCTCGAAGGTTCACCTCTCCTCTGGATATAATTCTAAATCTACTTGATTACTATATTTTAATATAGATGTGAGCCCCACATGATGTATCTAATACCCAATGTGTAGAAATGAAAATATTACACTCGATAACAAATTCACCTTTAAAATCTCCACGCTTCTGGGTGCAGTTTCTCTTCCACTAGCCTGGCTTGCCACATGAAAAACATACTACCTCCCATTCCTTTTCTTACGTCTATATCTTCCTCGTCTTGAAGGGATGCTACTTGGGGGCTTTAGACCCTTTATAAATCCTTGTCCCCTTTGCCTTTTTCTTCCTCTTCTTATTCACCATAAGGACTCTGGGTTTTTCACGCCCTATGCCCTTATCTACCTGGTGAATCAAGGTTCGGAGTTCTGATAGACTCTTCTCATTATTTATCATGTTGTAGTTGACAACAAAGGTAGATAATGTCTTGGGAAGTTATGATAAGATGAGATCTGTACGCAACTCATCCATGAACTTAATACTTAAGATGTATAGGAGTTCAATGTAGCCAATAAGCTTGACTACATGAGGCCCAGCTAGCGTAGACTCTCCAATCTTAGTTGTGAACAATGCTTTAAAGATCACACATATCTCCTGTCTCACATTCTCTTGATAGAAATCCTTAAGGTGAGACATCATGTTATACGCATCGATGTTTTTATTTTCCTTCAAGAGATCATTATACATGGACAATAGCAGAAAACATTGGACATCTGTGGCATCATCTAAAATTTTAATATAGAGATATATATCCTCGTCAATGGCCTCATTCCTAGGAACAATTTTAATAGGATCCTCTAGAACATAAAATTTCCTCTTGTAGTGAAGGTTAACATGTAAACACCTCTGCCACTCCTGGAAATTGGTGCCGGTGAGAAGATTTTCCTTCTCGAGTATTGTTCTCAAAGATATGTTTGGAGTAATTTTTCTTTCCATTTCTAAAAATTAAGAAGAGAAAATATTTATTACATTATCATGATAAAATTGAGAAAAATAAATAAATTAATACGTATTAGTCTTTGACTATTTTATCGAAATTCAATAGCCCTAACCATTTGATTTAGAATATTTGGTTGCCCAAATACTCTAGTGGAAAGGATCTATATTTCCCTTGGTATTACCCCAACTAGGGTTGGTCTAGAAACTTTAAAGGTTTTAGGTAGGAATTCCAAATTCCAACTGCATTAACTCGCATATCCTTGATCCACTTAGTGGAATCTCCAATCCTGAAATCCTTTTATTTTGGATTTCCTCAACCTCTACCTCTTGGTCACACCAAGTACTTATATAGAAGTTAAACATTTATGTGAACCAAGTCAATTCAAAAAAAAACCTTGAATTAGAATTTCCTAATAATTGAAATAACCCCAACAAGAGTTGGTCAAGAACTTTAAAATATGGTTCGATTCTAACCAATATTATGGAAGGCTATACCGACATAATATTTCATTGAGGGACTTTATCCTTATGTGTCAAATTCCATTTTATTATCTTTAATACATGATTATTAATATTAAGTGGGACATGCTTGAGTTATTAACCATTTCTAAGATAATATTTACACATAAGTTGGCCTTATTTTAGTTCCATCTTACATGCTTGTTTAATTCATTAATTGTGTGATTCCGACAACATATCCACAATAAATAATCCATGAAAATGAAACAAATAAAATAAATGGAATGATCATCAGCTTGTTCTATTGTTTAGTTTATCTAGAAGTTTATAAACTAACCCAAGACCTAGGGAAGAAAACACCTTAAACCTTTTGGGTTCAGGTTTACATCTTTCCACCTATCCACCATTGTATCTCCTTGGATTGGTTTCGCCTTAGATACTAACTTGAGACACCTCCACTACCATGGGATCTCCATTAATTACATATACTTTTATCTCATTGGTAGGTAAGGGGTAAAACGTGGTTTTACAAAAAAAACCCTGGGCATGCAGACCCTACATATTAATTAGGATAGTCTCATAGGCCACCAATTTTAATTTAAATAAATAAATGAAAAGAAACCATCCACGTACAAAAGGTCCTTTTCAATCTCATGATAATCCATACATGCAACAATATTTACACATAAATAAAACTACCATTCAATTCTTTAATCGTTCTTGTTTAAGATAAATCATGCATGAATCAATGAATTATTATCTTTAATTAGTCAATCCTTTTATCTTAAACCCTATTCTAAATTTACTTGAGATTATCATCCATTGTATTTTTAAACAAATAAATTCATTTAAAATTATATTTGTATGTAACTTTTACCTTGGAGGCTACCCGATGAATTCCCATTCATAACTACACAATAATTCGAAATGAACATTACACATATGTTAAATTAAACACATATATATATAACACATATCACATGTTTTACCCCAGCTTTACACCCACACCATGGTACACGTCTCAAGGGTTTGTATAATATAATAATGAATTGTAATAAATATGTGTAATTTGGATGAGTACATGGTGTGTAGTTCCTACTACACGGTGTGTACTATCGTTCACCATCCATCTGAAGTACACGCTTTGGGATACAGTGTGTTGATGTACTTCGTAAATCATAGGAGTACAAATTGTGTCCAGTGGACCACACTCCATGTAGTATCTTCATTACACAGTCTCCAGTCAGGAACTGTTAATGGGGTACATGGTCCAACCATAACCTAAAGGGATGACATGCCATGTCCGGTGGACCATAGGGCGTGTGATCCAAAAACTGTGTGCCACCTATTCCTGGTCAACACGTGGATTCATTAAGACTTATAAAAACTCCAATGACACAGCTTGGTTTGGAAAACTAGTCCCAATGCATTGAACCATGACTACATGGTCTTTACTACTGAATACACACTGTGTGTTCTAGTGTTGTAGATCCAGAAACCTGTGGCAACTCCAGATGAGATCCCCTATTTTATTTTAATCAAAATTAAATGAAAAAATATCATTTCTGTAAGGTGAATGAGAAATGAAAGTGGATGAACAGATCTCAAGATTCAGATTTACAAAATGAGTAACTTGAATTGAAAAAACTAATTTATTAAATGCATAAAACATTAATGAAAAACTAGATATTTATAATAAATGATATAACCCCTATGGTACCACTTTTAGGTTCCAGGCACAGCGAAAGAGCATGGATGAGTGTAAGAAAATTTAATTTTACCGTTAACAATGATCAATTTGAGATCTGTCACGATGAAAAAATGACAGATCATCAGAATAGAATGAAGAACAAAATGGAAAGAGTGATGTCTCAGAACCATATAGAGGATCAAAAAATGTTGGTTATAATCAATTTAATTAAAAGGAAAGAATTACTTTGATGTAATTATTTCTCCGTTGATGTTTCTGGTCACGATCTAATGTGATCTATCATGGAGTCATAGAAGAAATGTGTAGGATTTATCTAGTATTGATCCACACGTGGTCCACTTATCTCTTGATATCGCTGATGGGATATCTAGGTATTATCACAGAAGAGCCTTCGCTTGAAATATCCACCTTTAATCACCTTGAGAGACACTTCCAAAGCACTCTCATTGATCCAGTGGAGGAGGATCTCTCTCTTAACATGAGAGCATTCTTCGAGGAAAGGAATTATCTCTTGGCTTGATATCTTTCTCCAGATCTGTTGTACACAACCACAAAGAATGGCTATGATTAATGAGTGTAATGTAATTGGGATTTATAATACTTAGAATAATAGAATAAAATAATTACCCATAGTTATTTATTTATTTCATTTAATTCTTAGTAAGATCGCATGTCTAATAATAATGTTTGGATATTATTATTAGTTTATATGTGCCAAGTGAATTAAGCCTAATATTATTTAATTAAATAAATAATATTATTTCTCACAAATTCCCAAAAAAACCACAGAGCATTTATATTAATATACACGCCGGGTACTTTTGTTTTCCCATTTTCCTTTATTTCCTCAACCACATTTATTAGATCTTGAATAATAACAATTTATTTCTTAAATAAATATCACTAAATTATTCACTAATTAATCTATTATTTTTTCCACAATATATTCTCACGAATAACTAGTTTCAAAATAAAGGCGATCAGGAATCCTGGAATAATTATTAAACCACAATTGGGAATAATCTTTATTCAACTTATTAAATGAATATCTGACTCAGATACTTGGATACACTAAGTGTGTGAGCCTTTAGGCCTCTTTCTCAATGGCATTAGGCAAAGCCAGCCTAAATTCCAAGGTTATCATCTAGCAACATGCCAAGGAACCCATATAAAAATAATTTAACATTTTAATGACATGTCACCTCCTACGAATGCTTACCGTGTAATGTAATCCCTTGTTCTCAATATCTCCAATCAAGAGGGTTGCATGCTAGTTCCATCAACCCATGTAATCGGTTATTCATTCTTTGAATTCCTGGATTTGAAATTTCCCATTACTCACCATGTCCATGGATATATTTAGGCTATATCAATTCTTTAAAATGGGCTGAGCTATCAACTTCTGTTATAGAAAAGAAGGGAAAAATCCTTTCTCGCATTATCTATTAATGTAGTATTACTCATGATGCACCCAACATATCCTACCGCACTGTGAATAGTGTGTTTTCACAGTTTTCATCAATACATCTAAGTGAGCAAGTTTTAATACCCATTTATAATAATATTAAATTCTAAGGACCAATACACAAATCCACAGATAGGAACATCCAATGACACTATTAAATGTGTATTTCCTATTGGCAGGTCTCATTCTCATAATAGCCTCCTTGATATTACCAAGGGAACACACCATGAGATGGTGCCTCAAAGTTTTATGATTCCTCTCCCCTAATGGCCTATATTAATTGTGTCCCTAAAATAACATCATCTGTTCATAAGACTTATATTCAAAAATAGTGTTATGGTACTCCTGGATTCTCATCATAGTAGAGATCCACTATGACCCTTTAGTGAAACAGTTATCCTTAGTACATTATCACCTGAATTTTGAAGAACAATCAAGATATGATATGGTATTTGTTAATATTTAACTCCATGAATACAAGTTTATCATAAAGTACAAAGTAGTTCATTCTAGGCCACCAACTCCAACAATTTCATCCCTATAGTGTTCTAAATTTCAAGTATTGTAATTCACATTCTTTGTTCCCCTTTGTTCATATTTATTACAACACCCCCATCATTATCATGGACGTGTGCTAGAGCATGTTGGGACAGGGTAGGTTGGCTGTTCTGAGAGTCTCTTTCTCTGACCATGACCCCCCTTGTTCTTCCAGGAAACATGGAGTGGTCGTTGAGACCCCAGATAACCGGAGATTTGTTAGTACTCTCGTATTCAAACGAAATAATGATGCGGTCATCCATTGTTTCTCACATCACTCTTGACCCTTGTGATCTTAGGGAGTGATATCTAGATATATCATGAATATGATTGAAATTAATCCATAAAAATAGATAACAGAACTCATGAATGAAACCAAATTAAACAATAAATTCATGAAAGTATGTTTATGAGGTCACACAAATTACAACACCAAAGGATTGGCCACTCCAATATATGGATTGACCCCTTTAATAGAGCGTCTAATCTCCACCACTATCTAGCCTGTAGTGTCCAGGATCTTCTATCTCTTGTTAATCTCCCTCTTCTCATCAATGGAAAATGGGTATAGTTCATCAACGTTGATCCAGGACCGATCCTCCCCAGCTTAGATAGTAGCCATCTCGTGTGAAGCTCTCCTCATCAATTCCTCAGCCTCTACCATCTGGGCCTTTAGTCATGATATGAGTCCTGATTGTGCATCTAGGAAAGCATAACTCTCATTCGTGCATGCCCTCAAGCATTAGATCTCATGCTCAGCCTCCTGTAGTCTCTTGATGTTGAGAACTTCCTCTGCTTCTAGCCCACATTGAGTCCACAGTCATGTTTACATATTTTCTCTTCCATATAGCCTTGAATGAGCATATGGGGACATTGGGCATCCACTCCTCCAATGCATAGTTCATGTATTCGGGAACGAATCATCTCCATCTGGTATATCCATTTTTCTTGGGAGGTCTCCCCAATGAAACGCTTGATTAGCTTCTATGACCAGTGGTAGATGACCTTATTAACCTCTTCATCAGAAGGAGTTTCTTCTCAATATTATGGGTTGGTGGGTTTGTACTCTAGGAATACTGCCAAAAGCTCAATAGTGGGGTCTTACTTTGGTTTCCTATTAGGAATTTCGGGTTCTACATTGATAGGAGCAACAGGCTCCATGTCATGGGGTTGATCTTCATCATCAGGCTCTACTTCAACAATATTTGGTTCTGTCCTGCCAATGGCTCCACCCACAGCCTTGTTCACTATATTCTATCTGGCACTAACATCTGATTCCACTATAATCTGAACCCCCTCGATATATGGGCCTCAAGAACCCCAGTCATCCTCTCTAGTATAGCACATGCCATTTGAATAACCGTTCAGTATAGAGATGAAAATTTCGATATTTGGTTCAACAAATAATAGTCAGGGACTCTATGAGAAAGAAGACTTATGAAATTCAAATGATTATTTCCTTTCTTGGGTCGTCATCAATAGTATCCTAGGATGTGATCCCCCATATATGGTTGGGAACTTTGAGGACTCCGGAAGGGCCATCCTGGTTTCTGCAGCCCTGCTCAACTCTGCAATCACCATCAACTAGGGTGCAGATCCTGAGCCCTCATCCACC
Source organism: Viscum album (assembly GCA_963277665.1). Classification (NCBI taxonomy): domain Eukaryota; kingdom Viridiplantae; phylum Streptophyta; class Magnoliopsida; order Santalales; family Viscaceae; genus Viscum; species Viscum album. The sequence continues at coordinate 368,586,512 of OY728144.1, forward strand.
GGCATGTGTGTGGTAATCTCATCCATAAGCCTCTCTTAAAGACAAAAAATGTTAGTTGAGAAGATGATAGAGCGCTTTCGTGGGCACCCTCAAATGATTAGTGTGATTTGGGGTACTTAGGTGCAGCAGAGTGGCAGACCAAGGTCGTCTCTCAAAGCAGGAAGTGAATTTAACAACTTATTAGAGGTATTCTAAAAAGAAATAAAATATAATAGAGTAAAAACACTACTTGAAAGTATGGGGGTGGTTGTTTATAGTTTATAAATCTAGAAGAATTTTTCTGGAAGAAGATTGTATAATTTTTTTTTGTTTTTAGTTTTGAAATGAATTTCAATTTAAATGACACAACAAGAAGATGTTTTTTTAGAAATATATTTAAAAAGCATAATCGATCTAACTATACCTATTCACTTTATTATTAATAATTATCATTTAAATTAACATTCACTTATTTATGATCCCTTAATTTGTTAAATCCCGAACCCTACGAGAATTAACTTTACCACAAAGATGATGTGAATTTAAACCTAGGCAAACTTCGGAACATGCAATCTCAACACCCTGCTTTGATTGATGCTCTAAGATTAGCTTATGGTCAGTGGTAAATTAAGGCACATAGCCACTCTGGAAATGAGGATTAATTGAGTTTAGGGATTATATTTGAACTCTACAAATTGATCCTGTGTGGTTTTGAATTACCGATTAAGGTTGTGCTCCCACAGTTCACACAATTCCCGAACTCGCGTGTTTTGTGTTAACTATTCAATTGCTTGATTTGTTTCATTTAAATTAAAAACTCAATTAATGGATCATGTTTAGTGAATTAGAGTAGATCATTGATTCAAAATAAATGAATGAAGAAGATGAGAGGTCGACCGATTACTAAAAAACTACTCTTCCATGAGTGGCGTAATCATCGTAGAAGCATTTTGCATGTGCAAAGGTTTATAATGGGTATAACCCAATAACGCTTCTACTCAAGAATTCCAGCCCAAAGAGGAAGATTAAGAGAAGAAGAAATTTAAACAAAACAGAAGAAAAGATAAGAAATAAAAGAAGAACAAATAAGTTTATTACCCAAATGAAAACATTACAAAATGAAGAAGAGGAGGAGGCTTCGATGAGGGGATCCTTGCTTCAAGAGCTACCCCTCTTACAATGGTTGGAGAATTTGGGTGAAAAAAATTATCCTCTTCCTCCAATCTCACAATTCACGTCCCAACCCTCAAAATGAGAAAAATTCCAATTTATAGAGGGGAGGGGGGGAGAGGTTACAAGTGGTTTCAAGTGTGAATGTGGAAATTCGGCCAAATATTTTAATGAAACTTGAACCGTTCATTTGACCACAAAAATGCGTGAATTGGACGGCCTTCCAGAAGGAGAAAATGTGATTTTATGGGTCCTCTATCTCCCCTCTAAATTTGGGCTCAATAAAAGCCGATATGTAGGAGTTATGGCTGCAATACAAGAGCTTATCCATTCTGGCAAGTCCATCCTAGCTTTGACTTTATGGCCCCATTACTCCATTAAAATGCATTCGTTTGATCTAGTGTCCTGAATACAGGTTGTATATAATTAAGTTAGGAACACTGTTAAAAAATTTTAAATTCAAATAAGAAATATAAAAATATTTATCTTCGAAATACTACAGTGAACTATAAAGGGTAAAATTTGAATTTTCATCAAATATTCAAATGAATGATCTAATCCCAAATATTTTATAAATAAAAATATTTAACACAATGTGAGGAAATTATATCATTTATTATCAATAAAATATTCAATAAAATAGTTTTTTATCAACTCCCCCACACTTACTCTTTTGCACACCTGGGAAAAACCTCATATCAAGTAAACATCAATATCAAATCAAAACCAATTTTAAAACACATATCCTTGAGATCAAATAATTACACACCAAGAATCAAAAGATATCATGCCTCATTAAAAACATTTTTTCAAGTTCTCCATTTATATCATTCAATATATTTCCACTTCATTTATCCTCTCATGCACAAAACACTTACCTCCCTTGAATTTTCTCTCATCACTCAAATATCAATTTTTATGCAATGTCTTTCTCATCCAAACTCATACAAGGGTCACCATAGGCTTGATAGATTCCTACATCGCTACCCGATGTGATTCAAGGACATATTTTTATCATGAGTACTTTTTAGGGTTGTTTTGTGGCTTTAGGTTGGTAGGATTAAGATGTGAAAAACTCTGAGGCTGAATGAGGAGGGCTTGACTCTTTTGAAGCAAAATTGCATTAATCTAATTTTCACTTAAATATGGGCTTCTCTTAAATCCCCATAGTATCAATTCAGCTCCATCATCATGAAAAGTCATGAAAAATTTACACCATTCATCATTTCAGCATAAAAATGTCAATCTTCTCAAACATGATTTTCTTGAAAGCTCCAGATGGGCACAGCTTTCCACCTCAATTAGAAGCTCCAGAAAAGGCACAGCTTCACTTGTCATGAAAGCTCCAGAAAAGGCACAGCTTTAAATATAATGACTTTCTTTAGCAGCAAACACATCTCTTCAGAATTTAATTTTCCACACAAAGTATCACATAATGTGGTGTCACAACATAATACAGCTTCCCCCACACTTAAGCTCAACTAGATTATGCAATTTCACTTCAAGAGTTGGTTGGATAGGGAAAATTGGCTTGTAATGTGGCTTCACCTAACAGGTTGTGCATGGCTTCTAAGGGCTACAAGGATTAAATATTCAAGGTAGGCCATTATAAAAAAGGATTCTTTGAAATAGGGGCTTTAATACCAAACAAATGCCTCAATCATTTAAACATAAGTACCTCAAACCCTCAAGTTTTGACAGGAATAGATCAAATTCTGGTTAAATCAAGTATGGTTTGGTTCTCTCAAGAAGTGAGGTGAATATATAGAATATGAAAATAATGGGTTAGAAGCCTCACAGGAAAGTGATGTCAAATATAAAGACAGTGAGATTGGCATGGGATTCAAAATTCAGTGTACTTTTCATGAAATTACTAAATATTTGAACTTGAAACAAAGTCATTTCAGCATTCATTTAAGCTTAGTTTCAAGGGGTAAATTGTTTCACTTATTGATATGTATTTAAAAATGGTGATAAGAGTAATTTCAGCCCAAAAGTTGCAAAAACACACAGAAAATTGTAAAATAAACACACAAAATTTGAAAAACACACAATTTTTTTGGTTTTTTTTTAACAGGAAAGCAACTGAAATTACTAAACTAAAAGGTTCCCTCCCCCACACTTAAAATATTGCATTGTCCTCAATGTGAACCTATGAGATGATATATGCACATAAAATGTAGAATTTTTAAATAGGACAAATAATATAAAGGTGAAAGGGTTAGGAACAGCCTGATGTCCTCAAGTGATGATGGGGTCATGTTGTGTGATAAAATCCACTACATCAGTAGGAAGTCCCTCAATGTATCTCTTCAAACGTTGCCCATTGACTGTAAAGCTCCTTCCAGTGTCCTCTTGTGTGATCTCCACTGCACCATAAGGAAAAACATTAGTCACAACATAAGGACCTAACCATCTGGAACGCAACTTACCAGGCATCAACTTCAGTCATGAACTGTAGAGAAGGACTTTCTCCCCAACATTAAACTCCCTTTGTTGGATCATTTTGTCATGAGCTGCTTTTGATCTTTCCTTGTAGAGCCTTGACTTCTCATATGATGATAATCTAATCTCCTCAGGCTCTTGAATTTGCAGCTTCCTTTGGATTCCATCTTGGGCCAAATCCATGTTGCATTTCTTTATAGCCCAATAAGCCCGATGCTCGACTTCCACTGGGAGATGACATGCTTTCCCAAAAACAATCCGAAATGGGGACATACCAATGGGGGTCTTGTATGCTGTTCTATAAGCCCACAATGCATCATCCAAGCGCTTGCTCCAATCCTTCCTATTTGGCTGCACGGTTTTCTCCAAGATTTGTTTCAACTCACAATTTGAAACCTCAGCCTGGCCATTTGTTTGGGGATGGTATGGTGTTGATGTTTTGTGTGTCACCCCATACTTTCGAAGGAGGGAAGCAAAATTCCTATTGAAAAAGTGTGTCCCTTGGTCACTGATGATGGCCTTTGGTACTCCAAACCTGCAAAAAATATGTGATTTGACAAAGTCCACAACAACATGAGAATCATCAGTCCCGGTGGCCTTGTCCTCCACCCATTTACTCACATAATCAACAGCAACCAAAATATACAAAAATCCAAATGAACTAGGAAAAGGACCCATAAAATCAATGACCCATACATCAAAAATCTCACAGAATAGTATGGGTTGTTGGGGCATCTCATGTCTCCTAGAAATGTTCCCAGTGTGTTGGCAACGAGAGAATGACTTACAAAACACATGGGCATCATGGAATAATATAGTCCAATATAATCCAGAGTCCAAAACCTTCCTAGATGTCCGTTGGGGTCCAAAGTGTCCACCACAAGCAAGTGTATGACAGAAATGCAAAACAGACTCAAACTCATGATCGGGAACACACCTCCTAATGACATGGTCACTACACATGCGCCATAAGTATGGATCATCCCAAACATAAAATCTTGACTCAATCATTAATTTTTGGACTTGATGTTTCTTTAAATTTGCAGGGATTTCAGAAGCAACAAGGTAGTTAACTAAATCAGCATACCAAGGATGCGTACCTGAGATGGTCTAGAGATGCTCATCAGGGAAAGTGTCCCGAAGTGGTACCTGATCCAAGGTCACATCCTCTAGTGTGTGAGTAAGCCTACTCATGTGGTCCGCCACCATGTTTTATGACCCCTTTTTGTCCTTTATCTCGATGTCAAACTCTTGAATAAGGTGCATCCAACGGATAAGTCGTGGCTTTTCATCTGGCTTCTTCAGGAGGTACCTCAAAGCTGCATGGTCAGAAAAAACAACTACTTTAGAGCCCAATAAATATGAACGGAATTTATCTAAATCAAATATGACAGCAAGAAACTCATTTTCCGTGGTTGTGTAGTTTGATTGGTCTGAATCCATTGTCCTCGATGCATAAGCGATCACATGTGAACGTCCTTCCACCCTCTGAGATAAGACAGCTTCAACCGCGAAGTTGGAGGCGTCACACATAAGCTCAAATGGAAGGTCCCACTATGGGGGCTATATGATTGGTGGAGTGGTCAGACACTTCTTCATCTCATCAAATGATACCCTATATGAATCATCAAAATTTAAGTCAATATCTTTTTGAAGCAATCGAGATAAGGGTAGAGCGATCTTTCTAAAATCTCTGATGAAGCATCGTAAAATCCAGCATGCCCAAGGAATGATCGAACATCACGCACACATGTAGGATATGGGAGGGATGAAATAATTTCTACCTTAGATTTATCAACTTCAATGCCATGTTGTGAGACTATATGACCTAAGACAATTCCCTTTTCGACCATGAAATGACATTTTTCAAAATTTAAGACCAGATTCTTCTCAATACAATGATGCAACACATCACCCAAACTAGAGATACATTCATCAAATGAGGACCCATAAACTGTAAAATCATCCATAAATACCTCCATGCTGGTCTCAATGAAATCTGAGAAAATACTCACCATGCATCTCTGGAAGGTACCTAGGGCATTGCAAAGTCCAAATGGCATCCTTCGGTAGGCAAATTTGCCAAAGGGACAGGTGAATGTAGTCTTCTCCTAATCCTCTGGAGCTATAGGAACCTGAAAATATCCAGAAAATCCATCCAAGAAACAATAGTGTGTTTTCCCAGCTAGTATCTCGAGCATTTGATCAATAAATGGGAGGGGGAAATGGTCCTTGCGAGTGGTCTGATTTAGTTTCCTATAATCAATATACACACGCCAACTGTTTTGCACTCTCACAGGAACTAACTCATCATTTTCATTTTTTATAACAGTGAAACAAGTTTTCTTTGGTACAACCTGAACAGGGCTAACCCGTTGTGAGTCAGAAATAGGGTAAATGATACCCGCCTTAAGTAATTTTTCATCTTCTTTCTTAACAACTTCTAGGAGGGTGGGATTAAGTTTCCTTTGTGGCTGTCTCACCGGTTTAGCCCCATCCTCCAAGAGAATCCTATGCATGCAAATGGAGGGGCTAATACCTGATATGTCTGCCAATGTCCAACCAATTGCCCTAATGTTATCTTTCAAAAGATTCAAAAGTTTTTCTTCATGTTCAAAAGAGAGATTGTTAGCAATTATGACAGGTAATCTATCACCACTGAGCAAGTATGTATATTTGAGATTTGGGGGCAATGGCTTGAGTTCCAATGTAGGTGGGTGATGTATGGATGGAGAAATTGATGCAACAGACATATCTGCACAATGAACATCAGTATCAGAATAAAAATCATCACAATCAGAGAATAAAGCACCAAATCCATCAGCATACTTAATAGCCATGTCATAATCAGAGTTCACGTGATCAAAATTAGAATATGATTCCATTTCAAAATCAAATCTTAGAGAGTCTTGTTCCTTAAAAATGGGTGTAGAAGTAATCTTAGACATAAAAATAGAACCAATACTCATAATCTCCCTAAGCATAGGACAATCCAATTCCATGATGGTTTTACTTGGTGGTTCAAAATGGGAGATAAGAAAAGCAGAATGGTCCTCTGAGGGGTACTTCATGGAATCCATAACATTAAATATCACAACTTCATCTCCAAACTCCATGGAAAGTGTAACCTCATTGACATTTATAATAGTTTTTGCAGTTTTGAGGAAGGGTCTACCTAAGATAATGGGGGCATGAGAACTTACCTGATCATCCTCCATGTTAATCAAATAGAAGTCTGCTGGAAAGATCATGTCTCTTACCCAAACAAGTACATCCTCAAGAACTCCCGCTGGATATGTCGTAGCTCTATTCGCCAATTTCACCACTACTCTTGTTGGCTTCAACTCACCAACCTGCAAGGAACAGAATACAGAGTGAGGCATCACATTTATTGAAGCTCCTAAATCACAAAGAGCATCAGAGAAGTGCAACTCCCCTATGGTACATGGGATGGTGAATGTCCCGGGATCCTTGCACTTTTTTGGCATTGCTAGAGTTGGTGTAATGAGTTCCGAGACATTCCTTCCAAGGTTGATCCTCTCATTTCCCTTGAGCCCTCTTCGATTGGTACAAAGTTCTTTTAAGAATTTTGCATACCTTGGAATTTTCTTAATGGCTTCAAGTAGAGGAATTTTGATCTACACACACTTAAATGTGTCCAAAACCTCCTTTTGCATTGCTTCTTCATCCATCTTCTTGGTTTGAACAACCCCGTTTGGAAAAGGAAGGGGTTTAGGAGGTACATCATCAATCTTTTCCTTACCTTTATCTTTCTCCTTGGATTTCTCATCAGTTGGTATGGAATGTGGCTTCTCTAGAGTAGAGGTTAATCCTGGTGGAATGGTAGGTCCAGGTGTATCATTAATTTGCTTCCCACTTCTCAATGTGATGGAACTAACATTCCCCTTTGGATTTGGAGTGGGTTGGGAAGGTAGATTTCCAGAATTCTTACTTACAAGTTCATGGAGGGCGGTGGCAATCTGGCTCATTTGAGTCTTTAACTCCCTCAGCTCGGAACTTTGACTCTTCAGCTCATTCTGTTGATTAAGAACAATTTGCTTCAAAAGATCATCAGTATTAGAATCTACCTTTGGTGGGGGATTCCCTTGTTGTTGGCTTGTTGATACTTGGGCTTCAAATCTCCTTTGGGGTTGTTGGAAACCCTGCTGGTAAGGCGGAGGCTGCTGGAAGTTTGGTTGAAAAGGGGCCCTTTGTTGTTGTCCAGAGCCATACCTCATGTCCTCTTGATCTTTCCACCCTTGGTTGTATGTTGGAGAAAATGAATCAAAATTATTTTGGGGATATGGTTGTTGTTGCTACTGAAATGGTCTCCCAGGGAACACTACTGCACAATCTTCTGTCTCTAGTAGTTGTGGGCAACAGTCAGTTGGGTGGATTGTCTCAGTGCAAATGTCACATGGCCTTGAAGGAGGGGGTTGGGATGTCTTTTGTGCCAAAGCAATCTGCCTCACCATAGTGGTCAGTTCTTCTAACTTTGTATCAATCAAATGACTTTTAAGAGAAGAAGTACTTACTTGATGTACTCCTCGAACATGTGGTGTACCTCTATCACCGAATTGTTGAGAGTTTTGGGCCATTTTGTCGATCAATGCTCGTGCAGCTACTGGTGTCTTGTCCACCAATGCTCCTCCAGCTGTAGCATCCACCATGCTCCTCTCCATGGGTGTGATTCCTTCATAGAAGTACTGGATGAGTAGTTTCTCACTGATTTGGTGATGTGGGCAGCTTGCACACAACTTCTTGAATTGCTCCAAGTACTCATACATTGACTCCCCTTGTGCTTGCTTGATCCCCGATATCTCCTTTTGAATGGATGTGGTCCTTGATGCTGGAAAAAATATTTGCAAGAAAAGACGTTTCAAATCATTCCAACATGTTACATCTTCAGGTTGCAAATAATACATCCAATATTTTGCAGCTCCATCAAGTGAGAATGAGAATGCTCTTAATTTGATTTGATCTTCAGAAACATTTCTTGGTTTAAGGGTTGAGCAAACCACATTAAATTCTTTAAAATGTTTATTGGGATCCTCACCAGAGAGGCCATGAAACTTTTGAAGTAAGTGAATTAACCCAGATTTTAGTTCAAAGTCCGATTCGAGATTTGGGTATGCAATACAATTTGGTTGATAGTTAACATCAGGTGCAGCCAATTCTCGAATGGTTCTATTAAGTTCATTTCCATTGTTTCCATCCATTGGTTTCTCTTTTATGTTTGAATTTTAATTGCTTCCAATTTCAATGTTTCCAGAAGAGGGGAATTCACCAACTCGTTGAATACTGAAACTTCTCGTAGACTGAGAATTTCTGATTCGACCCCTAAGGCTACGTTCAATATCAGGGTCAAGATCTAAGAGATCTTCGGGATTAGTTCGTTTCATAGATCAAATAAAAATGAAAAGAAAGAAGGTGGACCATAGTAAAATAAAAATGAGAAGTTTGAGTTGATGGTCCAAAAAGAAGTAGAAGAAAATAAAAGAAGAGGAAGAAAAATCAGATTGGGTACAGAAGGAAGAAAGAAGAGAGGAAGAGAATAAAATCTAAAATAAAATAAATACCTCTAATTGGTTGAAATAATTATTTGCCTCCCCGGAAATGGCGCCAATTTGATAGAGCGCTGTCGTGGGCGACCTCAAATGATTAGTGTGATTTGGGGTACTTAGGTGCAGCAGAGTGGCTGACCAAGGTCGTCTCTCAAAGGAGGAAGTGAATTTAACAACTTATTAGAGGTATTCTAAAAAGAAATAAAATAGAATAGTGTAAAAACACTACTTGAAAGTATGGGGTGGTTGTTTATAGTTTATAAATCTAGAAGAAGTTTGCTGGAAGAAGATTGTATATTTTTTTTGTTTTTAGTTTTGAAATGAATTTCAATTTAAATGACACAACAAGAAGATGTTTTTTTAGAAATATATTTAAAAAGTGTAATCGATCTAACTCTACCTCTTCACTTTATTATTAATAATTATCATTTAAATTAACATTCATTTATTTATGATCCCTTAATTTGTTAAATCCCGAACCCTACGAGAATTAACTTTACCACAAAGATGATGTGAATTTAAACCTAGGCTAACTTTGGAACATGCAATCGCAACACCCTGCTTTGATTGATGCTATAAGATTAGATTATGGTCACTGGTAAATTAAGGCACATAACCACTCTATAAATGAGGATTAATTTAGTTTAGGGATTATATTTGAACTCTATAAATTGATCCTGTGTGGTTTTGAATTACCGGTTAAGGTTGCGCTCTCACAATTCACACAATTCCCGGCCTCGCGTGTTTTGTGTTAACTATTCAATTGCTTGCTTAGTTTCATTTAAATTAAAAACTCAATTAATGGATCATGTTTAGTGAATTATAGTATATTATTAATTCAAAATAAATGAATGAAGAAGGTGAGAGGTCGGCCGATTACTAAAAAACTACTCTTCCATGAGTGGCGTAATCATCGTAGAAGCGGTTTGCATGTGCAAAGGTTTATAATGGGTATAACCCAATAATTATTATACTAAAGAATTCCATACCAAAGAGGAAGATTAAGAAAAGAATAAACTTAAACAAAATAGCTTAAAATAGAAGAAATAAAAGAAGTACAAAGAAGTTTATTACACAAATGAAAACATTACAAAATGGAGAAGAGAAGGAGGCTTCGATGAGGGGATCCTTGCTTCAAGAGATACCCCTCTTACAATGGTTGGAGAATTTGGATGAAACAAATTCTCCTATGCCTCCAATCTCCCAATACACGTCCCAACCCCTCCAAATGAGAAAAACTCTAATTTATAGAGGGGAGGGGAGGAGAGGTTACAAGTGGTTTCAAGTGTGAATGTGGAAATTCGGCCAAATATTTTAATGAAAATGGAACCGCCCATTTGACCACAAAAACGCGTCCATTTTCCGGACTTCCAGAAGGATAAAATGTTTGTATATGGGTTCTCTATTGCCTCTCCAAATTTGGGCTCAATACAATCCCATATGTAGGGTTTATGGCCGAAATACAGAAGCTTATCCATTCTGGCGAGTCCAGACCAGCTTTGACTTTATGGCCCAATTACTCCATTAAATGCATTATTTTGATCTAGTGTCCTGAATAAAAGTTGTATATAATTAAGTTAGGAATACTATTAAAAAACTTCATATTCAAATAATAAATATAAAAATATTTATCTTCGAAATACTACAGTGAACTATAAAGGGTAAAATTGGAATTTTCATCAAATATTCAAATGAATTATCTAATCCCAAATATTTTATAAATAACCATATTTAACACAATGTGAGGAAATTATATCATTTATTATCATTAAAATATTCAATAAAATAGTGTTTTATCAGAAGACATGGTAACACGGAAAAACCCATGGTGCAAAAGAATGGTCTGGAGGTTACCATGACTGCTTTGGTGAAACCTCCCAACTCTGAAGTCCTAACATTACCTTCTTTCAAAGGACTTACCCCTTCATCCTCATCTCCCTAGGAGATATGTGAATACTCATGTAAAAGAACGTGCTACCTCAGCTCAGCAACCAATGATTGAGACGGGACGATCTAACCGAGCAGTACTTTCCCCCGTCATCCTCATCTCCCTAGGGTCTCATAGTGCATGCCTCGCCTCTCCTGTTGCGCTTAAACCAGAATGCACTCCCATCATTCTTCGACCCCGGCCTCTAGGTTGAGGAGGAACTCCATCATTAACCCAGATGGTTCGTCACTTCAACATTACCCCTGGGTATGATGACTCTCATATCGTGGTGTATTCTTTCACTAGCCTGAATGTGGCATCAGCTGGAGGAAGCTCATTTCACTTCATCCCATCCTCCAAGGTGAACATGAGCCACAAGTGCCTCATTACTATAGGGATCTCCTCATGATGAACACCTAGATAAACATTTATGTTCAGCCTCTTCATGCACTAAAATTTCCTCGCAAATGGGTGTGGGGTGTACAGCTCACATATGGGCTCATGGTCCACCCGTGCCACCAAGCTCCACCATTGAAATCTAGAATGTATGATCTATGCTCTTTATTATCTCGATCATCATTGGTGAACACCCCCATGGTTAGTGGAAATGGGTGTAAGACAAACTCATCCACATTCTAGATGATGTTACGTATGCTCTATGGGATCAGCTTGGCCGGAAAGCTTCCCACTACATTTATGATGGAGGGTTGGAAGTTTGACCTTGAAGGAGAAATAAAATTAGGGTACTAATAAACCCTCAAATGTGTCGCCACCCATCAATAAAAGGAATCTAATGGCATACACACTCATAGTGTCTTCTTCCCCATACTGATATTCCACAACATCTTGTAGAGCTTAACCAGTACTAGGATCCCCAGGTGGACCTGCTGCCCAGTCGCTATCATGAATATCATGATGAACATACTCAGTTGTACACCCATGTTTGTATCTATCACTAGCAGAATATAGCCACATATAAGCACCAAGAAGAATGCATCCATCCTAACCACTAGTTTCTGCTCAGTTTTGACGCTAAATCCCAATGTCTTCTACTGGATGTCCAGCAACAGTCTCTAGTATGAGTGATGTTTGCTATGCTGGGCCCTCTTTGAAAAAGTGTGAGACCTCACTGAAAACCCCTATCTAAAGGAAAATTTATAAACCACTGCTTGAAATGCACGTCCCTTACTGATTTCTTGTCCTCACTCGGAACCAAGTTCATCAATTCATTTTTCAGCATTGGTATATGCTCTACTTCTCCCCACACATTCTCTTCTAGGAGGAATTCTTCATACATGACCCCTATAATGGGAATCCCAAGGATCTTTTGGATGTCCCAGAGGCTGATTCCTACTTCCCCATGATGAAGATGGAAGGTGTTGGTCCTGGGTGACCACCTTCTCAACAACTATGGCATAACACTTTTCGGTGGGTAGATATGGAATTGATAAGCCAGTGACGCCTCATAGAGGTCAACTCACCTCAGCTATGCCCCAAACTCATCATAGGTTGTGCATACCCAGTAGGGAAAGGCCCATTAATCTATTAAGTTGTCACCCTAGCGCAGGTCTCACTCATTGGTCCATCCCTTTGATGGATTTCGTAGAGCTGCCTTCAGGATATTTTGATATTATGGAGGGGAAGCCTCAGCCTTAAGCTCCTTCCCATTAATATTATGGGTGTGGTTGTATAGATAGGTGGTGGTGACAGATGTACGATCAGGCCACGTATGGACATCAGTAGCCCTGAACCATGGATACTAGCATTGGGTGCTCCTGAACCAATAGGTTGGTTCATCCCTAATAGCTCGTGGGATAAAGACCTCATACCTTAGACCAAAGTTGTTCAATGACCGTCTCTTGAATAGGGGATAGTTCTTATAGTTCTCCATCAAAAGCACCATCAGGGATTCATGATATGAGTGGTTGCACATGTATTCACCAATCCCCAAGTTATTCGCCATTACCTCCCTTCAGGAAGTTTCCTCAAGGACCACCTGGATAACTTACTTGTTCACCATTTATTTTGTTCAAGACTTTGGAGATTTTTTCTTTATTGTTCATGAAGCACGATCATAGATCTCGGTCATGAAGCATTGTCGTGGATCCCTCCCATTAGAGATTGTCTCATGGAGCCTAACTTGCAGTGATCGGCTCACGGAGCATGCGGTCCACAACATCTGGATTCACAAAGAAAGATCATGGAGTGCACGGAGCTTCGCGAATCGAGAATGAAAGTATAGGAATTTAGAATCAAATGGGGAAAAAATAGTGGTTGTCTCCCTCTATTTATTTGTGATGGCCACTGAACTTCATGGTGCATCGCATGATCTGTGTTGCACTTGACTCATGCTTTGTGCCCCTGCTTCACATTTTTTTCTTTACAATATCCCATGATTTTGGAGAAGTACCCTCAGAATCTGACCCTCGTTTCTCCTCGGCTCCCATTCTGAGAAAAGGGGATTTTTGTGTCAAAACGTTTCCCTTGGGAAAACAACCCCCACCCCCAAATTCCAAGGAATCCTTCCTCGTAGATTATCCTAAGATAGAAACCTCACAAAGCCCCTCCAACTCTGCGATTGGTGTCAAGCATTGGGAAAATATTCATATGCGGTCGTTGCGGAGCAGGTGACAGAGTACTCCACAACTATGACGCACTTCAGAGAGTCCTCTATGCTGCTGCGAAGCAGCTGACTAGGAAGTCCATGACTACAATGCACTGGAGAGAGCCCTCTGTGAGTGTCATACAATGGCAGACAGAGATCTCCATGAGTTCAAGGAACTTGATGAATCTTCCTTTGATTTTGATGTTCAATTCCTTCTCGACCAGACCTCTAAGCTTCACACTACCTCTTTCCTACAAATACTGGGCTTCCCCAAAACCCAAGTCACTGATACCCTAAACCTTTGCCTTCTCATCTCTCAAATCGAGAATCAACCTATGATCTGTGAAACATTTAGAAAATAAACTCATCATGGTATTTGAGAATTGAAAAATACCTTTCCATTTTCTCATATTCAACCCCTCTTCAAGTAGGGATTCCATTCGCAATGCCCACGGGACATCACAAAGGAAGTAGATCCTTATGGGAACTCAAGTCTTCATAAATCACTCATGCGTCAAGAAGTACCTTCCATGAACATGTTAACCCCAAGCTAAGGCATGATCAATGTGCTTCACAAAGTGAATTTCTTCAAGATGTCGCACTTTACAAGGCATACATGATCTGTGAATTCCTACTTCATGAAAACACTTTCACTTCATGAAGCACTCTTTATAAACATGTATACTCTGTGCATATAATATACAACTCTACTTCACGAGGCATACCCCTTCAGATATTCTATCTAGTTTTTGGAGCACTAGATCTTTTCAAGGTCCCTTCCTCTGAACTTCTTTGCATCACAAACACTACTTCTCCTATACGGCCCTCTAGTTTTGTACGAAGTGATTTGAAAGTCCATTAGGAGGTGCTTCATGTTGTGTTGCTTTGCCTCATGCTTCTTTTCTTAGTCACACTAACAGATATTGATTCTTTTAATAACCACACTAACATCATCCCCTTAATGGATCACTCCACATCCCCATCTCTATACAGAATAACTAGTGCATTCCCTTCACTAAGGTTTTAAGTGAACTAGTTATGTAAGACCTATGGGTGGGGAGAGAACCTCCATCATCTGAGATGCATGATGTTAAATTGACAAGCACCCTCGTCCGGAGCACATGGAATTAAACTATAGCCACTACCCATGCAATATACATGGGGTGCCACGCCTCAGACATTTTCTATTCCTGCTAGGGGAGTGAGATCATCCTCACATGGATTGAGATCCTCCATGCAGGGAATAAAATATATCTGTGGGGGAAGGAAACCATCCTAGTGTAATCCCTTAGCCTCTCTTGAAGGGGGTATCACCCTTTATCTTCCTCTATTCTTCTGTTTGCAGAGACCAGAGGATAGATTGGGATAGGGGACTCTCAATACCACATCCCTCTCCCTTTGGGATTTATCACCATTTAGGATTCCATCCTAGAGTTAGTCCCAATATCCAACTCCCTAGGGTACTAACCATCCCTAATACCCAATATATTCCTCATGGGCACACCTTTAGATATGTGATCTTTGGGTCTTTGTTGCCTCTTGTTTCTCACACTGAGCATGAATCACATGATCTTAGAGTAAAAAAATGACCATGACATTCTCTTTGGGCCACCTTAGTGTGTAATCCATATCCCCCATCAATCTAAACTATGTGGACATTGATCTTTACCAATTCCGGGAAAGGTACATCGGAAGCCTCCCTGAGGTTCAATCCCATCATCCATGAGTCCCGACCACTTCACATTGGTTCACCCTCATCCCGCATGACATTGAACTGTATTCTATTGAATTAAATGAGTTTTTATCCATGTCCCTATAGAAGGGTATGTAGGAAGCCTCCCTCAGGTTTAACCCCAAGCACCGGTAATCTTCGGTGTCCCCATTATTGGGATCCACATCCTTGTTTCGTCCCTTAGTAGCATTAGACCAGATCCCAACTAGATAATAAAGTGTAAGCACCACACTCAATTCATACTCCTCCAACCAAGAGTTTCCCTCTTGTGATGGGCCGCTAACCATGTGTAATCCCCTAGCATGTCGTTGGTTTATTTTCCTTTGTGTACACCCTGATTTCATTCCCCATTCTGAACTACATAGAATTTGATTCCCTACCATAGGGATATGTAAGAGGTCTCCCTAAGGTTCAATCTGATCATTCATGTCTCATCTTGGTCTCTCCTTGATACTTTTTGTTTTAGAATGTTCATGCCCCAACCCATAGGTTCTACTTCCTTCGGGTCGCATCCATGCGTACATTCTCATGGGCCGCCTCCTCAGGTGTCCCACCACCTTACCAAACTATATGGACTTTGATTCCCATCCACAAGGAGATATAGGAAGCCTCCATGTGTTTCAATCCCAATATCAACATCATCTTCGTGTCAATTCCATCCCATTCCTCTCATCCACTTCGTTCAACCATCCATCATCCTTCCTGATTCCTTCCTGGGATTCCACATCCTAGTGGGATAACTCCATTTCCTTGGGTAGATAACCATGCATAAGCCTCCCACAATACATAACCATCTGAACAAGAGTGTCCCTCTGGAAACGAGCTACAATACATGTGTATGCCCAATTATGTCTCTGGGTCATTGTCCTTTGTGTACGCCCTGATTCCATGTCTCACCCATTGAATATGTGGGTTTGGATCCCTGTATTCTACACAGGGTATGTAGGAAACCTCCATGAGGTTAAATACCAAACAATGGTAAACATTGATGTCCCCTTTTTCGGGACCCCATAATCCTTGGATCCATCCTCATAGGGTGTTTTGATCCACCCATCTATTAATCCTACCAGGTGATACCTCCTAGGGATGTACTCATCTGATCCACTCTCATCAGTTTTCTAATCAGTCTGATCCATCGTCACTAGACATTAAACTCTTGGCATACCATATGTTAAACATGGGAATCTGAGGATAACCTCAGGGACATGCCTATGGAATATGATTCCCCGCACTCGACGAGGGATGCCTCGGGCATCTAATCCATCAAGAAGGCATATCATAATGGGAAAAGATCTAGGGGTTTTAGTGTTTCAGAATCCAGACACACCAGTGATGCCCAATGTGACTACTCTCTTAACGGAAGATTTCCACCTTGACTGGACCCCATGGAATGTCCTGACTGAAGTATTGTAATTAACTGGCATCAATGAAGACATGAAACCAGGGAAGAGATTCAAAAACCACGACTCAAATCTATAATGGAGACTCGGACTAGGAGACAAATTCCAAGGAGGAATCCATGGAAGAAAAGACCCATATACCATCATATTGTTTCTATCAAGTTGAAAATTTCCCTGAATAAGCAATGGATGTCACCCGCCTTTGGAAAGCGAGAATGTGGGGAAATAGCCAGAACGTCGCAGCATGATGGCATGTGCCTTGGTGAAAGCGTCAGAAACACTAGCATATTAGGAAGATTAAGAAACTCCACTCAGGCCGAGGTGAATAATATCTTAATTAAGAATTCATTGATTACTTATTGGAGTCTGGGATCATATCCCATCTCAATCTGCCATACACACCTTAGTGGAATGGTGTAAGTAACTGGAGGAATCGCACCTTGTTGGACATGGTGAGATTAATGATGAGTCATGCAAGACTTCCATTATCCTTCTGGGGATATGAGTTACAAAAATCAACACACATATTAAACCAAGTACCAACTAAATAAATAAATGGTATTCTATATGAATTTTATAGTGGAGGAAAAACTATGTTATCTAATTTACATGTGTAGGGAAGAGAAACATTTGTTAAGTCCCCTTTATGTAACAAACTTTCATATCGAGGCACAAATTGTACCTTTATAAGATACCCTAAGGAAACAAGGGGGTATTAACTTTGTGACCCCTCAAACAAAAGGGTTAGAGTGGAAATACATTCCATATTCCTAGAGATGGAGCACATCTCCAAAAGTGATAGTGGGAGCGGGATAAACTTCGAAGAAGTCGAGGCACAAGGCACACAAGAGTTGTTATAGGATCAGATCCCATAAGGCCCCGTGGAAGAAGAAATTGATCCAGAGACAGATGAACAGTGATGAGTAAAATTGTTACATAACTAGAATGGTATGGTTTTCTAGTTATCGAGGATGGTGAATCATTATTAGTTGATAATAATGACCCTATAACATACAAGGAAGCTGTAAGTGGCATAGATGTTTCCAAGTGGCAAGAATCCATGAATTCTAAAATGGATTCCATGTACTAAAACCAAGTCTATATTTTGTTCGATCCTCCAATGGATATAAATCCTGTTGGTTTCAAATGGGTATTCAAGATGAAACTAGACAAGGAAAAATAGGTTAGTGCCTATAGGGCATGACGGGTTGAAAAATGGTGTAAATAGCATCAAGGTATTGACTATGATTAAAAATTTTCACCGGTTGCAATGCAAAAATATATCAAAATTCTACTTTCCATTGTGTATTACCATGACTATGATATTTGGAAAATGGATTTCAAAAGATCCTTCCTTAATGGGAAGCTTCAGGAATATGTCTACATGATAAAACCTGAAGGTTTTGTGACACCAAAGGATGTCAATAATATATAAATGTTTCAAAAATCCATTCATATATTTAAGAAAACATCCAGGTCATGGAAAATTCATTTTTATGATTACACAAGAGAATATGGTTTTATAAAGATCGAATGTGAGAATTGTGTCTACAAATGATTTTGTGGGAGCGTAGTTGTTTTCTTAATAGTATATATTGATGACATATTACTTATTGTAAATTAAATACCAATCTTATGGTCAGTTAAGGAATGGTTGAATAAATGATTTTCTATGAAATACTTGGGGGAGGTAACATATATTCTTTCGATCAAGTTAAATCATGATAGATCCAAGAGGTTTCTCTACCTTAGTGAGATTATATAC
The DNA here is from genome assembly GCA_963277665.1 of Viscum album. Lineage (NCBI taxonomy): Eukaryota > Viridiplantae > Streptophyta > Magnoliopsida > Santalales > Viscaceae > Viscum > Viscum album. The sequence continues at coordinate 368,605,099 of OY728144.1, forward strand.
ATTGACAAGATACTGAAAATATTCAGTACGAAACAATCCAATATGGAATTTTTTCCAGCATCATATGGAATTCATCTTCTCAATAAAATGTTTCCTGTGACCAATCATAAAAGAAATAGAATGTAAAGGATTCCATAAAAATCTGTGATTGGTTCATTCATGTATGATATGTTATGTACTAGGCTAAATGCCACCTATGCATTAAGTGCAGTAGGCAGATATCAAGTATATCTAAGTGACCTCCATTGGAGGGATGTCACTACTATCCTTAAGTATCTGATGTGTACTAAGGATGTGTTCCTAGTTTATATAATATATGGGGAACTAGTCATTAGAGGATATACAAATGCTAGTTTCCTGACTGATCAAGATGACATGAATTCAAAAACAGGATATATCTTCACATTGAATGGAGGTTTTATGAGATGGAAATTATCAATGTAGGATGTGGTCGTAGATTCTACAGTATATTCTATGTATATTATAGCTTCCAAAGAAGCTAAATAAGTAATTTTAATGCAAAATTCCATACAATAGATTGATTTTATTCCTAAAAGTAAATGTCCCATCACACTATATTATGATAATACTGTAGAGATGGCTCTCAAAAAATACCCAAGGTCACTTCAGCGGATGAAGCACACACTTTGGAAGTATCATATCTTAAGGAACTTTGTTTCAAAGAGGTGAGGTTAAACTGAGTAGTATTTCCATGAATGAAAACATAGATTACCCCTTGACAAGAGCCTTGACTCAATAGAAACATGATTATCATGTGAGGTCTAATGGACTGAAAGTTATAGGAAGTTGGCTCTAGTACAAGTGGGTGTTTTTCAGGGTTGGTGTCCTAGAACCAACTCTTTGTACTTTGATTAAATAGATATTTGATATATTAAATATTAAATTAAACAACTTATTACATACAATTCATTGGTCTTCATGATCATAACGTAATAATGTCGTAGATTATTTCTTGCATTGATACGGTCATATTAGTTCCTCGCTATAATGAGAACCCTGAAGTGCTATGACAATATTCATAATATAGTTTTATGGTAGGATAGCATACTATTATGGGAAAAGTAGTATATAGACCATCAGGTGTGAGTACTCATAAGAATATGAGACTTCTTCTCATGAAGTTCACACATGGTAATCTCCAAGACGGGAGATTATGATAACAGACCCACCATTAGGAATATCGAATGTTTTGGTGTCATCAAATATTCCTATCTTCGAGCATGTGTAATGGGATTTATTCTTTAAGATTATCATTAATTATATCAAGGCCCATGCACTTAGATTTTCAGTTGAAAACTATCACACCATATATCGGTTGGACGTAGGGTACGTTGGGTGCGTCACGAATAACCTGTCATTAATGGATAATTAAAGAAAATACTTTTTTATTTCATGTTTATGGAAGTTGATGTCCCATCCATTTTATTGAGATAAAACAGTCACCCTAAATTCCATTGACATGGTGTAATGATAAGTTTGTTTTAGATATTCAAAGAATGATGTATCAAGCATATAGGTTCATGACACCATCATGTGACCTACTTGATGAGATTGTGTGAAAAAAGGATTATATTACGTAGTGAGTGTTCGTGTGTGGTTTTAATCACTGTGAAATTAATTTCTTTTGCTGGGATGCCTTGACCCATTTCTAGATAGTAATCTTGGACTTTATGAAAGCCCTCATAATTCCAATGAGAAAGAATCCTAGATGGTCACACACTAAGGGTTTCTAGTAGTCTCGATTAAATTCTATTTCAATTTAATTAATGGAATAAATATTATTCTCAAGACTGAGAATAATTTTATTTATGTTATGTTTATTAAATAAATTAAATAAATATTTATTCACCGGATTTTGAATAAAATATATTTTTTTATTTTGTTCAATTTTTAAAAAATATTTATTTACTATTTGTGAATAAAATATTTGTTTAAGAGAATACAATTTTTATCTGGTTGTTCAATAAAAACTAAAAGATTTTGAATAGTTGAAGACTGTGTCTGGTGATAAAATAATTATTTACAAGTCAATAAATATTTTTATCCATTTTTCACAAGGTAACGCACCAAAAAATAATATTACTATTATTATTATCTTCTCACATGGAATTTCATTAATGGTTATAATTATATTTAATGGTTATTATGCAATTAAATTTTGTAACCAAAATCCCATCTATATAAATATATAGCAACGTCTATTGTGTAAATAAATCTAAACCAATTCCATGTTTGGGATTAGAGAATTATTATGCACATTGAATTCTCTCTCGACTCCTCCTCCTCTTTCCCTCTTAAGAATGAGAAACCCAAGGGAGAATTTCTTCAAGACCAAAGAACGAGTGATCAATAATGAAAAATGAAAGGCATTCGATTTTCCAGGCTAGCACCTGAAGAATGAGTGGCATTGTGTGGAGACCATTGAATAATGTCCGGATCACCACTAAAGTGGTTATACCCTTGTATCCTCATAAGCACAAAGAAGGAAATCTAGAATGAACTTTTCGGACGATCAACAATCATCAATGAAGAAAGTTCCAAATCCAAGGTATTTTTTTCTTTGGATATTAACTAATTTAATAATAAATTGTTCATGAAATATCCACTCTCTTATTTTGAAACAAGTATTAAATGAAATTTTAAGCCTATCACCCACCACCACACACTTCCGATGCACCTGATACCAACAATAAAAAGATAAACCAGAGATAGTAGTAGTAGAAAAGTTTTTTGCTTAGAACACTCCCTTTATCATTAGATACAAATTAATTTACCAATTATATTTCTCAATGTATATTTTAATACCCCAAAATCACTTAGAACCCATATTGAGACCTCAAATATGGGTATGGATTCCCATATGAAAGTGGTCTGATTACCCGATTACCTCTGAGAAACCAAAATATATTAAACTCACAATTCTCAAATGGGATACCATTCCAAATAAATTTAAACAATGAGGTTAAACAATTTACATTATTAAGTTAAATAAAAATACACAATAATTAATAATAAAATTGTTTCCAAAAATAAAATTACCCTCATCATTCATAAAAAAGTTATATAGAGATACAAAATATAATAATGAAATGCACAAATTCGAAAGGGAAGAGTATCCTCCAGCTTCCACCATAAACAACTTCTTGGGGTTTATCCCTTCAAGGATTTATTATATCATATAAAACTATTCTTCTATAAAAAATATCATCTAGTGCATCCCACATGCACTGTCACATGGAATGATGTTGAAGATGAAAATATATAGGAAAAGCGGGTGGAAGATTTGTTGTTATATTTCAATACACCAAAATATTTTTAGAATATTTCCCTATACCTGGAAAAATATCAACAGAATTCCTTCATAAATATTTTTGGAAAATGTATTAACTTTTTAACCAAAAAAATTTATATCCTTTATACATAACTATAATAATTTTTATCTGAATTAATAAAAAATATTATAAGAATTGTCTCTTTATCTTCTTCGAGTTTTCCACATTTAACAACAACCTTAATGAGTGAATGTAAACCTGATATTTAATGTGATAATAAAACATAGAGTCCTATTTATTATAAATCTATAATGACCTTAATTGGGCATCTATAGGCCGAGTTATTTCTCATTAAATGAATATGGGTAAATTTTGTCTGAAAAAATATTTTCCATATTGAGGGAATTTTTTTGGGGTCAAAACAATTTGTGGATGACTTATCCTAGTTGGAATAAATTAATACTATGAGTTTGGTAAACCTAAAAAATTAAATTTTCACATTTTTATTCATGTTGAAATATTTTTTTTCAAAACCCCCAAAGTGATAATAAATTGTTGTAATTTTCATCATTTTTCACTAAACACTATAAAAATCCAAGAATGATGCAATTTCACAAAAAATGAAAACTTTATGGAGATATATTCATCAAAATACTGAAGAAAAATAATTAAAATTTCAACTCTCTCAATTCCCCCACACTTGGCACTTGGACTCCCAAATAAGTGAGCACTTAAAATAAATTTCCATTGAAAATTCAAAACACATTTCAATGAAATTTAAAAGGTTGAACATTTATTCAAAAAACTTATCATGCCTCTTAAATAGCTTAAATTAAAAAAATATATGTTAATTCATTCCATTCTCGTTTATTTAATTCTTCCTTACAAAATGATTCCTACCTCACATATTTTCCCACTCAACACCTGATTTTGGATTTTGAACAATTTTTTCCTTATCCAAATAAATGAAAGAATCACCATAGGCTTGAAAATTTAATAAGTATCCAAAATTTTAAGAAAAATACTTGTATCAGTAATGGGGACTTATAAAGGATTTTTATGAGGTTTTAAGGATTGTTGGGTTTCAAATGTCAAAGAAAATTGAGAAATAAAAAGATTGATTGTCTCTTTGGTGAAGAAAGACTTCTTAATTCCATTTTCCACTTAAGCATGGTCTTATCGCATTTATTATTGAAAAAATAAACTCCAATACAACATTAAAATTTCTTTCATGGAAAATCCATAAATTCTTCAATTCATCATCAATATTTCATCAATTTCTTCTAAAAATTTCAGAATTCTTAAAATCTCTAGAAATGCATATATATTTTTCCTTGGAAGCTTCATAAAGGAAGAGCTTCATTCTCATTGAAAGATCTAGAAAGATATATATTTAAATAAAAAAATTGTTTCTTCAGCCTTTGATTTTATTTCTTCACCCAAAGTGTCCCAACATGATATTTAAAATCACACCAAAGCTCCCCCAAATGGATTCTTTACTAAAATCATTCAATGTACATCAAGAGAGGGTTGGATAGGGAAACTCGATTATAATTTGGTTAACCTAACAGATTTTTCTTGGATACTATGGGATCAAAAAGATCAAATATAAAAGGTAAGAAAATGTTATGTCCAAAAGGTTAAATACCATTAGAGGGGGGGAATCAGGGTATGATATATTAAAACTACAACCCCTTCAAATCTTATTTCATCATTAGAAAATACACACTTATCTCCCCCTCTCGTAGCAATGTATGAATAGAAATGAAATCATGAATGGTACATAATGATTTTACTAGGTTCACTCTCACTAGGTTATGTCCAAGGAGTATACAATGGTGATGTTATGATGTACCAAATCCACTAAGGTTCAATACCAAAATACAAAGATTGGGCAAGCTCACTTTTATACCCAAACTCACTGCATTTATAAGTTTTAGAGTCACCTTACTATATTCCCAAGTTTCACTCCCTGAGTCTCTTTCTCTAGCTCACACCAGTGGAAAGGATCGCTTTTTTTCTCATCCTTTACTCACTGTTCTAGGAAGGGATTCAACCACAGTTTATAGGCATGTTGGTCCCTTCATTATCACTAATGAATAAATCCACAGTTGTAGATAGATGTAATTTTGAAGTCCCACTTTTATCCACTTGATGAATAAAAATTTACAATAGTTCATTTTGAAATAACTTCACAACACTTTCACGATGCTTGCTTCCTTCGCAAAGCTCACCTATTTTGTGAAGATGAACCTAGATTCATGAAGAAACCACCTTGAATAATGATCAAACACTTTCAAATAGATTACTTAGACTACATGAAGCACACTACTTTAATTTTTTTTATAGCCTTCATAAACCGCATAACTTTTTTGATGCTCACAATTTTTAGTTGGCATTTATAGCCTTTTCAATACACCAACCTTCATGAACATTTTCACGAGAACCACCTTTTAAAAATTAAACCATATGGATTTTTGTTAAGTCATTCTCAAAATTTGATGGTGTTGGAGGCCTATTTATAGGTGTTTCCATTGATTAGAAAATATTTTGTCCACATCATAACCATTTCACGATGCTCCCTCATTTCAGTTGTGATGCTCCCTTATTTATGAAGCTCCATGGAAATTTTCTCTTCAAAATTCTAGTCATAGTCACACAGATTACTATCAGAACTTTTACGCCTTCAGGAAACACAATTAGTGAATCTCATTCTTCATGAAACTCATGAATTTTCCATTTTTTTAATAGGGCTTCAAGGAAATCCAATTTTCAAAATGTTGTCCAACCTAAAAATTTTGGACCCCAAAAATTTGACAAACACTAAGAAATGGTGACACATTGGGTATGAAATTTTATGTACTACATCTAGGGAATCCATTCCTTTATTTTGGATCTTTTCCATCAAAAACTATCAACCAAAAGAATATACAATGTTACCTTGAGATATTTTCTCCCAACAATCTCCCCCTTTGTGTTTTTTGACACCTCTTTCACAATTTGATACTTCGTTGACGATTAGTCCATCGTATAATGACATTCACTTCTTGCAATTCAAATAGAGATTAAGGATTTACTCAACACACACTCTAAGAAGACATGAACCATGCTCAACATGAGAAACAAGAGTATTATGAAATGTTCATCAATGAATCACTTTATTCCAAAACCACTCAACTTCATTCATCACGAACCAAATCTGTCGTGATATATGACCTTTGATTGATCACCTTTAGTATCATTAGATTTTAAACTCACACTACTTCGCTACACCCTCTATCATCTTCTCTCTCTGTCTTGATATATAAATTTTCACCCCTTTTATATCCACAATTCTCCCTATTTTTTCAACAAACCCAAAGGTCACTACATTATAGTCTGCAATAGATTAAAGAACACAAATTAACACTTTAGGTAAAAACACACCATACCATAGGGAGAGGGGGTCCCATATACACACTTTTTCAAGTGTGGGGAGTCAAATAAACTCCACGATCTAGTTGATACCATTCAGAAACTTATTTGGGTAGTCATTTTGTTAGAATTTCTATAACCTGTAGTTATGTAGAAAACATACTCCAACATCATAAGACCTTGCTCGACCTTCTCCTTGATAAAATGATGCTTTGTTTCAATTTGATTTGTCCTTGAGTGATGCACTATATTTTTTCAAATTTTTATAGAATATGAATTATCATAGTGGATTATGATCAGAGACTTCACATCCACTCATATATCATCAAGCTACTGCTTCATCCACAATAAATGTGTGCATGCTTGAGTCGACACAATATATTCAAATTTAGTGTTTATCAGTGAAACGTAATATTTTTTCTTTCTTAGACAATAAATTCATAATCCCCCATGATAAAATACACCACCTACCATTTATTTTCAATCATCAGCTAATCTGGCCCAATCTGCAGCTGTATATCCCAATAACTTTTACTAATATTTTTCATTATATAGAAAAATAAAATCCAACATTCCCTTAATACACCAAAGTATTCTTTTTAGTTCAATACAGAAACATTCCTTGTGATTTCATTGAAATTGTGCTTCTTGACATGCGTAAAAAATAATATCTAGCCATTTCATCATTAAGTATAATAGGCCTCTAATGATATGGATGAATTCAGTGATAATAACTATTTTTCCTTCATCATCTAGTGATAGTTTCATCCAGGTATCCATCGGGTTCATCATATCCTTGGAATTATCCATTCCAAATCTTCTCAAAACCTCCTTGAAAAACTTATATTGAGAAAATAAAGTGTCATTATTTCTTTGTGTTACCTATTTACAAAGTAAAAATATCAGTTCACCAATCTTTAACATTTCAAACTAACATTTCATGAATTTGGAAAATTTTCTTCACTGCACTTCATCTGATCCACAAAATGTTATGTCATTGACATATACATCCACCATAAACCTTTGATTCCTATAATTTTTCATATATTGACTATAATCAACTCCACCATGCTAAAAACCAAGCTACTTGAAAAACTAATCGAGCCTCGAATACCAGGATCTTGGTGCTTGAGTTAACCCATAAAGTTCCTTTCTCAGCCAAAAAACTATGTTCTAATCTTCATGAATGATGAAACCATATGACTAGTCAATTTAAACTTCTTCTTACAGAACCCCATTTAGAAATAAAGACTAAACTTCGATCTATAAAACTTTTAACTTTCATTACACTGTTATGGACAAGAATAATATGACTGTATCTAACCTTGTAATACGTGAAAATGTTTCATCAACATCAATACCCTTTATCTAGGAGTACCCTTTGAAAACTATTTATTATTGTTTTCAAATCACGGAACCATCTTCATTCATCTTGTTAGGAAAGACACATTTAATAATGGTGACATTATAGTTTATTGGTCTCGAAACAATCTCCCTTGTATGTATCTTCTCAATTTGGTCAAGCTCATAATCAATATCCTAGACTCAATTCTTATCTCCATATACTTCATCAAAACATTTAGGCTATACCTATATAAAGTACGATGCTTTCTCTAGATTTTACATCCTCCTTGTCCGCACTGGTAGTGTTTGATCTCTAATTATGTTTTTCTATCAATTTCATCTCTTCTCTGCAGTCTTTGTGAAGATACTAAATTGTTCTCATATTTTTTATTATCTGAATCTTCTTCTAAGTCATCCTCTAGAACAAGAACATTTTATAATCTTCTTATCTCTTAATCTTTATCCTACTGAGACTGATCATGTATTTGCTGATGATTTTTCTCATTCTATACTATAGTAACATAATGGAATTCAACAAGATTTATTATTTTTTTATTGAAGTATTTATATGATTTTATTTTCTTTGAGTATCCAGGAAATATCCCTTCATCTCCATTAAATTAAAACTTCCTGTGTTTCTTCTTATTGAGAATGAAACCCTTACTTTCAAAAGATCAAAATTACATCAATGATGGATTCTTTTTATACCATAGCTCATATGGATTTTTCTCTTCTTTTGGACATAATAACGCTTTATTTAATGTATATACTAATGTCATTACTACTTCTTTCCCAAACATCTCTGGAAGGTCATTCTCAATTATCATTATTCTAGCCTTGTTTTTGATAATTCACTTTCTTCTCTCAAATATTGCATTTTTATATGGAGTTATTATTGATGAAACTTGATTCCTTATCCCATTTTTCTCGAGATAATTCTTTACATGGGTATTTTTGAACTCTATTCTATTATCTAGTTGGATCTTCCAAATTTTTTCACCTAGAATCTTCTCAACTTCCCTTCAATAAGTTTTTATGAAACTAAACACCTCAGATTTGTGAGGTATGAATGAAACCCATTCTATCCTGATAAAATTATCCCTGAAGAGAATATAATATCTCCTCACATCAATGGATCTTGATGAAATTGGTGCACACAAATCAATATAAACCAACTCAATCAATGTTTTTAGCCTTTAATCTTTTCCCTCATATGTATTTGGAATGATCTTTCCTTGTTTACAAGTACCGAACGTATGGTTATGTTCATGGGATAATCTAAGGTGGTCTTGATCAGTATCATATTTCACTAGATCTTACAAGGATATATGGTTCCAATATCCATGATTTTTATTCCATAACTTGTTTTATTCTTCCTTATAAAGAAAGTGTATATCTTCTTATCCACTCATAAGGTAGAGATTCCCTCTCATATGCTTTCCATGTAAAACAACATCATCATATTTTTCCTTGATAACACATAATTTCTTTGAAAGGATTATGGAATTTCCTTAGTCACATAGTTCACTTACACTTAACATGTTTTGATTGAGACCTTCAACAACCAAGACATATACATGACTCAGGGATTTTCCCCCAAACATATATTTTCTATATCCAATAATTCTTAGGACTTCATCATTACCAAATCATAAAATAACATCCTTATCATAGAAGATTACTATCACCATATCCTTATTTCATATCATATGATAGGTGAATCCATTATGTCAATAATAAACTACAAGTTCTCCCTTGGGTTCTCTGAACCTTTTAGTTTTGATTTGTAACCAAATCAATCTTCAATCTTAGAGCAGGTTCTTGTGGTCTGACTTCAACCATTACTTATTTTTGTTTGGGTTCAAGATTTATACAAGCCTTATCATTTGGATTTCAATGTTTCTTCTCTTCTATTGGACTTCTATGCTCCACTTACATCATTTTAGTTGCCTGAATGTTCCTCCTTCCTAATATTGTATCAAGAATCCAGAACTTTTATTGATCCTTAAAACTTTTTCACATGATGAAAAATTCCTCTTAAAGTTATTCGATACATTTGATTTTATTTTTTACAGTTTTATCCAAACTATTGATTTACTTTTTCTATTTTTTGATTTTGAGATTTTACTCAACAACCTTTTCTAAGTTCTATGGAAATGAAGATTTCAGTTTTTCAATTTCTTCATTCAACTCAGACTTCTATTTTTTCTACTACTACATATAATGTTTGGCATCACGAAGCACTTTTTTGTCTTTCTTGGTTTTAGCTCTCCAAACATCAATTTCCTCAAGATCAGATTCTAATTATGCCTTAAGAGAAACTCTTCCTTCAACTTAACCTTCTTTGTTGACACTTTCTTCTCTTGTTATATAATTTTTTATAACTTCCACCATAGTATCTTCTTCATGATCCTTTCAGTCCTTCAATTCATCTACCTTGTATTCTTTTGAACTTTCATCCTCTTTTGAAAGAAGATTATTCTTTTTAATGTAATTTCTCTTAAAATTGTTCTTTCCTTTCACATAGGCTAAAGTATTATTCATGGGAATTTCAAATTCATCCTCTTAATCTTATTGAAACTTATTCAATCACCTTGATACAAGATTTTTAACCTTACCACATCGAAAGCATGCAAGGAGTTTCCCTTTGAACTTTCCTTTTCCTCTTTATAGATTTTAGGAAAGGAATGGCATCACTGCATCCATATCTTTATCTCCCTATCCATATTAAATGGTGAACTTTTTCATGGCCTTGAATTCCACTTCATTGGAATTACACTTTTCCACAGCCTCATTGTAATCATTTCTTATTTCATATTCTAAAAGAGTTTTGTGTAAGTTATCCAATTTCAGCTCCTTTGGATATTTATCTTCCAATATAGAAACTTTCATATTGAACTGAGGTGGAATATTTCTCAATATATTCTTAAAAATATTTATATCTTCAATAATATCTCCATGACCTATCATATCTTTCACAAAAACATTTATCCAGATAAATAATGAATCAAAAGACTCATTAGGATTTATTCTGATATCCTCATAATTGTTTCATATAACATACAGCTTTTCTTCTCTAATTTTGGAGTCACCCTCATAAATATATAGTATCTTTTCCAACATATCATTTGATTACTTACATGACATCACCTTCATATAGATTTCATTAGATAGGGATCCCCCTAATTCATTGATTACTTTATCATAATCATCCAATCACCTTCATTCAACATCTGATAAATCACCACTATCAATATTGGCCAAAATTCTATGCATTTCTTCTATAAAGACATCCATTCCTAATGATAGGAAGTAGTGCTTCGTCTAATTCTTCCATACTTAAAAAAAATTACATCATAGATCGAAAACCCTTTATGATTGAAAACTTTCATTTCTTCTTCATAAATAGAACCACTAACTTTCAACTTTGATCTAATACCAGTTTTTGTGTCCAAAAGGTTAAATACCCTAAGAGAGGGCTGAATTAGGGTATGATAAAATAAAAATACTACCCCTTAAGATCTTGTTTCATCATTAAACAAAACACACTTCTCTCTTTATCATATAGAAATGTATGAACCTAAATGAAATCATGCACGGGACACAGTGATTTTACTTTGATAACCCTCACTTGGCTACATCCAAGGAGCATACAACAGTGATTTACCGATTTAAAAAATCAACTAAGGATCACTATAAATATATGATGTTCAGGCTAGATCACTTCTATGACCAGGATCACTACCTTTATAATTTTTAGTGTTGTCTCATTGTATTCCCAAGGTTTACACCCTGAGTCTCTCTCTATAGCTCACAACTGGTGGAAGTATCACCTTCTTCCAATCCTTTTCTCACTACTCATGGAAGGGATTCACCCATAGTTAATGGACAAGTAGTTCCCGTTATTATAACTAATTTTTAAATCTTAAGTTTTAAATAGATGCTCTATTGAATTCCCACTTTCATCCACCTGATGAATAAAAAGTTACCACACTTCACTCAGAAATCACATCACAATTCATTCACAATGATCACTGCCCTTGTTAATCTCACCTCTTTCATGAAGCTCAACCATCCTTCATAAAGAAACCTCCTTACGTGACACTCAAACACTTTCACAAAGCTTACTTAGACTTTTTGAATAAAACTAATTTGTGTTGTATTTTTATAACCTTCACAAACTTCAAAAAATTAACAATGCTCACAATTTTCAGTTGTCATTTATAGCCTTTTTGAACCACTTTCATTCACGAACATTTTCATGAGAACCACCTTTGTGAACCACCTTCTCAAACTCAGAGCATGTGGATTAACGTTAAGTCTCACTAAACTTATAAATGGGGTAGAGGCCTATTTATAGGTGTTTCCACTAATTCTAGGAGCTTCTAGCCACATGATCACCATTTCACAATGCTCCCTTATTTCAGTCGGGATACTCCCTTCTTCAAGAAGCTCCACCAAAATTTCATGTTCGTGATACATGTCGTAGTCATGAATATTACCATAAAAACATCATACCATTGTGAAACACCTTTTGTGAAGCTCGGTATTCATGAAACTCATGACTTTTCCATATTTTTCATAAGGCCTTCAAGGAAATAAAATTTCCACGATGCTATCCAACCTCCAAATTTTGGACCCCAAAAATTTGGAAAACACTAGGAAACAGTGTCACCTTATGTATTCAATTTTCTATACCTATTCCAGGGTATCAATTCCTTCATCTTTGATCTTTGTCAAAATACTATGTCAACAAAATCTATAGAATCCACAAATTACCATGGAAATCCACTTTTCCAATAAACACAATCAACCAAAATAAACTACAATGTTACTTTCAAGGATTTTTTACCAATAGAAAAAAAAGGTTCAATATTTTTGAAAAATATTATTTCTATCCAAAATTAATTTTCTCAATAATTTAGAAAACATTATACTTAAAGATATAGTCTCTTTAAAGAAACAAGGAAAGATCAAGTTAAAAAATCATTATTTGGTTCACTCAAGAAATGGGGTTTTTGTGAAGAAGTTGTAAATATGGTTCATAGTACCCATGGAAAAATTATATTCAACTTTTAGATATCATTCAAGACATTAAATTTATAATTAAATGGTCCTTACATAAATTTCCAATATTTGAATATTGAACACAACATATTTCAGAAATAATTTTAGGTTAGTTCTATGAATCATGTTGGATTATTTCATTTAAAAAAATTCTCAATTTGCAAAGGTAGTTACATTAAAGCTATAAATTTAAAAAAACTTGTAAAATTGAAATCAAACAAAAAAATTGAAACGAAATTAAAAAAAACCTAATCTACCAAGGAAATTCCACCCCCCCCCCCTCAAAACTTATTTTATACAATTTCCTCATTGTTAATATTAGTTCATATTAGAATTGAAAAAACAATTGATGAAAAAATAAATTTGGAAGGAAATTCATAACCTGGTTTTTATTATATATTATTTGCCTTCAGGTATCCTCCTAAAATAAACAACTTGGAAGCCAACATGAAAAAAATAAAATCATCAAAAAACTCAAAGAATGTAACACCCCAAGATTTCATAGTGTGTTATTTCTTCAAAATAATTCAATAACTTGCACTACACGAAACACCGAGTTCAATCACACCATGACTTACAAAAAAAATCCATTAAAAGAGGTCATGAATAGTATTAACTACATTTTAAACTTTATATAATCCTTATAATTTTAGAATCCCTATTATGAGTTTCTTAGTCATAATGCAAGAACAGATTCATTTTCAGTATTGCACTTTTATCAACTTTTAATAGTGAAACCTTTTTAAATACAATATTTTAAACTTTTTGAATAAATTGGGACATCAAAAAATTTAAAATGAAACATCCCAAGCTTCCACGGTATGCTTTCCTTTGAATAAAATAGTAGCGTGTGTTGTACGCAACTTCGAGTTTTAACACACACCACAACCGATCAAACTAGCCGTTATGAATAGTAATACCTAATTTTTGAAATTATATATATATTATATTTCAAAATGGACTTCATTTTTGGATTTGTAATATCGAATTTATCCTAAGGTGAAATTTTGGTACTTTTCGGATAACTTTAATATTTTGATGAATAGTGAAAATTACTAAATTTTAATTAAAAACAACTTTTTTAATCAAAATAATTAATAGTGATAAATTATGAATTTGAGTGGTTTTAAAGTATATTTAGAATATATTTTTACAATTTAATATAATGTTGGTCATTGGAAATAATTTTACAATTAAACCGAACATAAACAAGTGTCAATCTTTTGATAGTTATTATCTCTTAAAAACACGCTTTTTGTTTTGATAGCGGGAATTAATTTTAAATTAATTTATGCCACTTCTGTGTTTTGAATTTAGAAAAATGGATTCCATATTTGGAATCAGTATGCTCAAATTGTGTAAAAAGGTAACTTTTATTTTTAGACATTTTGAATAATTACTGCGGTAAATATTTTATTTACCATGATTAAGGGTAAATCCGGTAAATAAGGGTTAAAAAAATAATATTATAATAATACTAAATTACCCTAAAACGTGTCCTAACCTTATTGGTTGATGCATGTTCGACCATAGGCATCTTTGGGTCAATTTGTGGACCCCATGGAGCCACTTGTAGGTGATAGGGACACTTTATTTTAATTAAGTTAAAATGAGTACAGAAATGACATAAGCATATATCTTTTAGAAAAACAATTTTTACATAGGGTTATATATGTTGGATTTTAGATTATAAATATTCATTAGAAAGATAAAAATATTTCATACATAATGATATTTTATTTATAATTTTTAGACATTAAATAATTTAATTTATTTGTGACACAATGATGATGCAGTAATTACTATAATAGTGAAAAATCAAAATAATTGATATTATAAATACCCAAATAAATATAATATGAAACTTTTAATGAATTAAAATAATTTTCTAGGATAATATGATATATTATGATTGCTTTAATTGACTTTTTTCGAAGTAATCAATCTGTTATGAGTTTTACAAAAAATCAACTATTGAATAGTGTCAAAATTGACATAAAAGAGTTCTTAAAACAAACATTATATTATTAATTGATATTAAATTCCTAAAAATCTAATGTTCGGCCAAGAGACTTATATCATGATAGGTTCATCATTAATGGACTACTTGAGGGTCTCTTGGATGTATATAGTAAGTTTATTAACCATATTATATAAAAATACAATGAGACATTGTAAAAGTGAAACTAATTAACTTAGAGTTAATACTTAAAGATAAGGTTAATATAAGTACCCAAACCTGTCTAAATTCTATTGGTTGAGTTGTTTTCGACCCATCCCCACCTTAACCATTTAATAGTCAACTTTGGAGCCATTGTAAACCGAATATGAATTTATTATAAACTAATATCTCTAGCTTTTCCAAAGGTGCCCCTCACCCCTCTTATAAAAGGGCACTCCTCCTTCTCATTTCTTCACACCTTCAAAGCCTTTTGGTCTGGCCAAACTCTGCTCAAATACTCTCCCAACTTCCCTAAATACACCCTAGAGGCCTTAGTTTGATCAGAAAGCCAACCTAATGAGCCCTTTTGATCAAATCAAAAGGAAGAAACCGAAGAAGAGGTAATGATTTCACCACCCTTTTCCAAGTTCCTTTCTTCTTCCACTTCTTCTTCCTTTATTGTTACCATGATAAAATAATAACTCCAGTATCATATATATACTGTGATGTTATTATAAATATCGTACAACCATATTCAGTATTCTATCCACCCTTTGAATAACATGTCACCATATGTGCGTACGTACGGCTTACCGTCTCCACGTCGTGGTGTAATTGTTATTCAATAATATATTATTTGGATGGGTATAATAATGATGTGTAACTCATGTAAATAATAAATATAACATGTTAATGATTCTGTATATATGATATACCATCCATTTATATATTATTTTAATATCAAAAGAATGATATTGTCGCTCGTGCGTACGTACAGACTACCGTCTCCACGAACGCGATGAGATTCATTCTCCATCGTATCCATTCAAGTATAATTATCATTTGATGATATAAAAATGATGTTTAAGGACTTGATATCATCCTGGATATGAATAATGTACAACCTATCCTTTAAAAACATTTCTTACGTAGCAAAACATATAAAAGAAAACAAGTAAGTTAACACCCGAAACAACGATAATACTAAGATATTATTATCAAATAAATATTAAAAGATCTTATATGATATCATATTAATGTATATGATTATTGTATAATTTAATCACAATTATTTCACCATTAAACAGGAGGTTAACCTACCCCAACCAAGGAAAAGTACAAGGTAAGGGTTATTTCACAATCTCTTCATTATCCGAGGTTGTTTATATGTAATAATCTACTGGGATTTCTTTATCATCCACATCCATGTTTCTTCGAAATGTATTTCAAAACATTTTTACTATTTACAAAGAATATGGGTTAAAGTCATTTATACCCTTATGTGTTTTTAAAGGAATATTTCCATCATTTTCCAAACAAGGAACTTTTTACCTTTCGACAAATTTAAGGTAAGAATGTTTTTTTTAACTTATACGGCGAGTGTGGTTATTTTCTGCTGTTATAAAATCTTCCAAGTTTTCCTTACAAGATTATAAGAATATTTTCAAGAAAATGTTTTATTTTATATGGATCTTAAATGATTTCAAAAATATAAAGAGATATTTCTCCAAAAAGTGCTTTGATTTCGTCTATGTCAACATCCTTTGATGGATTTTACGCTTATTTGAAGTTGATTTATTATGATACAAAACTTCTATATTGTATTGAAGGTTTTGTGATATGTTTGACTGTGGATGTGCTATTTTTATACCATTCATAGTTTATGGTGAAATTATTGACATTTCGTATGCTATTTTTAATATGAATGTTTATGTTATGTTTAAACCTTTTCATATGGGAATGCATTGGACTTAATATGTGACGGGTGGAGCCTGCTATAGCTCCTCGATGCATCGGTAGGTCTCATGAGACAAACTAGTGTCTTGGGAAAAGGCCTTGGAAAAATCTTATTTGTAGTCTTGGCACGAGGCCTTGGCTATGTGGTTATGATATTCTGGCATTATGCATTCCAACATTATGAAAGTGGTTATTGATATTGCATGTGATTATTAGATTAGTAGAATATCCATGTGAGCAAGTAAATGGCATTATTTCATTTTACTTTTGTCATACTATGTTGAAGTTCAAGTTTAAAAGGCTTTTGTTTTAGTTATACATAGCCTTAAATGTTTATTCTTATTTATGAAAGTTTCTGGTATATTGTTATCCTTACTGGGCATTTGAGCTCACCCCTTTTCTATGTTTTATTTTTTCCCAGGAAGTGAAGAAGTAAATTATGAATGACCTACAGGGATATTATGTGGGGATATGAGTGTGGTTTATGGAGACAATATGTTGTTGTAGTAGTTTTTCATTTTATGATGTAATATAAGACTTATGAATATATCTAGTGTTTCCAAGGCTACTAAACCAATCGGTCTTTCGAGATTTGATCTTTCTTGTGATCATGCCAATGTTATGTAATAATGCACTGACTCTGGGTAACTAGGGTCAGGGCATTACAGTTGGTATCAGAGGAAGTTTAGTACAAACCTTGGAAGCTAGATTTAGATAAACTCTGATTAGAGCACATAGACCTAAGATGAACTTTGAGTATTAGTATAGAAGAACTTCCTAGAATTTTGGTATTGTAGAGATTTTGTGAGTTTTCTGAGCAATACATCCATGTCTGGATACGAGCAGGTAGAGGCGGCTCTGGCACAGATGTACCTAGGTGTAAAACCCAAAAACACCGCTTTGAGCTAAACTCGAACGGGAACTGGTGCACGACAACGGGCCTTGCTGCACTCTTGGTTACGACAGTCCCGGGGGATATGCTTAGGATAACTCTCATTTTCTTTACAAATCATTATGAAGGGTTTATGAGTATATACTTCCTCAAAGAATTTTTTTTTATGATTATGGATTATATCCATAAACTATTTAATATATGTTATGTGTTTTACAAGTTTGGGATTAGGTATTGTTATTCATAAACTAATCTAGTGTATTCTATTGTTTAGAAATGGCGCCCAGTAGAAGGAATGAGAACTCTAGTAATGCACATGATCCAAAGAGAAGGAAGGATCATATCTTTCATGGTCTTAAGCTATAATTTAGAAGAGAAATAGTCTCCCATGTATTATCATCATATGAAGAAATAATATCAGGTGTTGATAAGATAAGTAAAGAGTTTACTGAGTCCTATGGCTTTGAAGGAAAGCAAGAGAAGAAAAGGATGGAAGAGAGAAAGATAGATAAAGGGAAGAGGGAAAAGAAGAATTTTCCCATATGTGGTAACTGTGGAAAGAAACACCCTGGAACTTGCCTGAAAGGAATGGGAGTTTGTTATAAGTGTGGAGGAAAAGGGCACAAAGTACGTGACTGCAAGGGTAAGAAAATGGTTTCAAATGTACAATGCTTCATTTGCAAGGAGTTTGGAAACTACGCGAACCTATGTCCCAGTCATCAGACTATGCCTAAAATGATGCTATTGGATAATAATCAAGTTATGATACTACCACAGATGAAGAGGAATGATTAGAGTTCTTATGTTGATTATGTCAATTGAGTGTTGTATCAACAATGTACTTGTTATAATAATTATGGAGTATATAAGGATTGTACTGCAGTACTATTTCAATAAGGACTTGAGATTGTGTGGAACAAAGAAAAGTGACTCAATATCAGGTTAAATTTTTGGAAAATATATGGTTGAGAGAAAGATAAACCATAATATGGTTCTGATACCGAGTTAGTGATTTTAGAATAATACACGATTGATTTGGATAAATTATATTGGATATTCTTGACTACCTTGAAACTGATTAATGATTTGTATATTCCATCATTTTTGGGGTTTAAAACATTTTTGGATTGATGAAGTATATCCAGCATTCTATATGGAATAAGGGAGCATGAATGTAATCAATAAGGAATATGGTAATTCAGGATGTTTCAGTGTATTAAAAGAATACAAGATGAAGGTATTCATATGCTATTACGGGGTAAAAAGGATCTACATTATGTTTACCTTCCTTATAAATGTTGGACTGTGAGTTTGGACAGAAGTATTTTGGATAGTTCTAGTTTGGAATATTTTGGATTGCCATAAAAGGACATTCTGGAGGTCGGGCGGCAACCTGTCGCGACCGGCAAGGCCGCGAGACTTAAACCTGCAACCGAAGGGCGACAAGGGTGTATCACCTACCACTGGCCCACGAGATGTCATGGATTAAATAATGTAGTTTTTTTAAAAAGATCTGGTAGATGAATTATAAATTCATTTATTTTGGAACCCTGTACGAATAGTATAAATAGAAAAAAAATTACGTTCTATTATCTTTTAGAGTGAAAGATGAGTTTGTGGTAGAAATTTATTAATGGATAAAACTCTAATTATAATGTAAGTATATCTCCTTATGATCTTAGCCAATCTCATAAATAAATTCCTCAACATTAATAAAAGGAACTTAGAACAAAAAAAATTTCCTAGATGGTACCATAAATCATCACTAATTTATGGATTTGGGATTGTTGGCCTTTTCATAGCCATGTTCTCTACCACTCTCCATCAGATAATTGATGGTTATATTTCTCTTCCATATCCATATTTTCCTACATGGAACCCTAGTATGTGTTATTTTTGGTAATCTTCATACTTTCCACTCTTTATTTTAAATAGAGGCCTCATTAATTCATTTTTCGATGTGGGATTTCAACTAAGATATTTTGAAACATCAAAAATGTGTTATCCCAATACCCTATGTTTTGTTGAACCGATGGTATTTCAAATCATCATAGCTTGATGAGTTTAAGGACCACAATTTTATACTTGTTTGTGATTGATGACCTCAATCACTACCTATAAATATTTACGTTTTCCCTCCAATTATATGTCTCTAATTTCCACCAATGTTCTCCTAATCGAGATCATAATTTGGTGGTGACCCTTTCATTTCTCTTTTCCTCATATTAAGACTAAATTTTAGTAACCCAATTTCCGATGTGGGTTTTCCCACAAATATATTTTCTATTTTCAACCTTTTATTTTCGAAGAACAATTTCAAATTGCGAGGACGCAATTTATTGAAGGAGGGGAGAATGTAACACCCCAAGATTTCATAGTGTTTTATTTCTTCAAAATAATTCAATAACTTGCACTACACGCAACACCGAGTTCAATCACACCATGACTTACAAAAAAAATCCATTAAAAGAGTTCATGAATAGTATTAACTACATTTTAAACTTTATATAATCCTTATAATTTTAGAATCCCTATTATGAGTTTCTTAGTTATAATGCAAGAACAGATTCATTTTCAGTATTGCACTTTTATCAAATTTTAATAGTGAAACCTTTTTAAATACAATATTTTAAACTTTTTGAATAAATGGGGACATCAAAAAATTTAAAATGAAACATCCCAGGCTTCCACGGTACGCTTTTCTTTGAATAAAATAGTAGCATGTGTTGTATGCAACTTCGAGTTTTAACACACGCCACAACTGATCAAACTAGCCGTTATGAATAGTAATACCTAATTTTTGAAATTATATATATATTATATTTCAAAATGGACTTCATTTTTGGATTCTGAATATCTAATTTAGCCTAAGGTGAAATTTTGGTACTTTTCGGATAACTTTAATATTTTGATGAATAGTGAAAATTACTAAATTTTAATTAAAAACAACTTTTTTAATCAAAATAATTAATAGTGATAAATTATGAATTTGAGTGGTTTTAAAGTATATTTAGAATATATTTTTACAATTTAATATAATTTTGGTCATTGGACATAATTTTACAATTAAACCGAACATAAACAAGTGTCAATCTTTTGATAGTTATTATCTCTTAAAAACGCGCTTTTTGTTTTGACAGCGGGAATTAATTTTAAATTAATTTCTACCACTTCTGTGTTTTGAATTTAGAAAAATGGATTCCATATTTGGAATCAGGAAGTTCAAATTTTGTAAATAGGTAACTTTTATTTTTAGAAATTTTGAATAATTACTGCGGTAAATATTTTATTTACCATGGTTAAGGGTAAATCCGGTAAATAAGGGTTAAAAAAAATAATATTATAATAATACTAAATTACCCTAAAACGTGTCCTAAACTTATTGGTTGATACATGTTCGACCATAGGCATCTTTGGGTCGATTTGGGGACCCCATGGAGCCACTTGTAGGTGATAGGGACACTTTATTTTAATTAAGTTAAAATGAGTACAAAATTGACATAAGCATATATCTTTTAGAAAAACAATTTTTACATAGGGTTATATATGTTGGATTTTAGATTATAAATATTCCTTAGAAAGATAAAAAGCTTTCCTACATAATGATATTTTATTTATAATTTTTAGAAAATAAATAATTTAATTTATTTATGACACAATGATGATGCAGTAATTACTATAATAGTGAAAAATCAAACTAATTGATATTATAAATACTCAAATAAATATAATATGAAACTTTTAATGAATTAAAATAATTTTATAGGATAATATGATATATTAATATTTATTTAATTGACTTTTTTCTAAGTAATCAATCTGTTATGAGTTTCACAAAAAATCAACTATTGAATAGTGTCAAAATTGACATAAAAGAGTTCTTAAAACAAATATTATATTATTAATTGATATTAAATTCCTGAAAATCTAAGGTTCGGCCAAGAGACTTATATCATGATAGGTTCATCATTAATGTACTACTTTAGGGTCTCTTGGATATATATAGTATGTTTATTAACCATATTATATAAAAATACAATGAGACATTGTAAAAGTGAAACTAATTAACTTAGAGTTAATACTTAAAGATAAGGTTAATATAAGTACCCAAACCTGTCTAAATTATATTGGTTGAGTTGTTTTCGACCCATCCCCACCTTAACCTTTTAATAGTCAACTTTGGAGCCATTGGAAACCGAATATGAATTTATTATAAACTAATATCTCTAACTTTTCCAAAGGTGCCCCTCACCCCTCTTATAAAAGGGCACTCCTCCTTCTCATTTCTTCACACCTTCAAGCCTTTTGGTTCGGCCAAACTCTGCCCAAATACTCTCCCAACTTCCCTCAATACACCCTAGAGGCCTTAGTTTGATCAGAAAGCCAACCTATGGAGCCCTTTTGATCAAATCAAAAGGAAGAAACTGAAGAAGAGGTAATGATTTCACCACCCTTTTCCAAGTTCCTTTCTTCTTCCACTTCTTCTTCCTTTGTTGTTACCATTATAAAATAATAACTCCAGTATCATATATATACTGTGATGTTATTATAAATATGGTACAACCATATTCAGTATTCTATCCACCCTTTGAATAACATGTCACCATACGTGCGTACGTACGGCTTACCGTCTCCACGTCGTGGTGTAATTGTTATTCAATAATATATTATTTCGATGGGTATAATAATGATGTGTAACTCATGTAAATAATAAATATAACATGTTAATTATTCTGTATATATGATATACCATCCATTTATATATTATTTTAATATCAAAATAATGATATTGTCGCTCATGCGTACGTACGGACTACCGTCTCCACGAACGCGATGAGATTCATTCTCCATCGTATCCATTCAAGTATAATTATCATTTGATGATTTAAAAAATGATTTTCAAGGAATTGATATCATTCTGTATATGAATAATATAAAACCTATCCTTTACAAAAATGTCTTACATAGAAAAACATATAAAATAAAACAAGTAAGTTTACACCCGAAACAACGATAATAATAAGATAGTATTATCAAATCAATATTAAAAGATCATATATGATATCATATTAATGTATATGATTATTGTATAATTTAATAACAATTATTTCACCATTAAACAGGAGGATAACCTACCCCAACCAAGGAAAAGTACAAGGTAAGGGTTATTTCACAATCTCTTCATTATCCGAGGTTGTTTATATGTAATAATCTACTGGGATTTCTTTATCATCCACATCCATGTTTCTTCGAAATCTATTTCAAAACATTTTTACTATTTACAAAGAATATGGGTTAAAGTCATTTATAACCTTATGTGTTTTTAAAGGAATATTTCCATCATTTTCCAAACAAGGCACTTTTTACCTTTCTACAAATTTAAGGTAAGAATGTTTTTTTTAACTTATACGGCGAGTGCGGTTATTTTCTGCCGTTATAAAATTTTCAAAGTTTTCCTTACAAGCTTATAAGAATATTTTCAAGAAAATGTTTTATTTTATATGGCTCTTAAATGATTTCAAAAATAGAAAGAGATATTTCTCCAAAAAGTGCTTTGATTTCATCTATGTCAACATCCTTTGATGGATTTTATGCTTATTTGAAGTTGATTTATTTTGATACAAAACTTCTATATTGTATTGAAGGTTTTGTGATATGTTTGACTGTGGATGTGCTATTTTTATACCATTCATATTTTATGGTGAAATTATTGACATTTCGTATGCTATTTTTAATACGAATGTTTATGTTATGTTTAAACCTTTTCATATGGGAATGCATTGGACTTAATATGTGACGGGTGGAGCCCGCTATAGCTCCCCGATGCATCTGTAGGTCTCATGAGACAAACTAGTGTCTTGGCACAATGCCTTGGCAAAATCGTATTTGTAGTCTTGGCACGAGGCCTTGGCTATTTGGTTATGATAGTCTGGCATTATGCATTCCAACATTATGAAAGTGGTTATTGATATTGCATGTGATTATTCGATTAGTAGAATATCCATGTGAACAAGTAAATGGAATTATTTCATTTTACTTTTGACATACTATGTTTAAGTTCAAGTTTAAAAGGCTTTTGTTTTAGTTATACATAGCCTTAAATGTTTATTCTTATTTATGAAAGTTTCCGGTATATTGTTATCCTTACTGGGCATTTGAGCTCACCCCTTTTCTATGTTTTATTTTTTCCCAGGAAGTGAAGAAGTAAATTATGAATGACCTGCAGGGATATTATGTGGGGATATGAGTGTGGTTTATGGAGACAATATGTTGTTGTAGTATTTTTTTCATTTTATGATGTAATGTAAGACTTATGAATATATCTAGTGTTTCCAAGGCTACTAAACCAATCGGTCTTTCGAGATTTGATCTTTCTTGTGATCATGCCAATGTTATGTAATAATGCACTGACTCTGGGTAACTAGGGTCGGGGCGTTACAAAGAATGTAAAAAAAATAAAAAAGGAAGATAATGAAAAAGAGCCTTGGTTTGAAGCACCATGTGTGTGTTAGGATTTCACTACCCCTATTTAGGTAGTTTCAGTTGATCATCCCTAATCTAAATGTGTGTGGGTTTTCCTAATCATGAACCACCAAAATGAAAATTCTCTAGTCATATTCATATTACAAAACTTCTAAAATATCAATAAAAACAATTCCAAATTGATGATTAGGGTTCATATATGTTACCTAAGTTAATAAATTCCCCTTTAAATGTAGATTAATGATGACCATGGGGATGTCTCACGATGAGGATAGAGGCTATGTTTTCAAATATCACTTTTTTAAAAAAAAATTATTGAAGTTAAAATTGAAATTAGGAATTTTTAAATAGTTAAAAAAGTTAAACAAAATAAAATCATAGAAACACTATAAATTATAGTTGGAGATAATATGTTAGAGTCAAGAATGATAGAATAAGAAAGACTAGAGACGGAAGCCATGGGAAAGTTTTAGCCTTTGACCACTCCCTTTATCATTGTATACAAAAGAATTTAAAATTTTTATTTCTAAGTGTATACTTTAAGGACTTAAATAATATACTTGAATCACCTAAAAACAATATAGATACCTAAAATATGGGTTTTTATCCCTTTATGATCGTGTTCTAATTACCAAAAGGCCTCTGAGAAACAAAAATAATTAACACCTTATTTAAGTCATCTACCATATCCATTATGATCAATGGTTCTCCGAAAGGATATTTTAATTGAAACAAAGGTGTCAGATAGGGAGACCCCATCTCAGCCATCCTCTTTGTTATTGCTAAGTATTACCTTAGTAGACTGCTCTCTCATCTGGTTAATCAGAACAAGATTAAGCCCATACAGGCCGTCAGGAATCTAAATGTCCCCACTCACCTTATGTATGATGATGATATTATTTTATTCCGTTATGGAGGGAGTAATAATACTCAGGTTCTTAAAGATGCTCTGCCCCATTATGAATAAATCTCAGGTCAGGCCATATGTTGGAACAAATCTTTGATTTCCTTTGGAAAAAATTTTGCTGCAAATAGAAAAATCCTTATCATCAACAATTTTGGCATTAAAGAAGGCTTTCTCCCCATCACTCATCTTGGAGTTCTTGTCTTTTTGGTAAGACCCAAATTAATCTTCTTTAATAGTATTGTGGATCAAATCATCAATAAACTCTCTTCCTGGAAGGGTAAATCCCTCTCCATGGCTGGTAGAATCTGTCTGGTTAAATCAACTATTGTCTCTAAAATGGTTTACTCTTTGATGATTTATAAATGGTTAGATGGTTTCATAAAAAGGCTGAACACTTACATAAAAAATTTCATTTGGACTGGAAGTATTCTTGAAAGAAAACTTGTCACCATACCTTGGTCCACATGTTGTAAGCCTATTGATAAGGGCGGTATTGGAATAAAGAATCTCAAATTTGTTAATGAATCTCTCCAGGCCAAGCTCACCTAGAGGTTAATCAACAGCAACTCGGGTGCGATTGTTTTTTTAAAACAAAGATTTCTCTCTAATCTTAAAAAAAGAAATTTTTATCATATTACCACCTTAATTTGTCCTTCCATTAGAAAAACCTTCAACAACATCATGGATAACTCTAGATGGATGGTTAATATGAATTATAATATAAACATCTAGATGGATAATTGGACCGGTGCTCCTCTCATCTCTAGTTTATCTTCTGACTCCCCATCTGAGAATATCAACTCCACTATAGGGGAATTTCTTCAATCCTACAGACATGATCTCTATGGAAAAATTGCTCAAATTATTGAAAACTATCGCTTTTCTAATATTGGGGATTTCCTCATCTGGGAGCCTGCTCATAATGGCATTCTTTACTCAAAAAATTTCTATAGATATAATTTTTCAAGACTAAAATCCATCTTTGTCTAGTTGAATTACATTAAAAAACCATGGATTAAACCAACAAGACTCACTCTTATTTAGTGTATTTCTCATAAAATAATTCCCACTGAGGACTGTCTTCAATATTTTGGTTTTCAACTATGCTCAAAATGTAATTTATGCAATCAACATAGGGAAGATGTTAATCATCTTTTTCTATTATGTGCTACTTCCTCTGCTTTGTGGAACTACATTTTTGACATTTTTAGTTGCAGATGGACAATTATTGATACTATTGACTTACATCAAAAGAGATGTGTGGATCATGATGCCTCACCAGAAATTAAAAAAAAATTCTCACTACTATTGCAGAACTTCTTCATGTCATATGGTATGATAGAAATAATATCCTTTTCAATAAGGGCTCTTAAAACTTAAATGCAGGTTAATCTCATATTCTCATTGAGATTCAAGAAGAGTCCTTAATTCAAAAAGCACATTGTAACAACACGGATGGAAACTTTGAGATTATTCGCAAAATTTGAATTGATGGCATTTATAGTCCTCCTAAGCGCACTCTTGAAGTATTCTAGAAAACCATGATGTTATGATGGATTAAAGTTAATGTCGATGGTGCCTCAAAGGGAAATCCTAGTCTGGCGGGCTATGGTTGTATTTTTAGATATTTTTGTGGGCAGTGTCAGGGTTGCTTTTTTAGTGGTTGTGGCACTGTTTTGTCACTTGAAGCGGAGATGATGGGTGTTGTCAATGTTGTCAGGTTTTCCCTTCAAAAAGGTTGGGCGAACATCTAGTTAGAAAGTGACTTAACCACCATTGTTCAAGCATTATAGAATGGAGTGACTCATCTTGCCTAACCACTCACCACTCGATGGATGAAATGTCTGGATTCGCTCCTAGGGATCAACTTCATTGCTACACATGTTTTCTGTGAAGCCAATGTGGTTGCAGATTATATTGCTAATAAAGGTGTCAACCAGGCTCTGACGTGGTTGGATGAATTGACTCCTGATCTGCTTCATTTTTATCAAAAAGATTGTAAAAAACTCCCATATTTTTGTCTCTTTTAACCCCCTTTTTATATATGAAATAACTGGTGCCTTGGTCGTTTGACCAAGCCAGGACCTTCTTAAAAAATGACCATGCCAAAGAAATTTAAACAATGAGAGTAAAAAATTTAAATTTTTATATTAAAGAATAATTTTTAAGAAAACAGAATCAATAAAGAAATGGGACCACTTCATTCCTAAAAAATATTTCCATAGAAATACAAATGATAACAATGAAAACCATGAACTCAAATTGGAAGAGTATCCTCTCGCTTCCACCATCCAAAACTATTTCAGGTTTATCCCTTTCCAGCTTTACTACGTAATTTAAAACTAATCTTCTCCATCCAATATCCTATTGAAAAACCCTCTCCCTCATTTTCACCACCACTTTAAATTAAGTTGAATAAGAAAATATATAGTAAATGGTGGTGACATATTTGTTGTTCTGTTTCTATAGATTGAAATATTTCTAGTAATTTTCACTATTCCTATATGAATCTCAATATAAATCCTTCTTCAATTTTTTTATCACACATAATCACTTTTTACTCATAAAATTTTAGATCCGAGGACACTTGGTGAAAATTTGTATATGAATTATTAAAAGAATGTTTTTTTGTCAAAGTGTCTCTTTAACTTCCTCAACTTTTCCACATTCTAAAACTTCCTTAATGAGTGAATTTAAACCTAGTAGTTAATGTGGAGATTCACATTAGATTACTTATATCCTTTAGCTAGAATCTCCTCAACTGGACATACATAGACTGAGTTATGTCTTGTTTGATGGACATGTTTCATTTATATCTAAAAAACTATTTTCTAACATGAGGGATTTTTTTGGGCCTCCAAACAATCGAATCATTAGTTTTCCTAGTTGGAAGAAATGATTCCCGTGAGATAAGTAAAACTAAAAATGAATTTTGAAATTATGATTAGTATTTGAAATATTATTCCAAAAACATTAATGTGATAAAATTATTAAAATTCCATAATTACGTAATTTTCATAATTTACCTCTAACCTCCTTAAAATTCTAAAAATGATGTAATTTTACACAAAATTAAAAATTAGTGGTGATATATTCATTGAAATAATTGTGAATAATAATTAAAATATCTCCTCTACCAGTTGAAAACCATTAGGCCAGCCTAACAAGCACTTATTACTTCATTCAATCATAATACTCATCACTATTGATAGTCTTGAGAAAAAATAATAATTTAATTACTATTATATTCAAAAACATTCCTCTCCCTTATAAATACCACCCATTATTATCACACCTTATTAGCATTATATATATCCCAAAATCTTCAAATTTTTCTCCTTAACACTCCTCCGCACATGAAAAGTGTTCAAGTATAACCAAAAGACCGTCCTAAGGATCCTTAAGAGGTAGCCATGACTAGACTCCTAAAAGAAGAAGTAAAATTATCAATTGAGACTCTATTGATTCTTTTCTTCTTCTAGCTCCTCCAAATTAATTCTATCCACCTTGTAATAATAACATAAGTATCATAAATAAATGTACATGTTATTATTAAAGTGAAATATCTATTTTCTACCCTCCAATCGGTCGATTCTAAATGAAAAATATTATTTATATTATAGTCTATTCACCACCCCCATGAAAGTATAATTTATTTTTCAACCACCACTATCATGGATGATTTAAATTAAATTATAATGTTCAACCACTACGATTAATAACTATATTTTTTTTTACTTATTTTCAAATGGTTAAATTCTCTTTAAGTAAAGTAAAACCAAGTAAGTTCATCATGACTGGAAAAACCCACCTAAATGAACTAACCATATAACAATAAAATCTATACTCTCAAAATAATAATTATTTATGAATATTTTTTATAAGAAGAACCTTATTAAATTCTATATTATAATTAAATCTAGTTCATTCCATCTCATTATTTATGAAACCAAACCATTTAAACTCTCATAATTACCTAGAACTAAATAATGATTTCCTTAATGGGTTACCTAACCAAATTGGATTAGAATATAAGAACATCATGAAAGTACTAGATTAACTTACTCATCTTTTGAATAATAACATGAACCATGTGGAATAACCTCATTCTCTTAATAAAGGTAATGTTTTGTTTGAGTCTTTTATTTGAAAAAAGCCACTAACTTTTAGTGGATCTTTCATTACCATTTTTTTAAATAATATATTAACTTCATTAAGTAGATATTTTTTACCCTGTAGTGCATTGAAGAAGATAAAATCATATTGGTCATCTATCACAAAGAGGGAGAAGCTGATTGGTGTTGAAATCTAATAAACAACATGAATCCTAAGGAAGAAATCGAATCCAGTGAATGAGAAAGATTCAATAAAATATTTTTTAATAAATACTTTCCCTAAAATCTCCTTCATGAAATGGATAATATTTTTCTTAGACTAATGAAAAAGGAAGATGAGTCTATTATGGGATATGAGGAAAGCATCACAATGCTTCAAAATAAAACTATAGCCTTTTCATCAATACTGAAATTAAAGTGGACATATTATTTAGTATATTAAATCCTAGTCTATTAAAATAATTAGATATTTGAGAATTTTAAATATATGAAGAGATTGTTCATTGTGCCCTTAAGATTGATATGGATATTGGTGATTCTATGTTGCCTCATGGGGATGAATATACAAATAAAAAATGTAGTTTAATTTATGAAAATCAACATATAAATCCACTGGGGGAAAGAAAAATCAACTTATCATATGTTAAATGTGTGGGACAAATAATTACGGAAAGCTTCTCAATGTAATGATGAGATGCTCCCAGTGTGGAAAATAGACGAATTATAATAATCAATTACATAGTGAGATTACGGATCTCAATAATGTGATGGAAGAAAATAATGATATGATCAACCCTCAACCATTAGTCATGTGTTTCAACTACAAGGAATACAGACATTATGCTACATAATTACCTGAGCCAAGGTTTTTAGAGATAATAAACGGAAACAACCTCTAAGCCTAAGAGATGAACAAAGGTCTTATGTTATCAATTATGTTGATGTATACCCAGATAATTAATAAGTGATAGGTATGATAGTTAGTTATTTAAGAATGGTGAATTTATCATTTGATTCGGGTTCTAAAAATTTTCATATCATTTATTTTTAATAGTACTACTCAAACACCACCACAAAATATAGAGGTTGAGTAATCTAAGAGAATATAATATGGGAAATTATTTCTTCCCAAGTATATAACTCTTCCCCAATCAATGTTTGAGGATTTTACATCCCAAAAAATCTTTTCAAACTACCTTCATTGGAATTTAATGCTATATTGGGAATGTATTTTTTTCTTTACATAAATCCAACATCAACTTTTGAGAGAGGTAAATCACTCTCCATGTCCTAAATCATCATCATATTCTATACAAGTGTATTGAGAAAGATGAATCTCCTTGGGAATCTTCATCTAAATGATAGTTATTATTACATTATGAACAACCTTATATAGCTCATACGTTTGAGAAAAAGGATAGAATCGTGATTAAAGACATTCCCATTATGAAATACTATGATAATTTTTTTCATAAATATTTTATTAGTCTTCAACCTAACTAAGAGGTTGAGTTCTAAATTAAAATATTTAATGGATCTCTACCTATATGCAAGACTTCCTATAGAATGGACAACACCAAATTAGAATAACTTAAGAATCAATTTCAAGGTAATTTGGGAAATGGATTTATACACCTGAGTACTTCCCTATAGGGAGTGTCAGTCCACTTCATAAAGAAGAAACATGGGTCAATGTGCCTCTGAATTTATTATTTTAAACTCAATAAAATCAAAATAAACAATAATTATTCCCTGACATGGATTGATGACTTGTTCGATCAGCTACAAGGGTCTCATTACATATCTAAGGTGGACCTCCATTCAGGATATCTCAAATTAAAGGTGAAAAAGGAATATATTTCCAATACTACCTTTCAAACAGGGCATGGACACTATGAGTTTATAGTGAATCCCTCCAGAATCACTAATTCTCCATTAATCTTCATAGATTCAATGAATCGATTCTTTGAATATTACCTCGAAAAATTTTTGTAACTCTTTATAGATGATATTTTGATATACTATAAAATAAAGAAGTTTCATGACGAGCATTTGAGAACTCTGCTAAAGTCATTGAGAAATAATAATTTTTATAAATGTGTTGTAAAATTAATTTGTGGATGGAGAAAGTATCATTCTTTTGGCATGTTATCCCAAGAAAATGGATATCTATGGAGCCTTAAAAGTTAAATCTGATTGAGGAGTGGACCATACTAACATCGATAATTGAGTTCCGTAATTTCGATGGACTATCTAGGTACTATCGATATTTTTAAAGGAATTTGTTGGTAAACCCTGTTGACCAAGATAACATGGAAGGGATGAAAAAATTTCTAGACCAATGAATGAAAATGTAGATTCAATAGATTGAAAATTGTTCTTATCACTACATCAATAGTAACATTACCCTCAAATAGGGAAATTTTCATGGTATACAATGAAACTTAAAAGAATGGAATGGGTCATGTGCTGATTCAAAATGATAATGTGATAGCATATTCCTCAAGTTAGCGAAATTTACATGAGAATATCTATCCAAATAATTATTTGGATTTGGTGAAATTGATTTTCAAATTGGATATTTAGTATGATTTACTTTATGGGGAGAAGTGTGAAATATAGAAATATCATAAGAGCCTCAAAAAAATTCACAAAGAAGGGGATTAATATGGACCAATGAATATGGTTGGATTTGATAAAGGACTTTGACTGCTCAATACATTACCATCTTGGGGAGGTGAATAAAGTGGAATATGCTCTAATTAGAAAGGATATTGAAATATTATCAATGATGAGAATTGGGAAGGATATAATTTTCTAAGACTTTTAAAGGATAGTCATGGAATTTTTAATGGAAGGAACAATAGCCCACCGAGCAAAAATGATTTCTCAACCATTAATTATGGGGAAGAAAATGAAATATCAAAGGGGTGAAGTGAAAATATAAAAGATGGTGGAATCAATAATAAATGGGAAATTCTCAGAATTTAAATTAATGAAAATTTAGTTACAATATTTGGTTCAATATTAAATCTACAATCAAGGATTGGGATAAATAAGTATATGTTTAATCATGCATATAACTCATCATTCTCCATCAACTCAATGAGCATCAAAAAATTTTGATATCTAGAGAGTACTATTTTTTAGAAAATATGAAGAATTAGATCCTGGAATATACATCAAACTACATGGTATGTCAATGAGTGTAAAAAGAAAGTAAAAATACCAAGGGGATCATCCAACCATTACCCATACCTTTATGGAAATTGGATAACATCACCATGGATTTTTTCATATTCCTTTAGAAGAAAACTAAAGGGAACAATTCCATATGGGTTACTATTACATCCCAAACTGAACCACTGAGTCCAATCTAGAATGCCACATGACATCATTCACACCTACTCGTATTCTAGAGTCTACAGAATAACAACAGGGGTTTGATTCCTCCCATTAGAAGACTATACCCTCTTCATCATGTCAAAGGATATATAATTAATAATAAATAATATAATAAAACATATAACTAATCATCAAAAATTAAATAAATAGAATACATGTCATAAAAATAAAATAAATAACTAGTTCCTAGTTTTTTAATGCAATCCATAGTATGTAAAGAAGATAAAATAAAGAATGTGGGTCCACCCAATATCATCCTCATCCACTGCCAACTCTGGGGTCCACCACTTCTCCATCAACCACAGGTCCCTTTTCCTTCACCATTTCTCTCATGAAATCTACAAGCACATCAAAATTCCTCAATAGGGTGTGAGTAAAAGACTCAAAAGGACAACACCAATGTGTCCTTACTGGGTGTGCTTTCATACCATAATAATAATAAATGTGGTAAGTGTAAACAAACAATCCAAAACTAATTATTAGTGTGTCAACCAAGCCTCCACCAAACCCTTGGTTGTACCTTATTCATCTCTATACCAAAAAAAATCAGGGAATATCACAAGGATCATAGTCTAGTGCATAGATCTTGGAAACCATATCTGAATGGACTAGTGCAAGGTGCTCATAATCCATCTCTAATTGAACCAACACATTGATCTTGGAATCCATATCTGAGTCTTAGGAAGAGCATAGACCAGTAATACACTCAGATTACATCTATTGGATATGTTAGTAGTAATCAATAAATCCCTTGTACATAATCATAATGGTCTCGTTTTTACATGAAACCTGGCATCATATAACCATCAGGATGACAATGTCACTTAGGGCCTCTAGACAAGAATATCAAGTACTGCAATTGAAAAGGATACCATGTAATGTATAGAACATGGATAATCAAGGTTTTATCGAGTGCATCCAAGAGATGACACCATTACAACCTTGTACCCCCTCCATGTTCCCTATTCCTTCTTCACCATCGTTTCAAAATAGAGAACTCTCCATATAAAGGAAAAAATGTCATGAAAATCCACCTATCTCAAATACTAGTACAAACCACGAGGACAAAAATAATATAATATAACATCATGAAAAATAAATAAGAAAAAATAACATCATGAAACATAATAATCAAACATGGAAAAGGTTACACTAATATCAGAAATAGAAAAAATGGAAAATGATACACTAATATATAATCAAGAAATATTAGAAATAGCATAATATATCATCATGAAATATAAGGAATATAACATAACATCATGCAATATAACAATAAAAATGGAAAAGGCTACACTAATATCACTCATGGAATCAGAATGGGTCCCATGGGCTACACACATACCCACATGCGATCACAATCAAACATGATATCAAATAAACCAATGCATAAATTAATTATGGAATCATGTGTAAAAGACAACCGAATAGGTAAGGAACTTCCTACCACAAATTCATCGACATTAATGGAAAGAATAAACAACTCTGTGTTGTTTTTAATCTCAATTGGAAATATCAACAGTTAAGAACATGACCTTGTGATCCTTAATATCCTACATGCTGACATGGCAATACTCAAGGTTCGCAAAGGGCTCCATGAACCAAAACTGGCCATTTTATTTCAAAATGAAATAAAATATCACATGTGATGATACTTTCTCTCTCCTATATAATTTTAAAATTATCATTCTAGGTATATGCATACACTCACAATATTCTCTAGAAAAATAATTATATTTTGATAATTTCTTATAAATTATCCTTTTATAATTATCTATTGATAATTTATCATAATTTATCCCTTTATAATTATCTCTTGAAAATTTCTCATAAATTATCATTTATAATTATCTTTTTATAATTTATTATAAATTATCCTTTTATATTTATATTTTTATGATTTGTTATAAATTATCCTTGTATGATTATCTCTTGATAATTTATCATAAATTATCCTTTATAATTATCTTTTTGATAATTTTTTATAAATTATACTTTTTATAATTATCTCTTGATAATTTATTAAAAATTAAACTTTTATAATTATATATTAATAATTTATTATATATTATATTTTTATAATTATCTCATTATAATTTATTATAAATTATCCTATATAATTATATTTTGATTATTTGTTATATATTATCCTTTATAATTATCTTTTGATAATTAATTATAAATTACCCTTTATAATTATCTTCTAATAAGTAATTATAAATTTTACACTATATTTATATTTTGATAATTTATTATAATTTTACCTTTGATAAACTAACAATTATCATTTTATAATTTTAATAATTATTATTTGATAATACAAAGTAGTTATCATCTAGATATTCCAAAAAGTATCCCTTTATAAAACCATGTTATTATTGTTTGATAATTTTTATTCAATATATTATCAGTTGATAATTTAGTGTCATTATCAGTTTATAACACTTACCAATATATTTTGATAATTTGATGAAATTATCATTTGAAAATTATTTATGATTATCATTTGATAATTTCTTATAATTATTCCATGACAAGTTTTTAAAATTTTATACATTCATTGTCTAGTTATCATTCGATGATTTTAATAAATATTATCTCTTGTTAATATGGTCTATTTATCATTGGGTAATTCATTATTTTTAACTTTTGAAAAAATTAACATAATTTAACATTTGATAATTTATAAATTATCATTGATAATATGAGTAATTATCACTTGATAATTTAGGGTTTATCATCACTCATTTTTTCCATAATTAAAAGACCTTGAATAGAGGAATAAATTGAATAAATAAAACAAAATAAACAAAACCTGTGAAAATAAATTATGAGTCAGTTGACAGGAAGAAGATGGCCACCACATACTTCAAATATCTGAATTGGATTTATAGGGCTTCACCTTCATGAGTAGAGGGGTTCCAAGTTCTATCGGAATCATATAGGCTGACTGTAGTGGAATTCGATTAGTTCAGTCATTTAAAAATCCAAGAAGCATTTGCATTCATTGTTTCTGAAACCCAAATATCAAAACACCATAATTAATTTTATATTCAGCTGAAATGTGAATGCATAGTGTTTAATTTCTCATCATTAAGAAATTTCCTACATGAATGAGTCAAAACTACAGAAAACCAAAGGTTTTTTATGGTTATTCAAATGAAAATGGAGGATACACATATGGAAAAAGAAAAAGGGAAATAAAAAATGAATTTAATTAATTAAATTATTAAAAAATATAAATAGATATTAATTACATACTCTCATGTGTGATGTTAAAAAACACATGAAATTCACAACATTTATATTACTCCTAGCATAATCCCCTAATTACGGACCTAATGGTTGTCTAGGATTTCTTATACAATGCATTGTCTGAGATATATTCAATTATTTTCAAAAAATATATGATTAAAATATTAAATGATTTATCCTCATGTATGATATTACCCAACACATGATGTACACAACTGTTATATCATTCCAAAGGTAAACCCATTATCCCGGACCTAAGGATGTTCTTGGATTTCTTATATGATAAACTTTTTCAGAGATATTAAAATGTTTTGGAAAAAATCACATGTGTGTAATATAATATATTTAGTATGTTTATTCCATCTACACTGAGCCTCTACGAGCCTTAGAATATCACACTAACTCAGCGCCTCACTTGAGAAATATTATATTGAATATTCCAAAGTGTTTAACAGAGATTTTACCCTTTCATAAATCCTTTAAAACGTTTATTAAGTAATTTTTATTGAATATTTACATTTTTCACAAAAAATACTCATAAATTATTTATAAAGAGGTTTTCATTATCCTCAAAATTTTGAGGATTTTACATCTCTCGCATTCTATTGAATTCTTTTCCTTTAGAAGTATCTCTAGTGGTCTTTATAGAAAAATAATTCCATTGAGTTCAAATATTTGAATCTCACTCTCATATCTACTACTGGATCCATCCATGCTGCCACCAAATTTGGACAACTGGTACCATCTTCCCTTAGAGAAATTTTTCACTCTGTCATTATGTCCACATCGTATACTCCTTAAATTATGAATTTGGTTCCAATCAACATCCTTAGAATCTATAGTATGTGAAGGATTAGGCGTGTACCTATGAAGATTAGAAATTTGAAACATATCATGCATTCATCAATAATACAGACGAAATTTCAGATGGTGTTCCACTGTCCCCACCCGTTCATTAATCTAAAAGGGTCCCACAAATCTTGGTTCTATCTTAAATTACTTCCACAGATATCAATTCCACAACCTAGGATCCACTCACAAGAAAAAATTGATCACCCAAAGAAAAATATATAGGTATCCTCATATGGTCAATATGTGACCAGTGTCTGATTTGAGCAACGATCAACCTCTTCTAAAATATATGAACTCTCTTTGAGGTATCCTAAACTAAATTATGCCCCATAACTGCTACATAAGCCCCATCATGCCATCAAGTCATTGAAATAAATGACCTTCTATAAATATCCTCATAAGGTGAAAATCATAGGTGATCATCCCATACTCTATAGAAGTATAGCACAAAAGCACAAAGAATATCCTCTAATATGCATATATTTCTCTCAGAATCTTCTTCCGTCTGAGGATGGTATGTCATTATCAATATCTACTGAGTCCCTAGGGCCTTCTACAAGACCTACCAAAAGAACAACGTAAAATGTGTGTCTCTATTTGAAACAATTCTGACAGAAACTACCTGATGTTGTATGATCTCTCAAACATAGATCCTTCACATATCCTTCACTATTTGAGTGTCTCTGATCAATGGGAAGTGAGAAGACTTTATTAGCTGATTAACAATCACCCAGACTGCATCATGACACCCTGGGGTCTTGGATAACCACTTAAAAAGTGCATTATTACATCCTATCACTTTCAAAGGATAATATGTCATCGATCTATGATCCTCAGAAGCATTTATCCTCTAGTCAACCAACAGGCTCATTCGCACCACCACTCCTCTAAAAGCATCTCACCAAGCTCTATCTCACTTGTGTCTTATTGATAATAGCATCTACAACCATGTTATCATTCTCTGGTGCATACTTTATGTCAAATTCAAACATTTATAGAAAATTTATTTCAAATTCAAACAATCGAATGGGATAACTATCTTCAATAAAATTTATATTCCACACATCTGAATTGTTAATGTTTGTTTTGGTGGTAACATTGTTTCCATATTTTATGAAAAAAGTAGTTATTTGTATAAAAAAGTGAAATAACATTATTCAAATTAAAATTTATACCCATAACCATGACCCTAAAATATCTTCATGAAGAAACTAGAGTGACCACATGTTCCCTCATAATAGATTCATTGCATGATAAACCTACTAAATAGGGAGGTAGTGTGATATATATTAATGATGTCTCTACAGTTGGGGGAATATCAAATAGAATTTTATTGTGCTAAGATAATTTCCTTATCTTTTTGATTCTTGAGATTTAAACAAATCAAAACTACTTCAAATAATATATTTCAAAATACTCATGCAAGAAAATAAATTTATAAATGACAAAAGATGCATATTACTAAAAAACATAATATATATATAGGTATGTTAATGAATGAATTCACATAAAAAATATAACATTTACTTTTACAAAATTAAACAAATCAAGCCTAAAAATTGATTTCAGTATGATATAAGGTCCATAGTACTAGAAGGGAATAGCATTTAACATTGTTTGATTGATAAGTTAAGGGATGATTGTACATCCAATCATTTTTTCATTCAATCATGTTGTTGTCTTACTCATTCATTACTTATTCAACTTAATCCACCCTTTAAAGACTAATATTTTCAATATCATGATGAAAAAATAAGTAAATTACTTATTGATGATGGGATACAATGTCAAAGGTCAATTCAACCACTTCATCGCCCATATCATACAAGTCTCTTTGTTTTATGTAAATTACTACACTCTGCCATTCATAAATGGAATCTTCCACATAATATACCATTTTTACTTGCAATTATATGATATATTGATCACATAATTCATGTTCATTGGAATCCATCAGCAAAGAGAATTTATCATAAGTAAATTGCAATGAATCTCTTTTAACACCTCTAGAAAAATTGACACACTTGAATTTCAATAAAACAACTAAAAAATGAATGTGGTAGTTTAATTCAATAATATTTGTCAAATTTCCCTAGTATACCAATTCATAAACTATAAATATTTCAATATTACATGTTTTTAAAACCCTTTCCTAGTCAACTATATGAAATGTTAAGCCAATGACACTGTAAGTGTTGATATTTCTAATGTGTTTTAGAGGACCTCAATCTAAAAGCTTTCAATAATATGAAAACTCATTTGGAATATTAGTATTCACTATCTAAAATAGTAATATACATTATAATAATTACAAAATATCTATTTCAACCTAATATATATGTTTATTGAAGTATTTAAAAACTTAAATGATGTGGAAACCATTCTTTAAGATTGTTATTAATTGATTTTGTTATATATTTATCATTTCATGTTCAACTTCTCATGAATATATTTGTTTGTATCCAACTCTCTTCAATAAATGAATCTAAAATTTTACTATTTTGTAAAACATATCTATGTGCTTGTAATTATTCAATTTCATTCATTGTAATATTAGAGATCCTCCCAAATGATTAGTCTATAGTGTGAGAGATTTTTTATTTTTCGTGTATTTGATATTGAGTTGATATGTCATCAACACAACCAACTCAAGTGAATATTATCTCAATATCATCTAATTATCTAGAAAAAAAGTTAAGAATCTATTATTCTAAATAACTTTCAGAAATAGAGCCTTCAAATTGAGATTTAATTTTCACATATTATTTCAAATGACTAAGGTATCAATGAAATAAAACTAATAAAACATAGTTATGTATTTAATGAGATGTCAATAATGGTTTACTTAAGATGAAAAACATATAAATAAAGTACCTCCCAATTATATACATCCATCAATAATGTATTTGACCTGTTAATTTAGTTTCCTTGACCAAATTCACTATTCAATGCATCATGATAGTAAAAAATGAATAGGGAAAGATCATTTTCATCGCAAAAACTATCAACAAAAATATATCCTGATGATTTTCAAGCTCATATGGTTATAGATTTTTCTCAAATAATTGTCTGAATATTGTGAAAATTTTGAGTGAAACTATAGTAACATTTTCAAGTAATAATTTACCGAATTCCAATTGTATTAATTGTTGAAACAAAATATGTGAATCATGACTTTTTTATCAATGTAACCTATGATTATTTAAGTTGAAACACCTTGAGATGTTACTTTGATACCCATCAAAAAAATTCACATATTTTAAATTTTGAAGGAATATATATTTATCACTATTTATCATTGCAAAAAATTCTAGATCATACTTTCCATTCTCATCTAGAAATAGATCATCCTTTATATTAATTTTTTGTTAGTCCTTCCAATCATATAGATGGCCCTTAAATTTTACATGCTTATTAAGTAATTTTAAGATCAAATTATGACAAAAATACTTATCAATATGGATAACATCAAGATTATGACATAAAAAATTAAATTTCAAATATATAAGTTTAAATAATATACTTTTTTTCTTCCATTATTGCCTCCAATTTCAACTGATAATTCAGTTCAAACTCATTTCCCACTATCATTCAAATGATGTGCCTTCCAAAATTCTATTTCAACATTTACTAGTTGTGTCAATATGTTATAGCCTACAAATAAATTTAGAGGTTTTATGTGATCATTAGACCCATTGAATTTTTACTAATTCAACCAAAATATACGAAATGCATTGATAAATCTGTAATGATATGAGAAGCAGCATTTTTTACAGTAAGGTAGTCATTTGGGCTTAAATTCAAGGTTACAAATGGAAAAACACAAATATAGTTAAGTGTTCCAACCAAATAAGTTCCCAAGTCTAGGTAATTCATTAATGGTCTACATTAGAGTAGCATGCATTTTTATTATTTTTCTAGAAGATTTATTATATATCTCAACATTACTGCTCCATAACTGCTGAAATTTTTCAATTAAAGGATACAAGTGTTCATCAATATCATTTACAAAAAATTCCATGAATAATCATTATAATGATAAAATAAAGTTGTGGTGTACAGAATCATGGAGGTATATTTTAATGGATAAAAACAACTAGCCCAAAGTTATAACTGGTACTCAAAGTCTCAAGTGGTTGAATCCATTGGAATCCAATCCCAATCACTGATTCCTATGATCTGATAATAAATATGGATGTAATGAATCAAATTTATTCAATGATTTTGAATCTATTGGATGTATCATTAACCCATAATTATTATTATCTGTAGAATGCCACATCATGGGATCATCCATTTTAAATGATATGAATAATCTTTGCAATCAATGTTTTAATGGGAATTAATACAAACAAATTCTGGTGTGTTCTTTTTCTCATCTTCATATTAGTATGTTGATTTAGACTTCCAACATCACCAATTGAATTCAATATGGAAGATGAAATTTTTTCTCAATCCTATAATCTTGAATCATCCCCCCAATAAACCATAAAATCCTTCAGACAAGCTTATATTTTTGTATAATTGAAACCACACTTGTTAATAACTTGTTCATATCATAAAAAGAATCGGGGATCATAGATTCAATAAATTATTCATGCAATAATTACAATATCATAGACTTAGACTTATATTTAATTACGCATAAGCCTTTGATATGATACAATTTCAACAGAAAAAGAAAATTTTGAATATTTCAGACATCCTCCATTCAACTCCTGATTCACACCATCAACTAAATCATGAAATGCATCTTGCTTCCCAATGAATTTATCTCTTATTTTAGTATCTATAGCATCGAGAGGCGGATCTAAATGATATTCTAATATCTTGATCTGGTTGTCTTATAGTCCCAAAAACATCATTTTTGAATTTATTATTTACAACACCCTCAACTGGTTGTATTAATATGTTATGATTCTAATGATGTTACCTTGTAATGTCGAAAGAATCATTTATAAGGTTATTCATTTCATTATCCATTTTCTATGAAGTTGGGAGCTCATTCTATGGACTGACATTCGTGCTCAAGCTTTATATAATGTCTGATTCCCCATGCCAAATCCAACACAAATATTGATTATGGAATATCTTCAATATCATGTGTTCATAAATTTCATGTCTCCTAAACCATCTTCTAAATTTACATTTACGTCATGGATATCTTATTTCCCCATCAACAGATCGATTAGAATTTGAAAAATCTAAAAACTCTTTCAAACCCTTAGCATGCTTAGTTTTCTTCTTCGGTAATGTGATCAATATTTTATCCATATTTCATAAAGTGCCTAAACTTCTTTAAATAAAATTGAAACACATAAGAAATATTATTTCATTCAAATAATAATTACTATTTTTTTCAAAATCCACAATATAAAAAATTATTTATAAATATTAATTTTATTCTGTTTTTGAACAACATAAGTTTTCTAATATTTTAATTCAAATGTATACTATCCATCACAAAATTATAGGTTTTCAATAAGCTAGTTTAATGAGTTAAAAATGAAAAATGGGCATGATAGTGCGATGTTAAAAAAATATCAAACAATTCAATAACCTTAAAATCCACACTCAAGTATAATTATTAAATCATGTGAGTTTTGGATAAAACAAACATTAAATTTATTGTCATTATTCCATAATATCAACAACTAAAATATCCCATCATTATAGAATTTTATTAAGGACTTGAAATTATAGAATAATGACAAACAAATTACATTGAATGTAAAAAAATATTAAACTAAAATTAAGATATTATGTAAATCACCCATAATTATGGAGAAAGGGGGCTGACAAAGCAATGTGATGGTAGGGGACGAGGGCTTTATAGGTAGAAAAAGGGGAAAGGGAGACAATAAGGTCGAGGGTGAGGGTTCGGAAGTTGTAGTGAGGGCTTGGTGTCTCAATGGCGAGGGATTAACAGTGAGGTATCGATAGCAAGCATTTGGTGGTGGTGGTGGTTCGACGGTAGGGGAAGAGGCTTGGATGGGGAAAGGGGGACAAGGGGACTATAAGCTATATAGAGAGGGTAAGAGAAGTAGTGGTGAGGGATTAGTGGCTTGGGAAAAAGGTCTCAATAGTAAGATATCAAGGGTGTTAAAGATTCATGGATCGAGAGTGAGGGATTGCGGGATAAGGGTTGGATTATGGGGGAAATGAATTAGGGGGAGGGGGAAATAGATTTTTTTATTCTATTTAACAAATTATAAATGGTTTTTAAAAACACCGCTCCTAGAAAACTAGTGTTATACTTTATTTTTGGTGTAGTTCTTATATAAAAGTACAAATTTACATTGTACACATTGATAAAGATATCAAGTTGAGAGACCAATACACATGTTCCTAGATATGAAAATCCAATGAAACCAAAAACATACGGTGTTATTATTTGTATGATATTCCTCATGATCTTATAAAATTGAGGCCATGATATGAAGACCTTTATGAGATAAAGTATCAATGTTTCTCATCCTTCAGCACCTGATAATCTTACATCAACTGTGTTCTAAAAGTATGATTTATCTAGACCATACAACATGTGTTTAATTTTACTTTCATAGTATCTCAAGGTTCTCATTATAGTTGTGAACTGCTTTAACCTTTTTATATGACATAAAATCTAAATATATTACCATAAAAATAGTGCTTGTAGATGAAATGTTACTATGATGATAACATAAACACATGTGTATATAAACGTTTATTGATGTAATGGTAATAAAAGTACATATAGAAGTTGGGTCTAGGTAACCCACTCACAATACTCCCAAATTCAATTGAGCTAACTAGTAGTAACTTTCAACCTGTTTGATCTCACATTAAAATCATGCTTCTACAGAGATATGGCTTTAGTTAGGTGGTATTTCACATTATCCACTTTGCCTGCTCTACTAGCTATAACTTCACAACTCTATGTAAAATATTTCCATATAAGAAACTTACAAATTATATGATTTTTCCTCTAGTTTGACCTAGGTTACATGGAAATTACCACTCTTGTAGTATTATTATAGTGGGTAGTAAAAAGGTCTGAATTACTAGTTATAATTCCAATATCAAAAATATATATATCCAAGATGGCTTCCTTAGCTCTATCAGAAGCCACTATATACATGGATTCTTCAATAGAATTGGAAACCATAGACTACATTGAGATTCTCTAGCTCACTGAACCCCAATTAAGGAAAAAACATAGCTTGATTGTGATTTTAGATCATCATGATCTTTTTGGAAGCTAGCATTAGTGTATCCCTTCATGACTAGAACCTCATCTATTCCATATATGATGAACATATACTTCTTAAATCTCAAGTACTTTAGGATAGTTACTATAGTTTCCAAATGTATCTATCCATGATTGGGTGGATATCTTCCAACTATTCTAAAATAAAACGAAACATCAAACCTAGTACAAAACATGGAATATATAATAAAACCCACTAAAAATTAATAAGGTATTATACTCAACATTTTAATATCCTCCTATGTTTTTTGGAACTTTTTTATAGAGATTAATTCCATGTGATAGTGTAAATAATCCTCTCTTGGATTGTTCCATAGTTTACCTTTTCTATACTTTTATGATATATGTACTTTGACTTAGCCTAGGAAACCTCTAAGATCTTTCTTAATAGATCTCAATACCTAGAATATAGGTTGATTCAATTTAATATTTCTTAAATAACCATTCATTTAACCATGTCTTTACTAACTATATTACTTTTACTACGTTTCTTATTATTAATATGGAATCAATATATATTACCAGGAAAACATTGGCATTCCCACTATACATCTTATATAAACATGGTTCTATTTTA
Source organism: Viscum album (assembly GCA_963277665.1). NCBI lineage: Eukaryota > Viridiplantae > Streptophyta > Magnoliopsida > Santalales > Viscaceae > Viscum > Viscum album. The sequence continues at coordinate 368,649,850 of OY728144.1, forward strand.
CTCTTAATGAAACCATATTCTCTTATTCCCTCATCAAAACAAAAATTTCATAATTTTGATGCCTACATCAATCCATAAATTGATTTTTAAATATTTCACACTTTATTGGAACTCTTTGAAATAATAAACCCTTTATGGTGTATCATAATGATAAATTTAACCAACTTCCCATTTAGAAAAGTAGTTTTCAAATCCATTTTCAAAATTTTATAATCTTGGAAGTATGTTATTATAAGTAATACTATGATGGTTTTCAGTGTTTTAATTATTGATATGGTTTCTATATAGTCTATGCATTGACATTTACTAAAACCCTTCACAACCAATCATGATTTATAGGTACATAATTAACCATCCATTTCAATATTTTTCTTGAATACCCATTTAAACCTAATAGGTTTTACTTTAGATAGAGGATCTACTAAAATAAAGACTTTATTTTGGTAAATGGGATCTATATTATAATGTATATCTTCTATCTATTTGGCAGCATCATTTCCATCTACTGCTTGCATGTAAGTCTGAGGTCCATTATCCTAAAGGTGTAATGTGTCACCTAGATTGGTGATAAGAAAATTCTATCACTTTGGTTATCTAAACTCTACAGTTATCCTAAGTAGTAATTGTGTCTTAGGAACATATTTTCCTCCCACTATCACTTTTTGGAGATTGTTCTCATTCCAACACTTACATATCTAGAGAATCAACTTCATCAAATTCAATGTATCTACCACTATTTCAATTGGAAATGTGTTCCCTTTCTATAAATATAGAATTACTTTCTATAATAACTTCTTTATTTGAAGTGTTATATAGTTAATATCCTTTAGTTTCCGTAAGATAACTTATAAATATGCACTTCATACTTTGAGTTTCTATTTTTCCATTAGGTATAGTCTTGATAAATAACTCACATTACCATACACATATATAAAACATAGTTGGTTTTCTTCCACATTATAAATTGTAAGGAATCCCATCTTTTACATTATTTGGTACTTATTTTAGTGAATATGTGGTAGTCTTTAGTGCATATCCCCAAAAACATAAAGATAAAGTATTATGATACATTATTGATCTTAGATTTCACGAAATGTATGATTCCCCATTTAACTAACTCCATTTTATTAAGGTGTATAGAGAGGATTGAGTCAGAATACTATACCACACTCATTTAAGTGATTGATAAATTATTGGTTCAGATATTCCCTACGCACGATCTGAGTGGAGCTTCTTAATATTTTAACCAAATTGATTTTCTATATCTTTTTGAAATTCCTTAAATATATGAAATTAATCTTACTTATGCCTCAATTTTTATTATTAAAGAAATGATGATGATGAATCTTACTTATTCCTCGATAAGTATATATACTCATACCTAATAAATCCATCGGTTAAAGTAATGACATGAGTGAACCCACCCCTTACCACTATTAAAAATGGTTCATATACTTCAGTATGAACTAACTACGGTGGTTCTTTGTCTCTTTATATTTTATTATTGAAATGTACATTGAAAATTTTAACTTGTAAAAAATAATGAAATACATCATAATGTTTTAACTAAATATATACTAAATACCCTACTTCAGGTACTTTTCTTAAATGCTTCTTTTTACATGACCTAGACTGAAGTTTCATAGGTGGGTAGGATATGAGTCATTCTCGCTAGATTTTTCATTTACACCAAAAATGGATTTTCTGTTTCTAGTAAATATAATTCATTATTAATATTTTATATACTATAACATTTGTTTTGCTTATACATAAGACAACATTTATTTAGAGAATTGAAATAAAATATCATATTTTTTTAAATCGATACTACGATTATGTTTCTTGTAAAAATTGGTACATAATAACAATTATTTAGTAAAATAACTATTCAACTAGAAAAAGTTAGATGCTAATCCCCCAATAATGATATTTTTAGTCTCACATCATTTTCTTCTAGGAGATCAACTTCACATTTTACAATTTTATTGGATTTACTTGGTTCATGTATTTGAATAATAATGTGTGATCCACATTCATTATGAAATATCCATCTTGTTGATAGAGACATATTTCTTTCAATGAAAAATATAGCTAAAGAATAAGTGTCACCTTGTTTCTTCTTCCTAGTTATGTAATTATTCTTATAGTGGAATTTATTTCTTCATGCAAAGCAGACTACATCTTGTTCATTTCTCTCCATCCATATCTTTAGCTTCTTATAGGGGAGGTGTGTTAGTGCCTTTGACTTTGACTATGCATTTGAAACCTTATCCTTGAATTTCCTTCTCTTGTTCACCATAAGGATGTAATAGTAGGAATTATTCATATCATTTTCATCTTAGAGAACAAAATCCAGTAAATCTTGGAGTTAATTATTAATTTTATTAATATTATAATTAATTTTGAAAGTTAAGAAGATAGGCAGTAAAGATGCAAGAATGAGATCAGTAGCTAGTTCTTGGTTCAATTTGAACACAAGGGGTTAAAATCTCTTAATGTACCCAATCATCTTGAGTTCATGAGGGAATGACTAAATCCCTTCTGCTAGAATGCACCAATTCACTATAATAGATTTCTCATATCTTTATTGTCGAGCTATTTCCATGTATAACTCTTAGAGATAAGACAGTATTTGAAAATCGTATTAGTACTCATGCATTTTATACAGCTCATTGTACATAGATGTAAACAAAAAGCACATAACATCTAGTGTTCCATTCATATACTTCTTGTATTTATTTCTATCTACCTTTTTTTCTCCCTGAGGAAGCTCAGTTGGTAGTAGGTATTCTTGCACATAAAGATTCATTTCATGTCGTAGTATTATGAATGATTTATTGTAAATTTCTATAAAGTTATGGCCGATTAGGATATTTTCATTATCCAATATCAATCAAATTGAAATTGAATTGGTGGTGGTTTCTATTTTTTCTATAACAAGTAAAAAAATTAGATTAATACTTTATTATGATTACTAGTAGACATTTTCAAGTTAAAAATTTTAAATGTATCCCATTGTTTTATAAAATCATAGTAGCCCTCAACTACTAGATTGTGAATTCTCATTTTCTTGAGTATTCTAGTGGAACGGATCTTAAAACCTCTCTTCATATCCCAAGATATTCCATCACTACTACTGCAAGAGTCAAAGGTATGATTTTAGTTGACCAATGGTATTAAATCATGATCCATGATTTTTTGAGTGGAGTATCATCTCCTATAAATTATTACTTTAAATTCATCAATGATTTACATCTAAAGTTTCAGAAACATGGTTATAGATACTTCTTTTCTACCAAATTTAGTTAATTTGGCCCACCACTCTCATAAGAACTCAATAGTAGTAAGTGAAACCATAAACTAGATTTATGGACACATTGAACAATTTTTTGTGTCTAAATTCAAGTGATGGAAGGAGTTTAATGACCTAATATTTTATTTGAGGGGTTTTATAATTTATCTCCATGAATGAAATCATTTTCTATTTAACATGACTATTCTATGTGATTAACACTCACAACATAACCATAATTTAAATAGAAAATATTTACTCCACAAGTTCATTTTATCAAGTCAATCTTATTTATTAGTATACTATATAATTGTTCATAATAAATACACATTCAAAAAATAATAAACCACACATATGATAAAATAAATAAATAAATATGTTATCATGATCCATTAACTATTGGATAATCCATCAAGTGAATAATAGATTAACTGAGACCCTAGGGGAATTTCATAAGTCGATACATGAATTAAATTATGTCACCCACAAATCCTTTGGATTTCACCTCTTTGGTTTAAGATATCTCTCAAATCAAACCATGTTCTCATGAACTCCTCTAAACTTTTCATATATACTCGCATGGATGGTATGGGAACTCAAGATGCGGAATTATAGTTTATTAGTTAAATATGGACATGTAGATCCTTATATGTTTTATATAGGTAGGGATGATACATGGATCATCAAAATTAAAAACAATTATTATATTTTACCACTCAAATAAAATAATAAAGTTAAATAAATAATTAACCAAACAACCATAAGTTTTTCTCAAATCATAGTCAGTCAACATAAAATTATTTTACATAATTAAAATTAAAATTCTTAAAATTTAAATCAAGGTATTTTTAATGTTTTAATGTGTATTAAAATAATATGAAATAATTATTGAAATTTCCAATGATCCCAAATTAATTTTATTAAATTATATACAATAAAATATAATTTCTGAAATATTTTGATAAATTTTCACATTTTTTTGGACCTAAAGAAGATCCCAAAATAATAATTTAGGTCTTATGATGGGATTTATGGGTCTGGTATGTCAGATCTAAACTAACCCAATCGGGTCTAGGTTAGAGAAAATTGGCAATCTGGTAAGTTTTGGGGTTAATCACATTCCCAAAATAGAAAACCATATTTAAACAAGCAATATAGATATGTATAATATATAATATCTTATAATATATAAATTTTTATAATACATGTAATATTATATATATATATATATATATTGAATTCAATAGTTATCCACCCCATTGATTGGGGTGGCAGTTGACCACCCGCCAAAACACTTTTTATACCTTATGTATGCACACTTTATACAAAGACATCCACAAAATATATTTGTAGATTCATGCTTATCATTTATGATTTCGTAGAAATATATATTCCATTGAAATTCCCCTATTTTCTACCTGTATCTCCATAAAATAAACAAAACACTCCTAAAACACCCCATCTAGAATCTATTTTCAATGGAAACCATAAAAGTGATAGAATATATATATATATATATATAATTTCCGTCAAAATTATTTCTTCAAACTTGTCAATCGTTGATTGGTCATATCATGGTCATACGAACTTGGATCGATTTACTATCAATTGTGTTGGGACTATATTAAAATGATCCTTCAAAATATTAGGAAATTTAATCAAAAACATGAATTTTTATACTTAAATAATTTCAAATTCGCTCTGATGCTAATTAAAATAACTTGGGGTGTAGTGGAAGCATGAAAGATACATGATTTAAAATTTTGGAATAGATTTAATCTTAAAAATATTGAATCCAAAAAACTCATTGACTTTATTTCTCAAAGGATTTTGTGTAATTAAATTTATGCATGAAAAGAAAAATGGAATGACACCATAAACGGAACCTTGTTCATTTGAAATCACTGATTTGATTTTCTCACCCTTGATATGTTGTGGATCAAAGCAATCAAGATAGGAATCCTTTAAATCACCCACACATGAACCACACCTCTTGGATTATGGATATTTGATTACTGGGTTCTAGTGTAGGAAAACAAATAGCTTTACAGTGTCTCTTTGATTTCATAAAGAACACGGACTCAATCGATAAAGGAGGATCAATCTGAGTTTGTTCTTCCTTTGGATTCTCTCTCTCTAATATTGAGAGGAGAGGAGAGGAGTTCTCATCTCTATAAATTTTTTGAAATGATGGAGCTAAGTATTCAAGAGGCTAAAATTATATTTTATACCTAGGTAATGCTTTCTAAAATTACACTTTGGGACCTGGAAAGTAATAACCTTCATTTTAAACAATTGTTTACACTTATGACTTAATTAAACATGTCATATATGTCATGAAAATTTTATTAGCCACTTTTAACTCTTTAAAATATTACATGATAAAATATTAATAATTAACTCAGCTTGTAAGATCCCCCAATAATTTAATGAACCTTCAACATGTTATGTTTGTTCAAAAAATTATATTTTCTTATATTCACATTTTATAATTAAATATCATATGAATACCTTAAGAAATAAATTCCATTATTATTATAATTATAAAAATGAATAATATAACCGAATTGCATCACTTGTGATCTCTCACACTCGAATATTCACTGACCCCCACATGTGGGGACAAAATCATCATAAACACTTATTCGTGTGAATATGTGGAACTTATGGATTCACTTATTATGTGACCCTCTAGATCATTATATATATAGAATTGATTATTACTCATATACCATGAGTGAATTCTATAAACCCATCATAGTCCCATAAGTAAAAAAGGAATTTAAAAACATTGACTACCTCCTAAAGAACGCTCTGTATAATATAATCTCATTGTCTCACGATATCTCATAAAGTAGAACACACACTAGTGTCATCATACTTTTGATACTCTATATATTTTGTCACCTTATCAAATAGAATCACCTTATTATGCCATCGCCATGGATTTAATGAATGTTCCACCATCCTTGTCAACATAGACACACAAGATATTACTTCCTCAACTCGAAAGAAATTTTTTTTATCTTGATCATTAAATCAATGTCATACTACCAATGAAACAACCAACACATGCTACCTCACCACAACATCTATGTCATGGTTTTTCCCTTTCAAGAATGTATGTTATTAAATGGTAAACATTGATAAATATATAAATTTGTATGACCGATACACATATTTGTATACAGAAACAACCAATAAAACTCGAAACCTGTATAGTTTCTATTGGAGGTTCAGTCCACATGATCTTTCCTACATGAGATCACCAAGTGAAAATTTCATGAGCAGAAGTCTCAATTATTCTGATCTCATAGAACTTGATAGTCATACATAATCTATGTCCTCTTAGTATGATGTATTTTGACCATAGGACATGTGTTTAAGATTACTGTCATAGTATCTTGAGGTTCTTATTATAGCTGGGAAATATGATACCCTTTTGATAAAACAAGTAATTTGAGTATATTACCATAAAAATAGTTCATGCAGAAGAAACATTTTTTTGATGGTAAAACAAATACATGTATATTTGAAACTATATAAATGAAATGGTATCCAATGTATATACAGGAGTTGGGTCTAGGGAACCCACTCACAACAATGAGAACCTTCATAAATTCTGGAAACTCATTAAATCCATGTCATCACATGTCTAGATTTATGGAACCAAACCATATTATCTCTCAAGATTTCTTAAAACTTATATGGCCTTCGACACATGACATGAACAACCTTGGTACAGAGAATACGGACTTTATATCTCAATTAAATGAATCTAAAGTAACATAATATTTAAATAATAAATCAAAAATATTTGATTTGGGATATCAATCAAGTGTTTAATAAATCTAATTAAATTATTCAGGATGTTAAGTGAATGTGTAGAATAAATTCAAGCATGGGCTAAGGGAACTCTATGAATCGACCTCTTTTCTTTGGGTTAGTGATTTTTTTTCTCTACCTCACAATCTCCCTCTATTTGAAATTTTAGAATGATTATAAATTCTATATATATGTATCTTATATATGTAAAAATCTTATTTTCTGTTTATTAACTAGGGTTATACATTTCTTACATTCATTTCACAATAGCTTATTTAAAATCAAACCTGATTATGGCGAACTTTTCTATCACTTATTATTTTCATGTAACATATTTTCAAATTCATTTATCCATTCATGATCTTATAAAATGAGAACTATATTAGGGTTAACCACTTTTTATCACTATTTCAATGAAAATTTCCTATTTTTCCATCAATAAAAGTCTTATCAATTACAAAAATTACCATTTTAAAGTTTCATTTCTAAACACAATTCTCTAAACTTTATCATGATTTTTTCAAACGAACTCCATATTTGACACATATTCATATTATTTAAAATTTTAACATCTAAAATATTTAATTCCTTATAATTTTTGGAATCTTTGTGAAATATACTTTAATTATTATTTGATTAAATACTATGTAACCTATTACTTTCCATAAGTTTTGTTTTGTTTATGCCTCATGTTTGATTCCCTGATATAGAAAAATTATGCATGTACATGTTATGATGGGTGAGCCTAGATAGTTTTCTAATGAATTGGTTAGTGTTTATATAACTTTAGATGTTATTAATGGGATTATGGAGTAAACCTAATCCATTATGGGACTCGGTCTACAATGTTATGATGTCTCGATTGTTATTCATAACTTATAATTATGATTTCGTGTATTATGATGCTTCTACATTCCTATGATGTTATGATCTTATGATACCATATTATTTATTCCATTATTTCATATAATTATTCATTATCCTTGTCATTTATGATATTAGTTTATTCCATTTGATTCATATGTTATTCTTAGTTATCATGCTTATTCAATTACTAGGGTTTATCGCTCACCATTTTTGTTTATATATTACCCAAGTTATTCTATGTATTTTTATAAGATAAAAGGGATCTAGCATTAAATTATGGAGTTTAAAATTATTATTTTGTATTTTAGATTCATGTTGATGTTTTATGAACCTATTATCCTAAAGACACTAGGCATCTGGATCCTTGGATTGTGTTTATTGGATATTTATGTTAAAATTCATGAAATAATATGTGTAAGGGGATTGGGTCTTTATATTCTAAATAAACAAATTAGAATAATTACTCTCTAGTAATATTGATCATTTAGTATAAAATTTTTTAAGGTATATCTATGGGTCAAAACATGCATCCTGTTAGTTTTATTTACAAATCCATGAAGTCATTTATTCATTTTTTGAAGAAGAAAACATTATGGATCACTTTATATACTAGAAGGTCAGTTAGAGTAAAATTTGTTTCCTTGTTTTATATGTAAATTAAATTTTACTTGCTATTAATTAAAATCTATTTCAATATAAGGTGAAATAGTTTGCATATAAATTATTTGATAAAAAATATTTTGGTTATGCCTCCTATTTCATTAGCATTAAAATTCAAAGAGATGTGTTGATAAGAAGTATAGTCTTGCCTCAAGAAACCTATATAAATAAACTTTTAGAGTTGGTTGAAAGACTATATACCAAGTATATCTTCAAATATAATGGATGATAAATTAAATGTGAATAAAATCCTAAAAATGATTTAGAAATATAAAAAATGAAACCAACCCATTTTCTTCTCTTTTTAGAAGTTAATTGTATGATTAGGTCTAAATAAGTTTGACATTTCATTTTTTTTTGGGAATGTTAGGATGATATATATGTAATCCATGTTTAAATCACTAGAAATCTAGAAAAAGGTATTGAGATACCTTTATAGGACTAAGGATTGCATGATTATATATAGATGGGATGATAGCTTAGAGGTTGTTGGCTATTTAGATACTGATTTTAATGGTTGTGTTAATTTACAAAAATCAAATTCATGGAATATCTTTAGGATATTTTTGTTGTACAAGTGGGTGCCCAAGATCCCACTTGAGTAGTAATTTTTTATTATCATATCAAGTATATTGGTATTTATGCAAGATTTATTCATATAGTAATAGATTTTTTATATCTACATAATGTATTTGGTTATCTTATCAGGTCATTAGGGTATAATAGTTCCCAACATTAATTTAAACCTCAAGATACCATGATATTATTCTCAAACATATATCATATCGTCTAGATACACAATAATGACGACACAAAGATGATTTATGACTATTAGGTGTTGGGGGATCATAATTATTGAAACTTATTCTCATAAATTTTACACTTAGTGATCTTGAGTAGAAGAGATCATGGGGTTTAACCCATCAATAAAAACACCACATGTTTTGGATTTCATTGGATATTCATATTGATGAGAATTTGCATTGGTCTCCCAACTTTAGATCATTATCATTGTGTATCATTTGATTACATAATTTGGTGCATAATGAAAACCATGATAGTTAATTTTGTGGAAAGGTAGATTGTTTTTCATCTGTCATTGATGGTATAAAATTGATTGAATATCTAAGAAAAAAATAATTGCTATTTAATAAATATATATATTTATTCACATTACCATGATAGTAATTCATTGACTAAATCCATGTCCATGGTAGATGAATGAAATCACATCCATAAATAATAAATAAAGATAAATAAGTCATTAATGGTTAATGAAAAAAAGTATAAATCCTACATTATGAGATATCATGAGACAAATATATTATATTACATAGTGAATGTTTATGGGAGGTTTTCATATATGTGAATTATCCTTATCTCTCTAAGGGACATGATGTATTTAAAGATACCAATCTTGGTCTTTGATTATGAATCATTGTTATTGAGATAATAGTATATAGGGTTACACACAAAGTGCATCCACAGGTTCTTCCGATTCAAATGAATAGGAGTTTAGGAAAAAGTCGGCCCCATGTGAATGGGTTGGTGAACGTCTGATATTGAAAAATGATAAGTAGAATAGTTCAATTATATAATTTATGTTTATATTAATTATAATTAAATTTAATCTCAAGGTATTAATAAGATATTTAATTATAAAATTGAATATGTGATAATATAATTTTCTAAATGAACTTATGAATTCAAACTTTGTTAAATAATTATGGGAGGAATAAGCCAAGTTAGTGGTTCATATTTAATCATGTGGAATTTAATAGTTTCACAAGTCAATAGTGAAACATTCATGAAATTTACAATATTTTTACTTTTTTATTCATATTTTTTTGGGTATGTTTAAGATCTTTAACTAATCTAGGGGATTAAGTTCAATTTTGGAAAGTTGAACCTAACTATTTATGATATTTTTAGAGACTTTAACAGTGTTTAATCCCCCTTTCACAAATTTCCATTCTTTCAAACCTTCTCTCAAGGATTAGAGTGAGAGATTTGTGAAAATTAGGGTCAAATTTAACTCATCTTCTTGGATCAAGTCAACTTTTTTCAGTTTATCATCGGTTCATCATAAATAACTTATAGAACATGAAGACCATAGATTGATGAAACAAAATTTTGGGTGCATGTGTAGATGATCAAGATGAATCCAAAATCACATTATTCAATAGTGAAACACTTTAGTGATGAATGTCACCCAACATCAAACACACAAATGTGGTGATATTAGTTTAGTTTTTTATACTAGTTGAATTGAATGATATTTGCGAGGGAATCTAGGAAATGAAATTACAGAATAAATCTTTCAACATGAATTCAGATAAAAAGATTTTAAAATATCAAGCTTGAATGATACTATGAGTCTCAGGGTACCTTTATATGGTATCAGGGCTATTCTAAAAAAACAATATGTTGAAATTTCAATTAAATTTTCTTAAATTCAAAGGGATGGATTCATATAGTTCTAATGCCACTTATATTGTGTTGGTTAGATATTGGATGGTTGATAAATGGTCATCTGAAGGTCAGGATTAATTTTTAGATGTTAAAATGAATTATAAAAACAAATATATATATATATATATATATATATATATATATATATATTTATATTTATATATAAATATTTGGTTGCACGGGGATAGTGCACACTGGATAAATCTCACTTAATGAGAACTGGTGGTGGGGTGGGGGATTTGGTCCATGTCACTATGGAGGAAACAAATTATGGGCATGAGCTGTAATTTCTACCCACTGACCAAATGGTCACCCCACTATTTATAGTGGTGTAACAAATTATGACCTACATGAAATGTTGGTCTAGGACTTTAGAAAAAAAAATTAAAAAATAAATTTGGTGGAAGGGATAAAACTACCACCAAAGGACCCACTAGTCACCCCCAGTTAATGAGGGAAATCCTACACACTAAATAATCTCACCAAAGGCATAAGAAATGTATTAAAAAAGATTTTTTATGGCCTCAAGGGGTGTAACCTAGTGGTTAAGCAGTTTGAGCGTATCATAGGATGTATCAGGGTCGAGTCTCCCTGAGTACTTATAGGCATGGTATATTTCTTCATTTCTTTGTATTCCCCCACCATGAACTATTGTAATATAAAAAAGATGGTGTTTCTGTATGCGAGAAGCGAAAAGAAAATAAGCTCACCATAATAGGGCACCTCACACATTCAACCTGACTCTCATCCAAGTCGACTAACTTGATATGGGTCGTTTTGGGCCATATCCGACTCCCCCAGCCCAACTAAGCCCTATAAGGGTCTGATAACCATTCACAGACCTATTTTGATTTAAATATTCCTAGAAAAAGTAAACGAAATTGATGAATCAAAAGTAAGTTTTAGAATTTTCTAATAATATTTTAACTACCAGATGAAGAATGAATAATTATTTAAATATTTAAGGAAACTTTGATACTTTAAAATGACCTGAGGATGAATTTTAGATTGTTTAATTTTTTTATATAATAATATCTGATGTAGATTGATAATGGGTTGATACATAAATATTTAGGTTTAGATATTTATTTATTTAATTTAATTATAACAATATGTGACACAACTAGAAAAAATCCATATTTCCATGATTCAAAATTGTGCCAATGGGCCCCAAAGTTGTGGTCTTGGGCTACGGCCATAGTTTTGGACAACCGTGGTCGCTATCATCATAAAATTAGTCCCCAATCTATTTCCACGGTTTTAACCATGAAAATAGGCCTCAAAATTTTCCACCATGGTGGTTGACCTATATCCATGGTTTTAACCATGGAAATAGCCTAAATAAAAAATTTCACCACCGATTTTCGATCCCTACGCCTCCCGTTTGCGATTCAGCATACTCACCACTTCACCGCATGAAAATTCATGTATAAATATAAATATATATATATATATATATATATATATTAATAAAAACCGTGGAAATATCCTCAAAACCAAGGTGGTAGGGCTTCCCTCAAAAAATTTTGCGACAATTTTTGTTCTTCCAGAAGTGCAGGAACCCTATTGCCACGGTTTTGGAGAACTATGGTTATAGGGATTTGAAAAGAATATCCTATAGCCATATTTTTGAAAACCATGACCATATTCAAAAAACCCATGGATATATCCTTGGTCTATAGCCACGGTTCTGTAAACTATGGTTATAGGCCACAGAAGAAAGGCATATAGCCACAATTTTAAAACTGCGGAAATAGCTTCATCTTCTAGTTGTGTAAATATTTTGTAATAATTAATTATTAAATATCATCTTAGATGATTTTTTAATAGACCATATATCTTTAAATGTATATGGTCATGTGTGCCAATATTTCAGTAATAAAAATGTAATAATTCATTTCAAGTTCCCCATCACATGGATGTGAGTATGAATTTTAAATATCAAAGGAGTTCTCAATGACACAATTTTAGTATGTGAGACTATATGGAACCAGAAAAGTATAGATACACAAGACGTTAATGGGTTCTATAATTAAAATCATCACATGAATCCAGGAATTCTCGTAGGTCTCACCTGATCTAGAATCTTTAGGATGAATCAACTGAAAGAAAACTTATCAGGATCATATTAATTTAATTTATTTATTTTTATCTTGCACGATTAATTATATTATTCTATTAATATGTGGATGGAATGTGAACACATAGGATAGTTAATGATAATTAAAAGAAAAAAATTGAATAAATACTTGATTAATGTTTTCTATTTATACATGGTTGAGTTATGAGTGTGGTCACATAGGAACAAACTTGATAAAATTAAATTAAATTTCATTAGCAAAGTAAATAAAGAACATTAAAAATCCTTTAAGGTAAATATTAATATGAAAACACCTTCCACCACATCAAAATGGAATGAAACAATAGTTTGGGTTTCTCATCAACAATAGTTGAAGGTTCCTCCACTTTTTAGAGAGTTTTTATAATATTGGTGGGTCTACTTATCTAAAATTGGAAGCAAAGAAATACTCATAGCTAGCTTAGTTCAATTTTAGAGGAAAGTGTTGCGAGAATCCAAGTTAATTATTTGTAAGAGATGAGCCTTCGCTCAACAGATCATGGATATAGAAGTTAAACTTGTTTTCAAACGAAAAATATTCCTTAGAATCTCAGAGTAGTGGTGATACCAGAGATTGGGAAATAAATAGGTGTTGAAGGGTCTTTTCCAACTAGAATACTCATATAACTAGATATAATGAATCTAGTAATGGTGTGATACTAGTATTTGAATAAAATAGTGGTGGAACTTTAATATTAATAAATCTATAATTTATAAATAACAGTAATCAAGATATAATTACTAATATTCTAAAGTCTCATTTTATAGAAGAACTAAAATAAATACAAAAAAATCACTATAAAAAATACTTTAAAATGAACACATCCTTACCAGCACTAATTTATAAGAATGTTATAGTTTATTTTGTATAGTACTATGATTTGAATGGACAATGTATGTGGTAGAGTCCCTACTACATGATGAGCCACCTCAAGAAGAAATTAAGGTTGAAAATAAGTTTTCAGGTGACTCTTGGATGAAATATTTGATGTTTAAAAAATAATTTTATCATCAATGTTTAATGATTTTCAAATGAAACATGAGGACATGGATGGTTACACCTTTTTATCTCATATTTAAGAAGTTTTCAAGTTGAAATAGTTGTAATAAATGAATGAGATTATCCTTATACTAAAAAAATGTAAATTGAATGATCAAATTTAGGTTTTTCTTCTTGTACTCAAGAAGATAGAGTGAATTAATCAATTATCAGTATTGGGGTTCAAGTTAGATCATATTTATTTAATACATATCATTTTCTAAAACATAGCACCTCATCACTCCAGTTTAGATGGGAATTATAAAATGGAGTGTATGGACTATTACTTAAATAAAATTTGGGTAAGGTTCTAAAAGAAGATAATAACTTCAATAAAGTTAAATTTTAACATCCAGATACTTTTAAGGGAAAATATTGTGTTTTATAGCATACAAGATACGTAACTTCAAGCTTAAACAAACAATGGAATAATATTATTTAAACGTGACCAATATAACATATTCATTAAATTGAAGATAATGAATTGTATTAATATAAATATGAAATATATAATGTTCATGCACACTTCTAATGTATTAATTATTTCTTTTTAAATAATCACTCCAAATTTTAGTAGTCATTTTATTTTTCAAAAAATGTATTTTCTTCAAAAAAATGGGTTTCATTGCATTTTATGAGTGAATATTATAATTAATTTTTAGAAAATTTAGAAGCTTAATTTCATGAAACAAAATACATTTTTTAAATCAAAATATCTATTTTTACTTTGGGTGAAATTTTGGTATTTTTTAGAAAATATTGGGATTTTAGTAAATAGTGAAAAATACAGAATTTTGGAAAAATATCATTTCTTTTTAATAAATTAAATAATTTAAAAGTACGATTATATTTTGAATTTTATTTAAAGTGAAATAATTATTATTTTTTTATATTTAATCCATATAAATTATTTTTAATCAGGCTTATATTATATTTTAGAATAATTTTATTTTTGGGTTTAAAAAAAATTCTCAAAACTATTTTAAGGTACATAATATTTCTCCTTTTTAATTAATTATAATAATCCCAAATGGGTAATTTTTTAAATGAAATTTATAGATTATATATCATTAAATATTAATTTATTTTAATATAATGATTATTAGTAGACATAGTGCTAATATAAAATCTTGTTTTTCTTAAAAAACACACTTCTTGGAAACCTGCTTTTTCATCGCGTCTATGGGTTTTGTTTTAAATTTCAGTTCTCCAATTATATGAATTGACTATTTTAAAATGGGTTTAATATTTGGAATAAAAGGTTTAAAATTATGTATTAAGTTCAGTTTCATTTTTAGGCATAAAAAAGTTACCATGGCAATAAATAACTATTGCAGTATATGTTAAATTATGAAACGAGTTAAAGTTAAAAGATAAAAGATTAATATAACTAAACACTAAAACTTTAAATGGGTGTTTTATGTGTTTATATACCTTAAAAATCTTTAAAATATTAATTATCAATCTAATTCATTGGAATCAATGCCACCCAAATGTGGTTGGCATTAAATGTAAAATAATCATTATTTAATAACTTAAAACCACCTCTCCTCAAGTATAAATACCACTACTCACCACCCCCTTTATCCTAAAAAGACCTTAATCTATTAAAATATCTGAAAACACATCTCCTCCCCACTCTCCCCTCATCCAATTTATTCTAGTCTCACCCAAATACCAATTCTAATTTCTTTAAGGGATCATTCATGGAGGTGTTATTCAAGAGGTAAATTTCTGAAACCACCTCTCTTAATTTCTTTTCTTATTCTACCTTTTCCTCACCACATTCATCCATAAAGTAATATTAACTCCAGGATCATATATATACTAGAATTTTATATTTCTAGTTTAATATTTTATATTCATCCCTTTTATTATCCCCTATTATTCAAATAAATGAAACCATTATCCATATTATGGCGGTTAACTGTCTCTATAGATAATGAGTTTTAATTTTTCATTACCGCCTTAAATATTGGTCATAAAGCTATTATTATGGTTAAATAATATTTTAATAAGTATATTTTAACTTATTTCATGTTATTTATCAAGTATATAAATATATTATTAAATAAAATAAAATTAATTCATGATGGTCGAAAAAAACTGTAAAAATAAACTAAACATTTATCATTAACATTTTATCAAATGAATCAACCTCATGTCAGCAAAAAATGATATATGGGACCATTAAAACTTTTTTAAGTGAAATAATAACATTTTATTCCACTTCCTAAGTAGTATTTCCATTTTACAAGAGCGTCCATAATTATACTCAAGTGAACTGACCATGAAACCATGAAACGAACGCTCCCAGAACAACGAAATTGAACATCACAACTCCCCAAAGATTCCATAAGTGAATTTAATAAAATTAAAATAAATAAAATATATGTGTAAAAAATTATTAATTATGTAATTAATGAATCTAATTTAATTATCTAGGACATTAAGTTAATGTGCTTAACTTTTAGACACAAGGTAAGGGAAACCAGTCTCTCTCTTCTTTTACATTCAAGAATCTTCTTTATTTTATGCATTTGATTTATAGTTAATAATTATGGTATATGCTTTTACACATCCCTATTATTGTAATTTTTTTTCAAATGATGATAGAAACCTTTCTGTATCATTAATAGATTTTATTAATCATTAAGTGTTGTCATTATGCTGATGAAATTTAGAAAGGGACTCCTTGTCAATTTTGTTTCGTTGGGGAATATTTTTATGTTATACACATATATTCTTATTTGAGGTGTATATATATTGGACCTTTGACATTTTATATCCTGAATTTATTTATTATCCTGATATTTATTGTTTTTTTAAATGTCATTCTTTTATGGGGAATATTATTCTACTAATTACAATGTGGTAAGGGAAGTCTTAACTCAATTTCCATTCATTGAGTTAAAATTATACATCATTGGTTATGTCATTATAATATCATGTGGGAAATGAATTTTTATTATCTTATATTTCCAATATTTTTTGTGAGGTTTTATATTATATACACATAATCAATTCATTTGATTAATTCTCACTTCAATGATATGATATTTGTAAGAAACACCTTAACTAAAAACCTTGTTTTAATTGATATAAAGATTAACTTTATAAATCCTTCTCTTTCATTTAAATTTTTTTAAATGAATTCTGAGAATGTATTTATATGGACATGAATTTTTTTAAAATTATAATTTTCTAATATCTATCAAAAAATTTAAAAATGGGATATTTTTAAGGTTTCACATTAGGGACTTTCTTTAAAAAAATATTTTTTTAATGTTCCTTTTTACAAAAGTCAAAAGGAATGTTTTTTTATTATATATATGGAAATAAAGGACTTTACTGCCATCATGTCTCCTTAATATTTTTAAGAATACATTACATATTTATATAGTTACTTTCAAAGAAAATATTTTCCATTATACAAGCACAGTTTTTCAAAATGAGGGATTTCAAAATAAAATGTTTATTTTTTTCAAACAATATTGTTATGATGTAAGATTTCATGATTTATGTTTATGTTATAGTTCTTGAGAACTATTTACGATGATGGTTAGTTCCATTATAAAAAAATTATGGATGTTTCCATGATAAACCAAGGCTGGGTGGTTATGTTATTAACCAATGATGTGTGGTTTTGTGATAAACCAATGACGGGTGGTTATATTATAACCTCAAATGAATTGTGCACTCCTGATTTAGAGGTTGGTGTCATGACCCAACCTAACAGAGACCGAGATGCAACAACCCCAATCCAACATCTAATATTCCAAGTTTTAGATACTGGAACCAAGAAGGAATATCACACATATGAGAGTAATGGGCCTTATGTACCTATACACACACACAAATATCCAAGCCTATACAATCATGAAATGTAAAACAAATGATAAAAATCTAGGCATTCAACTATTATCCCAAAAGTAGAGTATGAAATAAAAGGTAGTGGAAAGCTTAAAAAGGGGTAAAATACAATCCCAAACAAAACTAGAAATTAAAGTACCACATAATCATACGGAGGGGATTACTATCAAAAGCAACACCAGCATACACCTTGGCTTGTCTAACTCAAACTAGCTCCACCTGATCCCAATCTACCAAGGAATCTGCAAAAAGGTATGTCATATACATAAGATAGGACATGTGTGGGAAGAGAACATGCAGGGCTGAGTATAATAATACCTAGTACGACACCCCAAAAATAACAAATCACATCAAGAGTAACTATCATCTCTACACAAGTATATTTCTACAACACATATAACAAGGATATCGAGATATACTAAACAAAGACACATAGTCTCAATGTAATGATCTCAATAATAAATCCATAATAGTATTCCTATTCTAATGGTTCCACACAACACTCTTCTAGGAGAACACACTCTATGGTTTATACCACCACTGACAACAGTCATCCTTGAGTTCACGCTCATCATGTCACAACACAAAGGAAACTGAGAGTGTTCATCCGAGATACACACTCGATTAGACTACACCTCGTCATATGGATCATATCTCGATACATAAATAGGGTTTCAATGCACAAGGCTCTCTAGGGGGACATCAGACCCTACATAAATCATCCTCCTAGATAGGGTATCGGCGCCCACATAAATATTGGTCATGCTAATTCCAAAAACCCCATCTAAGGTAACATGAAGGGAAAGGAGTATCGCTCTAGGCCTCCCAGAGGGATACATGCTCCAAGCCACTGATTCGGTAGTCGAAACAGTCTAATTCATCACACTCCAAAATAAGGGGACTCTCCCCCACTACAGAGCTTAACTGGAACTACATAGGGGTTACCCTCTTTGTTGACAATGGGATACTTCACCGAACCCTCATAGGAATGAACCAAAGGAACACACTCAATCGATACTAGTCTAGGGAACCTCACACATGATCACAATGAAGTAGATATTAGAAGAAAGAGGAATCCAACATGTCCTAAAAACAGTACATGAAATGTACCTTGGGGTACACGACGTGTATCACTAAGTCTGGTACTACCTGTGTCTCATGTTCACATGGCATGTGATTTTTCACAATACATGGTGTGTCACTGAGGTACATGGCATTTAGGTTACTGGGGTGGAACTCGACATGTATTCCACCCATTACCATCTATATACCTAAATAAATGGCATGTGGATCATCATACACTATGTGTAGAACCAAATTAGCTACTCAGCATGTACTCCCTGTACACACTGCTTTGTAAACCATGAGTTACATGGCATGTTACTAGGAACACATGATGTGTTACACTATATGGATTATAAGGAATGTATAATCCCTATACACATTGATCCATTAGATGAGTTTCACACACCATGTGACACATTTCACATGTCATGTGATACTTATCTTCATGTTGAAACCCTAGTGCCACACAAAAGACTCTATACGCTATGTGTTCATAGGACTACAAATCATGTAGTCTAGTTTTTCACAAAACCAATGGAAACCTTCATGTGTCTTCATTCGATACCTTGAAACCACAGATTCCACCCTGAATCAGGTAGTAGGTCATAGATATAAGTTTAAAATGACCTCCTTTCCATTGATGACTGGAATCTAGCCGTACCTAGTGCTCCCGAACACCCACCATTATGCCTCATAGAACTGCATGCCACAATCACAAAGAGAAAATCTTGATCCATATATGGATCTGATTCAGTAGTTGTATCGCAAAACCACATCATCAAATCTCTATTACAACCCATGGTAATGATCCATTACACCGAAGATCAAATGTGGAATGATCGCCCATGTGTTATTCATCAAATCATAGACCAATGAAATTTCTAACAACAGACGCACATAGAATGGGGAGAGAAACACATTAAACATTGGAGTAAGGAAAAAACCTCGGCATTTTTTTGTTTTGGACACAATCCATTTTCATTGGAATTATAAATAAAGAGGCATGGAAATCAAAAAACAAACAAATGAATATTAACCCTGAATCCCACAATTAAACCCATACCCACAAAACGACCAATCTGTGAATAATTCTATTAGTCAATTGATTCATGTTCTTCATGGGATAATAAATGGGGACAAACCCACAAGGAAAACATCCTAATTAGATATTGTATTAATCACTAAATAATAATGGTCCTATATTCTCTTTTTTGGGGAGATCAACAAATTTCATTGGCACATGATCCTTAATCTGATCTTGATCCATCATATTTCTCCACGAACGCTCTCTTCCATTGCTCTCCAATGGTCATCTAGGTCTCTAGGGTTTAGTGTCCAACCTTGGGAAAAGACCCATAACTATTAATTTATAAATAAGGAAGGTATTTGTGTCAAATAAAATAAAATAAATCATTTAATTAATTAGTTTTATTAATTTCAATCCTGGGTCACCTTTTTCACAAAATCCATGTGCTGACAAAGATTATGTCACACCTTGGGTAAAACCCATGTTCTGAACTCAACGGTGCCCTCAGATTTTTGGTTTGGGACTAATTTTAATATCTATTCCACATTATTAGGAAAACATTAGGTGTAAGATATTTTTTATATTTGATAAAATTAAAAAATAAATTTTGGGCACATCAGGCATTGGAATGTCACGTCATCTTGGTGCTTGGATTTGGAAATATTCATAGAAATATTCCAAAGTATTACACAGAAAAAATTAGGACATTACATTATTCCCACCTTAAAGAATTTTCATCCCTAAAAATAAAAAATAATCAAAAGGTGGGGATACTGAGCTCTCAATTGGGTCTCCCACTCCAATGATATCTCCCAGTAGTTCCTTATGATATCAAAAAACATGTGCCCAAAGGAAACACTCACCCAAAAGGGTCTTTATCCTACTGGTTATCAACATTGTCAGCTCTTTGAAAAGGAAACTCCACTCCCATGGCCCATCTTATCCAGGTCAATACCGCACGAAGATTCATTAGTATACCTCCTTAGCCATGAAACATGGAGAACATTAAAAAACCAAAACTAATATGGTTACGGATTTAAATTTTACTCCAACTTGCTAATACAAAAAAAAACTTAAAGAAAAGGAAGGGTCTGAGATTCCTAGAGATAGCCCACCCCTTGGATGAGACTCTGTAACTCTCAAACTCAAAAGTCCTTCATCATCAGTCCACTGAGAACTCCTATAGTTTACTGAGTAGTCATCATCCTCCCTTAGATGAAATGTACCCTTTACAACGATTACTTGCACCAAAAATAGGACCCAAGAATTGTTACCCACTGGATCCAACTAGTGTAACAATGTCCTTAAAGGTCTCTCATACATGGTTTTGAAAAGGTGCTAATCTGATGGTGGAGTGTTAAACCTGATGATACACAAAAACCCACCATTGGTAGATGATCCTCAGAGGTGTGGCTAAAAATAGACATGAAAACCCAAATCATGTTTACTAGAACCTGAATGGTTCACTTTTACCATGACAGATAGAGGGGAAAAACACTATACCCAACTAAAACTTAATCCTCAAAGGATTCCCGCATTATATCCCTAATCTTACCTTGAAGTAATAATCACAATCAATGATGATCATTGAGGTAATTCCCCAAAGCATGACTACCTCGTGTACACATATCAATCCTAACCTCTCCAAAAATCATTATCGGTCATTACCCACAAAAAACTAAAATAATAAGGGTTTAATTTAGAAACTCACTACAACTCCCTTCAATTCCCAACAGATGCAAAGAGATCCTAGTAAATCCTAACCTCCACCAGATGTATAGCTAAGGGAAAACAACCTCCTTAGAACCCCTTCTTACATTATTATTAGAATCATCATCTGTTCTTGAAAAAATGATGACATGATTCCCTCATTCAAGGAATTTCTATTAGGAATATATCTATTGGATAGATGATCATGCAATATATTTATGTTGATATTCCCAAGCTGCACCTCCCTATATCATTGAACAAGCGAAGGGGTAACAAACATTGACTATAGGTATATTGCACCATCCTTGCCCAAAAAGGTTCAATTGCAAAGAGGGCAACTATTCCATCACCTCACATGACAAAAATGGATGAAAAACCTCATTGTGAGCATTTTCTTCAATGGAAACACCTTGGGTGGCCCTCAAGATTTTGTCGAATCAAACTCTGTGGGGTCCACTATCACTTCCATATTTGAGAATACATAACCCAAGAAGTTGAACTTTGATTATAAAACTAGCTCTTTAAGATATTTCTTGTAACTATAACTCTCAAATCATGTCTAACATAGTCCTCCTATGTGTCATGTTCTCTAAATCTGACATCAAGGAAACATGGATTCCACTGATGAATACTACCACAAAGTAAACAAAGAAGGGTTAAGGATTTAGTCTATAAGTATCTCAATTTCACTGCAGTGTAAAACACACCAAATGGTATCACTACTAACTCAAAATAACAACATTAGCATTAAAAATCTAATTATGGCATATCTTGGTCCCCAACCATATCTAGTGATAACCCATTCTGAGGTCAAACTCTGAGATCTACATTTCCTTTATCCATGGGAAAAAGAATCCATTGATTCTCAAGAGTGGATACTTTCCCTTATGTCACCTGGTCTGCATGAAACCAATCCACTTGTAACATCAAGCTTTTATCCACCTCTTAAAAGAACATCAAATGGACTCCAAAGAAAACACACTAAGTCTAATAAATACCCTATTTGTGCAACCTCCAGACTATACCTTCATCTCTTACAACTACCTGGGGCCATCTAATATACTATTGTAAATATCATGACATCCTTGGTGCAAGTAAATGTAGAACAAAACCCTCAATGGTGAGGTAAACTCAACACATCCTCAAGAAGAATTCCCTCATACTCCTCCACCATCATAATAACTTTAATCCCATAGCATCCACTACTCTAAGGGTAATACTAGTCAACTGATAAGGAATTGATTGTAACCTCCTGGAAATGAGCTCATCTTTCCCTATTTGAGGATTACTCATTATCAAAGGAAGAAAAATTCATCCCATAAAATTGAAATAACTTATACACCACCTGGTAGAAGTCATTTGATCATGGACGGTAGGAAACCAATCCAAACTAAGGAAAACATCATAGAGTCCCACTGCCACTATGGAAATATTTCCATGCAAGGATCTCACACTCTCCTCTTTAAGTCAGGGTACACCGCCAACAGAAGTTTTCAATCATTGATCCTATTTGAAAAAGAATCTAACACAAGGTTTAAGAAAAATGTATACACTGGTATCACTAGGTATCAAATAAGGGATACATTGAGGGAAATTGTCACATAAATCCATTTGAAAACTACAACAGAGGTAGTAAAGACATGCATTATACCTCAAACTGCACTCAAAACTCTATGAGATCCCACTGCTTGGAACTCATTCTTTCCCTCAACCACATGTTTACCACCACCATGGCTAACTCTGACACCTTATCACAACCAAAAACCTCAATTCATAAGTTATACAAACTCTTCCACTACACCTTGATACTATCCTCTTTGGGTGGCGCTAACACTCCCACATGGTTTTAGATCACATATCAATAACATGTCTTGATGGGGGTTGTCCTTCCTTATATGTCCAAATTTATGTTAAACATTTCCAACATAGGGTCCTTCCAATACCCTGGTTCACCAAAGAGAAGTATCACTACCTATACCACCATCATAGAGAGGTATAATTCAAGTATGATATTTACACCACCGGCTCACATCATCCCTCTACCAACTGAGAAGGGAATATTTCCTACCATGAAACCTAGGAAATATATTACTATATAACCAGTTATGCACACCCAACATAGGTGTTTCATATGCAGTAACCACTAGAGATAACTTCTAATCCGTGGATAAAATGGGTTACGAGTGAAACCATTCGATCATTCAGGATATGCACATGTTGGAAAATTATACAACTTCCTTGAGTCAAACCTCTACAACTTTTGGGTATATCTCTAATAGAACATCAGTGATTTCCATCATTGGAACTCACTTAACACACCAAACCTATATGTACCAATATCTTATCCTGCTGGAGCTATCGACAACTCAACACATGGATGATAATCTACATAATCCACAGAAGGATCCATATACTACTCAAAAGGTGGTACTACAGCTCAGTTCCCACTTAGAGAAAATCACTTCATGAGTGGGACTCTGAACTAAAACCCACCACTCTTCTGGTCTTCACCATGACACTATCTTTGAATCCCATTTGGGTGTCATCGTAGAGGCATATTTCAAGTTATAAATATGTACCATGGTCAATTAATATATTAGGAGAGATGACTTAAGAATGACATAGAAACCATAACCCATTTCTATATGACAAATATACCAAAGTTTTCTCTACAAACTATGTCAATATATACCGAGTCAACAAGAAGGTTATTATAATCCTCATGA
Organism: Viscum album; assembly: GCA_963277665.1. NCBI lineage: Eukaryota > Viridiplantae > Streptophyta > Magnoliopsida > Santalales > Viscaceae > Viscum > Viscum album. Next base: position 368,674,525 of record OY728144.1, read on the forward strand.
ATTGATATGTTAGCTACCACACCAACATCAGACACCATTTCATGATATCTATACTAAAAACACTTTAACAACGTTACCCTAGTTCCCAAACCAAACCCCACAGCTAGAAAAAAAAAAGAAACTCTAAAATCTGATCCTAAACCCATGAAGTTTCATAACACTTCAGGCTGGGTACTGCTCTAATATCATTTTGTCACAACCCAACCCGATGGGGCCTGAGATGCAACTACCCCAAGTCCACCTCCAGGAGGCCAGGGGCTAGCAACTGGCACCAAAAAGTTATATCACATACATGGGAGGAATTAACCTTAAATACATGTATGTGCACAAACAAACCCAAAACTATACAATGCTGAAATGTAAAACAACTAATAAAAATGATTGCATTAAACAATAATCCCAAAACCAAAGTACGATAAAAAGTATTGGTAAGCGCAAAAATGGGACCAAATACAATCCCAAGAAAAACTAGAAAGTAAAGTCCCACCTAATCATACGGAGGGGACTACTGTCAAAATAAACAATGGTATACACCTCGGACAATCTATCCCAAACTATCTCTACCTACTCCTAGTCCACCAAGGACTACACAAAAAGTTCTATCATCTACATAAGACATTACACATATAAGAAGATCCCATATAGGATTGAGTATAACAATACCTATTTGGACACCCTAAAGTAACCAAGTACAAAAAAACAAGAGTAATAGTCATATCTACAAAAGTATATTCCAACAGCACATAGAACAAGAATATAAAAATATACTAAACAAAGACACATTGTCTCAAGGAAAAGATCCAAACTATAAAGTTAGTCGAGGATTTCTACTCAAAGGTTTTGTACAAGGCTTGTCTAGAATAAAACACTCCATGAGATATACCACCACTAATGACACTGATCATAGGGTTCATTCTCATCAGGTCTCAACATAATGTAAACTAAGAGGGTTCATCCAAGACACACACTCAATTGGGCTACACCTCATCAAAAGGATCATATTCTGATACACAGATCGGGGGTCAACACCCAGATCTCACTGGGGGGACACTAGACCCTCTAGAAACATCCTCCTATCTAGGGGATCACTTCCCACATAAATATTGGTAACTCTAATTCCAACAACCCCATCTATGGTAACACAAAGGGAAATGAGGATCACTCTAGGCCACTCGGAGGGATAAATGCTCCAGGACATTGAGTCATAAGTCAAAGTGGTCTAAATTAACTCACTCTAGAACAAGTGAACTCTCCATTACTAAAGATCATCTGGAACTATAGAGGGGTCACCCTCTATTATAATAATTGGATATTGCACCGAACCCTCATAGGAATAGACCATGGGATCACACTAAACTGATATTGGTCTAGGGATGCTCACAGAAGCTCACAACGAAGTAGAGCTAAGAAGAAAGAGGAATACATCCTTTCCTCAAAGGAGTACATGGTGTGTCCCTAGGGGTACATGTCATGTCTCACTATGTGTGGTACTACTGTTGTATTGCACTCACACGCCATGTACTTTTCCTCAATACACATCGTGTCCATGAGGTACACGGTTTGTAGGTTTTTGGGCTGGCACTCAGTACGTAGCAAGCTCATGCCCATGTAATTATTGATTACACAACATGTGTATCGACATACAAGGAATATAAGACCACATGATCTACTGGTCATTTACTCCCTTTACATGTAGAGCCTTCCTCCATAAGTTACACGACATGTGACTAGCAACGCACGGCATGTTACACTACATGGCATATAAGGTGGGTACTCCATATACATGCCAATCCATCATCCGAGAGTCACACTATGTGTGATCTGTATCACATGTAATGTGATACTTATCTTCACACTAAAACTTTAGCCCCACACAAAATAGGCTATATGGTGTGTGTTCATAGGTATAAAAGTCGTGTAGTTTGGTTTATCATAGAACCCACAAAAAGTGTCCCATGTCTTCATATGTGACCCCAAAACCACCGAATTCACCATAAATCACATCATAAGTCATGGATATAAGGTTTATTGGACCTCATTTCCACCAATGTCAAGAATTCAGCAATACTCGGTGCTCAGGAACACCAGTTGTCACGCCTCAGGGATCTGTGCACCATAATCATTAAGAATGAGTCTGGATCCATCTATGGATCCACTGCTATAGTTTTATCCTGTAATAACATCATTAAATCTCTATCCCAAATAGTGATAACAAACTATTTTACCAAAGATCAAATTTTCAATGATCACCCACTGGGTATTCGTTAAATAGTAGGACTATGAAATTACCAATGACAAAAGTTCATAGAACGGGGAGAGAAAACTATAAAACATAAGAGTGAGGAACAAATCTCAGACATTCTTCAGTTCATTTTTGATCTTTTGTCGTAGTAATGATTAAATAATAGGTATATAAATCAATGAACAAACAAATAAATATTATCCCCCAATCCCATAATTAAACCAATACCCGCAAAAAAACTGATCCATTAATCAATCTGTTTGTTAAATGATTCGTGTTTTTCATGAGATAAGAAATGGGGATAAATTCAAAATGAAAATAACTTACTTGGATTTTGGATTTATTGTTGATAAATAATTTTTATCCATTGTCATTGTTAGTGAGATCCAAGAACTCTGTTTCCATGTGATCCTCGATCAGATCTCGATCTATTGTCATTTTCCAAGAACACTCCCCTCCAACCCTCTCTAACGGTCATCTAAGTCTCCAGGGTTTAGAGGCTAACCCTATGAAAAAACCTATAACCATGAATTTATAGATAAGGTAGGTCACTGTGTTAAATAAAATAAATTCAATCATTTATTTTATTTATTTTGTTATTTTTGTTCCCGATACAACTTTTTCATAAATTCCATGGGCCAAAAAAGATTATAGCGCACCTATAGTAAAACCCATTTTCTAAATTCAACTCTACCATCAGATTTGTGATCTAGGACTCTGTTTAAGATCTATTCCACTTTTTCATGAGAAATACTTGTGCATGATATTTAATATATTTAATATATTTTAAAAATCAATTCTTGGTACATCAGGCCTCACAATCTCATGTCGTCTTACCATTTAGATCTAGAAATACATGTAGAAATATTCCAAAGTCTTATATTGAAAAAGATGGGAAATTTTAGTTGTCCATATTCGTTACTCCCTCTGTAAGAGTTATAAGGAAAATAATCCCCCAATTTACCTACTTATATTTTATATTCTTTATAATAATCTTTTATAGAAATCTATTTATTGTAATAAGGTAATATAATGATCTTTTTGAATAGATGATTCCTTTTTTGGGTGAAAAGGTATGTTTTGATGAAAATATTTTTATGGGTTTTCCCTTGACAAATGGTTTCCTTTATTTATGTCTCATATGGAGATTTTTATGATCATCTCAAGTTTTTAGAAAAAATCATAGGGTTTAAGGAACAGTAGGTAAAAGGAGATGATCAAGGGGAAAATTTTGAATATTCTTCACAAAGATAATCCATGATTTATTTTTAAATACTTTTTTTGTGGAAAAAATGGATACTAAGTATAAGTATCCACTTGTAATGTATGGGATTACTATGTAAGAGTTACTCCTAACTCTATTAAACTCTAAAATGAAAAGGCCCTTAGGATTTTAATAATGTTAACTATAGTTTAAAATCACTAGAATATGTATTAATTAAGGTTGGGTTCTTATAGTTGGTATCATAGTAGGGTTTGGATAACTTTATAGATAAAGATGGTTTCTTAAGAGTTATAGATATCATCATGGGTTTATAATTTTAAGGATGATTATAATTTCAGAGTACTAGATAGCCTTTTTGGTTTAAATTTATAGATTTCTAGTAGATTAAGGATATTTTTAGAGATTGGATTTAAAACGGTAATATTTTTAGGTATAAAGTATTTTCATGTTGAAGTATTATGTAATTTCTAATGTTATTTTATTTTCAAGGGCCATTTTATTTTTAACATGTAATAATTCATTTCATGTTTTAATGATGTTATTTTCTACATATTAAGGTTCATTTATCAATATCGAAGGAAAGAGAACTTTCAAAACCTTATAATCCCTTTTGGATTATTTGATTATCACTATTATTGTAAAACCTTGTTCAAATGAATTTGACATCTTTCTAAGTATTCAAATCACCTATAAGAAATTGTTTGACTTATATAACTAATTTTATTTTCTTTAAAAAATTATCAGTTATGGTATCATTTTCATTTGATTTAAAAATATCAACATTACCAACTCTCTTGAAAGGGGGAATTCCACAAAGAACATTACCATTTATTTTGTATAAGTTGAAGATAAAGGGGATTTCAAATAAATCTTTATGTTTTTTTTTAATATGTGAATTATTTTCTTATGTTATAAGTATGAAACATTTTTGGGTTGATAGTGATGAATCATAAGGAATAAGATGACAAATCATGGTTAATATTTTAAGAAGTAATTTGAATGAAGGATGTGTTTATTTATTGAATTTTCAAATTAATGATATAATTTTATTTTATGAATATTATAGGAATCATGGAATTCCTATTGATTTTTCTATAGTATGTGTTTTTTATAAATTTGGAAACATTTGTTAGATAAAATCAATACCTTTGAAAATTGGTAAAAAGGTGGTATGTTTTAAAGTTACATGTAACTATTAATTTTATGATATGTAAAGGGTTTTTTAAATAACAATGCCTTTACTTTTATAGGACATATGTTTAAATTAATTGGTATTTTTTTGGTTTATATGATCTCTTAATTTTATGTAATTACAGATTCTTACTTTTTTGGATGAAAAATGGAAGGTATGAGATAACCTTTGATGTCAAAAAATTTCTTTAAGGATGAATATATTAAGGTTATTTTTAGGATGTTTCTCACATTTCTTGAATTTAATAAGGATTATATTAATATAGTTTTAGAAAAGTACATGTCACAGATCGTGTGACAATCCATTACATCAGGTAAGGCTATGAGGATCAAACCCCCAACTGAAGGGAGACAAGGGTGCATCACCTACCACTAGCCTATGTTAAGTCTTAGTTAGTATAATATTTTTCATTTTATTTAAATGACTTGATTGATGAAAAATAAATTTATTTTGGGAATATATGTTTCATCCTATAGATAACCATTGTATTGGAAAAAAATTAGTTAGTTATTAAGTGATTATTTTTATTTCGAAAGACGTTCACACTTTTTCGAACCTTATATGATTAAGGTAAATAGAATACTGTGGGATTTTATTTTATAAATAAAAGATAAATTATATTTTGGAAGCATATATGATTTATAGTGATTATAGTTATTTATGGAATTAATTTTGTGACTTTAGAAATTGCATTTTGGTATGAGACTTTAAGAGAGATTGCTATTATTTGAAGATAAATATGAAATTTATCTTGGAAGATTATGTGATCAAATCCTTCTAATTTTTGGGTTTGAAATTTTAGTTTAGAATATTTTGAGAAATTTTAAGTGATTTTCTTCTTAAATCATATATGTTGAAATTTGGGTGCTACATTTGAATTTTGAATTTTAAAGTAATTTTTCACCATATAAAGGTTTATTATTTTAGGAAGAATATATCTTTTACTAACCATTTTGGTTTTATTTTACACCTAAATACAAGGAAACAGATAGTTATACTTTTTTGTATTTTTTGGTCTGTATAAGTTTATTCTGATGCTTCAGGTATGAAATCTTCATCTTGAATACTAATTATTTGAAGAAATGATGAGGATAAAATTATACTTGTAAATTAAGTGTATTTAATTATGTTATTAGTATATATAGTAAAATAATTCTCAACTCTATAAAAAATATTTTTGAAAAAAAACATTATTCGTTTACTTTTCTTATCATGAAATCAATGGCCTTTAACCTGTCATAGACTTACAATGGTCAATATTCTCATGTCCATGTTCTCTATGAATCATTATAATTCCATGGTTTTTATATTTTCTCTTCAATTTCAGTGTTTTTATACATGCAAACCTATTATGTTTTATCTCAGGTGACCTTTGTACTTTCCTTTCTTACTTTTCAAGTGTAAGTTTTATTGATCCTTTTTACAATTTGTGATTTTAATGAAGGTATTTTGAGAATTCCAACCCATAGTTTTTTATACTAAGATAAAATTTCAAGGAAAACATTTATTCAAGTGGGGGAGAATGTAAAATCCTGATATTTTTAACATAAAATGCAATGTTTAATATCATACATGATACATAACTTCGAGCTTAAATAGACAACAGAATCGTATTATTTAACTATGACTGTTATAACCTAGACATTAAATTAGATAGAATAAATATTATTAATATAATTATGAAATATATATAGTTAATAATAATTTAAAATATATTAATTATTTATTTTTTAATAATTGGTAAAAAATTTAATAAAGTCATTTTATTTTTTTAAAAAATACTTTTTTTTCAAAAATTGGGTTTTATTTCATTTTATGAGTAAATATTAGAAAAAGGAATCGGAAATTTTATAAAATTGATTTCATAAAAAATTAATCTTATAAATTAGTATATCAAATTTTACATTGGGTGAAATTTTTGTATTTTTTAGAACATATTGGGTTTTCAGTGAATAAGGAAAATATCAATTTTTTATAAAAATATCATGTATTATTAAATAATATAAAACTATATTTATGTTTTGAATTTTATTTCATGTAAAATAAGTATCATTTAGTTATATTTAATCCAATTAAATTATTTTTAATCAAATTTATATTTTATTTTAGAATTTTTTTATTTTTGGGTTTAAAAACGGGATTTTTCATAAAACTATTTTAAAGTATATAATATTTCTAATTTTTAATTAATTAAAATAATATATAATGGGGAATTTTTATATTAAAATTATATATTATATATTATTAAATATTAATTTATTTTCATAAAATTATTATTATTAACCATAGATTTAATATAAACTCATCTTTTGCTTGAAAAATACACTTCTTAAAAACCCACTTTTTTGTTGTGTCTTTGGGTTTTATTTTAAATTTAATTTCACAAATTATTTGAATTTAATATGGTAAAATGGATTCCATTTTTTAATCATATTTTCCAAATTATTAATTAAATTTAACTTCATTTTTAGGCATAAAAAGTTACCCTGGTAAAAATAAGATTTATCATGGTATGGGTAAAATAATGAAACGAGTTAAAGTTAAAATGTAAATGCATAAAATACCAAAAAACTACAATATTAAAAAGGTGTTTTATGTTTAACTAGAACTTAAACATACTTTATAACATTAATTATCAATATAATTCATTAGAATTAATTCCACTCAAATTTATTTAGCGTTGAATATAAATTAATAATTATTCAATCTCTTAAAACCACCCCTCTACAAGTATAAATACCACTCCTCGCCACCCCCTTTCTCATAAAAATCCTTGAATATATTAAAATGTCTTCCACACCCTATCCTCCCCACTATCCTCTCATACAATTGCTTCAGGTTATTCTGACAAACCAATTCCATGTTCTTTAAGGGGTCATCAATAGAGGTGTTATTTAAGAGGTAAATTTCTCAAACCACCTCTCTTAATTTCTTTTCTTCTTCTTCCTTATCCTCATATCATTCATACATAAAGAAATAATAAATCCATAAAAATTTTATACACTATAAATTTATATTGATAATGTAATATCTTATATGCATCTCTTTTCTCATCCCCTCTTATTCGAAGAAACAAAACCATTATCCAAATTATAGCGGTTAGGCATCTTCGTGGATAATGATTTTTAATCTTCCATTACCAACTTCAAGGTGGGTAATAAAAGTATTATTATGGATAAATAAGAGTTTAATAATTATATTTTAACATATATCATTTTCTACAACAAGTATATAAACATAATATTAAATATAATGAAACAAATTCATGATGGTTGGAAAAAATGTGAAAATAAACGAAACATTTATCATTAATTGTTTATCAAATGAACCATCCTCATAAGAGAAAAAATTAAATATAAGACCATTTAAACTTATGTAAGTGGATTAATACTATTTCATTCCACTTGTTGAGTAGTACTTCTATTTTATAAGAACATCCATAATTATACTAAGAGAACAGACCATGAAACCATGAAATAAACACTCCCAGAACAGAGAAATTGAACATCATAACTAACTAAAATGAGAATTAATGAATGTAATAAAATTTTAATAAATAAAATATATGTGGAAAAAATTCTAAATTAATTAATTAATTAATATAATTTCATTATCCATGACATTAAGATCAAGTTCATAACTTACAAACACAAGGTAAGAGACACCTCTCCCTCTCTTCTTTTCCATTCAAGAACCTTATTTATTTTATTCATTTTATTTCCAATTCCTAATGATGGGAAATAATTTTACACATACATATTACTTTCCTTTTGATTTTAAAATTTTTAGAGACACATTTATCTCCCATTAAACCATTTTATGAATCTTTAAGTACTTTTGTTATGGTGCCGAAATTTAAAATGAGACTTCATCTAAATTTTCTTTTTTTATGCACCTATATTATTTTATATGGTTTATATATATTGTCCCATTTAAATTTTATATCATAGATATATTTATTTTCATGATATTTAAGGTTTCTTTAAATGTAATTATTTCATGTAGAATATGATTTGACCAATTAAAAAGTGGTAAGGGAATTATTAACTCAATTTCCTTTAAATGAGTTAAACTTCTACATAATTGACTATGTCATGCTAAGATTATGTGTGAAATTTATTTTTATTATCGTATGTTTCCAATTTTTTTATGTTGTTTTACAATAGATACATATAATTTATTTATTTTATTAATTCTCACCATAAATGATATGATATTTACAAGGGACTCTTTAACTAAAAAAACCTCATTTTAATTGTTATAAATATTTATTTTATAAATATTTCTCTTTAATTTCCATTTTTGAAAATAAATTTTATGAATTTATATATATTTACATGAATGTTTTTAAAAAATAGAATTTTATAATTTCTCTCAAATGTTTTCAATAAGGTATCTTTTCAAGATTTTACAAAAGGTACTTTCTTTAAAAAAATATTATTTAAATGTTTATGTTTACAAAATTCAAAATGAATATTTATATATATATATATGAAATGAATGTAATTTTACACCATCAAGTCACCTTAATATTTTGATTCTTACTTTACAAGTTTATAAGATTAAATTTAAAGAAACTTTTTTCCATTGTATGTGCATATTTTTTCAAAATGATTGATTTCAAAATAAAAAGTTTATTTTCCCTAAAGAATGTTTTTATGATGAAAGATTTCATGATTTATATTTATGTTATAATCGTTGGGAATTTTTTATTTTGGTAGGTGGTTCTATTATAATCCAATGATGAGTGGTTCCATGATAAACCAATGGTAGTTGTTATGTTATTAACCAAGGGCAGGTGTTTCCATTATAAACCTATAATGGGTTGTTACATTATAACCTCTAATGCATTGGGTACATTGAAGTTGGAGGGTAAAAATATTGGTTACTCCACATGTAAGAGTGATATGTAAAATAATGTCCCAAGTTATAAAATTATTTTATATATTCTTTCTAATGATTTTTTATGGAAGTCTATTTATTATCAAAAGGTGAGATAATGATTTTTTGAAAGGATTATTCATTATTCAGGGTGAAAATCTTTTATTTCATGAAAATGTTTTTATGGGTTTTCACTAGACAAATGGTTTCCTTTCTTTATGTCCCTTACTGAGATTTTTGTGATCATCCCATGTTTTAAAATTTTCTCATACAATTTAAGGAAGAGTAGGTACAAGTATGTGATCATGGGGAAAATTATGAAAAAAAATTATAAAGATAAACCGTGTTTTATTTTTTAAGACTTTTATATGGTGGAAAATGGATACTGAGTATAAGTTTTCACTTGTATTGTATGGTTTTACTATATAATAGTTAGTCTTATTTCTCTAAAACTCAAAATCATAATGATACTTAGGATTTTAATAATGTGAATTATAGTTTAAAATCACTAGAATATGTAATTATTAAGGATGTGTTGTTAAAGTTTGTATCTGAGAAGGTTTTATATAACTTTAGATATTATAATGGTTTCTTAAGAGTTATGGATATCAACATAGGTTTAAAATCTTAAGTATGATTATAAGGTCAAAGTCTTAGATAACCCTTATGTGGTTTAATGTTCTGGATTTCTAGGAGATTAATTATATTTTTAGAGATTATATTTATAAAGGTAATCGAATTAGGTTTAAAGGATTTAAAGGATAATGTATTATGGAATTTTTAATGGTATTTTATTTTCAAGGGCCATTTTGATTTTGACATGTAATAATACATTACGTGTTTTAATGAGGTTATTTTCTAAATACTAAGAATTATTTATCAATATGTAAGGAAAGTGATATTTTAAAACCTTCATAACCCTTTAGAATGATTTAATTATCACTATTATAGAAAAATCTTATTCAAATGCTTTTGAATACTTTTTTACTATTCAAATTGCATAAAAGAAACAATTTAACTTATCTGACACTTTTTTTTCTAAAAAACATCAATGATTCATGGTATTTTCTCATTTGTTTTCAAGATATCAACTTTACCAACTCTCTTGAAAGGGGAACATCCAAAAATAACATGGCTATTTACATTATATAAGTTGAATATAAAGGGAATATAAAAAAAATCTTGATTTATAGATTTAAGGTGTGAATTATTTTCTTATGTTATAAGTATGAAATAATTTTGGGTTCTAGTGATGAATCATAATAATATAATTAATATCTTTGATTGTATAAATAAAGTATTTAGGAATAAGATGACTAATCAAGGTTAATGGTTTAAGAAGGAAGTTGAATAAAGGATTTTTTTTATGTACTAAGTTTTCAAATTCATGATTTAGTGGTATTTTATAAATATTTTAGTAATCATGGAATGCCTAAGTATTTTCATATAGTAGGTTTGGTTTTCAAAAATTTGGAAACAAATGTTAGATGGAATCAATACCTTTAAAAATTTATAAAAATGAGATAATTTTTAAATTACATGTAGCCCTCAGTTTTATGATATTAAAATTTTTATTTGACTAACAATGCATTTACTTTTGGTGGACATAAGTTTAAAGGTGTTTCCAATATTTTTGGTTTATATGATCTCTTAATTTTAAGTGATTATGTGTTATTAATTGTTTGATGAAAATTAAAGCTATTATATAACCTTTAAGGTTGAAAATTTTATTTAATGATGAATATATTAGGGTTATTTTTTAGCAAGTTTCTATAATTTTATAATTTTATAATAATTTTGTTAATATAGTTTTAGAAAAGGACATCTTGAAGACCATGTGACAAGCCATTGTGTTTGGAAAGGCTGTGAAGATCCAACCCCCAACCGAAGGGTGACAAGGGTGCATCACTAACCACTGGCCTACATGAATTCCTATTTAGTGTGATATTTTTCTTTTTATTTTAACAATTTTATTGATGAAAAATAAGATTATTTTGGGAACACAACATTAATCCTATAGATTACTATATTACTGGAAAAATGAATTTTGGGATTAAGTGATTACTGTTATTTAAGAAGATATTCACTATTTTTGGGAACCTTATATGATTAAGGTAAAAAAATACTAAAGGATTTTATTTTATAAAAAAATGATGAATTATCCTTTAGAAACATATATTATTTATGGTGATTCATCTTATTTATGGAAATGATTCATGCACTAGTGAAATTAAATTTCGGTATGAGACTTTAAGATCAATTGATATCATTTAAAGATAAATATTAAATTTATCTTCGAACATTATGCAATAAAATCCTTCTAAGTTTTTTGTTAAAAATTTAGTCTAGAATATTTTGATAAATTTTAAGGATGGTTTTTTCTTTAATGATCTATGTTTAACTTAGGGTACTACTGTTGAATTTTGAAGATTAAATTGGTTTTTCATCATATAAAGGTTTTTTCTTTTGGAAGATTATATAATGTACTGAAAATTTTGGTTTTGGTCAATTCTTAAAGATAGGGGAATAGATAGTTAAACTTTTATGGAGTTTTTGGTCTCTAGAGATTGATTCTGATGCTTCATGTATGAAAAATTCATCTTGAATACTAATCGTTTGGAGAAAATATGAGGATTAAATTGTACATTTCAAGTAATAATATTTCAGTACATTCTTAGTTTATGTATTAAAATAATTCCTCAACTCCATAAAAACCATTTTTTAAACAAAAACATTATTTGATTACTTTTCTTACCAAGAAATCAATGGCCTTTTAAACTACCATAGACTTACAGTGGTCAACATTCTCATGAACATGTTCTCTATCACTCTCTATCATTCTATGGTTGTTATATTTTCTTTTTCATTTTCATGTTTTAATACATGGAAACCTATTATGTTTTATCTTAGGTGACCTTCATACTTTCCTTTCTCACTTGTCATGTGGAAGTTTTATTAATCCTTTTTATGATGTGAGATTTAAAAAATGTATCTTGAAAATTCAAAACCCTATTTGTTTACCATGAGTTCAAGTTTCAAGGACTTAATTTATTAAAGTTTGGGATAATGAAACATCCAAGTATTTTTAAAATAAAATATTATGTTTTATATTGTACAAGATAGATAACTTCATACTTAAACAAAAAAATTGAAATATTATTATTTAAATGTGACCATTGTAACCTAGGCATAAAACTAGAGAGAATGGATAGTATTAATGGAATGATTAAATATATAATTTTCATACTAAATGATAATGTATAAATTAATTCTTTGTTAACAATCACTCAAATATTATTTAAAGTCATTTTATTTTTCAAAAAAATTTATTTTCTTCAATAATTGGGATTTATTGCACTTTATGAGTGAATATTATAATTAATTTTTTGAAATTTTAGAAAATTAATTTCATGAAATAAAAATAATTTTTGAAATCATAATAACAAGTATTAATTTGGGTGAAATTTTGGGATTTTTTAGAAAATATTGGGTGTTCAGTGAATAGTGAAAAATACTGATTTATGGAAAAATGTCATTTCTTTTGAATAAAATAAAATATTTAATAGTTTTTAATTTTATTTATATTAAAATAATAATTATTTAGTTATATTTCATACACTTAAACTATTTTTAGTCAAATTTATATTTTATTTTAGATTAAGTTTTTTTTGGGTTTAAAAAAGTGTTTATTCTAAAAACTATTTTAAAGTACATAATGTTTCTCCATTTTGATTAATTAAAATAATCCCTAATGGGGAATTTTTTAAATGAAATTTATTGATTATATATAATTAAATATTAAATGATTTTCATACAATCATTACTATTATTCATAGAGTTAATATAAATTTTTCTCTTTCTTTAAAAATACAATTCTTAAAAACCCATATTTTTGTCGCGCCTGTGGGTTTTGTTTTAAATTTAATTTTACTAATTTTGAGAATTTAATTCAATAAAATGGATTCCAAATTTGGAATCATGATTTAAAAGTTATTTATTATGTTAATTTTCATTTTTTGGCATTAAAAATTACCATGGTAAAAAAAATGTTTACCACGGTATAGGTAAAATAATGAAACGAGTTAAAGTTAAAAGGTAAAAGAATAAAATACCTAACACATAACAATTTAAATGGATGGTTTATATTTTTCTAATCCTTAAATAGATATTAAAATATTAATTATCAATCTAATTCGTTGGAATTAATGTCACCCAAATTTGTTTGGCATTAAATATAAAATAATCATTAGTTAATCACTTATAACCATCCCTCCTCAAGTATAAATACCACTCCTCACCACCCCCTATCTTCTCACAAGACTATAATCTCTTAAAATAACTTAAAAACCATCTCCTCACAACTCTCCCCATTTCCATGTTATTCTGTTCCCATCTAAATACATATTCCATGTTCTTTAAGGGATCCTTCAATAAGGTGTTATTCAAGAGGAAATTTTCTCAAACCACTTCTATTAATTTATTTCCTTCTACCTTCTCCTCACCGCATTAATAAATAAATGATAAATAACTATATAATCATTAATATGTGGGAATTTTTAAATTTATAATGTAATATATTATATGCATCCCTTTTCTCATCCCCTCTTATTCAAATAAATGAAACCACTATATAAATTATGGTTGTTAACCATCTCTATGGAAAATGAGTTTTCATTTTCTATTATCACCTTCAAAGATGGTTATAAAAATATTATTATGGTTAAAAAATATTGTAATAAGTATATTTTAACTTATTATCTTTTCAAAAACAAGTATATAAACATCATATTAAAAAAAATGAAATGAACTCATGATGGTCGGATAAAATATGAAATTAAACTAATCATTTACCATTAATGTTTTATCAAATGAATCACCCTCATGTCTGAAAAAAATTGATATATGGGACAATTTAAAATTATTTAAGTGCATGGATACAATTTCATTCCACTTCTTTAGTTGTATTACCATTTTACAAGAATATCCATAATTATACTCAAGTGAATTGACTATGAAATCATGGAATGAATGCTCCTGAAACATCAAAATTGAACATAATAACTCACCAAAATAGCCATAAATGAAAGTAATAAAATTATAATAAACAAAATATATTTAAAAAATTATTAATTAAGTAATTGATAAAACACAATTTTATTTAATATTTTAATAATAATAAATGATATAATTTCCTTACATTGTGATAACTATGTTAATTTATGGAATATTTGGGATGAGATCATTCATTGGAAAATTTGACTAAAATTCCAGTTTTACCTATTAAATATTAACTGTAGTATTTTGAACATAAACAATTTTATTTGAATTATTTGAACATAATATTTTGTAAATGTGTTCCTGACTTAATTTTCTACAACTTTTATTCAGTACATCTCAGTTAAATCAAGAATTTTTTGTTAAAATGGGCCATAAATCAATGTTGCGATGGACTTGCCAGATTGGAAATTGGTTCTATATTTGGGAAATAATTTATTCATCCTTACTTGGATTAGACCCATATTTTGAGAGGTACTCGAGGACTCATTTTTTCAAAAATCATTCTTCTATAAGGAAAGATAGTTCTTGCATTTTGTGGTCAAATGGGTGGTGAAAGTTGGATTAAAATATTTGGTCGAGATTACCCATTCACACTTGAAACCACTTTGAACATAGCCTCCCCTCCACTCTATAAATTGGTTTTTTTCATTTGGAGGGGTTGGGACGTACATTAGGAGATTGAAGTTGTATAAGAATTTGTTTCACTCAATTTATCCAACCATTGTAAGAGGGGTATCCCTTGATGAAAGTATCCCCTCATCGAAGCCTTCTTCTTCCTCTTCATGTTGTAATGTTTTCATTTGTGTAATAAAATTCTTTGTTATTATTTTATTTCTTATATTTTATTCTGTGTTTTTAAAATTTATTATTATATTAATATTCCTAATTGGTCTAGAATCAAGAGTAGAAACTATATTGGGTTCTACCCTTTCCAAACCTTTTCACATGCAAAACGTTTCTACGATGACTACACCGCCCATGGAAGAGTAGTTATTTTTAGTAATCGATCTACATCTAACCTAATTAATTCATTTATTTAAAATCAATGAGATAATTTAATTCACTTAATATGATTTATTAATTTATTTTTCAATTTAAATGAAACTATGCAAGCAATTTAACAATTGACACAAAAACACGCGAGGTCGTTATTTGTGTAAATTGTGAGAGTGTGATCTTAATTGGTAATACAAGACCTCGAGGGATAAATTGGTAGAGTTCAAATATAATCACAAAACTCAATTAATCCTCATTTACATAGAGGATGTGTGCTCTAATTAACCACTGACAATAAGTTAACCTAATAACATCAATCAAAGCATGGTGTTCTGATTGTATGTTCCGAAGCTAGCCAAGGTTTTAAGTAATTTCATATTTGTGGTTAAGTTAACTCTCATAGGGTTCAAGGGATAAACAATTAGGGGATTATAATTAAGTTGATGCCAATTTAAATGATAATGATGAATAATTAAGTGAATTGGTAGATTTAGATCGATTTCACCTTTTAAATATTTTCTAAAAACATCTTCTTGTTGTGTTATTTTAATAGAACTTCATTTCAAAAATGAAAACAAAAAAAATCTTCTTCCAGAAAACATATTCTAGATTTATAAATGATAAAAAAATCCCATAATTTTATTTATTGTTCTTATTTACTTTTATTTTATTTTCAAAATACCTTTAATATGTTCTTAAATTTACTTCCTCCTTTGAGAGATGACCTTGGTCAGCCACTCTGTTGCACCTAAGTACTCAACAATCACATATCATTTGAAAGGTCACCTGACAGTGCCTTTCAAATTAGTGCCATTTATGGGGAGGCAAGTAATTTATTCAACCAATTAGAGGCATTTATTTTATTTTTTATTTTAATTATTTTCTTCTCCTCTTTCTTTATTCCTTTCCCTTTCTCAAGTTTTTTTTCTCTCTTACTCTCTTCTTTTATTTTTATCAGACCAACTAAAACTTATTTCATTTTTATTATGGTCCACTTTTCCTCATTTGTTTTTTATAATTAATTGATTTATAACATGAACTAATCTTGAGGATCTTTTATATCTTGACCTTGAGATTGAACATAGCCTTCGAGCTCAAATCAGACATTCTCAGTCTATGGGAAGTTTCAGCATTCAACCAATTGGAGAATTCCTCCACTCCAAGAATATTGAAATTGTATAAACTTCTATATCAAACCTAAAACAATAACCAATGGCTGAAAATAATGGAAATGAACTTAATAGGACTATTCAATAATTGGCTACACCTGCTATTAATTATCAACCAAATTGTATTGCATACCCAAATCTTGAATCGAACATTGAAATGAAATCTAGATTAATTCATATTCTCCCAAAAATTCACATACTATCTGGTGAGGAGACAAACAAATATTTAAAATAATTTAATGTGGTTTTATCGACCTTAAAACCAAGAAATGATTCTGAAGATCAAATCAAACTAAGAGCATTCCCATTCTCACTTGATGGAGCGGCTAAGGATTGGATGTATTATTTATAACCTGAAGATGTAACATGTTGGAATAATTTGAAAAGTCTTTTATTATAATAATATTTTCCATCATCAAGAACCACATAAATTTGAAAATAGATCTCTAGGATCAAGCAAGCATAATTTGAGTCAATGTATGAGTAGTGGGAGCGATTCAAGAAGTTGTGTGTAAGCTGCCCACATCACAAAATCAGTGAGAAACTCCTCATCCAGTACTTCTATGAAGGAATCACACCTATGGAGAGGAGCATAGTGGATGTTGTGGCTAGAGGATCACCGGTAGACAAGACACCAGTAGATTCACATGTATTTTTGGAAAAAAATAGCCCAAAACTCCCAACAATTTGGTGATTGAGGTACACCACTTGTCAGGGGAGTATATCAGGTAAGTCCTTCTTCTCTAGAGAGTAATTTGATTGATACCAAGTTGGAAGAATTGACCACTATGATTAGTCATATTTCTTTGTCCCAAAAGACATCCAAATCCACACCTTCAAGGCCTTGTGGAATTTTTACTAAAAAAGACCACCCAACTAATTATTTCCCCCAATTACAAGAGATAGAGGATTGCACTTCCATGTTTCCTAGGAGACCATATCAGCAACAAAAAATACCATATCCCTAAAATAATCTTGATTCCTTTTCTCCAACATACAACCAAGGGTGGAAGGATCAATCATACATGAGGTATGGCTCGGGACAACAACAAAGGCCCCCATTTTAAAAAAACTTCTAGCAGTTTCCGCCTTACCAGTAGGGTTTCCAATAACCCCAATGGAGATTTAAAGCCTAAGAATCAACAAGCCAGTAACAAGGGAATCCCCCACCCAAGGTAGATTCTAACACTGATGAACTTTTGAAGAAAATTGTTCTTAATCAACAGAATGAGCTAAAGAGTCAAAGTTCAGAGCTGGTGGAGTTAAAGACTCATATGAGCCAGATTGCCACCGCCCTACATGAACTAGTAAGTAAGAACTCCAAAAATATTACTTCCCAACCTACTCCAAATCCCAAGGGTAATTTTAGTACAATCATATTGAGAAGTTGGAAGCAAACAATAGATACATCTACAACTATTGTTCCACTAGGATTCACCTCAAATACAGAGAATCCTCATTCAAAACCATCTGATGAGAAACCCAATGACAAAGATGAAGGTAAGAAAAATATTAATTATGTTCCTCCTAAATCCCTTCCCTTTCCAAACAAGTTTGTAAAAACAAAGAAGATGGCCGAAAAGGAGATTCAAAAAATAAATTTTGGATACATTCAAGCCTGTGGATATCATCATACCTCTACTTGAAGCCATCAAGCAAATACCAAGGTATGAAAAATTCTTAAAATAACTTTATACCAATCGAATAGGGATCAAAGGAAATTAGAGGATAAATATTGGAAGGAATGTGTCATCACTCATTACACCAACTCTAGCAATGCCAACTAAGTTCAAGGATCCAGGTTCATTCGCCAACGAATGACCATAGGGAAGTTACACTTTTCTGATGCTTTATGTGATTTAGGAGCATCCATAAATGTAATGCCTCACTCTATTTTTTCTTCTTATAGGTTGCTGAGTTAAATCCCCCAAGAGTAGTGTTGTAATTTTCTAATATAGGTATAACATATCCAGTGGGAGTCCTTGAGGATGTACTTGTTTCGGTAAGAGACATGGTCTTCCTAGCATATTTCTATGTTCTTAACATGGAGGATGATCACGTAAGTTCTCATGCTCCCATTATCTTACATATTCACTTCCTCAAAATGGAAAAAACTATCATATATGTCAATGAGGTTACACTTTCCATGGAGTTTGGAGTTTAAGTTGTGATATTTAATGTTATGGACTCCATAAATTACCCCTAATAAGACCATTCTATTTTTTCTATCTCCTATTTTGAACCACCAATGAAAAGACACATCAATTTTTATTTTCCTATGATTAAAGAGATTATGAGTATTGGTTTGATTTTGAGGTCTAAGAACACTTCCACACTAGTTTCTAATGCACAAGCCTCTCTTATATTTGATTTTGAAATGGATTCATATTCTGATTTTGATCATGTTAACTATAATTATGACATGGCGATTGATTATTCTGATGGATTTGTTGATTTATTCTCTAATTTTGATGATGTATATTATGATACTGATGCTCATTGTGAACATATTTCATTTCCTTCAATTTCTCTATCCATACATCATCCCCTACATTGGAACTCTAGCCATTACCACAAAATCTAAAATACTCATACTTGTTAAGTGGTGAGAAATTACCTATTAATTTGCTAACAATCTCCCTTTTCAACATGAATAAAAACTTTCGAATATTTTGAGGGAGAACATTAAGTAAATCAGTAGGAAATTGGATGACATATTAGGTATTAGCCACTCCATTTTCATGCATAGGATTATTTTGGAGGATGGGGTTAAACCAGTTATGTGACCACAAAGGAGACCCAATCCAACACTTTTGGAGGTTGTTAAAAACAAGGTTGAAATTTTTGTCAAGGAAAGTATAATCTATCCCATTTCATATTCACAGTGGTTAATGTTGTACCCCTCTCTCTAGGATTTTAATGATCACAATCACTCTCATCGTGTTCTAACTTGTTTTCAAGTTTTTTTTGATGATAGGAAAAAGGTTGCCAAAGATTTGGCCCAAGAAGACTGGAAAAGGACTCTCTGAGTCCACCGGCCAACCGGTGGATTACCACCGGCCAGCCAGTGGTCTCTGGCAGAAGCACTGCTCTCTGCCAGGTTCCACCGGTCAGCCGGTGCCTGACCACCGGCCAGCCGGTGGAACCAGACAGTAGGCCTTGCCCACTGCCAGGTGCCACCAGCCGACCGGTGTCTGAATCACCGGCCAGCCGGTGTCCCAGCACCAGTCCGCCGGTGGAACCCAGACAGAAAGCTCTGCCTTCTATCTGGAGCACCGACCAGCCGGTGGCCAAGCACCGGTCAGCCGGTAAGCCCAGTCAAACTAGCTGTTGGGCTTTGACCGGACTTGTACTTTTCACCCCCAACGGCTCCGAAAGCCCTCCAATGGCCATATTGAAGTATTTGGGGATATTTCTCCTATAAGTAGACGAGGATGGATGCCGGGAACACTCCCGATATAGTGGAATGATATTTTGATCCCTTGAAGCTCTAACGACAAATCTCTAAGGCTACTTGTGATCCATTTCCATCCTTGAAGCTTGGGCTGCCTCTACATCAACTACTCTCACACTCTTGGCGCTCAAGGCTTCCTCTAGTTTGTTATAATTTATTTATTTCAATTGTTTAGTTCTTCATTGGGTTTGTATTAAAACAAACCATCCTTTTCTTACTCACTTTCATTTTGGGTTTCTTGCTACAACCATAATAAAAAAGCAAGTTGTACGAAGGTGATCTAGCCTACCTTAAAACGGCTAGTGGGTTTCTTGCTATAACCATTAAAAATAAAGCTGAAGTATAAATCTCTTAACGGTTGAGTTGGGAGCGGAGACGTAGGCTTTGGTTTAAGCCGAACTCCGTTATCAAATTGTGTCTTTCCCCTTTTTATTTCCGCTGCATTTATAAATTGTTTTTAAGTTGTTAATTATTTTACAAAGGCAATTCACCCCCCCTCTTGCCATCACTCTCCGACCCAACATTTGGTATCAGAGGAAAGTTTGTGTAATACCTTAACCAGTTACAAACCTAAAATCCATAGTGATGGCTTCTTCCTCACAAGCACCCGAAGGGTATTCCATGACTCGGGCTCCATTCTTTGATGGAACCGACTACACTTATTGGAAAACTCGCATGATTACATTTCTTAGAAGTATTGGCTATCCTATATATAGAATTGTTATGCAAGGCTACACTCTCTCTAGCAAAGATGAGTCTAAATGGACCCCCGAAGACATTGATAATTTTTAGCTTGATGGCAAAGCCATGAATGCTCTTCATTGTGGGTTAGACCGTAATGAATTTAATCGTATTTCTACTTGCACCACTTCTCATGAAATTTGGAAGCTTTTGGAAGTGACCCATGAGGGCACTAACAAAGTCAAAGACACTAGATTAGATATGTATCGTCAAGACTTTGAAGGTTTCACCATGCACCCACACGAATCTATTACGGAAATGTTTACTCGCTTTACTGATGTGTGTAATGGGAGAAAGTCTCTTGGAGATGATGTTTCTTCAGAGACGATGGTCAAGAAGATTCTTTGGGTCCTACCAAGCTCATGGGATCCAAAGGTGACGGCAATCCAAGAAGCGAAAGATGTCAAGAAAATGCTGGTTGAAGAACTCATTGGATCACTTATGACCTATGAGATTACCATGAAGAGGCAAGCCGATAAAGAAGGTAAAATCTTCAAGGAGAAAAAGAACATAGCATTCAAATCAAAGCAAGAAAGCTCCTCCGATGATAGCGAATCCGAGATTTCTCAACTTGCAAGAAAAATGAGCAAGTTCATGAAGAAAAAGAAGAATTTTCAAAGGGCACGAAAGGAAGAGCCAAAAGCAGAAAAAGAGGTTACATGCTTTGAATGTGGAAAGAAAGGCCACATCAAACCGGAGTGCTCTCTTTTCAAGAAAAAGTTAAAGGAAAAGAAAAACAAGAAGGCTTTTAAAGCGTCAACATGGAGTGCAAGCGATGACTCCATGTCTTCAAGCGACTCAAGCGATGAAGGTGGAAAATGCCTAATGGCACTTGATGAGGTATCTTCTTCCGACTCCTCTTCCTCATCTTCTCCTTTTAATAATGACATGTCTTATGAAGATCTCCAAAATGCGAGAGATCAATTAGAGGAAGGTTTTCACGAACTTACCTCTAAATTTTTGGCCTTAAAAAAGAAACACAAAATTCTAATTTCTGAAAAAGATCAACTTCTCAAAAAGAATGAGGAACTTGCCCTTAAGGTCCAAGATATTCCAAATGTTGATTCTTTGAATTCAACTATTAAAGATTTAAGGGAATCTCTTTCCAAGTTCACCCAAGGTGAACAAAATTTGACCAAATTGCTAGCTTCTCAACGTTCGTCTAGAACCATACATGGACTTGGCTTTAACAAGCAAGCCACTTCTTCTAGAGCACCCACTACCTTTGTAAGGGGGAGCTCTCAAATTAAATTTTGTAATTATTGTAGAAAAACCAAACATATTATTTATGAATGCAATTGTAAAAATTCTAGATATGTCCGCCCCAAAATCATTACCTACTCGGATGAATATCTTAGGATGTATCCCTCTAGACAAGTATGGGTTCAAAAGTCTCTTTTAGCTAATCTTTCCGGACCCAAACTTATATGGGTACCAAAATAAATTCTCTCTTGATTTTGTAGGATAAACACCAAAGAAGTAGGACTTCGAAAGGCTTGTGTTATCTCGACAGCGGATGCTCGAGGCACATGTGTGGCGATCCCTCCAAGTTCAACTCCCTTGAAGAATTCGATGGAGGATACGTCACCTTCGGTGACAATTCAAAAAGCAAGATCGTCGGAATAGGTACCATTGGTTTTGGTAGCACCTCCTTAATTAAAGATGTTTTATTTGTTAAAGTTTTAAAACATAATTTAATTAGCATTAGTCAACTTTTTGATAGTGGTTTTTCGGTGAATTTTCAAAATGATTTATGCAATGTGTTTGATTTTCAAAACAAATTGATATTTTCTGATTCCCGTTTTCAAAATGTTTACATTATTGATTTAAAGTATTTAGCTAGCCAAAATGTTAAATGTTTAAGTGCTCTTGACAATTAGTCTTGGCTTTGGCATAGAAGGTTGGGGCATTGTAGCTCTCATTCACTTCTAAAGCTTAATAAGAACAAGCTCATCTGTGACCTTCCTAAACTTAAGTTTAAGAAAGATTTGATTTGTGAGCCATGCCAACTTGGCAAGCAACACAAATCTTCTTTCAAATCTAAGAAGGAAGTGTCCACTTCAAAATATCTTGAGCTCCTTCATCTTGATCTTTTTGGTCCTACCCCTATAGCAAGTCTAGTTGGAAAATCCTATACCTTTGTCCTTGTAGATTACTTTTCTCGTTTCACTTGGGTTTTCTTTTTAGCTCATAAAAATGATGCTTGTAGAACCTTTTTGAAATTCTCTAGGAAAGTAGAAAACGAAAAAGGATATAAAATTATATCGCTCCGTAGTGACCATGGAGGTTAATTCGAGAACAAATAATTCGATGAATTGTGTTCCTCTCAAGGATACAATCACACCTTCTCTGCCCCTAGGACTCCACAACAAAATTCAGTGGTTGAAAGGAGAAACCGAACTCTCCAAGAAATTGCTCGAACCCTCCTTAGTGAATTCAACCTCCCTCAATATTTTTGGGCCGAGGCAGTTAACACTGCTTGTTATACTATCAATAGAGTCCTTGTAAGACCCCTTCTTAAGAAAACCCCCTATGAACTTTGGAAAGGCAAATTGCCCAAAGTTGGTTATTTTAAAGTGTTTGGTTGTAAATACTTTATCCTTAACACAAAAGATAACCTAGGGAAATTTGATGCCAAATCCGATGAAGGTATTTTTCTTGGGTACTCCAACTCAAGCAAAGCCTATCGTATCTTCAATAAACATTCAAAAACCATCGAAAGATCATCTCATGTCAAATTTGATGAAACTCTTCCAAAACCTCACCTGGTCATTGAAGATGTTGAAGATAAGCTTGATAAGCTTCATTTGAATGATTCCTCTTCTCCTCCCAAGGAGGATGACCATCAAGAACCCTCTTCGCCTTCTTCATCTTCCACCTTGCCTAAGGTTTGGAAACCTTCTAGAGACCATCCTTTAGAAAATGTTATAGGTGATCTTCAAGCCGGTACTAAAACTAGAAGATCAATCCTCAACGAGGTTGAACATCAAGCCTTTCTTTCTCAACTAGAGCCTCAAACCATTAATGATGCCATTAATGATGAGAATTTGGTTCTTGCAATGCAAGAGGAACTAAATCAATTCTCTAGAAATGATGTTTGGACTCTTGTTGAAAGACCCAATGATCATCCAATTATTGGCACTAAATGGGTTTTTAGGAACAAACTTGATGATCAAGGAAATATAACCCGGAACAAGGCTCGCCTAGTAGCTAAGGGATATAATCAAGAAGAAGGAATTGATTATGGTGAAACCTTTGCGCCCGTTGCTAGATTGGAATCCATTAGGATCTTGTTGGCATTCGCCGCTCACTTAAATTTCAAACTTTTTCAAATGGATGTTAAAAGTGCTTTTTTAAATGGTTTTATTTCAGAAAAAATCTTTGTTGAACAATCCCCCGGTTTTGAAGATCCAAAATTTCCAAATCCTGTTTTTAAGTTAACCAAGGCTCTATATGGCTTAAAACAAGCCCCTCGGGCTTGGTATGAGCGGTTAACAAAATTTCTTTTAGAAAATTATTTTAAAATGGGTCAAGCTGATTGTATCCTATTTTTAAAACACACTTCCAAATATCTTTTAATTGTCCAAATTTACGTTGATGACGTTATCTTTGGTTCAACCAAAGAATCACTTTGTACTGATTTTTCAGATTTAATGAGAAAAGAATTTGAAATGAGATTTATGGGGGAATTAAAATTTTTTCTTGGTTTTCAAATCTTTCAAAATTCAAATGGTATTTTTCTAAGCCAAGGCAAATACACAAACGAACTTTTAAGTCGTTTTGGTATGGATCAAGTAAAGGAAATTAGTACCCCCATGAGTACTTCTTGTAAACTTATGTTAGATGAAGCCAGGAAACCGGTGGATAACAAGATTTATAGGAGTATGATCGGGAGTCTACTTTACCTAACTACGACCCATCCTGACATCATGTTCAGTGTTTGCCTTTGTGCTCGTTTTCAAGCCAATCCCAAAGAATCTCATTTTAAATCGGTCAAAAGAATTTTTAAGTATTTAAAAGGATCCAAAAACATTGGTTTGTTTTATCCCTCTAATACTTCTTTCGAACTTTCTTCATATTCGGATGCTGACTTTGGCGGATGTCAATTAGATCGTAAGAGTACTAGTGGAACCTGTCATCTGCTAGGCAAGTCCCTTGTTTCATGGAGTAGAAAAAAGCAAAACTGTGTTTCTCTTTCTACTGCCGAGGCTGAGTACGTAGCAGCTGGTAATTATTGTGCCCAAATTATTTGGATGCAGCACACTCTCTTGGATTATGGACTTTCCTACGATCATGTCCCTATACGGTGTGACAACACTAGTGCCATTAGTATTTCTAAGAATCCAATACAACATTCTAGGACAAAGCATATAGATTTAAGGCATCATTTCCTTCGTGACCATTTTCAAAAAGGGGATATCACTTTGGACTTCATTTCTACTGATTTCCAATTAGCTGATATTTTTACCAAACCGCTCCCCGTTGAACGTTTTGATTTTATTAAGGGGGAGTTAGGAATGATTCGTCAATGAGCACTATTAAATATTTGACTCTTTTGGCTTGCTTATTTTTTTTAAGTTATTTAAACTCTTTTTTATTTTATTTTAATTTTTTATGAATATTAATACCACCGGTCAACCGGTGGTACATCACCGGTTAACCGGTGGTGTCGGGTTTTTCTTTTTTGGGCCGGCCGGAGGAAGGGTTAAAATTAAAACCCTTCCCCTTCCTTTCTTCTCTCTCTCGTGCGGCCCCTCCAGACCCGCGGCTCCTCCTTGCCCTAGCCTCCCTTCTTCCTCATTGCCCTCTCAAACTCCATTCTTCTCTCAATCTCTCTCATTTTTTTCCTTTTGACATCATGGGTCCTCGCTCTTCACGCAAAGGAAAGGGTATCGCTCAAGAAGCACCTCCTCCTCCTTCAATCCCTCAACTTCCGAACATTTGGCATGACAAAGTCATTCTGCCTGGTAGAGTGATTGACTATCCTTGGCTTTCTTCTGCTCGTCTCGAGCTTTTCTCCATTATTGAATATCAACACTGGCATTATTTTTTTGAACCTCCTAAGAAGGATGTTATTTATCCCCTTCTTGTCAAAGAATTTTATGCTCACCTGACGTGGTCGGTTTCTGATGACGTCGATACCATTTCCACCACCGCTCTTGGGCAACCCATCACTTTCACTTCTTTAGAGATTTCCAGGATGCTAGGAGTTCCTCATGTTGGACCTCATGCATTTTCTCAGGGGGAGTTTCCTCGGGACCCTGATTTTGATTTTGTTGTCGCTCTTGAGCATCTCACAGGGCAGCCCAACGATCCAATTGTCAAGCTCTCCCAGCTCACCCCTAACCATCGCATCATTGAGAACCTCATTCAGACCACCCTTTCACCCCGTATCGGTGATCACGATACGGTGAAATTTATTGATATTTATCTTCTCTCTTATATCACCAGAGGCATTCATTTCAATTTGGTCCGATTCCTGTTCCAGGCCATGTCTTATGTGGCTGAGCACCCGCGCCGGTCCAAAACTCTACCTCACTGGCGCTTGTTGACCAAAATCTTTACCCTTCTTGATGTTCCTCTCCATGCTACCTCCTTCGAGCAGCCAAAGAAGGATAGCATCATCAATTTTATGATGGTGCAACGGATGAACATTCGTTGTCATCCTTGGCGTCAGGAGTGGATTACTAACAAGGAGGTCCTTCTCAAGGCTTACTCCCCTCAGACACATTCACACCCTCCTTCCCATGCCATGCCTCCTGCTATTGACGCTGCCTATCCTCTTTCAGATAGTGAGGACAGTGGTGCTGATGAAGAGGAAGGGAGTGGTGACAGCGAACGTGAGGCTCCTGCTGCTGCTGATGAGGAAGATGGAGCGGGTGATGATGCACCGGAGCCTGCTGAGGCTGTGCCCCCTCCCGCTGATACTGGTGTCTTGTCGGTGACGGCTGATCAATTCCTTCGCTTCCAGGATCAAATTGAGACCCGGCTCGACTTTCAGTTTTCTTACTTCAGCTCTCAGTTTGATCAGCTCCACTCTCGGATCGATTCTCTTGATCGTCACTTTAAGGCAGTCCAGGCTCCTCCAGCTCCTCTGACCTTCAGGCGTCGTCGTCACTCTCGACCCTCTAGGAGTGAATAGAGCCTTTCCCGTTTTTTGAATTGTCTTTGTATTTGTATTTTGAACTTTCTATGTAATATTTCATCTTTTATAAAATTCAATTTGTCTTATCTATCAATCCTTTTTGTCATTGCTTACTTCCTTATTATTTTTTTTCTAATTTTCTTTCATACTTTTCCTCCTATTTTGATAATCCCAATGGGGGAGAAAAACTCTCTATTACATAGTTACTTATTTAATTTAATTAAGTGCTCTTTTTAAAAGTTCAATTTTAAGTTATTACTTTCATCAAAATCTGTTTTTAAATGGTTAAGTTATTGATTTCAGTTGTTTCTTTTAAATGAACTATGGTTACAATTTCGAAATGAACCATTCTCTTTATTTCAATCCTTTCAAGATTAATATCATTTTCAATACATGATACGTCTATGAAATTCTAGTATGATCTCTAAAATTTTCCATGTCCAAGTTTCTTATTTCTTTTTTACTTGGAATATCCTTTTTAAAATCTTTCTCATTTGTGATTGTGATCATCAAAATAGGGGGAGATTGTTGTACCCCTCTCTCTTGGATTTTAATGATCACAATCACTCTCATCGTGTTCTAACTTGTTTTCAAGTTTTTTTTGATGATAGGAAAAAGGTTGCCAAAGAGTTGGCCCAAGAAGACTGGAAAAGGACTCTCTGAGTCCACCGGCCAACCGGTGGGTTACCACCGGCCAGCCGGTGGTCTCTGGTAGAAGCACTGCCCACTGCCCGGTGCCACCGGTCAGCCGGTGCCCGACCACCGGCCAGTCGGTGTCCCCGCACCGGTCCGCCGGTGGAACCCAGACAGAAAGCTCTGCCTTCTGTCTGGAGCACCGGCCAGCCGGTGGCCAAGCACCGGTCAGCCGGTAAGCCCAGTCAAACTAGCAGTTGGGCTTTGACCGGACTTGTACTTTTGACCCCCAACGGCTCCGAAATCCCTCCAACGGCTATATTGAAGTATTTGGGGATATTTCTCCAATAAATAGATGAGGATGGATGCCGGGAACACTCCTGATACATTGGAATGATATTTTGATCCCTTGAAGCTCTAACGACAAATCTCTAAGGCTACTTGTGATCCATTTCCATCCTTGAAGCTTGGGCTGCCTCTACATCAACTACTCTCACACTCTTGGCGCTCAAGGCTTCCTCTAGTTTGTTAAAATTTATTTATTTCAATTGTTTAGTTCTTCATTGGGTTTGTATTAAAAAAAACCATCCTTTTCTTCCTCACTTTCATTTTGGGTTTCTTGCTACAACCATAGTAAAAAAGCAAGCTGTACGAAGGTGATCTAGCCTACCTTAAAACGACTAGTGGGTTTCTTGCTACAACCATTAAAAAGTAAGATGAAGTATAAATCTCTCAACGGTTGAGTTGGGAGCGGAGACGTAGGCTTTGGTTTAAGCCGAACTCCGTTATCAAATTGTGTCTTGCCCCTTTTTATTTCCACTGCATTTATAAATTGTTTTTAAGTTGTTAATTATTTTACAAAGGCAATTCACCCCCCCTCTTTCCGTCACTCTCCGACCCAACAGTTAAGTCCTATTCAGGTTGTGCCTAAGAAAATTAGTGTTACTATTGTTAAAAATGATAAATATTAGTTAGTTCCAATGAGGGTGAAAAATAGTTGTCTTGTGTGTATTGATTATAGGAAACTAAATCAGTCCACTTGCAAGGACCATTTCCCCCTCCCGTTTATTGATTAGATGCTTGACAGAATAGCTGGGAGGACACACTATTGTTTCTTTGATGGATTTTCTAGATATTTTCAGGTTACTATTCCTCTAGAGTATCAGAAGAAGACAACATTCACTTTTCCATTCAGTACGTGTGCCTACCGAAGGATTCCATTTGGACTTTGCAATGCCCCAGGTACCTTCCAGAGATGCAAGGTTAGTATTATTTATAATTTTAGTGAGACCATCATGGAGGTATTTGTGGATGATTGTACAGTGTATGGGTATTCATTTGATGATTGTGCCTAAATTTCGAGAAAGGTTTTGAATCATTGTATTGAGAAGAATCTGGTCTTGAACTTGGAAAAGTGTCATTTTATGGTAGAGAATGGAATTTTCTTAAGGAATGTAGTGTCAAAACAGGTGATAGAGGTTGATATATCTAAGGTAGATATTATTTCATCCTTACCATATCCTTCCTGTGTGCGTGATGTTATATCTTTCCTTAGGAATGCAGAATTTTATTGGCACTTCATCAAAGATTTTAGTAAGATTGCTCTTTCTATGTCATGACTACTTCAAAAGAATTCTGATTTTGTGTTTGATGATTCTTACAGTACTTCCTTTGATGAGTTGAAGAATTATCTGACCACTCCACGGATCATACACCCCTAAGGTGGGAGCTTCCTTTTGAGCTTTTGTGTGACGCCTCCAACTTCGCAGTTAGAGTTGTGTTATCTCAGAGGGTGGAGGGATGTTCACATGTGATTGCATATGCATCGAGGATACTAGATTCTACCCAATAAAACTACAAAATAACAGAAAAGGAGTTTCTTGATGTTATATTTTCTTTAGATAAATTGCATTCTTATTTATTGGTCTCTAATGTAGTTGTTTTCTCTAACCATGTAGCTCAGAAGTACCTCTTGAAGAATCTGGATGCAAATCCTATGCTAATATGATGGATGATCCTTCTTCAAGAATTTTATATTGAGATAAATGACAAGAAGGGTTCATAAAACCTAGTGGAAGACCACATGAGTAGGATTACTCAAACTCTAGGGGATAAAACCTTGGACCAGGTACCACTTTAGGACACTTTCCCCAATGATCATCTTTATTCCATCTCAGGTATGCATCCTTGGTATGCTGATTTAGTGAAATACCTCGTTTCATCTTAAATCCCTACAAATTTAAGGAAGCATAAAGTCTAAAAATTAAATAGTGGATCTAGATTTTATGTGTGGGGTAATCCCCACTTATGGCGCATGTGTAGTGACCATGTTTTTAAGAGGTGTGTTATTGATCATTAGTTTGAGTATGTTCTAAAATTCTTTCATACACTTGCCTGTGGAGGTCACTTTTCACCCCAATAGATAATTAGGAAAGTTTTGGACTCTATATTGTATTCCCAGAGTTTATTCCATGATGCTCATGTGTTTTGTAAGTCGTGCTCACATTTCCAAAAAACTTGTAACATTTCTAGGAGACATGAGATGCCCCAACAACCCATACTATTCTATGAGATTTTTGATGTATGGGGCATCGATTTTATGGGTCATTTTCTTAGTTCATTTGGGTTTTTTTATATTTTGTTTTTTGTTGATTATGTGATCAAATGGGTGGAGGATAAGGCCACCAGGACTTATGATTATCATGTTATTGTGGACTTTATCAAAGAACAGATTATTTAAAGGTTTGTAGAACTGAAGGCCATCATCAGTGACCAAGGTACACACTTTGACAATTGGAATTTGGATTCCCTCCTTCAGAAGTATAGGGTGACACAAAAAACATCAACCCTATACCACCCCCAAACAAATGGCCAGGCTGATGTTTCAAATAGGGAGATGAAACATATTTTGGAGAAAACTGTGATGCCAAAAAGGAAGGATTGTAGAAAGCGCTTGGATGATGAATTGTGGGATTATAGGAGAGAATACAAGACCCCCATCGGTATGCCCCCATTTTGGATTATTTTTGTGAAAGTGTGTCATCTCCCTCCGGAAGTTGAGCATTGGGCTTATTGGGCTATAAAGAAATGAAACATGGATTTGGCCCAAGTAGGAATCCAAAGGAAGATGAAAATTCAAGTGCTTGAGGAGATTTGATTGTCTTCATATGATAACTTAAGGCTCTAAAAGGAAATATCAAAATCAGATCATGAAAAAATGATCCAGAAAAGATAATTTCAAGTTGGATGGAAAGTATTGCTCTATAGTTCATGACTGAAGATGATGCCTAGTAAATTGCATTCCAAGTGTTTAAGTCCTTGTGTTGTGACTAATATTTCTCCTTATGGTTTAGTGGATATCACACAAGAGGACATAGTAAGGGTTTTTACAGTCAATGCGAAATGTTTTAATAAATACATTAATGAACTTCCTACTGATGCAGTGGATTTCATCACACTGCATGACCCCATCATCACTTGAGCATATCAGGATATTCCGAACCCTTTTGCTTTTTTATTATTTGTCCAATTTATAATTATACATTTCATGTGCATATATCATCTCATGGGTTCACATTGAGGACAATGAAATATTTTAAGGGTGGGCTAGGGAACCTTTTAGTTTAGTAATTTCAATTGTTTTCCTATTTTACAATGATTTTCGAAACAATTGTGTGTTTTTCAAATTTTATTTGATTATTTTTTAATTTTTTGGGTGTTTTTTGAAACTTTTGAGTGAGAATTATTCTCATCACCATTTTGAAATCCATATCAATAAGTGAAACAATTTATCCCATGAAACTAAGATTAAATGAATGCTAAAAATGACTTTATTTCATGTTCACATATTTAGTAATTTCATGCAAAGTACTCTAAATTTTGAATCCCATGCCACATCTCACTGTCTTTATATTTGAAATCACTTTCCGGTGAGGATTATTAACCATTATTTTCATATTCTTTACATTTACCTCACTTCTTGAGAGAACCAAACCATGCTTGATTTAACCAGAATTTGATTTATTCTATTCAAAACTTCGGGTTTAGGTACTTATGTTTTAAAAGATTGAGGAATTTTTTGGTATTAAAGCACCTATTTCAAAGAATCATTTTTATAATTTCCTAGTTTGAACATTTAAACTTTTTATCCCTTATAATCCATGAACATTATGTTAGATTATCCAAATTACAATTAAATTTTCCCTATCCAACCAACTCTTGAAGTGAAATTTCATAATCTAGTTGAACTTAAGTGTGGGGGAAGCTCTCTTGTGTTGTGGTACCACATTTTTTGATCCTTTGGGTGGAAAATTAAATTATAAAGAGATGTATTTGCTGCTGAAAAAAAATTGTTGAAATTATTCCATTTATAGAGCATTCACGATAAAAGAACTTTTTCCTTTCTAGTTCTTCTGATGAAGAAATATATTTATGAATATCTGGAGCTTTCACGAAAAACTATGCTTGAGAGGATTGATATTTTTGTTTCTGAAATTATGAATGGTGTAAACCTTCCATGATTTTTCATGATGATGGAGCTTAATTGATTCTAATAGGAGTGATGAATAGACCATACTTGATTGAAAATTATAATAATGCAATTTTTCTTCAAAAAGAGTCAACCCCCCCCCCATTCGGCCTCAGATTTTTTAACATCTAAATCCTACCAACTGAAAGCCACAAAACAACCCTGAATCATCCTCATGATAAACATATGTCCTTCATTCACATCAGTTGGTGATGTAGGAATTTATCAAGCCTATGGTGACCCTTATATGAGTTTGGATGAGAAAGACATTGCTGAAAAATTGATATTTGTGTGATAAGAAAAAATTCAAGTCAGGTAAGTGTTTTCTGCATGACAGGATAAATGAAGTGAAAATATATTAAATAATATAAATGGATAACTTGAAATAATATTTTTTTATAGCATGATATCTTTTGTTTCTTGGTGTGAAATTTTTGGATCTCAAGGATATGTGTTTTAAAATTTGTTTTGATTTGATATTGATGTCTACTTCTCACAATTTTTCATAATACATGATATAAGGTTTTTCCCATGAGTGCAAAAGGGTTAGTGTCGGAGAGTTGATAAAACAAAAATTTATTGAATATTTTGTTAATAATAAATTATATAATTTCCTCACATTTTGGTAACTATGTTCATTTATGAAATATTTGTAATCAGGTCATTCTTTTGAAAAATTTATGAAAATTCTATTTTTACCCTTTAAAAATTCACTGCATTATTTAAAGCATAAATAATTTTATTTTAATTATTTGAAATTAGTATTTTGAAAATGTATTATTGACTTTATTTTCTAAAACTTTTATTCAGTACGTATGAGTAAAATCATGCATTTGGTTGGTGGAAATGGGCCATGAAGTCAAAGTTGGGATGGACTCGCAAGATTGAACATTGGTTCTGTATTTGGGTAATAACATCTTCATCCATGATTGTATTAGTCTCAACTTTTGCAAGGATGTCTAGGATACATTTTATCAGAAATCATCCTTCTATAAGGAAAGATGGTTCATACGTTTTGGTGGTCAAATTGGAGGTACAATTTGGATTAAAATATTAGGCCTAGATTCCCCATTCACACTTGAAACCACTTTGAACCTAGCCTCCCCTTCAATCTATAAGTTGGTGTTTTTATAATTTGGAGGGGTTGGGACGTGAATTAGGATATTAATGGAATATTATAATTGGTTTCACTAAATTTATCCAACCATTGTAATAGGGGTGGCTCTTGAAGCAAGGATCCCCTCATCGAAGCCTTCTTCTTCCTCTTAATTTTGAAATGTTTTCATTTTCATAATAAACTTATTTGTTCTTCTTTTATTTCTTATATTTTATTCTATTTTTTTAAAATTTATTCTTCCAATTATCTTCCTAATTGTTCTGGAATCAATAGTAGAAATGATATTGGGTTTTACCCTTTCTAAACCTTTTCACATGAAAAACGTTTCTACGATTACTACACCACCCATGGAAGAGTAGTTCTTTTTAGTAATCAATATACCTATAACCTCATTAATTTATTTATTTTGAATCAATGAGCAACTTTAATTCACTTAATATGATCTATTAATTGAGTTTTCAATTTAAATGAAACTAATCAAGCAATTTAACAATTGACACATAAATACGCGAGGTTGAGATTTGTGTAAATTGTGAGAGTGTGATCTTAATTGGTAATACAAAACCTCAAGGGATAAACTTTTAGAGTTCAAATATAATCCCAAAAAATAATTAATCTGCATTTACATAGTGGATATGTGATCTAATTAACCACTAACCATAAGCTAACCTAACAATTTTAATCAAAGAAGGGTGGTGTGATTGCATGTTCCGAAGCTTGCCTAGGGTTTAAGTAATTTCATCATTGTGGTTAATTTAACTCTCATAGGGTTCTAGGGTTAACAAATTAGGGGATTATAATTAATTGGATTCTAATTTAAATGATAATGAAAAATAATTGAGTGATGATTTGGAGTTAGATCGATTATACCTTTTAAATATTTTTTAAAAAAACATATCTTCTTGTTGTGTCATTTTAATAGAACCTCATTTCAAAAATAAAAACAAAAAAATACATTCTTCTTCCAAAAACATTCTTCTAAATTTATAAATGATAAAAAAAACCCATCCTTTTAATAAGTTTTCTAATTTCCTTTTGTTTTATTTTCAACATACCTTTAATATGTTGTTAAATTTACTTCCTCCTTTGAGAGACAACCATGGTCAGCCACTCTACTACACCTAAGTACTCAACAATCACATATCATTTGAAAGAACCCACGACACCACATTTTAGTAATTAATGAATATAATTTTATTATCTAGTACATTAATAGAAATTGAAAAACTTTCAGAAACAATGTATGGGACACCTCTCTCTCTCTCTTCTTTTCCATCCATGTTTCTTCTTTATTTTATACATTTTATTGCCAATTACTAATAATGGGAATGATTTTTTACATACCTATTAATGTCCTTTTTATTTTCAAATGATGATATGCACCTTTCTATCTCATTAAACCATTTTATGAATATTTAAGTATTTTCGTTATGATGTTGGAAATTATAAAGGGACTTCATCTCAATTTTCTTTAATTGATTTATATTTTGATGTTATGAACCTGTATTATTTTATAAGGTGTATATATATTGTTCGTTTGAAATTTTATATCATGAATTTATTTCTTATCATGATATTTAATGTTTTTTAAAATTTCATTCTTTCATGGGGAATATGATTCGACTAATTACAATGTAGTAAGGGAATTCTTGACTCAATTTCCTTTCATTGATTTAAAATTCTACTTCATTGATTGTGTCATGATAATATTATGTGTGATATTAATTTTTATTATCTTATGTTTCTACTTGTTTTGTGTGGTTTTATAGAATATACACATAATATATTCATTTTATTAATGCTCACTTCAATGATATGTTATTTTTTAGGGACTCTTTAACTAAAAACCCTCATTTTAACTGTTATAAAGACTTACTTTATCAAACTTTATATTTCATTTCCATGATTTTAAAATTAATTTTGTGAAAGTATTTTTATATACATGATTTATTTTTTAAATATAATTTTATAATTTCTCCCAAAATTTTTCAAAAGGGGGTCTTTCAAAATTTTACATAAGGAAGTTTATTTAAAAAAATATTCATTTAATGTTTCCTTTTACAAAAGTCAAAAGGAATGTTTTTTTATTATAGATATGACATGAAGAGAATTTTATATCATCATTTCACCTTAATATTTTAACGCATACTTAATAAGTTTATATTCTTACTTTCAAATAAAATGTTTTCCATAGTACGTTCATAGTTTTTCAAAATGAGTGATTTCAAAATGAAAAGTTTATTTTCTTTAAAGAATGTTTTTATGATGCAAGATTTAATCATCTATGTTTATGTTATATCTCTCTGGAATTGTTTATGATTATGGATTCTTCCATTATAAATTAATTATGGTTGGTTCCATGATAAATCAAGGATGGTTGGAAATGTTATTAACTAGTGACAGGTGGTTATATAATAAACAAAGGATGGGTGGTTATGTTATAACTTCCAATGCATTGGGTACTCCAGAGTTAGAGGTTTTCCATATTTGTTACTCCATTTATAAGAGTGATATGGAAAAATATTTCCCAAGTTACCTCATATATTTTATATTCTTTCTAATGAGTTTTCAATGAAATCGAGTTATTTTCAAAAGGTATTCTAACGATATTTTTGAAAATATGATTTCTTTTTCTAGTTGAAAAGGTTTGTTTTCATAAAAAAAATTTACGGGTTTTCACTGGACTAATTTTTTACTGTATTTATATCCATTACTGAAATTTTTATTCTTGTCTAAAGTTTTAAAATGATTTTCATGGGGTTTAAGGAATATTAGGGATAAATATGTGACCAAGGGGAAAATTTTATATATTTTTCATAAAGATAAACCATATTTTAATGTTGAATAATTTTGATTGGTGAAAAAAATTGATACTAAATATAAGTGTCCACTTGTAAGGTATGTGTTTAATATGCATGATTTAGTACTAATTATATAAAACTTCATACTTAAAAGATCCTATGGATTTTAATAATGTGAATTATTGTTTAAAATCACTAGAATGTGTAATTCTTAAGGCGGGTTCCTCAGATAAATCTTTAGTTATTATAGTGAGAAAGGACAAATAAAAATCAAAAAAGTAAACTGGAAAGTATAACCCTAAGGGAACCTTCAAAAAGTCCTTTTAAGAAACCAAAGATAAATAAGGAGATCATAAAAAAGTAGGCTATTTTCTTCTCATATGGCATAAATTTTTTTTGATATACCATAACAAAATAATAGTTTACTTATACAAAGATTAGATATATCCTTTATTGGATATTAATAATAAATAAAAAATATGAGGCTCAAATAATGCCTAGTTTTGGTAAGATAAGTCTTGGTTAAATAAAAATATAAACAAGTGTGAATATTATAACAAGTTTAATGTTTATAATCTTGTAAGAAAAAACTCTTTTAGATGTGACATGATTATTTATATATTATAATTTCCAAGAAAGCTTTTGGTATTAAAGGTGAAAAATCCATAAATATTATACAATTATTTAAAAAATATATGTGTGAACTATTTAAAGTATAAGATAGTGGTCATTTTTTATACTTCATGATATTACTTTTATAAATTTACGGAATATAAAAGTGAGTTGTTGAATATTCTAGATAATAAGATAAGATATGCTTTAGGCAGGTATGTTAAAGAATATATTAACCGAGAATTCATTAATCATTAAAATATAGAGTGTATTAATTCATAAAATCATATTTACTTATACATATTAGATCCATGTTGTTAGTAAAATGAGGATTGATGATAATTCTTATAATTATTTCAACTCCTCAATTTCCCTTTTGATACATGCTTCAAAAACTAGCTATGTTTACCCTTAACTATATTCCAACTATAATGAAAAGTGTATATAATATAAGTTATGACATAAATAAAATCCATTATGTCACAAATACATGTGTTTATATTTATAGTATTTTTTAAGGATAAGTCAAAAAACAGGCCTTAAGAAAAACATAAAGTGTATCTCAAATAATTATCCTAAATGTTTTTAAAGTTATTTTATAAATTCATAAGATAGAAAAGTTATAGTAAACCCAAATTCTATATTTTTATAAAAGGGTGCATATAAATTTTTAATATGGTGGGACAAAGATATAGTTATATAAATTCAAGGCTCAAATTTTATAGGTATCTATCGAAGGGATAAGTTTTATACGATCTCATGAAAGGAATGTTTTAGAGACACATATTGTGTAGAAAAGATAAAATCAAAGATAAATGATTTTATAATCACCAATTAGGTTATATATTATTCATTAATAATAAATAATCATTTTCCTATAAGTCTTAAATAAAAGAAAAATAATTTATAACTCATGATTAATCATGAATTCATAAATAGATTCTATGTTCCAAAATCAATTCGGAATTTTGGTGATTTATCAAATTGAAATAAATACCTTTTTGTTAGAATGTATATTAAATAGATAATTGGATATGGATGGTAATTTTTTTACTTATAAATAAATATTGGTTATTGAATTCTTAATATCAATCAATGAGTCAAGTGTGTTGAAACCTTTTCACAAATAAAGATGTTGAAATCAATTTGAATTTATATTATCAAGAAAATATTACCATGACTATTATAAAATGATAAAAGGATCCATATATGTATCAAAATAAATAATTAAATCATATATTTATTATATTTTCATGATTCTATAAGAGGTTAGTGGGACCATCATAGTTTTCCAAGAGAAATATATTGATAAAAGTTGGAAAATAGTTATTAGTCCTATAATTAGTTAAGACTAAGTCAAAAATTACTGCTCCAAATAATAATAGAAAGTAGAAACCCAAGTACAGGGGGAAAATATCTATTGAGGTTGATATATTGGTTTCATAGACTAAGTTAAAGTAAATATACAGATAAGATATTGAATAATACAAGTATGAACAATTCAAGAGAGTTTTTTTTCAAATAGCACATGGCATAATTCTCTCTAATATAATGTGTTTAATACATAGGAGGAGATTAAAATGATGAGTAGTACTCTATATGATTCATTGATGGATATTTCACATATATGATGTTATATACTAGATTTAATATTTACAATACATACATTATGATAGGAAAATATAAAATAAATCTAGAAGAACTAAACAATGACTATATTAAGAAGTATCCAATAATACTTGATAAATTACAAAAGATATGTACCAAGTAAAATGAGAAGAACGAATGATAGTTGTTATATAAGACCCAAAGTTTGATATATTTCTCTATATTATGTTATTTTTTGGGTATTTAATGCTTGGGTTGGATTCCATGGAGCGTTAAGATGAGGAATTCGAACTGAATTTGGAATTTAGTTGCACGAGGCAGTTCACTATATGAATTTATATTCAAGGAATGAATAGTTTTTGGTATATTCGATAGAGATATGATATTTGGCCATTAGAAACAAGAATAATATTCATATCATGATTGGGTTTTGTGATTTAATGGAAAAGGTGCCTTAAATTTTCATGGTTCAGCTACCTCAAGAGTTCATTAAGTGACCTATTCTTTCACACTATGAATTTTATCAATTCTAGACAACTCTTTTTGTTGTAGTACCCCTTTAGTTCCCATAAGTCTCCCATTATTCCACTCAAAAACCAGGATTCCCATAAGAAATTTTGGTGATCCTATTTCTTCTATATATTGATTCCAATAGATCATCGAGCATTAAACCCAAGGAACAAAAGTTAATAATTTTGGTTCTTCTTCTCCTTTATAATATATTTTTTTATTTTGGTATAAACCCCGGATTGGGGATTTATTTCATTGAAATGTTTTATTAGCCTTTTTTATATATATTCTTTAGGACTCATTAAAAAAAATTAAAATGGAGCTTAGATCTGCAAATCATGGAATAATTATTATAGTTGAATGCATTGGAGGTAGGTAGACTCTCCCTCATTCCACTTTCTTTAATAATGTGAAGTGTCTTGTTTTCTAAAGAAAGTTATCCTAAGTTTTTTTTGGAAAAATCATTCTAAATTCCTATTAAAAACTCTATTCTTGGATGATCTTTGAACCTTGGTATTTGGGTGATTCCTATAACATTTCCAATAAAATGATTTTATGGAAGTTAAAAAAAGAGGTTTTTGAGTGTGATAACTTGGAATGAAAATGGTTAGAATGTATTCATATGA
The DNA here is from genome assembly GCA_963277665.1 of Viscum album. Classification (NCBI taxonomy): domain Eukaryota; kingdom Viridiplantae; phylum Streptophyta; class Magnoliopsida; order Santalales; family Viscaceae; genus Viscum; species Viscum album. The sequence continues at coordinate 368,714,063 of OY728144.1, forward strand.
ATATAAAAAGGGACATGTGGGTAATATATGGCCAATTTTTCAATTATGGGGAACCTTATATTTTATCACCAGGTGATGAATTGGGAATGCAGGTATATGTTTCTTCTCATGAGTAACACTATTCAGAATACCTACTAAGAAAAGAGATGCATTGTGTTGTGTGTTTCATGGGTGTGTGGGTTTATGCCATGAGTATGTTTTAGTGTGGGTTCTTCCACTAGTTTATGTATATGTATCTTGATATTTTGTTTCCATACGTCCTACCTATTGTATATTATAAATGTGAGCTAACATATTCTTATATTATTGTCATGTGTGGGAAGTCAGGGGGATTTCCTACTGGTTCGATATGAAAACCACATGTATATGAACTTTGGTGAATATGAAAATGATTTTTATCATGATATAATAATGGTAATATTTTATAATTCACCAGTATAGAATCTTGATGTTGTGGTATCAGTTTCTTGGAGCTATATCATGGTAATGATTGTGTGACAGAGTATGGAGCGGTTCCACCTGGGTTTCTTGAGTTATGCATGTTTTGGGATTATATAATTTTCCTATGTATTAGCTTCTTATACTACTCTAATTATCATCTTATTATTATTCTAGATTTTTTATAGGTTTTATATATTGTATCATGTTGTGTCTCCTCGTTTTAATATTTTATATGTTGTTTACTTTAGGATAAATAGTCCCATAGGATTTAGTAATTCTCTTGGAATTTAATACCAGCCTTTGTTGTATGGGGCATCACTTAAGGATAGTGACATCTATATCTCACTCAAGACAATGAGTTTTCTTAAGGATATTACAAATTTTATCATTGTTTTATTGTTCATCAGTTGGGATGGTATCCATAGATATATGATGTCTAAAAACATTAAATTTAGATCATAAAAATCATAGCTAGTCTCATTATGTTGAACTTCATGTTACCAAGGTGGTTTGGGTACAAAGAGTTTTGTTATGAACATATAGAAGTGTTAACAAATTATCTTAATGTGATTTTCCAATGAGAATTTGGTATCATTAATTAGTAAAGAGACTTCCCATTAGGAATTTATCATCCATTATTATTTCATGACTTATGATTTTGGAATTTGTTTACCCTGATTTTTCTTGTTAACCTATGATATACTATATAACCTATGATAAGAAATATATGTGGTGATTGGGTGTTAAATGTCTCTGTAGTTATAAAAATATACCTCCAGTCAGGAGACTTAAAAACCAATAAGTGGAAGTGGCTGATAAATTGGTTCCACTTAAAGCATAGGTGACCCAATAGCTTTTTTGAAGTATCATGCAATAATTTTAGTCTAGTTTTTAGGGAAATTGAACTAAGGTAATTCAAAATACATAACCTATTGATATTTCCGGGGGATTCAAAGCATGAGAAAGTAGAATCATGGATGAATAGAATGAAAAAGATCTTTGATTTACTTGGAACACTAGAAAAATTAAGGTTAATTTAGTGTTAATAATTCCTAATGACATGGAGTGACAATGGTGGGACTTATCTATTCAAGTTAATAATGATAATGGCATTACTAGGGAAGGATTTTAGGAATTATTTAACAAAAAATTATATCCATATAACATATGTGTATTGAAATTAATGGATTTATTAGATATAAAACTTGGAATTCTTATGTGTATCAAAAAAACAGACTTTTTTAATCATTAGAATATATTTGTTGGTAGAATTCAAAGCTCATATCGATTATTACACCTAATATTAAACCTTCACATCCCCTGATCGTAATATTCATTTATTAAAAGGGTATTTGGATATGAATGCTGGAAGTTTATGGCCTTTTGTGAAAGAAAATAGAAAAATCTATCACCAGCTGGTGGTAATGAGCTTGGGAACTGTCGATGAAACTAAAAATAAAAGTCTTCCTATCATATTAAATTGATACCCCGATTCGATTCCGCGTTATTTATCTAGGTTTCCATAAGAATAAAAAATAAAATTTTATATCTATCTAATTTTGGGAAAAAGTACTACTTCACTACCATTATACATAATGTCGCCAATGGAATTATGGTAATTAAATTTCAATTTGGAAGAAATGGAAAGCAAGGGCTTCATTAGACTAAGTAAACCACCTTGGGGTTGCTCTAGTGTTATTCATAAGTAAGTATGATTATTCACTTTGATTATGTGTTGACTATCATAAACTAAATCAAGTAACATTCAAGAATAGATTTCATTTATAACACCACAAGATTTTAATATATGATTACCTTTAAATAAGTCAATGTGCTCCACATGTAACACCAAACTTAAACAAAACCATCATATATTTAGATAAAATATAAATATTTAAGTATAATTATTATAATATATCTATTGAATTAGTGGGAATGAATAGGGGTAACCACTTTGTGAAATAAATTTATAAATAAAATAAATTCAACTTTTAATATGAATTAAATTCATTTATTTTAACTAAAATGAATTATAAGATCATTTATTGTTTAGAAAAGTATTTTTTCTAAAAATTACCTTTTTATAGGATATGAATTTTTATTTCTATAATTGTGTGATTAATGATGATAAATTATGTTTGATATTAAAAATTGTATGATACCAATTTATCTAATAAATTATATGAAATAATAATAACAATAGTTAATATTTGAAAATGTCATTTCAAAAATATGATTTTTTATCATATTTTTGTTTTCATTCAAAAATAGAACTTATAAATTTTAAATTTTAAATTTGAATAAATTACGATTACTTCAGTATTTATAATAAAAATATTATCCTATGATAAATTTTTGGGATTTTCTAATATAATTGGCTTTTAGGAGAATAGTGAAAAAATAACAACATTTCTGAAAACTGTCACTTTTATGACAATATCATAATATAAGAATGAATTAAATGTTTTTGAATCATTTTTATATAAAATAAATATTTTTTTAATAAAAATAAATTAGTTAAAATTACTATTTTTTGTATATAAAATCCATGTAAATCATTTTGGAAACATAAGTAATATTTTATTCTAAAAACTGTTTTTTTATTCGCTTATATTAAAAATTAATTTTCATCACATATAGATATTAAATATATAAAAATTAGTTTCATATTTTAGATCAAAAAAATTATATTATTTAATAATTTTAATTTCAATCTTTTCATTAATTTATGATTGCTAAAATTAAAGTTAATGACCATGATAATGGTCAAGCTATTATTTTAAAAGAATTATTTTATTGATATTGTGTAATTTTTATATAATAAATTAAATTAATATATTCTAAATTATAGATAAATTTTTATTTTTAAACACAGTTATAATTATATTAACACACATTTAATTGGTAACTACTACAAAAAAATATGAAGAACACATAATGGTTAAAACGCCTTTTAAAAAATTTGTTTTTCTATTTTTAAAATGTTTTAATTTGAAGGATAATTTGTTATTTTTAAATTAAATCAGATTAAATATAGATTAAATACAAGTTAAAAACACAATAATTTGGTAATAGAGGTTATTATATATTTTTAGAAAAACATAAATTACACTGTTAAAAACTAGTTACCAAGGTAGAAAAAATGGTAAAAGTAAAAACATAAAATAAAATGACTTCCAACATATTTAAAACATATGTGGAAATATATATTTGAGAATTTAAAGACAGAATATCACCCCAATAATCCATTATTCATTTGTTTTGGATTATTTGACACCTAAAGAGTGTAATGATATCATTGAAACATAAAGGGTGTTCTCTAAAGTTTCATTTTCTTCACTCATAAAAGGGGACAATTCGTCCCCTTCATGTCACACTCATTATTTCAAATTTCTTCCTAAATATCTTTCATTTTTCTCATCCTATAATCCTATTTTATTTTCATAATACTCTAGTTGACATAAGTTATCTTGATCCCTTCATTTCCAAGGATAATTTCAAGAGAAAGTTCAAAGTATCAAAGTGTGTATTACTTACTCTTTACCATTTTTGCTTAATATTTCTCCTACAAATATACCCTAACCATAGTAATATAATTACATAAATATCATTATTAAACTGAATTTTTATTATATTAATGGAACAACCTATTTTTATTCATTTCTAACTACTTAGATAAACAAAAGAATGATAATTGGGTGTTGTGTGGACAATAGCCACAACAAAGTAGTTTTTTTTCATAAACATTTTCAATGCTTTTCAAAACCAAAACAAAAATGATTCAAAAATATAAAAATATTTAAATCATATCATTATTATTATATTATAATTAAATTATACACTTCCTTAACCATACTAAACCATTGAGATATAGTGTGTTCGTGTTTGGGTTGGTTTACCCACCAACTTGAATAATGCTATAAAATTCTAGAAGGGATGCCTATGAGAACATGAATACTCATATTATTATCAGTTAATAGAAAAATAAATATATTTTTTTCTCATTAATGGTTATATTAAGTATTTAACTCATTATTAAAATAACATCTTTGATCGCTAAAATCACTGAAATAAACTGACACCGACTTAACTTTCATAGAAAAATAAGAAAAAACAAATTTATTAAAAAAAATTCATATGATAATGAATCGTATATATTAAATTAAATATATAGAAATTATATTCACAATAATTTATCTAATAAATTTAATTTCATTATTCAGGATGTTTACAACATGCACAGAATAAATCTGAAACAAGGTAAGGGTTGTCATCTTACATTCCTCTCTTTGAGACTGTTTGGTATTATGAACTTAATTTCATCTATGTGGTTTACATAATTACTATTTGATATATCATATATTGAATTATATTTTAATCATTACATTTTAATTTTAATTACAATCCCTTTCTTTCAATGTATTTTGATTAAAATATTACTCAATCCACATGGGTTTTCTTGGTCTCAATTCCGATTCTTTATAACATGTTACATGTTATGTACCATGTTTCCTTTTTATGGTTATCTATTGATTTAATATCCCATGAATTTTCTATAATTTATTTCATTTTAATTTAAAGGATAAACTAATCCAAAACAATTACTTTTTTAAAATTCTAGTTTTACACGATTGTTACCTCAATTGTAAGAGTTTTCAGTAACTCGATTTTATTTCATTGAGTTATGATTTTTCACTTGAAATTACTTCCCATAATATGTGTGCATTATAACCTTTTATTATATTATTTTTTATTCTATAATGTTTGAAATTTTTACCACATAAACACCTTTTAAAATTATTCATGCTTTATAAAGGTTATCTCAGTGATCCCTGGTGATTGTGAGTTGTTTGCGCATCTAAGAGGCATCAATATTCACTTCTATACATCAATTTCACATGATGGTCGAAACCAGTCATCAGATTAAAATAAAGGTAAGATATTTGAATAAGTGAAAGGCTTTTCTGCATTCTCTAGGTTCTCGGGTGGATCTTTCCTCTTCTCAAATAATAGGGTTTCGCAAAGGATCACAAGAAAGGGTGTGATGGATTGTTTTTTGGGTTTTGGATGGAGAGATTTCAGAATGAATGGATCTGTGTAAGCACCCTTTTATAGAACGTGTTTCTTTCAAAAAAGGGATGAAACCCTAGAAGGTAGTAGATCTAATATATTTTTTAACTTTAACTTGGGGCTTTTCTGAATTCAAATGTGTATCTCCTGGTCGTGGGTATTTCCACCTTCTTTTCCCTTCCGTGGAGCTGAAAGGCAGAGCCTAGAGTTGGGGGTCGATCAATTTGTGACCTGGTATATTATGAATCCATGAATGGATCTTGAAATTCAACTTGAATGAATTATAGGATACCTTTGTGTAGGTATGGATTAAGATTCATGGTTTAAATTAGGTTCTACGGCACCTTGAAATCTTTTTTGATATTGTTTCCGTGATAGGTACTCCAATAAGGATGGATTCTTCAACTGAATTAGTTCATTTTGGACACTTCGTAAGGGTTCTGGTAGAATTTGATTTAAGTGAAATGTAAATTGACAATGTGGCCCTCTCTATACCCAAGTAGGAAATATACCTCATAATTGAGTTTGAAAAAAGGCCATTGTTTTTTGATTTATGTCAAATGATAGGGAACTCTAAATCTGATTGTAAGAAGTAACTCCACTATCCTAAATGTCATATAAATGGTCATGACTTATAGATTTGTCGCAGAAAGGAGAGTAATGTCGATGCATAGGAGAATATGGTTTTTCATCACCCAACTGGAGGAACTGTTCATGCTTCTACTCTCATGAATTTGTATCAATCTTTTGTATAGGAGGCTAATCATCACTCTGTCTCAAAGACTTCTAATCATTTAAGTGGCCAATCGATTGTGATTGTTGATGGTACTCTCTCCACCTCAAATCATCGATATGTCAAGGGTAAAATCAAGAATCCTACTCCCACATTTAATGTGAATGGTTTAAATTATTCTTTCAAGAAGAATGGTAAACCCCTTATGTCATGGGCAGACCTGGCTGAAGAAAGTTTTGATGCTACGATGAGAATTTCCTTTAAGGATGTTCTGACTAGAGAACTAAGACATGGAAATGAGGATGACGAGTTAGAGTATAGTCTAGCTGAAATGGAGGCTACATCTCAAGAAAATGTGGACTGCAACTATTGGAAAGAAAATATTATTTCATCTAAAATATGAAAAGGAAAAATCTAATCTAATTTTGTTCAAGTTAAGTCCAAAAAAATTCCCTTTAGTGAGCAAGGTATGATGAATAGCTATATGGATTTTAATGAGAAATCTCCTGATTCTCATAGTCAATTTTCTACTAAATCAGTGCATATGAGAACAAACCTCCCTTTGTGTGCACACCCTAGTCCGAACATGAACTTTAATCCACTTGCATTGAGGCATGTTTCCTCAGTTGCTAATGTGGGAAAGGTCTATAGTCCTGAAAACCCTTATGCTCCTATTTTGAGTCGTGATGTTGTGATAAATAATGAGATCTCCACCAACTACTTCCATACTCTTGTTAAATATTTAAGTGCTACAATTCCTCCACAAGGTACTGATAGGAATTCATTTCATGTTCAAGGCAACGATTCTAATGCAGGTGTTGGATCATTTCTTGTAAAAAGAAATGGATCAATAGTTGTGTTTATATCTTTCATGTTCCTGCTAACATTGGTATAGATAATGATTCTTTGGTCTAAATCATGTCAAGAAGGATAATACATCGTCTATGAAAGCAAAGTCATCCTTGAATATTAGTACCCACAACTCTTTTGAGCTACTTGCATCAGGAAGTAGTGAGAAGGATACTCCAGCTAATCAAAATTCCCCATGAGTTGATTATGCCACAAGAGTTGAATCAAAAAAAAAATAGGCTCGGTTGATGATAGATTTAAAATGATAGAGATGGACCTTGGATGCAGGTCAAAACATGGATACGAGGTACAAATCCTCACGGTCGTGGAGGACATGCACCATATCAAAGCATGACTACCTGTTTTGTGTTGGAATTGGGGATTACCTCGTTGGTTTAAGGTTCAAAACATTCCAATCGGTTTCAAATGGGTTTGTTCGTAGAACTGGAAACATCTAATGATTCTATATCCATTTGGACATACTTTCCAAATGTTGGTGCTCATTAGTTGTAGACCAATGAGGCTTAAGAATTTGCATTAGTCGAGAGGATGGGAGGTCGAACTCATCACACCTTTTTTAGGGGAATTATTGTCTACACCGGGACTCTCTCTATAGATTTAAGTTATGTTCATGAATCTTTATTACATTATCAAGTATGAAAATGAGCTTTCCTTTAGATCTGACAATCAATGATTGATACGTATGAGATTTAGAGAGTATTTTATATGTATTTGAGGTTCATCATCGATAGAGAATCATCCGTATTTGTTAGATATTCTTAGTCAATGGTATCCTTCAATACATTATATAGAGATCTCGTGGTCATTATGATAACCATACTGGTTTTAAATCCACTCAGTGGGGCACTTGATGTTTATTGTCGTTCAGAAGGACATGGGTTATTTCAGAGTTGGGATCGTACCCACATATGGGCTACCTACGTATCCTTGTTTAGAAAATGAATCAGAACCCACGTAGTTTGATTAAATAAGTATAAGGTGTGTTCATGGTTGATGGCTCAAAGAAAGATTTCATGATTACTTTTATGCTCTAAGCTCACGTGAGTCATGCTCGGTGTGAGAAAACAGAGGTATTGGTAAAACCGGACAATTGTTCCATGAAAGATTCAATCATGAGAAATAATGTGGGGATTATGTATGTATGAATGCCTAGATAGATGAGGATTGGGATTTACTTTAGGGAAGAAACCCAGAAACACGGTCCATAAAGGTATATGTGCTTTATGGAGATTTGGATACATAACTTAGGGATTACTTCTGAGAAGGATACCCAAATTATAGGGGACTTATAATTGGGTTTTACTCCTGATATGGAAGCTCAAATAAAAAGTAAATTAAGACTAGTTAATAGAAATTATGACTGGGTCTTATTCCTGAGAAGTAGGCCCAGATTAAAGGGATTTATGACAGGGGATTATTCTTGAGATGGAGGCCCAGGTTAAAGGGAATTATGACTGGGGATAATTTCTGAGAAGGAGGCCCAGGTTAAAGGGAATTAGGACCGGGGATTATTCCTGAGAAGGAGGCCCAGGTTAAATAGAATTATGACTGGGGATTATTCCTGAGAAGGAGGCCCAAGTTAAAGGGACTTGATAACTAGGGCTTATTCCTGAGAAGGAGGCCCAGGTTAAAAGGAATTATGACTGTGGCTTACTCCTGAAAAGGAGGCCTAGGTTAAGGATATTTGGGAACTTTGGGCTTACTCCTAAAGAGGATACCCATGAATTAAGGGAATTTGAAGACTAGGGATTACTCCTAAGGAGGATTCCTAGGTTAGGGGATTTGGGAACTGGGGCTTATTCTGGAGAAGGAGGCCTATATTAAGAAGATTTGAAATTGGGGATTACTCCTAAGGAGGATGCCAAAATATAAAGAAATTAAGATTGGGGCTTACTCCTAAAAAGGAAGCCCAAATTAAATATCCTCTTATCATAAAGTATGAGGTTGAATGAATGAAATCTCTAACCTTAGTGACATGAATACATGTAAATCACTAGGTTTTCAGAGATGTTCCATAGAATTCCTTTCAAATAAGGAACCCAATAGGGGAACCATGTCCAAAATGGATTTGAAGAGTGTTTTGAAGGATGAATCTTGAATAGGAGAGGTGGATTTGAAGAAAACAAGTGAATAGGTAGGAGGGGCACCCAAAAAGAGAGAGGCACACAAGTCCTGTGTGGGCGTGCAGGTCTTGGTCGCACAGGTATACCTGCACGACACATAGATACCTGCGCGACGGTCAACCCATAGGGTAATACTTTGGCGAGACTTGGATCAAGCCCTTAGTATTATCCTTATGAGATTCCAAAGGAGTGGTGTGTAGGTTATGATGAAGGGATAAATAGGCACACAGGTGTCTTCATTTCCCTTAATGGTTTAGACACTTTAGGTGCACAGGTGTTGATGAATTTCAACACTTAGGCCTTGTTTCCCGGGTTTAGATCTTCCATTCTAGGTAAGAAATTACCATAGAAGTGTTCGGAAAACTTCCAGAAGAGACTAGGGTTCCGAAAGCTGAAATCCAAGTTTCTGGATTTTTTGTCCTCAAAATGGGGGCCCACAAGGGGTATTTATAGGCTGCTGAAGACCCCTAGAGAAAATTAAATAGGGCGTGCAGGTACCCTGCACAACCATCTTGGAACCTACGCGGCCCATGCTAAAGAAAATCCTTATTCATGCCTTTGTCAATTTTTGATGTTTTTTCAAAGGATGAATCACATTATGCTAAGGTATTCCCCCTTTTTAGTTTTTTAAACTCTGTTATGGAAAGGAGCATCAACAAAAGTCCCCCCTCAGAGTTGGATCCGAAAGGAAGGAGGATGTGACTCTGAGGTAAAGAAGAAAACCAAGGAATGGTGGCGCGTAGGTTCTGAGTGCGCAAATATCGGCGCGTAGGCTTCAGCACGCAGGGGTGCAGCCTAGCCTATATATATGTGGCCATTCACATGAAAAGCACCTGGCTCTCAAACATTTCTGCTCTTGCTTTGTAGGTTTCTTTCATCGCGCAGGTGGCTGATTTCTGTGGTTCATTTCTGTGTTCCGTGTCATGCCTCTTTAGAGGTATTTTGACCTGCGCTATGATACCTACGCACCAAAAACCTGTGCGACATAGTTACACCTACGTTCCAAAATTGTACTTGTGCACCTTAATGCCTTATCCTTTTTTTACTTTTATTCAGAAATTTTATGAAAAATCAACTCACTTAAGAGTTAATTATTCAACCTTTGTGCAGATTCAATGGCTCCTAGAAGAATCGGAACGGCTGATGAACTGGCAAGCAGGAGGATTGATGACATGATGAATGTTGTTGTCCATGATTACTATACTGTCTGCAATAGCACTCTCCCAGACTTGGCCAAGTACTTGAAGAAGTATCATCTTAAATTTCCAGAGAGTATCTACTTGCCTCTGTATGGGTATGGTCATTTGTAAGATGTCAACATTCCAGAGGCAAAGAACTATCTCCCACATTTTTGGTTTCAGAATTATACCAATTTTTCTTCAGCAAATATCTCAAGTGGAGGAGAATTTGCAAATACTGGAACGATGGAGAAGGCATATATGATGCATCACAGCCCTTGTGCACCATATTTGAAACATCACAAGCCTGAGCTATAACCACATTGTTATCCTTCAATCTTCTAAAATTCTCAGATGGATCAATCCAAAGGCTGGAAGAAGAGTTGGGACTTTCGTCCTGGAGGAGGTGTGAAGCCAACTTGGATGTGGTTATACTGGGTGCAACAAACCTGTGCAGAGTTTGTTGAGGATTTGAAAGGAGTTGTGATATATGAAGTTGTCTGGGCTGGGCAGACATATTTCTACAGGAGTGATGAGTTTGTGCTGGATATAATCAGTCGCTAGAGCCTAGAAATAATATTTCCCTCTGAATCATGGAGAAGTAGGCATCAATTTTTTGGATGTCTAAAAGATATAGGGGGATCCAATTATAGGCGACATGTATGATGAATTCATTCCCCCCAAGGTGACTTGGAATGATTCGAAGAAGACTCCAGCTTTGGCTCGAGAATTATTGAAAATATTCTACAAGCTCAAGAATTCCCAGACCTCTAAAACTCATTCCAGAAAGGATATTCATCTAGAGGAGTGTATGGATATGTTTATTTCCAGAAAGGAGGGGGAGTGTCACAACTGTACTCATCCTACTATTTGATCCAAAATAGAGAAGAGGGGTGCTTCTGGCACATTCTGACCGACTCTAGAAGCAGGAGAATTTGAGAAGTGGGGGTACGGAGTGAATCAGAGAATCCCAAAAAAGACCCATCTGGAAGGCTTCTTAGCCTTGTGGCTCAGTGTTTATCTACTGCCAGTCAGGGATTCGAAGGGTGGCGTCAGGACAAGGACCTTCGTTGTGGCGTCCAAGTTGGCTGAGAAGAAAATGGTTGGGTTCCCCACCCCCATTTTAGTGAAGATTCACGGGATCTTACTCCATGTATTTATGGGTAAGTCTCCTTTGAGAATAGCGAGACCATTCTGAGTTTTGTGGGGATGGATCGACACTCATTTCAAGACATATAATGTACAAAACCAAGTACGGATTCCTAGAAGTTCTTTCAGGCCATCAGTATAGGAATACTCTGGAATTGCTCTGTTAGCTCTCAACATCTATGATATGAAGGTGAGGCTGAGCATGTACAAGGAATTCAATTTCTTTTTTTATGGAAACCTGCCAACCGGGTGGTTTGTTGATGATGGAACCGCCGGTCTGGAATTGTGTCCATACATGATGGCCTGCAGAGATGGTGTACTGGCCACCAGGATTGATGGAGAGATTATATTTGAGGCCTATGCTCCATACAGATTTGCACGCCAATTCAAGTGTATGCAACAGACTATTGTATCCCCTCATGTGCATGTTAGGTCAGAGCAACATCTGATGGTTGCCCGACAACTATGGTTGCAGACATCTATGGAGAGGACTGGGGTAGTGTTTGATCTACCAGTTGATAAATCAGTGAGTAACTTGACTACATGGTATACTGAGAACTGGATAGCATCATACCCTGGAGGGGTGTTGAATCATCTAGTTTATCAGGTGGGGAAAAAGAAAAGAACTGTAGAGAAAGAAACCCTTACTCAGGAAGGTGACGCTTCCCAACCTGGAGCTGATTCACCAGGTTCCTCACCTAGGGTTGACTCTCCGGATTCCCAAGATGGGGATGAGGAGGCACAACATGTGGCAAAGCGGCCTCGTTCCATATATAATCCTCCTATCTGAATCAAAATACCAACTCCATCAACTCCTAGTGAGTTAATTCATTGGGGAAATTTAATCATCATTACTTTATAGATCAACAATTATTATTTTCTTATCCTCTATATGTAGTTGTAGGAGCTGGGAATAAGCTGAAGTCTAAGGTCGTAGGACCCTCCTTGTAGCCTTCTGGTACACATGTTGAATATTTATGACAAGAGGTTGTTCATACATGGCGGAGTTTATATTACAATACTGAAACCGCCTGGATGGATTTATGCGAAGGGCTACACATCCCAGGAATAGGAAATCTTCGGGCTTCTACTTATATCTGTTTCGAGGATAATCCCTATGAAGTGTGGGCTTACATCAAAGAGCTATATATTCTCATATATGCCATTGACAATTCCATTCCTGTCACTAAGCGGGTGAAGGAAATGATACATTGTGGTGCCATTGAGGGGACTGGTGGTTCCAAAGATGAGGAGTGTCACGATTATGTGGATTCTAAAGATGTAAGTTTTTTTCCTTATTTGTTTTGCAACTTGATTTCAGTCAAATATTTTTTACTCAAGGAAATTATTTTCTTTATCCTGCAGCTTGCAAATAAAGGAACTGATGAGGTTCCTTTACTAAAGTATAGCCCTAGTGTTACTGCCATCGGGGCTAATGAATCTACTCATGATCAAGGTGAGGTATCTCCAGGCCAGCAAGCCATGGACGAGGATTTAGAAATGTCCTTTCACTATCCAATACCTGTATTTGGAGAGGCGACTATCAACACTCCCAAAACTCCAAAGAAACAAAGGCATCGAAGGAAGAATTCCCCAACTAAACTCTTCATCAGTAGTGGTAAGTCCTTAGGACAGTCATGAGTCTTAACCCATGAAAAGGTTTCTCATACTTCTTGGGATTTTAGGGGATTCTTCAGTTTCCCCTTTGAGGGAGATGACTGACCCTCCTCTAAGAACAACAGAGGGTGCTGGTGAACAATCACAAGTTCATGTTGGCTTGGCTGCTTCTGAAGAGGAACCAACGTCTGTTCCTAGTATCACTCTTATTGCTACTGCAAGAAGAGAAGAACCTGCTTCTGGTAAGTTAACAATGCTTCATAAAATGTTGAATGAAACATCAACTGACTTCCATTCTGTGATACTTTAGGTTCAACCCCTGCACTAGAACTTTTGGAGGCTATTGCAACTGATGTCGCAATTTTAACTGAAGAAGTTGTCCAGGGTCAGAGGCTGCAGGATGTGGGTTGCCAAGTAGATACATCAAATGCTCTCACTAGTGAGACTAACCAGGAATATGATATATCATTAGAAGAAATGATGAAACTTGGTGTATCTTTTGAAGATATTTTAGATTAAGTTAAATTACAATGCAATTTAGAAGATTTTGGATGTGATTGTTATATGTCGTCCTGTTAAAATAAATTCTTATTACATCTCTAACCATGATTGGTAAAATGTGAAGTTCCATATGAGAAAGCTGCTGAACTGCCAATTCCTGAAGGGAGTACAGAAAACCCTACTATTTCAGAGACATTAGCTCAAGTGGAGCTTAACCCGGCAGAGCCTCCTGAAAATCATCCTGAAAATCCTATTGAAGCTAGGAAATATGGGGAAGAGCCTTATCATGATGTTGATCTACCGTTGGGTAAGGGATAACAATATTTGAGACTGTACTTAATTTTCAAGACATCCAATCAACTTTTTTTATCCTTTGAAACTAACCAAAGCTTTCAATTGATTATGCAGGGCCATCAATTTCAGTGGCTAGATCTGGAGGTGAATCTTCAGCCTCCGCCCCAACGGGAATAGAAAGTGAAGTAACAAGGTTCAGGGGGGAAGGAGAAGAACAGGGTGCTTACATAAGTTCATTAATCACAGATTATATTCCCCCTTGTGACAGAGATGTTGAGTCAGACTTAAAAATACAAAAGGCGCTCCAATTTTCATAATGCTAGGCATGGAAGAACGTATGGAAGATCATATCTGAAGTGCCTCTTGAAGAGATGTCATCAAAGATCCCTTGACTATCATCCATGTTATTCATGTTGGGACTTGGCGGTTTTTGATATCAAGAGATCCATGCTATGGTGAGACAAGTCATTTTAAGGAGGGAGTAGGAGAATAGGTACCATCAATACCTGACCAGGGTCAGGCTGTCAGCCAATGTCAGTGAATTTGAGGCTGCGGTATCCCGAGCTGAGGATGATCATGCTGCCAAGTTGAAGGATCTGAAGCATATGATCAAAGAGAAAGTCGTCTAGAAGATGCACCTTCAGCAACAGTTATATGTTGTTACTGGGGAACTTGATCGGCTTAACAATTCATTGGAAGGAGTTCAAACAAATGGTATGAAAGCCATCATAGATGCTAAGAAAGCACTCTATCAAGCTGAAAAGAGTGAAGTTGGTCGAGTTCATGAGCTTCATGTGGCTACTGATGAAGCTCGGTATGCCATAAACTAAATGAAAGTTTATGTTGATAGCTTTTTGTAATTATTGGAAAAGATAAGAGACTCCAATATGTGGATGTCCTTCTAACTCTTGTGCATCAATGAAGAATACTTTCATCTTCAATCATTTGTGGTACATTCTTTTGCTACCTACTTTAAATTTTTACGTAATCCAACGGGCCTAGTAAGAATAGTTTGATTTTTTACTAGGATTATAAAAATAACCCTACAAACTTTGAATCTTTTAATTGCTCAATATTACCTAAATCATACGAAATGTATGTTTAGTGAGCTGGGACTTGACTTTTATTCATAGTTCCCTTGTCTTTTGTGGATAGTTTAAAGTCATGCACATTAGACATAAAAAGGAAAATGTTTAAGGTCGAAATAGCTTTGACCGAATGGATTAAAATGGACTCAATTCCTTGACAATTTATCTGAAAACATATTACCATACTCAAGTATGAGGGAAAATATGTAAACTATGACTTAAGAAATTTCGAATCTGGGGAATGATATGAAAAAGGGATAAGTGGCATTAGAAGAAGTATTCCCCGAGAGTGAAGTTACCATTATTTAACAAACCCGTTAGGGGTTGAATTATGCAGGGCTACTTAAGGGCATTGGCTGCATAGTCAAAAATAGATTCTTTTGGATGACAGGTCTGTTATGTAGACTACTTATGCAAGGCCACCTAAGGGCACGTGCTTCATAGTCATCCAAAAGAACCCTCAGAAATTTACTTTTTTTACTGCAAAAAAGTCAGTGAAAGTTTATGGAGATTCAAATTTTCCAAAGCATAGAGTTTGTTGTATGGAGAGAGGCACCTAAATATGGAGAAGATATTTCCAAACAAGATTGTCTAAGAAGTAGATGAATGTCACTCCTACGAAGGTCTGACCCAAACGTAGGGAAGAGAAATATAAACCATAGACTTGAATAATTTTAGATCATGAAAAAGATTATGGCAAAAATATGTTAAGGATGGCTATTTTTGTGGATCCCAACATATTGTCGTTAAGAAAACTAAGGACAAAAGAGGTTTTCTTCCCAAGAATGAGGTTACCATTATTTGACAAACCTGTTAGGGGGTTTAATTATGCAGGGCCACCTAAGGGCCTTGGATGCATAGTCAGATAATAGCATCTTTTGGTTGAAAAGTCTCTTATGTAGACTGTTTATGCAAGGACACCTAAGGGAATGTGTTACATATTCAGGCAAAATAATTCCTGGGTATCAGACATTTTATGACCATAGGTCAAGAAAAGGTTTATGGAGATCTAGAAGTATTTAAGATTATGATTATGACACATGAAAATGGGTATTTTCCAATGCATGAAAGAGATACATAGACCAATGCTAACCATAATCATGTTGTGGCTGGGTCCTGAATTGAAAATTGGACTTCACTACGTATCCCATAAGGATGGGAATCAATCCATACGTAGT
This sequence comes from Viscum album, assembly GCA_963277665.1. Lineage (NCBI taxonomy): Eukaryota > Viridiplantae > Streptophyta > Magnoliopsida > Santalales > Viscaceae > Viscum > Viscum album. Next base: position 368,730,305 of record OY728144.1, read on the forward strand.
TCTTCAAATACAGTTTAATGTTATGTGGGGAGAAAGTATGGGAGATCTTAGTTTAGGGTCATAGAGCTCGGACTATAATAATGAATACACAATGTGTGTTTTATAAACCTGATGTGAATGAGGACTAGGATTTTCATACCACATTCATGTTTTCACAGGGAGAATTTTCAGCCAAGGGACTAAAAGTGAAATTTGGGGTTAGGCCCAAAGACTTGGATCTAGATTCGAGGGACACTCGAATGTTCCTACATATCCCATAAGGATGGGAATCAAGATGCACGTAGTTCTTGAAATACCCTCTATACAGATTTGGTTCGTACATATGAAGGAGAAAGGGGACTTTAGTGAAATTATTGTTTGACCCAAGATAAAAGGTTCGGTCATTTCCATGTATGCACGTAGTCTTTAGAATATAACATGATTGGAGATCAATGTAAATAGTGATTCCCACTCAGGTGAAGGTGTCAAAGAATGTTGTAGTTTATTGTCATACAGGACAAAAGTGTTGTACAGTTTAACATCATATAGCAAGTACAATGGTGAACCAATGTAAAAAATATTGGTTCTCAGGGTGGCTTCACGAATCAACATCGTATGAGATGGAGGTGAACCAACGTGAAGAGATTGGTTTTGGGATTTAACCTTAGTAGGTTGCCTACTAACCCATACTAGAAGGCAAGGATCAAAGTCCACGTAGTTCAATTGAAGAATGAATTGGTGATCAAGTTGTTCTTTGAGTACAATGGCCTAAAAAATGGTGTTGGAACTTACGCATGGTTAGCGGCCCAGAGGGGGTGTTATGGTTGAAGTTTACTCTAAGCTCATGTGAGTCATACTCGGTATGAGAAACAAGAGGTAGAAAAAACCCTAACGATGCACAGTTTAATTTCATGTTGGATGTATAAGGGACTGTGTAGTTTAATGTCACACGGTAAGGACTTAGGGAAGGACTATGCAGTTTAATGTCGTGCAGTAAGGACAAAAGAGGGGTTGTATAGTTTAATGTCAAATAACAATGACAGGTGTTGTACAGTTTAGCATCATGTATCTAGGACGTATGGATATGTAGTTTAATATCTTGCAGTGAGGACAATGGGGACACAGTTTAACGTCATGTTGGATGTATTAGGTACTTTTTCACAATTTAACATAAATTTGGACATTGGGGTGTTGTACAGTTTAACGTCATGTTTCTAGGATGTAAGAGAAGATTATGCAGTTTAAAGTCTTACAGTAAGGAATTAGGGGAATGTGCAGTTTAATGTCATGCAGTAAGGACAACACAGTTTAACGTCTTGCTAGACATAAGGGACTTCTGTACAGTTTAGCATCATGTAGCTAGGACGTCACAGTTTAACATCATGTTAGATGATGGCACAGTTAAATGTCATGTTGGACGATGGTGCAGTTTAACGTCATGTTAGATGATGGTGAGAATATTTTAAGGTCATATGCATAAACTGTTGAAGGGGACATCATTTAACGTCATGTTGGACGAAAGTGAAAATAGTTTAAGATCATATCCATGGATCAAAATGATGTATTTGTGTTATACAAAATACTTCTTCAAAAATATAGCATTGGTTGGAGTCTTGATGAGTTCTCCATCCATTGAGATTAAAGAATAAGCTCCATTGGAGTAGACCTTATGTATTGAGTAAGATCCTTCCGATTTTGGTTCAAGATTGGGAGGTTTCTTTCCTAGTATCATTGGAGTTCTGAGAACCAATACCAATTCTCCCAGAATGAATGAACGAAGATGAACTTTTTTGTTGAAATCTCATGCTATTTGATTCTGATAGACTTCCAAGTGATGCAGGGTGCACAATATTTTCTCATCTAATTTTTCCAATTCATCCAATCACTTTTGAGATTGTTTGTCTATAGATGAATGATCACAAATGGCTACTCTGAATGAATTTAATTGAACCTAAATGGGCAAGACTGCTTCTGTTCCATATACCAATGAATATGGAGTTGACCGCGTTGTAGTGCTGGTGGTGGTTCGATAAGCCCATAAAGCATGAAAGAGTTTATCAGGTCATGACTTCTTATCTTTATCCACCATCTTTGGCAGTATATTTTAAAGAGTCTTAATGAAGGCTTCTATCTGGCCATAGGTTTCTGCATGATACCGAGATGAATGGTTGGATTTGATGTTGTATTCTTGATATAGCTTCCTTACCTCAGATGAACAGAAGTTGGTGCCATTGTCTGTCAATATGGTATGAGGGAAACCAAATATGGTAATGATGTTTGACTTGATGAAGCTATCAATGCTTTTAGAACAAACTTATTTGAGAGGTATTGCCTCTGCGCATTTGGAAAAGAAGTCCGTAGCAGAAAGAATATACTTAAACTGCTTGGTTGTAGCTGAAGGATAAGGTCCCACTACATCCATTCCCCATGTGGAAAATGTCCATGATTATTTAGTTGTATGAAGAAAATCTGGGGGTTGATGAATGAATTTGGCACATACTTGGCTTGGATGAAACTTTTTTGTGAAATCAATACAATCTTGTATCATTGAAGGCCAAAAATATTTAAGCCTTTAAATTTGATCAGATAGTCTATGTCCAGACTGGTGGGCACCACAGACTCCTGCGTGCACTTCTTTCATGACAGTCATTGTCTCTTCACCATCAATTCATCTGAAGAGAACTCCTTCAAAACCTCTTTTTTAGAGAATTTTTTCTAGCTGATCAAGGCTTTCATAAAGAGTAAAATTGACCACATGTTTCCAGATTTAATCTTTCCTGGCTCTATCAGGTGGAAGTGTTCCATTTTGAAGGTATTCCCTGATAGGTGTCATTCATCCTGTGGTATAACCTTATGGTTCATAAATGGGACTAATTTTATTGATTTCCCCTGTTCTATTTTGAACATAAGGTGAAATTGTACAACAGTGGGAAATACTAATGATTGTCTCGTCCTGATTTGGATCTGCCAGAGCTGTGGGTATATTAGCCTATGCATCAGCTTGAGCATTTTGTGATCACGGGACATAATAAATTGTCAGTTCCATAGGAAATTCCTCCATTAACTCTCTGACGTAATCATACAAAGGGATTAACTCTTCTTTTCTGATGGTGTAATCCCCATTGACTTTTTTGATTACCAGGTTTGAATAGCCTTTCACTTTTAAGTGATTCACTGGTTCTTGAAGCACAAACTCTCATCCTGCGATGAGAGCTTGGTATTCTACATCATTATTGGTACCGCCTTCCCACAATAAGAAGGAATAAGGTAGCACTTCCTTTTCCGGAGAAATGAGCACAATTCCTAACCCAACTTTGTTGAATTTAGGATCTTCCATTTTCTTCCCTGTTGGACTTCTGGAAGCACCATCAAAGTACATTTCCCATGTTTGAAGATTATCTTGAATATAAAAGACTTATTCATCAGGAAGTTCAATATCTAAAGATGTATCTTATACTGAAGGATGTTTAGCAAGGAAATCATCCAGATCTTGGCCATTTATTGCCTTTTGAGACACATACTGGATATCAAATTGCTGCAAAATAACTGCTCACCTTTTCAGACATCCTGTAAGCATTGGACGGCTAAGGATAAATTTTAACGGGTTATTGAGAGATACCAATTCGACCTCGTGATGTTGCAGGTAGTATCTCAACTTCTGAACAGAAAATATTAATGCTAGGCAGCACTTCCCAATACTTGAATATCGGGTTTCTGCTTCAAGCATAGTCCGAATGAGATAGTAAAGGTTGTTTCTATTCCCGACATCATTCTTCTCAGCAAAAAAGGCACTCAATGATCTCTCTAAAGCTATCACATAGAGGATAAGTGTTCTTTCTTCAACAGGTGGCATTAATACTGGTGGAATCAAGAGATATTTCTTGAGAAAATTGAATGCTTCTTGACATTCTTCAGTCCATTGGTAAGTGACTCCCTTCTTCATCAATTTGATGAAGGGTACAATTTTGCCTTCCAGATTGGCGATGAAACACAGAATATAGGCCAAGTGTCCTTGAAGTCCTCTCAATTATTTCAAATTTTGAGGAGGTGACATACCAAGGATTTACTTTTCCTTCTCAGGATCAACTTCAATTCCACAATGGTATACAACAAAGCTGAGAAATTTTCCTAAGGTTACCCCAAAAGCACATTTTAAGGGGTTCATCTTAAAATTGTGTTGTCGAAGTTTGTGGAATATGACTTCCAAATCTGCCAAGTGATTAGAACTTTATCTAGATTTAACCACCAAATCTTCCACATAATATTCAACAAACTTCCCTAAAAGGGGTTTAAAGATACGATGCATTGCACGTTGATATGTTGCGCCTGCATTATTCAAGCCAATGGGCATTACCCGATAGAAAAACACAACCTGAGGGGCTCTGAAGGTTGTAGATTGTTCATCTTCTGGATCCATTCAGATTCAATTATACATGGAATATCCATCCATGAAGGAAAGTGCTTCATAGCCAGCTGTTGCATCAATTAAGAGTTCTGTGATCAGAACTGGAAAATCATCCTTGGGACAATGCCAATTAAGATATCTGAAATAAATGGAAACTCTAATTTGTTCTTTCTTCTTTTTCATAGGGAAAATATTAGCCAACAATTTGAGATATTGAAATTCTCTAATGAAGTTAGATTTGATAAGCTTATCCACCTCAGCTTCAATTTGGGAAACATAAGTTGGGTGTGTTCTTCTTGCAGCTTGCTTCAATATTCGATGTTCTTCTGGAAAACCCAAACGATGAGTAGCAACATCAAGATCAAGGCCTAGCATTTCTGTATAGTTCCAAGAAAATATATCTCGATTTTGCTTCAAAAATTAAATATACATTTATTTCTCTTAAAGAGTCATGGATGCAAAAATTAAAGTGGGTCGTGGATCCTCTTTTGTAACCAGATTTATTTCTCTGAGTTCATCCACAGTGGTAGAGATACCCTCTTCAAATGCTGGAGGAGCATCTCTGAGATCTTCTTCTTCTTCTTCAACATGTGTTATTTCTTCTGTTTCTACTAGTATAGTAGATGATAAAGCAGAATTTCCAGGATTAAGAGAGATGTTAAAATTTCAACATCTTGAAGAAGAGGCTTCCATTTCTGACCCTATTGATGATGAAGGGTCTTCCTTGGGTAATAAAGAGAAGATTATGGATTGAGAATCAACATCATCGTTCACCTATTCCATTTCTATAACTTCTTCTGGCCTGTTTGGTGAAGTATAGACTTGCTGAATTTCAGCAGATGAAATGAAGACATCTCTATTTGAGCTTTCATTATTGCCTGGTGAATCACCAATTTCTCCCATGATGTCTGGATTGATTGTCGTAATTGAAATTATGGAAGTTTCCATAAGAGTATTTGGATTTGGGTTTATCCCATTAATTTGACTGATAGGCAACACATAATCTGTACTCACATGTATAAATGGTTTTATTTGAATCTTTTCCAAATCATATAGATCATTAAATTTGGTAACCTCCCTTGTTGTGGATTTCTCCTTTCCCTCCATGTGACAGAATTTTTCCTCAATGTATTGAGATTCACATGTTTTGAATGGGGCCTTATCACCATACAATGTCCCAATTTGACTATTGAAATAATATTTGATTCATTGATGGTATGATGAAGGAATGGTTGCATGTTGATGTAGCCAGGGCCTTCCAAGAAAAATGTTGAAAGTTGTGTCATGATGAACCACCATGAAATCTGAATTGGAAACAGGGTCTCCAAACTGGGTTCTGAGTGTGATTTCGCCTAGAAGTTCTTGTTCATTTTTATCATACCCTTACAACATCAAAGTAGAAAGAGATAAATTAGATTCGGTGAGGCCTAATCGATGAAGTGTACGAATGGGGATGAGGTTGACTCCTGAACCATTATCAATAAAATCTCTTTGGATGTCTACATCATTTACCTTGCTAGATAAATACAAAGGTCTAATATGTCCATGCACAACATCATCTTCAACGTCATCTGTGAAATATATCACTTCATGGAATCCTGCAGGATTATTCTCTAAATGGTGTACTTCAGTTGTAGCAATTTCAGTTTCAAACTCCTACGGACTTAAAAAAGCCTCGATGAGTGCCTCCTAAAGATCCTTTGATAGATTCAAGGCATCCATAATTTATAACTTGTCCGATAATTGGGAAAAATGTTTCAAGACATCATATTTTTGATCCAAAGGTCTGCATTTCCCAACAGGAACATGTGGGTTTGCAGGTTCCTTAGAAGTTGATGCTTTGGAAGTAGATGCATCTGGTATCAGGATAGGAGTTGAGAATACTCCTGGATTTGAAAGATTGGACTGACTATGTCTATTTACTTTCAGAGAGGAAGAAGGTGTAACCTCCAACCAATCCTCCAGAATAACTGTGCCAGGACTGAATTTTCCATGTGTGGAAGAACTTGCTTGTTCTTGTTGAGCTCACTAAAGGGCTCTGCCATGAGTTTCTTCTACATACACAGTTCTAGTAGGGGTAGAATTGGAATAGTGGCTTCTAAGATATCCACATCTTCCTTAGTATCCCAGACCTCTAGAATTCCCTCTAATTCCTCTGTTTGATATAGGGAACTCAGGCTCATTGAGATCAAAACTATGACTGGCATAAGGATTTGTTAAGTGAATCATGTTAATAGAACCAAAGATCAACTCTTTGTCTGAGGAAGACTCTTCCTGATTAGCTAGTTTAGGTTGTGCCATTTGGTGGGGTGGTGCCCATTTCTTCGAAGTAGATGGCATAAAATATTTTAGAATCAAAGACATCTTGGGCTTTGACACTATATCATCTTCTTCGGATTGATCTTCTTTCTTTGAATTATGTCATTTTTTTAAGGATTTTCCCTCTGATAGAGGGGGATTTGTTATGGCATTCATAGCAGAAGGCACGATTGGTTTCTTTAATTGCGTTCGCAAAATGGCATGAGTTCAGTTAATCATTTTTTGGACCATACAATCATCATATTTCTGTCCATTTTTTCTTTTGACTTATTTCCACTCGCATTCTTCCTCTGGATCTGTAGTAGTAACACATGCTACCTAAGCTGAAGAACCTTTCAATTTGACTTGTCCTGATTAGACCATTTTTTGCAGGAGGTCCTTTAAAACAAAACACTACTGAATGGGATTCCCCAACATCTAATTAAATGGGAAATAGTAGGGATGGTCTTCATCTCCTTCCTTGTTCGGCCTTTTGGGCCTTGGTAATTGAACCAAATTATTTTCTAGAGCCTAAATGAAGAAACCATGAACTTGTTTATTTTGGAAAGAATAAACTTTTCTCTTCAGATCCACAAATTGTTTTTGTCTTTGATCTCTTTGATCATATTAATGAAACATCCTCTATTGTTGACACTCAGAAGGTGGAGCCCTCTGGAAAGATGAAGGTTTTGAAGTATAAGCAGGTACAGGTGCTTGTTTAAGCATAACTATAGCAGTCTCTGCTCTACACATTCTCCTTCCTGGAGCTCATGGAATTACACAAGTTTTATCCTTAGTCTTTGTAAGAGATTATTCGATCTGCTGAGCAATCTAAGTAAGGTATCGAAACCCTCCTGTTTATTTCATAGGTATCAATGGTGTGCGTAATTCATCACTCAAATTTTCCACACAGATTGGCAACAATTCCTCTTGAGGGAGTGCTAATCTTAGAGAATAGGTTAATCCCTTCTAGCGACAATGAAATTTGAAACCCTTTCATTCACCATTTGCTTACAATTTGTAAGATCAAAAACAGTTTTCTTTGGCAAAGTTGAGCTGAAATGAAGAAGGAATCATTGACGAAGATCTTCCCACCTGGTAATTGACCGGGATTGCAAGCTTGTATAACAGACAAAAGCAGGCCCCTGTAATGACTGTACAAAACACCAGATCTTAATTGTTTCCTGTTGCTAAGGGGTTCCCATCATAGAATCACAACGAGAAACAAAATGTGTTAAGTGTTTCTATGGTTATCATGAACCATTAAATATTGGGAATTTGGTACTTGAAAAATTTGATGGGGGAGGAATTGCATCAACACATTCAGGGTAAGCTCTCTTTTCTGGATGAATTTGAGAACTTTTTCCCTCCATAGCTTCCAACCGATCTATTAATGACTCAATAGTAGTTATTAACTTTTAAGAAACATCTGGTTGAGCTTGGACCTGAGCAGGTGCAGTAACTAGAGTTTGGACAGATGTGGTGGCTGGTACTGCAACTGATGATAACACCACTGGTTGTTGTTGCACCTGACCCATAGGATTAGACCTGTGATGGTGTACTGATAAAAAAGGATATTCTAGATCCATCTCAGTAGCCGCAACAAATTCCCTTGGCTAACTGACTCCAACATGTTTAGGAGGAAGACTACCTTGAAGTAGTTCTACATTCAACCTCCTTAATTCCTTCGTTTCTTCCTCTTGTCGCGAGAATCTTTGCTCTAGTGAGAGATATTGACCTTCTCCACAGGAAGGGTATGTAACCTGATTCTTTCCTTTACCATTGTTGGATCCATTTAGGATAGGGGGAAGTTGGTTATATGAAAGAACACCTAGATTCTGGGTAATCCTTTGATTTCGTGTATGCAAACCTTATTCATTTGTGTCTGTGTGTACAACTTCTTGAGTAGGAACTTCTTCATTTGATCCCTCTAAATGAGCCTCATGTTCTGGAGGATCAGAAACAACGGAATTGATGACATTAATTGATTCATAATGCATTTCATCCCTTCAATCGGAATTTCTGTGATACTGTCTTTTTCCATTTCCTTGATGAGACTTTTCCTTTGGTTGATTTGATCCCTCAAGAACTTCTTGATGAACCATAATTTGGAGGGAATATCCTAATAATTCGACTCTTCTTTCCTCTTGTGGATTCTTCCCTAATCGAGAGAAGACTGAATTTCTCTAAGAAAGATATTGATGATTTTAAATAGTCCACAGTCCGGTAGACCGGGGATATTCCTACTGTTTCTGCTCTACTCCTCAAATCCTATTTATTGATTCTGAGGGTTGGGTTAAAAGAGTCCCCAATCTGGCAAGTTGGTGTAGAGACCCGAAGCTTGACGTACATTGACATTACATTACTTTTGCGGAATACTTAGTACATAACAAAAACACACACATAAGGATCGTAATAGTTTAGTGTCTTTGGAAACTCGGAATATAATCTTCTAATCCTTGTGAAATATCTTCAGCATCTCCCATAAAGATCTTCCTTTTTTTATACCTAAAACCTTTATTTATATCTTGAGGAAAATAAAACACAAAAGGGTGAGCTCAAATGCTCAATAAGGGTAAAAAAAAGAAATATCAATCACATCATACACATAAGCACATAACTTTTGGAAATCTTAACCTGTAAAAGAGATCATAATTTCATAACATGGGATAACTCATGGCAGTGAAATGTAATCACAATAATCATAACATAAAACATTAAACTTTGTGGCATACACACATAATCATAGAGAATCATTTCTTATTAGTCAAGACTCATTGCCAAGACTATCTTAGTGGACAAAGTCCCTTTATGAACCGAGTCACCCTCGTTTCAGTCCTGTTTCACTGAACCGGTATAACCTACCATTCTAGCCATGACTATCTCATGAGATATAAAATCTTTACCCAATGCATTGGAGGGAGATATAGGTCCCACCCATCTCATAATGATACCATTCTTATGTGTTCCACAAAATCATAAACCATACATCATAGCATAACCCATGTAATAAAAATGGGATTCTTAAATGACATGACATCATAAAACAATTCATATAAGATAAAGGAATTCATAAAAATATTTCAATCACAACATAATCAAATCCATGTAATAATATGGATAGAAACAGAACCCAATATTATCTTAGATGGAAAATAATTTTGATAAAACACTTGAACTCCATTCTTAAGGAAAATATCCTTTCTACTTCAAAAACACTTTTCATTTCTTAACATGTCATAAAATTTTAAACTAAAAGAAGTTGATTAAAAATAAACTTGAAAACTTGTAAATGAATCTTCTTGGAAATAATGTTTTAAAAATCCATTCATGCCGTATAAGTAAAAAAACATTCTTTGTACTTTTGTCGGAAAAGTCAAAAAGTACCTTGTACGAAAAAAGACAAAAGATTCCTTTCATATCTTTTACTAAAAACTCACCGAAGGGTAAAATAGGATTTAAACAATTGTAGGAGAATGGAAACAATATTAAATATTGAGGAAACATGGATGTGGATGATAAAATACACCCCAGTAAATGCCAAAGTATAAAGAATCTCGGATAAAAATGAGATTGTGATATTTCCCTTACCTTAGGTCCGATTTGCTTCGTAAGTGTCCGAACCTCTTGTATAATTATTTAAATAATGTCATTGACTTATTACAGAATCATATTCATTGTTATTATATCATATTTTGTTCACTTATGACTTTATATTACCCGTTCTTTTGTAAATTCATGTTAAAGTAGCGTTTTGGGTAAAATCGTCTCATTTGTCATTCGTGTTTTAACTTGTAATTATTCATATGATTACTTAGATCATTATTAATTAATTATAGAATGTAAAACATGATTTATATATAATATATATTCAAAATATACATATATATAATGGATCGATAAATGGAATGAAATACACCGTTCATGGAGACGGTAGGTCGTACGTACGCATGAACGTTGTTTTAGTTTCTTTATTGAATTGAGTGGAATTAAGTATATGACATACATACACATAAATCTAGTAGCTTTATAATGTCATATATTTCATTATTATTGCTTATATATACTTTATAATCATTCTAAAATGGTTAACATGGAGAATGAATCTCATCGCGTCGTGGAGACGGTAGTCCGTACGTACGCACGAGCGATGATATCATTTCCATAATTATTGAATTGAATTGGAGTGGATGATACAATATATCAGAATCATTATGATGTTATAATAACTATGTATAGTTATTCTTTACACCATAATACCCATCCATGTAAGGTGTTGGTGGAAAAACAGATTACACCACGGCGTGGAGATGGTATTCCGTACGTACGCACGCGCGGTGATTTTGTTTTCCATAGGATGGATAGATGGTGAAATAGGGTTGTTTCATACTTATAATAACATATCAGTATATGATTGATACTGATGTTATTACTTCATAATGAAACAACCTAAGAAGAATAAGTGGAAGAAGAAATAAAGTTGAAAGAATCGGTAACGGAAATTACCTCTTCTTTGAAGCGCCTCTTTGAGACATCCTCTTAGGGCACTAAAATTGGTCTTTGAGGAAGACAAGAAACTCTAGGATGTTTCTAGGAAAGTGGAGAGGATAATTTGGCAGGGGTTGGCCGATCCTGAAGGCTCAAAGTTGTGTGAGGAAGAGAGGGAGGAGGTGCCCTTTTATAAGGGAGGAGAGGGGCACCTTTGGAATAACTAAAACTATTATTTTATTATAAAGTCAAATTCGGTTTTAAATAGATCCAAATTGATTTATTTCGAGGCTAAGGTGGGGATGGGTCGAAATACTCTCATCCAATATAATTTAGACAAGTTTAAGTTCCTATTTTAAACTTATCATTTAGATTTCACATTAAGTTAAATAATTTTACTTTTACCGTGTCTTCTTGTGTTCTTACACTATAAGGTTAATAAGCTTACTATAAGAATCCAAAAGAACCCAAAGTTGTTTATTATTAATATATATAACCTTATCTAAGTCATTTTTCCGAAACTTAGATTTTTAGGAATAAAATAACAATTAATAATATAATATTTGTTTTAAAAACTATTTTATGTCAATTTTGTCACTATTTAGTAATTGATTTTTGTGAAAATCATAACAGAATGATAAGTTCGAACAAAGTTAATTAAATCAATACTAACATGTCATATTAACCGAGAAAATTAGTGTAATTCATAAAAAGTCTTAAATTACATTTATTTTGGTATTTATAACATCAATTATGTAAATATTTCATTAATAAGATAATTACTGCATCATCTTTGTGTCACAAATAAATTAAATTATTTGATGCCTAAAAATTAAAAATAAAATACCATTATGTAGGAAATCGTTTTAACTTTCTAATTAATATTTAAAATCGAATTTATCTTATGTATAAACCTATATTAAAAATGTTTTAGTAAATATACTTTGATTTTAACTCTTTTAACCCTTCTTTAAATAAATTAATAATAAATGTCCTAATCTAATCCAAGTGGGCCTAAATGGTCATATTGTATTCCTAATTTTGTTTTTGGTCGAATTACATTTGTCCAATAGAATTAGGACATGTGTTAGGGTAATAATAATATCATTTCTACCCTTAATTACCCTATTTACTTTTAACCGTGGTAAAAAAAAGTAAAAAGTTACTATTCACCAAAAAATTATTTTCATCTCATTGAACCACATTTTACTTACTGACATCAACCGTGTCTCTCGGATTTCTGAAATTCCACTCACAGAAGCGGTAAAATTAATTTTTATGAAAAATTCAGTTTTTTTAACTACCACTTAGTGGTTTCACTATTAATCAAAAATTAAAAGTTTTCAGAAAAATGCCAAAAATTAGGCCTAAGCTATATTTGATATTATGAACTCAAAAATGGTTTATATTTTACCAAATTCAAAACATATCAGTTGCATTAATTAATTTAAAAATTAATTCCCGTCGTCAAAACAAATAGCGTGTTATTAAGAGATAATAACTACCAAAAGATTGACACTTGTTTATGTCTGGTTTAAATGTGAAATTACATCCAATGACCAAAATTGTATTAAATTGTAAAAATATATTCTAAATATACTTTAAAACCACTCAAATTAATAATTTATCACTATTAATTATTTCGATTGAAAAAGTTGTTTTTAATTAAAATTTAGTAATTTTCACTATTCATCAAAATATGAAAGTTATCCGAAAATCACCAAAATTTCACCCTAAGCTAATTTCGATATTACGAATCCAAAAATGAATTCCATTTTGAAAAATAAAATTTACAAAATTTCAAAAATTTGTTATTACTATTCATAACGGCTAGTTTTAATAATATTTTAATAGCATATTTTTGTTTAGTGAAACTCGTTATTGCGTAATACACACGCTATCGAGGAAGGTTGTGATTGCATGTAATGAAAGGCAAGTCAAGGATGCGTGTTGTGCAAGATCCTTTTGGTGTAGCGTACAACACAAGACATTAGTGAAATTAAAAAGAATATTTTTCATAAAATCTCGGGGTGTTACATTCTACCCCCCTTAAAATGAATTTCGTCCTCGAAATTCGTCGGGGTTATAAATGGTTTACTATTCGAAAGTTTATTTAATAGAAACCCACATCGTAAAAAGGAATACCAAAACCAATCTTTAAAAACAAAAGTATGAAACGTAACGGTTACCCAAATAAACTAATCGCTGGGTTTCCACATAGGTAAAAATATGTATATGGAAGAGAAATCTAACCATCATGTTCTGATGGAGAGTGGTAGAGAACATGGCTATGGAAAAGCCATAAATCACAAAGCCATAAATTTGTGACGATCTTGGGTACCATCTGATTCATCGGATATAAGGGCACTAGGACAACATTTTTGGTTTTCAAGATCATTTCCCTAAAGTTGAAGAGTTTGAATTAGAATAAATACTTACTTTATTTTGGTACAATCTCTATGTTGTTCGTGCCTTGAACAATTTCTACTTCATCTCTTAAATAAATGGAGTTGAATTTGTTATTCGTGAAGTGTTAGCAGATCATGTGATAGAATGGCGGGTCATTCCATCTGTCTTAAAAAAAAGGTTAGCAAAAATTATATACATAAGTCGGTCTATAGTGAGATTAATCATATATGGTTCCTAAAATGGACTTATACTTCATATATCATACTTCTTAATATAATAAAACTAGTTTCTACTAAACAGGGACTTCCTGTAGGCCAATGGTAGGCGATAAAGGCCAGTCGCACTTCGGTTGTGGGTTCGATTCCCACATCCTTGTCCGAAGTGATGGGTTGTCGCCCGTCCTGCAGGTTGTCCTTTTTCTAAAACTACAATACTATAACATCCCATCAATAATATCGAAAAAAACTTCTATCCTTAAACAATACTAACTTATTTCCAACATAATCCATTTCAATCTTTAGGCTTATCCATAATACTGCAGTCCACTCTCATAACATAGTGAAAACGTTTACCAGAGATTTAATACCATCGTTGATCCCCATATATCATAAGATATGTTTTGTTGGTCACATTCCAAACATTCAAAGGCCTTAATCATGTATTCTCTTGAATACCCATTGAACCTTAGTGAAAACATGAATGCAGTTAAAAGTTAACACTTTCCACATACCAAAATCCTCAGAATTCTATATACTCAAACCATGATATCACTTAGTCCTTATATCAATCATGATCTCATGAATACTGTCAAATATTTCATTTTCTCGTTTTCCCTTCATTATGCGCATATCATTCTTTTTCCAAAAATATCTCGATCACTTTCCATGGTTACAGGTACCATAAAATTATTGAAAACCACAATAGACCAATACATAAATATTCCAATATTCCACGATACTATATACAACACTATTTTGGAATCCCATTACATAAACACTTAATCATTCCACCACATCTTTGTCATATTCAACATTGCCAATAGTGATCGCATGTGACTTCCCTTTTTTCTTTGCCTTAAATGGTTTCTCATGTTGATCATCACTAACCCTTGGATTAGGGCATTTATTAGCATAATTCCCCATTTCCTTGCACTTGAAGCATTGAAGTGCTGGTGGTGTGTTCTCTGCAGTGTTTGCTTTATTCACATCATTAGAAACCCTTTTTCCATTACCTCGACACTCAGCTGCTCGATGACCTTCTTTTCCACACTTAAAACATTTTCTAGTCCCTTTAAGACAATCTCCACCATGCTTCTTTCCACACTTTGAGCATAAGGAAACATTCATCTTCTTTTCACCATTATTCTGAGATTTCTCCTTGAACTCCATCTTTCGTTTCTTGTCAAAACCATGAGATGGATATGTAACACCAACTTCCATTTCTACCTTGATATCACAAAGCACAATTTCTTCATAGCTACTGAAGTCTCTTATAGCTAATGCCCTTCGAAGACTTGGTTTTAAGCCACTGAAAAATCGATCAACTTTACTTTCATGTTGGATGATAATGCCAGATGCATACCATGCAAGTCTTGTAAAATTAGCTTCGTATATACCAACAGATTCATCATCCTTTTGCTTTAGTTCAAGAAACTCCTTCTCCATATTTGTTCGAAGAATACGAGGGAAGTACTTATTGAAAAATAAGTTCTTGAACTCGTCCCATTCCATGGACTCAATTTCATCCCTTTGCCTTGTATTCTTAATAATATTCCACCATTGATCAGAATCACCTTCAAAACGATACACTACTAAGATGACTTTATCATGTTCAGAACATTGAAGAACTGAAAATAGATTTTCAGTGGTACTGATCCATTGTTCAGCAACAAGTGGATCAGAAGACCCACTGAAAGAAGGTGGACGTTGCCTCATGAAGGACTCAATAGAATATTGTTCCCTTCTCTGCTCATTTGGAAGTCCAGAATGATTCATAGCTTGTGTAAGTATAGCAATAAGAATTTGCACTCCATCTCCCATAACATTTGTTTGTTCAGGAGGACAATCATTGCATTCTCCATTACAGTGATCAACACGGTTCCTTCGGGTTCCAGCCATCGTCTAAAACCCAAAAAGAATAGTGTGAGAGCCAAAAATCATGCTAGGGAAAACAACATAATAAAGGGGGAGTACCTTCAATATCTAACATCTTAGGTTTAATTCTATGATCGTTAGAGTAATTCTATAACTATAACCTATACGTATACTTAACCTTAGGGACATCCCTAGACATACCTTAGAAATATCTCTAGGGATCTCACTAACGTTTTCGCATCCTATTTTCCAAGGTTGACTAAACCTTTCCTCTGATACCAACTATAGAGACCCGAAGCTTGACGTACATTGACATTACATTACTTTTGCGGAATACTTAGTACATAACAAAAACACACACATCAGGATCATAATAGTTTAGTGTCTTTGGAAACTCGGAATATAATCTTCTAATACTGGTGAAAGATATTCAACATCTCCCATAAAGATCTTCCTTTTTTTATACCTAAAACCTTTCTTTATATCCTGGGGAAAAGAAAACACAAAAGGGTGAGCTCAAATGCTCAGTAACGGTAAACAAAAGAAATATCAATCACATCATATACATAAGCACATAACTTTTGGAAATCTTAACCTGTAAAAGAGATCATAATTTCATAACTTGGGATAACTCATGGCAGTGAAATGTAATCACAATAATCATAACATAAAACATTAAACTTTGTGGCATACACACATAATCATAGAGAATCATTTCTTATTAGTCAAGACTCATTTCCAAGACTATCTTAGTGGACAAAGTCCCTTTATGAACCGAGTCACCCTCGTTTCAGTCCTATTTCACTGAACCGGTATAACCTACCATTCCAGCCATGTCTATCTCATGAGATATAAAATCTTTACCCAATGCATTGGAGGGAGATATAGGTCCCACCCATCTCATAATGATACCATTCTTATGTGTGCCACAAAATCATAAACCATACATCATAGCATAACCCATGTACTAAAAATGGGATTCTTAAACGACATGACATCATAAAACATTTCATATAAGATAAAGGAATTCATAAAAATATTTCAATCACAACATAATCAAATCTATGTAATAATAGGGATAGAAACATAACCCAATATTATCTTCGATGGAAAATAATTTTGATAAAACAATTGAACTCCATTCCTGAGGAAAATATCCTTTCTACTTCAAAAACACTTTTCATTTATTAACATGTCATAAAATTTTAAACTAAAAGAAGTTGATTAAAAATAAACTTGAAAACATGTAAAGGAATATTCTTGTAAATAATGTTTTAAAAATCCATTCATGTCATTTAAGTTAAATTAAACATTCTTTGTACTTTTGTCTTAAAAGTCAAAAAGTACCTCGTATGAAAAATGACAAAAGATTCCTTTCATATCTTTTACTAAAAACTCACCGAAGGGTAAAATAGGATTTAAACAATTGTAGGAGAATGGAAAAAATATTACATATTGAGGAAACATGGATGTGGATGATAAAATACACCCCAGTAAATGCCAAAGTATAAACAATCTCGGATAAAAATGAGATTGTGATATTTCCCTTACCTTTGGTCCGATTTGCTTCGTAAGTGTCCGAACCTCCTGTATAATGATTTAAATAATGTCATTGACTTATTACATAATCATATTCATTGTTATTATATCATATTTGGTTCACTTATGACTTTATATTACCCGTTCTTTTGTAAATTTATGTTAAAGTGGCGTTTTGGGTAAAATCGTCTCATTTGTCGTTCGTGTTTTAACTTGTAATTATTCATATGATTACTTAGATCATTATTAGTTAATTATAGAATATAAGACATGATTTATATATAATATATATTCAAAATATACATATATATAATGGATCGATAAATGGAATGAAATACACCGTTCATGGAGACGGTAGGTCGTACGTACGCATGAACGTTGTTTTCGTTTCCTTATTGAATTGAGTGGAATTAAGTAGATGACATACATAAACATAAATCCAGTAGCTTTATAATGTCATATATTTCATTATTATTTCTTATATATACTTTATAGTCATTCTTAAATGGTTAACATGGAGAATGAATCTTATCGCGTCGTGGAGACGGTAGTCCGTACGTACGCACGAGCGATGATATCATTTCTATAATTATTGAATTGAATTGGAGTGGATGATACAATATATCAGAATCATTATGATGTTATAATAACTATGTATAGTTATTCTTTACACCATAATACCCATCCATGTAAGGTGTTGGTGGAAAAACAGATTACACCACGGCGTGGAGACGGTATTCCGTACGTACGCACGCGCGGTGATTTTGTTTTCCGTAGGATGGATAGATGGTGAAATAGGGTTGTTTAATAATTATAATAACATATCAGTATATGAGTGATACTGATGTTATTACTTCATAATTAAACAACCAAATAAGAAGAATTGGAAGAAGAAATAAAGTTGAAAGAATCAGTAACGGAAATTACCTCTTCTTTGAAGCGCCTCTTTAAGACCTCCTCTTAGGGCACTAAAATTGGTCTTTGAGGAAGACCAGAACCTCTAGGATGTTTCTAGGAAAGTGGAGAGGATAATTTGGCAGGGTTTGGCTGAGCTTGAAGGCTCAAAGTTGTGTGAGGAAGAGAGGGAGGAGGTGCCCTTTTATAAGGGAGGAGAGGGGCACCTTTGGAATAACTAAAACTATTATTTTATTATAAAGTCAAATTCGGTTTTAAATAGATCCAAATTGATTTATTTAGAGGCTAAGGTGGGGATGGGTCGAAATCCTCTCATCCAATAGAATTTAGACAAGTTTAAGTTCCTATTTTAACCTTATCATTTAGATTTAACATTAAGTTAAATAATTTTACTTTTACCGTGTCTTCTTGTGTTCTTACACTATAAGGTTAATAAACTTACTATAAGAAGCCAAAAGAACCCCAAGTTGTTTAGTATTAATATATATAACCTTATCTAAGTCATTTGGCCGAACCTTATATTTTTAGGAATAAAATAACAATTAATAATATAATATTTGTTTTAAAAACTATTTTATGTCAATTTTGTCACTATTTAGTAATTGATTTTTTTGAAAATCATAACAGAATGATAAGTTCGAACAAAGTTAATTACATCAATACTAACATGTCATATTAACCTAGAAAATTATTTTAATTCATAAAAAGTCTTAAATTTCATTTATTTGGGTATTTATAATATCAATTATGTCAATATTTCATTAATAAGATAATTACTGCATCATCTTTATGTCATATATAAATTAAATTATTTGATGTCTAAAAATTACAAATAAAATACCATTATGTAGGAAATATTTTTAGCTTTCTAATGAATATTTAAAATCTAATTTAGCTTATGTATAAACCTATATTAGAAATGTTTTAGTAAATAAACTTTGATTTTAACTCTTTTAACCATTCATTAAATAAATTAATAATAAATGTCCTAATCTAATCCAAGTGGGCCTAAATGGTCATATTGTATTCCTAAGTTTGTTTTTGGTCGAATTACACTTGTCCAATAGAATTAGGACATGTGTTAGGATAATAATAATATCATTTCTACCCTTAATTACCATATTTAGTTTTAACCGTGGTAAAAAACAAGTAAAAAGTTACTATTCACCAAAAAATTATTTTCATCTCATTGAACCACATTTTACTTACTGACATCAACCGTGTGTCTAGGATTTTTGAAATTCCACTCACAGAAGCGGTAAAATTAAGTTTTATGAAAAATTCAGTTTTTCTAACTACCACTTAGTGGTTTCACTATTCATCAAAAATTAAATGTTTTCAGAAAAATGCCAAAAATTAGGCCTAAGCTATATTTGATATTATTAACTCAAAAATGATTTCTATTTTACCAAATTCAAAACATATCAGTTGCATTAATTAATTTAAAAATTAATTCTCGTCGTCAAAACAAATAGCGTGTTCTTAAGAGATAATAACTATCAAAAGATTGACACTTGTTTATGTCTGGTTTAAATGTGAAATTACATCCAATGACCAACATTGTATTAAATTGTAAAAATATATTCTAAATATACTTTAAAACCACTCAAATTAATAATTTATCTCTATTAATTATTTCGATTGAAAAAGTTGTTTTTAATTAAAATTTAGTAATTTTCACTATTCATCAAAATATGAAAGTTATCCGAAAATCACCAAAATTTCACCCTAAGCTAATTTCGATATTACGAATCCAAAAATGAATTCCATTTTGAAAAATAAAATTTACAAAATTTCAAAAAGTTGTTATTACTATTCATAACGGCTAGTTTTAATAATATTTTAATATCATGTTGTTGTTTAGTGAAACTCGTTATTGCGTACTACACACGCTATCGAGGAAGGTCGTGATTGCGTGTAATGCAAGGCAAGTCAAGGATGTGTGTTGTGCAAGAACCTTTTGGTGTAGCGTACAACACAAGACATTAGTGAAATTAAAAAGAATATTTTTCATGAAATCTCGGGGTGTTACATTCTACCCCCCTTAAAATGAATTTCGCCCTCGAAATTCGTTGGGGTTATAAATGGTTTACTATTCGAAAGTTTCTTTAATAGAAACCCACATCGTAAAAAGGAATACCAAAACCAATCTTTAAAAACGAAAGTATGAAACGTAACGGTTACCCAGATAAACTAATCGCTGGGTTTCCACATAGGTAAAAATATGTATATGGAAGAGAAATCTAACCATCATGTTCTGATGGAGAGTGGTAGAGAACATGGCTATGGAAAAGCCATAAATCACAAAGCCATAAATTTGTGACGATCTAGGGTACCATCTGATTCATCGGATATCAGGGCACTAGGACAACATTTTTGGTTTTCAAGATCGTTTCCCTAAAGTTGAAGAGTTTTAACTAGAATAAATACTTACTTTATTTTGGTACAATCTCACTGTTGTTCGTGCCTTGAACAATTTCTACTTCATCTCTTAAATAAATGAAGTTGAATTTGTTATTCGTGAAGTGTTATCAGATCATGTGATAGAATGACGGGTCATTCCATCTATCTCAAACAAAAGGATAGCAAAAATTATATACATAAGTCGATCTATAGTGAGATTAATCATATATGGTTCCTAAAATGGACTTATACTTCATATATCATACTGCTTAATATAATAAAACTAGTTTCTACTAAACAGGGACTTCCTGTAGGCCAGTGGTAGGCGATAAAGGCTAGTCACACTTCGGTTGTGGGTTCGATTCCCACAGCCTTATCTGAAGCGATGGGCTGTCGCCCGTCCTGCAGGTTGTCCTTTTTCTAAAACTACAATACTATAACATCCCATCAATAATATCGAAAAAAAACTTCTATCCCTAAACAATACTAACTTAAGTCCAACATAATCCATTTCAATCTTTAGGCTTATCCATAATACTGCAGTCCACTCTCATAATATAGTGAAAATGTTTACCAGAGATTTAATACCATCGTTGATCCCCATATATCATAAGATATGTTTTGTTGGTCACATTCCAAACATTCAAAGGCCTTAATCATGTATTCTCTTAAATACCCATTGAACCTTAGTGAAAACATGAATGCAGTTAAAAGTTAACACTTTCCACATACCAAAATCCTCAGAATTCTATATACTCAAACCATGTTATCACTTAGTCCTTATATCAATCAGGAGCTCATGAATACTGTCAAATATTTCATTTTCTCGTTTTCCCTTCATTATGTGAATATCATTCTTTTTCTTTAAAATCTCAATCACTCTCCATGGTTACTGGTACCATAAAATATTTGAAAACCACAATAGACCAATACATAAATATTCCAATATTCCACGATACTATATACAACACTATTTTGGAATCCCATTACATAAACACTTAATCATTCCACCACATCGTTGTCATATTCAACATCGCCAATAGTGATCGCATGTGACTTCCCTTTGTCCTTTGCCTTAAATGGTTGCTCTTGTTGATCATCACTAGCCCTTGGATTAGGGCATTTATTAGCATAATTCCCCATTTCCTTTCACTTGAAGCATTGAAGTGTTGGTGGTGTGTTCTCTGCAGTGTTTGCTTTATTCACATCATTAGAAGCCCTTTTTCCATTACCTTGACACTCAGCTGCTCGATGACCTTCTTTTCCACACTTAAAACATTTTCTAGTCCCTTTAAGACAATCTCCACCATGCTTCTTTCCACACTTTGAGCATAAGGAAACATTCATCTTCTTTTCACCATTATTCTGAGATTTCTCCTTGAACTCCATATTTTGTTTCTTGTCAAAACCATGAGATGGATATGTAACACCAACTTCCATTTCTACCTTGATAGCACAACGCACAATTTCTTCATAGCTACTGAAGTCTCTTATAGCTAATTCCCTTCGAAGACTTGGTTTTAAGCCACTGAAAAATCGATCAACTTTACTTTCAGGTTGGATGATAATGCCAGATGCATACCTTGCAAGTCTTGTAAAATTAGCTTCGTATATACCAACAGATTCATCATCCTTTTGCTTTAGTTCAAGAAACTCCTTCTCCATCTTTTTTCGAAGAATATGAGGGAAGTACTTATTGAAAAATAAGTTCTTGAACTCATCCCATTCCATGGACTCAATTTCATCCCTTTGCCTTGTATTCTTAATAATATTCCACCATTGATCAGCATTACCTTCCAAACGATACACTACTAAGATGACTTTATCATGTTCAGAACATTGAAGAACTGAAAATATCTTTTCAGTGGTACTGATCCATTGTTCAGCAACAAGTGGATCAGAAGACCCACTGAAAGAAGGTGGACGTTGCCTCATGAAGGACTCAATAGAATATTGTTCCCTTCTCTGCTCATTTGGAAGTCCAGAATGATTCATAGCTTGTGTAAGTATATGAATAAGAATTTTCACTCCATATCCCATAACATTTGTTTGTTCAGGAGGACAATCATTGCATTGTCCATTACAGTGATCAACACGGTTCCTTCGGGTTCCAGCCATCGTCTAAAACCCAAATAGAATAGTGTGAGAGGCAAAAATCATGCTAGGGAAAACAACATAATAAAGGGGGAGTACCTTCAATATCTAACATCTTAGGTTTAATTCTATGATTGTTAGCGTAATTCTAGTACTATAACCTATACGTATACTTAACCTTAGGGACATCCCTAGACATACCTTAGAAATATCTCTAGGGATCTCACTGATGTTTTCGCATCCTAGTTTCCAAAGATTGACTAAACCTTTCCTCTGATACCAACTGTAGAGACCCGAAGCTTGACGTACATTGACATTATATTACTTTTGCGGAATACTTAGTACATAACAAAAACACACACATAAGGATCGTAATAGTTTAGTGTCTTTGGAGACTCGGAATATAATCTTCTAATCCTGGTGAAATATCTTCAACATCTCCCATAAATATCTTCCTTTTTTTATACCTAAAACCTTTCTTTATATCCTGGGGAAAAGAAAACACAAAAGGGTGAGCTCAAATGCTCAGTAAGGGTAAACAAAAGAAATATCAATCACATCATATACATAAGCACATAACTTTTGGAAATCTTAACCTGTAAAAGAGATCATAATTTCATAACTTGGGATAACTCATGGCAGTGAAATGTAATCACAATAATCATAACTTAAAACATTAAACTTTGTGGCATACACACATAATCATAGAGAATCATTTCTTATTAGTCAAGACTCATTTCTAAGACTATCTTAGTGGACAAAGTCCCTTTATGAACCGAGTCACCCTCGTTTCAGTCCTGTTTCACTGAACCGGTATAACCTACCATTCCAGCCATGTCTATCTCATGAGATATAAAATATTTACCCAATGCATTGGAGGGAGATATAGGTCCCACCCATCTCATAATGATATCATTCTTATCTATGCCATAAAATCATAAACCATACATCATAGCATAACCCATGTAATAAAAATGGGATTCTTAAACGACATGACATCATAAAACAATTCATATAAGATAAAGGAATTCATAAAAATATTTCAATCACAACATAATCAAATCCATGTAATAATAAGGATAGAAACAGAACTCAATATTATATTAGATGGAAAATAATTTTGATAAAACACTTGAACTCCATTCTTGAGGAAAATATCCTTTCTACTTCAAAAACACTTTTCATTTCTTAACATGTCATAAAATTTTAAACTAAAAGAACTTGATTAAAAATAAACTTGAAAACTTGTAAAGGAATATTCTTGGAAATAATGTTTTAAAAATCCATTCATGCCGTATAAGTTAAAAAAAACATTCTTTGTACTTTTGCCAGAAAAGTCAAAAAGTACCTCGTATGAAAAATGACAAAATATTCCTTTCATATCTTTTACTAAAAACTCACCGAAGGGAAAAATAGGATTTAAAAAATTGTAGGAGAATGGAAACAATATTACATATTGAGGAAACATGGATGTGGATGATAAAATACACCCCAGTAAATACCAAAGTATAAACAATCTCGGATAAAAATGAGATTGTGATATTTCCCTTACCTTAGGTCCGATTTGCTTCGTAAGTTTCCAAACCTCCTGTATAATGATTTAAATAATGTCATTGACTTATTAAAGAATCATATTTATTGTTATTATATCATATTTGGTTCACTTATGACTTTATATTACCCGTTCTTTTGTAAATTCATGTTAAAGTAGCGTTTTGGGTAAAATCGTCTTATTTGTCGTTCGTGTTTTAACTTGTAATTATTCATATGATTACATAGATCATTATTACTTAATTATAGAATATAAAACATGATTTATATATAATATATATTCAAAATATACATATATATAATGGATCGATAAATGGAATGAAATACACCGTTCATGGAGACGGTAGGTCGTACGTACACATGAACGTTGTTTTAGTTTCCTTATTGAATTGAGTGGAATTAAGTAGATGACATACATACACATAAATCCAGTAGCTTTATAATGTCATATATTTCATTATTATTTCTTATATATACTTTATAATCATTCTTAAATGGTTAACATGGAGAATGAATCTCATCGCATCGTGGAGACGGTAGTCCGTACGTACGCACGAGCGATGATATCATTTCCATAATTATTGAATTGAATTGGAGTGGATGATACAATATATCAGAATCATTATGATGTTATAATAACTATGTATAGTTATTCTTTACACCATAATACCCATCCATGTAAGGTGTTGGTGGAAAAACAGATTACACCACGGCGTGGAGATGGTATTCCGTACGTACGCACGCGCGGTGATTTTGTTTTCCATAGGATGGATAGATGGTGAAATAGGGTTGTTTCATAAATATAATAACATATCAGTATATGATTGATACTTATGTTATTACTTCATAATGAAACAACCTAAGAAGAATAAGTGGAAGAAGAAATAAAGTTGAAAGAATCGGTAACGGAAATTACCTCTTCTTTGAAGCGCCTCTTTGAGACATCCTCTTAGGGCACTACAATTGGTCTTTGAGGAAGACAAGAACCTCTAGGATGTTTCTAGGAAAGTGGAGAGGATAATTTGGCAGGGGTTGGCCGATCCTGAAGGCTCAAAGTTGTGTGAGGAAGAGAGGGAGGAGGTGCCCTTTTATAAGGAAGGAGAGGGGCACCTTTGGAATAACTAAAACTATTATTTTATTATAAAGTCAAATTCGGTTTTAAATAGATCAAAATTGATTTATTTTGAGGCTAAGGTGGGGATGGGTCGAAATACTCTCATCCAATATAATTTAGACAAGTTTAAGTTCCTATTTTAAACTTATCATTTAGATTTCACATTAAGTTAAATAATTTTACTTTTACCGTGTCTTCTTGTGTTCTTACATTATAAGGTTAATAAGCTTACTATAAGAATCCAAAAGAACCCAAAGTTGTTTATTATTAATATATATAACCTTATCTAAGTCATTTTGCCGAACCTTAGATTTTTAGGAATAAAATAACAATTAATAATATAATATTTGTTTTAAAAACTATTTTATGTCAATTTTGTCACTATTTAGTAATTGATTTTTTTGAAAATCATAACAGAATGATAAGTTCGAACAAAGTTAATTAAATCAATACTAAAATGTCATATTAACCTAGAAAATTAGTTTAATTCATAAAAAGTCTTAAATTACATTTATTTTGGTATTTATAACATCAATTATGTCAATATTTCATTAATAAGATAATTACTGCATCATCTTTGTGTCACAAATAAATTAAATTATTTGATGCCTAAAAATTAAAAATAAAATACCATTATGTAGGAAATCGTTTTAACTTTCTAATGAATATTTAAAATCGAATTTATCTTATGTATAAACCTATATTAAAAATGTTTTAGTAAATAAACTTTGATTTTAACTCTTTTAACCCTTCTTTAAATAAATTAATAATAAATGTCCTAATCTAATCCAAGTGGGCCTTAATGGTCATATTGTATTCCTAAGTTTGTTTTTGGTCGAATTACACTTTTACAATAGAATTAGGACATGTGTTAGGGTAATAATAATATCATTTCTACCCTTAATTACCCTATTTATTTTTAACCGTGGTAAAAAAAAGTAAAAAGTTACTATTCACCAAAAAATTATTTTCATCTCATTGAACCACATTTTACTTACTGACATCAACCGCGTCTCTCGGATTTTTGAAATTCCACTCACATAAGCGGTAAAATTATGTTTTATGAAAAATTCACTTTTTTTAACTACCACTTAGTGGTTTCACTATTCATCAAAAATTAAAAGTTTTCAGAAAAATGCCAAAAATTAGGCCTAAGATATATTTGATATTATGAACTCAAAAATGATTTCTATTTTACCAAATTCAAAACATATCAGTTGCATTAATTAATTTAAAAATTAATTCCCGTCGTCAAAACAAATAGCGTGTTCTTAAGAGATAATAACTATCAAAAGATTGACACTTGTTTATGTCTGGTTTAAATGTGAAATTACATCCAATTACCAACATTGTATTAAATTGTAAAAACATATTCTAAATATACTTTAAAACCACTCAAATTAATAATTTATCACTATTAATTATTTCGATTGAAAAAGTTGTTTTTAATTAAAATTTAGTAATTTTCACTATTCATCAAAATATGAAAGTTATCCGAAAATCACCAAAATTTCACCCTAAGCTAATTTCGATATTACGAATCCAAAAATGAATTCCATTTTGAAAAATAAAATTTTCAAAATTTCAAAAAGTTGTTATTACTATTCATAACGGCTAGTTTTAATAATATTTTAATAGCATATTGTTGTTTAGTGAAACTCGTTATTGCGTACTACACACACTATCGAGGAAGGTCGTGATTGCGTGTAATGCAAGGCAAGTCAAGGATGCGTGTAGTGCAAGATCCTTTTGGTGTAGCGTACAACACAAGACATTAGTGAAATTAAAAAGAATATTTTTCATAAAATCTCAGGGTGTTACAGTTGGGGTGGTTCTTAAGCTGCTACATCTGAGACTTTCTTGAAATATCTCCTGATCTTGTGGACTTTAGTCCAAAAATTGGCTGGTTGCATCAACCTACATGCACTTTTATCACCTGGCTCAAATGAAAGCTGGATGATTTCTGACACTTTTGTCACATGATGATGCACTCGCTCTAAACAAGAAGCATGTTCGATATTCTCATTTTCCTGATGCAAGAGTAATTAGACAACTTGTTCTTTGTATTCCTAACTTTGGGAAGAACTAGTTGAGGCATGTTCCTGATCAAGCCTTTGATTACAAACAAATTCAATTGGTTGTGGTCGACCATAGGCAATAACATTGCATGAGACCATTTTCGGTGGGCTTTGTTGACTGGAGAGTACAGTGAAATGCAGTGCTCCATGAACACCCCATCCCCTGATATGAATATCCGATGGGGAATTAACAATTAACTGGCACAATCTTTTTAGTTCACCAAGGCATGAATGTTGAAGGGCTCTCTGCTGCTTTTTAGCCTTCGAATATCGAGAAACTGAGAGAGATTCCAAGTCAATTTGGCATTGTAACCCTTCTATTATCTTGACATGATTTTCATATTCATCATAAGATAATATTTTATTTTTAAATTTAAAAAGATCTTTCCACATGTTGAGACGAATATCACGAATACAATCTTCCGTCAACATTTCTGAAATGTCATACTGAGAGTCATCCAGAGGCCAAAACATGAATGGCACTTCACCTTTTGCCAGTTTTTTTCTCATATTCAGCAATTCCTCTTTATCATTTAATGAATATTATTCTACCTGATTAGACCAGAGTTGGTGCTTCCTTGTTGCTTCGTTGGATTCAACAAGATTGGTAGAGAATTCACTGATCAAACTAGAAGGTGAATGACCCAGGGGTGGTTTGAAGAATGACCTACACCCTAGGCTATCTTCTGATTGAGAAAGTATTTCACCTGCTAGTGGTAAAGCATCAGACATGAATGGATTCACATTTGCAAGTGCCTCAAGATAATAGGGCTTTCTCGTCACTACATTGTCTATTGGAGTATTTTCTAGGCAATGTGAATTACTACTGTGGAGAGGAATTTTGCAGCTAAATTCATCAACATGGGGAGGACCACCATGGTGGGTTACAACAAAAGATGAAACCTTTTGCTCCTTGATCTTCTGGCCACATAGAGGGTTCTTATGACTCTCATCTGAAGATGAAACGTCGAGATAGACCGAAATATCATGAAGCAAGCCTTCATGAGGAAGTTTCTAATGAATACCTTTAGAATTAATGTTCCCACTATTGGTAAATGAGAGAGTAGAATATTTAGTTCCAACAGATAATTGTCTGAGGGATTTAAGAACTCCATCATCGAGAAAGGCCTTGTTAAAGATTGGATCTTGATCTCTTGATTGTTTTGGATGAGTCTTCAACTTAGACGGCTTCTTACTCATTTTAGGAACCACTTGTTGAAAAAAGTGGTTTTTATGGGCAGGTGTATGTGCCTACTTAGGATAAATAGTCAGCTTAGGATTATTATCTCAACTCAAATTAGGTGTATGTGTCTGACATGGTTGTTCGTATGATATGGGGGAGTACGCCCCCACAACCCTCTTGGACTGGAACAGAGGTGTGTGTCTGTTCAGGAGTGATATGCTGATGTGTCACTCCACTTATAGGGATAGTTTTATGTGTCTTTCCCTGAGATGCTGCTGAAGCTGTTATAATATCCTGGCAGGCATCCAGAATATGAGCAGGGATTTGCTTCTTCTCTATCACCATTGAAAGAATATGCTTGGTGACTTCAGCTGCTGGAACGGGGATATACGTCTATTCCATGATTGAAGTAGGTGTGTATTCCTGCTCTTGTCCTCCTTTTCCTTTCAATGAATTTTGATGGTACTCAAGTGTGGGGGAAGAGAGTCGAGCCTGCCTCCTGTTTGTCATTGGGGCTTTCCAATTGACTTCTCCGGGTGCTACCAAACGAGACTATTGGTAGGCTTGATCAATACTAGCAGGTGTATGTGCCTACTGATTGCACTCCACCGAACATGGTTGACGAGCTTCCTTCAATACTGACAAATGAGGCTGCTGGCAGGATTAATGAGTGTAAGCAGGTGTATGTGCATGTTTACTAGTTTTCAAAACATTGGGTTGGAGGGCTTCATCGTATGTAGCCAGATGAGCCTATTGACTAGTTGATGATTTATAAACAGGTGTATGTTTCTATCTATAGTAATCTACTAGAATTACCAGGTGGGAATGGCATGCTGCTTCCAGACGAGTCTGTTGGATAGTGAAATTAAAACGGATGGGTGTGTGTGCCCATTCGTTGCTTTCCACCAAGTTATGTTGGTGGACTTCTCCGGAAATGGCAGAGATAAGAACCTACTCACTGTTGACTAGTCGTCGCCTCTGGTAGTTCATCTTGCCTGCTCGGGTTCGAGGAACCTGAGCTGAATGCCTGGAGACTAAACCCTCATCATGTTGAGGGCGCACTGTCACACGAGTCTGGTGGTGATTGTTGGTGGGGGCCCTTAGGAGGGACTCATGTCTCCTTGAATTAATGTCTTCAGTGACCTTCTCATTCACCTCTTCATAATATGGGAGGGACTTGTGATTGCGCTCCGGGGATAATGACTTGAAACGGTTGGAGACGGTGGTTGGCACCACCTGCTTCTTGATCACTGGTCATCGCTGTCCGGACAACCAGTGTGAATTATTGACTTGGAGGGCTTGTCGAGTGGCCTCCAGAGTCGGTATAGTACCATTTTGATGGTATTCCTTAACCATCGCATTTGATACCCAGCGTTGAAGACGCTGAGTATGTGATGTCGTCCTCAGATCAGATGACAATCTAGTAAGAATAGCATCACAAGCATTTAAAGTAGAGGTATTCACAGGTGTGAAATTAAGAAAAGCAATTTCTATAACGCAGAAGATCTTGGAAAAGAGTGCATGTTTGATATAACAGACATAATCAAGATAAATCCGGCCACTACATTTTTTGGATGAGCACATATGTTTTTCATTGTTTTTTGGCCCTCTCATTGAGTTTAAATAGGGGCCTAACAAATACGTAAAAAATCATTTTAACTTGGTTAAGGATTCACATTGGATTCACCATTTTTTGTTTCGCACTAGAATTGGGGATACCCTCGTTGGTTTAAGGTTCAAAACATTCCAATCAGTTTCTAAAGGGTTTGTTTGTAGAACCAAAAACATCCAATGATTCTATATCCATTTGGACCTACTTTCCAAAGGTAGGTGATCATTAGTTGTGGACCGATGAGGCTTAAGAATTTTCATTGGTCGAGAGGATGGGAGGTCGGACTCATCACACCATTTTGAGGGGAATTATTGTCCACTCCAGGACACTATTTATAGATTTAAGTTATGTTCATGAATCCTTATTACATTACCAAGTATGAAAATGAGATTTCCTTTATATCTAAAAATCTTTGATTGATATGTATGAGATGTAGAGAATATTTTATATGTATTGGAGGTTCTTCATCGATAGAGAATCATCTGTATTTGTTAGATATTATTAGTCAATGGTATCCTTCAATACATTATATATAGATCCCATGGTCATTATGATAAGAATACTGGTTTTAAAGCCACTCAGTGGGGCACTTGAAGTTTATTGTCGTTCAGAAGGACATGGGTTATTTCAGAGTTGGGATCGTACCCGCAAATGGGATACCTAGGTATCTTTGTTTATAAAAGGAGTCATAACCCACGTAGTTTGAGTAAAGAAGTATAAGGTTTATGCATGGTTTATGGATCAAAGAAATATGTCATAATTAATTTTACGCTCTAAGATCACATGAGTCATGATCGGTGTGAGAAACAATTGGTATTGGTAAAACCTGAAAATTGTTCCATGAAAGATGCAATCATGAGAAATAATGTGTGCCTTATGTATGTCTGACTACCTAGATAGATGAGGATTGGGATTTACTTTAGGGAAGAAACCCAGAAACAAGGTCCAAAAAGGTATATGTGCTTTATGGAAATTTGGATACTTGACTTAGGGTTTACTCCAGAGAAGGATACCCAAATTAGAGGGGACTTATTGTTGGGTTTTACTCCTGAGAAGGCAGCCCAAATCAAAAGTAAATTAAGACTGGTTAAGAGAAATTATGACTGGGGCTTATTCCTAAGAAGGAGGCCCAGGTTAAAGGGAATTATGACTGGGGCTTATTCCTGAGAAGGAGGCCCAGGTTAATTGGAATTATGACTAGGGATTATTCCTGAGAAGTAGACCCAGGTTAAAGGGAATTATGATAGGGGATTATTCCTGAGAAGGAGGACCAGGTTAAAGGTAATTATGACTGGGGATTATTCCTGGGAAGGAGGCCCAGGTTAAAGGGACTTGATAACTTGGGCTTATTCCTGAGAAGGAGGCCCAGGTTAAGAGGAATTATGACTGGGGATTACTCCTGAAAAAGAGGCCCAGGTTAAGGATATTTGGTAACTTAGGGCTTACTATTAAAGTGGATTCCCATGAATTAAGGGAATTTGAATACTGGGGATTAATCTTAAGGAGGATGCCCAGGTTAGGGGACTTGGGAACTAGGGATTATTCCTGAGAATGAGACCTATATTAAAAAGATTTGAGATTGGGTCTTACTCCTAAGGAGGATGCCTAAATTTAAATAAATTAAGAGTGGGGCTTACTCCTAAAAAGGAGGCCCAAATTAAAGATCCTATCATCTTAAAGGATGAGTTTGAATGAATGAAATCTCTAACCTTAATGACATGAAGACATGTAAATTACTAGGTTTTAAGATATGTTCCACAGAATTCCTTTCATATAAGGAATCCAACAAGGGAACTATGTCAAAAATGGATTTGAAGAGGGTTTTGAAGGATGAATCTTGAATAGGAGAGGTGGATTTGAAGAAAACAAGTGAATAGGCAGGAGGGGCACCCAAAAAGAGAGAGGTGTGTAGGTCCTGCATGGGTGCGTAGATCCTGGTCGTGCAGGTATACATGCGCGACACATAGGTACCTGCGTGACAGTCAACACATAGGGTAATACTTGGGTAATACTTGGCTCAATCCCTTAGTATTATCCTTAGGGGATACCAAAAGATTGGTGCGTAGGTTCTGATGACAGGATAAAGTGGCACGCAGGTGTCTTCATTTCCCTTAAGGGTTTAGACACTTTAGGTGCACAGGTGTTGATGAATTTCAACACGTAGGCCTTGTTTCCCCTGTTTAGATCTTCCATTCCAGGTAAGAAATTACCTTAGAAGTGTTCGGAAGACTTCCATAAGAGACTAGGGCGCCGGGAGCTGAAATCTAAGTTTCTGGATTTTTCGTCCTCGAAATGGGGGGCCCACAAGGGGTATTTATAGGTTGCTGAAGACCCCGAGTGAAAATCAAATAGGGTGCGCAGGTCACCGGCACGCCCAATATGTGGCACGCAGGTACCCTGCACGACCGTCTTGGAACCTACATTGCCCATGCAAAAGAAAATCATTGTTCATGCCTTTGTTAATTTTTGATGTTTCTTCAAAGGATGAAACACTTTATTCTAAGGTATTCCACTTTTTTAGTTGTTTAAACTCTGTGACGGAAAGGAGCATCAACAGTACCCAAGCCCATTATTTTTAACTGTTTAATTCTATCTGTATTAATGTTTTTCATGTTCTCTCATATGTACTTTGGTTTCTTCTTTAATAAAATGTCTTTTGAGCCCTCACCTTTTAAAAAAATAATGTCTTTTTACTCATCTTAAAATGTGAGTTTCAAACAAAGGTATTTTGAAAATAATAAAAATGGGTTTTCCTTTCAATTTCAAATGTTTGGTCTTCCTCTCCTCATTTATACAATATAAAGATTATAACTTTTATATCATCCATTATTATTGATTACTTTTAAAATGAAAGGTTTTCAAAATCATGCATGCAACCTTTTCAAAATTTACCATTTAAAGTGACATGTAAATTTTTATCTTATGTCAATGTTAAAAATATTTTATAAAGGATATTTTATTTTTTTATTCTATTTCCATGTTCATTTTTAAAAGGATTTACCTTAATGAGGTTTTTATTTCATTATTTATCTGATATTATATATTTTTATAATTTGTGGAATTAAAGTCATGGTATCAAACAATTTTATTATTGATACCTCCTTTTGTGATACTGTTCAAGAATTCTTTTTATGAAGGAATTTTTCATTTATGTCAACACCCTTATATGTTTCCTTTGTTTCACTAGGGATATGTTCTTTAGAAACCATCTTCCTTATTTCTCTATATTTCTTATGATCATGTTATTCCTACATTTACATAACCATATACTCATTAACCTATACAGTGTAAACATCTCATTTTATAAAATTGAGATTGGGAGATGTTCACCTAGAAAGAACATATATTTATTGTCTAGGAAAGTATTAAAATTCTTGATGATTATTGACTTCTAATACAATTTAATTATGTATTAAAATTCCATATTTTTTATTATACGGATATTCATGTTTTCATTTAGTTAGTGGTTCCATAGGGAATGGTATGAAATGTTTTGTTGACTCTTATAGTGAGTGCATAAGAGTCAATCAAGCAATGGGTGGGGATCGACATTATATTTCCCCTCAATGCATCGATGGGTATCATGAGACAAAATAACTTAGGATTTATTGTTTACTTGTCCACATATTATTATAATATCTTTTCATAAGGCCTTGATGACATGTTTTTTATGTTCAAAATTATGCA
Source organism: Viscum album (assembly GCA_963277665.1). Taxonomy (NCBI): domain Eukaryota; kingdom Viridiplantae; phylum Streptophyta; class Magnoliopsida; order Santalales; family Viscaceae; genus Viscum; species Viscum album. Next base: position 368,764,153 of record OY728144.1, read on the forward strand.
TTTCACCTGTATGAGATCAGTATGATATACATGTTTTCATTTATTGTCATGGATATACCATGCTATCATTTTGAGTTGATTATAGAATTATTTAGATTATTTATTCCTTCCATATTATGTATACTATGCTTATGTTTTTGACAAATTCATTTACTTACTAAAAATTAATTTTTTTATTATCAAAACACTTTTAATGAAAAAGTGAGAAACTGATATATCCAAACATTACAACCAATTAAAACCATGAAAGATGATAACCTAGATCAAGCCTACAATACTTGTCCCTCCCTATCAACTACATCGTGATGGAAATCCTTCACCATCGCATGACCACTGGGCAACCTATCCCATGCAGGGTTTCATGGGTATGGTACCGATGGTAGAGCCATACCCTCTCAAACTTCCAAATCTGAATGGCATGCTCAAGATAAAGCTTCCTACTCTGAACCTCATTTGAAGAAGATCCATGTAGTGTGCTGGTTTCAAACATACCCAAAATTCAACAATCAAACAAGAATCGAATGCAGCCTCAATTTTCAGGCTTCCTATGTTCATTCACAGATCCTCAATTTGAACTCATTGAGATATTAACTCCTTCAATAATTTCATGTTCCATTGCTTTCCCTTCTTCTTTCCCATAGAAAAAAAACAAATTTGTTGGCCTTCTAAATCTAGAACAATATTCCAAATTCACAGAATTCATACCAATCCAAAGAAACACCATAATGAAATCATGAAAATAAGATCTATATATGAACCCAAAACCAAAACCAACATCCGATTCAACCAACAAAACCAACAACCACTTCAACCATAATGAAATCAACAAAAAAACTCAGATGAACCCAAAACCAACCACCGCTTCAACCAAAACAAAATCATAGGTCCAAGACAAGCTTATTCAAAAGGAAGTATCATCAAGAACATAGTAAGACTCACAATCCCATATCCACAATCCCATCACTACCTCCAAGACCGCAATTAAATCCCACAGTGAACCTCCCAACATACCTACAGCTAACACCAATATGAGTCTACAACCCATAGAGTTGGGACTCGATGATTGAACCGTCACTATGTCACTGTAAAAATCCCTGTCAAATTTGAGAATATGGAAAGGATATAGGTAGGTAATGGTGGAATTATCGGTAATATTGATCCCACAATGATACAAGCCACACGCCATGAACTACCGAACTAGAAAGCCGAGGAGAGGATACCACCAAACCAAGATGAAGGAACTAAAATATATGTGTTTAATATAAAGAAAATGGGATTTTCTAGTAATTTTTTTGTTATAAATCTATAAAATATCTAAAACTAAAATGATATTTGGGATATAAGAGATGAAATAATCATTGTAGAATTTGTAATTAAGGATGGTTACATCCAAAATTTTATAACTAATATCGAAGTGATTATATAAAGTATGTGTTTATGGAACTAGATCCAAGATGGTAGGTCTAAAGCATCACATTATCTATCCCAAATCAATGAATTTTTTAATCAATTTAAGGGATCCAAATTGTTATCTTGGGATCTCATAAAATCTAAGTTAGGAAATAGGATATCCTGAATACAACTTTTTTTAATCCGTTACAGTAACTACAAATGCTTGGTTATACTCTTGGGTCTTATGAATTCACCTTCAATTTTCATGACCTTGATGAATCGTATCTTTCACAGGTACCTTGACTTGTTTTTCGTGGTATTTATTGAGAATATCTTGGAATACTCTTTATCTAGATGTGATCGTGTGAAGAACTTTGCGATTTTATTAAGAAAATTGTATGAACACTCATTCTATACTAAATTATCTATGTTTGAAATATGGATATAATATTTTCATTACCTTGGTCATGGTATTTCTATAAAATTCATATCGGTTGTTCCTAGAAAGATCTAAAAAATCTTAGAAACCACATAAGAACAACTTGGAGATATAGATATTTCTAGGGTTAGTAGGCTATTATCATCGCTTTCTCTTGGATTCTCAAGACTCGTTTTTCCTATGAATGCATTGACAAGTAAAGTTATTTCATTCAAATGGAATAATTATTACCAAAAAACCTTTCAAAATCTTAATTATTGAATTCCTTTAGTTCATATCCTCGTATTTCTAAAACCAGGACAAGGTTATGTAGAATATTGCGCTACATCTGGATCAGGACTAGGCTATGTTCCTAAGAAGGGAGACAATGTCACGGTTTATGGATCAAGGAATTTGGTACCACATTAAAATATTTATCCAATTCATAATATGGAACTAGTTGTGGGGGTATATGTATTAAAAACATGGTCATTAATAAACATTTCATGAGGTTTACTAATTAAAAAAATTAAAAATATATTTCTAAAAAGTAATTTGAAACTAAGTAAACAATTATGGATAGAATATCTCCACATATTTTACTTTTTAATAGTTTATATACTCAGGAAAGGAAGTTTAGTGGCTATTACGTTAATCCAGAAGCCATATAATGATGTTTTTAGAGATGATCAAGAACAGTGGCGCCTTATAGAATTAATTGATAACATGAATTTGGATTGTATGGAACAAAATTAGGATATATTTTTCTTTTCAATTACTATGATTCCTGATTTGGATAACCTAGTCAAGGAATCTTAGTAATCAAACCCATACTAACTTACCATTAGATCAAAAATCAGTGGTGTGGAGACAATTAAGGGTTGGAAAGAGAATTAAAAGATGATGTTGTTCATTTATGATCATATATTCACTCCTCCATTATTTCAAGAAGAGATATTTTCTACTTAACGGCATTAAAATGGGTTGTCTAACAGGGTATTCAAAAAATGTATATATAAAGAAGACCTAATTTTGTGTCAGGTGTGGAAGAGAAATTATCCAATTATGTTATGAAATGCCTCACCTGTCAAGAAGTGAATGTTGAATATCAACAAATAGTACGTATGTTATAATCTATTCCTATACCCATGTGGAAATTGGAGTAGATTTCTATGGAATTTATCACCACTCTACTAAAAACACTTAAGAAGCTTGATGTTATTTTTTTGATTGTGCACTGACTCACCAAGTTGCCACATTTCATTCCAATTCAAGAGTACAATATGGTAGAATATTTAGTGAGTCTTTATATCCAAAAAGTAGTAAAGTTTCATAGATTATTGATCTGTTTTCATTCTTACTAAGACCTTGGATTCACCTCATTGTTTTATAAATCCTTATAATAAACCCTTCTAATTCAATTGACCATGATTATGAAATAACATCCTCAAACAGATGGTTAGTCAGAACATACTATATAGACATTGGAAGACATGATTAGATCTTCTTTTATGGATTTCAGTGGTTCATGGGATGATTATTTTTCATTTTTAGAGTTTTCATATAAAAATAGTTATTAATAAATAATATATATGGACTCATTTGAGGCATTTTATAGACTTCCATGTTGATCTACACTCCACTGGATAACAACTAGGAAACTTCAATTATTGGATCAAGTTGTGTTAATGATACCACTGTGAAAATCTAGATGATCGTGAAATGGATAGTTATAGCATAGATCCATCATAAATCCTATGCATATCATCATTGATGACCCTTTTCTTTTGATGTAGGTAACCATGTATTCTTGAAAGTGTCACCACAACTAGTTCACCACCATTTGTGAAAGAAAGTAAAATTGGATCCTCGATACATCAAACCTTTTTAGATTATGGAACTTATTAGAAATGTTCCATATCTATTACACTTGACACCAAGATTCAGTATTATCCATATTTGTTTCCATATACCCCGTTTAAAAAAGTATCAAACAGATCCTAACCATTTGATTCATTGGGATCATGTTAATATTGAAATGGGTTCTATATCTATCCATAAACCGATTTGTATTTTTAATATTCAAGAAAATAACTTTCAAGTAAGTTTTATCAATTTGGTATGGATATTGTGAAGTATTGTCAGATTAAAGAAGAAACTTGAGAATAATAAATTTTTATGCTAGAGAAATGGTTGGAACTCTTCCAAGATACTGACAACCTTTATCTTTCTAGGGATATAAATCACAATGGTGTGAGAATATAACACCCCCAATCTTAAGTACTTCCTAGTTTTATATTGTTTTTATAATCATGTAATTTTTGTATTGACTCTTTTGAAGTTTTTAGAGGAGGATGTCAAACTATATTTGTAATCTATTGGTAAGAGGTGGTTCATAGTGTAAATTCTTATTCATAACATGAATGGTTTCTAGAAAGATTAAATAGATTTTTAATATGTGGTAATCCATGTCATGAATAATATTCATAGCATGAATGGTTTTTTGGATTTTAAGAAATAGGAACCTTATATTTATTTAGGTTATCTACCTAGAGAATTAAAGACATGAATTCTCCTTTTATTCCATGAATTATGTTTGCTCTATCCATCCATTTTTATTTCAACACCCCTTATGTTCTCATTAGTCTGACTTTATTCCCATTAAAACACCAAGATTAATATAGGATATGTTGTTGATCCTCTTCCTTATGGATATCAATTCCAATAGATTATTAAGAATTGGACATAGGGAATCAATGGTAAGGTTCTTATCCTCTATAATCTCCTTATTTTCTTTTATAATTCCTTAATCTATGGTCTAAGTCTAATTTTGAGTCAATTTATTTTGGATTCATTAAATGAATGGAAATGGGATCTAGTATCGATGAAACATGGAACTATTCATCTTGTTTAAAGCATTTTATGTATGTGGATTCTCTATTATTCCACTTTCTTTGAAAATATGAAGTCTCTTGTTTTATAATGAAATTTATCTTAATTTTTTGTTGAAAACTCTTGTGAAATCCCTTTTGGAAAATATCTTATCTATTGACCTTTAAACATTAGGTTTTGGGTGATTCTCATAACATTTTTGATAAAATGATTTTATGGAATCTTAAAAAAAAGGTTTTTGGGTGTTAGAACTTGGAATGGACATGGTTGGAATGTGTTCATTTATATATGATAAGGGCCTTTTTAGTTAAAAATGGTCATGTTTATAATTATGGGAAACACTGGATTATATCAATAAGTGTCAATTTAGGACTGGAGGGATAGGTTTTTGCTCGGGATGTGGACTGTTTAGAGCGCCAACTTAGATAGGAAATGCATTGGGTTGTGCATTACATGGGTGTGTGGGTTCATTACCAAAATATTTTTTAGTGTGATTTATTTAAATTTTTTATATATATTTATCTTGATATCTAGTTTTCAAACTTTATAATAATTATATATTTTAAATGTGAACTAACGTGTTCTTGTTTTAGTTATAGGTTTGGTAGGTCTTGGGGGTTTCCTACTAAGTTGATATACTAACCCCATGCATATGCACTTTGGTGCATATTTAGACGATGTTTTTCATGATATAGGTAAGCAGAAGATTTTATAATTCACTAGAAGAGTATATTGATGTTGTGGTATTTATTTTTTGGAGTTAGATCATGGTGATGGTTGTGTGGAGTATGGGGTAGTTCCACCTGGGTACCTTGAGAGGTGCATGTTTTGGGATTATATGCTTCATTTATGTATTGTCTTCTGATGCAACTTTGATTATCATTATGTTATGATTTTTGAGTTTTTCATAGTTTTATATCATGCATAATTCTATGTATCTTCATTTTTGATTATTATAGGTTGTTTAATTAAGGAAAAATCCCCCCCCCCCAATGATTTATTAAATCCCTTAACATTTATTTCCAACCTTCAGTGTTCATGGGATGTCACCTAAGGTTAGTGGAATCATGATATTTCTCAATCCAATGAGTTGATCATGGTATGTTACATATAAACTATATATAAAATATATAATTTATCTAGTATAATAGTAATCCAAGAAAGTGGTTAATAAATTATCATTGAAGTTAGTGGTATCCATATCTTCCAATACAAAGTAAGTTGTGGTTTTTAATGTAAATAAAGAAGCAGTATATAATATAGCATGGTTTGTTTCAGTTCTTAGAATCATACCTAGATTGTAATGAATTATCATGATTTAAATTATGATAATATTAAGATAATGGTATTATTCAATATTTCAAGGTTATGAAATAGGAAAAAAGGTATATACTTGGGGATATCATTTCTTAAGGAATAATTACTCAAGGAGGTGAAGTCAAAGAAAGTAGAGTATCCAAGTATGAAAACATATAAATCCCATTGAATAAAGACATAAATTATCCAAATCCTAATCTTATCATGTGAGATCTAACAAGTTTATTATTTGAAAGTTCGATGTATTACAATTAAGGGTTTTGTAAAAGTTGGTACTCAGGATCCAAATTATAACTCCCTGAATCCATTAACCCATAATTGAAGGTTATTTTATTACATTGGTATAGAATACATTGATCTCAATACATAGGATCCAAAAGTTTTGTAACATCTAGAATATAGATACGTAACTTAACATTACATAACTTTGAAAATATAATATACATCATTTGAATACATGAAATATTTATTATTTCTCCTTGAAATTGCATACATCACACATATCAGTCTACATGGTTTCCTATAAAAATGAGGAATATATAAATGGATGATCTTAGACACCCAGTAGGGGTAGCATATGATAAAATATATCATAGTATATGAATGGAATAAATAATATGGTGGGAATAAATAAATTTAATAATGCCATAAAATTGAGCATAATATATCCATGGGTGACATAATAATAAACAAACACATGGATAATAATTACTCATATCATAGTGATGGAATGAAGAATGTCAAATAACATAAACATACCATCAATTCCTATTGCTAATACATCATACATAAATGGGTAAGGAATACACCAAATACCCAAGCTAGTATTTCCATTGATACCTATCGATTCATCAGGGGGTGATATAATCTCAAACCCCATCCTTCACAAAATAAGTCAAATGAATCCATCATATGAAGAGAAGGTATAAACAATGCATATCATAATATTTTATACGGAAACTCATGCATAATAATGGATAAGTATTCAATAGTTTTTTTATGAATGTAACGGATATAATAAATTTCAATATCTCCTTATTCAATGGAATAATGTAGATATATAGGTGAATATTCAACAGTCAATATAAGAACTATAGGATATTCACAACCTAATATAAGGTAATCTTATCAAATGAATTATAAATAAGTACTTGTGTAGGTTAATTCCTTATTAGATTTTTATCAAATAGAAATAGTCATTGAATACAATAGATTGCAATGGTAGGAGACTAAATACTTTTATAAAAGTCACCCCAAACCCACACTTCTAGGTCAGGTGCAACACTTAAATACATTAGATACATAAATTGAAAAAAAAATATTACAAGAATTTATTGAAATCCTTCATTATGGTTTATAAAGAGCTTATGAATCATCCAAATCATATCCCTTGGGAGTGTCAAACCAGATGTACAGTTAGACCCATTTTTTTCACCAAGTGAATATTAAGTTAATACTCAACCAAACGTTTTTAGTGTTATTACCCTTAAGTGAATATGATCCATTGTATGCTTCCACATGTAGTATCCAAACAATAATTTCATTTCTAGTAAACCACACACTCTTTACTTTAACAAAATTTTATTATGTTTTCCTTTATTTAGATTTATTTCTTAGGTTTCCACTAATTTTTGAGCTTTTGAACGTATTATTGAGGTAGTGTGAAGATATGGAATGGTGATTAATCATTGATAATATGATAATTAATTTATAATAATGAAGCATAGTAAAATTTTATATGAAAATTAATTAGAAGGGATTATACAAATAAAGGATAAGAAATGATTATAGACCCTTACACTGACATGATAATGTCTTAAGCAAAGGTTAAAATAAGAGGTAATAAGTAAGATCTCATTAAAAATATATTGAATAGATGATAATACCATGGTATTAAATGTATGTAAATATATGAAAATAATTTTAAATAGTATTATTACCAATTTATTGAAATTGAAAAAGGAAATATGAGGATTGTGATCCCATAAAATTCAAAGTAGCTTATTAAAGCTTGAGAATAACCCATTAGAACCTTATAAACTCTTTAGAGATACTCTTGAGAGTAAAACCAATTGAATATAACTAATTTTATAGTAAATGATAATGGTAAGATGGGTGGGAATTTATAGTAAATTAGGGGTATTTTTTTATTAATTTTAATACATAGGCCTTGGAATCCATGTTAATAAAATTATCATTAGACTTATAATGGTTTAATTCCAGGATATTTGACATAAAAGGATTGGTTTTTGGATTTTAATTGTTTAAGGGAATAAAAAATTAAAAATATATAATTTTTTATGTGGAGAATATCATTATTTACAAATAATTCTTTTGAAATATGAAAATATACATTATGTTTTGGAATATTCTTTATAGATTAGTAAAATTAATTTTATTAATTTAAAATACATTATTTTAAATAACAAATCCATTTTTATTGATAAATAATTTATATTACTTATTAAATCATTTTAACTCATTTTTATGTTGTAATAGATACTGTATATCCATTCTATATTTAGGTTTTTAAAAAAAAATCATTTGTCTCATAAAATTTTGAAAAATTAACCATTTAATAATATCATTATGTTGATTCCAAATTTAAATTACTTAATAAAATAATTTTATATCTAAGTGAAATTTAATTATTAAATGAGAATACTTTTGTATTTCAAAATCATGCATTTGAGGCCTAAAATTAAAAAACACTTATTATAAATGTAATTTTATTCCAATACATATGTGTGTAATTATATTATTATTCATTGATTAATGTAATTTTTCAATAATTATTAATTGTATTTTTACCGAATTATTTTATGAATTTTATTGGAAAATTAAATAAATAACCTCAAGATTACATTAGTTGAATCTCAATTCTTACATCCCCCCCCACCTTAAATAATTTGAACATCAAAATTTGGTCTGTACAAAAATATATAAACAAATAAGGGTAATTATTCCTCATTTCTTCTTTATATTCCCTTGTTTCTTCCTCCATATTTTGATGCCTCCAAATTTCTTTTACTAGTTGGGTTATTCAATTATATAACACTTTTTCACTAGATTTAATAATCTAGAAAATATATCCAATACATTGCATGTTAGGTTGCGACTATATTTCATCAATGGTCAGCACATGGATTGGGTCTGGCATGTACTTACTTAAAATTGACACATAGAATGAAATATTCATTTTAAAGAGGTTGGGTTGAAAGTCTAAACAACAATCCACATCTTTAATTCAATCTAAAATATCAAATGGCCCAATGTACCTCATACTTAGCTTTCCCTTCTTACCAAACCTTATAACTCCCTTCCATGGTGATTCTTTAAAGAAGAAATGATCCCCTACCTATAATTACAATTCCTTCCTATATTTATTAGCATAGATTTTCTATTTATTATGAGCTATCTTGATATGATTAGGGGTATCTTAAACCTTATTAGTTGTCTCTTCAATGAGTTCTGGACCAAATAACCTCATTTCCTAACTTCATCCCAGTATATTAGAGTATGATATATTTTCCCATATAAGGCATCATAAGGTTCCATATTTATAATCAAATGGAATGTATTTTTGTATGAAAATTCTACTAGAGGTAGGTATTATTACCATACTCTATGAAATCCAAGTGGGGATAACTTCAGAATATCCACTAATGTTTGGATAGTCCTCTCAGAATTCCCATCTATTTGAGAATCGAAATAAGTGCTCAAATGTATCTTTATTTTCAAATCCTATTGATTTCTCTTCTAAAATTTGTATATATAATTAAGGTAATTATCAAAAAAAATTGATTTATTTTCACCTTGAAGTATCAAAACATCATTTATATGCAGTCGTAAAATACATTCAAGGATTATATCCTCCCTTATTGATAATAAATGTGAAGACTTCATAAGGTGATCCCTAATGAACCATATATCATCATTATTCCTAGATTTCTTAGACATTCCAATAAAAAATTCCAGTTTGATAGTGTCCCACTTCCCCATTGGTATAGTGATGGGTTTCATCACACCAACTGGGAGTTGTCTCTCAGCCTTTAGTTATTGGCATACCAAGAATCTTAACACAAGATCAAAATTTTATCACTTCATGTTTTCACACCATAATTGATCCCTTAGATACCTATACATCTTGGTTCCACTAGGGAATATAAAGAAATTCTATATATTATATTAATTTATAAATTCCCTCTTCTACTCTGGTGCCGATGATATGCATAGTCTCTTTCCAAACCTCAACACACTATCTTCATATATGAAGTCTATTAGTATCCCATATTCCATGTCTTTAATATTATTTTGTAAACGTTTTTCATCCTTTTAAGTCTTATTTATCTTATATATAAATATGGTTGATAAATTACTTGTAAAATTAATGAACTTTCCCCTTCTGTAATAATTTCCATATCCAACTTTAGTAAATCCATTAATATTGGATTATTTTCCATCCTTTTCATGGATAAAACTCCATGATCCTTATTACTCAATGCATATGTATTCTTATTTTACATATTAGGGTAGTAATGTATTTTACATTCATAGTCCTTGAGTAGTTATATCCATTTACTTTGTCTCATGTTGATCTATTTCTACAAGAATATATACTTCAAGCTTTTTTTATCCTTATATATGTCACATATTTCACCATAAATATACTGTATTCATATATCCAATGTAAATATTATAGTTTCTATCTCAAGATATTGAGTTCTCTAGTAATTTTTCATGAGTCTTCAATTTCCTTGATATATAATCAATAACCCTATTATTGTTCATATACACACTCCCTACTCTATTCTTTGATTAATTACTATATATTAAAAAAATCCAGATGGTATGGTCAATAATGGTGCATTGATCAATATCTTCTTTGATTCCTTTAAAACTTATTCACATTCATTGGAACATGTGAATTTGACCCCTTTATATGTTAACTTGGTTAATGGATTATATAATTGGGAATGGTTTCCAAAGAATCATCGATGGAAACATACAATGTTAAGGGAACTTCATATATCAATTAAATTCATTAGTATGGCACATTACTTAACAACATTATTATTTGTGAGGTAATCTAATATTCCATTCATGGAGAAAATATAGCCAAGAATAGGAACTTATTGAAGCTAAAATCCACACTTGTTAAATTTCCCATATAGCTCATTCTCTATTTGAGTGTTAAGGATGATTCATAAATGGTCTTCATGATCTCCATAGTACTTAGATTATATCAAGATATCATCAATAAAAACCAAATAAAATTTATCAAGATAATACTTGAATACTTTATTCATTAAATCCATAAACACCAAGGGTGAATTTCTTAACCCAAAAGGCGTTACTATGAACTCATGAATCCCATACCTTTTGTGAAAAGAAATATTTTATATATCATCCTTCGTGTATTTTAATTGATGAACACCAGAGTATAAATCAATATTTGAGAAGTATTGAACTCCTTGAAGTTGGTAAAATAGATCATCAATACAAGGTAAAGGTTACTTTTTCTTAATAGCAATTGAATTTATTTCCCAATAGGCAATGCATAACCTCATAGACCCTACATTATTCATCACAAATAAGAAAATTGGTCCCCAAAATGAAACCCTATGGTTTATGAATCCCTTATCACACAAAAATTGTATTTGTTTCTTTTATTCCACCAATTACACCTGATCTATTCTATAGAGAGGAATAGATACGGGCTCGGCATCAGTGATACAATCAATATCAAATTAAACATCATGATCAAGTGGATATTGAGTTAATTACTTGTGTAATACATCAATATAATCCCTTCAAATAGATATATCCACTATTATAAGGATATCCTTTTCATTTATTGATTCATTTTCTCCAATAATTTTTCTTAAGATGAGGCACTATAGGTGGTTCCAAACATGACATACAAAATGAAATCTCTCCTTTTAAAAATAATGGATTCTATTACAACCTAAGAGATTGTAATATCCTTCTCTCAATAATAAATTTTTTTCATTATAATTTTACAGTTAATTCATAAAATGTATTATTTTATAATAGAAAATTTTTATAACAATTGGGTTTTCAAAAAAATAACCTCCATGAGTTTTAATAAATACAGAGCAATATAATTTCATTACTATAAGATTTCACTGATGAGTTTTAACTAACACATCCTTCCTTAATAAATCAAGATATGATTTAATGTTCTTATAAAAAAAGTGACATATAATAGAGTGTGTAGATCCATAATCAAATAATTTATTATTTAACTCAAGGTTTATTATTAAAGTACCCATTATGACATCCTTTGAAACCTCAACTTCAATTATTGTGATAGTAAAGGGTCAACCTTTATCCTTTGGCCTTTTCTAGGTTATATTCCTATGAAACTTGGGGAATTTATTTTAATAGTGTCCCATCTCCAAGAAATTTAATCATTGGATATTATCATCTTCTCTCTTCCCCTTGTACTCCTAAGGTTTGTGGGATTTATCTTCACACTTGTATCAAACTCAAAAACCCTTAAATAATTCCCCATTTTTTCCTTTATATGTAGGAAATTACCCTACCCTTTATCTCTTTTTCTAAATTCCTTTCCATGTGGATATTAGATGCCCTTTTATTCTATAATCTCCCCTTAAAATCAAAATTCATTGAGAACTCATTATCATTATTTATGGAACTAGTTACTATCACTTCATATTAAGAAAAGATTTGAGAGACTAATTACCTTATAATAATTGGCTTTAATACATCTAAAATAAATCAATCTTGAATTCATGGTTTCATACATAATCTTCATCATTCATTTTTAACCTTGTAAATTTAGCTTCATACTTAGCCACATGTTCTTCCCCATTTTGTCTTAAATTTAGGAGATGTATTTCCATTTAATCTATTTTATCATAATTAAAATACTTCTTTGGGAATATCACTTTAAAAGCATTCTACTCCATTCTTTTTATCTCTTTCTCAATCTTGGTGTTTTTAATAAAATACCACCATTGATCATCATCTCTCTTTATACGATATACATCCATGATAACCATATATGATTCACTACATCCCAAATAAAGAAATATTTTATCTGATGACTTAATCCATTACTCGACCAATAATGCATTAGTTTCTCTACTAACATCTAGAGGTTTCTACCACAAGAATTGATCCAAATTTTTTACACCATGTTGAGGTGAAACAGGTTGATTCATACGTGCATGGTTATTTTTCATAAACTAAGTTAATTATCCTAATATTTAATCTACCCAACTCTAACACTAGCTTCATTGATTTGGTAAATAGTGTAATATCTATAATGATTATGGGTGTTGAAATAGTTTTCATTCCTTTAATTATGCACCGATTCTCAAAAATCATATATACTTAATTAGATTATGAATAAACCAATGTATTATAAATCAATGTATATAATTCTATTCGTTTATTACTAATTTATTGCATGTAATCTTGAAATATTTCTAGAATATCCTAAGGGTTTTTTATAGGGTTTTCTTCTCTAACTATGTTCTTCTAAATCTAATTCCTAAGGTTTCTACTAAATATACTTTGATATCAAATATATCATTCTAATTCTAGTACCTCATAGATGGTGATTATTTTATTACATTGGTATAAAATACATATATCAAAATAAAAAATATCCAATAGTTTAGTAATCTAATGAAATTGGATACATAAATGAGAACTGGATTACATTGTAAACTAAAGATATATCATTTGAATACAAGAAAACATTATTATTTATTCATGAAATTATATACATCACATGTAGTAATCTTTTTGGTTTTATGGGGAAATAGGAAAAAATATAAAGGGGTAAGCTCAGAAACTCAGTAAAGGGTACTCTACAATGGAATATATTATAGCATAAGCATGTAATAAATAATATTATAGGAAGAAATAAAATAAATAATTCCATAAAAATAAGAATAATATATCCATGGGTGACATAAAAATAAATAAACATGTGGATAATAATAACTAATCTCATATTGATAGAATGCATAATTTAAGACATCATAAATATAACATCAAGGGTTTGTGCTAAGAAATCATACATAAACGGGTAAGAAATACATCAAATATCCTAGTTTCTCTCATGAGATCTACCAAGGCATTAAGGGAATATATAATTTCAGGCTCCACCCATCACACAATAATAAGTCCATTCTATCTATCATATGAAGAGAATATCTAAAAAATACATATCCAAAAACACCCTAAGGAATATCATACATAATCATGGATAATTATTCATAAAATTTTACATATAAGAAATAGATATATGGAATATCATTATCACCCCATTCAATGGAATATTATGCCGGTCTAGGTGAATATCCAACTATCGACATAAGAACAATAAGGTATTCACAATGAAATAGAAAGTACTCTTATAAATGGAATAATAATGAAGTATTTGTGTAGGTCACTTCCATGGTTGAAGTATATCGTCTATAAATATTCATTTAATTTAGTAGATTACAATGGTATGAGATCAACAAAAATGATAGAAAATTCACCTCTAGACCCACACATCTAAATTTGGTGCAACACTAATATACTATAGAAAATTTATTTCAACACTATACAAATATATTAAAATCCTTCATTATGGTTTGTAATGAGCTAATGAATCATCCAAAGTATATCCTTGGGGAGTTTTAAACTAGGTGTGTAGTTAGACCCATTTTTTTACACCAAGTGAAGATTGAGTTAATTTCCAACTATCCTTTTTTAGGGTTATTACCCCCGTAATATCCTAAACTTTTAAAAACAATAAATACCCTCATTTATCATGATTAATGATTATTTTTATGTGGAAATGTATTTTTTCAATAAAAATACCTTAATATATGATTTACAGGAATTTTGTAAATGTAAAATCCCAATTAACACTATAGAATATTCTATAAAATATTTTCAGAGTTAGGTGTTGAGTTAATGTCAGATTTTGGGGGGCATAGAGCCTTAGTGCATAAAAATAAAAATATTAAATATATTTTTTTATGCATTCATTATTGTTTCCTAAATAATTGAATATATCCCAAATAGTTTGTTGTATGAGATATTTAAGACCGCTGTTAGATCCAAAATAAGGTGTTTACCCTAGCCGCAACATAACATTAGTGTGCTTTGTGTGTTTGGTCAGATCTCACATTAGGATAACTTATTTAATATTTTTATTATATATTTTTTGGAAAATAATTAAATATACCATTAAGGGTGTGTCATATGAGAAATATGAGAAAACTTTTACGTCTGGAATGAGGGGCTTACCCTAGGTGGGATATAACATTTGTGTGTATCGATCATTTTCTCAAATCACACGAGAGGATAAATTATTTAATATTTTAATTAAATATATTTCTAAAAAACTTGAATATCTATAGAATAGTGCATTTTAGGAGAAATCTGATATCACCTTTAGGTTCGGGAGGTGGGTTTTACCCTAGTCGTGGCATAACTTTTTCATACATCAAACATTTAGACAAATCTCACATAATATTATGTTTTTTGTATTTTATTATATAATTATTATTATAATAATTATTAAAACCCGTTTTGGGTTCTTCTTATACCCTAAAATGTATGAATCGCAATTAATGGACAAGTCTATGATCTAGAATCTTCATAAAAACTCATTTTTTGGCTGATTAATGATGAAAATTCCTTAATGATATAGAATTAAAGACAATGTCATCAATTTGTTGGTTGAATTGCAGATTAAAGTGGGTGTTTCAAAATGTTGTTTTAAATGCTACAATTTTGTGTTCTAAATAGCCTAATTTTTCTACCTTCATTATTGGTTGACCCCATTGAATCTAATTGATACCAAAATCCTCCTTGAAAGTCGTCAGGTTTTTTGTGATTAACTAGGTTTCTCTAGTGGGGCATGATATGTTCTCCTCCTACAGTGTGTGTGGCACCTGTGTAAAAGGAAGTGAGTTACTATTTTTATTATTATTATAATTATTTTATCTTAATTTATTTTATTATTTTATTTTATTTAATTATTCCATTTATTCGATAATTCTTATTTTATGGAAAAATGATTAAAAATAATAATGGATGATAAAACTAGAATTGTCAAGGGATAATCCACACAATCGTCAAAGATAATTCATAGAAAATACCAAAGGATAATTTGCTGGGAATTATAATAATATAATTATGAAGTTTTATCCAAATATAATTTTAAAATATCATTGATGAATAATTTATAAAATTAATCAGAAGATATATATTATGAATTTATCAAAATGATAACTATCAAATGATAATTATAACTATCAAATGATAATTGCAAGATTATCAAAGGATAATTAAAAAATTATAACATGATAATTGCTATATTATCAAAATATAATTTATAGAATAAAACTTATCAAAGGATAATTGCATGGATTTATTGAGGGATAATTTATAGGATTTATAGATGATAACTACTTTGAATTATCAAAGGATAATTATTAAAATTATCAAGTGATAATTGTGAGAGTATCAAAGGATAATTATTAAAATTAACAAATGATGATTGTGATATTATGAAAGGATCATTATCCAAATTCTCAACTGATAATTGCAAGATTATAATAGGATAATTAATAATAAATTATAAAAATATAATTATAAAAGGATAATTTATGACATATTATAAAGAAATAATTATAAAAGGATAATTTGTGAATAATTATTAAGATATAATTATAGAAGGATAATTTATGATAAATTATCAAAATATAATTATAAAAGGATAATTTAGGATAAATTATCAAAATATAATTATAAAGGATAAATTATAATAAATTATCAAAAGATAATTGTAAATGATTATTTATAATAAAATATCAAAAGATAATTATAAAGGATAATTTAGGATAAATTGTTAGAGATAATTATAAAATGATAATTTATGATAAATTATAAATAGATAATTATAAAAGGATAATTTATGAGAAATTATCAAAAGATAATTATTCTTAAAGAGAATTTTGCGAGCACTTACACTGTCCTAGAATGATAATTATAGAATTATCCATGAGAGAAAATGTATCATCACATGCAATATTTTATTATTTTTTGAAATAAAATAAATGTTTTTGGTTCTAGTAACCCTTGATGAACCTTAGGATTTGACTTGTAGACATTTATGATAATAAGGTTGTGAGGAGGTGTTCTTGACTATTGAGGTTTACACTCTTGCTATTAAACCACACGGGGTGGTTTATCCTTTCCATTGACATTGATGACTTTTGAGGTATGAACTTCCATACCCTTATGGGCCTCGTATATATAATATTAAAATGATATGATGTTTATGCTGGACTAACCCATGTTTATTTTGAGATTCATGTGGGTGTGTGGGTAGTCATGGTCTTACTTGTTTATAGATGATTACCTGAATTTTATCTTGGGGTGGAATATCATTCCTTGCTATGAAAAATAATTTTTGTGTTCTTCATAACCTTTGGAATTGTGCTATAGGTACTGAGATACTTAAGTGGATACTTGAGGTTGGGTTTATTCATTTACCCAACTGGACGCACTACTAACATCCTTAAAGGTAGATGTGGCTACCCTTATAGAGGGGGTAGCATTGCGGCTAGCTGAAAGGCACTAAGATATATAGGTGGAGCCTTGAGGTTAGGATTTATACAGTCCTAACATCTTTAAATTTGGGCATTTCTACCCCTATAGAGGGGAAATCATTATTGGACGATTAACCAAATTGATTTAGTACTAACGACATTAAAGGCAGGTGTGTCTTCCACTAAAGAGGGGAAAACATAGTGGATGGCAGTCAGATACCGAACATGGATTCCTATGGACTTGGGTTGTGGGAGATTCAAAGTTTAAGTATGTCGGGTGTTGACCTAACGGAACGTGCATCATTCCTGTGACAACAACCAAAAGGGTGGGGTATACTTTTGATATGGTGGAATGTGTGACATTATTATGAAAACTACCATATGGGTGGGGTGATCTTAGTTACCTTTATTGAGGTACGTGACTTCGCAACATCCTTACCAGCAATGAGCCACAGAAGGTGGGACCAGAGTTTGTGGTGTCTTAGTCAGTGCATGATGACTCAACACATGTTTTTTTACTAAGCATTATTTATTCCATGTTATACACCATTATATACATTGTACACTTATGGTGAGGATGCATTGTGGGTGTCTTAATAACTCTTTTACTCACACCCCACTTGATTATTTTGATGCACTCATAGATTTTATGACCAATTATCAAATGAAGGGAAAGGGCCCTATGGTGGATGGTTGACCATTAGAGCATGGAGAAGGACACTATTAAAAAACACACATTTAACCACACTTGTAATAGGATTTATCAGCACTAAAAAATCATTGACTACTAAAGTGATGTTAAAATTTGACCTCTATCATCACTTTTTATTCAGTGCTGATAAAGGCACCCTTTAATATCATTTTTTTCTAGCACTGATAAAAATTTTAAAAAAATATTTTTTTATACCCTTTCTCACCACTACAAACCCCTTTTTCGGTTCTCTAACCAACCGCCATGCACCCACCCCCTTCCTCAGCACTCGTAACCCCCCTTAGCGCTAGACAATAGCCCACCCACCCATACACATGCCTAGATTTTGTCACGCGACTTCTATGTGAATGTGAACCTCTTTACCCTTGCCCTACCTTTTTTTATTTTATATTATGATATAATTTCTATTTATTTATATATATTTATATAAATATTTTTTATTCATATATATATATAATTAATTTTAAATTAATTTATAAAATATATCTTTGTGTGAATGTCAATGTGTGTATGATATATATATATATATATATATATACTTAAATTGATTTAAATATATTATGTATTAATATTCATTTATATATATTAGAATATAAATACAAATATATATCTATTTATCAATACACATGTGTATGCATATAAAAATATTAAATATATAGGTTTATATATATTCATATTGTTTTACTATAAAATCATTTATATACTATATTTAATGATATTGTTATATTTATATAAAAATGAATTTATATATGATGTATACACACAATATTGATACATGAACATCCACATATTTACACACACAAGTACACATTAATATATCTCACAAACACACACAAATATTTACATATATATATATATTTATTTACATATATATTTATTTATTTATTTGCATATCTAAAAATATGTGCATAAATATATATTTTTATTGATAAACACTTTTATATATAAAATAATTAGTTGTATAGGTATATATAAGCATATTAATGTATTCTTATAAGGTAACTAAAATAGATAATTATTTATTTTAAATGAAAGTAAAAATAAATATTAATTCATAAATGGTTTAAAAATTAAAAAATAAATTTTTATATAAATATGTATTTATACATGTTGATTTATTATGTGTAAATATAATAAAATATGAATATAGTTAATTATAAATAAAACTAAAATATGAAACATGATAATTTTTTAAAACCTTAATATCAATATGAATATAATCCCTAGGAATAAATTTAGTCTCCACTAAAAATGGGACAATAAGACTCTCTTAAACAAAGTTGAAATACTATCAAATATTAAAAAATTAGGGTATTCCAACTAAAAACTATGTTTTAGAGGACTTATGGACCTTTTTTATCCCAAATAATAGTTATCAAGGTTTCTCATGTAATCATGACATAAATATCTTTTCAAGCTTCAATTTGATATATGGTAAACTCAAACGGACACCCAAATCAAAAGTTTTGGTCGTTTTAAGTTCAAGTCATGTTTTCATATAATCTTAAACCATTCATTAATTAATTTAATTTTTATGTCATCCAAATGTTATTAAATGACTATTACTTGATAATAATTAGAAAATTATTAATTAATATTATTTTTAATTATTTTATAATCCATTTCATGAAGTATCTTATAGATTAAGTGTAAATGTGTATTTAGCCTTATCTAAATCATATATATAAAGATATTATATTTAAATAAATATAAATATATTTATATATCAATATATTATTTTTAATGAAATATTTTTTTATGAAATATACCCTTTATCAGCGCTATTAAAAAATGCTAATAAAGACCCCCCCCCCCTTATCATCACTTTTTTTCTGTCACTCATAAAGGCCCCCCCTTTATCAGCATTTTTTTCTAGCACTGATAAAGGCCCCCCATTATCAATGCTTTATAACTAGAACTAATAAAGGGTCTCACATTATCAGCGTTTTTTTTAAATCATTGATAAAGGACCCCTTTATCAGTGCCTTTTTATTAGTACTGATAAAGGGAACCCTTTATCCGTTCTTTTTTGTGCTGATAAATACCCCCCTTTATTAGTTCTTTTTTAGCACTGATAAATGCCTCATGTTATAAGCACATTTTCTAGTGATGATATAGTAGTATTTTATCATTTATTTTTTCTAGTGGATAAACCCAACCATGTAGTAGTGTGGATAAAATTGGGTTAGGCACCGAAGGACCCTATAGATGTTTCTTTATTTACTTGTCATTTTATTATTTACTGCTTATACTCTTGATAGGATTTCCACTTTGGGAACTCTTATATGTATGTCATTTATTCAATTTAGGCATTAACTCTCGTTTTTAATTATTTTTTATTGATTAGTATCAACCATATGACATGATACTGAGGGTATAGTCTCCCCATGGATGGACTTAGACCCTCACTACTAGTAGGAAGCCTCTTTCATATGGGGTGGCACACATGAAGTCATGTGGATTTCTAGCTTGGATTCAATGGCTCTATTCGGGATGTTACAACCCCTAGATTCATTTTTACTAGATCTCATATCTATTTCCATTTTTTTAGAGGGATATAATTTCTAGAAAACCGCATGCTCTTTACATTATACAAATTTAAGGATATTTTCCTATTTTTAGATTTATTCCTTGGGTTTCTATTAAGGTTTGTTCATTTTAACTGCTTGTAAAGGGAGTATAATGATATGTAATAGTGATAACTAATTGATAATATTATATGGAGTTTACAAAAATCTATCATAATAACATTTTACATGAAAATTAATTGTAAATTATTATACAAATAAAGGATAAGAAGGGATTAGGTACCCTTACCTCAGCATAATAATGGCTTATAAAAAGACTATAATGGGAGTAAATATGTAAAATATGATTAAAATATATCAAATGGGTGATAATAACATGAAATTAAATGCATGTTGATATATAAAAATAATTTTATATGATATTTTAACAAAATGATTGCAGTTGAAAAGGAAATGGGAGGATTGAGAACCCTTACATTGAAAGGTAGATTCTTAAAGCTTGAGAAGAACCTCTTAGAACCTTAGAAACTCCTTAGAGGTATTATTGAGAGGTAAAATGAAAATATAACTATTATCATTAATTTTTTAGTAAGGATTAATGGTAGGATGGGTGGGTAGTTATAGAAAATGATGAGTATTTGTTAATAAATTTCAAAACATAGGCCTTGGACTCTGGGCTAACAAAAAAGTCATTATACTTCACATGTTTTTAGACCATGGTATTTGAGATATAGGTATCGGTTTTTAGATTTTAAATGTTTAAGATATGATATCATTTAAAATATATTATTTTGGAGTTTGATAAGATCCTTATTCATAAATAATTTTATTTAAAATTATAAAATATACTTTATATTCTAAAAGATTCTTTATAGATTTGGAAAAATAATTTTTTCACTTTAAAATGCACTATTATAATGAATAAACCCATTTTTGGTCATGAAAGAATTTATATTAATTATTAAATCATTTTAAGGTGTTATCATGTTGTAATACTTATGGTATATTCAGTCCATATTTCACTTTTTACCCAAAAAATCGACTATCTCATAAAATTATGAAAATTCCCTATTAGATACTTTCAAAATATTGATTCCAAATTTAAATTATATTTTATAAAAATAATTCTATATTCATTTCAAATTAAATTATTAAATTAAAATACATATGTATTTCAAAATCACACATTTGGCACCTAAAATTTGAAAACTCTTCTTTTAGTGAATATTATTTTTTTTCTAAGTCATATGTGTGTAATTATATTATTATTCATTGCCTAATTTACATTTTAAATAATTTTTAATTATATTATTATAAAATTATTTTATTCAGTTTTTGGAAACTTTAATAAATAATGGTTATATTACATTAGTTGAATCAAGAGTGTTACACAACTTGAGTAATAATTTTTTATTACTATATCGTGTATACATAGTGTTATGAATTATTTATTCATACCATAATAGTGTTATTACTTTTATATACACAATTTTCATGGTAATGTCTTTGGATTAATTTTTGTATCAAAATTTTATATCAGTTACCGGCTATAATGAGAACCTAAAGATACTACAATAGTAATCTTAAACATATATCATATGGTCTAGATACATAATACAGATTGGAAATAGATGATGTTCGGATGTCAGGTGTTGGGGAACCATGATCATTGATAATTATTCTCATGAAGTTCTCACCTGGTCATATCAAGTAAAAGAGGTCATGAGGACTTCCATTCCCATAGGAACACCACATGTTTTGGGTATCATTAGATGTTTTTATATACAATCATGTGTATTGGTCTCTTGAATTGAGATAATTATCAGAGTGTTTCATTTGAATATCTATACTAGTACATGATTAAAACCATGTAGTTATTTGTTTTTTGAGGTGAATTTTCTCAGGTGCGTCACTGATGGTACGGAATTGATTGAATGATAAAGGTAGGAATTTTTCACTTCTATTTAAGAAAAAGGTATAATTGGCCACTTGACTGGGATAATAGTTCCTTGACTAAATACAAGGGCATGTTAGATGAATGAAGTCCATCAAAGAACAGTTAATAAAGATAAATAATTTATTAAAGGATGATGAGGTAAAGCATCCATCTATCTTTATGAGATATCATGAGACAAATATATTATATTACACAATGAGTGTTCATGGGAGGTTTTTTTGTTATGTATTATCCTTATCTCTTTATGAAACATGATTTGTTTCTAAATACCTCTATTTTTTTATGAGTATGACTCAATGCTATCGAGATAAGGTCTAATAGGGTCACACATAAAAAGTTCATCCACATGTTCTCCTAATTCGGATGAATTAAAGTTTAAAGCGAAGTGGGCCCCATGTGCAGTGGTTGATGAAGGCCCAAGAGTGAATGTTTACATATAAATTAATTCAATTATACTATTTGAGTTTATAATAATAATAATAATTGATTTTATTTCTCAAGTTATTTAAAATTTATTTTAATATAAAAGTGAATATGAGAAAATATTATTTTTTGAAAGAGCGTTACATGTTTGAGTTTTATTAAATAATTAATAGAAGACTGAGTCGAGTTAGTGGATCCTACTTCATCATGTAGAATAGAATAATGTCAAAAGTCAGTGGTGAAACATTTATGAAATTTCATGCACTTTTACTTAATCATTCATTTCTTTTTGGGCTGGCTTAAAATTTTTAACTTGTCTAAGGACGTAAGTGAAATCTTATAGAGCTAGACCTAACTATTTAATCTCTTTTTAAAGACTAGGATATTATGTAAACCCCATTTATTTAATTTCCCTTCTCCCATAACTTCTCTAAATTTTTAGATAAATGGGGTGGGAAGAAAAAGGTTGGATCAATCTCTTATTTTCGGATTGATTCCATGTTCTTTAGGTGATCATGTGTTTGTCATAAAGAAATTGATTCTCTTGTGCTAGCACACGAATATCATAGAATGACTAATTGATGGAATGATATATTTTTATTTTAATATTAGGGCATAACCATAAGAATAAGTGAATTTTTTCTATACTGATAAGGGCTAAGATCATACGAAACCATCACTATAATACATTTTTGGGGAAGGGAACCAAGAGAAGAAAAAGTAATGAGTGAAATGGATTAATTTCCTTTAGTAGTTAGAATGTTCATCTATTTTTTCCCTTATTCTAGGTATGGAAGATCGATACATTCTATTTGATAAGGTTTTTTTATTCCCAAATGGTATAAACAATAGACTAGTGGGCTATATAATAACCATATAATGACAAATGATGAGATTTGGGTACATTTTTAGTTGATCTAGAGGGATCCTAACTTGAATTTTTCAATGCTATAGCAACCCAAAAATGATCAAAACACCCCAAAATCTAATTCAAAAATTAGGTACCATTCATTTTAATTTATATACATAAATTTAATTGAATGGGATTCCTAGGAAAATCTTGGAACTATTATTATGTATCAAGTGTTTTTTTATGAATCCAAACAAAATATTTTAAAATACCATCCCCAAATACTTTCTCACATCATGGGTTTATTCTAGATAATAGTGTTATATCATATTGAAGTTTCAAATAAATACTGATAGAAACTTCTACTATGGAATCTGATTTCGTCTCATGTATTGAGGCCACCACTCATGTTGCATGACTAAAAATTTACATTTCAAAACTAAAATTTATGTATTCTATTTCCAGGCCATTAATAATTTATTATGATAATTGATTCATTGTATTTATGGATAGGAATAACAAATTCAGAATTAGAAGTAAACATATCAAAATTGAGTACTTATATATAAGGGAATGTGTTATGGATAATAAAGTTTCTATTTAGTATATCATCACTAAATTAATGACTTCAGATCCTTTGAATAAATTCATGCCACCATTTATATTCAAGGATCTTGTATCATGTATGGGATTGAATTTCACTGTGTAATTTAATTATATGAATGAGTTATATTTAAAACGTCATATGTATATATTTCTCTTTCTTAGTTATTGTATACACATTAATTTCTTGGGAAATATCCTAGGGCTATAGAATAATCCATGTAGTGAAGGTTTATCATATGGTAAATTACGAAACATAATACATTTTCAATCATGGAAGGTGTAACTCATTTATATAGAGTTCACACCATTATGATTCAATTATTATGTTTATTTCTTAAGAGGTGGGTTAATTTTTTATATTCTCATTAATCAGAATGGAAGAAGTGGGAGGATGTAATAAATGTGGTCTATATAAACTCAAACACCAACTCTATCTACCCCTCTTATCTATCGACAAAAATTGGTTAAGGTTGTATTTTTTATATAAAATCCATATATATCTGAGAGTGCCCCTACACTTTCTGGGAACTGTTGTAAACTATATTTGAGGCCCATGAAAAATTATATAAGGTATGGTTTCACTTATTCATTATTCTTAAATTATTCTATAATGTCTTGAGTTAAATTAAAAATTTTATTCTTCTAATTAGAGTTAAAAAAAATTAAATTTATCCCTTCATTGATTTTGGATTTTATTTTCAATTATCATAATATCATAGGTAATATTAGTGGGGATTGGGTGGATTTTAGGCCCAAACAATATATATAGAAGCCAAGAAGGCGAAAAGAAAGAAAAAATGAGATTCCGTTGGCTCCAAAAAAATGGCTTACTATACATTGGGCTTTGAAAATAGAAGATAAGGTGATGGTCTTCTTTTATAATACTAATATTATATTTTTATCTTATTTTTATTATATTGTTATTATTATTTGAAAACAATGAAAAACTAATTAATGGTGTTACTTCTTTTAACATTATTATAATCGACTCATAAAATCCAATCCCTCATCACTTATCTAGAACTTTCTTAAAATTTAATTTCATATTTGTTATCATAAATAAATGTAACATTGTTCTAATTATTAATTTCATTTATTTGGTAAAGGATTAAAAACTTTCATGGAAATTTATTTTAACATATCCCTAAAACCAATTCTATATAAAAAAGTATATTAATCTATTAAAATTGAAACATGTATAATAATGGTTTTTGATTTATTAAGAGGGGGAATGAAGGCTACATTTAGAGGGGCCCAAAGACTCATCATAGATTGGAGGAAAATATTGATTTTGGAAGACCAAATGATAAATTGGAAGAGAATATGAAAATTACAATATCTTGAATAATTCATAACTTGCTCTACTCTCATAACTACCCCCACTCGGTTCATTACTTTCAACCTCCCCTCACCTATTTCATTCCCTACGACCTTTATTCCTATACCTCACACCCTCTTAGCTCACCTCCTACACCTCAAAACCTATAGAAACTCCTTACTTGAACCCTCTATCGGTTCCTCACACTTGTAATCATTGATCACCTTCATGTTTTCCACACACTAAAGTTAAACACCAACACCTTCACTTCATAAACCATTATGATATCCTATAGATAGAGAGACAACTACAAACATTATTACTTGGGCAATCCTTTAGATATGTAAAAATGGAGATTGATAAAAAAAATTAATAACCAACCAAAAGTGATCAGAATTTGATTACCATGAGATGGTTATTAAAACACTTTATTTTATTAATGTATTATAAAGATGAAACAATCGATGTGGTAGTTTTTTTTGTATGTAAAAATATATTTTATATGTAGTCTCATTTATGTTTTAATTTTATATATTTAATTTCATTCCTATTTTTTATTTGATTTTATTGAATTTTCATTAAAACGTTTCATTTTCTTTAACTTAATTTTATTATATTTTAGTTACAATTTTTCTATTTTCTTTTATTTCTATTTGAATTGGATTTTATATAATTTCTTTTCCCAGTATTTGTGCTCTTTTAACAATGTTTTTATGAACTTTCCTTTTTATTGGCAAGGGAATTAATTATAAATATCCAATATGGTATATATATAAATTATTTATTGAATATTATTGGATTTCATTTTTGATATATTTAAAGAATCACTCTCATAAATTCTTCATGAAAGGATTGAGTTTTCTTACACTTCTTATACATTAGTTAGTATCAGAGTAAGTATTTTTCTTATAGGTCATCACTGATTGGTAGTTATCCTGATTCCCCTACCGCAATCTATCTATTCCTCTAACACCAACCATAGCCTCCAGGTGATCATTGTCACCCCACCACATTCCCAACTCTTGTTGTCTATTATTCCCCTACCCAAAACAACACATAAACCTTGGAATAAGTGTTATAGATTTGAATTGGGAAAAAATATTGGCCATCGAGCAAGAGATACAAGATTCTCAATTTTGTAATATATCTCAAACTCGTTATTAGGTTAATAAGAATATACTTTAAATTAATATTGATGGTTGAAGGTATGAGAATGTGATATCTAAGGAAACATTTGAGTGACTCCACCGAGAAACGATGCCTCAACCTACACTAAATAATTTCTCTAGATCATATTAGTGGGATACATTAATATTAAGTAGGGAAATGTTTCCTTCTATATTAGAAACTAAATGAACTATGTTATATTTGACATGGTAAACACGGATTCCTATTAGATATTTCAAGATGTACCTATAGATTTGACATGGATACTTACCAAATGGTCATTCTAATACCTTTGAGTTCACTAAATATCAATTCAACTTCACTTTGATCCCCATAATAAGGAAACATCTGACCAACCAAAAACACTACTTTACCAAAACTACACCATCATACTAACCACAACACCACCACTGTTCATAAGATAGTCGTTATGTGGTTAAACCAATTGGGGGTGATGCTAAAATCCATGCTCCCTCTAAAAATGTTGTTATCCATGCACTATTAACAATAGTTTATTCCAATATAGTAATAGAAATATTTGTTTCCCGTAAACCCCATCATGACAATGCTTACCTCATTTATGATAGATTCGTTATCCACAGTCCCTTAGAAAAGATGAAAATGGATTCAAATAATTTTATGAAAGATGAGGAAGTTATGAATATAGATATAATGACATAAATGATACATGAGGACTGAGTTATTATCTGTGATTCACTTTGTGAAGTTTTTTCTTACATGTCTTTAGTAGGAGGCATTATCCAAATTCCATCAAATAAAGACTCTACTTGCATGCCATTTACAAAAGTTAATATTTGTATTCCATTTAATTCACAACACATTTCATTAATCTAGTCGAAGTGTGAACATATTATTGTTCATATTCCTATCCCCAACACTAAGGTAGACTCAGAGCCAAATTCGGAAGGGGATAATCACCAGAATGAAGATAATGTTGATTGGAAGAACCTATCAAACCTGGAGATTGGGAAACATGGAAGCCTAATGTTATTTTTGGTTTTTGGTGAAATAAAGATCACTGAATTAAATTATATCCTTTATTTAAACCATTCAAACCTAACAGATTACCTAAAAAAGAATCACAGGTTGAGGATAAGTGGTTACTTGTATGCACACTTAAATAATTTTCATCAAGGTTTCCTCCTTTACAAAGAATGTGTCACAAAACCTTTATATTTTACCTATAATCAATGGAGATACCTTTTCACGAATAGAAAAATGATGCAACATGATTCCACCCACCCTCTATAGCACATGATACCATGGGTCAATGGCCCTTTTGGGAACTGGTGGGATTTTTCACATCCATTTTGGTCTTGTATTGGTCATAAGAACTTCAATTAGTGCACGAACTCATCCATTGGAACTAAAACTAAGAAAATGAGATGAAATTTGGAAATATGGATAAATTAGAACTTATAAATTAGTGTAATTACTCTGACACCACTAAATAGATCCAAACACATCATAAGAAATGGGGTACGACACCTATTTAAAAATTTTCTGTATAAAATAAATAGAATTTTCTTAAATAATTTAATATGATCATTGAATGTAATTTATAATTATTAATTAAAATAAAATTATTTTCCTTGAGTTGTTTTTTTCTAATTGGTTTTTTCTCATTATTGGAGTTTCCAATCTAATCACCAATCATCTTGAAATTTTTATTTTTTAAGAATTTAAAAAAGGATTCCTATAGGGATATCAACACATATTCCATAGTATAGCATCTCAGGCCCAGTTTATTCATAAGTAACTAAACCTAATTATCCACATGGCCTCAGGTGAACCTCCCTATACACTATAGGCTACTCACTAGCAGCGGGGGTCTATGATGGTACGATGGGGAGACTATACACCTGTGATCAGGGTGCATCACCAAAATATAATGGTAAACAATCAAAACAATAATAAATAACAATAATGGGAATAATAAATCACCCAGATATAATAATAAAGTGTAATATGAATCAGAACAAATACCAAAATATTTCTCATTTCATGTGATATACAAAAAGTTGAATAATGGAATAATCATATATAAAAATAAAAAAAGGCCAAAAACTATCTCTACTAGCATAATAAGCCTAATCTTAGTCCTATACTCTTGTACTCCATTCTATTCATACAATCAATAATCCACATCCAGATGCTTCTATTTTTCCCTACCTACATCTATGAGTTCTGTTCGGGTACCAACCAGTTACCCAAATATTTTGTGAGATATACTCAGTAGTCCACCACCAATGGTGTCTAGTAAAATTCATCTGGTTTATATAAAATGAGAAGTGTGTTTGTATAATAATGTGAAAAAATTTGTAAAATATAAGTGGGTCAGCTTTGGTTCCTAAAGGAAACCAAGATAACACTACATGCTTCGTTCCAATCTAGATGAACTCTGAACAAGTATCCATATGTATACATATATATGGTCTATATATATTGTAATGATTATATCCATATATATGGATACTATTATTATTATCTAGGACCCAAGGTGTAAATTAGGCATCCTTGGGTAGTGGTATACATATCATAGAATGTCAACATATTACATTCCCATGTATCACATTTAATTAGGGATGCCACGCCCATTTATTTAGGATACCTTGCTCGAGTATCAAAAGTATGTGGGTCTACTTTCTCGAGTATCACAAGTATGTGGGATGCCTTTCCCGAGTATCATAAGCATGTGGGTTAACTTTCCTGAGTATCATAAGTATGTGGGTCACCTTTCTTGAGTATCACAAGTATGTGGGCTGCCTTTCTCATGTATCATAAGTATGTTGGATGACTTGCCTTAAAATAATATTTATAAAAAGTTTTTTCATGATTTATGATAAGACAAGGGTTGAATTACAATTTAATTATCATGCCATTTATTTAAGAGGCATAAACTTTAACCATATGTAAGTAACATGGAGTGGTTATACCAATAGTTTCCATTTAATTTCCATAAACCATTTAATTAGGTGGAAATAAACACCACTTATAAGGTGGAATGGTGATATAAATAATTAATAATCAAATGGTAAATTCATGATCACGCCTCACAGGGAATCACTAGTATATAGAGTTCATGACCCAATCTATAACTGTGGGTATAAGGGAAATTCTATCATGATTTAAAATTTAGAATAAGGAAAAAAGTTGATTTTAAGGTAATGTTTGGAATCTCCAACATGTGGCATGATGGTGCATGTCATAAAACAACTCGGTGTTAGAGAAAGGTACTAGACTACCTGACTTGAGTTGGTAGATGACCCCTTATCCATTGTTGGCATTTTAATTGAGCTAAAATGGAATAAATCATCAAAATAGAAAAATTCCCTGAAAATAGGGAATATTATATCACACCAAAATAGAGCCAAATAAGAAGAGATAAAATAATAAAGGAAGGAATGGGATTGAATCGGTTATAGATAAGAATCCTATGAGATGAATGATGTCTCAATCATAGTTTAAATGGAGGAGAAGTATCAAGTACTAGGTTATGTATGGGAGGAGTTCTTCACAGGAGCAGGAGCTATGTCTGAGAAATAAGAGAGGAAGAGAGTGCGAAAAATATTAGGGTGTAAGGGATGAAATGTAAATTCAACCCACTTTAAGAGGTTTCATGGTTTGGATATATGGTTCTACAAACTATGTGCCAACCATTTGACAAGAACTTCCCCTAGACACCCCTCGCACGGACTAGAAACACGGTTTTTCTGACCATGCGTAGCCCATGAAAAACACATATTCAATCAGGTTTTTAGAACTTACATGACCAAGCGGACTAGTATACATGGTTAAGAAAATCTATGAGGCCCCCTTTTGTGCACTAAAACACCCCACATAGTCAAGTCAAATGATTAGTACAAACTTTGCGTTAACCATACAACTTAGTTGGAATCTCCAAATTTTAGAGTTCCAGGATCCAAATTAGCATCAGACTCTCTTGAAGAAATCCTTAAACCCTTAAGCGCATTACTAGAATAAAATGATAGGTTTTGAATATTAGAATAATTATTTTTACCTCATCAAAAGGATGGGATGTTATAACCTCCCCTCCTGAGAACCACTTATCCCCGATTTTCCCTTCCAAGGGTGGTAACACATCGTCTGAGAAACATTCTGGCCACTGAGCACATACATCAGCATCTCGCTCCCAGGTCTCATCCTGTACATGGTCATGCTATCATAACACCCATGCCATAGAAACAGAAATTCCTTAGAGAGCCTTTTTTATCCGATTAATAATATGTATTGGATTCTCCTCAAAGTACACATCTACCTCTAGCTCAAAATTATTAGGATCAAATGAATGAAATGGGTTAGAGTACTAACAGATAAGTTGTAATACATGGAATATGTCATGCATAGTTTGGTGCCTCTAAGGTAGATCCAAATAATAGGAAATCAGATCGACTCTCTCCAAGATCTTGAAAGGACTGATGTAAAGAGGTGATAGATTTCACTATATCTAAATCTATCTATGACCCAATATTGGTGAAACTAGAAGAAATACCTGATGTCTCTCCTCAAAATCCATTGTTCAGTGGTGAAAATTGGTATAATAATTCTACCTAGACTGAGCTATATCCATATTCTTCTAAATAAGATACACCTGGTCTGATGTCTCTTAAATGAGATGAGGTCCCAATAGTGCTGCCTCACTTGCCTCTAACCAGCACAATGGTGAACAGCACGAACTACCGTATAAGGACTCATAGGGAGACATCTGATTAGTTTAATTAAAACTATTATTGTAGGAAAACTCACTGGCTGGTAGGTGTTTTTTTCAAGAGCCCCCAAAATCAAGGATACATGATCAGAGCATTTCCTCTAACACATGTATCGTGTGCTCAGACTGACCATCAGTCTGAGGGTGGTTTGTTCTACTCAAAAGCACCAATGCATCCAATTCCTTTCATCACCCAAACTAGAACCATGATGTGAACTGATAATCTCTAATACAATCAGATAGGGAACACCATAATGGTGTAAACTTTCATGAATGTAATGACTCCCAATATCATCTACTAATAAAGTATCTTGGATAGGTAGGAAGTGTGCAACCTTGATCACCCTATATATGATCACTTATACTGCATCACTCTCATGAGGGAATCTCATAAATCCTATCATGATATTCATGGAGACGTCATCTAATTTCCACTCAGGAATGGACAAAGGCTGTAGAATCCCCACAGGCCATTGGTGGTCTACTTTCACCTATTGATAGGTGGAAGACCATGTAAAAAACCTCTAATATGACTTTTCATACCCATCCACCAATACTGATGATGTATGTCTCAGTACATATTGGTAAGAATAGGGAGAACGACCCAAAAAAATGCATGATATTACCACATCAATTATTATTGTATTTATGCAAGAACCCAAAAAACATCCTTGAAATTATAGGATATTATCCTTTTTGATAAAACAACTAGTTGGTGGATCCTCTCCTGAAACACTCTCCCTTAAGACTAATCCCTTAGGATATAAAAGTTGTCTTATCCTTACCCATTCCAAAATGGAGGATGTCGCTGCCAAGGTTACTAAAACAGGTTTCCTATGACATTTTGGAACTGCCAGCTGCATCTCAAAAAAAAGTTTCATAAACTAACACTCACAACTGACCTCCTAGATGGTCTATGTCTGAGTCTTCCAGCTCAGGGAATTAGCTACTGAATTTCCATTTCCAACAGTATAATCAAGATCAAAGTCAAATTATTGGAGGTAATCTACCCACCTATGCTTCCTAATATTCAAGTCATGTTGTGCAAAAATGTATTTGAGACTATTTTGGTCAATGTAAATGAAGAACCACTCCCCCAATAGATAATGCCTACAACAGCATTAGTTTCCAGTTCAAGGTCATGCGTAGTGTAATTCTACTCATGAGGTCTTAGCTAGCAGGACCCATATGCTACAAATTGATCTTCCTACATCAAAACTGATCTTATCCCTATTCCTATTACATTATAATAAACTATATAGATTCATCCCAAATCTAGAAGAATAAATATCAGGGATGAATTCAGTCTCTTGTTTAACTCCTAAAATGCTACTTCACAAGCTTCAGACTATAAGAAATTTACACCCTTCATAGTCAATCACATGAGAGGAATTTCTATGTATAATAAGACTTGAATGAAATTGTTGTGATATCTAGATAGCCCCAAGAAACTATGTTCATCAAAGACGTTATTGGGATTCTCCCAGGAAACCACATCTCTCACCTTCTCTAGGTCAATAGATACTCCTGCCTCTAAGATGATGTGACCCAAGAGGTGAACTTGTTTTATCCAAAAGTGGAATTTGATGAGCTTACCCTATAGCTAGTGATCACTTAGTGTATTCATAATGATCTTAAGATGTTTGACATGGTCATGTCTGGTACAAGAATACACCATGATATCAACCCCAAAGACTACCACACATGAATCCATAAAAGGGTGGAAAACCCAATCGATTAATTATATGAAGACTATGGGAATGTTTATGAGACCGTACAAGATGACTAAATAATTTTACATGCCATATGTACTATGAAACATTGTATGTGGTGTTACTGAAGGTATAACATGCACCTGATATAAGCCCAAACCAAAATTAATATTTATTAAAAACCACTGCTCCAATGATTTGGTTGAAGAGGTCATCTATATGAGGTATTGGATACATTTTATTAACCATAAACTAGTTAAACCAGAAATAATCCATGCAAATACTGAGGGTACCATCCTCCTTCTTGGTGAAAAGGATAGGTAAACCCCATGGTGAGGTACTGGGTTGTATGAAACCCTTATCTTCCAAATCCTCTAATTACTTCTTGAGTTCCTAAAGCTCTGTAGGTGTCATCCTATAAGGATAAATGGACACTAGTGCCACTCCAGGAACTATCTCAATAGTAAAATCCACTTCTCTCATAGATGGTAACCTAGAAAAGACATTAGGGAATATTCCATATAATGATCCACTATAGAAGGGTATTCCATATGCTACATTCCTCAATTACTCATAAAGAAACTAGATATCTGGGTTATCACTCTACCCAACCCATGATTCTCAAGTCTATTTGGACTTTCCTGGACATCCCATTTAGCCTTATGAATGTAGGTACCACCCTAGGGTAATATAAAGGACACCCTATGGCTATAGAAACCAATTTGAGCATGATAAAACTCTAACTAGTCTATTTTGAGTAAGAAATTTAAATCCCTCATCTCAAGGTAAAAAAGGTTCCATAAGAATAGTAACCCAACAATATCAAGGGGTCACTCTTTTCATTGGTGCACACTCTCTAATTGAATTGCTAATTATGTGTTAAGATTCAACACACCATAGAAGTAATCTATATCTAGGCCCATACTTTCTATAATTTCCACAAACACAAAAGTTTTTGAATTAATAGTATCAAATAATATAGATACTAAAGTCAAGGATATTTTAATAATAACTTTAACTATATAATTCCTGACACTCTGATCCTCAGGAGTGGGTTGCACTGTATAGATATGACTAGAATTTTGGACCTAAGCTACAACACAGCTACCCTAGGTAGCTCCATTCGGCTGATTCTGGAGATCTGGATCTTGAATACCTCAACCATGACCACCTATTTATCCCAATCATCTGATAGTACTCCAGCTACCTACCTAGTGGGGTGATATTAATCCTGATGGAGGTACTGATACAGATTCTCTCCCACTAGGAACAGATGGAAGAGTTGTTAAGAAATTTGGAAGATATCCTAACCTACCATAACGTCATCATTCCACAGGATCAATGGGAGATTGGGGCTTTATATTACTTGGATTTCCACATTGGTGAAAGACTATGTAACTATCAGTATGTTTCATATGTTTGATATTACCCTACATGCAGACTCAAAGAAATGATTCCTACCACTAAAAGAACTACTTATCTATCTCATTTTAGAACCACCCTAGCTCACATAGTCATCTTACCTCAGGTGTTTCTCAGTTATGAGTTCTTGATTCACTATCTCAAAAACAGTAGTCAACCAAAATACGTTCACCCATGATTGTATGGTATATACAAGACCATCCTTGAACCATCTCATTGTCATAAACTTGTCACTGGTAAGAGTCGGTGTGATGCACTAAAGCTTGATGAAATGAGATTAATATTCTATCACATATATAGTACCATGTTTTAGATGCATAAAATATCTATCACAGACTACTCTCAGTGTTTGTGGAAAGAAGTAATCAAATAAGGCTATATGGAAGTCTTCCCAAACCATACCCTGATGACAACCAGCCTGGGTAACCACATCCTACCATCTCTTAGTGGAATTGAAAATTAGATAAGTTTCATGTCTGACCCTCCTCTCTAGATATCTCTCAAGATTCTCAAAGATGGATTACATGACCTCTAGACATGACTCAAAAACCTAGGGTCCACCATCCTATGAGAAGGTAGGCAGATGCTACTACTGAAATTATCACGTCATCTCTGGCATAGTAGGGATAGTTCATAGAGATACTTGAATAGACTACATAAACCATAGTAAACTCCCTCATATATGAGTATCGATTCATATATTAATAACAATGAGAGGTTCCTCAATTGGAACTAGTGGAGGAAATTCCATCAGCTTAGGGCCCACCACATTCAGAGCATGATCGTCACCACCTTCCTACTATATGACTAATGGACATTATGGAAGCATATTTCCATAGTTTCCAAATTCATTCCTCAAAAAAGGTTTAACAATAGATAAGTTCAAGATAATAGAAAACGATAAATAAAAAATCTTCCTATAAATGAGTCACACCTATTTTCCATATCCTAAATCCAGGTTTAGGTGATAAGGAAGATCACAAAAGATCATAAGAGATGAATTCTACTATCAACTACTAAGGTCGGTTCTATGTCAAGATCTCGTGTTACACGCCATAGGTTTCATTATATGGAGTGAGAATTATAAATAATAGAGTAATAATCCATTTACTTTGAAATTGGAATAACCATTTAATGGTAACCATTCCATTTAAAATTTTAAATTTATTGAAGTTCATACTCATCTTTATGAAAACAGTTATCATAGTTCTGTTAGATGTGTCACTATTCTAAAATTATAAAGTCCCAAACTCTTTATAAATTTCAATTAGCACATCATGTAATTGCAACATGAACCTTATACTTGGTATTAGGATGTAACAGGTCATGTAAAATGATTTGATTAAATAAATTTCCAATCTCAATTTATAGAAGTACATGCTTCATATAGTTTAATTAGAATTCATGTAATCAAGATCATTTAATGTTTCAACCCATGCTACCAGTGGTTCATGACTCAAACATGGCATACTTAGTTAATTAAGGTTCCATCATCAATTTATATGGAAAAAACTATTTATATTGATGTAAAAACTTTAATTAATCAAATTATTTGTATACCTGCAAGAAATGTGAGCACTTTTCCATATATAACAATCATGGTACTCACAAAAAAACACAAGAAAAAAATACAAAAAAATATACACTTTTATGGAATGGCATAACGCCTGACATGTGAATACTCAAGTGCTATAATGATGCATGATATGGTACACCCTTGCCTCATCGGGCCAAGGTAAAGGAAAATCCATCATAATAATAATAATAATAATCTCACAAATCATTTGTGTCACACAACGGTGAAATTAGTTCAATTGTAATAAGAATAAACAAAAACATTAATATCACATCCCAAGTAATTTGGATTTCCCCTGTATGTGGGTTAGCTACTTCCAAGAATAGGCTCATTAACAAATTCAAACACATTACTAGTCTTCTATCTAATACCCAAATTGTACGACAAAAGGAAAATGATCCCTTTTATACCACTTTGTAGAATCTTGGACTTGTTTCACTCATAAGTAACTGAACCCAATAGGCCACATGGACTTAAGAGCACATCTCCATATGCCAAAGTCTACTAAGTATCAGTGGGTATCAATGATGGTATGATGGGGAGAATTTACCCTCCTAGTCAGGGTGTAGCATTGTGGTAATAAAGGTAAATAGTGGAAAAGGTAATAAATAAATAGAAATAGAATAATAAATCATCCATATATAATAAGTAGGAGGAAGCTAAATCATAAAATATACCAAAGTGATACTCTTGTCATGTGATATACAAAAAGGTTGATAGGGTAATAGGCATATACAAAAATAAAAAAAGGATAAAAACTATATCTCCTAGAATCAAAAGACTAAGATCACTCATCTAATATGGTACTCTATCCTAAGCACACAATCAAGCATCCATAGCCAAATGATTCCCATTGTCCCTACCTCCATCCATGAATTTTTCTTAGGTACTAATTGGCGACCCAAATAGGGTGTAATATATACTCAGTAGGCCACCATTAAAGGTGTCTATTAAAATCCAAGTGGTTCATATAAAATGACTAGTGTGAATGTGTAATAATGTGAGAAACAATCAAAAATGAAAACATGTCAACTCTTGTTCCTAAAAGACACCAACCTAGCACAACCTACTTCGGCCCAATCTGAATAATCTTTGAACAAGTATCTATATGTATACATATATATGGTCTATATATATAGTGATGTTTATAGCCATATATATGGATACTACAACTATCCAGGACCAATTCATAACTCAGGTTTATATGGGGAGTGGTATACATCTCATATAATATCAATGGACTCCATTCTCATGTATCACATTTAATTAGGGACATGATGACCAATTATCACATTTCATTTAGGAGGCCTTTTGTAACACCCTGAGATTTTATGAGAAATAATTTTTTTAAAATTTCTTTGATGTCTTGTGTTGTACTCTACACCAAGATTATCTTGTGTTATACGCAACACTGTATTATCTTTCAGTATATGAAAACACTATTTTTTGGTTGTTTTACATGCAAGAGCGACCTTCCTCAATAGCTTGTGTTGTACGCAATACTGAGTTTCACTAAACAATGATATATTGTTATGAACTAGCCTTTATGAATAGTATTAACTAAATTTTGAATTTTATTACATAATAATTAATCTTACACATATTCTAGAACATGTTATTATAACAAAATAAATTTTTCAGGTGAAATAATTATTTTTCAAAAAAATGCAGTTTTGCCGCCTTTTAATGGCACACCCACATTAAATCAAGTTTTTTATACAAGTTTATAAGTTAAATTAGACAAAATAAACTTATTCATTTCAATAAGGATATAAAAATTTACTTTTAATAAATTTTTTATATTTTTATGTTAACTTTCATATTTTGATGAATAGTAAAAATGCGCTAAATTTTAATTAAAAACATCTTTTTTCATCAAGATAATTTATGTGGTTAAATTATAATATTATATGGTTTTAAATTAAAAATATAATATATTTTTACCATTTAATATAATTCAATTAATTATCATTAATTTTACATTGAATTCATAGGTAAAAACATTTCAATCTTTTGCAATGTTTTAGCTTTTAAAACTCATTTTCTCAAAAGCGGGATTAATTTTAAATTAAATACTGCAACTTCTGTGTTTTTAATTTGGAAAAATGGATTCCATATTTGGAATCAGTAGTTCCAAATTATTCTAATAGGCTAATTTTTATTTTTAGACATTATGAATAGTAACTACGGTGAATTTTATTTACTACAGTTAAAGGTAAATCGGTAATTAAGGGTAAAAATAAGATTACAAAATTACCCTAACACCTTCCAAAATTCTATTGAATGAATAAAAGTAGATAAATATCACCTAATTGTCTAAATAGATTAATTTCATGGACTTTTGACCATGAAAATGATGTAATTATTATTAAAACCAAAGAAAGTGACAACATGTCACTCTCTTATATCTTAAAAGTGTAATAATTTTAATTTAGTGATAAAATTCATAAAACCTCGAATATAAATAGTATATATAAATCCAATAAAATTATATACATCATGAGAATTTATTTATAAATTTTAGGGATTAAATAATTATCATTAATGATGGAACAATAGTGATGTAGAAATTATTTTATTGATTGAAATATCAAATAATTAGTTTTAAAAATATTAAAATAAATATTATATGAACAAATTAATTTTTTCCATGAATATTTTTATTAATATGACATGTTAGGAATATATTACATATTTTTTTTCGAATATATACTCGGTGCGGATTTTATTTAAATTCAAATAAATGAATAGTGTCAAAATTGACACTATTGTTATTTTATAAAACTAACTTATTATTAAATTGTTTAAAAATCACAGAAATATTTAATAATTATAAATTTAAATTTATATGGTCTAAAATGTCCTAAATTATCCAATTATGTACAATTCACAACACATAAGTAATTATTTATAACAATTTAAAATTTAGAATATTATTACCACAAATAAAATTAAATAAATTAAATAAGGATAAATCAAGTTGATAAGGTTTAAAATAAATTCCCAACATGTATAAATCTTATTTTTTGATGCTATTAAAACCCTATAACATCTAATATTTTGATTTGAGTCATTTTTTGAGGTTTTTAAGTGGGTTTTGAGTCTATTATAAATTAATATTTTAGAGGTTTCCAAAAGTGCCCTTCTCCTCTCTTATAAAAGGGCACCTCCTACCTCTCCTCCTCACAACATTTGGATCCATCAAGCTTGGAAAACCCTGACCATTTCCCTTATCCACTTCCATAGAAACATAATAGAGGTATTGGTCTTCTTCAAAGACCATCTTTAGTTCCCTAAGAAGAGGTTTATAAGAGGCGCGTCGAATAAGAGGTAATATCTTTTACCGATTATTTCAAATTTATTTCTTTTTCTAATTCCTCTAATTTATTTGTTTAATTATAAAGTAATAACATCAGTATCAATAATATACTGATATGTTATTATAAATATTAAACAACCCTAATTCACATTCTATCTATCCTACGAAAAACGAAATCGTTGCGCGTGCGTACGTACGGAATACCGTCTCCACGCTGTGGTGTAATCTGTTTTCCAACACCACCTTACTTTAATGGGTATAATGGTGGAAATAATAACTATATATGATTATTATAACATCATACTGATTTTTATAAATTATATCATCCACTCCAATTCCATTCAATAATTATGGGAATTATATCATCGCTCGTGTGTACGTATGGATTACCATCTCCACGACGCGATGAGATTCATTCTCCATGATTAACCATTCAAGAATAATTATAAAGTATATATATAATAAATAATCATGAAATATATGAAATAATAATGATAATGGATTTATGTACATATATGTTTCATTTCCTTAATTTTATTCAATTCAATAAGGAAATGAAAACAGCGTTCATGCATACGTACGACCTACCGTCTCCATGAACGGTGTATTTCATTCCATTTATCGATCTATCATATATATTTATATTATGAATATATATTATATATAAATAATTTTTTTCATTATATAATTAATTAAATCTGGATATAAGTAACAATATCAAGTACAACAAGTCTAAACACGTACGTTAAATGAAACGATTTTACCTAAAACACTGCTTTAACATGGAATCAAAAAAAGAACGGGTAATATAAAGTCCTAAGTGAATAATATATGATATCAAAAATATTATTATGGTTCTATTACAAGTTAATAATATGTTTACACCCACTATACAGGAGTTTTGGACAAGTATGGAAGAAATTGGACCTAAGGTAAGGGATAATTGTTCCAATCTAGTTCTTATTTGAGATTGATTATTCGTAAGTATTTACTCGGGTTATATTTATCATTCATGTACATATTTTTTAAAAATGTTTTCATAAAGTGTTTACTATTATTCCATGTATATTTAAAGTCATTTTTACCCTTTTTTGAATTTTACCACATTGTATGTAAGGAATCATTCTTTTTTTTACCATACGATGTACTTTTTGACTTTTCTGAAAAATGTACAAGAAGAATGTTTATTTAACTTATATGGCATGAATGGATTTTTACAGTTTCATAATGCCTTATTTCCCTGAAGCTTACTCTAAAATATTTCATGATTATTTTCAACAAAACCCTTTTCTTTTAAAATTTCATGGTATTTGATGAAAGGAAAATGATTTTGAAGAAGAAATGATATTTTCCTCAAAAATTCATTTCAAGTGTTTTATCCAAACTATTTTCCATATAAGATGAGG
This sequence comes from Viscum album, assembly GCA_963277665.1. Lineage (NCBI taxonomy): Eukaryota > Viridiplantae > Streptophyta > Magnoliopsida > Santalales > Viscaceae > Viscum > Viscum album. The sequence goes on from OY728144.1 coordinate 368,805,530, forward strand.
TTCTTTAATATGGATATGATTCATGTATAATGTCTCTATTATTTACTAGTTTTTATTTTTCTTATGATTAAATGACATCCATTTGTTTTATATGGATTATGTTATGAAGGGATGATGTTTATGAAACCCACACTACTGGAATTTAGTCTTTTCCCAACGGTTTACTTAAACCATTGGTATAGTGAGCCTTTGCCAATGGTTTAACAAAACCGTTGGCAAAGGGAATTTCGGTGGACCCTTTCCCAACGGTTCACTGGAACCGTTGGGAAATGTGGACCTTTTCCCAACGGTTCACTGGAACCATTGGGAAAGGGGTGTTAAACTCACACATTTCCCAACGGTTCACTGAAACTGTTGGGAAATGTGTGCCTTTGCCAACGGTTTTTATAAACCGTTGGCAAAGGTTTCCCCCAAATTCCAGATCGCGATCTCCTCTCCCCATTCAGACAGAGCCCTAATCTATTCGCTCCACTGCTCTAGCGAACCCCATCCGACTCCACTGCTCTCACGAATCCGAACACCAGCACCCCCCATCCCAATAGGTACACCCCCATACGAATAGGTAAAATTTGATCTCAACCATATTGTTGTAGTTGTTTTAATGAATAGATTCTTTCCAGGTGTTGGTGGTTTAATTGATTATTGAAATTAATATCTAAATAGGATATTGTTTGTGTTTGTGAAGACTTATTTAATGTTTTTTTATTCTATGTTTGGAAGGAGAGTGTTCAAAACATGTAAATAAGAGTTGGGGGAGGCTATCGTGAACGTTTACATGTTTTGGATAATGGATTGTGGGAATTATGGATTGTGTTCAAACCAATTTGATATGTTTTGGATAATGGATTGTGGGGGTAGGGGGTGTCCACGGGGGTGGGTGGGTTGTCCCCGGGGGTGGGCGGGGGTGTCCACGGGGGTGGGAAAGGCTATCCACGGGGGTGGGTGGGGCTGTCTAGGGGGTGTGGGCTGTCCTAGGGGTCTGGGTGGGGTGTCCTGGTGGGGGAGGGGTGTGTGGGGTGCCCAGGGGGGTGGTATGTCTAGGTGGTGGTGGTGGGGTTGCAGGGGAGGGGGGTGTGGGCTGTTTGGGAGGGTGGGCGGGGCTATCCAGGGGGGGTACGGGGTGTCCAGGGGGGTACGGGGGTGGGCGGGTTGTCCACAAGGGTGGACGGGCTGTCCACGGGGGTGGTCGGGCTGTCAAGGAGGGGTGGGCGGGCTGTCCAGGGGGGGTGGGTGGGCTGGCCACGGGGGGTAGGGGTGTCCAGGGGGGAGGACGGGCTATCCAAGGGGGTGGGGGTCTGTCCATTGGGAGAAGGGGTGTCGAGGGGGGTGGGTGGTCTGTCCACGGGGGTGGTTGGGCTGTCTAGGGGGTAGGGGGTGTCCACGGGGGTGGGCGGGGCTGTCCAGGGGGTGTGGGCTGTCCTGGGGGTCTGGTTGGGGTGTCCTGGTGGGGGAGGGGTGTGTGGGGTGTCCAGGTGGGGTGGTATGTCTAGGTGGTGGTGGTGGGGTTGCAGGGAAGGGGGGTGTGGGCTGTTTGGGAGGGTGGGCAGGGCTATCCAGGGGGGGTACGGGGTGTCTAGGGGGGTATGGGGGTGGGCGGGTGGTCCACAAGGGTGGACGGGCTGTCCACGGGGGTGGTTGGGCTGTTAAGGAGGGGTGGGCGGGCTGTCCAGGGGGGGTGGGTGGGCTGGCCATTGGGGGTAGGGGTGTCCAGGGGGTGGGCGGGCTATCCAAGGGGGTGGGGGGCTGTCCATAGGGAGAAGGGGTGTCGAGGGGGGTGGGTGGGCTGTCCACGGGGGTGGTTGGGCTGTCTAGGGGGTAGGGGGCGTCCACGGGGGTGGGTGGGTTGTCCACGGGGGTGGGCGGGGCTATCCACGGGGGTGGGAAAGACTGTCCACGGGGGTGCGCGGGGCTGTCCAGGGGGTGTGGGCTGTCCTGGGGGTCTGGGTGGGGTGTCCTGGTGGGGGAGGGGTGTGTGGGGTGTCCAGGGGGGTTGGTATGTCTAGGTGGTGGTGGTGGGGTTGCAGGGGAGGGGGTGTGGGCTGTTTGGGAGGGTGGGCGGGGCTATCCCGGGGGGTGTACGGGGTGTCCAGGGGGGTACGGGGGTGGGCGGGCTGTCCACAAGGGTGGACGGGCTGTCCACGGGGGTGGTCGGGCTGTCAAGGAGGGGTGGGCGGGCTGTCCAGGGGGGGTGGGTGGGCTGGCCACAGGGGGTAGGGGTGTCCAGGGGGTGGGCGGGCTATCCAATGGGGTGGGGGATGTCTATAGGGAGAAGGGGTGTCGAGGGGGGTGGGTGGGCTGTCCACGGGGGTGGTTGGGCTGTCTAGGGGGTGGGGGTGTCCACGAAGGTGGGTGGGTTGTCCACGGGGGTGGGCGGGGCTGTCCACGAGGGTACCCTACTAATATGGTTATGGGATGAGGCATGATCTGATGTGATAACACATTAAGTTCTTGTTGGTTTTACATTTTTTCAATAACACATTAGTATGTTTTTTTCCCATGTGTAGTTGATACCATGATTATTTTCTTCCTTTATCGTTTACTTAAATGTATTTTCTATTAAAGTTCAATCCTATTGAATTGTTTATGACAAAATGACTTATATGATTTCTTTTTACAGAATGGACAGAAGTTGGATGTATGAAACCAATCGTATCTCAAGCAATTTTCAAAACAATTTGGAGAGCTTTATAGATTTTTCATTTCACAATGCTTCAGATAGTGGTCGCATACACTTCCCATGTTCCAATTGTGTTGGTAGACCTTGGTTGAGTCGTGAAGAAGTCAGCTACCACATAACCAAAAATGGTTTTCAAGCAAACTACTTTGTGTGGTATCACAATGGGGAGAAAATGAAATCTAAAATTGGTGATGATCGAAATGAAAGGACTGGAATGGAGAATTTGTTAGATGATCGGTTTCCGTTTATTCGTCATCATGAAAAAGAAAGGATTTCGACTCAAGAAGACGTCGATATGAGGAAAACTGATTCATCTAGTGAAAATGATGATATTGATAGGGTGAAAAAATTGAATGATGATGCCATGGCTCCAGTATATCGACAATGTGATAAAATGAAAAAGCTAGAATTTTTAATCCGATTGTTTCATAGAAAAACTATGTATGGGATTTCTAATACAGAAATTGATTACATTCTTACCCTCTTGAAGGATTTACTTCCAGATGATGCAGATATTCCCTCAAACCACTATATGGCATGGAAGTTAGTTGAAGAACTTAAATTTTCCAGAAACAAAATTCATGCTTGCCCGAAAGATTGCAGTTTATTCTGGGAAGAAACCGCTGAACGAAATGAACGTATAAAATGTGGCACATCCCACTGGAAGTCAAAATCTAATGGAACACCATCCCGCGTTCCACAGAAAGTAATGTGCCACTTTCCATTGATCCCCAGACTCCAGAATCTTTTTATGTCTGATGACATATCAACAAAAATGAGATGGCATGATACCGAGAGAAAGAAGACTAATGATGAGTTGGTTCATCCTGCAGATGGATTTTCATGGTAGAGATTTGATGCTCGACATCCTGATTTTGCAGCTAACGTGCGTAATGTGAGGCTGGGTCTTTCATACGATGGTTTTAATCCGGTTGGGCAGATGCTTACTTCGCACAGCACATGGCCAGTTTTTATACTCATTTATAATCTTCCCCCATGGTTGTGTATGAAAAAATCTTTCACTTTCATGAGTATACTCATATCTGGTCCTTCTGATCCTGACATTGATATTGATGTATACATGCAACCTTTAATAAAAGAGTTGAAACTTCTTTGGGATGTGGGTGCGCGCACATACGATGCATGTTCGAAAGACATATTTCAGATGCGTGTTGCGCTTATGTGGACGATCAATGATTTTCTGGCTTATGCAATGATGTCTGGATGGAGCACGAAGGGAAAACTGTCATGTCCAGTTTGTATGAAGAATACACGATCCAGAAGACTGAAACATCATTATAGTTTCAGTTTTATGGGACATCGACGATTTTTGCCAAAGGATCATCCATATAGAATGAATCGTCGAAGATTTGATAATACTATAGAGACCGATGATCCACCTTAGCGTATGTCTGGAACTGATGTGCTTAATGAATTGAAAGATTTCAGTTTTTCATTCGGGAAGGGTCAAATGAAATCTGGAAAGAGAAAGAATGTTTCCAATGAAACCTGTTACAATTGGAGGAAGAGGAGTATCTTTTTTTATTTGCCTTATTGGTCAACCAATTTGCTACATCATTGCTTAGACGTAATGCATATTGAAAAGAATATATGTGAAATGTTGCTTTCAGTTCTTCTAAATGTCAAGGGGAATACAAAAGATGATTTACGATCTCGACGTGACTTGGTGGATTGGGGCATCAGACCAGAATTGCATCCTGTGCGTATCAGTGAAAATAAATGGCAACTTCCATGTGCTTCTTATGTGATGACACCTACTGAAAAAAAAAACAATTTTTGGAAGTATTAGAGACTATTAGAGTTCCTAATGGCTATTCAAGCAACATATCTAAACGGGTCAATAGAAGAGAGTTGAAGCTAAAATCTTTGAAGACTCATGATTATCACGTTCTACTACATGAGTTGCTTCCAATAGCAATCCGTCATCTTTTTTCCAATAATGTAAGGGTGGGTGTTATTCGGTTGTGCCATTTGTTTAGAGATCTTTGTGCTAAGAAGTTGTCCAAGTCTTTCTTGCAAAAAATATTGACAGATGCCCCATTAATTTTGTGTGAGTTGGAGAAAATATTTCCCCCATCATTTTTCACATGCATGTTGCATCTGACTGTCCATATTCCAACTTAAATAATTCTCGGAGGACCTATTTCTTTTCGTTGGATGTATCCAACTAAAAGAAATATGTTCACATTAAAGTCTTATGTTCGAAACAAGAATCATCTCGAAGGTTCTATCATGAACGGTTACTTAGCTCAAGAATGTATGGATTTCTGTTCGATGTATTTGTCTGATCTTACTACAAGAATGAACAGACCAATGAGAAATGAAGAAGAACAATATGAGAAAATTGAACCCAGTTTTCCATCACTTCCTCAAACAGGAGGAATTTCTGGATCATATACATTGAATACATTAAGCCATGAAGAGCGGGAGATGGCACACCGCACAGTTTTGTTCAACTGTGATTTGTTCGATGACTATATCAGGTAACAAAATTGAATATGTATATCTTACATATATATCTGTTAAACTATTCATATTTTTTATCTACAGGGAACATAAAACAATGATAAATATGAAGCATCATTCTTTATCTTTGAGAAGGAGAGAGACTTTACATAGCAAAGAGTTTTCTGCTTGGTTAAAATTGAAGGTAAAAATATTACTGTTTAAATTAATTATTTCAATATTTACTTAAGTTTAACTGTCATTTATATTGAAGGTATTGAGTTTGTCTGCTGACTCTGTCTCTGAGGAAATAAGAGTTTTGGCTTTTGGTCCTAATACCGTGGTTCGTGACTGTAAATCAATTGTTATCAATGGGTACAGATTTATTGTCACTGAACGAGCCAAAAACATGAGAACACAACATGATGTTATTATGGTTACTGCCACAACATATTGTTATGCCAGTGCATCAGATAGTAGACCGCGACTTGAAAATGTGGGTTATTATGGAGTCATTGAGAAAATAATAATATTGGACTATTACTCTCATGGACGACTCACAATGATGAAATGCCATTGGTTTGATTCGATGATGATACATGGCACATTTATTGATGATTGTGGATTTCGAGTAATTAATATGACCCACACTCTTGCTACCGAAGAACCATATGTGTTGGCATCAATGGCTAAACAAGTTTTTTATGTCAAAGATCAACTTCAACCTGAATTTGGTGTCATAGTTGAAGTAATTCCAAGACATATTTTTGATGATGCTGATGATGGAATTGAAACTGTCCCTATTGCCATTGGAACCAATCCATTTATTTCTTTTGATGACTCCAATAGCTCAATTGTCAGAGTTGATTGTGAACCTGAAGTTGTGGTTGTAAATATATAGAATCATTCATCCATGTTCTCAATTATTTTGGTTTACCTCGAGTTGGGTTGTTAAGGTTGGTAATATTCATATTTATTTAGTATTTATCACAAATATGTTTTAGCTGACTTGACCGTTATGTGGATTTTCAATGTTTATTGGTTGCTGTTTTATTTGAATTTCATTTTCTAATTTGGAATTGAACTGTATTCAAACCAAATCAAACAATATTTCTAACTTGGTGAACATTACAACTTGTATGTTTTATTAAATTCATTCAAGATCTTCTAAAACAATTGATAGCTAAATTACCAATGAATCCCCTCATTCCCTCATATATTTAGTTTTTTGGTTTACACATTAATTTTATTTTTCTAATTAATTACATATTTGTTTTCAAATGCTGGAAATGCAGCCAATTGAAGAGAGACGAAGAAGAAAAATGGCGGAGAACAATCGTCGGATGGAGGAGATGGGCATTCCACCATTAGTGCCTACAGTGAGTACTTTATTTCAAATATATATATATATATATATTTACAGAATATATAATGTCATGTGATTAATTTTTTTGTAACCTTTTTTGTAGGATCCACCGTTACATCGACAGTTATTCGACGAGGAGCCTAGTACTAGTCCTAGTACTCAGGCCGGTGGTACGAGGAGGGTTCATACCAGAGGTGGACGTAGAGCTGCGCGTGCCCGACTAGACCCTGCCCCTCCCACTGACATTTCAGCCTTCCCACATTCTGATCCCGGTGTGTCGTTAGGGACACACAGGGTATTTAGGCCTCCCATGTTTTCGCTACCTTCTGCATCTTCTGCCCCATCATTTTCACATCCCATGATGATTCTCACTCCCCAGTCAGCATCAGGTCATACAGTTGTTCCATCTTCTTTTCCTTCTACTTCTGTCTCTCCGAGATTTTATATTCCATTGTCTTCGGCTCCTGTTCCACCAGAGGGTGTTCCATCAGGTTCTGTGGATCCGGCGCCACTCATTGATCAGACTAGCGCAGGTATATTTATAAAACCCTAACAAATTTTTATAGCAATATTTATTTTCATTATAACATGTTTTGATAAAATATTTGTTTTTCTTTCATGACAGATACATCTACTGACAGGAGGCGGGGGCGGGGCCGTACACGCATGTTTTCGGTGTGGAACCATCGCACACAGGTTATGGTGGAATATAATGAAGATAATCAGATGGTTGAGAAAACAGGGCAGCAATGTCGGAGTTTTCTGGCGATGCTTGCCAAATACTCCGACATCATTCCCGTCAGCCCGCTGTCGTGGATACATTTGCCACATGAGGTCAAAGATAGAGTTTGGGCAGAGATATGGGTAAAAAATCTGTTGTATTTAATGCCATGAATTATTTTTGTATTTATATGAATTAATATTTTGATTTCAGCTTCGATTTAATTTTCCGGATGCTGAGGGTGCACGACTGGAACGTCTAAAGAATTTAGGCGAGCTTTGGAGAGCCTATAAGCATGAGCTGTATATTGGATGGCATGCTAGAGTTGGCACTGAGTTAGAGGTGGTACCAGTCATGGATGATTGTCCAATAGAGCAGTATCGTCAGATGATTACTCATTAGACGAGTACCCAGTTTAAGGTATGAATTACATTTGAGGTATTTAAATAATAACTTTCAAGTTTTGCATTAATATTATCCTTTGCATTATCGAATTTTATTTAGGAATCATCTGGAAAAAACAAAAAAAACATTGATGCAAAAAAATACCTCCATACACTAGGACGCACGACGATGCCGGATCATGAGAGGCAGCAGGTATGAAATTTTTTTATAAGTTTCCTCAATTATTTAATCATTTGCTAAAGTTTTTATATAACTTTTCTTTTCAATGTCATTGTAGAGGAAAGTACAAAATATTGAAGGACGTGTGCCTCGAGCAAAACTGTTTTGCTCGAGTAGACGAAAAAAGGATGGAAGTGCTGTCAACGAAGTGACTCAGCAGCAGATTGTAAGTTTTAATCTGTTGATTTTATATTTTAATATCTATTTTGTAACTTAATAATATATTTATATTTGTAACAGGATGATTTAGAGGCCCTCGATGCCCAAGAAGCAGACAATTTTGGGCCATCTGATCACTTACATCAGGTGTTGGGAGAGGATCATTCTGGCAGAGTATGCTGCCGACCTAGGATAGCCCCGACGAGGTATTGGTCTGCCTCAGGTACGAGTTGTAGTGCCACCAAGCTGCAGAAAGTTAGGGCACAGGCAGAACAGGCTGAGAAAAGGGCCACAGAGATGGCAGAACAGTCTGCTAGGGAAAACAGTGCATTTATGAAATTTATTGAAGTTCTACGTCCAACACTTTCAGCAGAGGATAGCCCAGCGATTGATGAATACATGTCGTCGATACATTCTATATATGGTGCACCAGGTGGCAGTTCCAGTGGTAGTCAGGCCGATGTCCAGCTTGAAGATGATGATGGCGAGGAGTCTGATGCGGAAGAGGAGGGAGATGAGGAGGGTGAGGGGGAGGGCGAAGGTGAGGAGGAGGGCGCTGTGGAGGGTGAGGACGATGAGGAGGACGATGACGAGGGTGATGATGATGATGGTGGTGATGCTGATGCTGATGTGGGACATATTGATCCGTTACATTTTTTGACTTATATTTCTGAGATTTGATGTTTAATCTATTCTAGTTGTTGGTTTTATCTAGACTCGTAGTATAGTATTGGAGTTGAGTTATTTTTATATATTGTCTATTTTTATGGATGTTGTTGTCTTTTAGTGGTTGTGTGTTTGAGAACTCCCTGGACAACCCCCCTCATTCTTGGACACTGGACAACCCCCCCCCCCCTCCCCCTTGGACCCCGAACACCCCCCAAACACCCCCCGGACAGCCCCGCGGACAGCCCCCTGGACAGACCCCCGTACAGCCCCCCACCCTCCACCCTGGACCCCAGATAGCCCCCCGGACAGCCCCTCGGACAACCCCCCCACCCTCCCCCTTGGACCCCGGACAACCCCCCAAACACCCCCCGGACAGCCCCCTGAAAAACCCCGGACAACCCCCTGAACAACCCTTGAACAACCCCTGAAAAACCCCTGAACAACCCCCTGAACAACCCCCGGACAGCCCCCTGAACAACCTCGGACAACCCCCTGAACAACCCCCAAACACCCCCCGGAAAGACCCCGCACAGCCCCCCCACCCTCCTCCTTGGTCCCCGGACAGCCCCCCGGACACCCACCGGACATCCCCCCCGGATAGCCCCTCGGACAGCCCCTCCACCTTCCTTAATTTCATTAGCTCTGAAATGTTTCATAGCACGATCAACTAAAATCTAATCAATACTAAATATGATATAAAAATATTCTATATGAATTTCCATAAGATTTTAAGTGAAAACAAAAAGTGACATACGAAAAACTGACCAAACACATTCAAAATGTGTTGATGCTTTAGGACAACGATCCATGGGTCCTATGTGACATGTACGAATCAACCCCGCCTCAATCCGAGGCGCGGTGTGGTCGGAACAACTCAAAGTGTATGTCTTTTGTTTCAAAAGGACATCATTTTAAGTGAAAAACATCAACTGGCATACGGAAAACTGGCCAAACGCATTCGGATTGTGTTGATAATTTAAGACAACGATCCATGGGTCATTTGAGACGTGTACGAGTCAACCCTACCTAAATCCGAGATGTCGTGTGGTCGGGACCACCCTCACGCGCGTTTACAAAGCGCGCGCATCACTTAAAATACGAATATTGAGCCGTACCGCGCAAACCACACGTCTGATTGACGTTACTTCTACGTGTACACGTCATGAATAATAATTAGAATGTTGCACGGTGGTTTCAGGTCAATCTGATGTCGTCCGCTATGAATTTGACCGTTTGACGCCCGTTTTGGCCGTTTATGACACCAGAACTGCGTTGTCGGTCACCGCGGGCACACGGCACGTCCGATTGATGTGCCGTCTGCTCGACCACTTCATAAATCACTCACCCGTATTTTTCGTTTGATTTCAAGCCATTCCGAAATCGTTCGGCCCGTTTGGACCGCCCGCACGCGCGTTTACGAAGCGCATGCATCACTTAAAACACGAATATTGAGCCGTACCGCGCAAACCGCACGTCCGATTGACGTGCCGTCTACGCGTACACGTTACTAATAATAATTAGAATGTTTCACGGTGGTTTCAGGTCAATCCAAGGTCGTCCGCTATGAATTTGACCGTTTGACGCCCGTTTTTGCCGTTTATGACACCAGAACTGCGTTGTCGGTCACCGCGGGCACACGGCACGTCCGATTGACTTTATATCTACTCGACCACTTCATAAATCACTCACCCGTATTTGTCGTCTGATTTCAGGCCATTCTGAAATCGTTCGGCACGTTTGGACCACCCTCACGCGCGTTTACGAAGCGCGCGCATCACTTAAAACACGAATATTGAGCCGTACCGCGCAAACCGCACGTCTGATTGACGTGCCGTCTATGCGTACACGTCACGAATAATAATTATAATGTTGCACGGTGGTTTCAGCTCAATCCGAGGTCGTCCGCTATGAATTTGACCGTTGGACGCCCGTTTTGGCCGTTTATGACACCAGAACTGCATTGTCGGTCACCGCGGGCACACGGCACGTCCGATTGACGTGTCGTCTGCTCGACCACTTCATAAATCACTCACCCGTATTTTTCCTCTGATTTAAGGCCATTCCTAAATCGTTCGGCCCATTTGGACCACCCTCACGCGCGTTTACGAAGCGCGCGCATCACTTAAAACACGAATATTGAGCCGTACCGCACAAACCGCACGTCCGATTGACGTGCCGTCTGCGTGTACATGTCACGAATAATAATTAGAATGTTTCACGGTGGTTTCAGCTCAATCTGAGGTCGTCCGCTATGAATTTGACCGTTGGATGCCCGTTTTGGCCGTTTATGACACCAGAACTGCGTTGTCGGTCACCGCGGGCACACGGCACGTCCGATTGACGTTCCATCTACTAGACCACTTCAGAAATCACTCTCCCATATTTTTCGTCTGATTTCAGGCCATTCGGACTTCGTTCGGCCCATTTGGACCCCCCTCACGCGCGTTTACGAAGCGCGCGCATCACTTAAAACACGAATATTGAGCCGTACCGCGCAAACCGAACGTCCGATTGACGTTCCGTCTGCGCGTACACGTCACGAATAATAATTAGAATTTTTCACGGTGGTTTCAGGTCAATCCGAGGTCTTCCGCTATGAATTTGACTATTTGACGCCCGTTTTGGCCATTTATGACACCAGAACTGCGTTGTCGGTCACCGCGGACACACGGCACGTCCGATTGACGTGCCGTCTGCTCGACCACTTCATAAATCACTCACCCGTATTTGTCGTCTGATTTCAGTCCATTTTGACTTCGGTCGGCCCGTTTGGACCCCCCTCACGCGCATTTACGAAGCGCGTGCATCACTTAAAATACGAATATTGAGCCGTACCGCGCAAACCGCACGTCCGATTGACATGCCGTCTGCGCGTACACGTCACGAATAATAATTATGATGTTTCATGGTGGTTTCAGCTCAATCTGAGGTCGTCCGCTATGAATTTGACTGTTGGACGCCCGTTTTGGCCGTTTATGACACCAGAACTACGTTGTCGGTCACCACGGGCACACGGCACGTCCGATTGACGTTTCGTCTACTCGACCACTTCCAAAATCACTCTCCCGTATTTGTCGTCTGATTTAAGGCCATTCCGACTTCGTTCGGCCTGTTTGGACCCCCCTCACGCGCATTTACGAAGCGCGCGCATCACTTAAAACACGAATATAGAGCCGTACCGTGCAAAACGCACGTCTGATTGACGTTCCGTCTATGCTTACACGTCACGAATAATAATTAGAATGTTTCACGGTGGTTTCAGCTCAATCTGAGGTCGTCCGCTATGAATTTGACCGTTTGACGTCCATTTTGGCCGTTTATGACACCAGAACTGTGTTGTCGGTCACCGCGGGCACACGGCATGTCCGATTGACGTGCCGTCTGCTCGACCACTTCAGAAATCACTCTCCCGTATTTTTCTTCTGATTTCATGCCATTCCGACTTCATTCGGCCCATTTGGACCCCCCTCACGCGCGTTTACGAAGCGCACGCATCACTTAAAACACGAATATTGAGCTGTACAGCGCAAACCGCACTTCCGATTGACGTGCCGTCTACGTGTACACATCACGAATAATAATTAGAATGTTTCACGGTGGTTTCAGCTCAATCTGAGGTCATCCGCTATGAATTTGACCGTTTGACGCCCGTTTTGACCGTTTATGACACCAGAACTGCGTTGTCAGTCACCGCGGGCACACGGCACGTCCGATTGACGTGTCGTCTGCTCGACCACTTCATAAATCACTCACCCGTATTTTTCGTCTGATTTCAGGCCATTCTGAAATCGTTCGGCCCGTTTGGACCGCCCACACGCGCGTTTACGAAGCGCGCGCATCACTTAAAAAACGAATATTGAGCCGTACCGTGCAAACCGCACGTCCGATTGACGTGTCGTCTATGCGTACACGTCACTAATAATAATTAGAATGTTTCACAGTGGTTTCAGGTCAATCCGAGGTCGTCCGCTATGAATTTGACCGTTTGACGCCCGTTTTGGCCGTTTATGACACCAGAACTGCGTTGTCGGTCACCGCTGGCACACAGCACGTCCGATTGACTTGTTGTATACTCGACCACTTCATAAATCACTCACCCATATTTTTCGTCTGATTTCAGGCCATTCCGAAATCGTTCGGCCCGTTTGGACCACCCTCATGCGCGTTTACGAAGCGCGCGCATCACTTAAAACACAAATATTGAGTCGTACCGCGCAAACTGCACGTCCGATTGACGTTCCATCTGCGCGTACACATCACGAATAATAATTAGAATGTTTCACGGTGGTTTCAGCTCAATCCAAGGTCGTCCGCTATGAATTTGCCCGTTTGATGCCCGTTTTGGCCGTTTATGACACCAGAACTGCGTTGTCGGTCACCGCGCGCACATGGCACATCCAATTGACGTGTCGTCTGCTCGAACACTTCAAAAATCACTCACCCGTGTTTTTTGTCTGATTTCAGGCCATTCCGACTTCGTTCGGACCGTTTGGACCCCCCTCACGCGCGTTTACGAAGCGCGCGCATCACTTAAACTATGAATATTGAGTCGTACCGCACAAACCACACGTCCGATTGACGTTCCGTCTACGCTTACACATCACGAATAATAATTAGAATGTTGCACGGTGGTTTCAGCTCAATCTGAGGTCGTCCGCTATGAATTTGACCGTTGGACGCCCGTTTTGGCCGTTTATGACACCAGAACTGCGTTGTCGGTCACCGCGGGCACACGGCACGTCTGATTGACGTGTCGTCTGCTCGACCACTTCATAAATCACTCTCCCATATTTTTCATCTGATTTCAGTCCATTCCAACTTTGTTCGGCCCGTTTGGACCCCCCTCACGCGCGTTTACGAAGCGCGCGCATCACTTAAAACACGAATATTGAGTCGTACCGCGCAAACCGCACATCCGATTGACGTGTTGTCTACACGTACACGTCAAAAATAATAATTAGAATGTTGAACGGTGGTTTCAGCTCAATCCGGAGACATGGTGTGGTCGGAACCACTCAAAGTGTCCGTCTTTTTTTTCAAAAGGACGTCATTTTAAGTGAAAAGCATCAACTGACATACGGAAAACCAACCAAACGCATTCCGAATATGTTGATAATTTATCCCAACAATCCATGGGTCATATGTGACGTGTACGAGAAAACTCGGGATGAATCTGAGTCACGGTGTGTCCAGGATAAGTCTAAGTGTCTCTCTATTGTTTAAAATGGACACCATTTTAAGTACATACGGAAAAACGACCAAACGGATTCGGTTTCCATTGAAACTTTAGGAGAACGATACATGGGTCATATGTGACGTGTACGAATCATCCCCGCCTCAATCCGACATGCGGTGCGGCTGACACCACTCAAAGTGTCCGTCTTTTGTTTCAAAAGGACGTCATTTTAAGTGAAAGGCATCAACTGACATACAGAAGAACGACCAAACGCATTCGGATTCTATCGATACTTTAGCACAATGATAATTGAGTTATATGTGACGTGTACAAGTCAACCCCGTCTTAATCCGAGACGCGGTGCGGCCGACACCGCTCTAACTCTGTCTCTTTTGTTTAAAATGGAAATGATTATAAATGAAAAGAACAACTGGCATACGCAAAACCGACCAAACGCATTCGGAATCTTTTGATAATTTATCATAACGATCCATGGGTCATATGTGACATGTAAGAGCCAACCCGGGATGAATCTGAGTCGCGGTGTGGTCAGGATTAGTCTAAGTGTCACTTTTTTGTTTAAAATGGACAACATTTTAAGTACATACAGAAAACTGACCAAACGCATTCGGTTTCCATTTAAACTTTTGGAGAACGATCCATGGGTCATATGTGACGTGTACGAATCAACCCCGCCTCAATTGGAGATGCGCTGTAGTCAGCACCACTCATAGTGTCCGTCTTTTGTTTCAAAAGGACGTCATTTTAAGTGAAAAACATCAACTGGCATACGGAAAACCGACCAAACGCATTCGGATTGTGTCGATACTTTATCACAACGATCCATGGGTCAAATGTGACGTGTACGAGTCAACTTCTCCTCAATCTGAGGTGCGGTGTGGCCGGTATCACTTCAGGTGTATGTATTTTGTTTAAAATGGACATCATTTGAGGTAAAAATATATGGTATAGAAAAAACCGATCAAATTATGAATTGAATTTCGGATTCCACATATAATTGTCATCTAAATTTTAAATTGAATTCTATATGAATTATGTACGTTTATAATTACGTTATTAATTCTAATTTAATTATGGATGTGTATAGTTTCAGGATCCATTATATGTTAAATGTGTATGAATTTGTTCGTAATTGTATATGTATAATGTGTATGAATTTGTTCGTAATTGTATATGTATGTTTTATTTTATTGCAGGTACAATAATTGGATTGAAAATGAGGTCAAAATGAGGCCTGATGGACAGGGGCCTGATGGACAGGGGCTGTGCAAATTGCAGGCTGCTGAAATTTGTATCATAGGATATGCCAACGGTTTAAAACCGTTGGCATATAATCCTAAAGAAGTTTTTACCAATGGTTCATTGAACCGTTGGTAAATATATCTTTTCCCAACGGTTCTAAACCGTTGGGAAAGAGTTCATCCATGGGGATATCCCAACGGTTTAGGGAGAACCGTTGGGAAAACTATCCCAAAACTGATATTTCCCAACGGTTCTCCCAAACCGTTGGGATAGGGTGGCTTTTGTGAGCCTATACCAACGGTTTCCAGTAAACCGTTGGGAAAACCTTTTCCCAATGGATTACTTCCCCACGGTTATCAGAACCGTTGGTATATCATATACCAACGGTTAGAGGGGCTTTCCCAACGGTTGTGAACCGTTGGGAAATATTATATTTCCAGTAGTGCCATTTTATTATTTGGGTTATGATGAATGATTTATGATTATTTTGTGGAACACGTAAGAATGATTTCAATATGAGATTTGTGGGACCTATATCTCCCTTCAATTAATTGGGTAAATATTTATATCTCATGAGATAGGAATGGCTAGAACGGCAAGTAAAATCTGGTTCAGTAATATAGGGCGGGACGGCAAGTAAACCCAGTTTAGTAATGGACTTTGTCCACTATGATGGTCTTGGTGGAAATGCCTCGGCTACTATGGAAATCATAAAATGTGCTTAATGGTTTCCACAATTACATGTTTTATTCCCATGCTATTTTATCATGGTTAATGTTTCTTTATGATCTATGGATTTTTCACTACCATGATTTATGTCATTACTCATGATTTTGATGTTTTATGTTCATGTTATTACATTAAAATTTTTAGGGATTGTTTTATGTTCTCCATTTTTACCCTTACTGAGCATTTGATCTCTCCCTTTTTATGTTTCCTTTTCCCCAGGTTATAAAGAATGGTTTTAGGTAAGAAAACAAAAGGGGAAGATCTTTATGGGAGATGTTGAAGATCGTTCACCATGATTATAAGATTATGTTCCGAGTTTCCAAAGACACTAAACTATTACGGTCTTTGGGCGTCTTTTTTTGTCATGTATTAAGAATTCCACAAAAGTAATGTAATGTCTATGTACGTCAAGATTTGGGTCTCTACGGTTGGTATCAGATCTAAGGTTTAGTTAACCTTTAGAAACTAGGATGCGAATACTTTAGCGAGATCCCTGGATATATTTATAAGGTATGTCTAGGGATGTCCCTATGGTTAAGTATAAGTATAGGTTATAGTCCTAGAATTATGGTAAAAATATTGGAATTAAACCTAAGATGTTATATATTGAAGGTACTTCCTCTTTATTATGTTGTTTTCCTAGAATGATTTTTTCATCTCACAAAATTCTTTTAGGGTTTTAGATGATGGCTGGAACCCAAAGGAACTATGTTGATCAATGTAATGTACAATGCAATAATTGTCCTCCTGAACAAACCAATGTTATGGGAGATGGAGTGAAAAATCATATTGTTATGCTTACACATGTTTTGAATCATTCTAGAATTCCAAATGAGCAGAGAAGGGAACAATATTCTATTGATTCCTTCATGAGGCAACGTCCACCTTCTTTCAGTGGGTCTTCTGATCCACTTGTTGCTAAATAATGGATCAGTTCCATTTAAAAGATATTTTCCATACTTCGCTGTTCAGAACATGAAAAAGTCATTTCAGCGGTTTACCGTTTAGAAGGTGAAGTAGACCAGTGGTGGACTCTAATTAAGAATACAAGGCCCCAAGATGAAATTTAATCCATGGAATGGGATGAGTTCAAGAACTTGTTTTTCAATAAGTAATTCCCTCATATTATTAAAACAAAGACAGAAAATGAGTTCCATGAGCTTAAGAAAAAGGATGATGAATCTGTTGGTATATATGAGGCGAATTTTACAAGGCTTTCAAGGTATTAATATGGCTTTATCATCCAACCTGAGAGTAAAGTTGATCGATTCTTCAGTGGCTTAAAACCAAGTCTTCGAAGGGCATTAGCTATAAGAGACTTCAGTAGCTATGAAGAAATTTTGTGTTGTGCTATCAAGGTAGAACTGGAAGTTGGTGTTACAAATCCATATCATGGTTTTGAAAAGAAACGAAAGATGGAGTTCAAGGAAAAATCTCTAAACAATGGTGAAAAGAAGATGAATGTTTCGTTATGCTCAAAGTGCGGAAATAAGCATGGTGGAGATTGTCTTAAAGGGACTAGAAAATGTTTTAAGTGTGTAAAAGAAGGTCATCGAGTAGCTGAGTGTCAAATTAATGGGAAAAAGGTAGCTAATGATTTGAATATATAAAAGACTACAGAGAAAGCACCACCAACACTTCAATGCTACAAGTGCAGGGAAATGGGGAATTATGCTAACCAATTCCCTAATCCAAGGGTTAATGATGATCGACATCAACAACCTCTTAAGGAAAAGGACAAATGGAAGTCACATGCGATCACTATCGGCGATATTGAATATGAAAACAAAGTGGTGGAATGATTAAGTGTTTATGTAACGGGATTCCAAAATAGTGTTGTGGAATCTCATTTATAGTATCGTGGAATATTAGAATATCTATGTATTGGTTTATTGTGGTTTTCAGTAATTATATGGTACCAGTAACCAAGAAAAGTGATTGAAATATTTTTGGAAAGAAGATGATATGCGCATAAAGAAGGGATAAAGAGATAATGAATTTTTTTATAGTATTAATGAGCTCATGACTGATATAAGGACAAAGTGACATCATGGTTTGAATATATAGAAATTTTGGGATTTTGGTATGTGGAAAGAGTTAATATTTGACAGCATTCATGTTTTCACTAAGGTTCAAGGGGTATTCATTTTTCAAGAGAATACGTGATTAAGGCATTCACATGTTTGGAATGTGACCAACAACAAGATATATCTCATGATATATGGGGGATAAATGATGGTATTCACATTCTTGGTAGATGACCTATATAGTAATCATTTTCGTTATACTATGATATTGTACAAGAGTATTTTTGATAAGCCTAAAGGTTTGAATGGATTAATTTAGACATCAGATAGTATTTCTTAAGGCTATAACTTTTTGATTTTATTTCTAAAATGTTATAATAGTATAGTTTTAGAAAAAGGACAACCCGTAGGACGGGTGACAACCCGTCGTGTCGGACAGGGATGCAGGAATCGAACCCACAAATGAAGTGTGACAGGCCTTTATCACCTACCACTGGCCTACAAGAAGTCCATGGTTAGTAGAAATTAGTTTTATTTTATTAAGCGGTATGATAGTTTAAGTATAAGTCAATTTTTGTAATCATATACGATTAACCTCACCATAGATGGACTTATGTATATTTGATAACTTTTTCTAACCTTTTGTTTGAGACAGATGGAATGACCCATCATTCTCTCACATGATCTGCTAAC
This sequence comes from Viscum album, assembly GCA_963277665.1. NCBI lineage: Eukaryota > Viridiplantae > Streptophyta > Magnoliopsida > Santalales > Viscaceae > Viscum > Viscum album. Next base: position 368,824,100 of record OY728144.1, read on the forward strand.
ACTTCATGAATGAAAATGTCAACTTCATTTATTTAATATATGAAGTGGAAATTGTTCAATGAATGACCAACGACGAGATTGTACCAAAATCAATTAAGTATTTCTTCTAATTCAAAATTTTCAACTTTAGGAAAATGATATTGAAAACCAAAAATGTTGTCCTAGTACCCTCATATATGATGAATCAGATGGTACCTTAGATCATCACAAATTTATAGATTTGTGATTTTTGGCTTTTTCATAGTCATGTTCTTTACCACTCTTCATCAGAACATGACAGTTATATTTCTCTTCCATATCCATATTTTCAGCTATGTTCTCCCATGTGGAAACCCAGTGATGAGTTACTTTGGGTATCTGTTATGTTTCTAATGTTCCTTTTTAAAATAAAGTTTTTGTATTAATTTTTACAATGTGGGTTTTTATTAAATAAACTTTCAAGTAGTAAACGATTTATAACCTCGACGAATTTCGAGGGTGAAATTCATTTTAAGGTGGGTAGAATTAACACCCCGAGATTTTATGAGAAATAATTTTTTTTAATTAATTTGATTTCTTGTGTTGTACGCTACAACAAGATTATCTTCTGTTATACGCAACACTATATTAGCTTGTAGTATACGCAAACACTATTCTTGGCTTGTGTTGCACGTAAGAGCGACCTTCCTCAATAGCTTGTGTTGTACGCAATTCTGAGTTTCACTAAACAACGATATATTGTTATGAACTAGCCGTTATGAATAGTATTAACTAAATTTTTAATTTTATTACATAATAATTCATATTACACATATTCTAGAACATGGTATGAAAATAAAATAAATATTTCAGGTAAAATAAGTATTTTTCAAAAAAAAAGTTTTGCCGCCTTTTGAAGGGGCGCCCACATTAAATCTAGTTTTTTACACGTTTATAAGTTCAATTGGAAAAAATAAACTTATTCATTGAAATAAGGATATAAAAATTTACTTTGGATAAATTTTTTATATTTTTCTGTTAACTTTCATATTTTGATGAATAGTAAAAATACGCTAAATTTTAATTAAAAACAACTTTTTTCATCAAGATAATTTATATGGTTAAATTATAATATTGTATGTTTTTAAAGTATAAATAGAATATATTTTTACCATTTAATATAATTCAATTCATTGTTATTAATTTTACATTGAATTCATTGGTAAAAACATTTCAATCTTTTGCAATGTTTTAACTTTTAAAACCCATTTTCTCAACAACGGGATTAATTTTAAATTAAATACTACAATTTATGTGTTTTTAATTTATAAAAAAAGGATTCCATATTTGGAATTATTAGGTCCAAATTATGCTAATATGCTACTTTTTATTTTTAGACATTATGAATAGTAACTACGGTAAATTTTATTTACTACAGTTAAAGGTAAATTGGGTAATTAAGGGTACAAATAAGATTATAAAATTACCCTAACACCTACCAAAATTCTATTGGATGAATAAAAGTAGACCCATATCACCTAAGGGTTTAAATAGATTCATTTCGTGGACTTTTGACCATGAAAATGATGTAATTATTATTAAAACCAAAGAAAGTGACAACATGTCACTCTCTTATATCTTGTAAGTGTAATAATTTTAATTTAGTGATAAACTTCATAAAACCTAGAATATAAATATTCTCCATAAATATAATAAAATTATCTACATAATTATAATTTATTTATAAATTTTAGGGATTAAATAATCATCATTAATGATGACACAATAGTGATGTAGAAATTATTTTATTGATTGAAATATCAAATAATTGGTTTCAAAAATATTAAAATAAATATTATATGAACAAATTAATGTGATCCATGAAATTTTTTGATTAATATTACATGTTAGGAATCAATTAAATATATTTTTTCGAATATAACCTCTGTTTGGATTTTATTTAAATTCAAATAAATGAATAGTTTCAAAATTGACACTATTGTTATTTTGTAAAAATAACATATTATTAAATTGTTTAAAAAACACAAAAATATTTAAAAATTATAAATTTAAGTTTATATGGTCAAAACATTCATAAATTATCCAATTATGGACAATTCAAAACACATAAGTAATTATTTATAACAATTTAAAATTTAGAATATTATTACTACAAATAAAATTAAATAGATTAAATAAGGATAAATCGAGTCGATGAGGTTTAAAATAAATTCCCACCGTGTATAAATCTTATTTTTTGATGATATTACAACCCTATACAATCTAATATTCAAATTTGAGTCATTTTTTAAGGTTTCTAAGTGGGGTTTGAGTTTATTATAAATTAATATTTTAGAGGTTTCCAAAAGTGCCCCTCTCCTCTCTTATAAAAGGGAACCTCCCCCCTCTACTCCTCACAACATTTTGAGACTTCAATCTCGTCCAACCCCTGCACATTTACCTTCTCCACTTCCTTAGAAAAATAATATTGGTCCTGGTCTTCTTCAAAGACCAACTTTAGTGCCCTAAAACGAGTTTTATAAGAGGCACATCGAAGAAGAGGTAATATCCTTTACTGATTCTTTCAAATTTATTTCTTCTTCTACTTCCTATTATTTATTTATTTCATTATAAAGTAATAAAATCAGCATCAATAATATACTTATATGTTATTATAAATATTAAACAACCATATTTCACATTCTATCCATCCTACGGAAAATGAAATCACCGCACGTGCGTACGTACGGAATACCATCTCCACGACGTGGTGTAATCTATCTTCCACCACCACCTTACTTTGATGGGTATAATGGTAGAAATAATAACTATATATGATTATTATAACATCATATTGATTATGATAAATTATATCATCCACTCCAATTCCATTCAATAATTATGGGAATGGTATCATCGCTCGCGCGTACATACAGATTACCGTCTCCACGACGCGATGAGATTCATTCTCCATGATTAACCATTAAAGAATGATTATAAAGTATATATATAATAAATAATCATGAAATATATTAAATAATAATGATACTGGATTTATGTACATATATGTTTTATTTACTTAATTTCATTCAATTCAATAAGGAAACAAAAACAGCGTTCATGCGTACATACGGCCTATTGTCTCCATGAACGGTGTATTTCATTACATTTACCGATCTATCATATATATTTATATGAAGAATATATATTATATATAAATAATGTTTTAAATTATGGAATTAATTAAATCAGGATATAAGTTACAATGTCAATAACAACAAGTCGAAAAAAGTACGTTAAATGAAACGATTATACCCAAAACACTACTTTAACATGTAATCGACAAAAGAACGAGTGATATAAAGTCCTAAGTGAATCATATATGATATAATAAATATTATTATGGTTCTATTACAAGTTAATAATATGTTTAAACCCACTATACAGAAGTTTTGTACATGTACGGAAGAAATTGGACCTAAGGTAAGGGATAATTATTCCAATCTCGTTCTTATCCGAGATTGATTATTTGAAAGTATTTACTCGGGTTATATTTATCATCCATGACCATGTTTTATAAAAATGTTTTAATAAAGTGTTTACTATTCTTCCATGTATGTTTACAGTCATTTTTACCCTTAGTTTACTTTTACCACATTGTTTGGAAGGAATCTTTCTGTTGTTTACCATACGAGGTACTTTTTGACTTTTCTGGAAAAAGTACAAGAATAATGTTTTTTTAACTTATACGGCATGAATGGATTTTTATAGTTTCATAATTCCTTATTTACATGAATTTGAATATACAATATTTCATGATTATTTTCAAAAAAACCCTTTTCTTATAGAATATTATGGCATTTTGTGAAAAGAAAATGATTTTGAATAAGAAAGGATATTTTCCTCAAGATTTCATTTCAAGTGTTTTATCCAAACTATTTTCCATCTTAGATGACATTCTTTAATATGGATATGCTTCATGTATAATGTCTCTATTATTTACAAGGTTTGATTTTTCTTATGATAAAATGACATCCATTTTTTATATGGATTATGTTATGAAGGGATGTTGTTTATGAAACCCATTTTATTCTTTGGGTTATGATGAATGATTTATGATTGTTTTGTGGCACATATAAGAATGATTTCAATATGATATGGGTGGTACCTATATCTACCTATAATTCATTGGGTAAAGATTTATATATTATGATATAGACATGGCTGGAACGACAGGTAAAATATGGTTCTGTAATACAGGGCTGGAACGGCAAGTAAACCCGGTTCAGTAATGGACTTTGTCCATTATGATTGTCTTGGAAGCAATGCCTTGGCTACTATGGAAATCATAACATGTTCTTAATGGTTTTAATAATTACATGTTTTATTCCCATTCTATTTTATCATGGTTAATGTTCCTTTATGATCTATGCCTTATGCACTGCCAAGATTTATGTCATTGCTCGTGATTTTGATGTTTTATGTTCATGTTATTACGTTCAAATGTTTAGGGATTGTTTTATGTTCTTCATGTTTACCCTTGCTGATCATTTGAGCTCGCCCTTTTTATGTTTTCTTTTTTCCATGATATAAATAAAGGTTTTAGGTAAGAAAACAAAACGGGAAGATCTTTATGGGAGATGGTGAAGATCTTTCATCATGATTAGAAGATTATGTTCCGAGTTTCCAAAGACACTAAACTATTACGGTCTTTGGGCGTCTATTTTTTTCATGTATTAAGTTTTCCAAAAAAGTAATGTAATGTCTATGTACATCAATATTTGGGTCTCTACACCTTTCCTAAGTATCACAAGTATATGTTTTACCTTTCTTGAGTATCATAATGTTCGTCGGAGTGGATACTCAAGAGGGGGGTGAATTGAGTTCCAATTAAAAATTTATGTTTAAAAGATTTCTATTAAAATCCCCCAATTAAAATAACAAGCTAAACTATAGTAAATTTTTAATACATTAAAGGTTTAGTTAAGTTCTCAAGAGATTGATTAGTTCTCATTTAATCTAATCTGAAGATTAGATTAGTTTTTGAAACTAACCTACTAGTTTAAAATAAATACAAACACTTGCTAGTTTAACTATCAGAGTTAGTTTTTAAAATAGATTTATATTTAAAGTACTTAGTATCTGAATATTCAAAATATTTTCAAATAAAATAAAAATGCCCTGCAGATTTAAACAAGAGGTTCAGTCTCAAGCAGTGACTTAGTCCTCTCAAACAGTTTTATATAAACTATGATCCACACCCTGGATCGAGGTTTTACAATAGTGCACAAACTATCCAAGTCACACTTGACCTCTACCATAGTTCTTCATGGGTAAGATGAACAACAAAACACAGGTTTTCCAGGTCACACTTGACCTCTACCACTATCCACAGTGGGATACAAATGAGTAAGGAAGATTGAGTAAGGATTTTGAAATCCTCTAATTCAGCCCAGGAGATTGTGTGTGCTTAAAATACAGAGTAAAAACACTTCTCAAAATGTAAATAAATGAAACACAATATATCAAAACAAAATAGAGTTGAATTTATAATGCTCTATGTGTTTTCAGTGAAGCTCTGGACTCCTTGGATTGAAGCTGATGAAGCTTGAGTCCTTCTTTGGAAGTTGTTTGGAAAACAAAGTATTGTTTTTGTTCTTTGACTTCCAGGTCCAGCTTGATCAGCTTGATTAGCTTGAGTGTAGGTGTCATCATTGAAGCTATTCTCTCATTGAATTTTCAAGTTCTACAGATTCAGCATGTGTTCTTCCTTGTTCTTCTATGAATTTATATCCTCGTGTATATACAGAAACTTTTTTTTATGTGCATTGAAGGACCTTTCTATCTATCTTTTTCAGTAGCTTGAGGTTCCCGTTTATATGTTCCTTGAGCTCTGGAAATAGGAATGATTTTTACGATGCATAGTTTTCTGACATCCAACAAACATCATTAATTAATATAGGTTGCATTAAAAGCACAAAATATGACCATTGTTAATAGGAAAAAAGAGATAGAGTTTATAGAAACAGTGACTGGTTTCCATTTGTAGCTTTTTGTATCATTGAACTTGTAGTGGTGGACTTGTAGCAGTAGATCTTGTATCGGTAGCTGTTTGTAGTGGTAGTTACTTCTAGTGGTAGCTCCAAGTACTAGTGACCATATGTAGGGGTGACATCCTTTAGCGGTAGGTCTCAGTATCGGTAGACTTATGTACTAGTGACCCATACTGGTGAGCTAGTAATAGTAGAATGCATAACTGTAGTTGTCACTCTGTATCGGTCGACCTGTGCATAATAGTAGACTTACTATATCGGTAGCTCAGGTGTAACGGTAACTGTCTGCATACCGGTGACCTTTCTATATCGGTAGCTCATCTGCATACCAATGACCTTTCTCTATCGGTAGCTCTTCTGCATACCGGTGACCTTTCTATATTGGTATCTCATTGTATTTTTATGAAAACTATCCATATATTAAGTTAGGATAAAACATTAAAAAGTAAATGAACATTTGATTAACTGAATTTTCTTGAACGAAAGATATATCATTTGAAGATATTCAATAGTATTTATATTTTGAAATTAATCACTTAAACAGTATCTAATGTAATGAAAATTTTAATCAATAAACATCATATGGGATTATCAAAACGTAATTATTCATAATTGAGATTATCAAAACAGGTGAGTACAACACATAAGTATATGGGTCTCCCTACCAGAGTATTATAAGTATGTGGGTTACCTTTCCTGGGTATCACAAGTATGTGGGTCTCTTTGATTGAGTATCACAAGTATGTGGTTCTCCTTGACCAAGTATCAAAAGTATGTGGGTCGTCTTTCCCTAGTATCATAAGTATTTGGGTCACCTTCTATGAGTATCACAAGTATGTGGGTTTCCTTGCCGGGTTATCATAAGTATGTGGGTCACCTTAAATGATTGTCAAAAGTTTGTGGGTCTCATTGCCTTTTGATCACAAGTATGTGGGTCATCTTGCCAGATTATCCCAAGTATTTAGGTTACCTTTCTCACAAATTATATTTATAATAGTTTGGTAATATTTTATGATATTCTAATGGTTAAATTAAAATTCAATTATCATTCCATTTAGTTAAGTGGTGTAGCATTTAATCATATGGAAGTAAAAAAGTAGTGGTCATACCACTCATTTCCATTTAATTACCATGATCCATTTAATTAGGTGGAAATGAACCCCAATCAGAATGTGTCGCGGTGATATAAACAATTAATAATGAAAGTGTAAATTATTGAACATACATCATAGGGTGGCACCAATCGAGAGAGGTCATCCCCCCATCTACAACTAAGGGTATAAGGGAAATTCTAGCATGATTTACAATTTAGAATAAGGAAAAAATTTATTTTAAGGCAATGCGTAGAAATTATAGCATGCCAAATGATGAAACATGTAATAAAATAACTCGGTGTTAGGGAATGGTACTATACCACCTACCTTGGGTTGGTTGATGACCCTTCTTTCATTGATAGACTTTTAATCGAGCTAAAATGGAATAAATCATCAAAATAGATAAATTCCTTAAAAATAAGGCATGTTAGCTCACACCATAATAGTGTTGAAGAATGTGAGATAAATCAAGAAAGGAAGAAAGAGGATTGAAGATCATACCAAGAGTAATCCATTGAGATAAATAGGGGCTCGATCAGAGTCTGGTGGAGGATAAGTCCCAAATCATGGGTCAGGTTTGGGAGGATTTCTTTATGGGAGGAGTAGTTGTGCATGATAAATAAGAGGGGAATAAAGTGAGAAAAAATATAAGGGTTTAAGGGAAGAAAGGTAAATTCACCTCACTTTAATAGGTCGCACGTTTTGGCTGTATGTTTGGCCAAACCATGAACTAACCATGAGACAAGAACTACCCCAATACATCCCTCACATAGGCTAGGTGCATAGTTTTTTTTACCATGTGTAGCCCATGTGAAGCACCTCTGCAGTGAGGTCTACAACACTCACATGGTCATAAGTCCTATGATACATAGTTAGGAAACACTGTGTGGCCTCCTGTTGTGCACTAGATCACCAGTATGGTTGAGTCACATGGTTAGCACTAACCATGCACCAACCATGTGGTTTAGTCCGTATCTCCAAATTTTAGAGTTATGGGCTCCAAATGATCCCTAAACTCTCCTAAACAACTCTTTATCCCCTTAAACACAGTGCTAGGGTAAAATAGGAGGTTTTAAATAGTATTTTAAGAATTCATACCTTATTGAATGTTTGGGATGTTACACATAGATATTTTAATTTTTTTCTTGATATATCGAGCGTTAATGTGAGGGAATCAAGTTTTTCATGTTGTTTGTTCTTGATCTTATGTTCATTTGGATTTATTTCTCTCTCTTGAGCTTGGGGGACTGGTAGTAAAATTCTCACTAATTATCTCTATATAGTTTGAGGATAGAATTTGACATATGAGTTACATAATAAATTAAAGGGACTTATTTTTATAGTTATGTTTTGGTTAAAACATAAATGAATTGCAAAAATATTCCTTTGTTACGTTTTAATATAAATGAGGACCCTATGTCACCTATCAAAATAATAAATGCACGCATCTTTACATAAATACATATATATATATATATATATTATTTTAAGTGGCATGTGCATATCATTAAATTTATTCAAATAAATAATTATTTATATATTTTAAATGATATTAAAAAGTGTTCTTTGGACCATTAACTCTTCTTGAATTTTCCAATAAACTTTTATTGATATTTAAACCATAAAATAGTTATGTTCATTTAATAAAATAAATATAGTTACTTTTATTATGAATAAATAAATATTATTTGAATGTTATGGGGCACAAAAAAGTGATTGGGCCCATTACCAATAATGGATTTCATTGATATCTTCAGATAAATCCTCAAAACATGATAATAGAAACCTTAAAACATTCAAGGATAGGTTTTTTCACATATGATTTATATTAATTTATATTAATAAGAATTAAATTTCCTATAAATTCTTTCTTCATTGTTGAATTGGTTGACCACCCCTATTGTAATTATCATGTAATAAAGGATCCATGTGTATATTCCCTCTAGTAGGAATCCATGTATACTCCATGAAACTTATAACATTGTCATACAATCACCGAGTGCTAGAAAAAATTATTATCACAACTTTCATCATTCATCTTTGATCACAACAATAATTCCTTATATTCCTAAAGAATTATTCTAGTTCTCTCAAGGACTTTAGAGAGGGGTGATCTATGCTATTGGTTTTTGAGAGTGTTCTAGATAATGTTCTCTCTAGGTATTGATAGAATTATCTAGAGAGGATTTTTTGTGTGAAAAAACATCTAACCCTTGAAATGATATAACTATGTTTATATAGCTATGTTAGAAAATTGGTGATTTCATATAGGACCTTATCAAATATCTTAATCCTTATACAACCCCACATTTATTATTAATTTTATTACTATTATTATTATTATTATTATTATTATTATTATTATTATTATTATTATTTCCTTGATGTGTGCAATACTCATGGATACTTTAAATATCATTTATTAAATAAATTAAAAAATATATACTTAAATGATATTTAATATATCATTCCCACTAGACCCTATACTTAGTCTATAATTCCACCTCATTATTTATCGAACCTTGAATAACAACTATTTAAATAAATAAATGTCAATATATTATTCATTAAATAAATAATTATACGATTAACTTAATCTGAATAAATATTATTCTGATGAACTTGTGATTAGAATTTATTATAATATTAACATAAAAAATTTAACTAAGGTTCTATATGAACTTAGTTTGTGACCCTTTACACCTCTTTACCAGTGTAATTGGGCTAAATCACCTAAACTCTTAGATTAGAAACTAGAAATACATTTAGGAATCCATAGAGAAATAAGTTAAATGTCACAATGAAAATAACCTCCTACGAATTCTCATTGTATTATATAATCTCTTTTTATTGATATCTCATCAATAAGGTTTCGTACTTATTCCATAAACCTATTTGATTGATATATATTTCTTTGAATTTCTTGAAATGAAGTTGGTGATAAAACTTTTATGGCCATGGATTTTGTCAGATCATTCCATTCCAGTTAAAGTTCATGAGATATGTACTCCTATTAACTTATAAGGGATAAATACTTTCTTCACTTATTCATTAATTTCATATCACTCATGAAACACCCAATATATACTTTTTAAATGAGAAGATTTATTTGGGGTTTTTCATCAAAATATATAAGTACATCACTCATGATAATCATTAATAACAATATTACGGTTACGGACTAATACACATGTCCATAGATATTAATATCCAATGATGCAGATAACATGTTGAATTTATATGGGATGGAATGTTCTCATAAACACCTCTTTTGGTGATTACCAAGTGCGAACTTCATGAGAAGAAGTATCAAGGTCTTATGATCCCCCTACACTTGATAGCTTATATTTTCAATGTTCAGTCAAATGATGTCATTTGGTTATCAATCATATATTTCAAAATATCATCATAGCACTTCAAGGTACTCATAATAGTAGAGAACTAATATGTCCATTTCATATGATGTATGAACTAAGTAAATTATCACATTAATGTTATATAGAAGGGCCATAATCATTTAATAAGATATTTATTAGTATGAAATATCATGAATATATATGTAATAAAATGTAAAAAATTATTTGGTTCTAGGGAAATAATCCCAATAGACTTCCACTTGGAATAGATCTATATTCTAATGAATTTCAGTCCTATATCTCTCACATGATATTTATGCATCTTTTGAGGTGAATCATTAGTCAATGATACCACTATGTTCTCCTCCTGGAAAAGTATATTTTCTATGACCTCATCCCTTTAAGAAAATTATAGAAAGTGGTGATAATTATGAAGTATATCTATTAGGATAAATTTTGGATATTCCCACACCAAGTGGGATGGTGAATCATTGTGGACTAAATTTACAGTTGGGGGCTTGCCTAATTCAAGAAGCCAACATGTGATCATCCATCATACCCGAGTTCAAAATTAGGTAGGGTTGATTTTTTGTAGAACTATACTAGTACTATAGAACTGTAGTAGTGTGGGTACTATAGGATATACTATATAAAGGTACTTTAGTAGTGGTACTATTCAACCGTATTAGGATTTTAGGTTACATATCTTGGCCTTTATGCCACTAGGCCTCTGGACCATCAATGGTGGGACTTCAGGGTTCGTGCTAGACTAGTTTCTGATTGGTGGAGAGAAATAATGCAAAAAGGTAGTCTATAGTGATCATGATGGAAATGGAGGTTCATTTATAGAGTGACTATTATATAACTGTTTAATACCCCATTCATAGAGGCAGTGATTCCAAGCCACAGACTCGATGTTAGGACAACAAGATATAGAAGGTGGATATAGGAAAGCGAGAGGGGTTGTTGTAGTGTGGGGACTTGGGGCATTGAGACTTCGGTATATCTATTATACCCATGCATCATTCAGCCTTTGGTACATATAATTTATGTCCCTTTTTCCTCTAGCCCTTCAAATAATGTAAGGGTTCCCTCTCAAACTAATTGAAAAGAGAGATTATCATAAAATACAAAAATGTGTAATTGTTAGTATGAATTGACTTTTATTCAAATTTTACTTTTATCCCTTCATCACCTCTTCACTTATTTAGTGAGTAGATCTCTCTTTATATTTATCTCCTTTGATTAGTTAATAGATATAGAAATGTAAAGTATAATAATATAGCTCTAGGGTTTGTTAACAATGTTTTCCTTCTTACAGATGATTATGTCCCCGGTGACACATGGTTATTATCCCATGTGCATATCTTCCTTCATTAATTCAAAATAATCTCAAGAATGGGTATAAACATGGACCTATGATCATGGAAAAGACTATGTACAAATAAATTGAGGAATTTTTGTCCTTTTTACTAGAGAATGGATTGTTCTTCCTTGAATAAATATCACCTGTGATAGTTTTGAGTCCCTTGTGGACTATATAGATTGATATTCTTCCTCTCTTACAATAATCAGATGGGTTGCCTCAAGATTCCTCGAAATCATATAATATATAGTTGTAGGATGGGTCCCTTATCTTCTCGGCATGCAATGTGATCATTAAAAATAACGACTAAATTCTCTCTTCTTGTTCTTCTTTTTCTTCAGTTCATAGGGATGTTGTAGCATTATAGTGTCCTTCTACTTTAGCTTCTCAATAAGAGAAAATATATTCAATGTTGGATGACTCTTATTATTCTCCTTAAATGTAAAATAATTGTTTATGCACTAGAATTCCTTCTTCTTTCTTTGACTCAAAGTATTTTTAGCATGCACAAAGTCAGTTTTCATCACACTTTTTCCTTTAAGTTCCTACAATTATATATACACATATATCATGAATATTGTTTCCATAATAGTTATATATACTCTCCATAGATTTTATAAGTCTCTTATTATTCAAAATAGGATTCTTTTGTATTGAAATTATCCAAAATCTTCTTGAAAATTTGACTGAATATTCAGTTATTTTACCCCATGTGATATTTGAATTATTTTAGGCTTCTTCTCCCTTTATTCAAATATTTCACAATATGTACAGTTCTTAATTATCTTGATAATTCCATATATGCATGGATTCATGCGAATTGTGACATGGAACTTCATTCCAGGGCATATAACTCTCTCAAAAACATTAACTTCTCCCTTGTATAGTTCAATCTTCATCTCATCTTGAATCATGATCAAAATTTTATTTAGGGTGTTTGATCCATGGAGAGCATCACAAAATTGTCACCTAAATTAATCTCATTCCTTATAGTATAAATATTTTGGAACCTTAACATTTTACTAAGTATATCAATACTAAATTGTCTAATTTTTGAAGTCTTACGATCATGATATTAATATCACAAATCCGTTATATAAATTCTTAAAATCCAATGTTTTATGACTAGCACAAAGGAATATTATGATGAAGATTTATGATTAGTAGGCAAATAATTATGATCTAGAAAAAAGAATTATGATGAATATTTATGATTAAAGACTTATAATTGTCACGATAACTTGGGATGAATATTAATGATCAAAGACTTAGGATCATCAAATCCTTATAATGTTATATAGAATTTCTAAACTTCACTCTTTTCTAACTAAAACTCCCTCAAACCATATAACGGACTTCTGAAAACTAACAAATCATCCCATAAACATCTCAAAACTTCATCAATAATATTTTTTCATTAATAATCATGAATAGAGACTATTAGGATGAATCGAATGCATGAAAAAATCATTGACCATATAGGGAAGATAAATTAGTTTTATCAATAGATCAACCATATGAACAACTGATTAACTAATTGTTCTTTCCATGTCTTATTGTGCTATCTTGGATCTACTGCATAAGGATTGTGTTATTGGTCAAGTGATTATATAATAAAATTCACTGATCGTATGAAGATAGAACATGTAGTAAGTTAAGTAATTACATGTAGATTCTGTGTTTAGTCTATCATCAAATAAATTTAGTGCCACTTCATCTCAACCAAAACATCATCTAATAGGTATTCACATCCTTTATATAGTAGTTGCAACTTCATTCTCAAATTGATGGAACTGACATTCCTCACCAATATTTTTGGAAACTTAAAACCTATATTGTCACGACCCGTCCTCAGGGCTCGTGCCGTGACTACCCCAAGACCGTCTTCCATAGACCAGGGGCTGGCGACTAACACCAAGGCGTAAATCCCGGTAAAAAGGGAAGGCATTGCCTTTGTAAAGTAAACAAACACCACAGAGAAAGCAAGCAGTAGAAGTAAACACTACGTAAAAACTGAGTACAATAGTAAGTGTGGAAAAGTAATGGGCCAGAATACAAACCCAAACTGAAAGTAAAGTAAAACTCGAAAGGGAAAACAGCAACTGAAAAGTAAAGCCGCAGCCTCGATCCGTCCACTGGACTCCCACCTGAAGGGTGAGTACAGATAGCCTCCACAGCTCCTCGGGTCCAACCATCCACTCTGAGTACGTCCGCCAGTGGTCCACCTCCAAGTACCGTCCTGCTCCGCAAGCCTCAACCACGATCAGCGTTGTCCTTCGTCTGCAACCAACACAACGTAGTGCGGGCATAGCCAGTGCAGGGGTGAGTATAAGATACTCGGTAGGGACCCCAAGACCCCCGAAGGTCTCCTAGAATCCAAAAAGGATAATCCACAAAGGAAAGATACAATCACGAAGTAACATTTGACACTGCTTAGGTATATGCCCATACATATACCTAAGTCATCAATTCTCGTTCGGCTCCAACATCCGAGCTCAAGTACAACACAGTCCACACAGGAAAGAAAAACGTAAATCCACACAGGATAGCACAACACAATCCACAAAGGAAAGCAAACAAGATTCGTCTCACACAGGTATACTTCTTCGTATGACGATAGAGATGATCAGATATTGTCACTGATTCATATAAGTCATCGGACCCACAAAGGATCGATAGGTACTAACCCCCGCAATGACCCACAAAGGATCGATAGGTAACTAACCCCCGCAAAGACCCACACAGGATCGGACCCACACAGGATCTGTAGGCGCTGGCTCACACAGAACCGCTGAGCGCTGACCCACACAGGATCGGACCCACACAGGATCGGTAGAAATGATCCACATAGGATCATTGAGTGTTGTAGTCATCGCGGTCGAATCCACTGAGGATCTCTGTACAGTCGTCGTCGTCGTCACGGTCGCAAACGCAGCCAGCTCTAGGGTTCCCGCACACAGCAAGCTCTTTCGGGAGGGTCCGCTCCACGATCCGAGAGGCTGATACATCAACTGACACATAGTCTAGAGTTGATGTATCCAAAAGTTCCGTATCGTCAACAGGAACTCAACGTCGCAGACGGCACGTCAATCGGACGCCCGGTCTGAGAGTTATTGGCTTTTTCATCCCAGGGGCCCAGTTGGTTTTTAAGGCAAAACCAACCCGACCGTACTACACCTGCTTCCAAACCTCGGGTGGAGTAATCCAAAATATCCGTCTCACTAAGATTAATCCAACAAAGTTGACGGCACGTCAATCAGACGTCCGGAGCTCAAGTTATGAGCGTTTCCGCTCCGAGGGCCCGGTTGGTTTCGTGTATGAACCAACTCGGCTGAACCCAAAGTATTCCGAAACCTTGAGTGCAATATACCGAAACGACCATCTCGATCCAAGGATCGCATCGCAACTGATGGTGCGTCGTTCGGAGGTCAGTAGCCCAAGATATGGGCAAAAAACCGAAGAGGGTCCGAAAACGGGGGTTTTGGGCCCGAACCGGCCTGGCCCGAGACCCCCTGGGTCGGCCCAAACCGGTTCGACCCAACCCAGGTCCGGGTTGGTAAGGCTGGGCGCAGCCCAGCGGCCCGGCGCGGCGACCCGGTGCGCTGGCGCGCGGCGCCAGCTGGCTTGGCCGAACAGCCGAGCAGTTCGATTTGCTGGGGGGCGCTGCCCCCCCCCCCCCCCCCCCCCCCCCGCGTTTTTTAGCTGGCCAACCGGGGGTTTGAACCCCCGGCTTTTCCTTGCCCGTTCGGCCCGCCCCGGCCGGCCGGTTTCTGCCACCACGGGATCGGCGACGGCCGGTCCCCTCCCTGCTCCGACACCGGTAGCCCACTTCCGGCCGCCGGTTCCCATGCTTCGCCGGGGCCCGGTATCGGTTGCGGCCTTCATTCGTCCGGTGCGGCACGACGGCGCCACACCCCTCCGCCGCGGCCCCGCTTCGGCCGCGGTGTTTTTGCGGTTCTCAGGTGCGGCGCGACGGCGACGCGACTTGGTTCAATTTCACGGCGCGGCGCGACGGCGCCGCGCATTACTTGACGCACGTTCCCACGCGGTGCGATGGCACCGCGCCATTCCCGTTCCAACCACATTAGAAACAATAACATGGATAAGGGAGGAGGGTCGGCCGTGTTTGTGCGGTCCGGCCCCCTCTCGTTAATCGATAGTAATTGGTCGTATTTTCACGAAGAACGACAAGGTAGTATTCACGAACAAATAAATAAATAAACCCCAACCTCGAGCGTAGCTTGAACATAGGTTTGTCGAACGAGGATTCGTCACGAAAAAACCGTCACGAAAAGAGACGTCGCGGAAGGAGGAAGTCGCGTCGGCATCGCAGTACACGGCGTCGTGTAATCGTTTTCCGAGAACTCGGCGTTCTTCGTCGGAGACCGATGTGTTCTTCACGTTCTTCGTCGAAGACAAATAAGTTCCTCAAGTCCTTAGACTTTTCTCCCAAAAACTCCACCATAAGGTTCCAACCCCAAATAAAATAAGCTCATCTCTTATTTTATTAACATAACATAACTTTTGAATTTCAAGAGTTTGAATTAATTCCACTTAATTAATTCAGGACAAGTTGTCATCCATAATGGTGAGTTGAGGGGGTTTAATAATTTGAATGGGTGGGGTTCGTATGGGCCCCACAACCCTCA
This sequence comes from Viscum album, assembly GCA_963277665.1. Taxonomy (NCBI): domain Eukaryota; kingdom Viridiplantae; phylum Streptophyta; class Magnoliopsida; order Santalales; family Viscaceae; genus Viscum; species Viscum album. The sequence goes on from OY728144.1 coordinate 368,840,576, forward strand.
TAACCTCCCTTGGGAAGTTGGGTAGTTACCCAACTTCCACCCAAAGCTAAAACCACTTAAAGTAAAAATAAAAATTGTTGCATAATTTTTATTTTACCTTCCACAAAAATTAACAACTTCTCTCGTGTAAACGCAACTCTAGAAATGGTGTTCCTAAGCAATTATCGGTGCTACGGTTCCATCGGTGCCCTCAGAATTCTATTCTGAGCACCGTTTCAAAAGTTAGAAATTCCCGCTCGTTTGTTCACTGAATGTACCCGAGCTAAACTTCGGATAGAAATTCAAGGCACACCGGGCCTCGGAATCATGTGTCGTCAGAAACTGCATTCTTGTAAAATCCCAAAGAAAATTAAGAAAAAAATTTCCTTCAATTTTACGGGTCTTTACATTACTCCCACCTCAGGGCTTTACATCCCCGTAAAGATACAACATAAGCTAGGGAAACAAATGTGGGTACTGAGCACGCATCTGAGCCTCCCACTCCCAAGTGCTCTCCTGAAGATTCCCATGCTACCATCTGATGCGCACAAGAGACATCGACCATCCACGTAGGACCCGCTCCCGTCAATCATCGATCTCCACTGGGACCTCTGTAAAAGTCTCCCCATCATCAACATCTATCTCCCCATGGTCAATGATATGTGTCGGGTCATGCACGTATCTCCTCACCTGAGATACGTGGAAGACGTCGTGCACCCAGTGCAACTGAGGTGGTAGAGCCAGGCGATAAGCTACCTCGCCAATCCTGCTGAGGACCTGGAACGGTCCGATGAAGCATGGAGACAACTTGCCGCCTCGGCCAAATCTCCGTAATCAACGTCGAGGTGAGACACGCAAGAAGACGTGGTCGCCATCCTCGAACTCTAGTGGCCTCTGCATCCTATCATCATAAGACTTCTGTCGGCTCTGAGCTGTCCTCATCTGCTCCTGGATGGCCTGGACCTTCTCTGTCGTGGCCTGGACCATCTCCAGTCCCATAAGTACTGACTCCCCAGGGTCTGTCCAGCACAAAGGAGATCTTCAAGGTCGTTCGTACAATGCCTTGTATGGTGCCATCCCGATGGTGGAGTGGTAGCTATTGTTGTATGCAAACTCCACCAAGGGTAGGTGGTCCTCCCAGCTACGACCAAAGTCGAGGACACATGCGCGGAGCATGTCCTCGAGATTCTGAATGGTCCTCTCCATCTAACCATCCATCTGAGGTTGAAAGGTTGTGCTCAGACGTAGCTGTGTCCCGAACGCCTCCTGCAACCCCTTCCAAATCCGGGAAGTAAAGCGAGCATCTCAATCAGAGACGATAGATGATAGAACACCATGAAGCCACACAATCTCCTGAATGTAAAGTCGTCTCAAGCTCTCCACTGAGCCCTGCTCTCTGATGGGTAAGAAGTGTGCCGACTTGGTGAGTCGGTCGACAATCACCCAAATGGAGTCGTGACCTCTGGAAGTGTGTGGAAGTCCAGTCACGAAGTCCATAGATATGTTGTCCCACTTCCACTCTGGGACCTCCAAAGGTTGTACCAAGCCTGATAGTACCTGGTGCTCTGTCTTCACCTGCTGGTAGGTGAGGCATCGAGAAACGAACTCCGCCACAGCCTTCTTCATGCCCGGCCACCAGGGCTGTCATCTGAGATCCTGGTACATCTTCACCACTCCAGGATGTACCGCCAAAGGAGAAGTGTGAAACTCTCCCAGAACCTCCTCCTGTAAAGCAACTGGTACCAAGGTACGTCCTCTGAAAAGGACGTCGTGCTCTGCTCCAAAGGAGAAACCATCAGGTGCCTGTCCTGAGGATATCTGTGCACGCCGCGTCTCACAGTCAGCATCCCCACACTGTGCCTCTCTGACCCACTGTAGTAGTGGAGGGGTGACTGTGAAAGACTGAAGGAAGGCTTCTCCATCTCTATCCATGAAGGATATCTGCAAAGAGGCTAGCTGCTCTGTCGCCTCCTCAAGTAGCTGAATGCCCGTCCTCCTACTGAGTGCATCGGCTACCACGTTCCCCTTCCCAGGAGTATAGACTATCTCAAAGTCATAGTCCTGGAGGAACTTGAGCCATTGACGATGTCTCAGATTCAGGTCCTTCTGAGAGAAGATGTATCTGAGACTCTGATGGTTAGAAAAGACTGTAAAGTGCTCACCCATTAGGTAGTGTCGCCATGTCTTTAGAACGAAGACTACTGCTGCTAACTCCAGGTCATGGGTAGCGTAGCTCTGCTCATGCGGCCTCAACTAACATGATCTATAAGCGATCACGGCCTGCTCCTGCATCAGGACACATCCGAGTACGGTCCCTGATGCATCGCAGTAGACTACGTACCCTACTCCCTCCTTAGGCAACCTCAAGATAGGTGTGTTGGTCAATCTCTGTCTCAGCTCCTGGAAGCTCTTCTGATATCTGTCTGACCACACAAAGGGTTTCCCCTTCTTTTTCAAAGCTGAGAGTGGTGCCGCAACTCTGGAGAAGTCTATAACAAATCTCCGGTAGTATTCAGCTAATCCCAAGAAACTCCGCACCTCCGTCACGCTTCTGGGTGGATCCCAAGCTAGCACTGTCTCGATCTTCGTAGGATCCACCGCAACTCCTGCCTCAGAGATGACATGTCCCAAGAAGTGGACCTCACGTATCCATAACTGACACTTCAATAGATTTCCATAAAGCTGGTACTCTCAGAGTGTTTCTAGCACAACCCGCAAGTTGTAAGCGTGCTCCTCCTCAGTCGTCGAGTAAATCAAAATGTCGTCGATGAAGACCATGACAAATCGATCGAGGTATGGCTGAAATATCTTGTTCATGAGGTCCATGAACACTGCTGGAGCATTGGTTATGTCGAATGGCATAACCAAGAACTCATAGTGTCCATACCGACACCTGAAGGTCGTCTTCTGCACGTCCTCGTCTCGAACTCTGAGCTGATCATAGCCTGACCTGAGGTCTATCTTTGAGAACCACCATGCTCCCTTGAGCTGATCGAAGAGGTCATCAATCCTCGGTAGCGGATACTTATTCCTCAATGTCACCTGGTTCAAGCGACGATAGTCGACACAAAGTCGCAAGCTCCTGTCCGCCTTCTTGGCGAACAAAATCGGGGAAGTCCAGGGTGAAACACTGGGTCAGATGAAACCCTTTCCCTGCAAGTCCTCCAACTGTACCCGTAGCTCTCGAAGATCAGCGGGGGCCATTCGATATGCTGGAGTCGATATCGGGGTGGTCCTGGGGTACAGGTCAATATAAAAGTCTACCTCTCAATAAGGAGGTAGTCCTGGAACGTCGTCGGGAAATATGACCGCATACTGATCCACCACTGCAGGAAAACCAGGAATCCGCACATCAACTGCTCCTAGTATGAGACTAGCCAACTGATGAGTGATGTACTATCCTCTCCTCTGCGAGAGTCCATCCTGTATTGAAAAGGCTCCCTTCTCGCTGGTGAAGGTGAACCTGCTCCCATCGGTGCATACACATCGCACCTTACGCCTAATACAGTCAATATGTGCATGGACTGTAGATAACCAATCCATGCCCAAGATGACATCGTAAGGCCTCGACGCCGCTAAAAGAAGATCCCAGCCGAAGATCTTGCCTCCTAGAGTAAACTCACACTGCCGGCACCAGTGCGTAATCGTCGAGTCTTCTCCCGTAGGAGTCTCTAGCCGTAAGGATTGAGCCAACGGCTCTGTCGAAATCTCCGAGCTCTGAACAAGGGCAGCGGCTATGAAAGAGTGACTCGCTCCTGTGTCTATAATAACTGCATCAAGGGTTTAATAGACACAGATAGTACCTCGAATCATCTCGGGTGTGCCGTGGTCATAGGCCTCCGCTGCCTGGAGTTGTGCCTGTCTCTGCCCGCCAGCTCCCTGTGGTCGGGGTGGACCTCATGGTGGTGGTGGTGGTAGAGCCTCAAAGCGTCGCCCACCACCTGCTGCTCAGCCAGCTCCTTTGCCTCGTCCGACTACTCCCTGCGGACCTCCATGGTCGACCCTCTGCCTCTTCCTAGGTGGTCCCTCAACCTTCTGCTACTCCTCAGCATGGCGGGTCGGGAAGTCACGAGCCATGTGGCCCTGCCCGCCGCATGCGTAGCACTGTCTGCCTCTCGAAAGAATGGCTCCGCGCTGTGTGCCCCGCACTGCTGAGCCAGTGTCCTGAGGTCATCTGCCTGAGGGTCTGGTCTACCTGGACCCATGAGTCATCCGTCGACTACCTGCTGCAGAAGACTCTGCTACCTGCCACCCTATGGTGGGTCTCGGCGCTGATGAAGGCTCAGCAAGAAAGCTCTCGATCAAAAGGGCTCACTCCAGTACTCCTGCCTGGGTTGGAATACTGAGCGAGATCAGCGATGCCCTGATATCATGTCTCAATCCCTGCTCAAAGGTCTAGTCCCAGAATAATGGGTCTCGTACCATGTCTGTCGAGTAGCACGAGAGATCGGTAAATCTCACTGAGTACTAGGCGACTATCAAGTTGCCCTGCCGCAGCTGTAGAAGCTCCTGGATGTACACCGCATGGAGGGTGGCTGGGATGAACTCTGAGCGGAAGAGGCTCTCAAAGTCTATCCAGAGGAGAGATGCCACATCGTGCACCTGGAGCATCAAGCTCCACCATCTGCCTGTTGCCGCGTGCAGTAGGCTCGCTGCGAGGATCACCATGAGGTCTGCAGGTGTCCTCACTAACTGGAAAACTCGTACAACTACCTCCAGCTAATCCTCGGCTGCCTGGGGGTCCGTCTCCCCGCAGAACCTGGGCGGTCTCTAGTTCTAGAACTCGTGCAGTGCACTAAGGCGACATGCATCATCAGCGGCTAGGGCTGGAAACATCGGTGGATCGGCGGGTAAAGGTATCGCTGGTGCCTCAGCTGTCAAAGGGCCATGCACCGAGGCCTCATCGCTCGGTGGGCTGTCGTCATGCACAACTATCGGAACCCTAGCTGGCTGCCATCGTGGGGCCATCCTGAAAAGAAACAGGTGTTCCACGGTCAAACAGTATACCTGGTGAGCTGACATAGAGTAATCACATAGAAAACTTGAAACACACATGCAATCAATGTTTTCATGCATTAAGACGGAAATCAGAAATCAGGGTCCTGGTGTACAGATACATCGACCGCCGCACCAACACTGGACTCCCTGGACTGATAACCACACCCATTACGCTTAACACTATTGCTTCACATAGAAAAAGGTCAGAGTCCCAAGTTCTGCGGTAGAACCGAACTCCTCTGATACAAATTTGTCACGACCCATCCTCAGGGCTCGTGCCGTGACTACCCCAAGACCGCCTTCCATAGACCAGGGGCTGGCGACTAACACCAAGGCGTAAATCCTGGTAAAAAGGGAAGGCATTGCCTTTGTAAAGTAAACAAACACCACAGAGCAAGCAAGCAGTAGAAGTAAACACTACGTAAAAACTGAGTACAATAGTAAGTGCGGAAAAGTAATGGGCCGGAATACAAACCCAAACTGAAAGTAAAGTACAACTCAAAAGGGAAAACAGCAACTGAAAAGTAAAGCCGCAGCCTCGATCCGTCCACTGGACTCCCACCGGAAGGGTGAGTACAGATAGCCTCCACAGCTCCTCGGGTCCAACCTTCCACTCTGAGTATGTCCGCCAGTGTTCCACCTCCAGGTATCGTCCTACTCCGCAAGCCTCAACCACGATCAGCGATGTCCGTCGTCTGCAACCAACACAACGTAGTGCAGGCATAGCCCGTGCAGGGGTGAGTATAAGCTACTCAGTAGGGACCAAGAGACCCCCGAAGGTCTCCCAGAATCCAAAAAGGATAATCCACAAAGGAAAGATACAATCACGAAATAACATCCGACACTGCTTAGGTATATGCCCATACATATACCTAAGTCATCAATTCTCGTTCGACTCCAACATCCGAGCTCAAGTACAACCCAGTCCACACAGGAAAGCAAAACGTAAATCCACACAGGATAGCACAACACAATCCACAAAGGAAAGAAAACAAGATTCAGCTCGCATAGGTATACTTCTTCGTATGACGATAGAGATGATCAGATATTGCCACTGATTCATCTAAGTCATTGGACCCACAAAGGATCAATAGGTACTAAACCCCGCAATGACCCACAAAGGATCTAACCCACAAAGGATCGATAGGTAACTAACCCCCGCAAAGACCCACACAGGATCGGACCCACACAGGATCTGTAGGCACTGGCTCACAAAGAACCGCTGAGCGCTGACCCACATAGGATCGGACCCACATAGGATCGGTAGCATTGATCCACGTAGGATCACTGAGTGTTGTAGTCGTCACCGTCGAATCCACTGAGGATCTCTGTACAGTTGTCGTCGTCATCACAGTCACAAACGCAGCCAGCTCTAGGGTTCCCTCACACAGCAAACTCCTTCGAGAGGGTCTGCTCCACGAGCCGAGAGGATGATACATCAACTAACAAATAGTCCAGATTTGATGTATCCAAAAGTTCTGTATCCTCAACAGGAACTCAACGTCGCAGATGGCGCGTCAATCGGACGCCTGGTCTGAGAGTTATTGGCTTTTTTGTCCCAGGGGCCCGGTTGGTTTTTAAGTCAAAACCAACCCGACCGTACTCCACCTAAATCCAAAACTCGGGCGGAGTAAGACAAAATATCCATCTCACTAAGAGGAATCCAACAAAGTTGATAGCACGTCAATCGGACATCCGGAGCTCAAGTGATGAGTGTTTCTGCAATGAGGGCCCGGTTGGTTTCGTGTATGAACCAACTCGGCCGAACCCAAAGTATTCCGAAACCTCGAGTGCGATATACCGAAACAACCGTCTCGATCCAAGTATCGCATCGCAACTAACGGTGCGTCATTCGGAGGTCTGTAGCTCAAGATATGGGAAAAAGACCGAAAAGGGTCCGAAAACGAGGGTTTCGGGCCCCGACCGACCTGGCCCGAGACCCCCTGGGTCGGCCCGAACCGGGTCGACCCGGTCGGCCCGGCCAGGCGCAGCCCGGCCCGGTGGCCCGGCGCACTGGCACGCAGCACCAGCTGGCTTGGCCGAACGGCCGAGCCGTTTGGTTTGCGGGGGGCGCTGCCCCCCACGGGTTTTGTAACTGCGGCCCCCCTTAATGGGGGCCGCTGGCTGGCCAGCCGGGAGTTTGAACCCCCGGCTTTTCCTTGCCCTGGCCAGCCGGTTTCTGCCACCACGGGACTGGCGACAGCCGGTCCCCTCCCTACTCCGACACCGGCGGCCCGCTTCCGGCTGCCGGTTCCCATGCTCCGTCGCGGCCCGGTATCAGCCACGACCTTCATTCGTCCGGTGCGGCGCGACGGCACCGCACCCCTCCACCGCAGCCCCGCTCCGGCCGAAGTGTTTTTTCGGTTCTCAGGCGCAGTGCGACGGCGACGCGACTTGGTTCAATTTCACGGCGCGGCGCGACGGCGCCGTGCATTACTTGTCGCACGATCCCGCACGGTGCAACGACACCGTGCCATTCCCATTACAACCACATTAGAAATAATAACATGGATATGGGAGGAGGGTCGGCCGTGTTTGTGCGGTCCGGCCCCCTCTCGTTAATCGATAGCAATTGGTCATATTTTCAAGAAGAACGACAAGGTAGTATTCATGAACAAATAAATAAATAAACCCTACCTCGAGTGTAGCTTGAACGAAGGTTCGTCGAACGAGGATTCGTCGCGGAAAAACCATCGCGGAAAGAGACGTCCCGGAAGGAGGAATTCGTGTTGGCGTCACGGTACACAGCGTCGCGTAATCGATTTCCGAGAACTCGGCGTTCTTCGTCGGAGACCGATGTGTTCTTAGCATTATTCATCGAAGATGAAGAAGTTCCTCAAGTCCTTATCCTTTTCTCCCAAAAACTCTACCACAAGGTTCCGACCCCAAATAAAATATGCTCATCTCTTATTTTATTAACATAACATAACTTTTGAATTTCAAGAGTTTGAATTAATTCCACTTAATTAATTCATGACAAGTTGTCATCCATAATGGTGAGTTGAGGGGGTTTAAGAATGTGAAGGGGTGGGGTTAGTGTGGGCCCCACCACCCTCATAACCTCCCTTGGGAAGTTGGGTAGTTACCCAACTTCCACGCAAAGATAAAACCACTTAAAGTAAAAATAAAAATTGTTGCATAATTTTTATTTTGCCTTCCACAAAAATTAACAACTTCTCTCGTGTAAACACAACTCCGGAAATGGCGTTACTAAGCAATTAATGGCGCTATGGTTCCATCAGTGCCCTCGGAATTCGATTCTGAGCACCGGTTCATAAGTTAGAAATTCTCACTCGTTCGTTCACTGAACGTACCCGAGCTAAACTTCGGATAGAAATTCCGGGCACACCGGGCCTCGGAATCATGTGCCGTCAGAAACTGCGTTCTTATAAAATCCCAAAGAAAATTAAGAAAAAAATTTCCTTGAATTTTATGGGTCTTTACATATATAATCTATAGTAGATAGTAATTTCACATTATCAGTACATGTATTTAATATAAATAACAGTTTATCAATCATAACTCTTAAATATAAGATACCTAGTGGACTGTGAAGATAGGCCTGAGAGGGGGTGTGAATCAAGTACTGTCCAATTTTTACCAATTCTGGTTTCTTATTTTAAATATTTTAACTACTATTAGAATTAAACCTTTGTGTTTAGATAAGATTTATGGATATTTTCCTTAAAACCAAACATATAACACCGCATGATGTAATGGAAATCAAGTAAAGATGCATACAGTATTTACAAGGTTCATCCCCACCTAGGAAACCTACTCCTTTCCGAACTTTGGATGTCTATGGTACGGATTATCTACTAGAAACTTAGCATCATTAAAATTAGATTTGTATTGATATAATCCTATAACCAACACACACCATATTACACAGGTTTGGACACCATATTACATTGGTGGCTTCTTCTTCTCCTTCAATTTCTTTATAATCATATCCCCTAAGATCCTCTTTAGTATCCTACTCCTAAAGTAGATCACTAAACCCTATTTAGGGATGTCAAAAAATCCACAAAGATGATTTTATTATTCAAAATAGAGAACCTTGAATTCCATGATATCTTCAAAACCAGCATATTCAACTCAACCTCTAAAACTCCATAGGCTCTATCTCTTCATAGAATATATAACTAGAGGCTAAAACTAAATTCCTCAAGACCCAAAATTTCACACATGATCATAAGTATAACTCTTAATCTTATTATTCTTACTCTTTTTCTCCTTCTTCACTGCAATATGAAATGCATTCCTATTCTTCTTTAAGATCTTCAGTTCTCTTGGAAACTCACAATCCTACGTCAAACAATTCATAGTAGTAGTGGCTACTTGTTATTTTTATTCTTATTCCTCCTCAGTATTATTATAACCTCACATGAATTGGTGGATAAATTAAAATCCCTCTTATTTTCCAGATACAATTAATGGTATATTGAGAAGATATAATAGCCAATAACACAAAATAACCATTAAAGAATACCCAATTTGAGTTTCAATGAATTCTTGTGCACTAATTTTTCTTCTCAATGATTATTCCTAAAATACCCCAAATAAATTCTCCTCATTTTTTAAACATTGTCGAATAAAATTTCTATTGTTAATTATAATGATTGGCTTATTCTTCTCAAAATATTAAACAGAATCCACACTAAAAATATTTATAGTTGTACACATATCTAAAACAAATCATATCTATGACATGGAACTCATATTTATTTACCCACGTCTCATCCATTAGAGGTTTCATCAACTCATTATTCCTTATATTATACTTGGAAGGCTTGTAACAATATTCATTATTGTAACAACCACCAATTTTTCCTAAGTCCTATAAATTATTTTGACTTTCAAATCTATTATTTAGATATAGATTCTTTCTTTCTATTATTTTCAGCGGGTAGTTTTTTATACAACTTTTATCTCTTATAATTTAGGACTTATCTAAATTTCACATACTAATATATTATACCATAAATCTATATCCTTGTTTCTGAATCTCTAGTAGCACCAACACCTTCCAACAAGACTTGTTCTTTTCACTTCAGGTATTGGCTATTCAAATGAAATGTATTTTATTTCTGTGTTAGAACCCTAATTTTTTGGCTTCCTTTAAAGGAAAATTCCTTTATGTACATGCCCCCATATATCCTTGCCACATTGGTTGAAGTCCCAGTATTTTTACTCTTCCATGTTTTTACAAAATATTTCTTTTTTCTTGTACATCTATAAATTATAGATTTAGTACAAGCCACTTTATCTGCATTATGGGTTAGATTTTTCCATGAGATTTGGGTAGAGTCTTATCTAGTTTTTCTCATTCTATTTGTGTCAAAATTTTGATCCTTCTTTAATGTAGGTCCCACTTCTAATTTTTATGTGGTAGAACATATTTTCTCATTATATTTAGAAGTTCAAGCATGGGTTGAGTTTAGAATTATTAATTTAATTTCCAACTTAAGGAACCTCATATTAAGACCATTTTGTTCATCCTCAACTAGTCTTAGTCTGGTCTCCCATTATTTATTTATCACCCTAACCAGATCCTCGTGAATTTTTCTTATATCCAATAAGGAGTTATCCATAACTTTGACTCCTTTTGTTTTAATTTCTAGCTAGGAAGACTTAACCTCAATTAAGACCTTATGGAGATTCTTTTATGCATGGACTAATTCAGTTAAAAAATTTGTAAAAACATCTTTCTCATATTCAAATATTTTCAATTATTCATTTACCAGAGATATTATTTCATTGAAAGAAAGGTAGATTCATCATTGTATTTTTCTATCTTAGTGAAAGTGTTTTAGGAGGTGATTTTCTTTATAAATTCTTCTCACTCTATATCATCCTCCTTTTACATCTATGAATTTTCATCAATAATCCCTTGATATAAGATAACATATACACAATAACTTATTTAGGAACCTTTTTCAATTAATAATTAACTTCAGAATATAATTCACTAGGTGAATCATTAAAGTTATCTTTCTCACATCTTGATCTTATATAACTAGTAGAACATTTGTCAATATATTTATCATGAAATTTACCACTAAAAGTATATTTAGTTATTGTTTATTCCACTAGATTATTCAAAAAAATCACTATTTTCTTTCCTTTCTCTTATGTCTATTTATCAAGTCATTTGTTGACACCTCTAAATCCATTTGGGAAGGATTGGAAGTAAATCCTTCTATCTAATGATCTTCTTCTTCAATCATCTAAGATATGAACTTCATGTATTCAGTAAAAACAAGTGGGAAAAATCTTTAGTCTAATTAGAAAAAATATTTACTTTGATATAGATTCATATGGTCCAAAACATATGATCAAATGGAACTTATACTCTTATACCACTTGAGTTACCCATTGGACCATGTAGACACACCTAAGAGGGGGCGAATCAGGTGTTGTCTAATTTTTACCAAATCTAGTTTCTTATATTAATCCTTTAAACTCATATTGTACATGAACCTATATAGTTGATTAATACTTATATATTTATTCTTTATAACCAAAAATTTAACATTGCATGAAGTAATGGAAAGTAAGTAAATGTGGAACTCAATATTTACAAGGTTAGACCCCTCTCAGAAAACCTACTACTTACCACACTTGTGATGTCCAAAGTATAGATTATCCACTAGAAATATAAAATCATTACAAGGGGATTTGGATAAGTATTATCCTATAACCAATGAACACTATATCACATAGGTTTGGTCACCATATTACATAGGTCACTTCTTCTGCTCTCATAGGTTCTTTATACTCATGTCCCATGTGTTCCTATTTAGTTTCCTCGTCATAAATTAGATCTATCAACTCTATCTAGGGATATAATATCATGCACAAAGATGATATTATACATCAAATCAAAGATCATTTATTTTCATTATATCTTCAAACTCAGAACATACAACTCAAAATTTGAAACACTACAGGTTTTAGCACTTCATGAAAACTATATATAGAGACTAAAACTCACTACTTCAAGACCCAATTTGTTTCATAGGCTTAGAAGACTCACCCTTTTTCTTCTTCTTCTTATTTTTCATATTCTTATTCTTTTATTCTTCACTACATCATGTAGAAGTTTTCTCTTTTTCTTCTTCTAGAGCTTCAATTCTCTCAGATACTTGCATTTCTAACTCCAGTAGTGCACAACAGTAGTGGACGCATGTTATTTTTCTTCTTCTATCTCCTCAATCTTCTTATCACCTCACATTCATAGGAATATTCATTATATTAATTCTTTCTTTTCAAAATATGAAAAATTCTATGTTGAGAATAAAAAACATCCACTATCATAAAATCACTATTAAATAATACCCAATTTAGGTTTTAATGAATTCATGTGCACTAATTTTTCTTCTCAAGTAGTATTCCAGAAATACCCTTAATAAATGATCCTCATTTTTGAAATGTTGATGAATAAAATATTCTTTTTCTCATTAATTACTTATTCTTCTCAAAATATCCTACAAAATATGCACTTTAAATCTTCACAATTGTATATAGATCTATCGCAAATCATATCTATGATGTTAAAATCATATTTATTTTTCTAGATTCATGAAATTTAGAATTCATATAATTTCTCAAGTCTGGTTAAGATTACTATAATTAAATATTATATCATCTAAAAGATTTGAATATCCTAAGACAAAAATGATATAGGCTATGATAAACAGTATCTTGAGGTTTGATGGTTTCTTATCTATATTATTCATGAAAACCTGATAATTCAATTTACAGCATCAAAGAATACTTTTAATTTTCTTATACACTTTTATCTTTATAAATATCAGCTAATTAGTCTTGGATCATTGATTATTTAAGATTTATGATGTTCATAACTTAAAATTACAACTTCTGCATCATAATATTTTCATTTCCTTGTAATTAAATAATTTTGGAATCTCTATTATTCATAAATCTTTTATCGTCCCTTTCCCTGTATGGTGATCAACTTATATTTCTTCTCATTCTTAGATCAAAAACATTTTTCTATTTTTATGGGGTTTATATCATTAATCAATAGCTCTTATATAATCCTAAATAATTTCACCATCATCGAATTTTAAATCTAGAAACTCTATTATTTATCCATCAAAGCTTCAAAATTTTCTTAAGTGTTCAAATATTATAACAGGGATATTAAATTTTTAAATTCAGAAAATCATATTTTTCAGAGTATTACACTCATCTTTAGAAGACTTATGTTCAACTATAACAATTTCATTCTCTTTCCTTTATCAATTTTCAATAGTCTTCAAATCCTTTCAATGGGTAGTGAAGTCGTATGATAAATCTTTACGATAATAAAACAGTTACATTCAGAAGAGACGTACAATGGAACTAAAGTATTAAAATCACTTAAAATCTTTACAGTTATCCCATAAAGTATCATATTTAGAGTGAATTCATTAATTCCAATTGGAAAAGTCTTTCACTTGTGACTTTTCCATTTTGTCATGAAATCTAAAAAATATTTCTGTAGGTATCTTTAAAATGAATTCTGATTACTTCTAGGGATTCCCAAACTTCTTCAAGTCATCCTATAAAATATTTAAATAAATATTAGAATTATTAAAATAATACAAAACTCATTCAAATAAATTTCTGAGGTGTTGTGACATATATAATACTCAAAATTGAGTATTTCCTTGAATTCCTTTTTTAAAACAAGTGTATCCCTCTTCAATTAATACTGATCCATCTCTATTCTCTTAAAACTTTAACCAAGAGTGTATAAATACTAGTTATAGAAGAAAAAATACTTTATACTCCTTCTATGTGTTCTCTAACTTTAGGTTCCAATAAATGTTTCTATCCATTTATTCTAAGGACCTGTGGCCCTCTTCTTTTCCATTTATTCCTACTGGAAGCACCTATTCTTCCATAGGTGGATAATAAATTCTTTATGTGATAACTCTTATTCATTTGAACTCATATCATTGACTTTATATTTGATAATAAATACAAAGAACACAACCTTATGTCAAAAAAATAAACTTTATAGAGATATAATATTCATCAATTATAAATACTTCATGGAACTCTTCCTTCTCTATAAATCAAATATTCTAATATCATATCTATATATAGAATACCAATAAGTAACCTATTTAATCATAAAATTATATTTTCCAAGTGTATTTATCATCAACCATATCCACAAATAGTATTAAGTCACTATAATCATCTTTTACATTATGTTTTTGGGATTCCTTGAACTTCATGGCAACACATTCTTATCATATTAGTATATTCTATTTCTTTTCTACTCATCTCATCAATCTTGTGAACTTAAATATTCTTTCCAAGTTATCCATATTTATTTATGGTTTACATCATGCATGTTTCCACCTTTATTGACAAAAAATACAACTCAAATACCAAGTGGTTTAAAAAATCTACCCCTTTTGACTTGTTGTCAATAATAATGTTATAAAATGACATATCAATAAGTGAACTATTTTCCTTCTATTATCCCATTTTTCTAAATAATTTCTTTCATTTTCTTCTCTCCTCCTTATTAATAACAAATACAAATTACATTGAAGAGGATGGTAACACTTCAAAATTAGGAAATGTGCCAATATTCTTCCCACTCAAATTCTCTGTGATTCATGGTCTATGTAGAAAAAATGGGGTTTAACAAAGTTATCCATTTATTACTAGAATATGTTGCTCACTCAAAATTCTTACCATTAATTACTCCAAGTTTTTTTTTGATAATTATGAAGACTAAGACCAATCAAATACCAATGGTTTAAATAAATTTGTTTTCTAATTCCAACATAAATTCCTGCACTTACTTCAATACATAAGGTGAACATATTATGGTAAAAATGGTAGGATTTAATTTCAAAAACAATCCATAAAACCATTTAAAATTTTAATATTTTATAATAATTGATTAAAATAATTTTCTACCCCTTCATGTTAGGATAAATTATTGAAACCTAAGTTTGAGATAATGGGAATTCATACCATTTCAATAACTATTTTCTGAGAACTTTTCAGAAATTCCTGATTTGTATAGATTGCATGAGTCTGGAAACTTCTCAAGCAACTCTCCCTTAAGGGGTACGCTTTATCTTTACTTCAAGGAGGTAAATTTTATAATTATCCATGTTGATAGCACACCAATATGGATCACATCAAGTGGATTTATATATTTGAAAACTTCTACTTATTTATTATGAAGGATCATCTTGAATTAATGATATTTAGGATACCAATTGTGATATCAATTAAAGATAGTGACATATTCATTGCTTGAATAGTTATTCCATATTACTTAACTTAATTAGTTATCCTATTAGGATATAGAATCACCTTTAATTCCTAGTATGGATAAATCATAAATTTAACACAAAATACAAGGGAATAAGGTGGGACCTTTTTACTTGTGAATGTGATCAATTGGATTGAGAATGTTTCCTCAACCAATTTTCCATTTTCAATTTATCTCAAGGTCTAGTTGGAATCTTCATGCTTTCATAGTCATCTTTCAAAACTGATTTTTTTCTAAAATAATGGGTTCTTTTCTTTTCTTGTGATGTGGAATCTTCCCCATAACATGATTCGTCTGGGCACATGCACCACCTAGTGTTGTATTTATATTTTCCAAAAACTCTTATTGGGATAGAATGGTTTTTATATAGTCATTCAAGTTTTGTACATCTTACTTGCACCTTCTACATGGATTTTATGAAATTTTAAGGTTAAAATTTATTGACATCCTATCTTGAAATTCACTTTCTCTTTTATATAGAATCTTCTATTTCCATTTGTATCTTACCTTCTCTTAGGATTTTAATTCTCATACATTCTCCAAGTTAGCTAGAAAAATTTCCAAAAATACTTTAGTAATATGCTCAAACTTTTTTTCACATGGATTTTCATATGTACCCTTCACCAAGTCAGGCACTTCATTTTTTCCTTGTTTTATTCTTCCATTATACTCTAGATTTTTTATTTCAACTCTCACAGTCATTTCTTATTTTCAAGTGTCTATGATGTGATGTCATTTTCCATAAAATAATTAGTAACTCCCTTTTTCCATGACATCATTCATGATCTTCTTGGGATTATTTTGAACTTCACTATTTTTCTTCTCCTTATTATCTAAGGATAAATTCTTATCTTTCTTCAAAAACATCATTGGAGTGTTCTTTTTAGCCTCTTTCTCATTATTTTTTCCTAGTATAGGCTTATATCTATTCTTCAGCTTATGTGGTCTTTTCTTCTCAATTTTTCTAGTTTCATACTTGAAAGATTGGTACTTGCATGTCACTTCACTATGACCACTTCTATTCAAAACATAATATAGCTTTTAAAGAATTTCAAATATGATTTTTGTATTTAGATTCTTCTTTATAGTTTGTGGTTGTTGAATATTTTCAGGTTTTATCCCCCTTATTATAGGCCTTCCTCTTCATACAGTGGTTAAAAAATTATGCCAATATTCTATATATATGTGTGTGCGTGTTCCTAAAATTATAGAAGCATAAATATTAACCCATATACCATGATCATTTTATCTAAGAGAAAATTTGTCTATAATTAACTATATACTATTTTTTCATTATAATGCACTAAATTGGCTTCATTAGGGTAACAAATCCTCATACTCATGACTCAAACCACCTTTTGGATGTTTTGGTGGGTTTTACATATTTTTTCATTAACAAATTTGAAGTTACAAGGATTGAATAACAACTGATAAGGGGAGTTGAATTAGCTATTTAACTTTTTATAAGTTTCAAAATTTAAGAAACTTAACCCTTGCAACCTGTTAATATTTATTTATTTATCAACATTTAGAAAGAAACTCAAGCATGAAATAAAGGTAATTAAGAAAGGAACACAAGATTTATAAGGTTTAGCCTTAATAAGAGAACCTATGTACTTTCCATAGCCACTCCTGTGGGTCTATGGAAATCCACTATAATAAAGAAGTGAATACACCTTGTGCCTACTCCCGTTAGACACATTCTATCTCCCAATAGGAAAGATTATACTAACTCCCATCAGTTTACAATGTTTTCTTAAATAAAAAATGATCCAAACACAATAATAAGAACTTTATTGAAGATTCTCCACAAATGCTCATTCTGAATCTTCAGTCTTGTTTTCTTGAATTAGATTTTCTGAAACTAGTCTTCTCAGCAAGGTAATGATGGTTCTGATTTCCTTCTGCTAAGAACTCAAGAAAACTTCTTCAAGATAATTTTGATCTGCTTAGAAAGGTAATATGATTCTAATTCTCTTCTTCTCAAACACTCAAGAAAACTTCTTCAAGATGGTAGGAACTTTTCACTTTGAATTCTCCAGTGATCCTCCTTTTCTGCGTGTGTGAAATTACAAATGAGCGAATGATCTGAGCATATATTTATAGGAAACTCAGAAAACAAAGGTGGAAATCTTGAAAATCTTTCCCGCTTCCTCAAATCTCAAAAACTCTACAAATCTCTCACATTTAATTTTCAATATTTGACTTCTTCAAATATCCTTAAATTTCTTGAAGATTTACGCGAAGTTGAAATTATAGTTTTCCTTCTTCAACTCTTCATATATTTCTTAGAATGATAAAGCTAGGTATTGATTCTAATTTTCTCAGAAACATGCTTAGAAATCAGGTTCCGAATTACTCAGAAACCAAGTTCTGAATTATGCAGAAATCAGGTTACGAATTGTTCATAAATCAAGTTCTAAATTATGAAGAAATCCGGTTCTGAATTGTTCAGAAATCAGGTTCTAAATTACTCAGAAATCAGGTTCTGGATTGTGAAGAAATCAGGTTCCGAATTGTTGAGAAATCAGGTTCCAAATTACTCAGAAATTAGGTTCTGAATTTTGTAGAAATCAGGTTTTGAATTTTTCAGAAATCAGGTTCTGAATTATGCAGAAATCAAGTTCTGAATTGATCAGAAATCAGGTTCTGAATTACTCAAAAATCAGGTTCCGAATTGTGCAAAAATTAGGTTATGAATTATGCATAAATTATGTTCCAAATTTTTCTTGATCATCCTTTTACTTCTTCAAATATCTAATCTTCTTGAAAAACCTTTTATGTAAGAAAATTTTCTTTCTCTATGGAAATATTCCTTATCCAAGGAAGTCTGTTGTAAAAAACATTTCCTCAACATACTTAGTTCGCAGGATCTAAGTTTACCAGCAATATTCTTAGAAGTAGGATCCAGTTTTCCTCGTAACATTATCAGAAGTAGGATCCAGGATTCCTCATAATGTTTCTCAAAATTCAGGTTCCGAAATCAAGTTCTTGTTTTCAAGTTCAGAAATCAAGTTCGGGTTTTTAGGTTCAGGAATTAGGTTCTGTTTTTTATGTTTAGGAATCAGGTCCTAGTTTTCTAATGAATTAGGTTCTGAAATCTGGTTATGGTTTTTAGGTTCAGAAAATAGGTTTTAGTTTTCTTAGGAATCATTTTTAGAAAATAGGTTCTGGTTTTTTCAGGAATCGGGTTCAAAAATCAGGTTCTGGTTTTCAAGTTTGGAAATCAAGTTCTGGTTTTCTCAGGAAATAGGTTCCAAAAACAGGTTTTGGTTTTCAGGTTCAGAATTCATGTTCTAGTTTTTCTCAAGAATCGGGTTCTGAATATAGGTTCTGGATTTCATGTTCAGGATTTGGGTTCTGCTTTTTTCATGAATCTGGTTCAGATATGAGGTTTTGTTTTTCTCAAGAATCAGGTTCTGAAATCAAATTCAGGTTTTCAGGTTCAAAAATCAGGTTCTGAATTTTCCCAGAATTTTTCTTAATGAAAATCGTCAAACCTCTTCACCATTTCTTCAATATATTTTATCTTGAAACTTGTAATGATTTTTGAAAAATTTAAGATCAGAAAATATTCTTCTGATTTGGTTTAGAAATTTTGACACTTTCTTAACTTCTGACTTCTTATTCTTCAACAACATCCTCTTTAAGAAAATCTTCAGCAACCAACAACTTCAACTTTCTGTAACTCAAAAACATTCTTCAATAAAAATATTTGTTGTTAAAAAATAAAAAAATTTGTTAAAACCAAACACCACAAAGATTTTTCAATCTCCCTTTTTGGATTTTTTGGCAACCCTTGTTAACAAATTTTCACCTCTAAAAAATTTTCACATCTCAAGTTCTTAAACTTTACCAAAACATAGCCTTTCTCAAAAAGAGAGTTTCTTAACACCACACTACTAAAAAAAGTAATTTTTTTGAAGTATTTTTATCCCTCAGTGACAAGAAAATTTTGCGACCATGTGAGGATAAAATTCTCCTTACTCAAAC
This sequence comes from Viscum album, assembly GCA_963277665.1. NCBI lineage: Eukaryota > Viridiplantae > Streptophyta > Magnoliopsida > Santalales > Viscaceae > Viscum > Viscum album. Next base: position 368,859,861 of record OY728144.1, read on the forward strand.
TCCACCCTCAACTTTTATCTTTATCTTTCTAATTTTTCTTTCTCTCTCTCACATTATATGATAACCATAGCTTCAAATTCATAAAATAAATCCAAGTAAAAATTGTTACTTACTCTCCCCCTTTGTCAACATAATCCAAAGTATGGTGGGGATACTTCCTTATGAGTTCTAGGAAGTCATGGGAGGAGACTGAACATGAAGTTGCAACCTCAGTTCAACAAACCTTTCCTTTGACATTGCTTTTGTAAAAATATCAGCAATATGATACTTTGTTGAAATATATTCCATCAAGAATTCTCCAGCAGTAGATTTCTTGATTAAAAATTGATACTTTATATCAATGTGTTTTGATCTTGAATGTTGAACAGGATTATTAGAAAGATCAATGCAACTTTGATTATCATATAGTATCTTCAGAGGTTTAGAAACTTTCACTTTCAAATCTTCCATCTGAACCTTCATCCATGTCATTTGAGTCCAAGCCAGAGTAGCTACAACATATTCAGATTCAGTTGTGCTTAATTTTACTGAAATTTTTTTCTTACTGTGCCAACTCACATAGCATTCCCCTATGAAAAATTTTCCTTCTAATGTTGATTTTCTATCATTACAATCACTATCCCAATTTTCATCAATATAACCATGAAACTTCATCTCATTTTTTCTCTTGTATAACAACCCATGTGAAGTTGTTCCTTTAACATATCTCATAATCCTATTAACTTCCAACATGGGTGATTATTTTGTATTACATTGATATTAGGAACAAATAGTAACAGTATAAGAAATATTAGGCCTTGAAGTTGTAAGATAAAGAAGACATCCCATCAACTTTTGAAAGTCTTTCTAATTCACACTATTCCTTGATTCATCTTTGCTTCACTTTGTGCTCATTGAGATAGGAGTTGAAACTTACTTTGATTATTCCATCCCAAACTTATTTAACAATTCCTTGGCACACTTTTCTTGGGATAAGAAAATGTAGTTTTCTTATTGTTCAACTTGTTAGCCAAGGAAGAAAGTTAATTCTCCCAACATTGACATTTCAAAAAATTTCTCCATCTCTTCATAAAACTCTTCACAGACTCTTTCTTCATCTCCATCAAAAATTATACCATCCAAATAAATGATTATAATTAAAGTTCTGGAGTCAACATCATTAACATAGAAGTTGCTATCAACCTTTACTTTAGAAAAGTACATCTTTCTCAAAGAATTTTCAAGCTTCAAATATCATGCTCATGGAGCTTGTTTCATCCGATACAAGGCTTTCTTAAATTTGAAAACTTTCTTTTTGTCCTCATCAAGTATAAACCCACAAGGTTATTCAATGTAAACTTCCTCCTCAATCTCACCATTTAAGAAATCTGACTTTACATCCATCTGATAAAACATGTAATTTCGATGAGAATCCACTACAAGAATCATTTGAATAGTTTCCAAACTTGCAATAGGGGCAAAGGTTTCATCAAAATCCACACCATCCACCAGTTCATATGCTTTACACACAAGCCTTGATTTTTTTCTTGTAACTTCTCCATGCTCATTCAATTTATTTCTGTAAACCCACTTGGTTCCAAAAAAAATTTATTTACTGGTCTTGGAATAAGTTCTCATGTTTCATTCTTCTCAATCTGATCCATTTCTTCATTCATAGCATCTGCCCATTCTTTATGTTGAATTGTTTCTGAAACTGATTCTGGTTCAACTTTTGAGATAAGAGAAGTCTGATTTTCTAATCTCAACTTCCTTCTTGTCTTAACTGGAGCCTTCTGATCCCCAATAATATTTTCAGATTCAACATGTTTTCGTATGGTAGGAAAACTCACATTTCCTTTCCCAACATCACTTTCTTCTCCATGTGACTCATCGGAGTCACTTTCACTATTGTGGGGATTCTCTAATTTATCTTCCTCAGTATTCTTAATAGATTTTGTGAAGGAAATTGGATTTTCAATTACCTTTCCATCATATGAGTCCACCAACTTCTATAAACATTTGTTCTAGCATTTGTAACTTCTTTCATTTGGTGAATAACCCATAAATATTCCTTCTTCATCTTTCTCATCAAAATTTCCTAAGTCTGGATTTTTGATTTTGAGCAAGCATGGACTTCCAAAAACTTTGAAGTATTTAAACTAAGGTTTTTTGTTATACCACATCTCTTAAGGAGTCATGCTGGTTTTCGGTCTCAACAAGCATCTATTGTGAACATGTATAGTAGTGCTAACATCTTCTCTCTAAAAGAATTTTGAAATTTTGTATTCTGATAACATACTTATTCCCATTTACACTAAGCTTCTATTATTCCTTTATTCTACTCCATTTTGTTGTGGAGTATAAGGAGCACTATATTGATGTTTGATACCTTTCTTCCTTAGATAAGTTTCAAAAGAATTGCTTATAAATTCAATACCATTGTCTGTTCTCAACTTCTTTATGGAAGCTCCCAATTCTTTCTAAACATCTCTTTTGAAGAATTTAAACATCTAAATTACCTCTAACTTATGCTTCAGGAAAATTATGTTTGTCATCTGAGTGAAATAATAAATAAAAGTGATAAAGTATAAATCTCATTTTATTGATTTATGTTTCATCGGCCCACACAAATCAAAATGAATAAGCTCAAGTGGTTTGTTAGATTGAATCTCAACTCTTTTATGACTTTTATTAGTCATCTTTCCTTTCTGGAAAGTAATACAAACATCTTCATCTCTTCTTTTTAGTTCGGGAATATTCTGAACAGCATCAACTTTAGAAAGCTTACTCATGTTCTTCTATCAAAGGTGGCCAAGTCTTTGGTGCCACAACTTGTTTTCATCTTCATCACTAAAATAACAAGAGTTACTTGATTCTTTAATTTGAAAGAGATTCCCATTGGTTCTTTCTCCTTTTGTAATCACTTTTCCATTTTTTACACTTTTGATGATACAAGAATCTTTTCTGAATATAACTTCTTTTCCATCATCACAAAGTTGACTTACAATATGTAAGTTATGTTTTAGCCCATCAACAAGTAATACTTCCTTAGATTTCAATTTCTCTGCTTCAATCTCTGTCATTCTGATTGCCTTAATTTTTAAGAAACTATCATTGCCAAAAGTAACTGCTCCTCCATCATGAATTTCAACATGTTCCAAGATTTTTATATCACCTTTCATGTGTGAAGAACAACCACAATCAAGAATCCATGGTTTGTTCCTCTTAATTGATTTCAAAGCTATCTCAACAATAAAATCTCTCTCATCAACATTCTTATTTTCAACTCTCTTTTATTTATTATCTTAAGAAACTTGTTCTGGAAGGAGTGTCATAAATCATTCGGCATGATGACCAAACTGATCATGTCTTCCAAAAACTTCTTCCAACATTCAAATTGATTATTTTTGGAATGATTCTGACATATTGATAATTCACCTTTTCAACTTTTTGTGTGTATAGAGAGTGACTCATTCTTCATTCACTATTTCTTCCACTTTTCTCAAATCATCTTCCGGATAGAGATAAATTGTGCCAACAATTATAAGATCTATGCCCATATATTCCACAACACCAGCAATAGCCCTCAAATCTTGATTTTATATTAAAGAATGATCTTTATTTATATAAACTTTGTTGAGGTTGATAACTTCTTTCATCTCTAGAAAACTCAGGATGTAGGTCATATCTTCTTTTAAGTGAGTTTTCTACTTTTATAGGATTGATAGGTTTTTTGCATCCTTTCTCTACGCAAGATTTACTTATAATTTTTCCATAACCTAATTTGTTATAAGAATCAGATAAAACTTTATTTTTTATAGTGGAAGGTTTCAACTGATTCTCATGGTAAGCCTTCTCTACAATCTTGGAAGTCTCAGCTTTTAGTTCAGCGGCTTTGTGGAAGTTTTCATTCATCTTTCTTAGGGTATTTTTGGACTCAATAACTTTTGATTACAACTTGTTGACCTCTTATTCTATAGTTTCCAGCTTCTTGCTAAGATCTTAAATCATCTTTCCATGTTCATCAATTCTAATTTTGTAACTTAAAATTTCTTGAATGTATTTATCTTCCTTCTTGGTGACATCTTTACTTCCATAATGAACTTCTTCATGAATTTTGTCCATCACACGAATTTCTTTCTTAAGATATTTTTTTTGCTCAAGACATGCCAGAAGTTTGGATCTTAGCTGATATTCTCTGTAAGATTCTTCACCACCTTCTTCACTCTCTAAAGAAACATTTGTTTTCTCAAATTTTGCAATAAAGGTTCTGAATCTTTCTTTACTTTCATCTTTTGAGGAATCATTGTCAGATGATTCTAATTCAACCTTCTTGCTCAACATACTTCTTTTCTTTCAAGAAGACTTCTTCTTGAATTATTTATAAGTCTTCTCTTCTTTTTCATTCTTCTTATACTTCTTCCATAGAGTATTCTTATTAGAAACATCTAGAGATTCTCCAACTTTCTTCTTAGGGAAATTCATAGCAAAGTTTCTGATTCCACCACACTCAAAACATTTGAGAGGAAGCTTCCATCCATACTTTCCTCTTCCTCTTTGATAGTTCTTGGATATGAGAGACATGATTTTTTCATTCAACTCTTCATCTTCCTTATCAACGGACTCACAAGGATCGTCTTCATCATCATCTTGGATTTTCAAATTTCTCATAGCTTCAAAATCCATTTCATTTTTTATCTTCTTCTTAAAGATTAGAGCTTTCCTCATTTCATAAGCAATAATAAAGTTATGCAGTTAATCAAGAGATAAATCATCCTTATCTTATAAAGCTACAATTTTAGAATCAAACCTGTCTGGAAAGTTTCTCATAAGTTTCTTTACAACTGTAGAATCATCCAAGTATACTCTGAATCCTCTGATGTTGAAAACAATTTAATTAACTCTGGTGAAGTATTCATCGATTGTTTCATCATCTCTCATCTTGATGTCTTAAAACTTACTATGCCAGATTTGTAGCTTGGCCTCCTTGACTTTTGTATTTCCTTCGGAAACACTTTCCAGCTTGTCCCACATGCATTTTGATGTTGTGAGACCCATCACCTTCTGATAAATATTTTCTGATAAGTACATGAGAATAGCATTTCTAGCCTTTTCATCAACTTCTATAATTCTCTTATCAGCAAACGTCATAGGAGCATTTTTCTCAATAGGTGAAAAGCCAATAGTAGCATCATAAACAACTTCAAGGCCAAGATATAGAAGATAAAAAATCATCCTATTTTTTCATCCGTAATAATTCTTTCCATCGAATGTAGGAATTTCTCTACTGTTTAAAGAATTGATATTCTCCATGATAAGGATTAAACAAGGGAACCTAGCTCTGATACCACTTGAAGTTCCAAGGATTGAATAACAACTGAAAAGGGGGTTGACTCAGTTGTTTAACTTTTTATAAGTTTCAAAACTTTAAGAAACTTAACCATTACAACCTATTAAGATTTATTTCCTTATAAAACTTTAGCAAGAAACTCAAGCATGCATGAAAGGTAAATCAAGAAAGGTACAAAAGATTTACAAGGTTTGGACTCTATGAAAGCCTACATCCTTTACATAGCCACTCTCGTGGGTCTATGGAAATCCACTATAATAAATAAGTGAATAAAACTTGTTCCAACTCTCGTTAGACACCTTCTATCTCCTGATAGGAAATATTATACTGACTCCCATCAGTTTACAATATTTTCGTAAAGAACAAATGATCCAAACACAATAAAAAGAAATTTGTTGAAGCATATCCACAAATTCTCACTTTGAATCTTCAGTCCAGTTTTCTTGAATCTGATTTTCTAAAACCAGTCTTCTCAGTAAGGTAATGATGGTTCTAATTTCCTTCTGCTAAAAGCTCAAGAAAACTTCTTCAAAATAATTTTGATCTTCTTAGAAAGGTAAGATGATTCTGATTCTCTTCTTCTCAAACACTCAAGAAAACTTCTTCAAGATTGTAGGAACTTTTCACTTTGAATTCTCCAGCGCTCCTCCTTTTCCTCATGTATAAAATTACAAATGAGTGAATGATCTGAGCACATATTTATAGGAAACTCAGAAAACAAATGTGGGAATCTTGAAATTCTTTCCCACTTCCTCAAATCTCAAAAACTCCACAAATCTCTGGCATTTTATTTTCAATCTTTGACTTCTTCAAATATCCTTAAATTTCTCTAAGATTTAAGAAAAGTTGAAATTCTGTTTTTCCTTCTTTAAATCTTAATATATTTCCCAGAATGATAAAGCTAGATCCTGATTCTAATTTTCTCATAAACATGCTCCAAAATCAGTTTCTGAATTACTCAGAAATCAGGTTCTGAATTGTGCAGAAATCAGGTTCCGAATTTTTCAGAAATAAGCTTCCGAATTATGTAGAAATAAGGTTTCAAATTGTTCAGAAATTAGGTTCCGAATTACTCAGAAATCAGGTTCCTAATTGTGAAGAAATAAGGTTCCGAATTGTTTAGAAATTAGGTTCTGAATTACTCATAAATCAGGTTCCTAATTGTAAAGAAATTAGGTTCCAAATTGTTTAGAAATATGGTTCTGAATTATGCAGAATTCAAGTTCTGAATTGTTCAGAAATAAGTTTCTAAATTACTCAGAAATCAGGTTCGGAATTTTGCAGAAATCAGATTCCAAATTACGTATAAATCAAGTTCCTAATTTTTTTTATCTTCCTTTGACTTCTTTAACTCTTCAATATTCTTGACTAACCTTTTCTGTAAGAAAAATTTCTTTCTCTAAGGAACTTTTCTTTATCTAAGTAAGTCTGTTATAAGAAACATTTCCTCAAGATCCTTAGTTTACAGGATTTGAGTTTCCTAGAAACATGATTAGAAGTAGAATATGGGTTTCCCCGTAACATTCTCAGAAGTGGGATCCAGATTTCATAATAAGGTTTCTCAAAATTCAGGTTCCGAAATTAGGTTCCGGTTTTCAGGTTCAGAAATAAGGTTCTGGTTTTTAGGTTCAGGAATCAGGTCCTAGTTTTTAGGTTCAGGAATTAGGTTTTGGTTTTTTCGAGAATCGGGTTCTGAAATTAGGTTCTGGTTTTCAGGTTCAGAAAACAAGTTCTGGTTTTCTCAGGAATCAGGTTCCGAAAATAGGTTCTGGTTTTTAGGTTCAAAAATCAGGTTCTGGTTTTCTCAAGAATCAGGTTCTGAAATCAGGTTCTGGTTTTTAGGTTCAGAAATTAGGTTCTTGTTTTTTAAGGAATCAGGTTCTGAAAACAGGTTCTGGTTGGCAGGTTTAGAATTTAGGTTCTGGTTTTTATCAGGAATCAGGTTCCAAAAATAGGTTCTGGTTTTCAGGTTTAGAATTTAGGTTCTGGTTTTTTTAGGAATCAAGTTTAGAAATCAGGTTCTGGTTTTGATTATCCAATAAAAACACATATTTTTATTACATTTTAATGGTATTAAATTTTTATTTTTGATCTTACGGGCCTGAGTTAGTGGATTTTAATTTTGAACATCCATTCTCTTCATTGTGCACTCCATGCCTAATATGCCCCAATTTAGGCTCAATGTTTCATCTGATTTCAAAGAATGTAATTATCCATATTTTAATTTGATATTTTTGGAAATGGATATAAACTTAAATATTAACATTTTTCATTCAGGGATCAATGGAGGATTCATAAAGGATGATGAGGATTTTTGGCGAAGGAAACAATTCTGGAGAAGGCAGATTGGATATCATCCCACTGATCGGCCTGTGGGGACCACAATACAGTCCAAATGAAGCCCAAACTTCATGGGAGACTATAATACATATATAGGAACAAATAAGTATTCTGGATCTGGTGCTAATTAGTCCTAAATGGTGGTGATTAAGGTGGCCCAAGTTGAAGATTCAATTCTGGGCCAGATTCTGCGGCCCAGAAAAACATCCCACTATTTATATCATATCTCGCTAAAGGTTTATTATTTTGGGATGAAATTTTACAGGATGTTAGGGGACATCCTGGGATTCATTTAAGTATTCTAAGGACCACTCTAATTCTGCCTTATAGAAGGTCCTTTAGGCACGTCTTGACGGTGGATGCAAGCTGGCTGCAACTTCGAGGCAAGAGTTGAAAAGTCTCTTATGCATTAAATGTCCACCCACCTTTCTTCAACAAAATTAATTAAAGGCACATGGGATGATGGGATCTCGGCCAAAGGCTTCCAAAATTCCTATTTAAGGCAGTAGGGATGGAGGATTTGAGGATCTTGGTGCTTTCTTTTCATTGTAGTGTTATTATGCCAATTTTCCTTTGTAATGTTCTTCCTTCTCATGTAAGTTGTTCGAATCACCTTAGTCTTCAATAAAAGTTCTTCTTATTCTCTTATTATGTTCTTATTCATATCACCTTGATACTGTTGCCTCAAGGTGTGAAATTTTTCACACCAAACCTTGTGATTTTGTTCACACAACGGTGGAGTGATCGTTATTTGTGTTGTTTTTGCTTCTTCAATTCCACCCTCGTAAGTCTACTTTCCGCTTCCGTTGAGAACTTGTCATCAATGGAGGGATAGCTCTTTCATGGGTTGATACAAAGTAGTATAAAGGGTCCAGATTTAATGTTATTTCTCACTCTCTAAATGTTATTAATTTCTTTTAATTGAGTTTCTTTCATTCAATGATTTTTATTCTTCCTCTTCCTTATTGAATTTATTCACCCCACTTTGATGTGATAATTATAACCTTTACCTTGGAGTGATCATGAAAATGATACTACAAGTGTATAGGTGATTATAATATGTTGTGAAGGTGTTTAATCAGTAAGTGATTAGGATAGTTTGAATTCATTGAATGAATCCTTCTTGAGTTAATGAAATTAAAATCGTAAAAAAAGGAATTCATTCAATCCACCCCGAGCAATAACCTCGGATCAACTCATTTCCTCATAATTAAATTCACATAGATCTTTTAGTGCTCTTTCAAAACCATCTAAAATCAACCCAAGTTGGAAACTTCATATCCAAAAATCCATCTCTTTTTATTGAGTGTCTAAAGGTTCTTCTTAGGTCTCTGAGGATTCGACAACCCAAGTTGCACTGCAAGCGACCGCTTGACCCTTAAAACTTGGGTAAATTTGGGCGAAACCAAATTTTGGTGCCTTTGCTGGAGACCAAGTAAGTTCCTTAGATAAAAACCTTCTTTCCTCACCCCTATTTTTCTATTCTCACCCATGATCTCTTATCTTTTCCCTTTCTCGCTTTTTTTTCTTTTGGCGCATGTCCGCCTTCACCCGCGATAACTCAAACAGACTAGTTAGGGTGGAAAGTCATAGGATAGGGGAGTCAAGTACACTATTGGATTCTAATCTTTCTAATACCCCGGAGTTAAATATTGAGTCAATTTTAATGGAGGGTCTTCAAAGAAACCAACTCATAAACCCGGGTGGGAACCAAAATGGAAATCCAAATGAGGCAGCCCTAAATTTGGGGAATGCAGTCGATCAAACCATGAATGACTACCTTACACCTACCTGGACCAATGCACCCTCTTGCATTAGGCATGATGACCTAGAAGATTCCCACTATATCTTTAAACCTCATGTCCTAAACCACATTCCAACTTTCCATGGGATGGAGTCAGAAATGCCTTACCTTCATGTCAAGGAGTTCAATGACATTGTTGAAACCATGTGCTCACCACATCAACTTGAGTCATCTAAGATGAGGCTCTTTCCTTTATCACTTAAGGATCGAGTAAATAACTGGTTAAATATTCTGAGACCTTCATCAATCCACACTTGGAACCAACTGCAAAGAGAATTCTACAAGAAATACTTCCCCCATCACAAAACCATTGCACTAAAAAAGAGTATCCAAAACTTTTTTGAAAAAGAGGGAGATTCATTCTATGAAACACGGGAGAGGTTCAAAGATACCCTAAACATGGTTCCACACCATGTTTTTTCTATTCCTGAACAAGTAAGAATTTTCTATGAAGGTTTGGGCCCAGGGAACAAACAATTCATTGACATGATGTGTAATGGTACCTTTAAAAACAAATCTCCAAATGATGCTTACGAGTATCTAGAAATCCTTGCTGAACAAAACCAAAATGGGGAACATCACCTTATTCTGAAAAGACTCAAACAACTGTTGGAATGAATACACTTAGAGAAGAGTAAAGCCTTAGGGTGAAACTTGTAGCACTCTCTAGGAAGGTTTAAGAGATAGACCATAGGAAAATCCATGAAATCCAAACTGTATACCCTGTTTGCACAATCTGTGAAAAACATGACCACAAAACAGACAACTTCCCAACCATTCCATCCATCAAGGATGTTCTTTTAAGAGGACCACCAGCTGAATTCAATTCCCTAAACTTTCAAAAGCCTCAATACCCAAACACATTAAACCCAAGGTATAATGACCACCTAGGCTTCCGATGGAAAGATAACCAACAACCTAGCCAACCACAAGGACCAAACCCCTACCCTGCACAAAATTTTCAAAACCATAACCAATTCCAACCACAACCAGTCCAATACCAACATCCTCTAGTCCAATACCAACAACCCATCCAACAACAAAAGTATCCCACTAGGATAACCTAACCAACACAAGCCCCTTCCCAATCTGTCCCTCTCCCAATCCTTGAACGACTGTGCAAACAAATGGAAAGGATGAACTCAGAAGTCTCTTCCCTGAAACAAGAACTTCAAACCATCAAAACTGGAAAGGCACCCATGTCCACATAGGCCATTCCACAACAATCATCAAGGGGAGAGAGAAGTTTCACTCAAACAACTCATGAACAACTAAAGGCTGTGACAATTTTGAGAAGTGGGAAATCGATTGAGAAACCTGAAGCAATAGTTCAAAACCCACCTGAATATTCAAACCCAAATGAAAATTCAAATGAAACACATGAACAAACTGAAGATACTAATAAAAATGTGAAATAAACAACTCTTCAAAAAACAACCCCACAACTTGCCCCATTTCCCCAACGCATGAGGGGGAAAACCAAGCCTGAATTGAGTGAAACATTGAGGGAAATATTCTCACAAGTCAATTTGAACATTCCACTCCTCGATGCAATTCAAACCATTCCTGAATACTCAAAGTACCTTAAGGACTTGTGCACTTTTAAAAGAAAATTTTCACATAAAAACAATGTCCTTTTGGCTGTTAATGTGAGTACCACCATTCAAGGGACCATTCCTCCTAAGTTGAAAGACCCGGGTTGCCCTTACATCAATGTTGAACTAGGAGAGAGAAAAGTTGTCAAGGCCTTATGTGACCTAGGTTCTAGTGTCAATCTCATCCCCTATGTTGTGTACTTCCAATTAGGCCTACAAGAGCTCCAACCCACATCTGTCACACTTCAACTTGCTGATCGTAGTATTAGGGTTCCAAAGGGGATCTTAAAGGATGTTTTGGTGAAAGTTGAAAATTTCATTTACCCAGCTGACTTTATTGTTCTTGACAATCACCCAAGCTTAGGTCCTAGGGAGCAAACCCTAATCATCATTGGTCATCCCTTCCTTGCAACAATCATCTCTGTTATCCGAGTCCGAAATGGGAACATGACCATCACCTTTGGAAACATGAGTCTAGACTTGAACATCTACAATGAAAACACACAAATTGGGGATGATGAAGAGATTCATGAGGTTAATTGGATAGGTAGTGTTGATAGTGAAATCAAGGAACATCAAGGAATTACCAAAGGATGTTTAAGTCAAGAAGAGATTGATTTTCTTTGTTCACATGAGGGAAATTTGTCTCCTTGGCTTGAATCTCATTCACATTTCTCTATTGATGATTTTCTAGAATCACCAATCAATGATACCATGGGTGAAATCAATAACATAGAGTCCATACCTATTCATGAAACTATTCTAGCTAATTTATTGGATGAAAATTCTTTTCACAAGGAACCAATTTTGTCAAGAAATATGAACAAAGAAACTGAGTTCAATACAAAGTCTCATCCTTTATTGGAAAGTGATAACCACTCTAATCTTGAATTTAAGGTTTTACATTCATCACTCAAGTATGCATTCTTAGGGGACAATCAATCCTTTCCTGTTGTAATTTCTTACTCTCTTGAAGCCAATCATGAGAGGATGCTTATAGATGTCCTTAGGAGACACAAGAAATCCATTGGGTGGACCCTATCTGATATTACTGGGATTAGCCCACTTATCAGGACTCATAGAATTGTTCTAGAATCCGATTCAAAGCCATGTCGTCAACCTCAGTGACGACTCAATCCTAATCTCATGGAATTAGTGAGAAAAGAACTTTTGAAATTGTTAAAAGCTGGTATCATCTATCCTATAGCTGAGAGTGATTGGGTTAGCCCAATCCATGTGGTTCCAAAAAAGGATGAAATCACAGTAATAACCAATAAGGATAGAGAGACACTTCCAACAAGGGTCAGTAGTGGATGGAGAGTATGTATTGACTATAGGAAACTCAACTCTTGTACCAAGAAAGACCATTTCCCCTTGCCCTTTATTGATCAAGTCCTCGAGCGAGTGGCGGGTCATCAATTATACTACTTCCTAGATGGATTCGCAGGGTATAATCAAATCGAAGTCTCCTTAGAGGATCAAGGAAAAACAACCTTCACCTATCCATTCAGCACTTTTGCCTTCAAGCGCATGCCCTTTGGGTTATGTAATGCCCCAGGTACCTTCTAGCGGTGCATGATGGGAATCTTCTCATACATGGTGGGGGGTTGTTTAGAGGTCTTCATGGATGATTTATCTATCTTTTGGGATACTTTTGAGGGATTCCTTATAAATGTTGAAAAGGTTTTGTCAAGGTGTGAGGATAAGAATCTCATACTAAATTGGGAAAAATCCATTTCATGGTAAGGGAAGGACAAGTTTTAGGACATCTGGTATCTGGTAGAGGTATTGAAGTTGATAAAGCTAAGGTTGAAATCATTCATCACATTCCCTCTCCTAAAACTGTTAAGGAAGTGAGGTCCTTCTTAGGACATGCTGGCTTTTATAGAAGGTTCATTAGGAATTTCAGCTCTATTTCTCAACCACTTTGTGCTATATTGGTAAAATATGCTCCATTTTTATGGACAGAAAGCTGTGATGAATCATTCTCTACACTCAAGTCAACTCTTATATCTCCACCTATCATGAAATATTCAAATTGAAAACTTCCTTTCGAGCTCATGTGTGATGCTAGTGACTTTGATGTAGGGGCAGTCTTAGGACAACAGTGTGAGAAAACTCCATGTGTCATTGCTTATGCAAGCAGATCTTTAAATGATGCACAAATAAACTACACCACCACTGAGAAAGGGCTACTTGTTGTTGTCTTTGCCTTAGAGAAATTCAGGTCTTATCTCTTAGGATCACCCATCATTGTCTTCACTGACCATTCAGCCCTAAAATACCTTTTCCAAAAACAAGATGTTAAGGCTAGACTGATTAGGTGGGTCCTTCTTCTTCAAGAGTTCGATTTAACCATTAAGGATAAAAAGGGTGTTGAAAATGTTGTAGCTGATCACCTATCTAGGATGGAATTAAAAGACAACTCACACCACCTCTCTGTGTCTGATTCATTTCCTGATAAACACCTCTATTCAGTGAGTGATTTCCCTTGGTATGCTGACATAGCAAACCATTTGGTGATGGGTGACATTCCAAAATTCATGGGGACCCAAGCTAAGAGGAAATTATTTTCTGATGTCAAACACTACATGTTTGATGATCCTTACCTCTTCAAGTTCTGTCCTGATCAAATCATCAGTAGATGTGTTCCTGAGTCTGAGCAAGAGTCCATTCTAAAATTTTGTCATGGAGAGGCATGTGGAGGCCACTTTTCTACAAATAAAACCACTGAAAAGGTCCTCCAAATTGGTTTCTACTGGCCGAAACTCACTAAGGATTCCTTAGAATTCTATAAAAGTTTTCCTCAGTGTCAGCAATTATGATCCATTTCCAAAAGGAATCAAATTCCCCTCACTCCCATTCTGGTCGTTGAAATCTTTGATTGTTGGGGAATTGATTTCATGGGACCCTTTCCAAACTCTAAGGGATACCTCTACATTCTCTTAGTTGTTGATTACATCTCAAAATGGGTTGAGGCCATTCCCACCAAGACTAATGATCATAAAGTTGTGATCTAATTCCTAAAAGAGCATATCTTTTCTAGATTTGGAGTTCCGAGGGCTATAATCAGTGATCGTGGAACCCATTTCTGTAATCGCCCATTCTCTTCACTCATGTCTAAGTATGGAATTTCTCATAAAGTTTCCACTGTGTACCATCCTCAAACCAATGGTCAAGCTGAGTTAGAAAATAGGGAGATTAAGAAAATTCTTGAAAAAACTGTCAACCCCTCTAGGAAAGATTGGTCTGAGAAACTCTTGGATGCTCTTTGGGCATATCGTACAGCATTCAAAACCATCTTAGGAATGTCACCATATAGGTTGGTTTATGGAAAATCATGCCATTTACCTGTTGAAATTGAGCATAAGGCATTTTGGGAAATCAAAAAAATGAATTTCTACATTTCTTTAGCTGAAGAAAAGAGGAAATTAGATCTTAATGAACTTGAGGAACTTAGGATCGAGGCTTATGAAAATTCAAGGATAAATAAAGCTAGAGTTCAAGACTACCAATCTAAGAATATCAAAGTCAAACAATTTGAACTGGGAAAACTTGTTCTCTTGTACAGTTCAAAACTTCATTTACACTCGGGAAAGTTAAGGTCTAGATGGTCAGGTCCATTCATAGTGCATCATGTGTACCCCCATGGGGCAGTAGAGATTCAGGATCCCACAAGTGGTAACATTTTTAAGGTCAATGGTCATAGGTTAAAACCATTCATTGAATCATTCAATAAATAGGAAATAGAGGTAGAGTTAACAGAGCCAACCTATGAACCAGGAAAAAATTGATAGATTTAGGATCCATGTCGGGCTAACGACGTTAAACAAAAGCGCTACATGGGAGGCAACCCATGGTCTTCATGTTTCTAATCTTTGTGAATCATTTTTTCCTTCTTCTTCATTTTGTTATTTAAAAAAAATATAGCATGTTGACATGTTCTTCTTTTATGAGTAAGGATGGGTATGAAAGGGGAGCACCGTATTTATCCGTGTCACGTGGTGTGATCCCTGAGTAATATCTTACCCAGAAAATATAAATAAGACAATGTATCATCAGTTTATTTTATTTTATTTTATATTTTTTTAGGTATTTTAAAAAAAATAGATTGTTGACCTGTTCTTCTTTTAAGAGTAAGGACGGGTATGAAAGGGGAGCACCGTATTCATCTGTGTCATGCGGTGTCATCCCTGAGTAATACCTTACCTAGAAATTTAAGATAAGACAATGTATCATCAGTTTATGTTATTTGTACCTTTTTTTAGGTTAAAAAAATACAAAAATATATATATATTAAAAAAAATTAAATGCATGTCATAGGTCATTGGGAAAAGTTGGTAACAACCATCCAAGCCATTGGGAGATAAACCAGAACTAAAGAGAGACATGGGAATGCATTTTTAACATCAACCACCAGGTGACTTCATTCCATAATTTTCATTTTCAATGTCTTCGTTGAACTTCTATCCTGCCCCTTCTATGTTTCAATTCTTTAAACACAAAGGACACTGTTATTCCAAGTTGGGGGGGGAGATGAAAATATGTGGAAGGAAAAATTTCATTAACCTTGAACACGATAACACACATTCCAAACTCTGAAATTGGATATCAAATAATTTTTCATGCCTTGATTCTGATTTTAATGCAAGTTTATGTTCATGTGCATAGATATTGGAAAGTGCGGTTGTCCGATGTGATTTTTCACTGTTATATTTTCATCCATTTAATAAAAAAACACAATGCACGTCCTCTAGATTGTGGGGTTTTAGTTTGAGTTCTTGGGGACCCATAATAAATATCATAGGATTGGTGATCATTTTAATTTTAACATGAGTATTCAAAAAAATCAATTGCGTGTAGAGTAATGAATTGACCTAATGTATGGCTTTCGGCACTTGGAGATTGTGACTCCATAGTTGTCTGGCCCAGAGTTTGGAATTTTATCTCTATTTGTGGTAAGTTGAATTTGTTTTTGATTGAGTTAACTCGAGATGATGCCCGAGTATGTGAGCTTCACTTGGTGCCCTAAGGTCTTTGAGCCTGGGAGTCATCAGCAAAGTCTTGCTACATGGGTTGACTCGATTGAGTTCAATTTCAATTACCATGGAAAAATTGCAAAAAAAACAAAAAAAAAAAGAAAATAAAAAAATGAGTACTCATCTTATTATTAAAATTTGATTTCTCCTAGTTCTTCCATCTTTTCTCCCTCGAATGGAAATGAACCCCCATGTCTATTATGACGCACAACACTTCATCATGCTTAATTAAATTTGGATGAAATATGACAATGAATTTGAACAAAGGAATGGGCTTGGGCTTGAGATATGCCTGTGGACATTACTTTTTTTAAATGATTTTTATGGGTTTCATAATTGTTTGTTATGTGATCTTTGGGTGAGAAATGTGTATTAAAATGTTTTTGGAAAAGGTCATTCGAATTTCACTTTTGTGAGATATATTTTGCTCGGGACTAGAAAAACTCAAGTTGGGGGTGTGATTAGACAATAAAAACACATATTTTGATTAAATTTTAATGGTATTAAATGTTTATTTTTGATCTTATGGGCCTGAGTTAGTGGATTTTAATTTTGAACTTCCATTCTTATCATTTGTGCACTCCATGCCTAATATGCACCAATTTAGGCCCAATGTTTCATCTGATTTCAAAGATGTAATTATCTATATTTTAATTTGATATTTTTGGAAATGGATATAAACTTAAATATGAAAGTTTTTCATTCAGGGATCAATGGAGGATTCATAAAGGATGATGAGGATTTTTGTTGAAGAAAGAAAACAATTCTGGAGAAGGCAGATTGGATATCATCCCACTAATCGGATTGTGGAGACCACAATACAGGCCCAATGAAGCCCAAAATTCATGGGAGACTCGAAGACATATAGAGGAAAAAATAATTCCGCTGGATCCAGTGCTAATTCGTCCTCAATGGTGGCGATTAAGGTGGACCAAGTTGAAGATTCAATTCTGGGCCAGATTCTGCGGCCCAGAAAAACAGCCCACTATTTATATCATATCTCGCGAAAGGTTTATTTTTTTGGGCTAAAATTTTACATTCTGTTAGGGTACATCTGGGGATTCATTTAAGTATTCTAGGGACCACTCTAATTCTGCCTTCTAGAAGGTCCTTTAGGCGCGTCTTTCCGGTGGATGCAAGCTGGCTGCAACTTCGAGGCAAGAGTTGAAAAGTCTCTTATGCATTAAATGTCCACCCACCTTTCTACAAAAAAATTAATTAAAGGCACATGGGATGATGGGAGCTCGGCCAAAGGCTTCGAAAATGCCTATTTAAGCCAGTAGGGATGGAGGATTTGAGGATCTTGGTGCTTTCTTTTCATTGTATTGTTATTATGCCAATTTGCCTTTATAATGTTCTTCCTTCTCATGTAAGTTGTTTGAATCACCTTAGTCTTCAATAAAAGTTCTTATTATTCTCTTATTATGTTCTTATTCATATCACTTTGATACCGTTGCCTCAAGGTGTGAAATTGTTCACAAAAAACCTTGTGATTTTGTTCACACAATGTTGGAGTGATCGTTATTTGTGTTGTTTTTGCTTCTTCAATTCCACCCTCGTAAGTCTACTTTCAGCTTCCATTGAGAAATTGTCATCAATGGAGGGCTAGCTCTTTCATGTATTGATCCAAGGGTGTAGAAAGGGGCTTGATTGAATGTTATTTCTCACTCTCTAAATGTTATTAATTTCTTTTAATTGAGTTTCTTTCATTCAATGATTTTTATTCTTCCTCTTCCTTATTGAATTTATTCACCCCACTTTGATGTGCTAATTATATATTTTACCTTGGAGTGCTCATGAAAATGATCCTACAAGTGTATAGGTGATTATAATTTGTTGTGAAGGTGTTTAATCAGTAAGTTATTAGGATAGTTTGAATTCACTGCATGAATCCTTCTTGAGTTAATGAAATTAAAATCATAAAAAAAAAAAAGGAATTCATTCAATTCACCCCGAGCAATAACCTGGGATCAACCCATTTCCTCATAATTGAATTCACATAGATATTTTAGTGCTATTTCAAAACCATATAAAATAAACCCAAGTTGGAAACTTCATAGACAAAAATCCATCTCTTTTTATTGAGTGTCTAAAGGTTCTTCTTAGGTCTCTGAGGATTCGACAACCCAAGCTACACTGCAAGCGACCTCTTGACCCTTAAAACTTGGGTAAATTTGGGCGAAACCAGGTTTTCTCAGGAATCAGGTTCTGAAATCAGGTTCTGGTTTTCAGGTTCATAAATTAGGTTCCGAATTTTCTTAGAATTTTGCTTAGTGAAAATCGTCAAACCTCTTCACCATTTATTCAGTATATTTTATCATGAAACTTTTCATGATTTGTGATAACTTTAAGATCATAAAATCATCATTTTATTTTGTTCAGAAAGTTTGAGACACTTTCTTAACTTCTAACTTCTTATTCTTCAACAACATCCTCTTTAAGAAAATCTTCATCAACCAACAACTTCAACTTTATATAACTCAAAAACAATCTTCAAGAAAAATATTAGTTTTCAAAAAATAGAAAACTTTTTTAAAACAAAACACCACAAAGGTTCTTCAAAATTTTGTACAGATTTAGGTTCTAAACTTGTACTATACATGCAAACGTATTTAGCACAGATATTATTTTCATAATTGGATGGTACCTTATCCTTTATGGATATTATATGATGATCAGTAGATGGTCTTATAATTATCTTTATACAAGATAGAGGTCATTCAGTATAAGAGTAATGCTTTTTAGTTTTCGTAGTAGAAACTTTATTTTCAACTTTTGGGAGGACATCACTTGAACTGATTCAATATTATTCAATTTAATTGTAAGATACAATAATTTCATGTTGAGGATACTTCTCTCATCCTCTAAAAAATTAGTTTTTCTTCACAAGTCCTTCTTATTTCTTTAACTTGATCTTCATGTGTTCTCCCCTCTTTTTATTAAAGACTTTCAAACTCTTTAATCTTCTAGGATTTGACCTCTGGTTGTGTACCATTAATATTAATTATCTCTTGAGTGGAATGGTTCCATTATTCAATTATTTTCTTTACATCTTCATTACCCTTGATTATATTGTTCCATTCATCTAAAAATACGGATCATATTTCTTTAATATCTATATTCCTTAAATTTGTGACTCCAACTTGTTTGGATAGATTTAAAAAAGATTATACACTTTATTTCAATATATTCTCCTTCTATTAATTTTAATCTTTATGGTGGGTGATCTCCTCTTATATACTTCAAAACATGCCATAAATATATGAGACAATTTATTTGGGTAATATTTTCAAGATATTTTTTATAGGACCAATTAATTCATATGGTGAATCCTAAAAAATGTGATCCTACCCACCAATACATGTTTATTTGTTGGGATAATTTTGAAAAGATATTTTTGGTACTACTTATTTATGATGAGATGATAAATTATAGGAGGCAAAACTGTTTTCTACTTCCTTGTTGGTGAATTCAACCACCCAATCATTATCTTTCATGCATGTTTTTTTATTCAAAATTACTTCATAAGGAACATTGTTCTTTCACTCTTTTATCTTAAGGAATAACTTCACACCATATTTAATAAGATAATCAATAACATATGAAACATAAATATTTTCACTTTGGTTACCTTTAAAAGGTAGATAATCCTCTTTATTTGATGATTCCTTTCTCAACTTATTCGCTTCTATTTTCTTCATATTTTTCATTGTCTTGGAAGACATATCTTCCATGGTTGCTTTGATAAATAATTGATAGGCTTCTTCATATTTCACTTCATATATCCATTTTAAATAGAAGTTCAAATCTTTAAATAAAACATCAAATATGAGAATCCAATAGAGGTGTAACCTAACTTTGATTCCATGTTCTAGGACCACTAGGGGATATACCCACACTGAGAGGGGGTGAATTTTTGTGGACTGAATTTATTCTAATTTTACTTTTATTCCTTTATAACCTCTTCACTTTTTCAGTGAGTGAATTTAACTTTCTATTTCTCTTCTTTAGTCATTAAATAGAAATAGAAATATAAAGTGATATAAAAGAACTCTAGGATTTGTTAATGAGGTTTTCCTCTTTGTGGATGACTACACCCCTAATGACACATGGTTATTATCCCATGCACACAACTTCATTATTATTATCAAAATATTATTTGTAAAGGGTATTATCTTAATCCCATGATCCTAGTTCCAACCATGTATAAAGTAGGTGAGGGACTGTTTCCCCTTTATAAAAAATAATGCGCTTGTACTTCCTTGAAGAAAGAGATTCTTTGAAATACTTTGACTCCCACCTAGACTATATAGATATATCATCCTCCTATATCATAACAATTAGATAGGATAACTCTTTCTTCCTCATTCTTATATAGTATATCTATGTTGGCTGGCTCTCTCATCTACTTTTAATGGAATATGATCAACATAAATCATGACTTGATTTTCTATTCTAGTTATTCTTCTTCATCAATATACAGGGATTTTGTAGCACTGGAACATCCTTCTACTTCATCTTATTAGGATGATAAAATATATGAAAATATGGATGACTCTTATTCTTATCCTTCTGTGTGAAATAATTGTGGAAGCATTGGAAGGAATTCCTCTCTATTTTATTCAGTGTATTTTCAAAATGCACGGAGTCGAATCTTATCACACCATTTCCTCTAAATTCCTAAAATTATAAATATATACATATCTCAAGAATATTTTTTACCTGATAGTTATAGAAACTATATTTTCATTTTTTAATTCTTGACTTATTCAAAACTAGATTCTTTAGTATTTTTAATATTCAAACTCTTCATGAAAATATGGCTAAAGAATCGGTTTATTTACCCTACGTGATATTTGATTTATCATGGGATTCTTCTCCATTAATTTAAATATTCCACAATATCTATAGTTTCCAATTATCTTGATATTTATATGTAAGAATGGATTCATGTGACTTTTGAAATGGCACTTAATTCTATGGTCTGGAATTCTCTCAACAACATTATCTTATCCCTTGGCTAGTTCAATATCCATCTCAACTTGAATCAAGATCACGTGTTTGATCATGGTGTTTGAACCATGAAGAGTGTCGCACAACAATATTCTAAATTAATATCATTCCTAAGAATATAAATATTCTAGAACCTTTACTTTTCACCTAGAATATCTCTTAAAAATTCTCTAAGTTTTGAAGTCTTATGATCGTTCCAAAGGCTTACAATCACAAATCCATATAATAAATTATTATAATCCAAAGGATTGGGAACTTCTCAAAGGCTTATGATGATGAAGCTTTACAATTAGTGGATATTGACTTATGATCTAGATCAAATAATTATAATGAATCTTTATAATCAAATACTTATGATCACCAAAAATACTTAAAATGAAGCTTTATGATCAAAGTCTTATGATCGTGAATGCCTTACAATGCTGCATAGAATTTATATACATCACTTTTTTCAAAATAGATCTACCTAAAACTATCTTAGGGACTTATCAACACTAAAAAATCATCCTCAAAACATCATATAACTTTATTAAATATATCATTAAATTCATAATCTTGATTATCGATGATGAGGATCAATTGACCACATGAATAAAATATTGACCATGTGAAGAATATAGATTGGATGTATCAACGGATTAACCATATGAACAAAAGACTGATTGACCATGCCTTCCCTAACTTATTTTTTAGTCTTAGAGATATCACCTGAAGACTGTGCGGTCATTCAAGTGACCAAAATAAAAAATTCAATGATCTTATAAATATAAATTATACATTCAGTCAAGTGATTGTATATAGACTATGTGGCTAGTATGTCTTCAAATAAATTCATGATTACTTTATCTCAACCAAAACATTATCCAATGTGTCATCACCTCCAGTTTTCAGAATTTACAACTTGATTCACCAATGGATGGAACCTTCATTCCTCAAACATCATCTTAGAAGCTTCAAACCTTTATATTTTATTATAAACAATGCTTACTCTTTATTAGTAAATGTATTGAACATGAAGAATAGTTCATCAATCATCACAGTTAAATAAAAAAAATATATATATAATTTTTATCAATTATGAATACACTATGAAACTCTTTCTTCTATGTAAGTCAAATAGTCTTGAATCATGTCTGTATATAGAATACCAAGCAGTAGCATATTTAATCTTCAGATGATCTTTTTCAAGTGGATGGATCATCAACCATATCCAATGGTAGCAGAAACTCTCTATAATCATCATTTCCATCATTTGATTGGGTTTCCTTGAATTTCATGGAAGTTATTCCTTATCATATGATTTTATTCCATTTTTGTTCCACTCATCTCACCAATCTTGGGAACCTCCAAATTTCTTCCAAGCTACCTATATTCCACTCATATTTAAACCATGCGTGTTTCCTCCTTTATTAACAAAAAAATAGTACTTAAACACGTGGTGGGTTCAATAATATTATTTTTTCATTTATATGACTTTGTTGCCTAGGTGAGAACCACCACTATAGTATTATCACAATATAATATGATAGGGTCATTATTATTAGGCACCACATCAAGATCCTAAATGAAGTTTTTCATCTATAATGATTCTTTATCTATATAAAAATCCACAATATACTTATACTCTACTATAGAATTAGATATGACTAGTTTCTTTGAAATATTCCATCTCATAACTCCTCTATTAAAATAGAAGACATATCCTGACATTTTTTTCAGATCATTCTAATTTTTTTGTAAATAATAATATGTATATCCCCTAATGAATTATTCCTTATTTTATTCTATAAACTAGAAACATATCCTTAATATTTATAAAGTATATTAGGATATTCATAACTTCCATACAATAGTGATCTCCTAAGTATTCTTGATATCTTCCCACCGTAGTCAAGGTGAAAGAAACATAAATTCTGGTAGATAGCATGGAATACATGATATGTCATATCATAAATGTGAAAGGGATTATAATCATAATATTACAGTCATAATATGTTTGAGTAAATAGTTTCTTAAAGAGATTTTTACCATGTGACACTAGTACCAATCGACTCTTGGATTGTTTCATACTAAATATATTCAATATCTAGTCAATGTGTGTACCCTGACTTAGTCCAAGAAGTCTCTTGGATATATCATGAACGATATTGATCCCTATAATGTAGATTTGTTAATTTAATTCCTACATGGAGAATCACATGTTCAATCACATCTTAATTAACTGTATGACGGATATCTCATTTTCAATAAGTAATATTTCATATACTTATACTATGAGGAAAATAGCTACACTCATACTAAACTACTTGTAGACACAAGGGACATATTCATTATTTATAATGATTAATTTAATTATTGCTTCATTAAATAGAATTTTATATTATTTGTATACTTTATCCACTCTATAAAATGATATATGAAACTTCCATACCTTATTGGAATCTCTTGGATTCACAAAACCCTATATTTGTTCCATATAGACATATTTTGTAAGGTTTTCATTAAGGATTGTGGTTTTGAAATATATCATCAAAATTTTATAATCATGGAATGCTTCTATTTAAAGAATAATTTTTATGGATTATGGAATGGAAACTGGTGAAATGGTTTCATTATATTTATTACTTAACATTTCTTAAACCCTTTAACTACTACTTGTACCTTATGAGTACTCACTTTACCTTCCATGTCTAGTTTCTTCTTGAATATCTATTTGCACCCAATATGATTTAAATCTACTAGAATATTGACCAAAAACCTAGAATTGGTTATAATACATGGAATCTATATTAGAATTCATAGTTTTTCCCCATATTGTAACTTCTGAGCTGCTTACTACCTCTTTATAGGATAGAGGTTCATCAGTATCAACTAATAATGAGTCAACATCCTCAGTAACTAGAAAATAATATCTATCTAGTTCTATAACATCTCTATTACTACTATATATAACTTGTATTTTTGGAACAACTTCTTCCATGGGGCTTTATGGAATTTATTTTTGTGCCAACTATTGCATAACTTGAGAAACTACTTCATTAATATTAATCTTTCTCCTAATATCTCCTTTGAAGATGTTATCCCCCTCAAGAAACATGTCATGTCTTACCACCATTACCTTATTGTCTAAGGGGTCTTATAGATAATATCCCATTTTTTATTTGGGATATCTTATAAAGATACACTTCATTCCCCTGGGTGGTAGTATATTATCAAAAGTCACCTTGAAAAACACCTTGAAACCCCACACACATAAATTCAATAACACATATTTATTTCCATACATTAACACATACTAAATTCTATTTTTTCCTTTATTTGGAACCTAATTTAGTGTGTTTGTCACATTTTTTTAATGCACATCCCTAATAGGATATTGGAAGATCTGAATGAATAATCATCGACAACACCATGTTTAACAAGGCTTTTTTCTCCATTTCACTAAAACCATTCCACTTTTGTGTATAAGGATGAGTGGGTTGATAAAGAATCCAAAAGTATACAAGATAGTCAATGAACCCTTGGTTAATAAATTTATCACCTCAATCTTGTCAAATTTTCTTTATCTTCTTACCAAGATGACTCTCAACTTTATTATTGAACTACTTAAATTTCTTAAAGGACTTGGACTTATACCTCATTAAGTATACATATTCATATCTACTCAATTAATCTATAAAGGTAATGAATTATGATTATGCACCTCAAGATTCAATTGAAAAATGTCAACACACTTCTTTATGAACTAATTCTGGAAGCTCTGTGGCCCTTTCACCCATTCCACAAAAATGAGGTTTGGTCATTTTTTCTTATAAACAAGTGTGACATATATCAAGTAGTTTTAGTTTGAAAAATTATAGATTCCAATTTTAATAGAGCTTTTTTATATGCTTCTCATTTATATGACCAAATTAGTGATTCCACAACTAGGTGTGGTATGAGTCAAAATAGATTTACTATCAGTTTTCAACACATGATTTTTATATTCTAGTACATAGAGCCTATTATTAATATGTTTCATGCCATAAAAAATGTTTTTTATGTAAAATAAGAAATTTTAATCTCATACTTGAATAAAAAAACATCTATGTATAAACATGAAATAGATATATTTATTTCGGTAACATAAGGAATGTAATAAAAATTCTTAAAGACTAGAATAATTTTTTTGGGTAATACAAGGTGGAATTATCCTATATCCAAGGTAGGTAGTTTTGCTTTGTTGCTGTCTTGAATATCTTCCTCACTTTAGGAAACCTTCCTGAATCTACATGTTTCTTATATTTGGATATAAATGTGAGCAAGAAAATATTTATCTAATACCCAATTGGTAGATATGGAAAGATTACACTATATAAAAAACACACCTAAATATTCCCTTTGCTTCCTCATAGAATTGAATTTCTTCCTCAATTCTCTGTTCTTTCCAAATGAAAAACATATTTCATCTTGTTCCTTTCCCTTCCTCTAGATCTTCCTCTTATTGGTTGGTCAATACATAGAAACCCTATAATTGTAATAATTCATAGGGCCCTTTTCCTTTCCCTTCCTCTTGTTCACCATTAAGACTCTATGTTTTTCATACCTCATAAACTTATATTCTTGTAGAATCAGGGTAGTAATATCTAGGAAAGTGTTTTCAATATTTTTTATATTACAATTCACAATAAAACAAGAGAATATTTGAAGGAGTGAGGTATGTCTTATATTGTTTATATACTCATCGGGTAGATTAAAACCTAAGATTTCCACATTCTCAATATATCCAATCATCTTGACTATATAAGGTTCAATTGATGATCCTTCCCCAAGATTGTATGTGGAACGTGCCTCAGAGATCTCATACATCTCTTGTCTAGATTTCTCCTAATAAATATCAAAAAAGTGATAAAATATCATGTAAGTATCCATATTTTCATGCATATTTGGGAGATCACTAGACACTGGTGGACATTGAGGTTTTCCTAATCCTTTTTTACCAATGGTTTGAATAAACCATTGGTATACTGTAAAAAAGTGAAACCTTTCGCAATGGTTTCTTCGAACCATTGGCATTGTGTTTTTAGAAGGAATATTTCCCAATGGTTTACTCAAACCATTGGGAAATATTGAAATTATCTAATATATACCAATGATTTTTAAAAACCATTGGGAAAGGTCTCCCCCAAATACACAGCATCCTATCTCCCCCATCCGCGGGATTGCAGACCCTAATCCAAACATCTTCTAAAGCTCTCTCTTTACCCTAGGGTTTGAAACTCCTTCCACCCGATAGATACATCTTCAGTAAAGAAATTTTTTATTTTAACACTTCAAATTAGTAGGTTCTGCCATAGTTTTAATGTTCTGCATCTATTTTGTTTTGTTTTCGGTTTTGATTTGGCCTAAACCATAGTTTGTGTGGTCTGTGTCATGGTATACTGAACACTTTTATTTGTTTACTTTTTTTGTTCTACACTTCAAGAGTCATGATTGTGTGAATCACCTTTATTTAAAGTTTGCATACCCACTCCTTCTGTGTAGATTTTGTGAACCATATGAACTAATGGGTGCTGGTGAGATGTATCCCCACTCAAATATGGTAAAGGGTTTTTTTATTCATATGGTCTCAAGGTGGGTAATGGATATAAGGATGGTCCGTGTGAAGGGATTGGGGATGGTTGGGGTAGTGTGTAGGTGATTTTCTATTTTTTTAGTGGTGTGATATGGTAATTTCTATGGACTTTAGTTTAGTTGAAATATGGATTTGGATTTTTTATATATAGTTTTTGTTCAAGGAATAATGGGAAGGGTAGTGATATTGAGGATGAATTGGTTGTTGGTTGGGTGATGGATTGGAATTGTGATGTTGGTTGGATTGGGTATAGGTAATTTTGAAGGTATTATATGGGTATTACCTCCCATGAACACCCCCCAACCACCACCACCCCTAGACACCCCCCACCCCGGACATCCCCCCCCCCACCACCCTAGACACCCCCCCCCCATTGGACAGTCCCCCACCCCACTGCACACCCCCCATACCCCCCACCCCCACCCCATTAGACAGCCCCCCCCACCCCCTGGACACCCCCACCCCCTTGGACACCCCCCCCCCCCAACCCCCCTAGACACCCCCCCCACCACCACCACCACCTAGACACCCCCCCCCCACCCTTTGGACACCCCCCACCCCCACCCCCTTGTACATCCCCCCCCCCGAACACCACCCCACCTCCTAAGTTCTTGGATTAGTTTTTAAATTGGAATTAACAATGTATGTGATTTCCCCTTTCCCCAATGACATTTCCTAAGTGACCCATAGAGCCTTATAAATTGAATTTGTCATGTTTTGATAAATTGAATGGGTTGTTTTGAATGAAATGACTAATCCATGATGGTTTTACTTTCTTAATGAATAAAATGGTTTTAAATAAAATTATCCTAAGGGGGATGCAAGGGGTAGGGAGCTATCTAGGTGGGGGTTGTTTAGGTGGTGGGTGGGTTGTCCAA
This sequence comes from Viscum album, assembly GCA_963277665.1. Lineage (NCBI taxonomy): Eukaryota > Viridiplantae > Streptophyta > Magnoliopsida > Santalales > Viscaceae > Viscum > Viscum album. Next base: position 368,887,473 of record OY728144.1, read on the forward strand.
GGGGGTAGGGGTTATAGGGGGTGGGGCTGTAGGGGTGTGGGGGAGGGGGTGGTCTATCTAGGGGGTGGGGTGAATAGGGGGTGGGAGATGGATTGTCCAGGTGGGGGGATATCCAAGGGGAACACTACATTTATGAAACTGATGGAAGTTTTACATCCAATACTTCTACTAGAGGACAGCACATCTTGTGAGGAATATATGTCGTTGATGTGTTCTATATATGGTGCACCAGGTGAAAGTTATAGTGGTGGTTGAGATGATGGTGAGGAGGAGGAGGAGGAGGAGGTCGAGGAGGAGGTTGAGGCAGAGGAGGAGGCCGAGGTGGAGGAGGCTGAGGCAGAGTATGAGGGTAAGGAGGAGGGAGTTCAAAAGGGCAGGGATGATGATGGGAAAGATGATAAGGATGTGGTTGAGGCTGATAATGACGGTGATTATAGTGATGGTGGTGAGGGGTAGATTGATCTGTTACATTTTTTTACTGATATTACTGACATTTTATGTTTGATTATTTGTTGTTCCTGAATGTATATGTGATTAGGTAGCTCACATTATCTTTATTTCTTTATCTATAAATAATAAAACTTGACTTGATGATTTTTTGTGACTAATTCACCCCTCCCTTGGACCCCCCACCCCCACCCCTGGATAGCACCCCCACCCCTTGGACACCCCCCACCCCACCCTCTGGACTCCCCTTACCCCCAAGGACACCCCCCCCACCACCCTAGACACCCCCTACCCCCTTGGACACCCCCCCCCCAACCCCCTAGACACCCCCAACCCCCATGGACCCCCCCCCCCCACCCCCCCAACCCCCTTGGACACCCCCCCCAACCCCCTACGGAGTATACATTGGGATCCACCCCCATGGACCCCCCCCCACCATCTCTGGACACCACCCCACCCCCTGGAAACCACCCCACCCCTTGCACACCCCCACTCCCATGGACACCCCCCCCCCACCAACCAGGACATCCCCACCCCCTAAACACCCCCTACCCCCTTGGACACCCCCCCCCCCCCCCCGAACCCCATGGACACACTCTACCCCCATAAACAGCCCCCCCCCCACCCCTCACCACTCTAGACACCACCCCCACCCCCCTGGACACCCCCACCCCCATGGACAGCCCCCCCACCCCTGGACACCCCCACCCCCCCCCCCCCTCTAGACACCCCCTACCCCCTTAGATAGCCCCCACCCCCACTAGACACCACCCAACCACTTGGACACCCCCCCACCCACCCTCCTTGGACACCCTCACCCCCATGGACAGTCCCCCCCCCCACCCACTAGACACCCCCACCCCCTTGGACACCCCCACCCCCCTGGACACCCCCACCCCCTGGACACCCCCACCCCCACCCCTTGGACAGCCCCCATCCCCCCTGGACACCACCCCACCACCTGGACACCCCCCCCCACCACCACCACCACCACCACCCCCAGACACCCCCACCCCCATGGACAGCCCACCCTAGACACCCCCTCCCCACCCACCCCCCCCCCCCACTAGACAACCCCCTGGACACCCCCCCCCCCCCCACCCCCATGGGCATCCCCCATCCCCCTAGAGACCCCCCACCCCCTTGGACACCCCCCACCCCCTAGACACCCCCTACCCCCTTAGACAGCCCCCCAACCCCTTGGACACCACCCCCCCCCCCCCCCATACGCCCCCTACCCCCTTGGACAGCCCCCCAACCCCCTGGACAGCCCCTCCACCCCCCCCCCCCTCTGGACACCACCCCACCACCTTGACACCCCCACCCCCATGAAAATCCCCCCCACCCCCTGGACACCTCCCCCCCCCCACCCCCTAGACACCCCCTACCCCCTTGGACACTCCCCCCCCCCAATCCTAGACACCCACCCACCCCCCTGGACACCACCCCACCACTTGGACACCCCCACCCCACCTGGACACCCCCACCCCATGGACACCCCCCCCCCACCCCCTGGACACCCCCCACCCCCTTGGAAAGCCCCCACAACCCCCTAGACACCCCACCCCCTAGACACCCCCACCCCCATGTACACCCCCCCCCCCCCACCCCCTGGACACCCCCACCCCCTGGACACCCCCTTACCCCCTTGGACATCCCCCAACCCCCTGGACACCCCCCCCCACCCACCCACCCTCCCTAGACACCACCCCACCACATGGACATCCCCCACCACCTACCCTAGACACCCCCACCCACATGGACAGCCCCCCAACCCCCTGGACACCCCCCACCCCCTTGGACACCCCCCACCCCCCTCGTCACCCTCTACCCCCTTATACACCCCCCCCCCCAACCCCTTGGACACCACCCCACCCCCTAGACACCCCCCCCCGACACCCCCTACCCCCTTAGACAGCTCCCCCCAACCCCTTAGATAGCCCCACCACACCCCTTAGACAGCCCCCCCAACACGTTTCTCATTATGATAGTATTTGCGACATCACTCCATTAAGCGTCATTGTTATGTATAACCAATCAACCTAAACCATACACTAATATTTATTATCGTTGAGTAAAGTTTTTAACCTCAAGGTACAACCCAAGAAATTTCATTCCCTTTGATTTATTTATGTACAACCACAAAGTTATTGGCTTTTGAATAGAGGCATAATCAATTACTCCATTTAGTGAGAAAGAATAATCGTGGGTGAAAAAACTTTTAATAGATGTATAATCATGAACTTACTTTATTGATAAACACAACTAAAGTTTTGATGTTTTGTGATGGATTCTTAGCGATGGAATTCCATCGCAAATAGTCATTTGCGATGGGATTTTGTCGCTAATATTCCATCGTAAAAAACAGTGTTGCAAATGTGATTAATTGTGACTATCTGTCACAAATAACTGTCATAATTTTTAAAAAAACAATTATGACGGACTTATATTTCATCGCAAATAGTAAATTTAAAACAAATTAAAGAAAAATTAAAAAAAAATTAAAAAATTTAAAATTAATTAAAAAAGTAAAAATATATATATATATATTTAAAATTAATTCAAATATTAAAAAAATTAAAATTAATTAAAAAGACTTAAAAAATAAATTTAATTTAAATTAATTAAAATAAAATAAAATATTAAAAATAATTAAAAAAATTAAGATTAATTAAAATAATTAAATAATTAAATATATTTAAAAATAATTAAAAGATTAAAAATCAATTAAAAAAAGTTAAAACATTAAAAATACAAAAAATAATAATTAAAAAGTTATAAATATTTAAAATACATTAATTTTCTTAAAAAATATAAAAAATAATTAAAAAAATGGAAAATAATTAAAAAATTCAAAAATAATTAATAATTAAAAAATTTACAAATCATTTAAAATAATTAAAAATAATTAAAAAATAACATATGCTTTAAAATATTTATACATACTTAAAAATATTGGAAAATTATAAATAAAATAAAAACATTTAATAAAATAAAAAATAATTAAAAATATTAAAAAACTACAACGAATTACAGAATTTACAATTTTAGGGTCGAAATATAGATGTAGATACTCAATTAAAGGAGGGGTTAATTTTATATTTAAAAAATTACTTTCTTAACATTAAGAAAACTTTTTTAACAATGTTAAACAAATAAGATTCAAAAACCCTCTATTATCTTTAACAAAGATTAATCAGAAGGGACTAGGACCAATTACAAAGATATGTAAGGAAATAATCACATAGGTATACTTAAATAAGATTCTACCTTAAAGATTATAGAATCTTATATCAGAGTTATGAAAAATAAAAAAGTATAAAAAACATTTTCTTATTGTTACAGATGAGTGTAACAAAGTTACACTTCCTATTTATAACAAAGTATAGTGGAATATTAAAGTATAATTAACAAGGTACAAGTATTTTAACCCAAAGAGCAGGATATCCAAAACACCTTGGATAAAGGTCCCTCGATTTATACTTTCAAGAAACTCTATCCTACCCACACAAGGGTAAAACCTCGATACAAATATTGGAATCACTGTTTTTCTTTCTATCCTTGAAATCCCTCAATTAAACAGGTAATCATCACCTTTGTCTTCCTTAAGGAAACCCTCGATCTGTAAGGTGATTGGAACCTCTGTCTTCATATCCCTAGAATCCCTCGATCGTAGTCAGTAATAATCGGAATCGCAAAAACTGTAACAAAGCTTGTTGAACAAGATGTTCACAACTTAAATTATTTAGGTATTTTGTATACATCAATCTGGAAGAGCTCTCCTAGAGTGTAAGTTTGTCCAAGATAATTTCATAGCAGTAGCACTAAGCTCATTTAAATGGATGGTTATTTATAAGAGAGATCTCCAATGGTCACAATCTCCTATAACAGCCATATTTTTCCAAAAATCTCAGAGGTACTTAGATAGGTGACACTCGAACAGTTATTTTTTAACTAAAACAATGACATTGTTTAAATAATAAAAACTATCATAAGAAACATTATATTTATCAATAATGTGTAAGAATAAATGTGTAAGAAACATTACATTAAGAAAATATAGTAACTCTAAGAAATTTATTAAAATAGATCATAAGATAGTTAAGAATCAGATCTAGAAAAAACAAGAATCATAACTTGGAAACACAGAAACCGAATTTGTATTTTTATGTGAATAGGAGTTTAAGAAATTTAGCGGATCCAAAATTTTGATTAATTCAAAATTTAAAAAACATAGTGAATCCAAAATTTTGAGCAATTCGTAATTGAAGAAACACAATAGATCCAAAATTTTGAGTGATTTTTAATTTAATAAACTGTGAATCGAAGTCAAAAAACTAGGTGATTTAGAGTCTAAGGAAATGAATCAGATTCCATTTTCTAGATGATTCAGAATCTCAGGAAATGAATCGGATTCTATTTTTTAGACAATTTTGAATCTAGTAAATGCATCGGATTCCATTATCTGGATGATTCTAAATCTAATTAAATGTGAATTTGTAAGATTCTGATAATTTTTAGGATCTATAGAAAGTGTAAGATCTTTGAGAAATTCTAGCGATAATTAGATCTTAAGGACAGGATGGTCAGACTTAGCTGGAAAACTATATGTAAGATGATGAAAAGTAAGATTATGATTTTAGAATTCCTTTCATATAAACTTCCTTAAAGATATAAGTTATTATTAAGGAATTTCTTTTATGTTTTCCAAAACATAAAGGCAGAGAAAAAGTTATAAGATAAATTTTGACTCAACAATATCCCCCTTTTTTGAAAGCACAAACAACCTTTTAGAAAAAGAATATTTAAACCGAAATTTATTTATATTGAACTATAAATAAATACTTATCTCCCCTGAGTGTAATATTTAAAGTGAATATGACTAACACCACCTTAGGTTATGAAAATCCCATAAGGATCGTATTCTTGACTTTGTGAATTTGTCTTCCTTTCTTAAGGAAATAACTCTCCCTTGCTTAAGGGTTTCTTCTTTAAGAAATCTCCCATACTTAAGGATATCTTCATTAAATGTTCTCCCCCCTACTTATACATTCCTATTCTTATATTAATATTATTTTTATAAAATCTTCTCCCCTTTTTGATTTTCAAAAATAAATGGAGAGAAGTATAACGTACCGGAAAAATTTAGAAAACATAAAATAAAAAACAATTGATACAAACACTTTATATTGAAAAAGATTTTATAGAAAAAAACATTGGTTTTACAAGAAAATTCATTGTTTCTTCAGCATTATTTTCTTGAGGGTGGCCTTTAACTTCTTGAAACCCTTGTGATCATCTAAAAACTTTGCTAGCAGCTCTTCCTGATCTTTATTCTTCCTTTCAAGTATCTGAATCATCTCTTCTTGACTTTGAAATTTTTTTTCCTAAGACTTAAGTTTCTCATCATGAGACTTAAGTTTCTCAACCGAATAATTTTTCTGAGACTTTATAAATTTCACTTATTCTACAAGCAATTTGAGTTTCCCATTAAGATCTCTATCTTCTTAATACCAAAATTTTTTCTCTTTATTCATCTTTTCTACAAAAATGTTTGAAATATTCTTAAGGATTTCCTTAGATTCACTAAAGGTTCCCTTGACTATCTCGAATAAATCATCAAACATATTAAGATCATTTTCAAAACTCTTTGACCACTTTGTTGTATCATTTAAAGAATTCCTATGGGATTCCTAATTCAGTAAGAAGGATTTGAAATCTACTTCAAAATTGATTAGATTTTCTATAAAAAGGGTTAAGGATTTGGACTTCTAGTTCAAAGATTCTGGTATAAGTTAGCATCTAGATTCAATGTTAGGAAAGTATGGTATTGATTTAACTAACTTATTCAATGATTGGGTAACAAAGTCTTATCCTATATAGGATGAAGATCTCTATGATTCCGAAGTATCTTTCTTAGATGTTCCAACATCAACTTCTTTCCCTTTTCCTTTCTTAGATTCTGATTTTTCAACTTCTTATAGATCTTTCCTTTGACCAGCGAGCTAAAAAATATAGTCATCATCATCCTCTTCATCATATTCCTCACTATTGGCACCATATTGGCCTCCATTACCTTCTTTCTCAATATTTTCTTCATCAACATTTTCATCTTCATCATTATCATTTTCACCATCATAAATTTGATAAACTTTAGTATCCTCAACATTTTTCTTCTTACTATTTTATTTTTGAGAATAATTTTCGTCAGATTAAAGCTTTGTGGAGGAGGATAATATGGTTCTTATGGATAGATTTTCGAACTCACTCTACCTTTGAGTTTCCTGAATCTATTGAATTTCATCCTCTCTTTCTTTCTCTGAGGTGCTTTATTCTTCTTCATCTTTTTGGGACTTTTCTTAAAATGGAATAAATAAACTCACGACTTCTTTTCCTTCTACTATAGGATGAGTAACTATATCTAATGCTTGATACTAATGAGGAATTTCAGGTTATTATAAGAAAACTTTTGAAACTTTTATTTTGGAAGAGGAAGTTTCTGAATCTTTCAAAAGATCTTGGAAAATCTCAGCTTCCATTAACCTTTTCTTGAGTTTCTTTTCTTTTAGCTATTTTTCAAGTTCTTTAGCTGCCTGGATTTTCAAGGCTTTTGCTTCATCCATTTCTATCCCTATTACTGGATCTCCTTTATTTTCTCTTTCATCTTTCTCCATCTTTCTAAAACTTTATCAAAATAAGTTTTTTGCTTTTTGGACTTTGGGGGAACCGGGGTAGGAGTTTTTTAGGTTCTGGTTCTTTCCTTTTCTTAAGCTCAACTAATTGTTTCTTAGAGCTCTCTCTAACTTCCTTTGACTTTCCAAAAAGTTTGAAAATCTCAATGGTCTTTTCACTTAAGGATAAATTCATTCTCTTAAGTGTATCATCACTTAGAAGAAGTATCTTGAGCATTTTTTTCTTGTACATGATAGGATATTTACATAAGTTTAGACAGTTTATAATAAGATTAGAAAGAATCATTGGAAACATCAAGATCTATGACTTAATAGATCCATCTTTAATCATCCTGATTGTAAGAAAGAGAAATTATACCATATTTATCTTACTTAGATTTACTAGGAAATCCAACATGAAAATATTTTTTATCTTTAGTGCATCCTTATCTCCCTTTTTTAGAATTAACAGACCTTGCATCCATAAGGCTACCATCCTGAAGTTTGTTGATAGATGAAAAATCTTGGGAGTCTTTATTCCTTTATGGACTAGACACTCAATAGCCTTAATCCTATCAAAAGATCCTTTTGAATTTGGAAATTTGTGAGAGTAATAGTATTATTGACCTTTAAATGGTATCTCGAGAACATTTACATCTTTCTTTAAAGATAAAGAATAAGTTTTCCTATTTATTTTTAATTGAAAATTGTCTTTTCCTCCTTCATTATAAAACTCAACTGAATCATAAACCTCTATTACTAGATCTAAAAACACTGGATCTTGTTCACCCTTGTTCTTAGCAACACAAATACACTCCCATTCTTATAATTTGATGATTTTCTTTATCAAAGAATCATATCTATGATAGAAGATCTGATCGAATAACATCTCCATGAAGATTTCCCAATCATTATACTATTTGTTTGCTGGAATTGAAGTTTGAGAATAGATTACCAAAGATCTTCAGAACTATAAGAAGAATGATGAAAAAACAGAATGTAGAATTTGAATCTAGGTAGAGTCTTGGTAAGAAGGTTGTGGAAAATTATGTGGGATGTGAAGGAGTCTCCCTGTTAAATAGTCCTTGAGGAAACAGTTCAAATTCTCAGGTTGATCTAACAGTTGAGATTTTACTGATCTGGTCTGATGGTTGATATTTATGCCAAATAAAATTTTAAAGGTTCTGATATTTTGAGGTTTTAAGGAAAAAATATCATATTTAAGGAAATTATCCAATAAACATTTTCTTAAAAACAAGATAGAAATACCAACATATAGAAATTAAAGATAAGAAATAATCAGTAAGAAAATGTACCTTGTGGAGTTATTGGGGTATTTTTTTGAATTGGTAAGATCCTTCTTGGAGATCTTAGGTTCTGAAAAGTTTTATTAGGGAAAGGAAAAAAATATTTGGTTCTGAAGATATTTGATAGGTTCCAAAAAACAAAATTTTAAGGAAAAAAAATTTAGTTCCAAAAAATAAATTTTTAAGAAAAATTTATTAGGTTTTGAAAAATATTTTTAAGAAAATCAAATGTATTCCCCCTACGAAAAGGATTATCTTAATGTTAGGATATGGTTTGAACAAAAAATAGATATGAATTATTACCTTATAGTTATCATTCTTAACATTTGTTTAATATATTAAAATCAATCAGAAGGTAACGGTTTTGTAAATATATCAGTAAGTTCTTCTTGAATTCTGATGAATTATATAATAGTATCTTCTTCAAGTGTGTGATCCCTAAGAAAGTGATGTCTAATATCTATTTTCTTTGCATGAGAGTGATGTGCAAGGTTTTTACTTAGGGAAATAGAACTAGTTCTATCACATAGTATCTGCTTTTTTTTAAAACTCATGCCATAATCTGTGAGTATGTGTTTCATCCATAACACTTGAGCACAACAACTTCTAGCTACTACATATTATGCTTCAGTAGTGGAAATTGATAAAGAATGTTGTTTCTCGCATGACCAATAAATTAATGATTCTCCTAAGAAATGACATGTTACAAATGTACTATTTATATCCATTCTACATCCACTAAAATCAACATCCAAAAAACTATTTAAGATAAAATAATTTCCAGAAGAATAGAAAAGTACTAAATCTATAGTTCCCTTTAAATTGTGAAAAATTCTTTTCACTAATTTTAAATGAGATTCCTTAGTATTTTATTGGTATATTTCATATAAGCATACTAAAAACATTAATTCTAAATGACTAGCTGTTAAGTATAGTAGACTTCCTATCATACCTCTAAAATATGTTTGATCTACTAGTTTCCTATATTCATCAATATTAAGAATTTTTAAGGTACCGATTAGAGTACTAATACTCTTAGGGTTGCCATATCCATAATTTTTAAGAATATATTTAATATAATTATGTCGAGATATATATGTTCCTTATGGTTTTTGATAAATTTGAAAACCAAAGAAAAATGTTAACTCACTCATCATACTCATCACAAACTCAGATATCAAAAGATTCACAAAGGAATCAGTTAAATATTTCTGAGTGGAACCAAATATGATTTCATCAACATATATTTAAAAAATCAAAATATTTTTGTTTTCTCTCTTTATAAGAAGTGTTGGATATGCGGTTCCCTTAACATAGTTTTTTTGTAACAAAAATCTTGTAAGTATATCATACTAGGCTCCAGGGGCTTGTTTAAGGACATATAAAGCTTTGATAAGTTTAAAAACATGTTCAGGATGTTTTGTGTCTTCAAAACCAGGAGGTTGTTCAACATAAACTTCCTCTTGTACATATCTATTAAGAAAAGCACACATTACATCCATTTCAAAAAGTCCGAAGTTAAATAATGTTGAAAAGGCTAATAGAATTCAGATAGATTAAATTCTAGCTACTGGAGTGTAGGTTTCTTCATAGTATACTCCCTCTTGTGGATTATAGACTTTAGCAACAGATCTTGCTTTATTTCTAAGGATGATTCCATTTTAATCACATTTTTTTACAAAGACCCATTTTACTCCAATTATAGAGGTTGCTTTAGATCTTTTAACCAAGGTCCAGACTTTATTCCTTTTGAATTCATTTAGCTCATCTTGCATTTATTTTATCCAATATTCATCACCTAAATCCTCATCATGACTTTTCTGTTCTATTTGGGAAAGAAAATATAGATATTATACTTCATTTATTAAGGAATTTATAGTCATTATAGGTTTATTAACATCACCAATGATGTTATCACTGGGATAATTCTTAAGAAACAACTTATTTGGGTTTTATAAAACCTGTTCATCAATATAGGGTAGAAAATATTCTAGGGTGAATACTTTAGAAATATTTTCTTTAGTATTATCCTAGTTAGAAGAATCTTCCATAAATGGTTGATAATTAGTTTTGAAAACACATCAAAAGATATAGGTTAAGGTTGTTTAAAAATTAATGGACCAGTTTCATCGAATTTAACATGTACTATTTCCTCAACAGTACAATAATTTTTGTTAAAAACTATATAATCCTTAGAAGTAGTGGAATAACCTAAGAAAATTCCTTCATCATATTTGGGTGTGAATTTATGTAAGTAATCTTTTGTATTAAGTGTATAAACATTCTCATGCCTATGGACAGAAAGAATAAATTCATCCTTGGAATTGTGTACTAAGAATTTATCATTCCAAAAATTCACAAGGTAGCCTTCATCACATAATAGGATTATGATTATAAGGTTATGTTTAAGACATTTAGAAAACAAAAAAATCGAAATCAAATCTTTTACAAGAAAAAAAATGTTACATATACCAACAATTTCTCCTTGAGTATTGTTGCTGAAAATTACTCTTCCTCCTTTCATATTAACAATCTTTTCAAAGAAGTTTCTGTTACCAGTCATGTGTCGGGAACATCCACTGTTCATGTACCATATGTTGTTGTTGGTCCTTCCTTGGTTTTCCTAAAAATAAGAGTTAGAGTTTTGGAATCCAAACTTATTTGGATCTGGAATTATTTGCAATAAAAATATTAGGTATCCACATTTTCTTATAAAAATAAGATTTATAGAAACCTAAGGATTTTGTTTTATTTAAGGAACAGGTTTTTCCCTAGTGTCCACCACTTTGAAACTTGGTAAAGAATAGGGAACTCCTAGGAATAAAATATTTGTGGATAAAAATAGTTTTGGGATGAGAGTATCCAATTCCAAAACAATTATTTAGAGGTCTTAGTTGTGAATACATTTTGTCAAATCTTTTCTTTCCATGTGTGAATTTTGACAAACAATTCTTAAGAGAAAATATTACATATTTTAGTTTAATGACTAAATTCTTATCCTCATTAGAATTAGTTTTATAACTAGATTCTAATTATAAAACATTTTTCTTTGAAATGGATTTTTCAAGGTCCTAAAAAATCTTATCCTTCTTATAATTAACTTCCTTAAGGTTTTTAGAAATATAAACATTTTCTAAACATTTTTCATCAAGATATTTTGAAAGATATGATTCTTATTTAGTTAAAACATATATTCTAGAGTTTTCCTTATCAAGTTTCTTCTTGATCTTACAGTTTTTACTTTCAAGTAACTTAGAAAATCTAGATACTTATTAAAAAGAAGGTAAAGAATTATCTTCTACTGAACAATATTCTTCATCTGAAGATATAGAAAAATTTTCATCAGGATAATTTTCATTTAAATACATGTTTGTTAAGGATTCATCTTTGTGTACCTTAGCCATAAAGCATTTATAATCATGAGGAATTCTAGAAAGAATTACAATGTTCTTCTATCCATATGATTTAATGTCTAAGGATTCTTCAAATTAATCTCCACTGCTAGCAGTCCAAGTATAATTTTTCTTTAGGACTTTATTTCCCTTGGACTTGTAATACTTATTTTGATTTCCCTCAGAATGTATTTCTTTTCTTTCTGTTCTTTTAATAATAGGAAAATCTGGTTGGATATGTCCAGATTTCTTGCATTCATAAAAGGTTACTTCAAGATATTTCTTATCCTTTCTTTACTTATTTTTGTATCTGCATTGGAAATCTTTCTTTCCTGTAATCTTGTTTATTATTCAAGAAAGATTGGCTAACTAATTATCAAGTTGATCATATTTACATAATTCTATTTGAACGAAAACGTTTTTGGTCTTTCTAGAATTTACAACTTTCTCTGGAGTTTTATATTTCATAGGATTTTAGGTATTTTTAAAAGAAACACACCCATTTCCATTATTTTTCTTAGAATTCTCATCATCTCTCTTCATTTTATTCTCATGTTGTAGAAGATTCCCAAATAACTCATTGAGGTTAATTTGAGAAACATTATTATTCTCTTTAATTGTGGTTCTTTTAGATTCCCACTCATTGGGAATGATATCAATGATCTTTTCAATAAGTATTTCATCATCTAAAAATTTCTCACCCATTGACTATAGGATATTGACAATTTTCATAAACCTCTATTGGACTTTACATATGGGTTCTCCATAAAGAAAAACAAATCCATGGTAGTCAACTCTTAGCATATCTCTTGTTGTTTCTATAACTTTTGAGGTGTCAAAATATGTAACTTCAAGTTTCTTCCAAATACTATTAGTAGCTTCACAAGATGAAATTTTTCTATAGATATTCTTGGTCATATAACACAACAAAGTATTGTTTACCTTATAGTTAAGATGATAATATTGATTTTCTTGATTGGTGAAGGTTCTGACTTCCTTGTCAGGATTCTTGTATTCTCTAGTAAGAATTACAAAATTGTATACACCACTGTTAATAACAAATGTATTCATTTGGTCTCTCCAATATTCATAATCATTACCATCAAAAATAGGTGGTCTAGTCAGATTGAGATTATCAATAGATCCGACGTTGATTCCTATCATCTTTAAAAAAAAATCCACTCCACACATTAGTGTCGTAAGTAGTTATAAACAAACAGTTTATAAGAAAAAAAACTTTCTTAAAGAATTGAGGAAAGTATAAGAAACAGTTTCCTTAAATATTAACAAAAGGTGTAAGAAACACAGAGGCTAAGATAAAGATACCAAGTTAGGTATCAGTAATTAATAAATCGGGTTTTGATACCAAATATGAGTATCAATAATCAAAATACCTTCTCTGAAACCAATTGTAGGATCTAAATATAGATGTAGATACTAAATTACAAGAGGGGTGAATTATAGGTTTAAAAACTTACATTCTTAACTTTAAGAAAACTTTGTTTAACAAAGTTAAACAAATAAGATTCACAAACCCTCTATTATCTTTAAGAAAGATTAATTGAAAGGGGCAAGGTCCAATTGCAAAGATATGTAAGGAAATAAGCACATAAGTATAATTAAGTAAGATTTTACCTTAAAGAATATAGAATCTTATATCAGAGTTATGAAAAATAATAAAGTATAAGAAACAATTTATTATTTTTGGATATGAGAAAGTGTAAGAAAGGTACACTTCCTATTTATAACAAAGTATAGTGGAATATTAAATTACCAGTAACAAAGTACAATTCTTTTAACCCAAAGAGCATGGTATCCAAAACACCTTGGATAATGGTCCCCTGATTTATACTTTCAAGAATGTCTGTCTTACTTATACCAAGCTAAAACCTTGATACGAAGATCAGAATCAGCCTCTATCTTACTATCCCTACAAGCCCTCGATTAAATAGGTAATTGGCACCTTTTTCTTCCTTAAGGAAGCCCTCGATCTGTAAGGTGATCAGCGTCTTTGTCTTCCTATCCTCGGAATCCCTCAATCGTAGTTAGCAAAAATTGAAATTGCACAAAGTGTAATAAAGCTTGTAGAAGAACTTTAAGTATGTTGAAAATGATGTTCACAACTTAAATTCTTTAGGACTTTTAGACACTGTAATTTGGAAGAACTCTCGCAGAATGTAAGTTCGTCCAGGATAATTTCACAGCAGCAGCACTGAGCTCATTCAAATGGATAGGTATTTATAGGCGAGATCTCCAACAGTCACAATCTCCTCCAACAGTCATAATTTTCCTGAAATCTCGGAGGGACATGGACAAGTGTCACTTAAACGGTTATTTTTTAACTGAAACAACAACACTGTTTAGATAATAAAAATTGTCACAAGAAATGTTATCTTTATCAATATTGTGTAAGAATCTATGTGTAAGAAATATTACATTAAGGAAATACAGTTACTTTAAGAAAGTTATGAAAAAAGATCAAAAGATAGTTAAGAATCGAATCTGGAAAAAAATGAGAATCAAAACTGAGAAACACAGGAAATTAGATTCATATTTCTGTGTGAATCGGAGTTTAAGAAATAGAGTGGAACAAAAATTTTGAGTGATTCAGAATTTAAGAAACACAGCGGATTCTAAATTTTGAGCGATTCAGAATTTAAGAAACTGTGAATCGGAGTCGAAAAACTAGGCGATTTGTAGTCTAAGGAAATGAATTTGATTCCATTTTCTGGACGATTCGGAATCTAAGGAAATAAATCAGATTCCATTTTATGGATGATTTGGAATCTAAGGAAATGCATCAAATTCCATTTTCTGGATGATTCTAAATCTAAGGAAATGTGAATTTGTAAGATTCTGAGAAAGTGTAGGATCCAGAGAAAGTGTAAGATCTTTGATAAATTCTAATGGTAATTAGATCTTAACGAAAGGATGGTCAGACTTAGCTGGAAAACAATATGTAAGATGATGAAAAGTAAGATTAAGATTTTAGAAGTTCTTACATATAAACTTCCTTAAAGATAGAAGGTACTATTAAGGAAATGTGTTTGTGATTTCCAAAACATAAAGGTAGTTAAAAAGTTATAAGAAAACTTTTGACTCAATAATAAATAATTAAAAATTTTAATAAAGTACAAATCATTAAAAATATCAAAAAAATTACAAATAATTAAAAAATTTATAAATAATTAAAAATTCTAATAAAGTACAAATCATTAAAAATATAAAAAAATTCAAAAAAATTAAAAATTAAAAAATAATTAAACAATTTACAAATAATTAAAAAATTCAATAAAGCACAAATCATAAAAAAATATCAAAAAAATAATAAAAAATTAAAAATTTTACAAATAACAAAAAAAATAATAAACTAAAAATCATTAAAAATATCAAAAAAATTAAAAAATTAAAAATTTACAAATCATTAAAAATATAAAAAAATTATAAAAAATGAAAAAGCATTATAAATAATTAAAAATGATTAAAAAATTTAAAATAGTTAAAAATAAGGAAAAAAATTCACATATATTTTAAAATATTTATACATATTTAAAAATATTAGAAAATAAAAAAAATAAAAACATTTAATAAAAATTAAAAAAATTAAAATAATTAACATAATTACAAATAATTACAAAATTTACAAATAATTAAAAATTTAATAAAATTAAAATTCATTCAAAATATCACAATGATTAAAAATAATTAAAAAATTACAAATCAATAAAAAAATTAAAAAAATTAAAATAATTGAAAAAAATAAAAAATAAAAAATTATAGTAATTTAATATAAATTAATAAAATATATTATAAATTACTATAAAGGTGTAAATCGTAGAATTTTCAATTTTTAAGCCATTGTAATAACGAATTTGGGTCCATCATATCTAATTGACAATCAAATTTGTTATTTCTCATGACCTGAAAGTTGATGGACCATTTCATTTTCACTTTTCTAATAATTTATAATAACTTATATATACACACACACATACAAGTATAAAAAATAAATAGGGAATAATATACATGGTGAATTAAAGCTATATCTTTAAAATGCTCAACCTATGGTTCGCCAAAAAATAAATCATGAAATAAAATTCTTAACCTAGGTTTTTCCAAAAATAGAGAATAAAAAATCTGCATCAATCCTAAATACTACTAACCCTAAACACCAAACAATTACAAACAACCATAATATTTCAATAATCTTCACATTTAAAATAATAATATAAAATAATAAACTTCTAACAATCCTAAACACCAAAAAATATTATATTAAATCTAAAGATCAAATAATGAGAAAAATACCTAAAATCAAATTAAGACAACTAGTTTAGAACCAGAACAACCAAATATGGAATAATAAATTTAGATTAACCCTAAATATCAAATAAATTATAAAAATCGGTCAAATTTATAAGTCTGGGTTTTCACCAAAATAGTATTTACAACAATGAACCAGAATACACAAAAATAATGATAAGGGGAGAAGCGGAGTCTGTACCTAAAAGATCTAAGCTGAAATCAGCAAGAGAATAGAAGAAACAAGCATGTTTGGAGTTTCACTAAGCTAGGAGACCTAAGGAAGCACTACGTCGCGGTTGTGCGGGAGAGGGAAGGGTCGAGCAGTAGTGTGTTGCGACGGCACGGCAGAGCGGTGCGGTGGAGCAGTGAGGCAGCACGGTGTGTGGTGTGGAGGAGGGGAGGAGTCATGGTGGTTGTGCTGGAGAGGAGGAGGAAGGGGTCGCATAGGTTAAATGACTTTATTATTTGCGATGGAATTAATTCGGTTGCAAATACTTCCAAGCCAATGAGTATTTGTGATAGAATTCGTAGTCCATTGAAAATGAGTTTGGCGATGAGCGGCGGGAGTTCCCGCCAAAACTATTTATGATGAACAATTTCATCCGTCACAATTAGTGATTATTTGCAATGAAATAATTGTTCCATTAAAAAGAGTCTGAGTTCATGGACTATTTATGATGGGTTACTTGTCTGTCGCAAATATTACGTCCCAAATAATCAAATTTCTAGTAGTGAAAGAATAAAAATAATCTTTGAATATATTTATAAGCAAATCATTTTCTAAAGATACTATATTTTCAAGGTAGTAATACCTTGGGGTATGGAAGGATATAATGGAACCGGTTTGGGGTAAACCAACCATTGTTCCTTATGCACTACTACAAAATGGGGAAAGGGAAGCGCCTTGCTTTAGCAGTGCTAAGCAGAAAGTGCTGATAAAGGGGGGGTTTTATCAACGCTAGCAAAAAGTGCTAATAAATGTCTCATTTATCAGTGCTAAGAAAAGCACTGATAAAGGGTACACATTTATGAGTGCTTTTGTTAGCGCTGATAAAAGTTTTTAAGAATAATTTATATACAATTATTATTTTTATATTCAAAAACAATGTTTATTTGTATACATTAAATAAAAAATGCATGATTATAATTAATATATATTTCTTAATAATTCAAATATATATATATAATGTTTTAAAAAAAGCATTTCTAAGATTATAATTAAATACATACATATATATATATATATATAATTAAATAATTATAAGATTATAATAAATTTCATTAAATAATAAATATATTTATTTGATTTATTTGATTTATTTGATTTATAAGATTAATTAGATTTATTAATTAGATTTATTATCTTTTTTATATTTTTTATATTTTTTATATTTTTTATATTTTTTATATTTAATATTTTTATTTTATTTTATTTTATTTATAATTAATATATATAAATACTTTTAAATATATATATTTCTATTATAATTATTAAATATATGTGTGTTTCTAATGAATTTGATCAATAAATATATTGATCTTGCGTGCATAGATGTTATGTATCATCATGAATGTTCATCTATACATTAAACCCTTCTTATTATTCATATTGTCCATTGATCGCTCGTTTTTTATTATGTATATTTTACAAGGTGTATATGATTAATTTATATTACCCATATATACTATATTATGTTCTCAATACTTATAAAATTACATTAAATGTATTTAAATAATAAATTTATTTATTATATTTATAATTATTAAATTTTAATTATATATAAATACTTTTTAAATATATTTATTTGTATTATAACTATATATATATATTTATTTATTTAAATAGTTATAAAATTACAATAAATACAAATATTATAATTTTATAAATATATATATATATAATTATTAAATTAAAGTAAATATATTTATTATACTACTTATAAAGTTATAAATATATAATTAAAAAAATATATTTATAAATATATACAAGTATTTATAATTATAATTCCCAAATAAATATAGATATATTTAAATAATTAAAAAATTAAAATAAATATATTTATTATATTTATTTATATACAAATATCTATAAATAATTACATATAGTTATAAATATAATTCTAAATAAATGTAGATATATTTAAATAATTAAAAAATTGTAATAAATATATTAATTATATATATTTATAAAATTATAAATATATTTGTTGTAATTTTATATTTATTTATATATTTATTTATTTATTTATTTATAATTACAACTATAAACAATTTATTTATTATAATATTTAATTACAAATAAATATATATTTATTTATTAGTTATAAATATAAATAAATATTTATTTATTTAAATACTTATTAATTCATAAAAAATAGATTTATTATTTTCTTATATAATGTTATATATCATTAAATAAATGTGTTTGTAAAGATATCTACAAATATATAGAAATATTGATAAATAAATACAAATATTTATATTTATAGATATAAATAAATACATATATATTTAAATAATTATAAAATTATAATAAATATATTTAATATATGTTAATAAAATTATAAATATTAGAGATATTAATTTGTTATAATTTTATAATTATATATATATATATATTCATTTAAAATTATAATTATAAATAAATATATATTCATATAAATAATTATAAAATTAAAAGAAATATTTTTATTATAAATGTTTCTAAGATTATAAATACAATAAGTATATTTCATATAGTTTTATAATTATATAAATTATAATTATATATATATATAGTTATAATTATAAATAAATAAATCTATATTTATCATATATATAATTTTATAAATATATATAATAAAATAAATAAATTATTAATATTATATCTTTATCAGTGCTTTTTTAACGCTAATAAAGAACTATCTTTAGCTGCGCTAAAAAACGCTGATAAAAGATGTATTTAAGAACGCTATATTTTTAGAGACGATAAAGACATCCTTTATGAGTATTTTTTTATCGTAGATAAAGGTCCGTCTTTATCAGCGCTAAAAAAGCGCTGATAAAGTCATGTTTTATCAGCGCTTTCTATTTTAGCGCTGATAAAACATTCTTTTATCATCACTTTTGATCTAGTGCTGATAAAATTTTCACCAGGTTTCATAAAGAAACCCTAACTTTCTCCTCCTTCATCGCACCCCTCAAACTATCGCAGAAGTCGATCCCTGTCGTCGTTGCTTCCTCCTCCTCCTCCTCCTCCTCCTCCACTATCGTGAATCCCTCTGCCGTGAACCCACCTTCCCTGCATGCCTCTACTCCGCCATATGCCTCTCTTCTACCATGTGCCTCTCCTCTATCGTGTTCCTTTCCTCCACTAGAGGAATCTTCCATCGTGCGCCTCTCCTCCGCCATGCGCCTCTCCTCTACCGCAAATCCCTCTACTGTGAACCCACCTTCTCTGCACTCCTCTCCTCTACCACAGACCTCTCCTCCATTGTGCGCGTCTCCTCCGCCACGTGCCTCTCCTCTGTCAGGTGCCTCTCCTCTATCAGGTGCCTCTCCTTTGTTAGAGGACTCCTCCATTGCACTCCTCTCCTCCGTTGTGAATGCACCTCTACTGCACTTTGAACAACACCTCTGGGGTGAGTTTTCTCCTCTTTCTCTTTGTTTGATGGTGATGTTGTGAATTGTATAGGCTAAACACCCTGCTGAAAATCATGGTTGTTGGTGGTCCTTATTTACGTAATAAATTAATTTCATTTTTGTTGGTTTTTTAAAAGAAATTGGTTATATTTCTCATGTGCATTGTGTTAGTGTTCCTTGAGAATGTTTTATGCCTTATGTGATAGGTGATAATTGTTTTTTCAAAAGATATTTAAAGATAAAAATGTGTTAAAAATGGATTTCTCCAAGGGAAATGGATTTTTAGTATGTGTTGGCTTCCTTGTTGTGTAGCTTAAATGCGTCTTTGAATTGTGAAAGTAATGTGAAGCATGTTATGAAATATTTTTTATGTTAGCATGATTTTAAAAGGGGGATTTGCCTATATTTTTTAATCATTGTTTAAGATCCCAACATGAAGGTGATAATTTGATCTCATCAGTGAGGAATACTCTAAATTTTCCCTTGTTTGGTCTTTATTTTGAGGTAGTTGTAATGAATATGAAGTGACCCACCACTAAGTGATAGTAGGTTCTAGATTGATGGATGATTTTCTCTCCTTTTTATTCTATCCACAACTATATTCGATGTAGACCATATTTTGGAGGGGTTGCATCCTTTGACTATGAAGGAATCATACTCCTTGATCCCTCCCTCTATTACACATCCATCTTTAATTCTCAACGTCATTGAGTCATGTCCTTCTTCCCTCTTGGATCTGGATTCTCTTGGACACACCTTTTAAAAAAATCTAATGCTTTCATCTCATGGTTTCCCATTCTACTGAGCACCTCACTTCTGACTAATTCAAAATCAATGTAACTTTTGAACTCTCTAAGAGTAGCATGGACATTTTCCCCCAAATTTTAAATCCTCCACCATTGAATATCTATCCAAACCTTACCCATTTCAATGGAACCACCACTTTTTTACTAGTGCAATTCCACTAAATATTAGAAAACCACTTCACTAGAGGAAACCCAGTAGTCTTGAACCAAATTATTTCTATCGAGTCTTGATAAAATAATCACCATATATTATGTAACCAAGCTTTAATACCACTTTTTTGGAACTTTTAATAGAATAAGAAAAAGATATGATACCACTAGTTGGATTTGGTACAAATCAACAATCCTAATGTTAAACCCCTAAAACATAAATTAAACCCCCAAAACTTGTACATAATGGAAGAAATTCTAAAACATTCCTGAATTGGAGCAAATCCCAAAACCTTATATACCATAATATAAAAGTAAATATACAGCTAAGTAACTACATCATATCTCCACCTTCTAGTTCCAATAACCTCATGGTTTTGAAAATACCTCCCCTGGAGGAAAATGAGAAATAAAGAATAAACACTTGACATAAATGGAATAAGCACACCAGATGAAATTTATGTTTTTTGGATTAGAATCCTACTTCATAGGGGAATAAATTGATATTTTTATTAAGGGATAAATTTAGTTATAAGGGAAAAATATCTTTTTTTATCCCTACCTATCCAAAGCTACATGAGAAACTTTCTGGACACCCTAGTCAAATAACCTAACAACACATGTAATGAATCCTTCCACCCATAAGAACTGTATGGTAAATCCCCTCAAAAGGTAAAATGATATAATTCAAGTGTGTATCAAATCATATTTTATTCTCAAAATAATTTTATATATAAATATATAAATTGTTATTTTATTACAACTTTAACAAATTATATGAATGAATTACTAACAATTGATATTCGATATTATGAATTGATCGTGGAATTTAGGTTGATGCATCCATCAAAGGTACCAAACCTATATTTTCTATATGAAATTTTCTTTAATAGGTTCTAGAATATTTTGGGAATTAATTTTGTTAACCTCATGAATGATTTTTGGAGAGGTAATAATTCTATTGAGACTTATAATGATACTCTCATCACTTTGATTCTAGAGGTTACTCATACGAGTTCAGTTAAGGATTTTAGAATGAATAGTCTTTATAATGTAATTTATAAATTCTTTTTGAAGATTTTAGAAAATAGACTATAGAAAACCATACCATCTATTAGTTTAGTACCATAATTATTTTCTTATTTTTAATGGAGACATGATGTACTTAAAAAGATCAAAAAGCAACATATTTTCTTCTAGTGATGAGTGACATGGGGAAATTCTTTGTGTGAAAGGAATGACACTTGAGAACTTTTTATTATGTAATGGGTTTGTGCTTATATATTTTCTCAGATTTATTTATAAAGCTTAAGTAACCAATAGTACTTCATGTGAGGGACATATAAATTGTTCTTGGGGTGTACAACCAATTAATCTGTTGTGATCCAATGATCATTGGGATAATGCAGTGTTTGTAGTAAACTGAAACACGAGTGTTTCATGGTTTTGATTGTAGTCACTAACTATGGAACATATCCGTTGAGACTCTAGTATTGTGGTGAAGGGTAATTGATATAATTGGACAATGAAATCATGGATAATGGATATCCAATAGTGGGGATCACAATATCAAATTCTTATTGAAATTATTATTATTACACCAACCTTTGGAATAATGTGATGGAATCATACAACATTGATTGATTTGTGACAAATCGAGGTGTTTTCTATGTATCTTTTATAAATTGACTCTCTCAGGATCTATGTCTTTGTGAAAATGCCTAAGTTTCTCTTTTAAAATGATTCAAGTGTTTTGAAATGTTTCTTAGAGGGTTTTCGCTCATTTTAAATGATTAAGATTGTTGGGTCATGAAGTTTCCATGAATGATTTAAAAAAGGAATTGTGGTTTTTTGAAGGAGTGTTTGGAACTGATTGATTTATTTTATAAAGGGTGTGTTATTTTAAATATGAGTTTGTGTAAATGGTTTGTTTTTTAATGGGATTTAAAGTGTGATTTTTTAAATAGTTTTGAAAAGAAATTTGAACTGTAGTTTTTCCATAATATTTTAAATTTAGATTTTTATAGAATTAGGAAAACCATTACATTATATCAATATTTTGTGTATTTTTTTTATTAAATACTAATATCACCAAATCAAATAGGATGGATATGAATAAAGAATGTATGTATTCCAATCATTTAACAAAAGTGTATAAAGTTGAAGTGAAAGAGTTTATCAATTTTGAAAAAGATCATGCATATGACCCTTCTTAAATCCTTTGTTCATGTTTACATTGTTGTTATTCAACAAAAGTTATTCTAGAGAAGTTGGAAGAATACTTGATCTGTCACAGAATAGATTGATGTTATAAATGTTGGAATACACACAAGGAAAAATATAATGTAGCTAGTGGTTGGGATAACATTGCACTTTATGGATCATCTAATATGATTACAAGTGTGGAAAATTAAGAAGATTGTATCGAGGATGTGATTATAGATGTGAATGATGATAAATATCATATTGAGGAAATGACAAGGATAGTTGAATATGAGCTTCGTGATTGCCCAAAATTGTTTGAGCAGTTAAAGAGTTGTGCAAAGATGCTTTTGTATGGTGGTTACAATAAATATACAGTATTGTTAGTCATACAAAAGCTGTATAATTTGAAAGAAGGCAATAGATGGAGTGAATCCATTTTTACAGAATTA
This sequence comes from Viscum album, assembly GCA_963277665.1. Lineage (NCBI taxonomy): Eukaryota > Viridiplantae > Streptophyta > Magnoliopsida > Santalales > Viscaceae > Viscum > Viscum album. The sequence continues at coordinate 368,910,826 of OY728144.1, forward strand.
CTTACTCTCTTTAATGACATGCTCCTAGAAGATAATGAGCACCCGAGCCAAAAATAAAACACCAAAAAAATGCTACACTCGATGGGTATGATGTCTATAAGAATACATTCCTACCTAAATAATTGTATACTGTTTCAAAAGGATCAAAATCACTTAGAGAATACCCAAAGTGTGGTACTTCTCAATACAAGAAAGATGAATCTGGTCCTACGAAAGTTCTATTGTACTTTCCAATCATTCTAAGGATTATGTGCATATATGTAAGTGAGGAGACTGTTGGGAAATTAATGTGGAACACAGAAAAAATAAATAAATATGGGAAAATATGTCACCCAGTATACTCTCCTTAGTGGAAGATAATCGATCATGAGTATCCTAATTTTGAAAACAAGGTGAGAAACCTTCGTCTTTCATTATCTACAGATAGAGTGAATCATTTTGGTCTTCAAAGCAACACACACAGTTATGGCTAGTTATGTTGGTAAATTACAACTTTCCATCGTGGTTATGCATCAAATGAAAAAACGTCATGCTATTTATTCTTATATCATGACCAAAACAACCAGGTAATGATATTGATGTTTATTTGGCTCTATTGATTGAGGATTTAAAATTATTGTGGGATTCAGGTATTGCATTGTATGATTCTTATAGAAATGAAAATTTTATATTAAGATCCATGTTGTACGAGATGATAAATGACTTTCCTACTTATAAAAATTTGTCAGGATATATCATTAAAGGAACTCATGGGTGTCCCATCTGCGAACAAGGTACACAGTCAATTAGGTTAAAACATTCAATGAAAACTGTGTTTCTAGGATATCAAAGATTTTTACCCCAACAACATAAGTGCCAATCTTGGACAACATCATTTGATGAAAGTTTAGAATAACTTACAACACTATCTCTACTAACAGGTGATCAACTATTTGATAAAGTAAAATATGTGGACACTACTTTTGGTAAACCATTTTCAAAAAATCTTACAAAAACTAGTTAGAAGAAGTGATCAGTTTTTTTTTGAATTACCATAATGGAATTTTATTTATGTTAGATGCTTTCTTGATGTTATGCATGATAAAAAAAATGTATGTGATAGTGTCATCGACACATTGCTAAATGAACCCGGAAAAACAAAGGATGGAATTAAGGCTTGGTTAAACATGGTTGACATGGGAATACAAGAAGAGTTGGTGCCAGTGAAGGGTGAAAATGAGATTTTCTTCATCCAGTTTCTTACACTCTTTCCAGGTATGAGAGATATCATTTTTGAAAATTCTTGAATGTTATAAAGGTTCTAGAGTGATATTCATCGAATATCAAGAACATCACGTCAATTAGAGATTTAAAGTTAAAGGGTCTGAAATCACATGAATGTCACATTTTGATGCAAGATCTAATTCCTCTAGCTTTACATTTCATTTTTCCCAAGAATTTATTTTATACATTAATGAATCTTTATTTCTTCTTCAAAACTATATGCAGAAAAGTAATAGACCTGTAAAAATTTCCAACTATGGAAAGAGAAATTGTTGTCATATTATGTGAATTGGAAATGTTATTACCGCCGAAATTATTGAATATGATGGTTCATTTGATGTTTCACTTGGTGAGAGAGATTTGACTATGTGGTCTTGTACAATATAGATGGATGTACCCCATTGATTGGTATATGAATATTTTGAAAGGTTATGTCAAAAATCAAAGTTTTCCATAGGGTTGTATATATTATTAAGGAAGTCGTTGAATTTTGTACCAAATACCTATCCGGTGTGGAAAGCATTGTTCTACCGAAATCTCGTCACATTGGGTGGCTTGTGGGTGAAGGAATTTATGAAATAGATGTTGTCACAATCAATATTATAGATCTAGAGTAGTCCCACCTTTACATTTTTCATAATAGTTTTTACATTGACCCATATGTTAAAACCTACAAATAAATTCTTAGGCATTTTAATCCATAAAGGGATGTAAAATGGATATCAAATACACATAATAGACAGTTTATAGGATAGTTTAAATTCCATATATTTAAGGAGTCATATGAAAATCTAGATATAATTTTAAAACAACTTTGATGGCTATCCATAGGATCAAGTGTGTATGTATTATCTTATAATGGTTATACATTCTATACTAGTGAACATGATGAAGAAATAACCATACAGAATAGTGGAGTTACACTTGTGGCTGAAGTAATGTAAGTTTCTGGTGTTAAGGATATAAATCCAATTTATGCGAATATGTCTTACTTTGGCATCATCAAACAAATAAGGGAGTTGGATTATACGAAATTCTAAGTGCCTATTTTTCAATTAAAGTGGCTTGATAAGAGAAGTGTTGTTAAAATAGATGAGTTGGGATTCATGAAAGTTGATTTCTGTAAGTAAGGGTACAAAGATGAACTTTTTATAATGGCATCATAGGTAGTATAAGTATTTTATGTTCCAGATCCCATAAACTGAAACTGTTCAATTGTTCTATTATCGACCAAACCCACTGAAGGTTCAGATGAAAATTAAACAGAGGATGACCTTTTCATTGGGACGTCACAATCATTTCTTAGTGGTCCCAATGTAGATGATTTTTTTTTGTCATAGGAGACCATAATAAAGGGATTAGGATAGTCGATAGAGGGTTCAAATACCTTCATCCTTAAAAAAAGAGTTCAATAATTAGGTTATATTTTTTTTGTAATATACATCATGTTACCTTACGTTATTATCTGTTTGTTGTTGTTTTTATGTAATCTAAATTAAATGTTAAACCACTTCTACAGATAATGACTTTTTCACATGATGATGCTCCCAATCCTGAGGCACAATAGGTCTCTCAACCTGTTGCTTCTCATAGTGTAGAGGAACAATAGGTCTCTCAAACTTCTATACTGCTAATAGTATTGAGGAACAATAGGTTTCTCAACCTACTATTTCTCCCAGTGTAGAGGTAAAACAGGTTTCTCAACCTATTTTTGCTCCTCCCAGTGCATAGGTACAACCACCATCTGCACATGTCGATGCTAGCACTCCAGAGGAATATATTGATGGTGTTAAAACTGAGTAAATGGTAGGAAACGAAACACTGGTGGCACAGAAAAAATAGGAGCATAGTAGTTTGATGGTGTTATAAAAAAACCTTAAGACAAAAGTAAAAGGCATCAAATATGAGGTCAGATGGAATACGCAAGACCAGCATGTTAACCCCGATAAGGTCATGTTTAGTAGTTAGATTGGAATCATCACTTAGAAACGCATGTTGATTGATGTATTATCATGGAACCATGTGGTCATCGGGCTTAAAAAACTGATGTGGGGAGATATTATGGTAACATTATGATATCATTTATTTAATTTAATAAAAAATAAAATAATGAAACATTGAATTACTCTTCCTCATCCCATATAGAGTGCATTTATAGTATACGACTCGCACAAGAACTATGAATTAAGGGTTGTAGGAAGGATTTACAGAGTATTTCACACAATTTTAACAAGATATTATCTTAAAGATGTTAAAGGGAAAATAAAACTAACCCACCTTTTCATTATATACACCTAATAACCCAAGGAGTGTGGAATATGTTTACTAGCCATCGTGTAGAACAATCTTTTCTTGTACATTGTGTTTGGTAATACGTTGTTTGATGATATGTGTATTTATCACTTTTATTGATAGTTTTTTATTTATAAAAAAGAAACTGGGTGTTGAAAATAAGGAACGAGTAGCAAAACCAATGTACCCCTTTATAAAGCAAGGATAGGGTACGCTTCACTTGAAAAAAAATCAGTACATATTTTAAATATACCGTAATACTTTTATATGACATAAAAAAATTCCATAACTATTTTCCTATATTTATATTCATATTGATGAATCCAAATCCAAAGTCACTCCCTTCCCATGCCGTGTGATATAGAAGGAGGCACGTGTAAATAAATATGGGATACTAATAGATGAAAAGACACAAAAATTGTGGGAAACATGTGTAAGTATAACATAATAATTTTTTTTATTTAAATAGATATTAAATATCAATTATTACTTATTTTCTTATATTTTATATCTGACATATTCATAGGAATCAGTAACACCCACACCAGATACAGACATACTTTCAGTGGCCTTGAAGTAGCTAAAAAAGTATGGTCACGTCAGAGGTGCGGGTTTTAGTGTGACACCCCAAATATTTTTTGAGAAAAAAAACAATATGAAGATCAAAGTGAAGAAATGAAAATGATGAGAAAAAGATTATATATCCTTAAATAACAAATTCAATGGCAGGGAGAGATGATAACAACTTTGATGGGGGAAAATATAATAAGCAACTCAAGAACAACCATCGCGTGAAGATCCCACCCCCCCCCCCCCCCACCAACTTTGAGGTAAGTCATTCCCCTCAAAAACCTGTCTTAGATGAGGTAATAAATGTTCTAATAATTTTTTCTATGAATTATGAATCATTTATACACTAATACCTTTCTTATATTGATATTTTGTAGAGTCAAAATGACTATTATTTATATCTATCAACACCCACCCATCGCCTTGTAGCGAGGGATATGGTGTTCAATATCCAGAACGCCATGCTACACAATAGACCACTTCCAACAGGTAATTTCAAAGTGTTGATTAATGTATCCCATGAGCCGATCGTCGAGCTACCTATTCCAATTGATGATAAATATATTCATAAGGTCGAACAAGCTCTTAAACCATTCATCACATGGCCGTCACATCTTATAAAAAACATGTTGACAAGGAGGTATTCATTTCCAATTTATTTTTCAAGATAAAATGATAACATTTAATTAAAAAAGGTCTGAACTAATGAATGTTATTACAGAAGGACAAAGAGAAGGGGTGAAATAAAAGAACAGCTCAAAACCATCTTAAGGATCAACCAACCAATCAAAACGATCTACCTAAAGCACCTTAAACCAGCTTATTCTATATCCGAATTTATTATCATTATAGGCTCATGTTGATAAGAAGTTGAAAGATGGTCGTACTCACACAATTTTTTTTTATGAAAATATATATGGATGGGAAGATCCATATTTTATTAGTTTTTTACAATGTAATTGAAATCCTGAAAGTGTGATTGGCTAGGAGGATCAGTTCTAAATGTATACATGAGGTATGTTTTCATGATTTGATTTTCTAAATGTTGATATGCTATGCTAATTATGACTAAATATATTTCATATTTTTTTCAGGTGTATATATGAAAAAAATTTAAGGGATTTCCCCATGAAAAAATATTTGGAATCATTAGTCCTCACGTCACCTCTACAGAACAAACAAAAATAGAATCTAATAAACAGGGTGAAATAATAGAAGTCCTACTCAAATCGTTTAACAAAAAAAATACAGATGATAGACTCTTCTTAATATCAATGATGCTAGGGTAAAACTCTACAATTTAATCATATCAAATATATTTTAATTTCTTTCATTACTTATTCTAATTTTGTGTTTTTAGGCAGCATTGGATGCTCATTGTGATGAATTTGGATACTCTAAAGATTTAGTTCCTTGATTCAATGAATGAATATCCAAAAAACCGACCACACATGATGGTGTTTATAAATTTCTAATACACTACATCCAAAATTTTAGAACAAAAATATAGTTATATATTATATATTATCTTTTAATGAGGATTCTATAGTGATAGGGCAGTGCGTGAATATTGTTTACATCATGGAATGAGGAAAGGGGGAAAAGGAAAGGAAATATCATAAGTACTACAACTAGATTAGTATTAGGATATATATAATAATATTTCACTATCCAAACACATATCAAAAAAATTGATTATTTTTATCAATGTTTCTGTAATGTTTGAAACAAACAAACGGAAAAGGTTGTGGTTATTATATTTTTAAATTTATGAAAGAGGTCGTATTCCATGAACAAACCAGTATCCCTAAAGTGGTATTTTCGAAGATAATTACTATTTAATTTAAAATATTTATTAATCCTTTGTGTATTTATATTTTTATATACTACCATGATTGTTGAAAAGGCTCATATTCACAAGATGATATAGATTTGTTTAGAAATTAATGGGCAGCAAACCTGATGGAAGAATATACACAAATAGCATGGAGATGTGACTTCTATAGAAGTAGTGGATTGTTTAATATTTATGTTTAATCTAATTATTTGTAGTATGAATCACATAATTAAGAATTGATTTCTTATATAGGTGTATTCCTTTATTCAAGTTGGGGTGGTTTGTTCGAAACAGATCATACACGTGAGAGATTGGACTTTGAGGCTGAAACCAAGATAATGACAACAATAAAATGGGTCAGGAATGTATAAAGGTTGTTTTCTATTACTTATATTATCCTTATATGATCATTTATATATCCCTTTTTTACACTTATTGAGTATCTATGATCACCCTTGCTTATATTTCATATCCTTAGGGTATGAAGAATGGTTTTAGAAATGATATTCCATTCTAGTAAAGAATAACTTAATAAGAGACTCTTATAAACTAGTTATTTATGTTTCCATATTTCCAAAAGAACTAGACCAAAAATATTTTGGAATGGATCATTATGTTATGTAAGAAATGTTAATATACTAAGATGTGATATCTATGTATGAAATCACTGAGTCAATATAGTTAGTATCTGAGTATCTAACCTACTCAAAATCAAGAAAATGAATTCAATTGTTTTGATACTTTAGAGAAAGTATCTATAAGTCATTTGAAATGTGTATGAATCAACCCCACCTTAAAAAGATGCATGATAAAACTAGTATGACTCGAAGTGTCAATTTTTATATAACATTGAAAGCATGTTTAGTAAAAAGAACAAGTGACATACTAAAAACTGAGAAAACACATTAGGATTGTTTTGATACTTTAAGATAATGATCCATAAGTCATTGGTGATGTGTATGAATCAACTGAACCTAAATAAAATGCACGATGTGACCGTTATATCTAAAAGTTTATGTTATCAGTTTAAAATTTACATTTTATCTCAAAATGTGTAACTCATTGAAAACCAAGTAAACAATTTCTGATTGTCTTCATAATTTATGAAAGTGATTTTTATGTCCTTTTTGACATGAATGAAGTGTCCTCCTATCAAACTGACACATGATGTGACCAGTATGACTCAAAAAGCGTGTTTCTAGTTTCAAATAATATTTTAGTAAAAAACACAACTAAAATACTCAAAACTAAGAAAATTCATTTGGATTGTTTTGATACTTTAGAACAATGATCCATGAGTCATTTGTGTCATATATGAATCAAACACACCTCAATCCAATGAATTATGTGACTGGTATAAATCCAAGTGTGTTTTTATTTAAAATTGACATTAATTTAAGTAAAAAGAGTAAGTGACATACTAAAAAACTGATAAAATGCATTCATATTGTTTTGATACATTAAGAAAATGATACATGAGTCATTTTTGAAATGTAGGAATCAATCGCACCTCAATCTGACGCATGGTGTGACCAGTAAGACTAAAAGTGTCTGTTATCAGTTTAGAATTGACATTTTAGTTCAAAACATTTCACTCACTCAAAAAGCAAGAAAACACCCTCCGATTTTCTTCATAATTTAGGACAGTGATTAGTAAGTCCTTTGTGATGTGTATGAATAATTATCACCTAAAACTGATGCATGATGCGACCGATATGACTCAAAATTGGTGCTTCTGATTTGAAATGATATTTTAGCAAAAATACATGATTAACATACTAAAAAATGAGCAAAACCATTCAGATTGTTTTGATACTTTAGAAAAATGATGCATGAGTCATTTGTGACGTGTAGAAATCAACTAAACCTCAATATGATGAATTATGTGATCAGTATAAATCCAAATGTGTCATTTTAATTTGATATTAATTTTAGTAAAATAACAAGGGGCATACTCAAAACCAAGAAAACTCATTCGGATTTTTTTGATATTTTAGGATAACAATCCATAACTCATTTGTGACATGAAGGAATCAACCCAGGCTCAATACGATGCATGGTGTGACCTATATAACTCCAAATGTGTCTCTTTTATTAAAAATTGACATTTTATTAATATATTATTTCATATTAATTTTTAACTTATTTCTTTATAGTATTACTAACATAATATTTTTTTTCTTATATTGATGGAAAATTTTGCTTAAGTTGGGATGATTTGTTTGGAAACTGATACTATGGGAGGAAATTTTTGAGAGGGGATCACGAATGTCAAAGGATGAAACATTAATGTTTTTAACTATTTTTTGGACAGTTTTAAATGTAATTTTATAAAACATTGTTTGAAATGTATATAGCATTGTTTTCCAAACCCTTGTCTGCACTGATTTGTTCTTGTGTGCATTGTGTAGGGGATGTTTTGTATAGGTGTTGGGTGTGCTATTATATAAAAAGCACATCACCGGAAACTAGGCCTTTATCAGTGCTATTTTGAGTGCTAATAAAGGACCCCCTTTATCAGTTCTATTTTTAGCACTAATAAAGTGGTCCTTTATCAGTGCTAAAATACCGTATATAGAGGGGGCCTTTATCAGTGCTTTTTTAGCATGGATAAAGGACCCCCTTTATCATATTTCTTTTATCTATAATAATGGGGATCCCCATTTATCTTCACTACGATTAACAGTGCTTTTCTATCACTGTTTAAAGCGATTTCTAGCGCTTTTAAAAGCATTATCTATAGTGGTGATGTAATTTGACTAGAATACCACACCCCTTAGAGACTCTTTGACATAAATTATATTTTATTTCATTATGAAGATTATTTATAACACTAATTTTTAGGATTAAAAATAATTTAGTGCACAAAAAATCATCTTAAGATTGATTTTCATTGAATCTGGGGGTCATTGCCCACATATTTTGGGTATCGTAGCATGTCAGAAGTTCTCATAAATAGTTTAAATTGAGAATTATAAAAATTGGCTGGAAGTTTGATGTTTTTAGTAAAATCATGGTTATGGTTTTCTAATCGTGTGGGCTAACATTACATGTCAATTGTGTGACTTACATATGTTTCACTTTTAGAATCACTATTTACCGAACCATGTGGGGTAATTGTGCTTCATTATGAAACATGCGTCTTCCATATATTCATCTTTTTTCATCTTCAATTAATTTTACAAAGTCCTTTTGTAGTGTTAGTGCTTTTTATATCTTTTTAAGTTCACCCTTCTTCTTATTTTTTGTATAAAAATGGTGTGGAAAACCCATGATGTATTTTTAATTGGTATCATCTTTTTTATGCATTTTTTTGTGTCTATAAAATTTTATTTTTGTATTTATTCTTTCATATTGATTGGGTTTTGGGTTATAGTTGTTTGTTGAATTTTTTAGATGAGGTTTATTGGTCAAAATGATTTATTGGAATTATTTCATTCGAGTTTTATGTTCTGACTATGAGGTTAACAGATTTTGGGTTTTGAAAATCATATTGATATTATGGGTGTTTTGTTGCCTTGTATTTTTAAATTCAATTTTTTACATTTTAGTTAAAACCATTTGAAACTATTTTGAACTATTTTTAATATTCGTTATCAATCATTTTCAAGTGATATAATTATGTATTTTATCATGAAAAGTTATTTAAACATGTGTACCTCTATTTTTTCACATCATCGCATTATCATTTCTATGTTCATTTATGGTGTTTGATATTTTAATTTTATAGGAATTATTAATTTTTCCATACTCCCAATATCATTTTATTAAACTGCATTCATGAATATTCCAAGCTTTATACATTGGAATTAAAGGTGTTTTACAAATATTATTCACTAAATATAAATATTCATAGTCTTATTTCATCAATGATTGATGTAGTTTAATGCAAAATTATTTTTGAGGTGTAAAAATCAGTTGTCTTCTATTTTTTGTTAATTTTTATCATAATAAATTCGAATGATATTTGATTTATAGGTAAAAATAAAAGAATTGTGGTATGTCAACCCCACACACTCCTTGGCCTCCTAGGAGGATCATGTTGGTCATGCATTCTAGAACGATCCCCATAATCGTGTGTGTGGGATGGGTTTTGGATCATTGTCATCTTAAGTCTTTAGTGGTCATCAAGGACATTTTTTTCCACTACATCTATTTCATGTTGTAGTTATTATCAACCTCTAGATATAATTTTTTGTGATAAAAACACAATTCAAGAATAAGGGAACACAATTCAAGAACATGGGAGTCATATAAAAATCCAAGATATGAAGGTCATTTCTCTAGAAAGTGCATTCGTTGAATTATATCAGAAGACAGCTAGATATGTCCCCAGTGAGATTGTGTCGATGGTTTAATATAGTTAAGGGGTAAATAGAACAATTTTATAATAATTTATAATACAAAGTTTTATTATTTTTAAACTGAAATATTAATAGAAATATTTGTTTAATTTTAAAATAAATTATAATACATGTGTCAAAAAAATAGAGCAAAGATGAATATGACTGTCGCTCATCCTGAGGTAGTCATGAGGATTGATTTTGAACTCTACCTTGATGATGTTGTTGTATAACTAAAATTTGTACTTGTACCTTATTTTGTTTAATTAAACATATATGTATGTTATTATCCATTGTTTTTATATTTAATATATGTAAATCCTACTTTTATTATGTTTGATAGTGTATATTTGAAGGTAAAAATATTTTTTCTGTTTTATGTTTCTGTTGGGGCTGCAATCTGATTTTTTTCATACTGTAATAACCAGTAGTGCTTTAAAATGTTTATATAGCGACAATTTAAACCTTCCTTATTTGAGACATGAAAATTAAAATGAAAAACCACCATTAAAATTTTAGAATCCTCCATGAAAAGAACATGTGTCAACATTTGAATAAAACCGGCACAAAATTTGAAAAAATGACATGAAATATTTACCAATGCCTACCAAACATAGGTTTTTTGAAATCATTCCCAAATGATTTGGGGATTCTTTAAACCTCAAAAACCATTTTCCTGTAGTGATACTATAATAATAATGTACCAACATATATTTATTTGATAAATGATAACATTTAATACAAACATTTAAGGAGTCTTGATTGGGATAATTCCTTTAATAATCAACCCCCACCAGGTCAAAATAGCATGATTTATCATCTCTAGTTCCCCTTTTAATAGGATGATCCGGTCGTGTTCTAGGATGGGAACATGTGTTCATTATTATAGGTGGCATCATCCAATTGCACTAATTTTCTGGAGGGTATTTTGGTCTTATAGAGAAATGAGGTGCACACGAAATGAACCATCGCGTGGAGACTAGCATTTTCGTGGCTGGCATCCCTAAAGGATTGTTGGCAAGGTTCATGGTACGTGTGCTTTGAAGGATTGTGGGAAAGGTTTGGTTTATCAATGGGTTTCACTGGGATTTGGTTTATTGGTTTCTTCAGGATTTTGGGAAAGGTTCACTAGTCGATGTTTTCATGAATGTGTGAGGCGTTGGGGTATTTTTAGTGGGTTTGTCATTACGGGACCATGATTATCAGTGGGTTTCAGAACTGTGTGATTCGTCGGATTCATGGTACGGTTTTCAATTTTTATTTTGGTTCTCATTTTAATGGATAGTGATTAAGCTATTGTATATTATATTTGAAGTATTTTTACAGTTTTTTGGTACATGTTGAATAAGTTTCACTGCATTACTGTTAACTAAAGTATTAGAGTTTATATTTGAAGTTTTTTTAATGTTATTTTTGTTATAAATCTATCCAAAATCATTTTCTAAATTTTGTATTGGTTGTTTTATTGAAATAAATATAGAGTTTAGTTTCCTTATGGAAGTTCCACTAGATTTTTGTAGTGGAAGTTGTGACCCTGGAGGTAAGTTCCACTTCCACTACTTGAGGTTCCAATTAAATTTCAACTTGAAGTTCCACTGGATGTCCCACTGGATTTCCCATTAGATTTCCCAATGGAAGTCCCGCTATAAGTCCCACTAGAATTCCTAATGGAATGTCCATTGGAACTCCCAATGGAACTTCTATTGGGTAGTGGAAAATTAATTCAATCTTAAATCGTTTATACAATTTCAAATACTAAATTAAACCAATTTATAAATTTGTGTAAAAATCTATATTTATATTTATTTTAAGTATATTTATATTTCAAAACCCATTGGGCGGAGGTACTGTAGCAGTACTGTAGTGTACTGTTGCAGCGGCGGCACTATAGCAACGGCGAGCACTGTAGTGGCGGCAAGTCACTATAGTGGCAGTAGAGTACTATAGCAACAGTGGGTATTATAGCAGTAATATTCAAAGAATGGGCTTTGGGCCAAAAAAATGGACCTACAGGCCATGTAATGGGCTAAATGCCCACTGGGCCTTCATGCTATGTAATGGGTCTCCCTCTACCTAGTTAAAGAGGTCTTTGCTTTGCTATAATAATAAATGAGGCTTCAGCCCCAACCTTTATTAATAAAAATTATATTTAACAATAATATTAGTTTTAGAAATATACATTTTTTGTAGTGTTGAACTTCCACTAGAACTTTCACTAGAACTTCTAATAGAACTCCCACTAGAACTTCCACTGGGTAGTAGAAAATTAATTAAATTAATAAAATTATACAATTTAAAATGGTAAATTAAATCATTTTTATCATGATTATATTTAAAAAAATGAAAGTCATATTTCTTTTAATTATATTTAACAAGAATATTGGTTTTATAAATATACATTTTTTTAGTGTGGAAGTTCTAGTGGAACTACCACTAGAACTGCCACTATAATTGACACTATAACTGCAAATGGAACTACCATTGGAACATCCACTGGAAATTCCACTAGAACTTCCATTAGAAATACCACTAGAAATGCCACTAGAACTTCCACAAGAACTTCCACTGGGTTGTGGAAAATTAATTCAATATAAAAGTGATTATACTTTTTAAAATGATAAATTAAATAATTTTTATAATAATTATGTGTAACAATTGAAATGAGTATTTATTTTAATTATATTTAATAATAATATTAATTTTAGAAATATATATATTTTGTAGTGTGGAAGTTCCACTAGAACTTCCATAGGAACTTCCATTGGGTTTTGGAAAATTAATTCAATATAAAAGTGCTTATAATTTTTACAAATGCTAAATTAAATCATTTTTATAATAATTATGTGTAACAATTGAAATGATAATTTCTTTTAATTATATTTAATAATAATATAAGTTTTAGAAATATAAATTTTTGTTGTATTTTGGAACTTCCACTGGGACTCCCAAAGTAACATCTATTGGGTTTTGAAAAATTAATTCAATATAAAAGGGATTATACTTTTTTAAATGATAAATTAAATCATTTTTATAATAAATATGTGTAAAAATTTAAATGATTATTTCATTTAATTATATTTAACAATAATATTAGTTTTATAAATATACATTTTTTTGTAGTGTGGAAGTTCCACTGGAACTTCCACCAGAACTTCCAATGGAACTCCCACTAGAACTCCCACTGGAAGTTCCACTAGAACACACATTTAATATATCTTATAAATTTTTTATTTATAATTTGATAAATATAATTTTATTATATATATATATATCTGTAAAAAATTATTTTTGTAATTATATATTATTTAGGTACATTTCTATTTATATAGTTTAAACATTTATAAATAGATTAAATCCTGTTATAAAATTAATTTACTTTTCTTGAACTTATGTTATTTTGTTGTAGGTTGTTGAAATGGTGTTGATGTTGATGTTGATGTTGTAGCAGCTTCTATTAAACCAGTTGTAGGGATGACGTTCAAGTCACTTGATGAAGCACGATCTTTTTCTGTCACATTTGAGGGAGTAAATGGGTTCAGTGTACACTGAAAATACTCTAATAAAATGAGAAAGGATAAATCAATTGTCACATAAATATTTTTTTCCATGTAGAAAATAAGGTCATAGAAAGGTTGACAAACGTGATAGCATGGTAAAATTTCCTCGGGCTGAGACACGTACAGGTTATTTGGCTAGAATGGGGGTTAGTTTATTGTCTTTTGGTTAATATGAATGTATTATCTTTGATGAAGATCATAATCATTTGTTTCACATTCCTAAATCAATTCATTTGATGAGGTCACAAAGAAAAATAACAAAATCACATGAAGTTGAGTTAGATGTGAATGCTTCAGAAGGTATTAAACCAAATGATTCCTTCTCCTTGGTGATAGCTATCGCAGGTGGTCGAGAAGTTATTGGGTATACACATGTTGATCAGGTAAATTTTTCAAGGCCTAAATGGGAAAGGGAATTTCATCATGGTGATTCATGTTTCATGTTAGAGTAATTGGAAAAAAAGTTAGGATAATGCATCATTTGTCTATACTGTACAGTTTGATGTGAATGGGAAAATTAGTAATATTTTCTAGGTTTATTCAAAAATGAAGACATGTTATGGGTTGTCTATATATGTTGTTGTTTTTACGCCAATTTCAACACTAATAAAGAGCTCAGGATGTTAGGTGTCATTGTAGGGTTCAATCATCATTAGGAAATTGTAGTTTTTGGGGAGGCTTTGTTATATGATGAAACAAAAACTTCATTTTCTTCATTATGATAGTATTGTTTCAAATGTTTCTATATGAGGTTTCACTCCAGCTGTATGAAAAGTCTATAATGAAACAATGTTCCATATACAGACGTGTGTCATCAACTTTATCTTGTGATAGCTTCTTGTTATACCCTTGATCTGTTTCCAACTTCTCAATGAGATAGAAAAAAATTATCCCACAGTCTAACATTGCATCCCTTATTGTGGAGTGTATTCCACTATGAATGGAAGCATGGGAGCAGTCTTCTCTATGTATTTGGGGTTCCATTGTTTGATCATATATTCAATAAATGTTTTCTACAAGTGTTTTCGAAATTTTATTCTGTCGGTTGGTGTATATGAAAATGCATTTGATGACGAAGAGGATAGAATTTACCATTTGTAAAGAATCTTGCTAGTAACATTAAATTATAGCATCACCCATCTAAGGTTTCATGGAGTTATAGTAGTTGAAATATATTTTTTTAATATCAAACACAAGTAAATTCCAATGAAAATTTTATGTGTTGATGGGGATTAAGACTTTTCCATTCAAGTGCATTGCTTCTTTTATGGGTTTCTCTAACAACCCCTCTTTAAAATTATTGTTTTTCCTAGATATAACACCCTATAAAAATGAATAAAGTTAGACAAAATATTAATTAATATATTTAAAACTTCAATAACATAGAGAATATTAAACTCACCATGGAAACACTTGTAATCATAGTTGATTTATCATCGAAAATTATGATCATTTTCCCTATTTCACACTTGTTTTTTATAATATGAGCATAGGAATCTATAACTTGATATCAATAAAAAATAATGGATTATATGAGACTAATTGAATATTATTTTATAGTAATCTTGGTTAAGTTAAATAATCACCATGCTACCTGTCATGCTTTTGATGAAAAGTTGGAAAATATCATCTAATGCAACTGAATACAAGTTGTTCTCAGCTTCCCATACATATTGATTACATTATAATAATATTAACTTATAAGAAAACATATAAATTTCAAGGGAATTTAATTGAGATCCTTTAAATTAAGGGTGTACATATCAGCCTTGTTCTATCTAGAGAATCTTTTCCAGCTGCTCATAGTCTTTTTTTCTGCAGGCGTCTACTCTGCCTACCCCATTTAGGTATTCCTGGAAACCCTGTAATATCTTTTTTTTGTGTTTTCATTGAAACACTTCCTAAATCAATGGATTTTTTTAGCTGACTTGGTTGTTCTACTATTTTTTGTCTTGTTTCTATTCTTATTCTCATGTATCAAGTTTCATACTGATAAGAGGAATCCAATTTCTTCTATTTTCTAGCTTTAGACTTCACATTTCTAATCACGGATCTCATTTGGAAACTTTTTGTTTTTGTCTGTTCAGTTTGGCTACTTTGATGTACAGGTGTAGTTTGTTTAGAACCTTCTTCCAGTTGATCTGTAGGCTCCTCAATCCCAGTTTCCTTGGCTCCTTGTTTCTGGTTTTCCACTATTATAGATGGGGTTATTTTCTGTTGTTCTGATTTGGGGATAGATGTAGTTATTTTAGGAGGATTTTACTATATATCAGCTTCATCTATACTCATTTTCTGGGTTTCCTCCTTGATAGAATGACTCTTTTCAGTAATACCTTCTTTTCTGCTTCCCTCTATACTGGAATTCTCACTTACTAATAGCTTCAGTCTTTTAATTGTTTTTCCTATTTTCTAACAATTGCTTCCATTTTATGTAATTTTATTTTCAAGACCAAATTTTCTTTTGCAATAACTATTATTTTTTCTTCCTTTGGTTCCCCCTTTTCCTACTGGCCAACAGCAACTGCCTTAATCATTGGTGGATCCTCCTCAATTTCTGATTCTTTTTGTATCTGTAAAATTTTTGTTTTTGATATATTCATGGTTTAAAAAACCATTAAATTTATAATATAATTGGTACAATTACCCCTCTATATACAAATTGATGAATCTTTAGTTTTTTTATAGCAGTATCAAAATATGAGAGGCTCCACTTTGTGAATGGTGGATTGGCCACTTCTTTATTCCCTTTCACTATTCCACTTTTTTCATAGTACCAATACTACAATAATAAGAAGCATATGAAGAGTATATTATACATTGTACTAAAAATAAATATTAATCCTTACCAATAAAGTGATAATTTCCAATATAATCCTTACACAGTGGTTGGGAAATTCTTTAATTGATCCCATTAATTGTTGGTGGATTTCATGAGACCACCTTAGTGTTCTCATGTCTCTTATAGTATCCACATAATTGATAAAACCCCAGATCAGTTAAGAACCTGTAGTTGGGAAAAAACATTCTCACATGTGTATAAACATAGTAGTGTTGTTGTGTCAAGATGATCGGGTTCTTCATCTCCCTTTACTACTTCCAAAAGAGATGATTTTATTGCCTTTTGTGTCAACAACTTCACACTTATTTGAAATCTCATTACATACAAGGATTCCTTGGTTGGTTTGAATGAGTAGAAGTCCTCTATTTCTATTTAACCTTCTGTTATTCCAAATATCCTTTGGATATCAGCTTCAGATAAATGTATTTCCCCTCCACCGAATCAGAAAGCACTTTTTGATGGATCGTAGTTATCCAATACATACAAAACATATTTTTTGGATTTTTTACAATCCAATTCTAATATATCATTGGATATGAATGCTTCAAAAATATTACAAAAAGGAGTATTCTGAAAAGAATTTCTATGACCTTTTTCAGTTGATGTTTCAATTCTTATAAAAGTCTTTGTAAAGAGGTCAAATTAGACCTAAAATGAACACCTAAAAATTAAAAGTAAGACCTTTACTTGGAATCAAAAAACATACAATACGAATAAAAAGAATAGAATAATTTCACATTGAATCCTATAAAAATTTCACTACACTATAGGAATTAAGGAATTTTTGGGTTCATCCACAAAATTATAGCATAGAAGGTAGGATAAGTCTAAGTTCTAGTGGGATTTCCACACTACAAAAAAAATGTATATTTCTAAAACTAATATTACTGTTAAATATAATTAAATGAAATACTCATTTCATTTTTTACACATAATTATTATAAAAATGATTTAATTTAACATTTGAAAAAAGTATACACACTTTAATATTGAATTAATTTTCCAAAACCCAATGGAAGTTCTAGTGGGAGCTACAGCAAAACTTCCACACTACAATAAAAATGTATATTTCTAAAACTAATATTATTGTTAAATATAATTAAAATAAATACTCATTACATTTTTTACACATAATTATTATAAAAATTATTTAATTTATCATTTGAAAAGGTATAAGAACTTTTATATTGAATTAATTTTCCAAAACCGCTCTAGTGGGAGTTCCAGTGAAATTTTTAGTGGAAGTTCCAATGGAAATTCCATTGGAACATTCAGTGGAAGTTCTACTTGAAGTTCAAGTGGATGTTTCAGTGGATGTTCCACAGTACACCAAAATTGTATATTTATAAAACTAATATTATTTTAAAATATAATTAAAAGATATGCACTTCCGGTGGAATTTCCAGTGGTAGTTCTAGTGGAAGTTCCACACTATAAAAAAATTATATTTATACAACTAATATTATTGTAAAATATAATTAAAATAAATGCACTTCGATTGGATGTTCCACTGGAACTTCTACACCATTGGTTTGGAAGATTGAATTAGAGTGGAAGTTCCACTGGAACCTCCACACTACATCAAAAATGTGTATTTATAAAACTAATATTATTGTTAAATATAATTAAAATAAATGAGAATTTAAATTTTTACATATAATGATTATAAAAATGATTTATTTTATCATTTCAAATTGTATAAACAATTGTAAATTGAATTAATCTTCTGCTACATAGTGGAAGTTTCAATGGAAGTTCCACTAAAACTTCTGGTGGAAGTACCACTGGAACTTATACACTATAGGTTTGGATGATTGAATTAGAGTGGAAGTTCCACTAGAAATTCCATTAGAACTTCCACTGAGAAATAATTCTCCAACTGAATAATAATGTGTAATCCACTGGAAGTTCCAAGGAAATTTCCATGAAGTTCCATGGGAACTTCCAATGGAAAATCTATTCTAGTGGAAGTTTTAATTGTAGTTCCAATGTAACTTCCACAAACCTCCAATGGAAAGTGGAGGTGTCGATGGATTTTCTAGTGGAACCTAGAGTGTAATTTCCACTAGAACCTGTAGTGATACCTATGAGGAAAGTTCCATTGGAACCTTTAATGTGGAACAATAGACCAATGTTGTCAAACCTATAAACATTACAAAATGGGGAAATTTCAATGGAAGCTTCAGTAAAACTCACAATAGTACATTCATGATTATAGTTGAAAAATACTATCTTTTCCTCTGTAAGCACCATTTTTAGTGACTTCAAAATGTGGAAATGAGAGTTTTTTGAATTCGAAAATAATAGACAGACCAAATTTATAAAAAACTATTCATAAGACAAAAGTATTAAATAAATAATTGTAACAACAGAAATGGAATACAGATTTTTGAGTACATATTTTGGCAAAAAAAAAAGTTACGCCACCTTCATTAGTCATTGTTGTTGTTTTGTAGAAAAAAGACTATTGAAAACTGATAGAAACCCCCACCAGAGTCGGGCAGTTCTTGGAGAAGAAAACTTGTGTCTTTGTGTTGGATGAAACTTACGAACAACATGATACTGCCTTCGATGGAGTTGTCCCCACCTCCATACTTGTTGTATTCCCCACAGTTTTTCATGGAGTAGCTTGATTTTTCATTGTCACCACAGTGCTGGATTTCAGGGTTTCATCGCAGCCATCACAGCTGAATTTAATACATCTCACAAAACATGAAGGAAAAACTGTCTCCAAATTCAAATTGAAGGAATGTCATGATGAGATGATTTGATATCTAAAAATAGAATAAGACATGTTTCCTCATTCCAGAGGTGTACTAGATATTCCAGTTAAAATGTTAGCCAGAAACGATGATTATCAGTCAAAATAGTACTAATATGACTAGTCAACCAGGGTGGCGGTAGGAACGGTCAATGGTGGTAGCATTCCATGGAGAGCGGGATGCGGGGATCAGAATAGGATTCGTCGATAACTTGGTTGAAGATCCAATGGTTCACGACCTAATTATAATGGACGTTGTCCTAGAAGACACTCACGATAGGTTTTCGATAGGGTTTCCCCACCAACACCTCCTTCCCCCACACCTTAATCGTTGCACTGCACCAGAAGTTTTTGTTATAGTTGAACTTACCCCTGTGTGCACAGCACGCCCATAGTGGCTCCTCGAACCCTGCATTTCCATGGTAGTTATGATGCCCATTCATCCCCAGTAGGGGCAAATTTAATTATATATATGAAAGCCTGTAAAAAAAACTCGATGTCGATCTACAGTGGTTCTTAGCATCAGTGAAGAGGGAGTACTTGATGTAGTAGACATCGACATAGATGATCACTGCCAGTGGGAGGTCCCGCTAGAGCTGGAACACAGCCTCCTTCGACGGGCAGTTGAAATGCTTGGTAGTGCCATTGAACTCACCGGTGCACCCGACGGTGTCCTGATATGCCATGATGTATAACTAGTCATCCATTATGTATGGCAGACATCGAACAAGGCTAGTGTTTTGCACCCAGAATAACCTCCCACCCTGGTCGTAGACTGACTGCAGCGTAAAAACATGAATCACAAGAGTTAATAGTTGGATGATGGAGTGAATAGGTGAATCATAATTACGACGGAGTGGGGATTTCACCTTGACGATGAAGGAGAAATGGTCAAGCATGTTGAGGACAGTCTATGCCACCTTCTCTGATGTCATGTTCAAGTCATAGCTATAACGCCCCGACCCTAGTTACCTAGAGTCGGTGCATTATTACATAACATTGGCATGATCACAAAGAGAAAGTCTCGAAATACCGATTAGTTTAGTAGCCTTGAAAAACTAGATACATTCATAATTTTTACATTACATCATAAAGTAATACAAAACTACAACAACATCTTGTCTTCATATCCCCTCATATTATCCCTTCAAGTCATTCATAAAATACTTCTTCACATCCTGGAAAAATTAAAACATTGAAAGAGGTGAGCTCAGATGCTCAGTAAGGATAACAATATAGAGGAAGTTTTCATAAATAAACATTAACATTTAAGGCAATGTATAACTAAAACAAAATCCTTTTAAACTTGAACTTCAGCATAAAATGGCTAAAGTAAAATGAAATAATTCCATTTACTTATTCACATGGATATTCTACTGGTCGAATAATCACATGAAATATCAATAACCACTTTCATAATGATGGAATGCATAATGCCAGACTATCATAACCACGTAGCCAAGGCCTCATGCCAAGACACTAGTTTGTCACATGAGACCTACCGATGCATCGAGGAGCTATAGCGGGCTCCACCCATCACTTATTAAGTCCAATGCATTCCTCATATGAACAGGTTTAAACATATCATAATCCATAACATAATCATATCACATAAAACATGCATAAAGGAAACATAACATTTCCACATTTTAATCACAAGATATCAATACAACACATTGATATAAAAAACACTTTCAAAACCATTTTCAATACCAAAATAAAAGAAAATTAAAACTTTGTAATTATTTTTCATTTAAAAAATGTTATGGCTTCTAGAGGAAGCAGAAACTCAAATAATGGTCACAGCGACAGAGAAGTCGTTGTCGCCGCATACGTAAGAAAAAACATTCCTTTTGTCGTTTAGAAAAAATGATTCGTATAAAAATATTCCTTTTGAATAAAAGTAAAATTCAAAGGGGTTTATACACCATATAAAGGAAAGTTGTGTATAAAACCAAATATGCCTCAATGAAAGGAGATTGAGATGAAGTTCCTTACAAAGATCATTTTTTAAATAAAATAGATCTATTATGTGTATTCACTATAAGTACACATAAAGAAAGTACAAATACAATATAGGACATAATAATATCATGACATAATTTGAAAGTAGGATATTAACTCAAAGAACGGAAATTGGGTTAAGAAGTTCCCTTACCTCGTGTCCGACTTCACTCGACCGTTCTTTAACCTCCTAAATAATAAACTAGAGTTAATTTATAATTGATTGAGAACCTTTTTCAAGTTCATTATTCCTTTTATATCACTTATTACCATTTTATGAACATTATGTAACTATTTAAGTTAATAACGGTTGTTTTGTCAATCTTTGGTACTTGTGTCAAAAATAAACTTCTTATAATTACAAGTTGTTTATGTGGTAGAATATCCATTATCTCCAGAATTATTTTAATAATTTATATATCATATATATCATATATATCCATTATATACATTCATTCATAATATTACATAACATTTAGAGGTAAGAAATGAAATGCACCATTCATGGAAATGGTAAGTCGTACGTACGCATGAATGCTACTTTCGTTTCTATTTCGTATTTAATGGAATGAAATCATAATTATATAAAGGTATATTATAATTCCAGTATAATATCATATATAATATCATTTACTCCATCCTTTATACATCCCACATATGGCATTAACGATTCAAATCACTTTGAGGGGGCGGTAGTCCGCACATCCTAAAATGAAATTATCGCGTTTACCCATAATGGAAATCATAAAGGTATGCCATAAATGAGGAATACAGAAGCATAAGGATAACATAAACATAATATATATCATATATAAATATAGTGACACCTTAATGGCCACCATGAGAGGTGTTAAAAGAATATTGAACAGTCATTGTTTCGTGAGGCAGAAATTCGCCAACCACAGAAATAGTATGTTCTTTAACCATTAGATGAAGGTGTGTGTAAGTGTAAATCAAATACTTATCATAAAAAAATCCTAGTATATTTAATATACTGTTTTTGTTACAAAATAAAGTAATAAAAAGAATTTAAGGGGTTGGAGAATCAAAATAAAACAAAATAACATAAGAGAAGACATTACCTTAAAATCGGGTAACTTTTTTTTGATTTGAGCCAAAGGCTTCCTTGGGAAGAATTATGTCCAAAGTGAGGCTTCTAGGATTAAGATAGGGAAGTTGAGAGAGTATTTGGTTAGAGTTTGGCCGAGCCAAATGGCTTTGAAGGTGTGAATAAGGTGGTAGTGGTGGGGGCCTTTTATAAGAAGAGAAGAGGGGCACTCTTGGAAAGTAATGAAATGTTACATTATTATGAAGTAATTTTCGGATTTCAAAGGTCCCTCAATTATAAATTTTTAGGATAAGGTGATAAGGGTTCTAAATCTACCCATCCAATAGGTTTTTTACAAGTTTAAGTCTTATATTTTACATTATCGTTTCATTTTATTTAAAAAGTTCATTAATGAGGTAATCGTTGCATCATCATGGTGTGATAAATAAATTTATTTATTTAATTCCAAAAAATTATAAAAAAATTACCATGATGTAGGAAATATTTTTATATTTCCAATTAATATTTATAGTCAAAAATTTAACTTATATAACCCCATGTAATAATTTTTTTAGTAAAACAAAACATGTTTGTATCGATTTTGTTTTTACTTTAAATAAAACGTTATTAATGTCATTTTCTTACCCAAGTGGCTCCATGGGGTCCCCAAGTTGACCCATGGATTTTATTGGTCTGCCATGACTCACCCAATAAGGGTATGACAAGTGTAAAGGTAATTTCATATTATTATAACATTATTTTTACCTTAAGTTACACTAATTACCTTTAATCGCGATTAATAGAACTTAAAAGTTATTATTCACCAATGATTATTTTAATCTCATTGAACCAAATTTTACTTCCTAATGAAAATGATGTATGTTGTATTTTGGAAATTCAAATCACAGAGGTGGTAAAATTTCATTTAAACGAAAAACCAGTTTTTTAACTACCACTTAGTGGTTTCACTATTCATTAAAAATCGAAGTTTTTCAGAACAACACCAAAAATTAACCCTAAGATATATTTGATATTACTAATTAAAAAATGATGTCTATTTTAAAAACTTCAAAACATATAAGTTGAATTAATTAATTTAATAATTAATTCCCGCTGTCACAACAAATAGCGTGTTTTTAAGAAATAATATCAATCAAAAGATTGACAATTTTTTATGTCCATTTTCAAAGTGAAATTAATTCTAATGACCACCATTGTATAAAATGGTAAAAATATATTCTAATTACACTTTAAAACCACTCAATTGTATAATTTATCACTATAAATTATTTTGATTAAAAAAGGTGTTTTTAAGTATTTTTCACTATTCATCAAAAATTGGAAGTTCTCAGAAAATTACAAAAAAATCAACTTAGGATAATTTCGATATTCCAAATACAAAAATGAAGTCCATTGTGAAATATAAAATTTATATAATTTCAAAAGGTTGGTATTACTATTCATAACGGCTACTTTGATTGGTCACGGTGTGTAAGAATCTCAAAGTTGCGTACAATGCAAGTTACTGCATTATTGAAGGAGAAGCATATCGTGGAAGTTCAGAGTGTTACATTCTCCCCTACTTAAAAAAATTTCTTCCTCACAATTTGAAATTGTTCTTCGAAAATAAAAGGTTGAAAATAGAAAATACCTTTGTGGAAAACCCACATCAGAAATAGGGTTAATAAAAATATAACTTTAAAAGAAAGAAAGAGAAGTACAAAGGTCACTCGAGATAGCCCATACTAGGATTCTATGAAAATATGGATATGGAGGAGAAACAAACCATCAAGGTCTGATAGAGAGTTATAGAAAACAGGATTTGGAGAAAGTTAACTACAAGAAAATCACAAACCTATGATTGGTTAAACGGTCATTGATTCCCCAATTGGAAAAGTTAACCGAAATTTTTTTTGTTTTAAGTTACCTTTCATAAAGTTGAGAAATTTTTTTAGGAGATTTACTAAGAACGTAAGGAAATATACTTACTTGTCATGTAGACTTTTCATTCTTTAATAAATTTTTACCACAAACCCATCTTTCACTAAAAAAATATTATATTTATCCTAATCGTACAAGGTTCCAAATATTAACACATACCATTTAGATTAGGAAAACTATTTTGTAATAACCAAGGACTTCCTGTAGGCTAGTGGTAGGTAATAAAGGTCTGTCGCACTATGGTTGTGGGTTTGATTCTTGCAGCTTTGTCCGACGTGATGGGTTATCCCCCAACCTGCAGGTTGTCCTTTTCCTAAAACTATAGTATTATAATATTCTAAAAATAATCTTCATAAATGTTTTAACCTTAAATAATACTATCCAAAGTTCAACTTAATCCATTCCAACCTTTATAGTTATCCAAAATACCTCTGTCCAGACTTTCTCTAAAAGATATCTAAATTACAAAATCAATTGTATCATCAGATTCCTCAAACAAAGTAAAGTTTCTATTATTGTCACATATAAAAATATGATTACCTTCATCATATTAAAACCTTAATGAAAAAAACAAGTATTGTAGTACAATCCTTATATATATCACGTTATTCTTATAACCAGAATATAATCCTTGAGTCCAAAAGCACCAATACATTAATTATTCCACTTCAACTGTAGTAATAGCATAAGATTGTTCTTGATCCCTTGGCCTTTTCTGAGTTAATTTTACCTAGTGCTTAGGGAATTCATTTGCATAATTCCACATTTCCTTACAATTGTAGCATTCAACATTGACAGCCTCTTTCCTTCCCTTGCAATCACGAGCCTGGTGACTTTTTTCCCCACATTTATAACAAACTCCCATTCCTTTTAGGCAAGTACCGGGGTGATTCTTCCCACAATTATCACATAATAGAAAATCCATCTTTCCCTTTTTCCCTTTATCTATCACTTGTTCCACCGTTCTCTTCTTCTCTTGCTTTACTTTATTTTCATAAGATTTAGAGAATTCCTTTTCTATCTTGATAGAACACGAGACTATATTTTTGTATGTTGAGAAAGATTGTGATACAAAAGCTCGATGGATAAATGGTTTTAACCCATAAAATAAATGATCAATCTTACTTCTTGGGTTATGTATATAATCTAAAGCATGTCTTGCTAACCTTGTAAAGTTGGCTTCATACTTTGCGAAATTCTCATCCTCCTTTTGTCTCGGTCTCAGAAATTGCCTTTCCATATCTGCTTGATGGTCATGAGGAAAGTATTTTTCTAAGAAAAGCTCTTTGAACTCCCTCCATTCCATACTTGATACTTCTTTATCTTCCTTTTTGTTTTGAATCAGCGACCACCATTGATCGGCATCTCCAGTGAGGCGGTAAACTGTTATGACAACCTTCTCCCTTTCACTACTCCCCAAGGCATGGAATATTTTCTCTAAGGATTTTATCCATTGCTCAGCTACTAATGGATTTGTACCCCCATTAAATGTTGGTAGTTGTTTCCTCATGAAGCGGTCTAACATTGATACTCCACGTTGCAGATTAGGGTGCTCCATACGAGTAAGTTTATTATTCATAACTTGAGTGAGTTGTCCCAGTATGGTGATAAGTTGATCAGCACCAGTTGTATCACCAGCTCCATTATAATTATCTTGAGCAGGAGGGAAATCCCTACATGGAGTGCGTGCATTAATACAGTTTACATTCCTCCCACTAGGCGCCATTTCTAAACAATGGCATAAACTAGATTAGTTTATGAATCAAAATACATAATTCTATACTTGTAAAACACTTAACATAAATTGAAATATAGTCATAAAAATGTTTTCTTTGAGGAAGTGTATACTCATAAACCCTTCTTAATGGTTTGTAAAGAAAATGAGAATTATCCTAAGCATATCCCCCGGGAGTGTCGTAACCAAGAGTGCAGCAAGGCCTGTTATCGTGCACCAGTTCCTGTTTGAGTCTATCTCAAAGCGGTTTTTTCGGGTTTTACCCCTAGGTACATATGTGCTAGAGCTGCCTCTACCTGCTCGTATCCAGACAGGGATGTATTGCTAGGAAAACTCACAAAATCTATATAATACCAAAATTCTAGGAAGTTCTTCTATACTAATCCTCAAAGTTTATCTTAGTTCTATGTGCTCTAATCAGAGTTTATCTAAATCAAGCTTCCAAGGTTAGTACTAAATTGCCTCTGATACCAACTGTAACGCCCCGACCCCAGTTACCCAGAGTCGGTGCATTATTATGTAACATTGGCATGATCACAAAGATCAAGTCTTGAAAGACCGATTAGTTTAGTATCCTTGAAACAATAGATACATTCATAAGTTTTACATTACATCATAAAGTAATACAAAACTACAAAAACATCTTGTCTTCATATCCCCTCATATTATCCCTTCAGGTCATTCATAAAATACTTCTTCACATCCTGGAAAAATTAAAACATTTAAAGGGGTGAGCTCAGATTCTCAGTAAGGATAACAATATAGCGGAAGCTTTCATAAATAAACATTAACATTTAAGGAAATATATACTAAAACAAAAGCCTTTTAAACTTGAACTTTAGCATAAAATGGATAAAGTAAAATGAAATAATTCCATTTAATTATTCACATGGATATTCTACTGGTCGAATAATCACATGCAATATCAATAACCACTTTCATAATGATGGAATGCATAATGCCAGACTATCATAACCACGTATCCAAGGCCTCGTGCCAAGACTAAAAATAAGATTTTGTCAAGGCCTCGGGCCAAGACACTAGTTTGTCTCATGAGACCTACCGATGCATCGAGGAGCTATAGAGGGCTCCACCAGTCACTTATTAAGTCCAATGCATTACTCATATGAACAGGTTTAAACATATCGTAATCCATAACATAATCATATCACATAAAACATGCATAAAGGAAACATAACATTTCCACATTTCAATCACAAGATATCAATACAACACATTGATATAAAAAAAACACTTTCAAAACCATTTTCAATACCAAAATAAAAGAAAATTAAAACTTTGTAATTATTTTTCATTTAAAAAAGTTATGGCTTGTAGAGGAAACTGAAACCCAAATAATGGTCACGGCGGCGGAGAAGTCGTTGTCGCCGCATACGTAAGAAAAAACATTCCTTTTGTTGTTTTGTAAAAACACTTAGTATAAAAATATTCCTTTTTAATAAAAGTAAAAGTCAAAGGGGTTTATACACCGTATAAAATAAAGTTGTGTATAAAACCAAATATGTCTCAATGAAAGGAGATTGAGACAAAGTTCCCTACAAAGATCATTTTTTAAATAAAATAGATCTATAGTCTGTATTCACTATAAGTACACATAAAGAAATTACAAATACAAGATAGGACATAATAATATCATGACATAATTTGAAAGTAGGAAATTAACTCAAAGAATGGAAATTGGGTTAAGAAGTTCCCTTACCTCGTGTCCAACTTCACTCGACCGTTCTTTAACCTCATGAATAATAAACTAGAGTTAATTTATAATTTATTAAGAACATTTTTCAAGTTCATTATTCCTTTTATATCTCTTATTACCATGTTATGAACATTATGTAACTATTTAAGTTAATAACGGTCGTTTTGTCGATCTTTGGTACTTGTGTCAAAAATAAACTTCGTATAATTACAAGTTGTTTATGTGGTAGAATATCCATTATCTACGGAATTATATTCATGATGTGGATATCATATATATCATATATATACAGTATATACATTCATTAATAATATTACGTAACATTTAGAGGTAAGAAATGAAATTCACCGTTCATGGAGACGGTAAGCCGTACGTACGCATGAACGCTACTTTCAATTATATTTCATATTTAATGAATGAAATAATAATGATATAAAGGTATATTATAATTCTAGTATAATATCTTATATATAATATCATTTACTCCATCCTTTATACATCCCACATATGGCATTAACAATTCAAATCACTTTGAGGGTGCGGTAGTCCACACATCCTAAAATGAAATTATCACCTTTACCCATAATTGAAATCATAAAGGTATGTCGTAAATGAGGAATAAAGAAGCATAAGGAAAACATAAACATAATATATATCATATATAAATATAGTGACATCTTAATGGCCACCATTAGAGGTGTTAAAAGAAGATTGAACAATCATCGTTTCGTGAGGCAGAAATTCGCCAACCACAGAAACAGTATGTACTTTAACCATTAAACGAAGGTGTGTGTAGGTGTAAATCAAATAATTCTCATAAAAACATACTAGTATATTTAAAATACTGGTTTTGTTACAAAATAAAGGAATAAAAAGAGTTTAAGGGGTTGGAGAATCAAAATAAAACAAAATAACATAAGAGAAGACATTACCTTAAAATCGGGTAACTTTTTTTTATTTGAGCCAAAGGCTTCCTTGGGAAGAATTATGTGCAAAGTGAGGCTTCTAGTAGTAAGAGAGGGAAGTTTAGAGAGTATTTTGTTAGAGTTTTTCCAATCCAAATGGCTTTGAGGGTGTGAATAAGGTGGTAGTGGTGGGGGCCTTTTATAAGAGGAGAAGAGGGGCACTCTTGGAAAGTAATGAAATGTTACATTATTATGAAATACTTTTCGGATTTCAAAGGTCCCTAAATTATATATTTCAAGTATAAGGTGATAAGGGTTCGAAATCTACTCATCGAATAGGTTTTTTACAAGTTTAAGTCTTAGATTTTACATTATCTTTTCATTTTATTTAAAAAGTTCATTAATGAGGTAATCGTTGCATCATCATAATGTGATAAATAAATTTATTTATTTAATTCCAAAAAATTATAAACAAATTACCATGATGTAGGAAATCCTTTTATATTTCCAACAAATATTTATAGTCGAAAACTTAACTTATATAACCCCATGTAATAATTGTTTTAGTAAAACAACACATGTTTGTGTCGATTTTATTTTTACTTTAAATAAAAAGTTATTAATGTCATTTTCTTAACCAAGTGGCTCCATGGGGTCCCCAAGTTGACCCATGGATTTTCTGGGTCGGCGATGACTCACCCAGTAAGGTTATGACAAGTGTAAAGGTAATTTCATATTATTATAACACTATTTTTACCTTAAGTTACACTAATTACCTTTAATCACGATTAATATAACTTAAAAGTTACTATGCACCAAAAATTATTTTAATCTCATTGAACCACATTTTACTTCCTAATTACCATGATGTATGACGGATTTTGGAAATTCAAATCACAGAGGTGGTAAAATTTCATTTAAACGAAAAACCAGTTTTTTAACTACCACTTAGTGTTTTCACTATTCATCAAAAATCGAAGTTTTTCAGAACAACACCAAAAATTAACCCTAAGATATATTTGATATTCCTAATTCAAAAATGATTTCTGTTTTACAAAATTTAAATAATTTAAGTTGAATTAATTAATTTAATAATTAATTCTCGCTGTCACAACAAATAGCGTGTTTTTAAGAAAGAATATCAATCAAAAGATTGACACTTTTTTATGTCCAATTTCAAAGTGAAATTAATTATAATGACCACCATTGGATAAAATGGTAAAAATATATTCTAATTACACTTTATAACCACTAAATTTTATAATTTATTACTATAAATTATTTTGATTAAAAAAGTTTTTTTTAAGTATTTTTCACTATTCATCAAAAATTGGAAGTTCTCAGAAAATTACAAAAAAATCAACTTAGGATAATTTCGATATTCTGAATACAAAAATGAAGTCCATTGTGAAATATAAAATTGATATAATTTCAAAAATTTTGTATTACTATTCATAATGGCTACTTTTATTGGTCACGGTGTGTAAGAGTCTCGAAGTTGCGTACAATGCAAGCTATTGCATTATTGAAGGAGAAGCGTATCATAGAAGTTCAGGGTGTTACAATAGCCAGTCGTCATATCGTTATAGCTGATATCAAACATATACAAAGATTTGGAAAAGGCCTCCTCCCTGAGGAGCTATGTAAAATACATTGAACGTACCTTGGAGCCGAACAACAGGGAGCGGGTGTGAAACAGGTCGAACTAGATATAAGGCCCCATCCATAAACAATACATAATCTTGAATTAAGTTAATAATTCACATTGAGGATCTTTTTAGGTTTAGAGTTTTATAGAATTAGGCCATAACTATTACATTACATATCAAATATTACAAAGTAGACACTTCTACTTAGTATCCATTTTTTCATAAAATAAAAACTATTGAAAAAAAGATTCATGTCTAGTTCCACGTTTTAGACAGCATGACTTTTCCATTATTCCATCCTTGACCCTATTCATCTTTAAGTCTGGTGAAAAACATTTTAATAAAACTTGGGATTAGCATAAAAATCTCTATAAGGATTATAAAATAAAGAGAGAGAACATTAGTCCATCAATACATGCCAAGAATAAGCTCTTTAACATACCTCATGAAATCATAAGATTTATGAATAAAACATAGAAATCATAAACCATAAAGTTAACTTATGGCATCCATATCATACTTACAATATAGCAAACACAGCTACATAGGGAGTTATGTTGGAATACCCATCATAGTATATTCCCTAAATCTATTAGGAGAAACATTAACGTTTACCTCCGTCACATTACCCAATGCATTGGGGAGCTATCTTGGGCTCACCCACCCTAGGTTTATCATTGAACCACCTGTATACGTAAACAATTCCCAAGAACCATAAAATATTCATAACACATAAAACAAACATAAAGTAAAGATAACATTTCCAAATTTCAATCACAATATATAATTTAAATATATTGATATAATCAATCCATTATCAAAAACATTTTCAATACCAAAATATTTAAAAATATTATATGGTATTTATTTTTCTCTTAAAAACATTACGTCTTATTAAGGAATCCAAATATCAAATAATACTCACGGCGGTAGAAAAGGTCATTGTCACCACGTACATTAAAGAGAAACATTCCTTTTTTCATTTAGTAAAAAACTTTGTATAAAAATATTCCCTTTGATTGAAATGTAAATTCAAATGGGTTTATACAACGTATAAAATAAAGTTGTGTATAAATCAAAATATGCCTCAATGAAATGAGATTGAGATGAAGTCTCTTACCTCATGTCCGACTTGACTTGTTCATTCTTTAATCTCCTGAATAATAACCTAAAGTTAATTTATACTAGATTTAGAACCTTTTTCAGGTTTATTATTCCTTTTATATCACTTATTACCATGTTATAAATATTACATAATCATTTATGTTAATAACTGTCATTTTGTCGATATTTGGTACTTGAGTCAAAAATGAACTTCTTATAATTACAAGTTGTCCATGTGGTCAAAATTACATTATCTCCAGAATGATATCCATGATTGATATATCATATATATCATATATATTCAGTATATATATGTATTATAACAGTACATAACATTTGGATATAAGAAATGAAATGCACCGTTCATGGAGACGGTAAGCCGTACGTACGCATGAACGCTACTTTCATTTATATTTCATATTTAATGGAATGAAAACTTAATTATACATAGGTATATTATAATTCCATTATAATATCATATATAATTTCACTAAATCCATCCTTTATACGTTCCACGTAAGGCATGAACGAGTCATATCACTTTATGGGGGTAGTAGTCTGCACTTCCTCAAATGAAATTATCATATTTACCCATTATGGAAACCATAAAGGTATGATATAAATGAAAAAAAATAGAAGTATAGAGACAATATAAATATAATATATATCACATATAAATATATTTCCATTATAATGGCCACCATGAGAGGCGGTTGGATATATTTGAACAATCATCATTTTGTGAGGCAGTAGTTCGTCATCCACAGAAACAGTATGTTCGTATCCATTAGATAGAGGTGTGTGGAAGTGTAGTTATAATAATTCTCATTAAAACATCCTAGTATATTTATTATACTGTTTTTGTCATAAAATAATGGAATAAATAGAGTTTAGGGGGTTGGAGAAGTAAAATAAAAGAAGAGAACTTGAGAGAAGACGTTACCTTTAAATCAGGTATCTCCCTTTGGTTTGAACCAAAAGGATTACTTGAATTGCCTTATGCCTAGGGTAATGATTCTCATAGGGATGTAGGGATGTAGGGAGATTATTGTAGAATATTTTAGATGAGCCAATGGTCTTGATAAGTGTGTGTAATGGGTTAGAGGTGGTGGTCTTCTATAAGGGGGAGGAGGGGCTCTTTAGGAAAGTTTGAAAGTATTATTTTATTATAAAATAATTCTCAGTTTCAAAAAGTCCAGAATTCATTAAATTAGAATATGTGATGAATATTGTTCGAAATAAAATCATAAAATAATAATTGGATAGGTTTTTGATATTTTTTAAAATTTTATAATCTTTTATTTAAATCATTCATTAATAAGGTAATCATTGCATCATCGTTGTGTCATAAATAATTTTATTTATTTGATGTATAAAAATTATAAATAAAATATCATGATGTAATAAATCATTTTTTATTTAAAATTAATATTTATAGTCTAATAGATAACTTATATAACCCCATGTAAAAATTGATTCACTAAAAGATATATGTTTAGGTCATTTTTTACTTTACTTTAAATTAATTAATATAAAGTGTCATTATCAATCCCAAGTGGCTCCATGGGGTCCCAAAATAGACCCAAGGATTCCATTAGTCAGAAATATTTCATTAATAGGCTTAGGAAAAGTGTAAGGGTAATTTACTATAATTATAATATTATTTTTTTACCCTTATTTACCAGATTTACCATTTAACCATGGTAAATAAAATATTTAATGAAGTAAATATTCATAATGTCTAAAAAAGAAAAGTTACCAATTTAAAAAATTTGGACCACTTGATTCCAAATATGGAATCTATTTTTTCAAATTCAAAACACAGAAGTGGCAGAAATATATTTAAAATTAATTCTCGTTGTCAAAACAAAAAGTGTGTTTTTAAAAAATAATAACTATCAAAAGATTGACACTTTTTTATGTCCAATTTCAAAGTGAAATTACTTACAATTACCAAAATTGTATTAAATGGTAAAAATATAACCTAATTACACTTTAAACAAATTTAAATAGATAATCTAATCATATAAATAAATTAGATTAAAAGATAGTTTTGAATTAAAATACAGTATTTTTTCCTATTCATTAAAAAATGAACATTATCAGAAAAATACCAAACTTTTATCCAATGTAAATTTTCATGTACCATTCTAAATAATAATATTATTTTGTCAAATAAAATATATAAAAGTGAAAAAAAAACTATATTTAAAAATGGTTCTCCATCAAAAGGCGGTAAATCAACCCTTTAATGAATATTAGAGTATTTTTGCTTAAAATCGGATTATTTCTTATTTTAAGCCTCTAAATTTTATTGGATAAATGTAAAAACATTTAACAAACATGTATAATCATATTTTAGTTATTTATGTTCATTCCCACCATTACAACAACTAGGCGTTAACTACCATTTAAAATAATATTATTATATTAATTTTTTCAGTATAACTCAATGTTGTGTGCAACCTAAGTTTTCAAAGAAACTCGTTGTTGGGTATTAGGTATGCCATAAAACATAGAATCACATTTAAAGTAAAATTAATATTTAATTCACAAATACTAATAAATATGAAAATGTCATATTCTTTATTTACCTGGGATGTTACATCCTTCCCCCCTTTTGGAAATTGCATCCTTGCAATTTTATTAACTTATCAAATAAATAGGGGTATTTATCCCTCATAGCATTTTCAGATTCCATTGTTACCTCTTCAACCATATGGTTTTTACAAAAAACCTTTACCTGATGAATTACCTTATTTCGCAACACTTTCTCACTTTGGTCAAGAATCTGGACTGGTTGTTCTTCATAAGAGAGATTCTCTTCCAACTGAACTACCTCGGGGCTCAAAATATGAGATAGATCTGACATATACTTTCTCAACATTGAAACCTGAAAAACATTGTGTAACTGGGATAAACTTGGAGGTAAATCCACTCTATAGGCAATTGATCTAACTTTCTCCAGGATTTCATAGGGTCCAATGAACCGCAGACTCAGTTTTCCCTTCTTACCAAAACTCATCACACTTTTACATATAAAAACTTTGAGAAAGACATGATCACCTACCACAAAAGAAAGACCCTTCCTCTGGTTATCCCCATAACTGTTTTGCCTTCTCTTAGATGTTCTCATGTTCTTCTGAATCAACTAAACTTTTTCAACCATCTCTTCTACTAATTATGGTCCCATCAATTTCCTTTCACCTACTTCATCCCAAAAAGATGGATTTTGACACCGCTTCCCAAATAATGCCTCAAATGGAGACATTTGAATACTATAATTAAACTATTATTATAAGAAAACTCAACCAAAGAAAGATGTTGGTCCCAACTTCCCTGGTAATCCAGTGAACAAGCACGTAGCATATCCTCTAAGGTCTGAATTGTTCGTTCTGATTTCCCATTTGATTGAGGATGAAAAGTTGTACTAAAATTTAATTCAGTACCCAATGACCTCTTAAGGACTTTCCAAAAGTTATAATTAAACCTGGGATCACGATTAGATACAATAGAGAGGGGAAATCCATGCAACCTGACTACCTCTTTAACATAAAACCGAGAAAGTTAATTTAGCAACAAAGTATCTTGAAAAGGAAGGAAATTAGAAGATTTAGTCAATCGATCTATAATAACTGATATTGCATTATTACCTCGAGATGTCTTTGGTAATCCCAAAATGAAATCCATGGATATATTTTCTCATTTCCACTCTGGCACCGGTAAAGGCTGAAGCATATCTTTCGGTAACTACCACTCTACTTTAACATTTTGACAAGTCAAACACTTCATAGTAAAGTTAGTAATATCTCTTTTCATTCCATCCCACCAGTAATAATTCTGAAGATCTCTGTAAATCTTAGTACTTCCAGGATAAACTGAAAACGGAGAACTATAAGCTTCACATAATAACTATTTATTCAACTTTGAATCATACGGCACGCATAATCTCTTCCCAAATCTCAAAATACAATCATTATCAATGTTAAAATCAGGCAACTTACCCTTCTAAACCAAATCTACCTTTTTATACAACTCACAATCTTCCTTCTGTGCTTGCTTAATTCTATCTGATAGATATGATTTCACTGACACCTGAAACAAAATAGTGGAATTTTCTGCACCAACAACTTCTATGCCAAAGTTTAAAAAATCATTAATCAAAGGATCGTGTTCCAAACATAACATGGTTAATGTACCATTACTTTTTCGACTCAAAGCATCGACCACTTTATTTTCCTTTCCTGGATGGTAATGAATCGTGCAAGAATAATCCTTGATTAATTATAGTCATCTCCTCTGTCTCATGTTCAATTATTTATGAGTGAATATATACTTCAAAATTTTGTGGTCAGTATATATTTCACATTTTACTATATACAAATGATTCCTCCAAATTTTTAAATCAAAAACAATAGCAGCTAATTACAAATCATGTGTATGGTAATTTAACTCATGAGGTTTCAACTGACATGAAGCATAAGTAGTTACTTGATCATTCTTCATTAGGACACAACCATGTCCTTTCAATAAAGCATCACTGTAGATAACAAACTCACCATCTCTAGAAGGTAATGCCAAAACTAGAGAATTCACCAATATTCTTTTCAATTCCTGAAAAAATCATCACATTATTTTTTGTAGATAAACTTAACACATTTTCGAGTTAACTTAGTTAGTGGTCTATATAACCATGAAAAAGTTTCAAAAAACCTCTGGTAATAACCCATTAATCTAAGAAAACTGTGAATCTCAGTTATAGTTGTGGGACTTCTCCATTCTTCAACAACTTTTGTTTTAGCAGGATCAATAGTTTTGCCTTCTTTAAAAACAATGTGACCAAGGAAAGAAATTTTTTGTAACCAAAACTCACACTTTCTGAATTTTCCAAACAGTTTCTTTTCTTTTAAGGTTTTTAAGACAACCCTTAAATGAATTTCATGCTCCTCTTTACTTTTAGAATAAATAAAAATATAATCAATGAATACAACCACAAACTTATCCAAAAACTCATAGAAAATTCTATTCATTAGATCCATGAATACAGCAGGTGCATTGGTTAACCCAAAAGGCATAACTACAAATTCATAATATCCATATCTAGTAAAAAATGTGGTCTTTGGAATGTCTACTTCCTTTACTTTCAACTGATGTTACCCCGAACTCAAGTCAATCTTCATAAAATAATGAGCTCTCGGTTGATGATCAAACAAATCATTGATATGAGGCAAAGGAT
The DNA here is from genome assembly GCA_963277665.1 of Viscum album. Taxonomy (NCBI): domain Eukaryota; kingdom Viridiplantae; phylum Streptophyta; class Magnoliopsida; order Santalales; family Viscaceae; genus Viscum; species Viscum album. Next base: position 368,947,627 of record OY728144.1, read on the forward strand.
ACTTGTTCTTAACAGTGATTTTGTTAAAGGATCTATAATCATTGCAAAGTCTCATTGAACCATCTTTATTTTTAACAAACAAGACAGAAGCACCCCATGGTGATGTTCTAGTTCGAATGAAACCTTTATCTAATAACTCCAGCAATTTATTCTTTAACTCTAAAATTTCAATTTTATCCATTCGATAAGGGGGTTTTGAAATTGGCTTAGCATCAGGAACTAAGTCAATAGTAAATTAAACTTTTCGGTCAGGTATTATACCAGGAAACTCATTAGTAAAAACATCAAGGTACTCATTTACTACTGGAACATCATTAATATGAACAGTTCCTTTGTTTTCAACAATGTGTGCAAGGTAACATTTATTTCCATCTTTAACTAGTTTCTCAGTTTCCTGATATGTTACCAAAAGTAAGGGTTCATTATTGTACACAAACTAAAAATATTTATGAAAAGAAACCACTTTAGCTCTACAGTAAATCTTATAATGATAAATAGAAATCCAATCCATATCCAAAATAACATCAAACTCTACTAGAGGAAAAACAATAAGGTTTGCAGGTATATTCTTTCCGCACACAAGTACATGAAGGTTCTTATGATTTATTTTTGTATCAACATTTCCTACAGGTGTTTTTACCAAAAGTTCAGGATTCATATAATGACCCATACTTTAAATACATTGTTAATACTTCAAAATTGAAGTACACTTATTACAACATATAAACAAACCATGAAATGACCATATAGGTATAGTTTCTTTAGAAAGTGTGAAACATAAAAAACTGGTTCATAAAGCATCTACATTGTCTCCCATTTATTTCATCATATCTAGAGTCCCTTTTGGCATATCATACTTAATAACATTCTTCCTAACCTGGGGAAAGAAAACATACAAAAGGGTGAGCTCAAATTCTCAGTAAGGGTAAACAAAAGAAATATCAATTACATCATATTCATAAGAACATAACATTTTGGAAATCTTAACCTGTAAAAGAGATCATAATTTCATAACATGGGATAAATCATAGAAGTGAAATGTAATCCCAATAATCATAAATTAAAACATGAAACTTTTTTACAAACACACATAATCATAGAGAATCATTTCTTAGTAGTAAAGACTCATTTCCAAGACTATCTTAGCGTACAAAGTCCATTTCTGAACCGAGTTCACTCCACGTTTCAGTCCAGTTTCACTGAACCGGATTAACCTGTCATTCCAGCCATGTCTATCTCATGATATATAAATCTTTACCCAATGAATTGGAGGGAGATATAGGTCCCACCCATCTCATAATGAAACCATTCTTATGTGTGACACAAAATCATAAATCATACATCATAGCATAACCCATGTAATAAAAATGGGATTCTTAATCATCATGCCATCATAACATAATCCATATAAGATAAAAGGACATCATAAAAATAATTCCATCATAACATAATCAAAACAATGTAAAAATAGGGATAGAAACATAACCCTATATTATCTTAGACGTAAAATAATTTTGATAAAACACTTGAACTCCATTCTTGAGGAAAATATCCTTTCTACTTCAAAAACATTTTCCTTTATTAACATGTCATATAATTTTAAACTAAAATAAGTTGATTAAAAATAAACTTGAAAACTTGTAAAGGATTATTCATGGAAATAATGTTCTAAAAATCCATTCATGTTGTATAAGTTAAAAAAACATTCTTCTCATACTTTGGCTGGAAAAGTCAAAAAGTACCTCGTACGAAAAAAGACAAAAGATTCCTTTCATATATTTTAATAAAAACTCACCGAAGGGTAAAATTGGATTTAAAAAATTGTCGGAGGATATAAATAATTTTAAATTTTGAGGAAACATTTATGTGGATGATAAATATTCCCCAGTAAATTCTGAAGTATAAATAATCTCGGATAAAAATTGAGATTGTGAGATTTTCCCTTACCTTAGGTCTGATTTGCTTCGTACGTGTCTGAACCTCCTGTATAATGATTTAAATAATGTCATTGACTTATTCAAAAATCATACCCATTGTTATGATATCATATAAGGTCATATTATTGTATTCTTATCTTTTATTAGTAATATTTCATTGTTACTTGTTATTCGGGTGTTTCTTGCTTTTTGTTCTTATGCGTGTTTTGTAGAATAAATTCTTATTCTTCTATTTAGGTTATAGAAACCTCATTTACAGAATGTTATTAGTGTAATATATATCATATTTATTCATTCAATTCATTTATATAATCATTATTTAATGAAGATCATGTAGAATGAGTCGCATCACATCTTGGAGACGGTTGGCCATACGTACGGACGAGCGATGATATCGTTCCCATGATCGTGGAATTGTATTGAAGTGTTTTTTTACTATTTCAGAATCAATATCACTTTACAATAATCATATTTATTTATTATTTACACCATTATACCCATCTAAGTAAGGTGGTGGTGAAAAATAGATTACACCACGGCGTGGAGACGGTATTCTGTACGTACGCACGCACGGTGATTTAATTTTCCATAGGATGGATATATGGTGAAATAGGGTTGTTTCGTACTTATAATAACATATCAGTATATGAGTGATACTGATGTTATTACTTCATAATGAAACAACTAAATAAGAAGAAGTAGAAGAAGAAATAAAGTTGAAAGAATCGGTAACGGACATTACCTCTTCTTTGAAGTGCCTCTTCTTAACCTCCTCTTAGGGCACTAAAGATGGTCTTTAAAGAAGAACAGGACCTCTAGGATGTTTCTAGGGAAGTGGATAAGAGAAATTGGTAGGTTTTGGCCGAGATTAAATGCTCAAAGTGGTGTGAGGAAGAGAGGGAGGAGGTTCCCATTTATAAGTGAGGAGAGGGGAACCTTAGGAAAAACTTAAAATATTATTTTATTATAAAGTCATATTCGGTTTTTAATAGCTCCAAATTGATTTATTTAGAATCTAAGGTGAGGATGGGTCGAAATACTCTCAACAAATAGGTTTTAGACAAGTTTAGGTTACTATTTTATCCTTATAATTTAGATTTAACTCTAAGTTAAATAATTTAACTTTTACCGTGTATTTTTTTTTCTTACATTATATGGTTAATAAACTTACTATAACAAGCCAAACGAACCCCAAGTGGTTCATTATTAATATATATAACCTTATATAAGTAATTTTTACGAACCTTAGATTTTTAAGAATAAAATAACAATTAATAATATAATATGTTTTTTAAAAACTATTTTATGTCAATTTTGACACTATTTGGTACTTCATTTTTTTTGAAAATTATAAAAGCATGATTAGTTCAAAAAACTTTAATTAAATAAATACTAATATGTCATATTAACCTATAAAATTATTTTAATTCATAAAAAGTCTCAAATTACATTTATTTGGGTATTTATAACATCAATTATGTTAATATTTCATTAATAAGATAATTACTACATCATCATTGTATCATAAATAAATTAAATTATTTAATGTATAAAAATTATAAATAAAATATCATTATGTAGGAAATGATTTTATCTTTCTAATTAATATTTATAGTCAAATTTATCTTATGTATAACCCTATATTAAAAATGATTTAGTTATGAAACTTTGATTTTTAACTATTTTAACCCTTCTTTAAATAAATTAATAATAAATGTCCTAATATAATCCAAGTGGACCTAAATGGTCATATTTTATTTCTAAGGTTAGTTTTGGTTGAATTAAACTTATATAATAGAATTAGGACATGTGTTAGGGTAATAATAATATCATTTTTACCCTTAATTACCCTATTAACTTTTAACTGTGGTAAATAAAAGTAAAAATTTACTATTCACCAAAAATTATTTTAATCTCATTGAACCAAATTTTAGTCCTTGATATTAACCATGTCTCTTGGATTTTCGAAATTCCACTCACAGAAGTGGTAAAATTAAGTTTTATGTGAATTTGCAAATTCTCCTAGGAGGTGGGTAAAAGACGGTGAAAAGTTCAATAATATTTTTATATATCTAAAATTATTATAAAATGACTCCAATGAATTACATTGAACTTATATAGGTATTATGTATCAATTTTTACCTAAAATAAATTTAAATAAAATAATAATTATTTAAATAAAAAGTCCGTTTTTAAATAGTCACCCAGTGTTTTCACTATTCATCAAAAATTGAAAGTTTTCAGAAAAATACCAAAGTTTCACCCCAGGCTAATTTTGATATTCCGAATCCAAAAATGAAGTCCATTTTAAAAGATAAAATTTATAAAATTTCAAAAAGTGGGTATTACTATTCATAACGGCTAGTTTTAATAATATTTTAATAGCATATCGTTGTTTAGTGGAACTCAGTATTGCGTACGACGCAAGCTATCGAGGAAGGTTGTGATTGCGTGTAAAGCCAGCCAAGCTAGTGTTTTGTGTAGTGAAATACTCTTTTAATGATTTATATAACATAAAAACAAAAAAAATCTCATAAAAATATCGGGTGTTACATTCTACCCCCCTTAAAATGAATTTCGCCCTCGAAATTCGTCACTTTGTAACAAACAGATGAGGATACCTCTCCCTCATCATATCCTCAAGATCCCATGTAGCTTATTCTAATTAGTGGTTCCTCTATAAAACTTTCACCAAGAGACTGGTCTTGTTTTGTAGGACTTTTTCGCTACGATCCAGAATCTCTATCGGCTGTTCTTCATAAGAAAGTTCTTGCTCCAGCGGTACAAATTCTGAGTTGAGTACATGTAAAGGATCGGGTATGGACTTTCTTATGATAGATACATGGAACACATCGTGAACTTGGGAGAGATTCGGTGTAACCGCCAATCAGTAATCCACCTTCCCAACATGATCCAGTATTTCGAAATGACCAATATACCTAGGGCTCAGCTTTCCCTTCTTTCCAAATCTCATTACTCTCTTCCAAGGAGATATTCGTAAGAACACTTTATCACCAACTTCAAACTCTAGGTCTTTTCTTCGGTTATCGGCATAACTTTTTTGTCGACTCTGAACTTCTCTAATGTTTTGTTGAATAGATCTGACCTTTTCTGCCATCTCATCAACAATATCAGGTCCTAATAGCTTTCTTTCCCTAAATTCTTCCCAGCAAGTTGGAGTTCGGCATTTATTTCTATAGAGAGATTCATAAGGAGCCATCTCAATATTGGAGTGAAAGCTATTATTATAAGAAAATTCCACCAAAGGTAGGTGTTGATCCCAACCACCTTTGAAATCCATAGAGTAAGCTCTTAATATATCTTCTAGAGTTTGAATTGTTCTCTCAGACTGACTGTCTGTCTGAGGATGATAAGAAGTGCTGAAACTCAACTCTGTATCCAGATTATGTTGAAGACTTCGCCAGAACTTTGAGGTAAACCTTGGATCCCAATCAGATATAATGGAAAGTGTTACTCCATGCAATCTTACCACTTCCTTTACATATATCTTGGAAAGATGATCCAGAGAGAAATCTTCTCTAATAGCAATGAAGTGTGTCAACTTCGTTAGATGATCAACTATAACCAAGATAGAATTATTGCCTTTGGATGTTTTAGGAAGTCTAGTGACAAAGTCCATAGTGATGTTTTTCCATTTCCATTCGGGTATGGGTAATGGTTGTAACATCCCCTTAGACTTCTGTCTCTCAACTTTAACTTGCTGACAAACCAATCATCGAGAGACATATTCAGCAACAACTCTTTTCATGTCATCCCACTAGAATTACTCTTTCAGGTCCCTATACATCTTCGTTATTCTAGGATGAATAGAGAATTAAGAACTATGAGCCTCATCCAGCATCTCCTTCTTAAATTCTGGTATGGGAGGAACACAAACCCGATTCCTGAACCTTATTATCCCATCACAATCAAGGTTGAATTCATGATCATTTCTCACCTTCTTTTTAACTCTACATATTCTTTTTGTGCCTCTTTAATCTTCACATGTATAGATGGTTGAACATTCATTTGAGAAAGATAAGATTATTCCCCTTCCATTATAATTCCAAGATCCATCCATTGTAAATCCATAAATATTGGATCTTTTGTTATCCTCATCATGGATAAGCTAGCATGGTCTTTTCGAATTAATGTGTCTGCCACCTTATTTTCTTTCCCTGGGTGGTAATGAATTGAGCAGTCGTAATCCTTAATCAACTCCAACCATCTTCTTTGGTGCATATTCAGCTCCTTTTGTGTGAAAATATACTTTAAACTTTTATGATCAGTATAAATATCACACCTTTCACCATAAAGATAATGCCTCCAAATCTTTAATGAAAATATTACCGCAGATAACTCCAAATCATGAGTCGGGTAATTTTGCTCATGGATTTTCAACTGTAGTGAGGCATAATCTATCACCATATCATTTTTCATAAGAAAACACCCTAGCCCCTTCTTGTATGCATCACTGTAGATCACAAACCTTTCTCCACTATAAGGAAGTGTGATCACAGGTGCACTAGATAACCTTCTTTTTAACTCCTTGAAATTCTCTTCACATTCCTCCGTCCTAACGAACTTAAATCCTTTTTGATTCAACCTGGTGAGTGGATTAGATAATCTTGAAAAATCTTTCACAAAACATCGGTAATATCCATCCAAACCAAGAAAACTTCAGATCTCGGTTAATGTTGTTGGTCTCAACCATCTTTCGATAACCTCTGTTTTTTCTGGATCCACATATATCCCCTCTTTTGAGATTATGTGACCCAAAAATGCAACTTTTTGAAGCCAAAATTCACACTTGGTAAATTTGGCATAAAGATTCTCTTTTCTCAGGGTATTCAATACAATTCTCAAGTGATCTTCATGTTATTCCTTGCTCTTTGAATAGACAAGAATATCATCTATAAAGACTACCACAAAATGATCAAGATAGTCTCTAAAGACTCTATTCATTAGATCCATGAAGATAGCAGGTTCATTAGTATGACCAAATGGCATCACTATAAATTCATAGTGTCCATACCTTGTATGAAAAGTCGTCTTTGGTATATCCTCCCTTTTTACCCTTAATTGATGATACCCTGAACGAAGATCAATCTTGGAAAAGTATTGACCTCCGCGTAGTTTGTCAAATAAGTCATCAATGCGTGGGAGAGGATATTTGTTCTTGATAGTGATCTTGTTAAGCTCTCGATAATCAATGCAGAGTCTCATTGATCCATCTTTCTTCTTAACAAACAGAACAGGTGCTCCCCAAGGTGATGCACTAGGGCGTATGAATCCCTTATCAAGATTCTCTTGGAGTTGCTTCTTCTATTCCTGCAACTCAATTGGGGCCATTCTATAAGGTTTCCATGAAATAGGTAAAGCACCCGGTACGAGTTCTATTGAAAACTAAACTTCATGATTTGGTGGAAGGCCCGATAATTCCTCCGGAAGGACATCATCAAACTCCCATACAATGGGAATATTCTTAATCATGAGTTTCTCTCAAACCATTTGAGATAAATAACCTTCATTTATTAGAATCAAGACCCATAAGATGGAAGAAATTTCCACTGGAAGGTTATGTTCATCCTTGCATCGATAAACGATCATAGATTGATCTGGAATATGAAATGTGACTTCCCTTCTTTGGAAATTGATATGAGCTCCATATAAAGAAAGCCAATCCATGCCAAGAATAACATCAAATTCCACTCTAGGAAGGATCACAAGATTTATAGGAAGCACTTTCCCACAAACTTCAATCGGAGAAGAATTATAAACTTTTGATGTGACTGTTGTGCCACTAGGGTTTTTCATAGCTAACTCAACATCTAATTGTTGAGGTAATATGGAGATACCCTTAGAAAATTCTTCAGAAATTAAAGAGTGGGTGGATGCAGAATCAAATAAAACATTTGCTACTTTAGAGTGGATGGTAAGTGTACCTTTCACCACTTCGTTATCATACTCCACAGCACTGATAGAAATTTCATGTGACTCTCCTTTTTCTTTAGCCTTAAGAGTTTTTTGACATCGATCATCATCAACAACCCTTGGATTAGGGAATTGATTAGCATAATGCCCCATTTCCTTGCACTTGTAACATTGAAGTGTACGAGATGCACTCTGTGTAGCATTTTCTTTGTTCGCATCACTAGACATCTTCTTCCCATCATTCCGGCACTAAAATGCATGATGACATTCTTTTCCACATTTGAAACATTTACTTGTCCCTTTAAGACAACTCCCTCCATGTTTCTTTCCACACTTTTAGCACAAGGGAAAACTCATCTTCTTTTTAGTGTGGTCTTTAGATTTTCCATTGAATTCCATTTTCCTCTTCTTGTCAAACCCATATGACTGATGGGTTACTCCAATCTCTATCTCAACCTTGAGAGCACATCGAATGATTTACTCATAGTTGTTGAAGTCTCTTATGGCTAACTCCCTTCGAAGACTTGGTTTTAAGCCACTAAAGAATCGATCGATCTTACTCTCAGGTTGGATAATAATCCCAGAAGCATACCTTGAAAGTCTTGTATAATTTTCTTCATAGGTACCAATAGATTCATCATCCTTTTGATTCAAGAAACTTCTTCTCCATCTTTGTTCGAAGAATACGAGTGATGTACTTATTGAAAAATAAGTTCTTGAACTCATCCCATTCCATGGACTCAATTTCATCTCTTGGCCTCGTATTCTTCATAAGATTCAACCATTGATCAGCTTCACCTTCCAAACGATATACTACTAAGATGAATTTATCATGTTTAGAACATTTAAGAACTGAAAAAATCTTTTCAGTGGTACTGATCCATTGTTCAGCCACTAATGGATCAGTAGACCCACTGAATGAGGGTGGATGTTGCCTCATGAAGGATTCAACAGAATGTTGCTCCTTCCTTTACTCATTTGGAAGTCCTGTGTGATTCATAGCTTGAGAAATTTGTGTGAGCATGGCTACAAGATTTTTCATTCCATCTCTCATAACGTTTGGTTGCTCAGGGGGACAATCATTTCATTTCCCGTCGCATTCCGCATTAACACGGTTCCTTCGGGTTCCATCCATTGACTAAAACCAAGAAGAATTGTGTGAGAAACACTAATTATAATAGGAAAACCACATAATCAAGAATAAAATTTCACACTGAATGTCGTATCATAGGTTACTCATGGCCATTTCTAAAACACTAAGATTGTGTTCTATGCTTAGACTTATCCTTAGGGTTCTTACTAAGGAATTCACATCCTAGTTTCTAGAGGTTGATTATACCTTTCCTCTGATACCAACTATAATGGTCTGGAATTACTTCCAGTGGACTATAATTGATACCTATCAGGGCACTCCATGGGCGGCTACACCCCCTGGGTGGGACACACCACCATCCCCAGTGGCAGCCATTTCCTCATGAAGCCCTTGGGCGGAGAGCCATGCTTCGTCCAACGCTCACATGTGAGATTTCCCAAGGATCGGATTAATTCCTACCTCCTTTTCCTCTGATACCAACTGTAGAGACCCTAAACCTGACGTACATGGAAATTACATTACTTTTGAGGAATACTTAATACATAACAAAAACAGACACACAAGGACTATAATAGTTTAGTGTCTTTGGAAACTCGGAACGTAATCTTCTAATCGTGGTGAAAGATCTTCAACATCTCCAATAAAGATCTTCCCCTTTTGGTTTTCTTACCTAAAACCTTTATTTAAATCCTGGGTAAAATAAAACATATAAAGGGTGATCTCAAATTCTCAGTAAGGGTAAACAAAAGAAATATCTATCACATCATATTCATAAGAACGTAACATTTTGGAAATCTTAACCTCCAAAAGAGATCATAATTTCATAACATGGGATAAATCGTAGTAGTGAAATGTAATCCCAATAATCATAACTTAAATTATGAAACTTTTTGGCATACACACATAATCATATAGAATCATTTCTTAGTATTCAAGACTCATTGACAAGACTATCTTAGCTGACAAAGTCCATTTCTGAACCGAGTTCACTCCTTATTTCAGTCCTATTTCACTGAACCGGATTAACCTGTCGTTCCAGCCATGTCTATCTCATGAGATATAAATATTTACCCAATGAATTGGAGGGAGATATAGGTCCCACACATCTCATAATGAAACCATTCTTATGTGTTTCACAAAATCATAAATCATACATCATAGCATAACCCATGTAATAAAAATGGGATTCTTAATCATCATGACATCATAACATAATCCATATAAGATAAAAGGAAATCATAAAAATAATTCCATAATAACATAATCAAAACAATGTAAAAATAGGGATAGAAATAGAATCCTATATTATCTTAGATGTAAAATAATTTTGATAAAACACTTGAACTCCATTCTTGAGGAAAATATCCTTTCTACTTCATAAACATTTTCCTTTATTAACATGTTATATAATTTTAAACTAAAATAAGGTGATTAAAAATAAAAATGAAAACTTGTAAAGTAATCTTCTTGGAAATAATGTTTTAAAAATCCATTCATGTCGTATAAGTTAAAAAAACATTCTTCTCGTACTTTGGCTGGAAAAGTCAAAAAGTACCTCGTACGAAAAACGACAAAAGATTCCTTTCGTATCTTTTACTAAAAAATCATCGAAGGGTAAAATTGGATTTAAAAAATTTTAGGAGGATATAAATAATATTACATATTTATTAAACATGGATTTGGATGATAAATATTCCCCAAGAAATTCTGAAGTATAAACAATCTCGGATAAAAATTGAGATTGTGAGATTTTCCCTTACCTTAGGTCTGATTTGCTTCGTACAGGTCTGAACCTCCTGTATAATGATTTAAATAATTTTATTGACTTATTCCAAAATCATAACCATTGTTATGATATCATATATGGTCATATTCTTATATTCTTAGCTTTTATTAGTAATATTTCATTGCTACTTGTTATTCGGGTGTTTATTGCTTTTTGTTCTTATGCGTGTTTTGTAGAATAAATTCTTATTATTCTCTTTAGGTTACAGATAACTCATTTCCAGAATGGTATTAGTGTAATAAATATCATATTTATTCATTCAATTCATTTATATAATCATTATGTAATGAAGATCATGTAGAACGAGTCGCATCACATCTTGGAGACGGTAGGCCGTACGTACGCACGAGCGATGATATCGTTCCCATGATCGTATAATTGTATTTAAGTGTATGTATACTATTTCATAATCAATATCACTTTAAAATAATCATATTTAGTTATTATTTACACCATTATACCCATCTAAGTAAGGTGGTGGTGGAAGGTAGATTACACCACGGCGTGGAGACGGTATTCCGTACGTACGCACGCGCGGTGATTTTGTTTTCCGTAGGATGGATATATGGTGAAATAGGGTTTTTTCATACTTATAATAAAATATAATTATATGAGTGATACTTATGTTATTAATTCATAATTAAACAACTAAAGGAGAAGAGGTAGAAGAAGAAATAAATTTGAAAGAATCGGTAACGGACATTACCTCTTCTTTGAAGCACCTCTTCTTAACCTCCTCTTACGGCACTAAAGATGGTCTTTGAATAATACCAGGACCTCTAGGATGTTTCTAGGGAAGTGGAGAAGAGAAATTTTCAGGGTTTGGCTGAGATTTAATGCTCAAAGTGGTGTGAGGAATAGAGGGAGGAGGTTCCCTTTTATAAGGGAGGAGAGGGGCACCTTAGGAAAAACGGAAAATATTATTTTATTATAAAGTCATATTCAGTTTTTAATAGCTCAAAATTGATTTACTTAGAAGCCAAGGTGGGTATGGGTCGAAATCCTCTCAACCAATAGGTTTTATACAAGTTTAGGTTACTATTTTATCCTTATCATTTAGATTTAACTCTAAGTTAAATAATTTAACTTTTACCGTGTCTTTTTGTTTTCTTACATTATATGGTTAATAAACTTACTATAACAAGCCAAAAGAACACCAAGTGGTTCATTATTAATATATATAACCTTATATAAGTCATTTGTCTGAACCTTATATTTTTAATAATTAATAACAATTAATAATATAATATTTGTTTTAAAAACTATTTTATGTCAATTTTGACACTATTTAGTACTTGATCTTTTGTGAAAATTATAACAGCATGATTAGTTCGAAAAAGTTAATTAAATAAATACTAATATTTCATATTAACCTATAAAATTATTTTAATTCATAAAAAGTCTCAAATTACATTTATTTGGGTATTTATAACATCAATTATGTTAATATTTCATTAATAAGATAATTACTGCATCATCATTGTATCATAAATAAATTAAAATATTTAATGTCTAAAAATTATAAATAAAATACCATTATGTATGAAATATTTTTATATTTCTAATTAATATTTATAGTCAAATTTATCTAATGTATGACCCTATATTAAAAATGATTTAGTTATTAAACTTGGATTTTTAACTATTTTAACCCTTCTTTAAATAAATTAATAATAAATGTCCTCATCTAATCCAAGTGGACCAAAATGGTCATATTTTATTCCTAAGGTTTTTTTTGGTCGGATTAAACTTATCCAATAGAATTAGGACATGTGTTAGGGTAATAATAATATCATTTTTACCCTTAATTACCCTATTAACTTTTAACTGTGGTAAATAAAAGTAAAAGATTGCTATACACCAAAAATTATTTTCATCTCATTGAACCACATTTTAGTCCTTGATATTAACCGTGTCTCTTGGATTTTTGAAATTCCACTCACATAAGTAGTAAAATTAAGTTTTATGTGAACTTGAAAATTCTCCTAGGAGGTGGGTAAAAGACGGTGAAAAGTTCAATAATACTTTTATATATCTAAAATTATTATAAAATGACTCCAATGAATTACATTGAACTTATATATGTATTATGTATAAATTTTTACCTAAAATAAATTTAAATAAAATAAATAATTATTTAAATAAAAAGTCAGTTTTTAAATAGTCCCCCAGTGTTTTCACTATTCATCAAAAATTGAAAGTTTTCATAAAAATACCAAAATTTCACCCTAGGCTAATTTTGATATTCCGAATCCAAAAATAAAGTCCATTTTGAAAGATAAAATTTATAAAATTTCAAAAAGTGGGTATTACTATTCATAACGGGTAGTTTTAATAATATTTTAATAGCATATCGTTGTTTAGTGAAACCCGGTATTGCGTACGACACAAGCTATCGAGGAAGGTCGCAATTGTGTGTAAAGCAAGACAAGATAGTGTTGTGTGTAGTGAAAGATTCCTTTGATGATGTATATAACATAAAAACAAAACATTTCTCATAAAAATCTCGGGTGTTACATTTTACCCCCCTTAAAATGAATTTCGCCCTCAAAATTCATCACTTTGTAACAAACAGATGAGGATACCTCTCCCTCATCATATCCTCAAGCTCCCATTTAGCTTCTTATAATTGAAGGTTCCTCCATAAAACTTTCACCAAGCGAGTGGTCTTGTTCCGTAGGACTTTTTCGCTACGATCCAGAATCTCTTTCGATTGTTCTTCATAAGAAAGATCTTGTTCCAGCGGTACAACTTATGAGCTGAGTACATGTGAAGGATCGGGTATGTAATTTCTTAGGAGAGATACATGGAACACATCGTGAACTTGGGAGAGATTCGGTGTAAGTGCCAATCGGTAAGCTACCTTCCCAATACGATCCAGTATTTCGAAAGGACCGATATACCTAGGGATTAGCTTTCCCTTCTTTCCAAATATCATTAATCTCTTCCAAGGAGATATTCGTAAGAACACTTTATCACCCACTTCAAACTCTAGGTCTTTTCTTCGGTTATCGGCATAACTTTTTTGTCGACTTTGAGCTTCTCTAATGTGTTGTTGAATAGATCTGACCTTTTCTGCCACCTCATCAACAAGATCAGGTCCTAATAGCTTTCTTTCCCCAAATTCATCCCAGAAAGTTGGAGTTCGGCATTTATTTCTATAGAGAGCTTCATAAGGATCCATCTGAATACTGGAGTGAAAGATATTATTATAATAAAATTCCACCAAAGGTAGGTGTTGATCCCAACCACCTTTTAAATCCATAGAGTAAGCTCTTAATATATCTTCTAGAGTTTGAATTGTTCTCTCAGACTGACCGTCTGTTTGAGGATGATAAGTAGTGCTGAAACTCAACTCTGTATCCAGAGTATGCTGAAGACTTCACCAAAACTTTGAGGTAAACCTCGAATCCCGATCAGATATAATGGAAAGTGGTACTCCATGCAATCTTACCACTTCCTTTACATATATCCTGGAAAGCTGATCCAAAGAGTAATCTTCTCTAATAGCAATGAAGTGTGCTGACTTCGTAAGACGATAAACTATGACTCAGATAGCATTATTGACTTTGGATGTTTTAGGAAGTCTAGTGACAAAGTCCATAGTGATGTTTTCCCATTTCCATTCAGGTATGGGTAATGGTTGTAACATCCCCTTAGACTTATGTCTCTCAGCTTTAACTTGCTGACAAACCAATCATCGAGAGACATATTCAGACACATCTCTTTTCATGTCATCCCACTAGAAGTACTCTTTCAGGTCCCTATACATCTTCGTGCTTCCAGGATGAAAAGAGAATTAAGAACTATGAGCCTCATTCAGCAGCTCCTTGTTCAATTCTGATATGGGAGGAACACAAACCCGATTCCTGAACCTTATTATCCCATCACAATCAAGGTTGAATTCGTGATCATTTCTCACCTTCTTTTGTAACTCTACATCTTCTTTCTGTGCCTCTTTAATCTTCACTTGTATATATGGTTGAACATTCATTTGATAAAGATAAGATTATTCCCCTTCCATTATAATTCCAAGATCCATCCTTTGTAAATCCATAAATATTGGATCTTTTGTGATCCTCATCATGGATAAGATAGCATGGTCTTTTCGAATTAATGTGTCTACCACCTTGTTTTCTTTCCCTGGGTGGTAATGAATTGAGCAGTTGTAATCCTTAATCAACTCCAACAATCTTGTTTGGCGCATATTCAGCTCCTTTTTTTTTGAAAATATACTTTAAACTTTTATGATCAGTATAAATATCACACCTTTCACAATAAAGATAATGCCTCCAAATCTTTAATGCAAATATTACCGCAGATAACTCCAAATCATGAGTTGGTTAATTTTGCTCATGGATTTTCAACTGTCGTGAGACATAAGCTGTCACCATATCATTTTGCATAAGAAAACACCCCAGCCCCTTCTTGGATGCATCACTGTAGATCACAAACCTTTCTCCATTGCAAGGAAGTGTAAGCACAGGTGCACTGGATAACCTTCTTTTTAACACCTTGAAATTCTCTTCACATTCCTCTGTCCAAACGAACTTAACTCCTTTTCAAGTCAACCTGGTGAGTGGATTAGATAATCGTGAAAAATCTTTCACAAAACGTCGGTAATATCTATCCAAACCAAGAAAACTTCGGATCTCGGTTACTGTTGTTGGTCTCGACCATCTTTCGATAACCTCTATTTTTCCTGGATCAACAGATATCCCATCTTTTGAGATTATGTGACCCAAAAATGCAACTTTTTGAATCCAAAATTCACACTTGGTAAATTTGGCATAAAGCTTCTCCTTTCTCAAGGTCTTCAATACAATTCTCAATTGATCTTCATGTTCTTCCTTTCTCTTTGAATAGACAAGAATATCATCTATAGAGACTACCACAAACTGATCAAGATAGTCTTTAAAGACTCTATTCATTAGATCCATAAAGATTGGAGGTTCATTAGTATGACCAAATGGCGTCACTATAAATTCATAGTGTCCATAACTTGTACGAAAATTCGTCTTTGGTATATCCTCCCTTTTGACCCTTAATTGATGATACCCTGAACGAAGATCAATCTTGGAAAAGTATTGAACTCCGTGTAGTTGGTCAAATAAGTCATCAATGCGTGGGAGAGGATATTTGTTCTTGATAGTGATCTTGTTAAGTTCTCGATAATCAATGCAGAGTCTCATTGATCCATCTTTCTTCTTAACAAACAGAATAGGTGCTCCCCAAGGTGACGCACTAGGGTGTATGAATCCCTAATCAATATTCTCTTGGAGTTGCTTCTTCAATTCTTGCAACTCAATTGGGGCCATTCTATAAGGTTTCCTTGAAATAGGTAAAGCACCCGGTAGGAGTTCTATTGAAAACTCAACTTCACGATTTGGTGGAAGACCCGGTAATTCCTCCGGAAAGACATCATCAAACTCCCGTAGAATGGTAATATTCTTAATCGTGAGTTTTATCGAACCATTTGAGATAAATAACCTTCATTTAGTGGAATCAAGACCCAAAATATGGAAGAAATTTCCACTGGAAGGTAATGTTCATCCTTGCATCGATAAATGATCATAGATTGATCTGGAATATGAAATGTGACTTCCCTTATTTGGAAATTGATATGAGCTCCGTATAAAGAAAGACAATCCATGCCAAGAATAACATCAAATTCTACTATAGGAAGGATCACAAGATTTACAGGAAGCACTTTCCCACAAACTTCAATCGGAGAAGAATTATAAACTTTTGATGTGATTGTTGTTCCATTAGGGGTTGTCACAGCTAACTCAACATCTAATTATTGAGGTAATATGAAGATACCCTTATAAAATTCTTCATAAATAAAAGAGTTGGTGGATCCAGAATCAAATAAAACATTTGCTACTTTAGAGTGGATGGTGAGTGTACCTTTCACCACTTCGTTATCATACTCCATAGCACTGATAGAAATTGCATGTTAATTTCCTTTGTGTTTAGCCTTAAGAGTTTGTTGACGTCAATCATCATCAACAAACCTTGGATTAGGGCATTGATTAGCATAATGCCCCATTTCCTTGAACTTGTAACATTGAAGTGTAGGAGGTGCACTCTGTGTAGCATTTTCTTTGTTCGCATCACTAGACATCTTCCTCCCATCATTGTGGCATTCAAATGCCCGATGACCTTCTTTTCCACATTTGAAACATTTACTTGTCCCTTTAAGACAACTCCCTCCATGTTTCATTCCACACTTTGAGCATAAGGGAAAACTCATCTTCTTTTCTGGGTGGTCTTTAGATTTTCCTTTGAATTCCATTTTCCTCTTCTTATCAAACCCATATGAATGATGGGTTACTCCAATCTCCATCTCAACCTTGAGAGTACATCGAACAATTTCCTTGTAGCTGTTGAAGTCTCTTATGGCTAACTCCCTTCGAAGACTTGGTTTTAAGCCACTAAAGAATTGATCGATCTTACTCTCAGGTTGGATAATAATCCCAGAAGCGTGCCTTGCAAGTCTTGTAAAATTTTCTTCGTAGGTACCAACAGATTCATCATCCTTTTGCTTCAAGAAACTCCTTCTCCTTATTTGTTTGAAGAATATGAGGGAAGTACTTATTGAAAAATAAGTTCTTGAACTCGTCCCATTCCATGGAATCAATTTCATCTCTTGGCCTTGTATTCTTGATAAGATTAAACCATTGATCAGCTTTACCTTCCAAACGATATACTGCTAATATGAATTTATCATGTTCAGAAGATTGAAGAACTGAAAATATCTTTTCAGTGGTACTGATCCATTGTTCAGCCACTAATGGATCAGTAGACCCACTGAATGAGGGTGGATGTTGCCTCATGAAGGATTCAACAGAATGTTGCACCTTCCTTTACTCATTTGTAAGTCCTGCATGATTCATATCTTGAGAAAGTTGTGTGAGCATGGATACAAGATTTTTCATTCCAGCTCCCATAACGTTTGGTAGCTCAGGGGGACAATCATTGCATTTCTCGTCGCATTCCGCATTAACACGGTTCCTTCGGGTTCCAGCCATTGAATAAAACCAAGAAGAATAGTGTGAGCAACACTAATTATAATAGGAAAACCACATAATCAAGAATAAAATTTCACACTTAAGGTCTTATAATAGGTTACTCATGGCCATTTCTAAAACACTAAGATTATGTTCTATCCTTAGACTTATCCTTAGGGTTCTTACTAAGGCATTCACATCCTAGTTTCTAAAGGTTGACTATACCTTTCCTCTGATACCAACTATAACGGTCTGGAATTACTTCCAGTGGACTATAATTGATACCTATCAGGTCACTCCATGGGAGGCTACACCCCCTGGGCGGGACACACCACCATCCCCAGTGGCATCCATTTCCTCATGAATCCCTTGGGCGGAGAGCCATGCTTCGTCCAACGCTCACATGTGAGAGTTCCCAAGGATCGGATTAATTCCTACCTCCTTTTCCTTTGATACCAACTGTAGAGACCCCAAACTTGACGTACATGGACATTACATTACTTTTTCAGAATACTTAATACATAACAAAAACATACACACAAGGACTGTAATATTTTAGTGTC
Source organism: Viscum album (assembly GCA_963277665.1). Taxonomy (NCBI): domain Eukaryota; kingdom Viridiplantae; phylum Streptophyta; class Magnoliopsida; order Santalales; family Viscaceae; genus Viscum; species Viscum album. The sequence goes on from OY728144.1 coordinate 368,965,953, forward strand.
TTTGGAAACTCGGAACGTAATCTTCTAATCGTGGTGAAAGATCTTCAACATCTCCCAAAAAGATCTTCCCCTTTTGGTTTTATTACATAAAACCTTTCTTTAAATCCTGGGGAAAATAAAACATATAAAGGGTGAGCTCAAATGCTCAGTAAGGGTAAACAAAATAAATATCAATCACATCATATTCATAAGAACATAACATTTTGGAAATCTTAACCTGCAAAAGAGATCATAATTTCATAACATGGGATAAATCATAGTAGTGAAATGTAATCCCAATAATCATAATAAAAAACATGAAACTTTGTGTCATACACACATAATCATATAGAATCATTTCTTAGTAGTCAAGACTCATTGCCAAGACTATCTTAGCGGACAAAGTCCATTTCTGAACCGAGTTCACTCCTCATTTTAGTCCTGTTTCACTGAACCGGATTAACCTGCCATTCCATCCATGTCTATCTCATGACATATAAATCTTTACCCAATGAATTGGAGGGATATATATTTCCCACCCATCTCATAATGAAACCATTCTTATGTGTGCCACAAAATCAAAAATCATACATCATAGCATAACCCATGTAATAAAAATGGTATTCTTAATCATCATGTCATCACAACATAATCCATATAAGATAAAAGGACATCATAAAAATAATTCCATCATAACATAATCAAAACAATGTAAAAATAGGGATAGAAACAGCACCCTATATTATCTTAGATGGAAAATAATTTTGATAAAACACTTGAACTTCATTCCTGAGGAAAATATCCTTTCTACTTCAAAAACATTTTCCTTTCTTAACATGTCATATAATTTTATACTAAAAGAAGTTGATTAAAAATAAACTTGAAAACTTGTAAAGTAATCTTCATGGAAATAATGTTCTAAAAATCCATTCATTCCATATAAGTTAAAAAAACATTCTTCTCGTACTTTGGCCGGAAAAGTCAAAAAGTACCTCGTATGAAAAACAAAAAAAAGATGTTTTTCATATCTTTTACTAAAAACTCAACGAAGGGTAAAATTGGATTTAAAAAATTTTAGGAGGATATAAATAATATTACATATTGATGAAACATGGATGTTGATGATAAATATTCCCCAGTAAATTCTGAAGTATAAACAATCTCGGATAAAAATTGAGATTGTGAGATTTTCCCTTACCTTAGGTCCGATTTGCTTCATACATGTCCGAACCTCATGTATAATGATTTAAATAATTTCATTGACTTATTCCATAATCATAACCATTTTTATGATATCATATATGGTCATATTCTTAGATTCTTAGCTTTTATTAGTAATATTTCATTGCTACTTGTTATTCGGGTGTTTGTTGCTTTTTGTTCTTATGCGTGTTTTGTAGAATAAATTCTTATTCTTCTCGTTAGGTTATAGATACCTCATTCCCAGAATGGTATTAGTGTAATATATATCATATTTATTTATTCAATTCATTTATATTATCATTATGTAATGAAGATCATGTAGAACAAGTCGCATCACATCGTGGAGACGGTAGGCCATACGTACGCACGAGCGATGATATCGTTCCCATGATCGTGGAATTGTATTGAAGTGTATGTATACTATTTCAGAATCAATATCACTTTACAATAATAATATTTAGTTATTATTTACACAATTATACCCATCTAAGTAAGGTGGTGGTGGAAAATAGATTACACCACGGCGTGGAGACGGTATTCCGTACGTACGCACGCACAGTGATTTCGTTTTCCGTAGGATGGATAGATGGTAAAATAGGGTTTTTTTCATACTTATAATAACATATAATTATATGAGCGATACTTATGTTATTAATTCATAATGAAACAACTAAATAAGAAAACGTAGAAGAAGAAATAAAGTTGAAGGAATCAGTAATGAACATTACCTCTTCTTTGAAGCGCCTTTTCTTAACCTCCTCTTAGGGCACTAAAGATGGTCTTTGAAGAAGACCAGGACCTCTAGGATGTTTCTAGGTAAGTGTAGAAGAGAAATTTTCAGGGTTTGGCCGAGCTTGAAGGCTAAAAGTGGTGTGAGGAAGAGAGGTAGGAGGTGCCCTTTTATAAGAGAGGAGAGGGGCACCTTAGGAAAAACTTAAAATATTATTTTATTATAAAGTCATATTCAGTTTTTAATAGCTCCAAATTGATTTATTTAGAAGATAAGGTGAGGATGGGTATAAATAATCTCAACCAATAGGTTTTAGACAAATTTAGGTTACTATTTTATCCTTATCATTTAGATTTAACTCTAAGTTAAATAATTTAACTTTTACCGTGTCTTTTTGTTTTCTTACATTATATGGTTAATAAACTTACTATAACAAGCCAAATGAACCCCAAGTGGTTAATTATTAATATATATAACCTTATCTAAGTCATTTGTCCGAACCTTAGATTTTTAAGAATAAAATAAAAATTAATAATATTATATTTGTTTTAAAAACTATTTTATGTCAATTTTGACACTATTTGGTACTTGATTTTTTGTGAAAATTATAATAGCATGATTAGTTCGAAAAGAGTTAATTAAATCAATACTAATATGTCATATTAACCTATAAAATTATTTTAATTCATAAAAAGTCTCAAATTACATTTATTTGGGTATTTATAACATCAATTATGTTAATATTTCATTAATAAGATAATTACTGCATCATCATTGTGTCATAAATAAATTAAATTATTTAAAGTCTAAAAATTATAAATAAAAAACCATTATGTAAGAAATATTTTTAGATTTATAAGGAATATTTATAGTTGAATTTATATTATGTATAACCCTATATTAAAAATGATTTAGTTATTAAACTTTGATTTTTAACTATTTTAACTCTTCTTTATATAAATTAATAATAAATGTCCTAATCTAATATAAGTGGACCTAAATGGTCATATTTTATTCCTAAGTTTTTTTTTGGTCGAATTACACTTATCCAATAGAATTAGGACATGTGTTAGGGTAATAATAATATCATTTTTACCCTTAATTACCCTATTTACTTTTAATCGTGGTAAATAAAAGTAAAAGGTTACTATTCACCAAAAATTATTTTCATCTCATTGAACCACATTTTATTCCTTGATATTAACCGTGTCTCTCTTATTTTCCAAATTCCACTCATAGAAGTGGTAAAATTAAGTTTTATGTGAATTTGCAAATTCTCCTAAGAGGTGGGTAAAAGACGGTGAAAAGTTCAATAAAATTTTTAGATATCTAAAATTATTATAAAATGAATCCAATGAATTACATTGAACTTATATAGGTATTATGTATAAATTTTGACCTAAAATAAATTTAAATAAAATAAATAATTATTTAAATAAAAAGTCAGTATTTAAATAGTAACCCAGTGTTCTCACTATTCATCAAAAATTGAAAGTTTTCAGAAAAATACCAAAATTTCACCCTAGGATAATTTTGATATTCTGAATCCAAAAATGAAGTCCATTTTGAAAGATAAAATTTATAAAATTTCAAAAAGTGGGTATTACTAATCATAACTGCTAGTTTTAATAATATTTTAATAGCATATCATTGTTTAGTGAAACTCGGTATTGCGTACGACGCAAGCTATCGAGGAAGGTCACGATTGCATGTAAAGTAATCCAATCTAGTGTTGTGTGTAGTGAAAGATTCCTTTGATGATGTATATAACATAAAAACAAAACATTTCTCATAAAAATCTTGGGTGTTACAATTCATATCTTTATATGGAATTCCCAATTTACCAGAAAATTTCTCAGAAATGAAAGAATGTGTAGACCCTAAATCAAACAACACATTGGAATAATCTGAAAAAACAAACAGCGTACCTGATACTACTTCATTTGATGGCCCGATATCTGCTGAAGTAGTTACAAAATATTTAACCACCCCTTTCTTCTTGTAGTTCGGATTCTTTCCCTTAGTTGAGTTCTTTTTTGTACACTCATTTGCATAATGACCCATTTCATTGCACTTAAAACATTTTACTGACTGTAAATAAAATTTTTTATTACCATTACCCTGATATTTTTCAGTGTAATTACAAGCCTTATGCCCCATTTTACCACATTGGCAGCACTTACCAAAATTCAAAATACATTCCCTAGTGTGATTTTTACAACAATTTTCACAAACTCTAAACTTAAGTTTCTTAACATCAGACTTTTCTGAAGAGTTCTTCCCTTTCATCTTCCACCTTGACCTCTTATTATTTTGTTTTTCAAAGAACACCTGATCATCATCAAACTCCATTTCCACCTTCTCTGCACATCAAACAAGTTTTTCATAATTTTTTAACTCATGAGAAGCTAAATCCCTTCGATACTTTGTCTTTAATCCTGAGTAAAAATGATTGATTTTACTATCAAGATCTCCTATGAAATTTGGAGCATACCCTACCAGTCAAGTGAATTTTGCTTCATAAGCATCCATTGAGTCATCCTCCTACCTCAATTACAAGAATTGTTTTCCCATACTAAGATGAACCACCTTAGGAAAATATTTCTCAAGAAACATACCATTGAATTCATCCCAATAAAGAGCATCAATCTCCTTATTATCCCAGATATTTTTCACCAATGACCACCACTGATCATCTTCGCCTTCAAAACAGTAAATAGCGAGACTAACCTTTTGATGTTATGAACACCAAATGACATCAAAAATATTCTCCAGTGCTTTAATCCACCCTTCAGCTGGCACAGGGTTACATGATCCTCTAAATGATGGGGGATGTTGCCTCATGAAATGCTTCACTACTAACATGTTCCTCTATGGTTGATCTAGCTGATCTCATGCATGGATACCACCACCATTTATATCCTGAGTTAATTGTGCCATCACTATAATAAACTATTTAGTTTCGATTTCGACCATTTCAGGTTGTTGATTTTGGAATGTTGTCTTCCTTCTGATGTTGTCCCATCATAGCTGTCATGTTTCCTCTGTAGAAAACCATTCTGAACACAAATATATCTTAGGTGAAGCAACATAGTAATTTTTAAATGCTATATCTTTTCAATATTACCATAAAGTAAAAATAATTTATGGATATTAATTTAAAAATATCCTAACTTCTAAAGTTGTCTAAACCGACCTCTGATACCAACTATAAGGCCCCAGCCTTAAACATTACATAATCTTGAATTAAGTTAATAATTCACATATAGGATCTTTTCAGGTTTATAGTTTTATAGAATTAGTCCATAAATATTACATTAAATCTCAAATATTACAAATTAGATACTTCTACTCAGTATCCATTTTTTCATAAAATAAAAACTCTTGAAAAAAAGAGTCATGTAAAGTTCCACATTTTAGATAGCATGAATTTTCTATGATTCCATCTGTGACCCTATTCATCTTTAAGTCATGTGAAAAACATTTCAAAAAAAACTTGAGATGAACATAAAAATCTCATTAAGGATTATAAAATAAATAAATAAAACATTAGTCCATCAATACATACCAAGCATAAACTCTTTAACATACCTCATGAAATCATAAGATTTATGAATAACACATAGAAATCATAAAACATAAAGTTAACTTGTGGAATCCATATCATACTTACATTGTAGAAATCACAGCTACATAGGGAGTTACATTGGAATACTCACCCGCCCTAGGTTTATCATTGAACCACCCATATACATAAACAATGCCCAAGAACCATAACATATTCATAACAGATAAAACAAACATAAAGGAAATATAACATTTCCACATTGTAATCACAATATATAATTTTAATATATTGACATAATTATAGTATAATATAATATATAATTTCATTAACTCTATCCTTTATATGTTCCACATATGGCATGAACGAGTCATATTACTTTGAGGGGGCGGTAGTCCACACTTCCTCTAATGAAATTATCATATTTACCCATTATAGAAACAATAAAGGTATAATATAAATGAAAAATACAGAAGTATATAGACAATATAAATATAATATATCACATATAAATATGTTTCCATCATAACGGCCACCATGATAGGTGTTTGGAGATATTTGAATAATCATCGTTTTGTGAGGTAGTAGTTCCTCGTCCACAGAAACAGTATGTTTGTATCCATTGGATAGAGGTGTGTGGAAGTGTAGTCCGAATCCTTCTCATAAAAACATAATAGTATATTTATGATAATTTTGTTTTCATAAAATAATGGAATAAATAGAGTTTAGTGGGTTGGATATGTAAAATAAAAGAAGAGAACTTGAGAGAAGACGTTACCATTAAATCGGGTAACTCCCTTTGGTTTGAACCAAAAGGTTTACTTGAATTGCCTTATTCCTAGGGGAAGGATTCTAGGAGTAAAATAGGGATGTAGGGATATTATTGTATAATAGGTTGTACGATCCAATGGGCTTGAGAAGTGTGTGTAATGGGTTAGAGGTGGTGGCCTTTTTTAAGGGGGGGAGGGGCTCTTTAGGAATGTTTGAAAGTATTATTTTACTATAAAATGATTCTCAGTTTCAAAAGGTCCAAAACTCATTAAATTAGAATATACGATGAATATTTTTTGAAATAAAATCATCCAATAAGAATTGGATTGGTTTTGGATATTTTTTTAAATTTTATAATCTTTTATTTAAATCATTCATTAATAAGGTAATGATTGCATCATCATTGTGTCAAAAATAATTTTATTTATTTGATGTCTAAAAATTATAAATAAAATATCATGACGTAGTAAATCTTTTTTTATTTCAAATGACTATTTAAAATATAATTGATAACTTATATAACCCCATGTAAAAATTGATTTACTAAAAGATATATGTTTAGTTCATTTTTGTCTTTACTTTAAATTAATTAATATAAAGTGTCATTATCACTCCTGAGTGGCTCCACGGGGTCCCAAAATAGACCCAAGGATTCTATTAGTCAGAAATATCTCATTCAATATAGTTAGGAAAAGTGTAAGGGTAATTTAATATTATTATAATATTATTTTTTTACCCTTATTTACCAAATTTACCATTTAACCATGGTAATTAAAATATTTACTAAAGTAAATATTCATAATGTCTAAAAAGTAAAAGTTACCAATTTACACAATTTGGACCTCCTGATTCCAAATATGGAATCCATTTTTTCAAATTCAAAACAGAGAAGTTACAGAAATTAATTTAAAATTAATTCTCGTTGTCAAAACAAAAAGTGTGTTTTTAAAAAATAATAACTATAAAAAGATTGACACTTGTTTATATCCAATTTCAAAGTGAAATTCATTGAAATTACCAAAATTGGATTGAATTTTAAATATATAACATAATTACACTTTAAACCCATTTAAAAAGATAATCTAAAAATATAAATAAATTATATTAAAAGATAGTTTTGAATTAAAATACAGTATTTTTCCCTATTCATTAAAAAATGAACATTATCAGAAAAATACCAAAATTTCATCCAAAGTAAATTTTCATGTACCGTTCTAAAGAATAATATTATTTTGTCAAATAAAACATATAAAAGTAAAAAAACTATATTTAAAAATGGTTCTCCTTCAAAAGCTGGTAAATCAACCCTTTAATGAATATTAGAGTATTTTTGCTTAAAATCGGATTCTTTCTTATTTTAAGCCTCTTACTTTTATTTGATAAATGTAAAAACATTTAACAAACATGTATAATCATATTTTAGTTAGTTCTGTTCATTCCCACCATTACAACAATTAGGCATTAACTACCATTTAAAATAATAATATTATATTAATATTTTTCAGTATAACTCAACGTTGTGTGCAACACAAGTTTTCAAATAAACTCGTTGTTGCGTATCAGGTATGACATCAAACATAGAATATCCTTTAAAGTAAAATTAATATTTAACTAAAAAATATTAATAAATATGTAAATGTCATATTCTTTATTTACCTGGGATGTTACATCCTTCTCCCCTTTTGGAAATTGCATCCTCACAATTTTATTAACTTATCAAATAAATAGGGGTATTTATCCCTCATAGAATTTTCAGATTCTCATGTTTCCTCTTCAACCATATGGTTTTTTCAAAAAATATTTACCTAATGAATTACCTTATTCCACAACACTTTCTCACTTTGGTCAATAATCTGGACTGGTTGCTCCTCATAAGAGAGATTCTCTTCCAACTGAACTACCTCTGGGCTCAAAACATGAGATGGATCCGGCATATACTTTCTCAACATTGAAACATGAAAAACATTGTGTACCTAGGATAAACTAGAACGTAAAACCACTCTATAGGCAATTGATCTAACTTTCTCCAGGATTTCATAGGGTCCAATGAACCTCAGACTCAGCTTTCCCTTCTTACCAAAACTCATCACACTTTTCCATGGAAAAACTTTGGGAAAGACATTATCACCTACCAAAAAAGAAAGATTCTTCCTCTGGTTATCCCTATAAATTTTTTGCCTTCTCTGAGATGTTCTAATGTTCTTTTAAATCAATTAAACATTTTCTACCATATCTTCTACTAATTCTGGTCTCATCAATTTCCTTTCACCTACTTCATCCCAAAAAGTTGTATTTCGACACTACTTCCAATATAATGCCTCAAATGGAGCCATCTGTATACTGGAATGAAAACTGTTATTATAATAAAATTCAACCAAAGAAAAATGTTGGTCCCAACTTCCCTGGTAATCCAGTGAACAAGCACGTAGCATATCCTCCGAGGTCTGAATTGTTCGTTCTGATTTCCCATCTGATTGAGGATGAAAATTTGTACTAAAATTTAATTCAATACCCAACGACCTATGAAGGACTTTCCAAAAATTAGAAGTAAACCTAGGATCATGATTAGATACAATAGAGAGGGTAAATCCATGAAACTTGACTATATCTTTAACATAAAACCGATAAAGTTGATTTAGCGACGAAGTATCTTCAATTGGAAGGAAATTAGAAGATTTAGTCAATTGATCTATAATAACCCAGATTGCATATTACCTCGAGATGTCTTTGGTAATCCCACAATGAAGTCCATGGATATATTTTCCCATTTCCACTTTGGCACTGATAAAGGCTGAAGCATCCCTTTCGGTAACTGCCGCTCTACTTTAACATATTGACAAGTCAAACACTTCACAGTAAAGTTAGTAATATCTCTTTTCATTCCATCCCACCAGTAATACTTCCGAAGATCTCTGTACATCTTAGTAATTCTAGGATAAACTGAAAACGGAGAACTATGAGCTTCACATAATAACTATTTCTTCAACTGTGAGTCATAATGCATTCATAATCTCTTCCCAAATCTCAATATACAATCATTATCAATGTTAAAATCAGGAAACTTACCCTTTTGAACCAACTCTACCTTTTTCTGCAACTCACTATCTTCCTTCTGTGCTTGCTTAATTCTATCTGATAGAGATGATTTCACTAACACCTAAAACAAAACAGTGGAATTTCCTACACCAACAAGTTTTATGCCAAAGTTCAACAAATCATTAATCTAAGGATCTTGTTCCAAACATAACATGGTTAATGTAGCATTACTTTTTCAACTCAAAGCATTGACCACTTTATTTTCCTTTCCTGGATGGTAATGAATCGTGCAAGCATAATCCTTGATTAATTACAGTCATCTCCTGTGTCTCATGTTCAATTATTTATGAGTGAATATATACTTCAAACTTTTGTGGTCAGTATATATTTCACATTTTACTCTATACAAATGATGCCTCCAAATTTTTAAAGAAAAAAACAACATCAACTAATTCCAAATCATGTGTAGGGTAATTTAACTCATGAGGTTTCAACTGACGTGAAGCAAAAGTAGTTACCTGATCATTCTTCATTAGGACACAACCATGTCCTTTCAACGAATCATCACTGTAGATAAAAAACTCACCATCTCTCGAAGGTAATGTAAAAACTGGAGAATTCACCAATATTCTTTTCAATTCCTAAAAACAATCATCACAATCTTTTTTCTAGATAAACTTAACTCCTTTTCAAGTTAACTTAGTTAGTGGTCTAGATGACCATGAAAAATTTTCAACAAACCTCCAATAATAACCCGTTAATCCAAGAAAACTATGAATCTTGGTTATATTTGTGGGTTTTTCCATTCTTTGACAACTTTTGTTTTTGCAGGATCAATAGTTATGCCTTATTTATAAATAATGTGACCAAGGAAAGAAATTTGTTGTAACCAAAACTCACACTTGCTGAATTTTCCAAACAGTTTCTTTTCTTTTAAGGTTTTTAAGACAACCCTTAAATGAATTTCATGCTCCACTTTACTTTTAGAATAAACCAAAATATAATCAATTAACACAAACACAAACTTATCCAAGAACTCATTGAAAATTATATTCATTAGATCCATTAATATAGCAGGTACATTGGTTAACCCAAAAGGTATAACTAAAAATTCATAATATCCATATCTAATACAAAATGTGGTCTTCGGAATTTTCACTTCCTTTACTTTCAACTGATGGTACCCCGAACTCAAGTCAATCTTTGAAAAATAATGAGCTCCCTGGAGATGATTAAACAAATCATCGATATAAGGAAAAGGATACTTGTTCTTAATAGTGGTGTTATTCAAGGCTCTATAATCAATGAAAAGTCTCATTAAACCATCTTTATTTTTAACAAACAAGACAGAAGCACCCCATGGTGATGTTCTAGGTCAAATGAAACCTTTATCTAATAAATCCTCCAATTGATTCTTTAACTCTAAAAGTTAAATTTGATCCATTCGATAAGGGGGTTTTGAAATTAGCTTAGCATTAGGAACTAAGTCAATAGTAAATTCAACTTCCCGATCAGGTATTGTACTTGGAAACTCATTAGTAAAAACATTAAGGTACTCATTTACTACTGGCACATCATTAATCTGAACAGTTCCTTTGTTTTCAACAATATGTGCAAGGTAACATTCATTTGCATCTTTTAATAGTTTCTCAGTTTCCTGATATGTTACCAAAAGTAAGGGTTTATTATTGTACGCAAACTAAAAATCTTTCTAAAAAGAAACCTTTTTAGCTCTACATTCAATCTTAGCATTATAAATAGAAAGCCAATCCATACCCAAAATAACATTAAACTCTACTAGAGGAAAAAAATAAGATTTGTAGGTAGATTCTTTCTACACACAAGTATAGGAAGGTTCTTATGATTTATTTTTGTCTCAACATTTCCTACAGGTGTTTTTACCATAAGTTCAAGATTCATATCTTGAACTTGGAATTCCCAATTTACCAGAAAATTTCTCAGAAATGAAAGAATGTGTAGACCCTAAATCAAACAACACATTGGCATAATCTGAAAAAACAAACAGTGTACCTGATACTACTTCATTTGATGGCCCAATATCTGCTGAAGTAGTAACAAAAGATTTAACCACCCCTTTCTTTTTTTAGTTTGGATGCTTTCCCTTAGTTGAGTTCTTTTTTGTACACTCATTTGCATAATGACCCATTTCATTGCACTTAAAACATTTTTATGAGTATAAATCAGATTTTTTCTTACCATTACCCTGATCTTTTTCAGTGCAATTAAAAGCCTTATGCCCCATTTTACCACATTGGTAGCACTTACCAAAATTCAAAAGACATTGCCCAGTGTGATTTTTACAACAATTTTCAAAAACTATAAACTTAAGTTTCTTACCATCAGACTTTTCTGAAGAGTTCTTCCCTTTCATCTTCCACCTTGACCTCTTATTATTTTATTTTTCAAAGAACACCTGATCATCGTCAAACTCCATTTCCACCTTCTCCGCACATCAAACAAGTTTTTCATAACTTTTTAACTCACGAGAAGCTAAATCCCTTCGATAATTTGTCTTTAATCCTGAGTAAAAATGATTTATTTTACTATCAAGATCTCATATGAAATTTGGAGCATACCTTGCTAGTCGAGTGAATTTTGATTCATAAGTAGCCACTGAGTCATCTTCCTCAGACCATCAAGCCTTCATGGAACCATAGTGTTTTCACCGCTGCTTGTCTTCTCTTTCTTCATCGCCTCCGCCTCCGCCTTCGATGTTTCCCACCTTCGTTGCTGCTCGCCTCAAGATTTTGCACCTTTGCTGCCACTCGCCTTCAGGTTTTGTGGGAACCAGACCTCCCCCTGCCTCTGTCACGACCCGTCCTCGGGGCCTGTGTCGTGACTACTCCAAGCCCGCCTTCCATAGGACAGGGGCTGGCGACTAGCACCAAGGCGTAAATCCCAACAAAAGGGAAGGCATTGCCTTTGAAAAGTAAACAAGCACCACAGAGTAAGCAAGCGGAAAAGTAAACACTACGTAAAAATTGTAACAAGCTATGCTGAAGGTAAAAGGGGCCAGAAATACAAGCCCAACTGTAAAGTACAACTGAAGGGAAAAACATCAACTGAAAAGAAAAGCCGCAGCGTCGAGCCGTCATCTAAAAGTCCCACCTGAAGGGTGGGTACAGATAGCCTCTACTGCTCCTCGGGTCCACCTGACTGCTCCGAGTACGTCCCGCCCAGTGGTCCACCTCTAGGTACCGTCCTGCTCCGCAAGCCTCCACCACGATCAGTGTTGTCCGTCGTCTGCAACCAACACAACGAAGTGCGGGCATAGCCCGTGCAGGGGTGAGTATAAGCTACTCAGTAGGGACCCCGAGACCCTGAAGGTCTCCCAAAATCCACAAAGGATAAACCACAAGGAAAGAGACAATCATGAAGTAACGTCCGACACTGCTTAGGTATATGCCCATACATATACCTAAGTCATCAATTCTCGCTCGGCTCCAACGTCCGAGCTCAAGCATAACCCAGTCCACACAGGAAAGCAAAACGTATACCCACACAGGATAGCTCAACACACTCCACAAGGGAGAGTAAAACAGTAAATCCACACAGGATAGTTCAACACAATCCACAAAGGAGAGTAAACAGTAAATCCACACAGGATAGTTCAACACAATCCACAAAGGAGAGTAAAATAGGATTCATCTCACACAGGTATACTTCGTCGAAAAGGTGAAAGGGATGATCATATATAGATACTGAATCATCTAATCAGGGACCCACATAGGATACAAGACCAGCACGGTTGGGACCCACATAGGATACAAGACCAGCACTGAGTCATCTAAGCTGGGACCCACGTAGGATACAAGACCAGCACAGCTGGGACCCACATAGGATACAAGACCAGCACTCTTCATTGATTCATCTATGCTGGGAGCCACATAGGATACAAGACCAGCACAGCTGGGACCCACATAGGATACAAGACCAGCACTCTTCATTGATTCATCTATGCTGGGACCCACATAGGATACAAGACCAGCACTGAATCATCTGAGCTGGGACCCACATAGGATACAAGACCAGCACGGCTGGGACCCACATAGGATACAAGACCAGCACTCTTCATTGATTCATCTATGCTGGGACCCACATAGGATACAAGACCAGCACTGAATCATCTTAGATGGGACCCACACAGGATACAAGACCAGCACTCTTCATCGTCACAGTCCACTGAGGATCTCTGTACAGTCGTCGTCGTCGAAGTCGCAGCCAGCACTAGGGTTCCCGCACACAGCAAGCTCGTTCGGGAGGGTCCGCTCCACGAGCCGAGAGGCTGATACATCAACTGACACAAGCTCCAGATTTGATGTATCCAAAAGTTCCGTATCATCAACAGGAACTCAACGTCGCAGACGGCGCGTCAATCGGACGCCCGGTCTGAGAGTTATTGGCTTTTTCGTCTCTGGGGCCCGGTTGGTTTTTAAGGCAAAACCAACCCGACCGTACTCCACCTGCGTCCAAACCTCGGGCGGAGTGAGCCAAAATATCCGTCTCACTTAGAGGAATCCACCAAAGCTGACGGCACTTCAATCGGACGTCCGTAACTCAAGATATGAGCGTTTCCGCTCCGAGGGCCCGGTTGGTTTTGTGTATGAACCAACCCGGCCGAACCCAAAGTTCTCCGAAACCTTGAGTGTAATATACCGAAACGACCGTCTCGATCCGAGGATCGCTTTTCCGCTGACGTCACGTCGTTCGGAGGACCGTAGCTCAAGTTACGGGCATTTGACCAAAAACGGTCCGAAGACGAGGGGGTCCGGGACCGGGCCGACCTGCCCCCCCCCCCCCTGGGTCGGCCGAACCGGGTCGACCCGAACTGGGTCAACCCAACCCGGCCCGACCCGTCTCGGTCGCGCGGCCGAGCGACGGGGGGGGGGGGGGGGGGGAGCCGCCGCCCCCGCGTGACACCCCCGCGGGGTGTCGCCCTGGACGACCCGAGCGACGCGGGGGGGAGCCGCCGCCCCCGCGTGACAACCTCACGGCACCCGCGGGGTGTCGCCCTGAACAGCCAGACGCGGCTTCAGCCGCGTCCCGCGCGCGCCAGACCCGCGCGGCCGCGGGTCAGCGGGCGCCGCCGCCTCCAGCCGAAGCCGTGGCGGTTCTTCCGGCGGCACGCCGGGGCGCCGCCGCCGGCTTCCGCGGGCCACCGGAGTCACTCCGGTGGTCTGTTTTCCTTCCTGTCTGCGCCGTTGTTCCTCCCGAGTTCCGTTTTTCACTGCGGGATCATCAAATTGCCCTTGCGTCATGATCCGTCGTCGCCCGTCAAATCCGCACAACCACGAAGAACGGAGGAGGGTTGTCAGGCCGTGTTCGTTTGGCCCGCACCCTCCGCGTTAGATAAAAAAACAACGGGAGAAAAATTCAACACATGAAACAACAATTTTAATAAATTAAAATTGTTCATATAAATCAGGTTCTTTAATTTTTTTAAAGAATGTTCATGGGAATATAAAGGAGAATATTCACAACAACCCCTACCTCGCCAAGTCATCGTCTACGGGTCCTTCGCGGAATTGGGGATCGTCGCGGAAGGAGGTGTTCATCGCGGTATTCGGCGCTGCGTCGACGAACTCCGAGATTCAAGAAACAAAAGATTTAATTATAAATAATTAAATTTGTGTGTTGTTATAAACCACAAAGAAGTTTTAAAAGAAAACCGAAATCACTCACCTCAAACAGATGATTCGAGGATTCCGTTGCGGAAGAAGGAATGTCGCCGAAGAACGTTGCGGGAGAGGAAACGTCGGCGTTACGGCACACGGCGTCGAGTCGTCGATTTCCGCGGGTTCGGCGTTCTTCGTCGGGGGCCGGCATTCTTCGCGTTCTTCGCGAAGGAGGATGAAGGCACAAGAATTCTGCCAAAGCCTCTCAACGTGCAATCCTTCAAAAGTCGTGTTGGTCTTATTTTATTATTACGCCAACAAACGAAAAAGAGGTAAGTAACGACCCATTAATTCGTAAAATTAAATCAATGAAAGAAACTGCCCATTTAATTCATGAATAAAACTGCCCAATTAAATGGTGCATTAAGAATTTAAGAAAACGCGTCAGTTGACTTTCATAATGACGGGTTTTCACAGTTGCGTTACTTAGCGGAAAAGAAATGGCAGGGCTCGTGCGGGCCCCACCTCACAAATATCCTACCAAGGGGTAGGATATTTTTGGATAGCACCCTATCTATTTCAACTCATCTTAAGCCTCTTTAAGTGGATTCAAGTGGCTTCCAAGTGGCTTAAGAGAAATAAAATAAAGTTTGTCGAACAATTTATTTTATTTCTTAACTTTAAGCCCAAAAATTAAAAACCACCACCGAGCAAATGCAACTCCGGAAGAGGCGTTTCTAAGAAAATATCGGCGCTGCGATTCCATTGGTGCCCTCAGAATTCGATTCCGGGCACCGGTTCAAAAGTTAGAAAAACCTGCTCGTCCGTTCACTGAACGTACCCGAGGCAGACTTCGGAAAATGATTCCAGGCACACCGGGCCTCGGAATCAAGTGCCATCAGAGGCTGCGTTCATGTAAAATTCCAAGGAAAATTAAGAAAAAAATTTCCTTGAAATTTACAGGTCTTTACATTACTCCCACCACAGGTCTTTACGTCCCCGTAAAGCTTCACCACAAACTTAGGGATACAAAGGTGGTGCTGAGCGCGCATCTGAGCCTCCCGCTCCCAAGTGCTCTCATGGAGGCTCCCGAGATGCCATCTGAAGTGCACTAGAGGAATCTATCGTCCACGTAGGACCCGCTCCTGTTGATCCTCGATCTCTACTGGGACCTCCGCCAAAGTCGCCCCATCATCAAAGACCAGCTCTCCATGGTCAAAGATTTGTGTCGGGTCGTGCACGTATCTCCTCAGCTGAGATACGTGGAAGACGTCGTGCACCCGGTAGAACTGAGGTGGTAGGGCCAGGCGATAAGCCACCTCGCCAATCCTGCTGAGGACCTGGAAAGGTCCGATGAAGCGTGGAGACAACTTTCCGCCTTGGACAAATCTCCACAATCCACATTGAGGTGAGACACGCAAGAAGACGTGGTCACCATCCTTGAACTCTAGTGGCCTCCTCCTCTTGTCAGCATATGACTTCTGCCGGATCTGAGCTGTCTTTATCCGTTCCTGGATGACCTATACCTTCTCTATCATGGCCTGGACCACCTCTGGTCCCACAAGAGCTGCTATGATTTCTTCTTTGCCGATAAGAGAAATATGGTCTCATCCCTTGGATAAACCACGTTCTTTGCCTAATACCGTCAATCCCGACATGGATGATACTAATTCATACCAAGGATGATGTCGTAAGGCCTCGATGCTACTACCAAGAGATCCAACCGTTACTCTCTCCTCCAAGGGTTGAGTCACACTGTCGGCATCAGTGTGTGGGAACTGGGTCTCCTCCAGTAGATGTCTCACAAGTGAGGGTCAAGTCAACAGTCAAAACTGGAACCTCTTAGTAACAACACAAAAGAGGATGGAAAGAAAACATCACAAAGGCATGCATCTTTTACTTATTGCAGCTCATAATACAAAGACACTACAAAACTACAACAAGGAACTAGAAGTACAAAGGACGTATCCACTAGTTCCGCTCCTGTCCATCTGCTCCCAGAGCTCCATGATCGAAGGCCTCGGCTGCCTGAAGCTGAGCTCTCGCATGTCCACCAACTCCCTGCGGTCGGGGTGGACCTCCTGGTGGTGGTGGTGGAAACACCTTGAAGTGTCTCCCACCATCTGCTACTCGGCCAGCTCTTCCGCCTCGTCCGCCTGCACCCTGCGGACCACCGTGGCCAAACCTCTGTCTGGGAGGTCCCTCTACCACCTGCTGCTCATCTGTAAGACGAGTCGGGCAGTCTCGAGCTATGTGACCTCACCCGCTGCATGCGTAGAAATACTTTCCCCTCGTGTAGCTGGCTCTCCTTCGAGTGCCCCGCACAACCAAATCTTCATCCTGAGACTGCCCATCTGATGGTCTGGCCCGTTTGGACCTCTGCGTCAACTGTCTACTACCAGCTGCAGAAGACCCTGCTACGGGTCGTCCTGCGGAGGGTCCTATCACTGGAGCCTGCTCGGCGAGAAAACTCTCCACTAGAAGGGCCCTCTCCAACACCTCTTACTGTGTCGGAATGTTGAGGGAGATCATCGAACCCCTGATCTCATGCCTCAGTCCCTGCTCGAAAGTCCGGGCTCGGAAGAATGGGTCCCGTACCATATCTGTGGAGTAGCATGAGAGATCAGTAAATCTCGCCGAGTACCGGGCCACTGTCAAGATTCCCTACCGCAGCTGAAGAAGCTCCTGTATGCGTACCGCACGGAGGGTGGCTGGGACGAACTCGGAGCGGAAGATGCTCTCAAAGTCCGTCCAGAGGAGAGATGCCTCGTCGTGCACTTGGAGCATCAAGCTCCACCATCTGCCTGCTGCCGCGTGCAGGAGGCTCGCTGCGAGGATCACCATGAGGTCTGATGGTGTCCTCACTAATCTGAAAACCAGTACAACTGCCTCCAGCCAGTCCTCGGCGGCCTGAGGGTCCGTCTCCCCGCGGAACCTGGGCGGTCACTGGTGCTGGAACTCATGCAGTGCACTGAGGCGACGTGCATCGTCAGCGGCTGGTGCTGGAAGCATCGGTGGCTCGGTGGGTAAAGGTACCGTCGGTGCCTCTGATGACAAGGAGCCCTGCACCGAGGCCTCGTCGCTCGGTGGGCTGTCATCACGCTCGACTCTCGGAACCCTAGTTGGCTGCCGTCGTGGGGCCATTCTGAAAAGAAACAGGTGTTCCACGGTCAGAACAGTATACCTGGTGAGCTGACACAAGTAATCACAAAGAAAACTTGGAAACACACATGCAATCAATGTTTTCGTGCATTAAGTCGGAAATCAGAAGTCAGGGTCCTGGTGTACGGATACGTCGGCCACCGCACCAACACTGGACTCCCTGGACTAACAACCACACCCAATACGCTAAACACTATTGCTTCACATAGAAGAAAGATCAGAGTCTGCGGTAGAACCGACCAGCTCTGATACCAATTTTTCACGACCCATCCTCGGGGCCCGTGCCGTGACTACCCCAAGCCCGCCTTCCATAGGCCAGGGGCTGGCGACTAGCACCAAGGCATAAATCCCAACAAAAGGGAAGGCATTGCCTTTGAAAAGTAAACAAGCACCACAGAGTAAGCAAGCGGAAAAGTAAACACTAAGTAAAAATTGTAACAAGCTGTGCTGAAGGTAAAAGGGGCCGGAAATACAAGCCCAACTGTAAAGTACAACTGAAGGGAAAAACAACAACTGAAAAGAAAAGCCGCAGCGTCGAGCCGTCGTCTGGAAGTCCCACCTGAAGGGTGGGTACAGATGGCCTCTACTGCTCCTCGGGTCCACCTGACTGCTTCGAGTACGTCCCACCCAGTGGTCCACCTCTAGGTACCGTCCTGCTCCGCAAGCCTCCACCACGATCAGTGTTGTCCGTTGTCTGCAACCAACACAACGAAGTGCGGGCATAGCCCGTGCAGGGGTGAGTATAAGCTACTCAGTAGGGACCCCGAGACCCCGAAGGTCTCCCAAAATCCACAAAGGATAAACCACAAGGAAAGAGACAATCACGAAGTAACGTCCGACACTGCTTAGGTATATGCCCATACATATACCTAAGTCATCAATTCCCGCTCGGCTCCAACGTCCGAGCTCAAACATAACCCAGTCCACACAGGAAAGCAAAACGTATACCCACACAGGATAGCTCAACACACTCCACAAGGGAGAGTAAAATAGTAAATCCACACAGGATAGTTCAACACAATCCACAAAGGAGAGTAAACAGTAAATCCACACAGGATAGTTCAACACAATCCACAAAGGAGAGTAAAACAGGATTCATCTCACACAGTTATACTTCGTCGAAAAGGTGAAAGGGATGATCAAATATAGATACTGAATCATCTAAGCTGGGACCCACATAGGATACAAGACCAGCACGGCTGGGACCCACATAGGATACAAGACCAGCACTGAGTCATCTAAGTTGGGACCCACATAGGATACAAGACCAGCACAGTTGGGACCCACATAGGATACAAGACCAGCACTCTTCATTGATTCATCTATGTTGGGAGCCACATAGGATACAAGACCAGCACAGCTGGGACCCACATAGGATACAAGACCAGCACTCTTCATTGATTCATCTATGATGGGACCCACATAGGATACAAGACCAGCACTGAATCATCTGAGCTGGGAGCACATAGGATACAAGACCTGCACGGCTGGGACCCACATAGGATACAAGACCAGCACTCTTCATTGATTCATCTATGCTGGGACCCACATAGGATACAAGACCAGCACTGAATCATCTAAGCTGGGACCCACATAGGATACAAGACCAGCACGGCTGGGACCCACATAGGATACAAGACCAGCACTCTTCATCGTCACAGTCCACTGAGGATCTCTGTACAGTCGTCGTCGTCGAAGTCGCAGCCAGCACTAGGGTTCCCGCACACAGCAAGCTCGTTCGGGAGGGTCCGCTCCACGAGCCGAGAGGCTGATACATCAACTGACACAAGGTCCAGAGTTGATGTATCCAAAAGTTCCATATCGTCAACAGGAACTCAACGTCGCAGACGGCGCGTCAATCGGACGCCCGGTCTGAGAGTTATTGGCTTTTTCGTCTTAGGGGCCCGGTTGGTTTTTAAGGAAAAACCAACCCGACCGTACTCCACCTGCGTCCAAACCTCGGGAGGAGTGAGCCAAAAGATCCTTCTCACTTAGAGGAATCCACCAAAGCTGACGGCACGTCAATCGGACGTCCGTAGCTCAAGATATGAGCGTTTCCGCTCCGAGGGCACGGTTGGTTTCGTGTACGAACCAACCCGGCCGAACCCAAAGTTCTCCGAAACCTTGAGTTTAATATACCGAAACGACCGTCTCGATCCAAGGATCGCGTTGCCGCTGATGGCACGTCGTTCGGAGGCCCGTAGCTCAAGTTACGGGCATTTGACCGAAAACGGTCCGAAGACGGGGGGTCTGGGCCCGGGCCGACCCGGCCCGACCCCCCCTGGGTCGGTCGACCCGACCCGTCCCGACCCGGTCCGGCCCGGTCAGGGCGCGGCCCGGCCGGTCGGACTGGCCTGGCTCGGCCGAGCGACGCGGGGGGGGGGGGGGGGAGCCACTGTCCCCGCGTGACACCCCCGCGGCACCCGCGGGGTGTCGCCCTGGACGACTCGAGTGACGCTGGGGGGGAGCCGCCGCCCCCGCGTGACAACCTCGCGGCACCCGCGGGGTGTCGCCCTGGACAGCCGGACGTGGCTTCAGCCGCGTCCCGCGCGCGCCGGACCCACGTGGCCGCGGGTCAGCGGGCGCCGTCGCCTCCGGCCGAAGCCGCGGCGGTTCTTCCGGCGGCACGCCGGGGCGCCGCCGCCGGCTTCCGCGGGCCACCGGAGTCACTCCGGTGGTCCTTTTTCCTTCTCGTATGCGCCGTTGTTCCTCCCGGGTTCCGTTCTTCACTGCAGGATCATAAAATTGCCCTTGCGTCATGTTCCGTCGTCGCCCGTCAAATCCGCACAACCACGAAGAACAGCGGAGGGTTGTCGGGCCGTGTTCGTTTGGCCCGCACCCTCCGCGTTCGATAAAAAAACAACAGGAGAAAAATTCAACACATGAAACAACAATTTTAATAAATTAAAATTGTCATATAAATCAGGTTCTTTAATTTTTTTAAAGAACGTTCACAGGAATATAAAGAAGAATATTCACAACAACCCCTACCTCGCCAAGTCGTCGTCTATGGGTCCTTCGCGGAATTGGGGATCGTCACGGAAGGAGGGGTTCGTCGCGGTATTCGGCGCTGCGTCGACGAACTCCGAGATTCAAGAAACAAAAGATTTAATTATAAATAATTAAATCTATGTGTTGTTATAAACCACAAAGAAGTTTTAAAAGAAAACCGAAATCACTCACCTCAAACAGATGATTCGAGGATTCCGTTGCGGAAGAAGGAATGTCACCGAAGAACGTTGCGGGAGAGGAAACGTCAGCGTTGCGGCACACGGCGTCGCGTCGTCGATTTCCGAGGGTCCGGCGTTCTTCGTCGGGGGCCGGCGTTCTTCGCATTCTTCGCGTTCTTCGCGAAGGAGGATGAAGGCACAAGAATTCTGTCAAAGCCTCTCAACGTGCAATCCTTCAAAAGTCGTGTTGGTCTTATTTTATTATTACGCCAACAAACGAAAAAGAGGTAAGTAACGACCCATTAATTCGTAGAATTAAATCAACGAAAGAAACTTCCCATTTAATTCACGAATAAAACTACCCAATTAAATGGTGCGCTAAGAATTTAAGAAAATGCATCAGTTGACTTTCATAATGACGGGTTTTCGCGGGTGCGTTACTTAGCGGAAAAGAAACGGCAGGGCTCGTGCGGGACCCACCTCACAAATATCCTACCAAGGGGTAGGATATTTTTGGATAGCACCCTATCCATTTCAACTTAGCTTAATCCACTTTAAGTGGCTTCAAGTGGCTTCCAAGTGGCTTAAGAGAAATAAAATAAAGTTTGTCGAACAATTTATTTTATTTCTTAACTTTAAGTCCAAAAATTAAAAAACCACCACCGAGCAAACGCAACTCCGGAAGAGGAGTTTCTAAGCAAATATCGGTGCTGTGATTCCATTGGTGCCCTCAAAATTCGATTCCGGGCACCGGTTCAAAAGTTAGAAAAACCCGCTCGTCCGTTCACTGAACGTACTCGAGCCAAACTTCGGAAAATGATTCTGGGCACACCGGGCCTCGGAATCAGGTGCCGTCAGAGGCTGCGTTCATGTAAAATTCCAAGGAAAATTAAGAAAAAAAATTCCTTGAAATTTACGGGTCTTTACAGCCTCGGTTTCCCCCCCCCCCCCCCCCGCCACCTCTGATACCCCCCCACCACCACCACCACCTTTGCTGCCCCCATAGCCACCTCTAATTCCCTCACCTTCACCGTCACTTTCTACCCCAAAGGTATAGTTCATGAAATGGTATGTTCCAATAATAAATTAATTGTTAGGTTATTGACTAGTATGAATCATTTGAGATTAGGGTGAATGATTTTTGGTTCATTGTATTCATTATGAAGATAATTCTTATCAGTAGTGTAGGAATTTTCTTGTATTTTCTCCCCATTCCCTGGCCATTGTAATAATAATTCTTAAGGTGTAATAACCCTGTGTTTTGTTAAAGAATACTTTTCTTAAAACAATATTTATGACTATGAATTTTGGATTATTCATTACATTATAAATGAAGTCCATGAACTATTAACTATACTGTGTTATTGTTTATTTGGTTATAAGTAGTTTTATATATATAAATTTAGATTTGGTCATGCCATGCTATTTAGAGTTAAAGAGATGGATTGTGCTGTGTTTTTTAGAGGAGTAAAAATTTTTAATGGATTTTATTGTATTTCTCTATGTTACACCATAATAAAGGTTATATCTATTGAATTTAAATAATCCATGATCCTTTAAACTTAGAGTTTGTAAAGTGAGAATAGGAGATATAGTTTCACCCTATTGGTTGTCTTTTAAAATATAATATGGTGGATGGAAAAGTATCATGATCATGGTGGCTATGAAAAACTTAGATATATCATGGACATTGATAAATTTTTATGAAGTGAGGGTAAAGATTTTGGAGATTATTTGATGAAGAGTGTGTAATTATAGATAATTGATAGAGTAACATAAATAGAAACATTTTAGAAATTCATTGAGGATTTAGTTATTATTGATCAATCATGCTAAAGAAGAGGGGGAATAATGATTTCATCAAATTTCATGAAGATGTTGTAAAAATATCTACCAATAGAGTATTTTTTGTTTTTATTAGTAAGTATTAAACTCATACACTTCATGGGTTGTGAGTCTCTATTCTATAATAAATAAGTGAAAATTTATCTTTAGGTTTAGTTGTAAAAAAAATAGATAATGATTCTATTGTAAACATTATACAATCAATGAACTTGGTGGATTTTATTACATCAATAAATCACATATATATACTCCTTTGATGTATCTTAATTTGTGTGAACCAAGAAAAATTTCTTGCATCATATAATTTATTGGTTTATAATGTTAAATGATTAACATAGGGACACCTACTAGTAATCGTTGAATTCATTATCAATGGTTGTTAAAATACCAAAAGAGAAGAGGAAATATTCCTAGCGATTTACAAGATTCCCTAGAAAAAATAATCCCCAAGTAAATTCCATAAAATTTTGAACACATGGCTACCATGACCATAGGAGAGAAAGATAATGGAGAAAGATGGAGAAATAAGGTGGAAATAAGAGATAAGGACCACTTAGTTAATGCATACCTTGATTTTTAATGGAGAATCACAAAGATTAAAGTTGAGATGGGGGGGGAGGGGTGGTCGTCATGAGGAGAGTCATTAAGGCTTCTAGAGAAGTAGGAGAGTGAAATTATATTCCTCAAATTAAATTCATATTTTTAAAATTAAAAATTTTCATATTTTAAAATTCAAATTATTCAGATTTTAAAATGCTTCATGGGATCTATATATTTCCAAGATTCATATTCATAAATTTCATGAAACTATCTTCCTCAAATTTGAGAACACAGATTTTGTTAATTGGATTTCAAAATAAGAGTTTGGGTGATTTTAAAGTGTTAAAAATGTTTGAAAATGATGTTTTATTTTTTAAGTGGTGAGTATTTTGATCTATATTTAAAACCACTTTTTTTATCCTTGGTTAATTTTTATATCAACGTTTTGGGGTGTTTAAAGCTTTTATTATTTCCAAATGAGATTGATTATTTTAAAAGGGTGTGCTTTCCCATGTGGATTGGATTTTGAAACTTATTATTTATTTTAATGTTTTTCAATGACTATTTAAAGGGTAGTGTGAATTACCATTTGAGTTTCAAAGTTGTTTTGAAAAGAATAGGCCCATTTGAAATTTTATAAAAAATGAGTTTTCATAAAAGGTGTGATACCCTCTTAAGCCCCTTTGATTCTTGTATGACCATTTTAGATTTTGATCCCATGTGGGGATGTTTATTATTGATGACCTATTTTGATGGGACTTCTGGGGGTGTAGATAAGTTTAGTAGTGATGAACTAGTTTCCTTATCTCTAGTTCAAGTCATTTTATTAATACAGCCTAGTTATTATGCCCATTATACTATAATCCTTTTTAGAATTGTTTAGGCGTTTTATCTCTCTTATTCTATTATATACCCAACTATTTATATTATTATTGTACACATATTCTCTTTTCATTTTCCCCATGTTGTGCGACTTGAAATAGTGGTACTTGATCATGTTCTTTCTTCCCTCTTTGTATGGTTTTCTTTTTAGATTTTTTTGAAAAGGGATTGTGAAAGGTTTTTAAAGAAGGAAAAAAAGGGAAGGCATGATTTTTAAGTGTTTTCAAACTATTTTAATAAAGAGTTTGAAAAGTTTTCTCAAATGAGAAAAGTTATAATGGTTTTTATTTGAAACTCTAGGAATGTTTGAGTTTTGAAAATGGGGTTTTAGGCCACCATGCCTAGTTTTATGGAAATGGTTGGTTTTCAAACATGTTTTAGAAATCTGTATGATAGTTGGAAACCTCTTTGAGTTTTGAAATGTGTATTTAAAAAATTGGTGTTTATGAAATAGTTTAAAGTTATATTTTAAAAAGGTGATTTGACCAATATGGGAGTGCTCGTCAATCTATACCTCATCTCCTAAAATCACTACTGGAACCTTTCTGTCCACATAGAAGGCTGCCCCATCTAGGTCAAAGCTGTCAAGGGTGATTCCACTCTAGATAAATTTGGTAAAAACCTATTATAGTGCCTTGCCAACCCAAGGAAACTCTATACCATGGTAACATGTTTGGGTGGATCCCAAGAAATAATTGCCTTAACCTTCATAGGGTCCAATACTAATCTTTCCTCTGGGATGATGTGTCCCAGTAAGTGGACCTCTCGAGTCCAAAACTGACACTTTGAGAGCTTCTCATAAAGCCAGTGCTCTCAAAGTGTATCCAGGACCATCCTGAAGTGTCTCGTATGCTCCTCCTCGGATGACAAGGACGCAAGGGTACCATCACTAAATACTACCATGGACTGATCCAATAAATGTTAAGGATATGGCTCTCTAGTCTTGTTAACTCCACCAGGGAATTCAACATGCCAAATGGAATCACCAAGAACTCAAAGCAATTGCAATGACTCTTGGAATCCACACTCGGTATAACCACCTCTCGAACCTGGATCTGGTGATAACCCATCCAGAGGATAAACTATGAGATCCAATTCACCTCTATATATTGGGTAAAGAGGTAATCAATTATTAGTAGTGGATACTTTCCCTCATGTCACCTAGTCCAAGGCACGCCAATCCGTATCCAACCTCCAGATCTCATTCTCCTCTTAGGTGAATAACACAGGGATTCACAAGAAAAGACCTAGGGTCTTATGAAGCCCTTTCTCTTTAGACTCCTACAACTACATCTCCAACTCTCATAGATACATAGGGTCATCTGATATTCTAGTTCAGATATCAGGTCAACCTTGGTGCAAATCCATGTAGAAGGCCAACTCTAGATGGTGAGGTAAACCCATCTCGTCTTCAAGAAGGATGACCTCATACTCCTCCACCATAGTAGGAACTAAATGATCAAATAATCCACTACACTAAGAGTAATACTGGAAAACTAATAAAGAATCATTTGTAACCTCCTGCGAATGATCTAATCCTACCCTTCTAGGGGGATAATCTTTATTTAAGGAGGAAAACTTTTTCCCAACAAATAGGAAGAATAAATACTCTCATTGGTAGAAATATCTAAGCATGGATATGGTATGAAACTATCCCATACTGAGGAAAACATCATATGGTATCACTAACACTATGAAGAGATTCCACATGAGGCTCTCTATTTCCTCCCAGAGTTAGGTCATACTTTTAGTAGAAGTGTATAATCACAGATCATCTTTGAAGGATCCTCCAACACTAGGGTCGAGATAAAAGGGCTCCACTTGCTTCACTAGGTCTCAAACATGGGATACACTCAGGGAAAAGTGGCTCATAACTTCATGTGAAAATTGAAACTGGGGCAGTGAAGACAAATGGCGTGCCTCGATGCACTCAAATCCTCTATGAGCTCCAATTTCTTAGAACTCATTCTTTCACTATCCCACATGTTTACCACCACTAGGGCCTACTTCAACACCTTAGTACATCAAATCATCTTAACCACACAATCCTAAGAAACTCATCACCAACACAGGACTCTACTGATGCCCCTCATCACCCTGGATAAGTCTCATTGCTTGAACCACCATTAGGGAGGGGTCTCACCCAAGTGGGACATTCACACCATAGGTTCATGCCAGTCCTCCACCACCCGATAAGGGGGTCTGGCCCACCATGTAACCTGGGTGATATCTAACTCTATAACTCATGATGCACACTCATCATAGGTGTGTCATATGCCAGTACAACTAGATCCAACTGTTTCTCCATGGGAAAAATAGGTTGCAAGTGTAACTATCTAATTGTTCGGGATCCACACACGTTGGAAACCCATACCACCACCTTGAGTCAAACCTCTACGACCTGTGGGCCTATCTCTTCATGGAACCTCAGTGATCCCTATCACTAAAAATCACATAACAGGCTAAGCCTATGCATACCATTGTCATGTCCTGCTGAATCTATTGATTACTCAACATGCGGATGATCATCTTCTTGATCCAAAAAAAGATCCATGTGCTTCTCAATAGAGGGTAGAATTGTTTGGTTCCCACATGGAGAAAAAAATATCATGATTGGGCCCATGAAATAAAACCTCATTACTCATCTGGTCATCATTATGAAACTATCTCAGAATCCTAGCTGGCTATCATCATAAAGGCGTCTCGAAGATTATCAAGATGTACCATGGTTAATGAGTATATTTGGGGAGAAGACTCATAAATGAAATGAAAATAAAAAACTCATTCCTATATGATGCATGCACCAATGTTTTTTCCTACAACCAATGTTTACATGTACTGAGTCAAAATCCAAGTGATCAGAGTCCTGGTGTATAGATACGTCGACCACCACACCAACACTGGAGTCTTTGTCCTGAAAGCCTAACTCAAAAAACTAAACAATATTTCCCCAAACCAATCTCACTGACTCAAGTCCTAAGGTAAAAATAACTCCTATGATACCACTATGTCATGACCTACCCCATCAGGGTTCGACCCGTGACTACCCCAAGCCCACCACCAATAGGCCAGGGGCTAGTGACTAATGCCTAGTAGGCATATCCCACAAATGGGTGACATTGTCCCAATTACCTATACACATGCACACATATCCAAGTCCAAAAATTAATTAAATGGAAAACAACTAAAATTAATTCATGCATACATCTATAATCTCACAAACAGAGCATAACAATAAAGTACTAAATGTGGAAAACAGGGCCAAATACAAACCCAACCAAAAACTGAAAAGAGTTCAACCTGCTCCAAGGGAAAAGAATATGATCAAATGAAAACTCCTGTAAAAACACATTGGTCTATCTAGATCAAGATACACTCCACTTTCTCCATATCATCCCAAGACACTATCAAAAGAGTCATTGTCTGCATAAGACACGACACATGCAGGTAGAGCCTATGTAGGGGTGAGTATAACAATATCCAGTAGGACACCCTGAAAATACTAAACATGAATCATCAAGTATAGTCAGATAAATACAAGGATATAACAATCAATGTATAATAAAAAATACCCAGATATACTTAGGAAGGACACCGTGCAACCAGGCGGTCATTACCAACTACCATCCACAGGATTCTACTCAAAGAAATTCTCATTCTAGGAGAATACTCTCAATGATCCATGCCATCAACAGAGACACTCATTCAAGAGGTTAATATCATTGGACTCCTCCAAAGAAATATCACTGGTCTTAGAAGACCCTAATACTCTGATGGGGGGTCATACCCAGAACCGTTGGGGGACACCAAAAACCCAATCTAGATCAACCCACTACGTAGAAAATCATATGCAATGATACTAAAAACCCTACTGATATGGCATGCTAGATGGAAAATCAACACCCTACTCAAGGGGGTCACGTTGATCCCAAAAACCCCACCCAGGGTGTAAAGATGATAGAGGATCTCACTCCAATCTCATAGAGGGACACCAAAAACTATATATGTGATCCATCTTCTAGATGGGATTAAAATTAATAGATAAGGATGTAATTTCGCACTATACCCTCAAGGGTATGGAATAAGGGAAAAACCACTCAACCAACACTGGTCTAAACTGAAGAGATGAAGATCTCAAAGTTGTGTCTAAGGCAGTACATGGCATGTAAGTAGAGTACACGTTGTGCCTTACTCAACATGGATTTTACCATGTGGTGTTACCTCAAACGGCATGTAATACCTATATACATGGAATGTAGGTTAGGTACCTAACATTTAGAGATCACTCAACACCCTTACGGTGTCGATTGGATGTGCCCATGTACATCTGGTTGTTCCGTATACACATGGTCATGTCCGTGTTTGGGTACATGATGTGCCCGAGCCTATATACTCCCGGTCATGTCCATGTACCCTCTGAGGTACATACTGAGCCACCAGTATTGGGATCACATGGAATGTGACCATATCACATGGCATGTGATATTAGACTCTAGGAGAAACCCTAACGCCATAGTCAGGGGGTCTCACACGATGTGTA
Organism: Viscum album; assembly: GCA_963277665.1. NCBI lineage: Eukaryota > Viridiplantae > Streptophyta > Magnoliopsida > Santalales > Viscaceae > Viscum > Viscum album. The sequence goes on from OY728144.1 coordinate 368,995,012, forward strand.
ATCCCGAAATATACACCGTGTATATCAATATTTTTCATATCTATTGGGATCTTCCTCTGCACCATCCTATACATCACTAGAGATATCACCCTCACTAGAACCTATATATGAGGGGTTTTCCAAGCCTATAGTACCCAAATATTAGGATTTTGGGACTCAAATCCACTTGTGAAATGTCCTCTCATGTCGTTGTAGCCACCTTGTCCAAACTGGTTAGAACAGATACCAAAAATACTTTCAAATCCACCTCTGATCATCCTTTTTTTTCATCACACTATAATTGAACTATTTTTCATGAACTATACTCGTAGTATCAATCTGTTGCACCGAATAATTATCATGCAATGATCAAATATCAGGTATATCATTGAACCGAAGGCCAATTGAAATGCCAATGATGATCATGGGAAGAAACATGGGAGAAAACCATAATCCATAAGATGTGAGGAATGAAACTTAGCCTTTTTTCATTTGGTTTTGATCTGTTTTTATAGAATTGAAAAACAAAGAGGTAAATATAAACAACGAACAATAATCCATCAATTTAAATATATCAATGATTTGTGTATCAAATTATGTTCATGGAATTGATCTGCATTCATCTGGGATTAAATAAAAATATGGAAAACATAAATAAACATCCTACATAGAGTCTAGATTGATCATTGAGGAAGAACGATTCCATGTTTCCATCATTGATGAGATTCATGAACTTCTTTGGTGCAACGATCCATGATGCAGTTCTGATCCATCATCATTAACCAAGAATTATCTCCTCCAATAGTATCTAGGTCTCCAAGGTTTAGCGGCCAACCCTAAGACAAAATCTATAACTATTTATTTATAGACAAATCAGTCTTTCCATAAAAAAACAAATAAAATAAATCTGTCTATTTATTTATTTTATCGATTTGTGTTCACAAAAAAAATTCACAAACACCTCATGACAACAAAGGTTATGTCACACCTAGGGTAAACCCCATGTTCTAATCTCAATGGTGCCCTCAGATTTCTGATACGAGGCCCCTTTGGGGAGTTATTCTACTTTTTAAGGAAAAATATATGCATGTGTTATTTAATATATTTCAAAAATTTATTCTGAGAACACCATGCCTTAGAATCACACACCATCTCAGTGTATTGTCTTGAAAATATTCCATCTAATATCTATAAAAACACATGAAAAATATAAGTCATTATAGTCTATCACAAAATAGTCAAACATCATTTGTGTCTTATCATATCAATGTTTGTATACCATAAGACATAGTTTTATGAATATTTTCATTACATATCTAGGTTCTGATTGTAGTAAGAAATTGTTTTAAATAATTGATTCAATGAATACTTGAAATTCGTTATCACATAAAGCAAGTAGAATTAAGGTCAATATGTGATTAGAAAAGATATGATTTCATAATCAAAAGTACACGATAAAGTTGGTTCTAAGAAATAAACTACAAAAACTAGGAAAAAGTGAATAGAATCACCCAATTATTTGGGTTTACAAAATTCTAGGCTTAGATTAGATGAAACATTATATATATTTAACATAAAATTACTCTAATCAAATTGGCCCACTTATGTGTCTAGGAATTTGAATTGTTTGAAATGTGAATGTCTTTAAATAACATGAAATTGTTAAATGATCATAAGAACATTAGTTTAAAGTTAACAATGTCATCATATTTTTCATTTTAATACATTTACCATGTAAAAATGATCATTTTTTCTCATATTGTAAAATGATCAAAATAACCATGTATTCTAAAAACTCTAAAAAATTGAATGCACATATTTCCACAAGGTTATTTCCATTACTTACTCCATGGATAGTTTACAATGAATAATTATATATCTTTAACTTCATCATATCAAATCTATAAATCTACAAGACATGATGATTCCCCATGTAGAGAATTCATCCAAGAATATGTTCATATTAACTTACTTCCTTCAATATGTCATATTCTAAGCATTAATGAGATTAGGTACGGCTTTTATAGTTTTTTTACTTCATCGAGTACTATGTTATCATTATTTTATCGTAATGTAAACCTAAAGATAGAAATAAAGAAATTAAAATAAAATGAGTGTAGTAATTTATGTGGAAAAGCATAGAAAATATAGAAACAATATATAATGATCTCATTATGTGAAAATATGAGATCACATTCACTATATACACTATAAAGTTTTTTTTATTTAAAGGAAAAAAAATTGTGGGTTTATAAATCCACCATGAAATATGTGAAAAATAAATAAATTTGAGTGCTCCTCGCCCCACAGTAGTGTAACCTAAGTATGACTCCCCTTTTTTAAGCCTCGTTTCGCTATAGATTATTCTTTATTAGAGGTCTTCCAACTCATTCCTACCTTCTTTTCATCATTATGATCATCCAGTTCAAGGTATGTTGATATTATATCCTTACTCTATTATTTTTTCTCCCTAGTTTTCAATATATTTGTTGTATTTAATTGAATCATTGAAGTTTTTTCCCTATTTAATGGATTTAACCTTGTCTAATGGGATTATAATGTGAATTTTATTTTGATTTTGGGTGGAATGGATTGTGATGGTTGGTTGGGATCAATGATGGGATTTCATAGGTTGGGATGTGGGTTGGTCTTCATTTCTGGGTTTGGTGTTGCAGTTTAGTTTCATTTTTTAAATGTTTACTATTTTAGATTTTTTATGTAGTGTGATGTTAGGTGTGATTCACCATAGAACACCATGTTACTAAGGGTTATTTAATATTAAATCCAAGCACTCTAGGAATGAGTGAGTGTTTATTCTAGAAATTATGGGAGTGGGATAATAAAATATCGGGATAAGTGTAGTGATTTCTAAGTAGATGTGGTTTCATTGAGTCTTGTATATCATGGTGTATTAGCATGTAAGTGAATTTGGTTGTGGTGATATTTCATGTAATTATTATTATCATAGGTTGATCAATTATAAGTTTTTCTTTTTGAAAAAATTAGTTTTGAAAATTTCTGTTTTGAATGGAAATAGATTTTGGGTTTTTTTGTAATGTATTATCTTTGGTCTTTCCAAATTACGATTTTTATTAATAAAAACTATGGATTTATAGATTTTTTTTATGGGTTTTGAGTTTTTTAGTGTAATAATGTGGTTTAACCCAGGGGATTTTAAAACAAAAATGGTTTTGAATGATTATGTACAAAAGGTTTTTTGAGTTTCCAAATTGGTCTCATTCTCATACTTTTATGATTTTTTCTATAAATTGGAATTTTAAAATTGAAAATTAATTTTAAAAATTTATATCAAATATATAATAAAACCCAATGGTTCTTGATTTTATGGACATGTGAGTTTATAATTTGGACCAAACATATGTTTTAAATTTTTTAAATGGTTATTTCTTATATACCATATACCTTCATATGGTTTAATGGTGGTGTCAACGGTAACACTCATGATTCTAGAATGGGTTAGAGGGACCCAACAATGTTGAGTTTGGTCTATTTTTGTTTTATTTATAGTTGGGTTTTGAGAGTGTGCTTCATGTATCAGGTATCTAATGGTTTTGATTGTTTACCTTTTATACAAGATTGTTTCTTATGAGATGAATGTCAAGTGGAATAGATAAAACTAATGATTTTAATATATAGTGGTTATATATCATGATTTATCCATTCATTGAGAATGTATTATTTTATTTTATTATCATATATTATTATTTAACTATATTTTGTTTTAGAAAGTATAGGTAGTTGATGATATATGGATAAAAGTTTGATCACATTACCTAGGAACACACCTCTGTATGCTAAGGATTTGGAGGAGTTTTTAGATTTTGAAATTTCCAATCAATCCGTTGATGGGAGAATAAAATTTCATTGTCATAAATATAAATTTAGAAGATGTTTTAAGAGATATGAAGTTTATGAACACTTTTATAGAAGTAATTCCCTACTCAATATGTGTGTTGGATTTGGAACAGAGAATTGAATGTTAAAGAAAGTTTGAGCACTGATGTCAATCAATAGGATGAGGTCGGTACTTCCTCGATAGTGGAGATTAAAATTCAAAACCTCATAAATGATACTTTTGGAAATGTAGTTCCATATCATAAAAAAAATATAAATACAACCATTCAAGGTTGCTACAAATTTTAACTTCAAAAATGATGTTTTTGGAACCTCAGAACAACCAGATAAAGATTATAACTAGGGGTGGGAAAAACCACCCAAACCAAAAAAAAATTGTTTTTTTATTACAGTTTGGTTTATGGTGCAGGTTGAATAGAACCTTGTGCATTTTGGTTTGGTTCAGGTTCTAAATCAAATTGCACATGTTAAATTGAACTACTCTTATTTTAAAAATAACATATTTTTCTATTTTTCTATTGGCTCACTCCATGCATCAATCCCATGATCCAAACCCTATTTCAAATTTTATTTGTAGTCACTATTAATGAAAATAAGTTTTATTTTCATAATAATTAAAGGGTAATAAAATGTCACTATGTCAATGATTATACATAAATTCTATTCAAATTATTATTTAATCATTATAAAATATCATGAATGTCTCTAATCCATTTTTTCCGATTATTAAAGAGACAGTTTATGGTTTAGTGGGAGCCACTTGCAAAACAAAATTTAAATATCAAACAACCACATTCAATCAAATAAAAACAACTAAATAAAACTATATCAAAACACCACTAAAGATAACATTAACCTAGGTTTCCACAATTATATATATTAACCATATTTTTTTCATTGAACTCTCCATCAATGATGTTAAATATGCACTCCTCTAAACATAAACTCCCATTGACCAAAGTAAATACAATTCCACCAGTTGTGGAAGGTCCCTAATAAATTCAATTCATAAATACCAAAATAATTATTCAATGATACAACCTAGTGCACCAGACACCTCAAATGAAGGAGAATCAATCTATAAGTGAATATAGGAACGTTCAAATCACTAACCTATATAAAGAAGACCAATTAACAGATTTCCACTAAACCACTGAAAAACAAAATCCAAAGAAGAATAAAACCTTCCCCCTATGAAGATTATAACATCTTGATTTTTCAAAAAAAATGAAAAGAATGAAATCCACCAAAGAACAAAAAAATGAGAATATTAAAGGAATTAAAAGATAAAATCCTTCAAATAGAAAAATGATGACACCCAAAAATGGAACATAATATTGGTCACTATCTTTCTTCTATAACATAATAGAAAAAAATAGAGGTTTTCTTCTCTGAATCAACTGAACCACATCATTATTGCCTATTCCCAATAAAGAACACTTAACTTATATACTTAATTCTTCAGGTTTCTCCTTGTTGTGACAGGCCTGCTAATACATTATGAGATATGAGACCGTCATGTACCAATTCTAACCATCATGCATCTAACCATCAAACTACAACACTAATTGAAGGATGAACTACCTCTATACCCACTAATTTCATAAACCTTAAATCTTCATTACTCTAGAGAAAGAATATGAAGATCTAGAAATATCAGGGAATAAAATTAAGTCAAATCTAATTAGATGTGGGAGACTCAACAATCAACACTAAGAGATGTCATCAGAGAGGGGACCTAAGATGACTAAGACTAGAAGAACTATTCAAGGATGGAATCTGAACAAACCAAGACTAGGGAAGAACCATCTCTAGGGGTACACACTAGATCAAACCTAGGAACCATGAGGATTGGAAATCAGAATGAGGGTATGAGGAGAGGGAATCCTTGAGGAGAAATACTAGAAGAGGGTAACAAATGAGTAGGAAGGCATAAAATAATATAGATTCCACATTATAAAACCACTATAGAAGGAACCATGCCAAATATGGAAGGGAAATACATCAGCCTCAAAGAAAAATCATGAGCAAAACCCACTCACCATTGAGTGACAAGAAAAAAATGATGAGGCGATACCATCGTTGGGAAGGAAAGATGGAAGGAAACCCTATATCACCAGGGGTGGAATCTTTTGATAGAGAAATTTATAGACCTCATGAGTCTATATTTAGGATATTTTCAAAAAATAGTTAAATTGTAATCCAAACTGATCCAAAATACAAATTTATGGTTTAGAGATTTTTTAATTCAAACCAAACCATAATTAAATGGTTTGTTTTTTATGTATAAAAACTAAACCACAATTTGTGGTATGGTTTGGTTATTATTCAAAAATGTACCAATACAATCTGTTCTCACTCTTAATTGTAACATATCAATTGATCCTCTTCCTGATGCTGCAGAGACTAATTCAAAAGAAAATCTACTGAGGAAACCACTACATTTCATGATTTAGATGAAGATGGTAATAAAGAACTATATATAGGATGTCTTAAGTATTCAAAACGTTCTTTTCTACTTAATTTTTACCATATAAAGTGCCTAAATGGAATTACAAATAAATCAATGTCCATGATATTGGAATCTTTATATGACACATTTACTAAAGCTATGATCCCTGGGTCTTTTTATGACAAAAATAAATATTTTAACAATATTTGACTCAATTATACAAAAAAAATCATATCCCAATGACTGTATTCTGTATTGGGGAGATGAGTCAGGTAGATAAAAGTGAAAAAAAATTAGCTTCTATATGGAATTCAATGAGTAACATTGAAAGTCTGAATCAACATACTACTATGAAGAAGTAGAAAAAGAATACTCTTATAAGGGTTTTTTTGTTACTTCCATTTAAAAACTTGATTTTAAAGATTATTCATGTCATCTAAAACCACTAAGAACATGAAGTATCATTCTATAAAAAATAAAAATGATAGGTTAATATGACATCCAAGAGATTCAAAATCATAGAAAACATTTTATTCATTACATTCATATTTCTCATATGATCTTAGGAATGTGTGATTAGGATTTTATACCAATTTATTCAACCTATTCAGGACTTTATGTACCAATTATAGGATTTTCCTAATTTTTATGATCTATTATAATCCACCATCATATATGTGTGTGCCACATGATTCCTTTATCATTTCAATGATTATTCCTAGAAAAAAAATTATGGAGATGACATTGATGTATACTTTTAGACTCTAATCGATGAATTGCATGAGTTATGGAACCATAGTGTTGAGATATGTAATGCATATACTATGATAATGTTCAAAATATATATTTCTCTAATGTGGACCATTAGTGAATTCCATGGAATTGGGAACTTATCTGGTTAGAACACTCACATTAGGTTATCGTTTTTTATTTGTAACTTTGATTTTGAGCTTGAATGACTACCTTAGAGTAAAAAATGTTTCTTATTATATCATTTTAGATTTCGTGATGTGTCTCATAGATTTTGATTGAATAACTCAAAATTCAATAGAATCATTTATTATAGACTAGCTCCAAAGTTACTGATAGGTTTAAAATTATTGGCACAAAAAGTAAATGTTTAAGGATAATTTTAGAACCTATATCATTTGAATGATAATGGGAAATGAGTTTAAATTGAATCATTATCTGAAATTGGAACATAAAAATAGAAAAAATAAAGTATATTTTTCAAATTTCCATATTGGGAATCTAATTTGTTCCATCATAATCAATATTTTTTTATATTGAGAAGAATGTTTATGACAATTAGATCTTCATGTCACATAATGAGTTTGTAAAAACAATGGACCATCTTAATTCTTGGTAGGACTTAAAATAAATGAATATAAAATTTGATCTATGGATAGATGAGAATGTAAAGTATGATAAAATAGTTTTTTTAATGAAAATTATGGATAAAGATATATTCCTTCAAATATTAAAATCATATGAAAGTAATTTATGGGTATTAAAGTAACATTTCATGATGTGTGGACTTAAAGAATCATAGGTTACATGGATTGAAAATTCACAATTCACATATTTTTGTAAATTATTTATTACCTTTTTCATTGCATGCCTTATTACCAAAAAAGGTAAATGTAGTTGTACTTGAGTACTGTACATTCTTTAAAAAACTATGTGAGAAAACTCTATAACTGTTTAATCTTGAAAAGCTTCAGGAAAGAATTTTACTAACACTTTTTAAAATAGATATGATCTTTCCCCCATAATTTTTTACTATCACGATGCATTTAACTATGCATTTGGTTGACGAAACTAAATTATGAGGTTCATCACACTATCGATGGATGTATCCAATTGAGAGGTACATTACTTGTATGATTTTATTCTTAATTAAACCATTATTTCCAATTCATTCTATACATAGTTAATTATGTTTCATTAATTTTGTTTTATAGATACCACATTCATTTGAAATCATATATGAAAAATAAATCCCAAACAAAAGGTTCTATTTCTAAAGGTTACTTAGTAGAGGAGTGTATTACCTTTTTTCTAGATACTTTGATGATATTGAGACAAGATTCAATTGAGTTGTCCATGTTGATGACATATCATCGCAATCTCAATCATAGAGGAAATCTATAATATTTCCTACTATAGTTTGGCCAGTTGGGAGGACCTAAAATATTAAAATGATATAATTGGAATAATTAAAAGAATATAGATATGTTCTAATAAATTATCAAATTGAATATCCATTCGATGAAGAGATGAGGATACAAACAAATAGACACATGAGAAGTCAAACATGGAATGGAATGAGACAGATACAACAAAAGTTGTTAATAGAGAGCTAGTAGAATGGTTTTCACATCAGGTTGAAATATATATTCTATAAATGTAATAATTTATATTAATTTTTTTAGATCATGAATATTTATATTCAAGATAAATTGTATAAATATTTGAAGTTTTTGGATCGGGTATCTCTAAAGAAATTAATGAAATTCAACTCTTACAATGTAAATGGATTCAAATTCCATACAGTCAATTGGGAAGAAAGTTTAAAAACATAGAATAGTGGTATATATTATAGTACTTAAACTGGGATATTATATAAAGTTTACTGATATTATTTAATTAAACTACCATGGTCATTTTTTAGTTGTTTTATTCAAATGAAAGTGTGTTAATATTATGAGGAACATCCAAATATATTCATTAATATTTACTTCTACAAAATTTTATCTCTTAATGGATATTGGTGTCTATGAAAAAAATGATCTTTATATATTTACAACGCAAGAAAAAATTGTATATTATGTATGAGATACATTGGATAAAGGGTGGAGTGTAGTTATGCACATCAAAAAAATAGGCTTGTATGATATGAGTGATGAAGTGAAAGAATTAACTTGTGAAATTTAATCCCATAAATGATAAGAAATTGACTTATCTATCCATTATGATATTAATAATATTGATCTTATAAGGGTGGATGAAGTAGAATAAATAATGACAGAGTATGATAACGATGTTATTGAAGGAGAAAATTATTGTATGTGTAGTCATCCATTAACTTATCAACTATATATGTATTATATTATTTATTTTCAGTATTAGGCATCTGTTATCATATTTAAATTTCTTTTTTGCATGAAGTGATTAATTTTGAAAAACTAAATGTTATACTTGTTTTAAAATATATGTTCTAAAACTATTTTTACTTTTTTAAATGATAGGAATATCGATGAAAACAAATCTGCGACTGAAGTCAATTGACACCAGATGACATTCCCATTATCCAAACATCATTGACTTTTCCTGATCATACCTCACATAATGTATATGGAATTCTTTCTGGCTACCTCTCAATGGAATCTATCATGCCCTCTATCTCCCTTATGACGACATTTTCCAGATCCCTCCTGATGACATCTAGCATGAACTCTATCTCCCACCCAAAAGCATTTGGTATGCTTCCTACAAATTCATCAAGTGTTTTAGGTGATGTTCATGCATTGAGGGACTATGTGGTCACTCTAGTTACCTTATGAGGATATTGGAGGGTTGTGATTATAGGTGAAAATTTTAATATGAAAAAAATCATTGAATTTTTTTATACTGATAGATTATTTTTTTCATAACAAATACAAAAAATAATGTTAGAGAGACAAATATTGATAGTTCATGAGTGTGGAAACTGAATGGAATGAAGAAATTTTACCTTTTGATAGTTTTGGGGTGACAACAGATGATGATGTGGGATTATTTGATAAAATCTTAGTCCATTTGGCTTGTGATACAGTGAACCTTCTCATTACATATTTATATTGGAGAAATATGCATCTATCTTAGAATAATGTGGTATTTTGTAAAGACCCAACCCTAGTTGCCCAGAGTCGGTGCCTTATTTTATTACATTGGAATATAAACAAGGAATATGAATCCTAAAGGACCAAGTAGTTAAGTATATTTTTTAAACAAGATAAATATACAATTTTAACATTACATCATGAGAGGAAATACAACATTAATTTATTCCAATAGAAACATCCAAGCCTCCTAGATTATGCCTGTAAGTCACTCATAACTTACTTCTTTATATCCTAGGAAAATGAAACATAAGAAAGGAGTGAGATCAAACGCTCAGTAAGATTAATAAATATAGTAGAAGATATCATAAACATAAAAATTAGGCATGTTGAATAATTTAAACACATGCCTTTACAAATAATATACTTGAACACATTATGGAAGGAATATGAGCTGAGTAAATAATGTCATAATAAAACATAATCATGGGTATTCTACTAGTCAAATAACCACATGAACTTTCAATTACTAGCTTCATAATTAGGTAAGTGCATATTCCAGACATTCTAAAAGTTACCGTCAAGGCCTCGGTCAAGACGTCTAAAAATGATTAAGGCCTCGTCCAAAACCATATCTCAAAATGGGCAAGGCCTCGGCCAAGTCCACATCTATTTGTCTCATGAGACCTACCGATGCATCAAGGGGATATAGCAGACCCCACCCATCACATAATAAGTCCAATGCATTCTTCATATGAGTGGGGATAAACATAAACAATATTTACATTCATATTGAAACTAACATATGAAATGTAAATAAATTTCCCCGAACATTAAGCTTAAACACTAACCATTTGGAGTAAATCGGTGAGTGGTTTTAGGATAGCACATCCACAATAAAACTAGTAATAAACCATCCAATTAAATATGTTATATGATATCATAAGATAATAATCCCAATAATACCTAATAATCAACAAGAGTGTTTAAATAGACAAAAATACTCTTATAAAATCATTGAGTATTTCTTGAGATAAATGCTCTTTTATTTTGAAGAGAAGAGTTCCTTTGGAAAAGTATTTGTATAAAAATAGAACTTAAGTAAGATAGTATTTTAATAATAAAAATAGTTATTTTAGAAAGTTAATGGTTTCTAAAAATATTTTATAGAGTTCCCTTTAAAATAAGTAATAATTTGAGAAATTCTCTTCAATCGGGCTTGTATTTTGGAAATAATTTTGAAAGTTCCATTTAAAACGTGTAACCCTCCATAAAATAAGGAAGTATTATGGTTGGTAAAAATATATAGAACACTCAAACATAATTTAATAGGAGTACATAATAATACATAAGAACTTCATTGAGATAAGTATACAATAAAAGTAACCCGAATGAAAATGGAGGTTCGGGTAAAAACCCCTTACCTTAAGTCTAAATGTGTTCTACTCTTGAACTAAAGGTCCTAGAATATGAAATTAGAGTTATTAATAACTTAATTCAGAACCTATTAGACATTTATTTAGTTTATTTTGACTTTATTAAGTCCATTATGTCCTTATTGATTAGTTATAATATTGAATTTCATCGTTTTGGAGTGTTCGTTTTCTTAATTTTCATAAACGGTTCACTTGTTTTTATATAATGGAGTTCATGTAGAATGGATGTAAATATCCAGAATTGTATTTACATATTATTTATTAACATCATTTTTTTTAATGGCCATTTATATCATTTGGTTACATCGAATTAGGATGAATCATTAGATGAAATATTAATGATAATCACTTAAATTATTTTAGCGGTATTTGATTATTAGGAACTAGTTTGGTAATATGATTTAATATTATGTACATATAATGGTTACTGAATATTAAATAGGTTATAATACATATATTATATTCTGGTTCAACCAGAAAAATGGTTTCATGACCAGTAATAAAGGATAAATTGAAGAACGAAACTTCGTCATCCATGAAGGTTGTAAATTGGAACCTCACAAACGATGATTTCGTTTATAAAATAAAAGAGAGAGAGTAAGAATAATGATGATGGTTATTACATTAACATGATATAATTATAGTATATTGATGATAATGGAATTATCGTGGTCATTTGGATAGAGGAGGTGAGGAGAGGATAACAATAGGAAGGAACTTGAAATGAAAATGAAAGAAATATAATGTGAATTTACCTCTTGAATCCACCTCCTTGGGAATCTCTTTAAGGGAAGGGGTTTTGGTATTTTGGAAAGAACAATAACTTCTTGGATGTGAGGATTGACTAGGTAAGGTTATTTGGGAAGAACTTTTAAGAGCTTCAAGGCTTAGAGGAGGGAAGATAATAGGGAGTGATGGGGGGTTTTATAGTGGAGGAGAGGAGTGGATTTTTTGAATATTTTACTCATTATTTTATTATTTCCCTCAAGACAACCAATAGTGTTGTTTCATGTGAACCCTAATAGTAATAAGTGTGTGAGTTCAAACTAAGTGTCCTTACATCACTCAAGATGTCATAAATCATGTATTTAACTGATAATTTTCATATATGGTGTTTTACCGTATTTCACTATTCATCAAAAATTCAAGAATTTCAGAAAAATCCCAAAAATTCACCCTAACCATTTTTCGACATGTAGAATTCAAAAATGAACTCCATTTTTCAAAAATATTTTTATAAATATTATTAATTTAATTTTAAAATAAAATCATAGTTAATTTGAAAAATAACAATTTTAAAGGTACAATTAGTTTTATATCACATTAAAAAATTAATTAAGATCTCATTATCTTATTACCTTAAGAAAATAAAATAATATCATTATTTACTATTCATAAGGGTAATATTACTATTGATAAGGGTATGTTACTATTCATCAAAAAAAAAAGTTGGTTCTATCAGACTCCAAATGACTTACTAATCACAACTCTAGATGACCATTTGTCAAAATTCAAAACATAATAGAGGTAAAGTTGTGTTTTAAAGGATAGATTATAAAATGTGTTGTTTTGTAGGGACTCTATGTTTCATGAATTCAATATTTATTTTCAAAACCTTGGGGTGTTACATTCTCCCCACCTTACAAAAACTTTATCCTTGAAATTCACATAACGTTACCTCACAAAAAGATTTGGGTAGGTCTTCATCATAATCTCCGCAGGTTCTCATGTTGCCTCTTCGATTTTATGATTCCTCTAAAGTATATTTACTAGATGAGTCATCTGATTCCTCAACACTTGTTCTTTAGTGTCCAGAATCTGGATAGGCTCTTCACAGTAAGATAGGTCAGGTTCCAACTCTATACCTTCAGAAGTGAGGACATGTGTTGGGTCTGGCATGCACTTTCTTAGCAATGAGACATGGAACACATTGTGTACTTTGGACAGGCTAGGTGGCATATCCAAATGATATGAAATAGCTCCAATTCTCTCCATAATTTCAAAAGGACCAATGTACCTAGGGCTCAGTTTCCCTTTCTTCCCAAATCTTATAATGCCCTTCCATAGAGATACTTTCAAGAAAATGTGATCTCCCACTTGAAATTACAAATCCTTCCTTCAATTATCGGCATAGCTATTTTGTCTTCTTTGTGATTTTTTTATATAACCTTGAATAGTACTTACCTTCTCTATTGTTTCCTCCACAAAATCTAGGCCCAAAAGCCTCCTTTCTCTAACTTCATCCCAACAAGTTGGTTTATGGCATCTTTTTCCGTACAATGCTTCATATAGCGCCATTTGAATACTTGAATAGAGACTATTATTGTAGGAAAACTCCACTAAAGGTAATTATTGATCCCACATACCTTGGAAGTCAAGTCAACATTATCTCAACATTTCCTATAAGGTTTGGATCATCCTCTCTAATTGCCCGTCAGTTTATGGTTGGTAAGCATTACTTAATCGAAGTTCAGTATCCAAAGCTTTCTAAAGACTTTTCTAGAATTTAGATGTAAATCATGGGTCATGATTTGACACAATTGAGAGAGGTTCTCTATGAAGTCTTAAAAATTCATTGATATAGAGTCTTGCTAAGCATTCCAAAGGCAAATCCTCCCTTATAGCGAGGAAATGTGCAGATTTCGTAAGTCGATCCACAATTACCCAAATCGCATCATTATTACATGGATTTTTGGGTAATCCAGTGAAAAAATCCATGGTTACATCGTCCCATTTACACATAGGAATAGGTAGAGGTTTCATGAATCCTTTTAGATTTTTCATTTCATCCTTCACTTATTAACAGACTAAACATCTTGATACATAATCCGCAATTTCCCTCTTTATGTTATCCCACCAGAAATGTTTCTTCAAATATCTATACATCTTAGTGCTACCCAAATGTATAGAGAAATTAGAACTGTGGGAATCATCCAATAACTCCCTTTTTATCTCGGGTATATCTAGAACAAAAATCCTCTTCCCAAATTTCATAATTTCATCTTCACATAAGAAGTCAGCCAACTTCCCCTCTTTCACAGCATTAATTTTATTTTGTAGGTTCTCATCACCAGGCTGAGAACTTTTAATCCTTTCTAATAAAGATGGTTGGGAAAGAAAATGAAAACGTAATAATGTTTTACCTTCTTTGATAAATCCCATATCCATCCTCACTATATCCATGTACAAAGGATCCTTGTCGATCCTCATTTTGTTGAGAACCCCATGATCCTTCCTGCTCAATGCATCAGGTACCTTGTTTGCCTTTCCTAGGTGGTAGTGTATAGTACAATCACAATCCTTAAGTAGTTAGAGTCATCATCGTTGCCTCATGTTGAGTTCTTTCTGTGAGAAGATATACTTCAGACTCTTGTGATCCATATATATCTTACATTTTTTACCATAAAGATAATATCTCCATATCTTCATAGCAAAGATTACTGCTGCTAACTCAAGATCATGTGTGGGATAGTTTTGTTCATGAATTTTTAATTACCTTGATGCATAGGAAATAAATCTATCATTCTGCATAAGGACACAACCAAGTCCTTTCTTTGATGCATCTCTATAGATCATAAACCCATCATTCCATTATGGTAGGGTTAGGATCGGAGATGTTGGACTCATCTGTTTTGATAATCCCAAATCATGTTTAAATATTGATCATGATATATTAAGCCATTTTCTAACCCTTTTTAATATGTATTCATAATTGTTTTATCCTGAACAATGTATACTCTTAAGTCTCATGACTTTGTTGCATCAGCTTACAGTTTATATTTATCTAAATATATGTTCACTGTTAAAGGCTACTGGTAAGAGCCTTCTATTCAAGGTCACCGTTACAGCTCACTGTTACACGAAGTCACTAATCCTAGAAAGTTACTGTTGAAGATCTACTATCACTGATATAGGATACCGGTACAAAGTTACTGTCACAAGTCTACCGTTGATCTGCTTATCAAAGCTCACAGACAAAGAGTCACCATCACAAGGTCACTGTTGTGACAAAGCTTCTGTTGGAAGTTCACTTTCAGACTCTTTCTCAAGTCTTCTATTGAGAACCTCACTGTTCAAGTCTACAGTTGGACATGTCTACCATTAAAAGGTTACCACTATACAACTCCTACTATCGAGATAGTCGACTATTGTTCAAATTCTACTGATGGACATACTCCACCGTTAATGACATTATCTGTTGAGATAAGTCTATCATTGAAAAGATCACTGTTACAATAGTCTGTTGTTACAAGTCTACCGATGATGCTCAAAGTTGAATAGCCTACCGATGAAGTCCATAATTGGAAATACCACAGTTAAAGTCTACCGTGTGACATGCATCTGCTACCAGTCTAATGATATTCTATTCTTTCCTTTACCAATTTTATTAATACTATTATAATGGTCATGTATGGACAAATTAATGCACCTGACATTATTTAATGTTATTTGAAGGCATATCAGGAAACAGTATGATGTACGAGGAAGACCACACATGGTTGAAACAGTTCTCTTGTTGGCCCTTGTTGAACCAAATAAGAAAAAGATGAATGGGAAAAGGGTATATAAATAAGAAGAGAGAGACATTAAGGATAAGAAGGACATATTGAATATACACAGAACACTCATAAGTAAGAAACATACACAATCTAGAGAAGAACACTCAGCAATCATTCTGAATAATAGAGAGCTTCACGAAGACCTATTGAAAGAACCTTTTTCAAGGTGTAGTGGTGTGCTGCCAAGAGCTTCAAACCCAAGAAGCTGATCATCTCTACATCTGGAAGTCAGAACCTGAAAGTTGTGACACTCTGTTTTAGAGTAAACTTGCATAGAAGGACCAAAACTTCATTTCCTTCATTCCAACGAGTCCAGAATTGATCTCCCAACACAATAAAGCATTCTAAACTCATCCCTACTATATTTAGCTCTACTGTGTTTGAATAATTTACATTTGTGAGCAGTGTGTATGTGTTACACACACTGACTCTTGTTCTTGAACTGAGGGATACTGAAAATCCCTATACCAAACTATCTTTACATTTGTTTCCCACATATAACTGTGGAAGAAGCCTGGTGTGTCTTGGTAGTTTATTTTCCCATGTAGAACTGTGGTAGAGGTTGCAAAACCTAGGACAGTTTGTGAAAACTGTTGTAAATCCTGATACAGTCTGTGTATTATTTTTAATATAATTGCTTGGTGGCAGGTGATCACCAAGTGGAGAGAACTAGGTCTTGACTTAAGACTGAACCTCTTGTTTAATTTGTTGTGTTCCTCTTTCACTACACTATTTTATTCTTATCTGCTGTGATTATATTTTCAAAGACATAAATCTGTTTTTACATTCACTCTGATAGTTAGTTCTGGTTAGTGTGTATATATAATTTGTTTAGTAAACTTGTTTCAAAAGTCAAATTAGTTGCCATACTGATTTAACTGGGGAGTAATCAACATTTGAGAAACCTGTTGAACAATAAGTCACTTATATCTCTACTGCCTTAATGTACTGGGCTGTTTTAATTTGGGGATTTTAATCCTAAAAGTTTTTAACATAAATTTTAATTGGAACTCGATTCACCCCCCCCCCCCCCTCTTGAGTATCCACTTCGAACAACATTTGGTATCAGAGGTAACATTGTTATTTATAAAAAAGTTTTCAAACCCTCTGTTTTTCAAATTGTGATTTTATTTTTACCTTAAAGATCTTAAATTTATATTTGTTCTAAATTTTATCTCTTTGATATATTTTCTAAAATCTAGTTATGGACAATATACTAGAAGGTGTTGCTACTAACAGGACACCTTTCTTTAATGGTGTGAATTATGCTCAATGGAAAATTAAAATGAAAATTCATTTGGAAAGTATTGGTTTTGATATTTGGTCTGATATAGAATTAGAATATGAGATCCCCAAAACTGCTAGATTTACCTGGGATGATGCTACAAAGTCTGATTATAACAATAACTATAAATCTATGAATTCCATTTACTGTTCTTTAGAAGATGATTAATTTAACGAAATTTCTGCATGTAAAATAGCTCATGAAATCTGGGACACCTTGGCTATTTCTCATGAAGGAACAACCAACGTGAAGGAAATGAGATTAAATACTTATACTATTAAATATGATAATTTTAAGATGAGACCTGATGAACCTATTTCTGACATGTACCTTAGGTTTAATGAGATTGTCAACACCATGAGTTCACTAGGAAAATCTATTCCAGAGAAGGAGAAGATCATGAGAATATTAAGATGTTTTCCAGATAGATGGAGAGGCACTTCTGTGTCTATCTGAGAGTCATGTGACATCAGCAAGCTACCTGTTGAGGAGTTGATTGTTAAACTAATGATGTATGAAGAAGAACTAAAGGTTAACAAAGAAGAAGATGATGAACCCAAAAGAAAATCTGTGGCATTCAAGTCTACTGCTTCAAAGATCAAAGACAAGGAGAAAATACATGTACCTACTGAAAGTTCAACTAGTGAAGATTCAGATTTAGACAGTGATGAAGAAATCACTCAAATAGCCAGGAGATTTAAGAAGTTCTATAGGAAGAAAAAGTTTTTTAGAAAACCAAACTACAAGGGTAAGTATGATCAATAAGGTAAGTGGAAGAAGGATTGGAAGAAATCTGATAAGGAAGATGATATAGTTTTCTATGAATGCAAGAGGAAAAGACACATCAAGGCTGACTGTCCGAAGTTAAAATTCAAAAAGAAATATGATTATAAGGATAAGAAGTACAAGAAATCCATGAAAGAAACCTAGAGTGCTTCGGAAGACAGCACAAGTGAATCAAAAGCTACTGATTCTGAAAAGAATCATTCCAACATGTGCTTCATGACTAACATATCTGAGGTACCTGTTTCCCCTATTCTAAATGATTATTATTTTGGAAATAAAATTGATTCAGATAATGATGAAAATATGTCTAAGGATGAACTATTTGAATATTGAAATATGTTGGAAGATACTTGCAATGAACTAAAAGATAAATATAAATCTTTAAAGAAACAGCATGCCTTGACTAGTAATGTTAAAACAGATCTAAGTGTAGAAAAAGAAAATAATGCTCAATTTTTGAAAGAGAACACTCAACTTAAATTATCTAATGAACAATTAAGAAAGGATATTGAGAAGTTAACTGCTGGTAGGGATACCTTGACATAGTTTCTAGGAAAACATATTGCTCCAAAATATACAACTGGTCTAGGATATCAGCCTGGACAGAGACAAATTAGCAAAACCAAATTTGTTCCAAAATCTGGACAGTTCACTGCTAATTCTGGATCATCTTTTGAGAAACAATTTTCTAAAGGACCGAACAAAGTATTTATGTCTCAAAATATGTTTATTTATTTTAGAAAACCTATAAAGAAAATATGTGTTCCCAAAGTTTTATTGGCTAACCTTTTGGACCCAAGAATATCTGGGTACCAAAATTATCCCATGTTTAATCTGTTTTGCAGGGAAGTTTCTTAAAGAGTTCTTGTAAGACCCTATGGTACTTGGATAGTGGATGTTCAAGACATATGACAGGATACTATTCTTGCTTCAAGAGTCTAATTAAAGTTGATGGTGGGCATGTCACCTTTGGTGACAATGCAAAAGGAAAAATCATCGGCTTAGGCCAGATTGGTAACCCTGATACAATATTAATTTCTAAAGTACTTTTTGTTGATGGATTAAAGTATAATTTACTTAGAATATCTCAGTTATGTGATGATGGCTTTAATGTTAAATTTTATAATGATTCATGAAACATTTTTAATTCAAAAAATGATTTAGTTTTTACTACATGTAGAAATGAGAATGTTTATGTTGTTGATTTAAATTCCTTAGCTAAACAAAATGTTACTTGTTTAAATGCTTTTCATAAAGAATATTGGCTTTGTCATAGAAGATTAAGACACTGTAATGTTCACTCACTTAGGAATCTATCTAAGAAATTTTTAGTTAGAGACCTACCTAAATTAGAATTCCCAATTGATAAAGTGTGTAATCCCTGTCAAAAGGGAAAACAACACAAAGTTTCTTTCAAACCAAAGAAAGAAGTTTCAACTTCTCAACCACTTGAGCTAGTTCACATGGATTTGTTTGGACCATCAAGAGTTTCAAGTTTAAATGGGAAGCATTATGTTTATGTTCTTGTAGATTACTTTTCTAGGTATACTTGGGTATACTTTCTAGCTCACAAAAGTGAAGCTTGTTCCTATTTTGTAAAATATTCCAAATATATAGAAAACCTTAGTGGACTTAAGATTAAGACCCTGAGAAGTGATCATGTCCAAGAGTTTGATAATCATGAGTTTGAATCGTACTACTCACACAATGGCTATAGTCACAACTTTTCTGCCCCTAGGACACCTCAACAAAATGGAGTTGTAGAAAGAAGAAATATGACCCTTCAAGAAATTGCAAGGACTATTCTTAATGAGTATGACTTACCTGTTTATTTTTGGGCTGAAGCTATAAATATAGCTTGTTACATTATCAATAGAGTTTTAATTAGACCTATTCTAAAAAGGACCCCTTATGAACTCTAGAATAATAGGAATCCTAAAGTTAATTATTTTAGAGTTTTTGGTTGCAAAGTCTTTATTCTTAATACTAAATATAATCTTGAAAAATTTTCTCCCAAAAGTGATGAAGGAATTTTCCTGGGTTACTCTATTTTAAGTAAAGACTATAGAGTGTTCAATAAAAAAACCAAATGTGTGGAAGAATCAGTTCATATCAAATTCGATGAGACTGATCCACATGAGCCTAAAACCTCTCTTGAACATCTTGAGGAAGATTTGTCAAATCTGAACTTTAATGATAAAAATAGTGAATCCCCTGTAAAAGTATCCAGTTCTGGAAATTTTCGAGAATCTACACCTGTTGATTCTGAACCAATAGACAACAATGAAGAATCTAATTCAACCCTTCCTAGAGGTATTAGGGCTCTCAAGAATCATCCTCTAGATGCTGTTGTAGGCGATTTAAATAGAGGAATACAAACTAGTGCTTCTCTAAGAAACCAGGTTGAACATCAAGATTTTCTTTCACAGCTTGAACCCAAAAATATTAATGATGCTATCAATGATGAATTTTGGGTAATGTCTATGCAATAAGAACTAAATCAGTTTAAAAGAAACAAAGTTTGGGAATTAGTGGAAAGACCTAAGGACACCTTGACCATAGGCACTAAATGGGTGTTTAGGAACAAAGTAGATGATTGTGGGAATATAGTTATAAATAAGGTCAGGCTAGTTGCACAAGGATATATTCAAGAAGAAGGAATAGACTATGAGGAGACCTTTGCACCTGTATCTAGACTAGAAGCCATTAGGATACTACTTACCTATGCATCTCATCTGAATTTCAAACTTTATCAAATGGATGTTAAAATTGATTTTCTAAATGGGTATATAGTTGAGTATGTATTTGTTGAACAACCTCCTGGTTTTACAAATCCTCATTTTTTCAATCATTTTTTTAAACTATCTAAAGCTTTATATGGCTTAAAACAAGCTCCAAGAGCATGGTATGATGGGCTCAGCTCTTTTATTATTTCAAAAGGTTTTACCAAAGGGATAGCTGATCCTACTCTTTTCATTAAATGGATTTATAAAGATGTTTTGATAGTAAAAATTTATGTGGATGGTATTATTTTTGGATCTTCTAAAAATTCATTATGTGTTGATTTTTCAAAAATGATGCAAAATGAGTTTAAAATGAGTTTAATGGGAGAACTCAAATTTTTCCTTGGATTTCAGATCTTTTAAAATAAGAATGGCATTGTTTTGAATCAAAGTAAATATATTAAGGATATTTTAAAATGTTTTTCTTTAGATGATAATAAAGGTAGTGACACGCCTATGAGTACCACTTGTAAGTTGGATGCTGATTAAACTAGAGAACCAGTGGATCAAAGAAACTACAGAGGTATGATAGGAAGTCTACTCTATCTTACAACTAGTAGACCTGACATCATGTTTCGTGTATGCATGTGTTCTCTCTTTCAAGCCAATCCAAAAGAATCTCATTTAACTGCTGTAAAAAATAATTTTTAAATATCTCAAACATACTCCTAAATTAGGATTATTTTATCCAAAAGGACAATCATTTGATTTGTTGAGTTATTCTGATGCTGATTTTTCCGGTTGCAAGTTAGATAGAAAAAGCACCTCTGGGACATGTCACATTTTAGGCAAGTCACTAGTATCTTGGTGTAGTAAGAAATAGAACTTTGTTGCATTATCTACTGTCGAATCTGAGTACATAGCTGCTGGTAGTTGTTGTGCTCAAATTCTATGGATGAAACACACTTTAATGGACTATGGATATCAATTCAAACATGTCTCTATAAAGTGTGATAATACAAGTGCTATTAACATTTCCAAAAATCCAGTATCTCATACTAGGAAAAAGCATATTGATGTGAGACATCACTTTTTGAGGGATCATTATCAAAAGGGTGATATCACTCTTGAATTAATTAGCACTTAACATCAATTGGCTGATATATTCACAAAGCCTTTGAATTCTGAGAGGTTAAATTACATCAAAAATGAGTTAGGTATGATTAATTTCAGCATAGGAAACCTCACTATTAGACCACATAGTTAGACCTCATTGTTAGACCACACAGTTAGACCTCACTGTCAGACCACACAGTTATACCTCACTGTCAGACCTCACAGTTAGACCACACTGTTGGACCTCACTGTTATACCTCACCATAAGACCTCATTGGTGTACCTCACTGGTACATCACACTGTTGGATACCTCACTGTTTGTTTTTATTTTTGTGGGAATTCGAACTGTTTTTATTCCTATTTATTATTTCTATTTTATTTTATTTTAATCCCTAAATGATAAAACCAAAGGCAACGAACATATCTCAATTCACCTTCCTCTCTCAATCTCGAACCTTGCTCTCGAAATTCCTAAACTCTAACCCTTCATTTGAACCCTCGAACCTCCTTCAATCTCCATGTCTAGAACCAAGCGACCCGTGACTGTCAATGAGGATGTGCCAAGATCAAAGAGAACTCGTGTTGAATCCAGTGGCACCAGTAATACCCCGACGGGACCTATAAACCCACATCTGACCAAGAGATAAATCTTTGCTGAGAAGGAGTTAAGTGAAGAATGGCTGCTGTCGAGCAATTCATTAGTGATGGAAGCACTATATGCCCAAGGATGGACCGAATGCTTTTCCAACAACAATGGACCGTACTACCCGAAGCTTGTGAAATAATTCTATGAATAGCTAAAGTTCGAAGAGGAAGATGATGTGCATAAGCTAATATCCAGAGTCAATGGAAATGAAGTCAGTTTCTTATCTACTGAGTGGACCACCTGTTTGAGAGTTCCTCATGAAGGAGTATATGATTACTACTCTGGAGTGTCTCCTCTAGATAGTGTTGTTTTTTAATATGAAAAATCTCTGGAAGAATTGATAGGAGATGGAAAATCAAGGAGGATCATTGCATATGAGATGAATGGAGAAGACAGGCTTTTATTAAAATTTATTCAGCATTTAATTAGTCTGAGGAGATGATACTTTGCAGTGCTGAAGTACTAGGACATATTCCTGATGTACTTACTGAAGCATGGAAAGAAGATCAACCTATGTAGATTACTGATGGCACAATTGGAGGATATGACTAAGGCAAGCTCAAAGTACAATGCCCTATTCCATGTCAAGCTTATTTCAGTAATGCTAAAGGTAAAGGGTGTGGATGGAAATCAAGAAGAGATGATAGTGGCCAAGAACAGTGTTTGTATCTCCAAGGTTATTTTCAAATTCATGAAAATTAGCTGGAATCCCTGGAAGAAGGCATGGGTGAATGATGAAGGAAAGATATATGAAAAAATTGATCCTAATACACATCCAACTAGGCCAAAAGACAAGAGAGATCCAGGCCTGAAGCTTGATGATCCAGAACCGGCTTATTCAGATGAGGAGGAGGCTGAAGGAGTTGTGGACCCTGAAAGAGAGAACACCCCCATTGATGATGGGAGCGATCCTAATTTGCCTCACAGTCCTGTAAGGACAGTAGCTTTCGAAGCAGCTAGCCCTCCAAAAGAACTTCCAAGAAGAGATACTATTCTAAAGGATAGTGATACTGAGACCACTGAAGAAGAAGGAATATCAGAATATTGTTAAGGACACCTCTAAAGAGGATGAGGCTACTGAGTCAGATCATTTTGTTCATGAGGCAAAGGAGGCTGTTGCTAAAGTTGATGATGAGGACAATGAAGAAGAAGAGCTCAGTTTGAGCCCTCTGATAGATAATACAGACAAGATAGTGTCTAGTCAAGAAAAAGGAGTGGCATCTACTGCTTTTGATATGGAAGTCATTGATGACTCAGATAAGGATAAGACTCACCCCACTGGTAAACCAACAGAGCACACTGTTGTTGAATCTGCTGGAGTTTCAAAGGAGGTTGTGGAGTTACCTAGAGTAGAACAAGTATAGTAGAATACTCAGGAGAGAGATCTAAGTGAGAGGGGGTATCTTGGTTCAGTTTTTGTACTGTATGACATAGAAGGTTGGTCATCAGATCCAGGGTACATGGTACTTGGACTCAATTATGAAGATTCTGATGAGGAAGACCAGCCTCAAAGGGATTCTATTATCCTACCTGAAAGTATTCTAGTAATTATGGCTGACAATTTGGCAACCAAGGAGGACCTTGAGTCCTTAAAGGATGAAATGAAAGAGGCAGTGAGAGAATCAGTGGCCGATTTAAAGAATAGGCTTGTTGAAGATCTTAG
The DNA here is from genome assembly GCA_963277665.1 of Viscum album. Classification (NCBI taxonomy): domain Eukaryota; kingdom Viridiplantae; phylum Streptophyta; class Magnoliopsida; order Santalales; family Viscaceae; genus Viscum; species Viscum album. The sequence continues at coordinate 369,019,358 of OY728144.1, forward strand.
GAGTGTGGATCAATCCTTGGATCTATCTCTGGGATGTGTTGTGTCTAGTCCAGTAAAAGAAATGCTGAATGAGGTTAAAGTGTGCCATACTCAAATTGAAAGCTGGACAGGAGCTATGGTTGCTCTAAGACAATCGGTTGCTTCATTGACTGCCATGACAGTTCTCAAAACCAAGTGAATGTTGAGATTCGATATATCAAAGAAGTAGTTAAGCAGTTTGTGGAAGTATTTGAGGATTTTAAGAAATAAGTCAAAGAACATATGAACAGTCAAGATGCACTTGTTCATAAGGTGATTAGTAAATTGACTCAGTCTTTCAAAGAGACAGTAGATTTCTCTGTCAAAACTCTTCCCTCATCTAGCACCTCTGTGACCATTGACCATATCAGAAATGTGATCCAGGAAGAGCTTGATAAGGCCAGTACCAGTGGCACCTCTGATTCTCTGGTCCTTGCTACCACTAGGGAAGTCAGCAGTTTTGTCCATGAACACTTGCGGGTAGCTACTGCTTCTCAAGAGGCCATTAAGAATAAGGTTGATTCTTACTTTGAGAAGGTCTATACCAAGCATCAAATGACCAACCACTTCAAGATCTTGATCGATAATATGAAGCTTCCTCCAGTGACTCAGGCATTCAAGGATCAGGTCAGCAAGCTGAGAGAATTGACCCCTTCTTTGGATAAGTTTTTGGAGAATAAAGATGATTTTTTATCTGCTATGGAAAGAGGAGGAAGCATTATTATGGATTTTAGAAACCTTCTTCTGCCCTTTCTCTATGTGAACTACACCCATGTCATCATCCCTCCTGCCTTACCTGCATATCAACTGATTGGTTCTTCCACGATGTCTCCTTCTGAAGCTCTCAGTAGCCTTAATCCACTGATACCTCAGTGAGCTACCCACTACAGACCCACAGGAGCATCTGTTGCTGCCCCTCCAGTCATTCCTGCAGCAATTCCTAAACCTACTAATCCACCAGCTCCTCCTTCATCTTCTTCTTCCAAAGGGAAAGACCCCTTACCTATGGATGATGTGGATTGAGTCTGTTTATGTCTTTTGATAGGGAATCTTTCTTTCTTTTTGGATCATGTAATGTACTTTTATTAATGAAATCTTTCTCTATTCCCTCTAATTTGTATTTCTTTTTTCTAATCACAAAGGGGGAGAAATACTGTGCTAATTCTAGACTAATCATGTGATTGGGGAGAAAAGTGCTAATATACTACTACAATTCTATGTTAAATATTATCTTCCTTTCTCTCTGATACCATGTACCAATATTTTATGGTTTTACACTCTTATTAATCTCTGATACTTGAGACATTTTTTATCTTAGTTTAATAACTGTATTATATATGACATATATCTTTAATATATACTGGCATAATTTGTGATTATCAAAAAGGGAGAGATTGTTAGAATCATATGTTTTGATAATCCCAAATCATGTTTAAATATTGATCATGATATATTAAGCCATTTTCTAACCCTTTTTAATCTGTATTAATAATTGTTTTATCCTGAACAATGTATACACTTAAGTCTCATGACTTTGCTGCATCATCTTATAGTTTATATTTATCTAAATATATGTTCACTGTTAAAGGATACTGGTAAGAGCCTTCTGTTCAAGGTCACCGTTATAGCTCACTGTTACACGAAGTCACTGATCCTAGAAAGTTACTGTTAAAGATCTATTGTCACTAATATAGTCTACCGGTACAAGGTTAATGTCACAAGTCTACCGTTGATCTGCTTATCAAAGCTCACAGACAAAGAGTCACCATCACAAGGTCACTGTTGTGACAAAGCTTATGTTGGAAGTTCACTGTCAGACTCTTTCTCAAGTCTTCTATTGAGAACCTCACTATTCAAGTCTACAGTTGGACATGTCTATCATTAAAAGGCTACTGCTAGACAACTCCTACTGTCGAGATATTCGACTGTTGTTCAAAGTCTACTGATGGACATACTCCACTGTTAATGACATTATCTGTTGAGATAAGTCTACCATTGGAAAGATCACTATTACAATAGTCTGTTGTTACAAGTCTACCGATGAAGCTCACAGTTGAATAGCCTACTGATGAAGTCCACAGTTGGAAAGACCACAGTTGAAGTCTACCGTGTGACATGAATATACTACTAGTCTAATGATATTCTATTCTTTCCTTTACCAATTTTATTAATACTATTATAACGGTCATGTCTGGAAAAATTAATGCACCTGACATTATTTAATGTTATTTGCAGGCATATCAGGAAACAGTACAATGTATGAGGAAGACCACATGTGTTTGAAACAGTTCTCTTGTCGGCCCTTGTTGAACCAAATGAGAAAAGGCTGAATGGGAAAAGGGTATATAAATAAGAAGAGAGAGACATTAAGGATAAGGAGGACATATTGAATATACACAGAACACTCATAAGTAAGAAACATACACAATCTGAAGAAGAACACTCAGCACTCATTCTGAAGAACAGAGAGCTTCACTAAGACCTATTGAAAGAACCTTTTTCAAGGTGTAGTGGTGTGCTGTAAAGAGCTTCAAACCTAAGAAGCTAATCATCTCTACATCTGGAAGTCAGAACCTGAAAGTTGCGACACTCTGTTTTGGATTCAACTTGAAGAGAAGGACCAAAACTTCATTTCCTTTATTCTAATGAGTCTAGAGATGATCTCCCAACACAAAAAAGCATTTTAAACTCATCCCTAATATCTTTATCTCTACTGTGTTTGAATAATTTACATTTGTGAGCAATGTGTATGTGTTACACACACTGACTCTTGTGCTTGAACTGAGGGATACTGAAAGTCCCTATACCAAACTCTCTTTACAGTTGTTTCCCACATATAACTATGGAAGAATCCTGGTGTGGCTTGGTAGTTTATTTTCCCATATAAAACTGTGGTATAGGTTTCAAAACCTGGGACAATTTGTGAAAACTGTTGTAAAGCCCGATAGAGGCTGTGTATTATTTTTAATATAATTACTTGGTGGCAGGTGATCACCAAGTGGAGAGGACTAGGTCTTGACTTAAGACTGAAACTCTTGTTTAATTTGTTGTGTTCCTCTTTCACTACTCTGTTTTATTCTTATCCATTGTGCTTATATTTGCAAAGACAGAAATCTGTTTTTGCATTCACTCTGATAGTTAGTTCTGGTTAGTGTGTATATCTGATTTGTTTAGTAAACTTGTTTCAAAAGTCAAATTAGTTGCCATACTGATTTAACTGAGGAGTAATCAACATTTGAGAAACATGTTGAACAATAAGTCACTTATATCTCTACTGCCTTAATTGACTGTGCTGTTTTAATTTGGGGGATTTTAATCATAAAAGTTTTTAACATAAATTTTAATTGGAACTCAATTCACCCCCTCTTGAGTATCCACTCCGACCAACAGGAGAATTCACTAATCTCCTATTCAACTCTTAAAAATAGTCCTTGCTTTCCTTTTTCCATACAAACTTAACCCCTCTATGTGTAATTTTGGTCATTGGGTTGGCTAAATGGGATAAGTTCTGAAAAAAATGCCAATAATAACCAGCTAAACCAACAAAACTGCATACATCAGTTATGTTCATTGGAGTAGGCCATTCTTGCACAACCTTTGTCTTCACAGGATCAAAAGATATTCCATATTTAGAGACAATGTGGCCCAGAATGGAAACTGATTGAAGTCAAAATTCACACTTGCTAAACTTCCCATATAATTCATTTCTTCTAAGAGTCTTCAGAATAGTGCGCAAGTAATTTTCATGATCTTTATAGCTTTTAGAGTATACCAAGATATCATCAATAAATACCACCACAAAGTCATCAATTTATTCCTTGAAAACTCTATTCATTAAATCCATGAAAATAGAGGGTGCATTAGTCAGTCCAAAAGGCATTACTGTAAACTCATAATGTCTATACCTGGTTCGAAATGCTATTTTTGGAATGTCTTCCTTCTTCACAAGCAACTGAAAATATCCAAATTGAAGTTTAATCTTCAAAAAATATTTATCTCTATGAATTTGATCAAATAAATCATCAATGTGAGGTAGGGGATATTTTTTCTTTATTGTTATAGCATTGATCTCCCTGTAGTCAATGCACAACCTCATAGATCTATCTTTCTTATTAACAAAAAGAATAAGGGCTCCCCATGGAGAAACACTAGGGTGAATAAATCCTTTATCACTCAATTCCTATAATTGTTTCTTCAGTTCCACTAATTCCATTGTGTCCATTCTATAAAGGTCTTTGATATGGGCCTTGAACCAGGAATTAAGTCAATGGAAAACTCATTTTCTCACTCTAGAGGATGTCCCGGTAAATCCTCTAGAAAGACATCAACATATTCTTTCACAATAGTTACATCCTCTATTTGAACATTCTTTTCCTCACCCATAGTTATTGCATTCTTTTCCTCCCCAATAATTGAATTCAGTAGAGCTATTGGGGTGGATCTAGACGATAATTAGAGGGTGATGTTTCTACCCTAAAGATAAAGGATTCCACATCGTCCTCAAAAATTTTAACCTCCTTCCTCTTGCAATAAATATTTTCATCATGGTTCGAAATCCAATCCATGCCAAGGATTATATCAAATTCAATCATGGGTATGACAATAAAATTAGAAGATAGAGCACATTTATATGCCATAATAGGGAATTCCTGATACAACTTTATTACAATGATACTTCCCTTATGAGTTTTTACTGAAAACTCCCTTAATAAATAAAATTGTAAATATCTAATTTTCTTGGAAAACTGTGAAGATATGAAAGAATTCGATGATCTAGAATCAAATAAATCATTGGCTAAGTTTGAGAAAACGATTAAAGTACCTTCCACCATGTCATTAAGAACTTCAATATCAGTAGTTGTGATCACATAAGCTTATCCTTGTTCCCTTGGCCTTTTATGTGGCATGTTTCCTTGACACTTTGGGAAATCATTAGTATAGTGTCCCATCTCCCTAAAATTATAGCATTGAACATTAATAGATTTTTTCTTCCCCTTTCAATCACCAGTAAGATGGCCCTTCTATCCACATTTATAGAATGCTCCTTTTCCCTTTAAGCAGGAACCAGGGTGTTTCCTTCCATAATTATTACAGGGTGGAAATTCAACTCTTCCCTTCTTCCCTATTTCTTTATTTCCTTTCCCAGAGTTTTCAGCAGCCCTCTTATTCTCTTTCTTTCCCTTAAATTCATAAGACTTAGAGAATTCATTTTCTATATTGATAGCACATGAAACTATATCCTCATATGATGAAAAACTTTGGGAGACCAGTTCCTTCCATAGGAATGTATTTAGGCCATTAAAGAATCAATCAATTTTTCTCCTTAGATTTCGTATGTAGTCAAAAGTATGTCTTAATAACCTTGTGAAGTTAGCTTCATACTTTGAAAAATTATTATCTTCCTTTTTCCTCAAATTCAGAAATGGTTTTTCTATATCTGCTCATTGTTCATGAGGAAATTATTTCTCTAAGAATATTTCCTTAAAGTCCCTCTATTCCATATCTTCTATCTCTTCCTCCGCCTTTGTGTTTTGGATTAATGACCACCACTGATCTGCATCTCCCGATAGATGATAAACTACCATGATGACCTTCTCTCTTTCGTTACATCCCAAAGTGAGAAATATATTCTCTAGGAAACTTATCCATTGCTCGTCTACAAATGGGTTCATAATCCTATTGAATGATGGAAGCTATTGTCGCATAAAGTGTTCTAACAAAGCTCCTCCACGTGGTGGATCCGGATGCTCCATACAGATAAGTTTATTCTTCATAACCTGAGTAAGTTGTCCCAGTATAGTTATAAGCTACTCTGCACCAGTCGCAGTACCAGATCCAACGTCATTATCTTGTGTCAGAGGGAAATCCCTACATGAGATACGCATGTTCATGCGGTCTCCATTTCTTCCATTATGCGCCATTTCTAGATAATGGCATACACTATATTAGGTTATAAATCATAATGTATAATCTTAACTTACTTAGCATAAATTGAAATCATATGCATGGCTAACCCCATAATCAAAAAAATGGTTTCTTTGAGGAAAAATTTACATTTAAATCCTTCATAATGGCTTGTAAAGAAAATGTGAATTATCTTAAGAATATTTTCTGGGAATGTAAAACCAGGTGCATAGTAAGGCCCGTTGTCGTGTACCAGGATACCTCGAGCCAAACCCGAAACTCCTTTTCAAAGTTTTCACTCCTAGGTACATCTATGCCAGAACCATGTCCACTTGTAGTATCCAGATAGGGATGTATTTTCTAGAAAGATCCACGTAATATATTCCTTACCAAAATACTAGGATTTTCTTGTATGTTTATCCTCAAAGACTATCTTAGGGATTTGTTTCCTAATCTAGGTTTTCTAAATCTAGTTTCTAAGTTATCTACTAAACTTCCTCTAATACAAACTATAAAGACTCGACCCCAGTTTCCCGAAGTCGGTGCCTTATTTTATTACATTGGCATATAAACAAGGAATATGTATCCCAAAGGACAAATTAGTTTAGTAGATTTTGGAAAAAAGATACATATACAAGTTCAACATTGCATCATGAAAGGAAATACAACACTAATTTATTCTAATAGAAACATCCAAGCCTCCTAGATTATGCCTGCATGTCACTCATAACTTACTTCTTCATGTCCTGGGAAAATGAAACATAAGAAAGTGGTAAGCTCAAACGCTCAGTAAGAGTAGGAAATATAGCGAAAGATATCATAAACATAAATATTAGGCATGGTGAATAATTGAAACACATGCCTTTACAAATAATAAACCTGAACACATTATGGTAGGAATATGAGATGAGTAAATAATGTCATAATAAAACATAATCATGGGTATTATACTAGTTTAATAACCACATGAACTTTAAATTACTAGCTTCATAATGAGGTAAGTGCATATGTCAAGAATTCTGAAACATACCGTCAACGCCTCGGCTAAGATGATTAAAAATGATTAAGGCCTCGGCCAAACCCATATCGCAAAATGGGCAAGGCCTCTGCCAAGACCACGTCTATTTGTCTCATGAGACCTACCAATGCATCAAGGGGATATAACGGGTACAACCTATCACATAATAAGTCCAATACATTCCTCATATGAGCAGGAATAAGCATAAACAACATATATATTCATATTGAAACTAACATGTGAAATGTAAATAACTTTCCTTGAACATTAAGCTTAAACACTAACCATTCGGAGTAGATCGGTGAATGGTTTTAGGATAGAAAATCCACAATAAAACTAGTCATAAATCATAAAATTAAATATGGTAGATTATATCATAAAAAAATAATGCCAATAATACTTAATAATCATCAAGAGTGTTGAAACAGATGAAAATACTCTTATAAAATCATTGAGTAATTCTTGAGATAAATACTTTTTTATTTTGAAAAAAAGAGTTCTTTTGGAAAAGTATTTGTATAAAACTAGAACTGAAGTAAGATAGTATTTTCATAATAAAATGAGTGGTTTTATAAAGTTAATGGTTTCTAAAAATAGTTTATATATTTCCTTTTAAAATAGGTAAGAATTTGAGAAATTCTCTTGAATCAGGCTTGTATTTCAAAAATAATTTTGAAAGTTCCATTTAAAATGTGTAACCCTCTATAAAATAAGGAAGAATTATTGTTGTTAAAAATATATAGAACACTCACATATAATTTATGATTAGTATACAATAATACATAATAACTTCATTGAGGTAAGTATACAATAAAAGTAACCCGGATGAAAATGGAGGTTCGGGTGAAAAACCCTTACCTTAAGTCTGAATATGTTCCGCTCTTGAAATTAAGGTAATGGAATATCAAATTATAATTATTAATAAATTAATTAAGAACCTATTAGACATGTATTTATTTTATCATGACTTTATTAAGTCCATTATTTTCTTATTTATTAGTTATAAGATTGAATTTTGTCATTCTGGAGTGTTTGTTTTCTTAATTTTCATAAACAGTTCACTTGTTTTTATGTAATGGAGTTAATGTGGAATGGGTTTAATTATCCAGAATTGAATTTACATATTATTTATGAATGTCCATTTGTTTTAATTTCCATTTATATAATTTGGTTACATGGCATGATGATGAATCATTAGATGAAATATTATTGATAATCACTTAGATTATTTTAGCAATATTTGATTATTAGGAACTAGTGTGGTAATATGGTTTAATATTGTGTACATATACTAGTTAATGAATATTAAATAGGTTATAATAAATATATTATAGTTTTTTTCAACCATAAAAATGGTTTTATAACCAGTAATGATGGATAAATTGAAGAACGAAACTTCATCATCCACGAAGGTTGTAAATTGGAACCTCACGGAAAATTATTTCATTTATAAAATAAAAGAGAGAGAGTAAGAATATTGATGTTGTTTCTTCCATTAAAATGATATAATTCCATTATATAGATTATAATGGAGTTTTCATGGTCATTTTGAGAGAGGATGTGAGGATAGGATAATAATAGGAAGGAACTTGAAATGAAAATGAAAGAAATAAAATGTGAATTTACCTCTGGAACCCACCTCCTTGAGAATATCTTTAAGGGAAGGGGTTTTTGTCTTTTGGAAAGACCAAGAGCTTCTTGGATGTGGGGAGTGACTAGGGAAGGGTATTTCGGCAGAACTTTGAGGAGCTTCAAGGCTTAGAAGAGTGAAGAGAAGAGGGAGTGGGGGGTTATAGTAGAGGAGAGGAGTTAATTTTCAATATTTTACTCGTTATTTTATTATTTCCCTCAAAACAACCAATAATGTTGTTTTGTGTGACCCCTAATAGTAAAAAGTGCATGTGAGTTCGAACCAAGTGGCCTTACATGTAACGACCCAAGAAACCGTGTTTTGAGTAATGACAAGTTTATTTTACAATGTCACCCATTAATTGAACAAACAATCATCTTATAAAATGATAATAATAATAAAATAGAGAAAACGCATCAAAATGAATGAAAGGCCCTTTTATTCAAGTGAGGAACATCTTGGTGAGTACAACTCATAGCGATTGAACAAGAAGTTTAGCTAACTAAAAATCCCAATTAAAAACCTGATTACAATTATAGGGAGACCGCTTAAGACCACAGGGACCCCGAGAAGGTGGTAAGGGTCCTTGGCATCCATCAGAATAAACATAAGGATGGCTGAAGCCACCGCAGCCATACTGAGCACCAAAGGAATCACACGAACCATCTCCTCTTTTTCTCCTTCAGTCGCCTTGAGTGTGGAATACCCCGAGATCAGGCTTTTTATAAGAACACTTATCCGACCGTTAGACCCTAACGGCTATAAATATAACTGTTGGCTCCCCCATGATCCTCTTATACTCTAATGTTTTAATTTGGACCGTTGAATATAAGAGTTGTTTACCCCTGAAAGGTTCAAAAGGGTAATTATGTTATTTGCCTTAATATTTAAATAATGACATCAATAATAATATAATTAATTTATTGATTGTTTTCCCAAAATGTGAATTATATTTTATTTTCTAAACCAGTGTAAATTAATATTAGTATTTTTTCCACTATTTATTATACACGAGTAAGTAAACAATTATTTTATAATTATCTTGAATCTGATGAGTTTTTTTTACTTTACCTAAGAAAATATGTACTCAAACTCTTGAGTTATATATGTTGTGTCAAACTTTAAAATAAATGTATTATATTTATCTCTAAATTTAAATATAAGTAATAATAATAATGCAAATATTTATAATTTGACCTTTTTAAAATAATGTCAAATTACGATTCAAAATGATAATATTTAGATCGCACTCTTATTTGTGAATTTGAAAATAATTATAAATGTAGTTATGTTTAATGTTTAAATGTATTAATAATATTAATATAAATCTTTAATTAAGGAAATTAAGATAATTAATCAATAAAGGAAAATAAAAAATATATATATGTGTTTTGATAAGGGTGAATTAATTAATATACTTATGTATTAAATGACCATTGACTAACTATAAAATAATAAAAGTTAGATCAATAATTGCTTGTTAATAATGATAGTTTAAATAATAAGTTTATAACAATTTTTTATAAAAGAATAAAATATCAAATGTTTTTTTAAAACAGTCGCGTTTCTCCGCCGCATCAAGCTGGACCGCCCGATCCAGCACCTCTCCATCACGTCGTTTGTTTTTTTTTAACGCCGTAGCGCTTAGGGTTGTCTGATCCTTCCCCATGCAATCCTAGTCGTCCGTCTGTTTATGGATTTTTTTTCCTCCTGCCACGGTTTACTTCTTCCCCGCGTCCCGCATCTCCTTCTTCTTCGTCGCGCACGAACCAGTAGGGTAGATTAGGCTTTATTTTTTTTCTTCTTCTCTTAGTCTGGCTAGTGGACCCGACTTCTCCTCTTTTTTCCATAGGTTAGGCACCGAATCCCCTCGGATACCCGCTCCACACAAGTTGAGTCCTCTATTTTTTTTTAAACCTCGGTTTGCACCGAAGGCAAGAGAGGTTTGCACTGAGCTCCTTGGATCTCCGACCACCGGTTCGGCCTCGTCTGCTTCGTCTTCTCCTCCTCTCCGAACCGGTAAGGGGAAAAATCTTACCTTGTTTTTTTTAGCTTCGGTATATATATTTATATATAGGTTTATATATATAAACCTATATGTATATACTCCTTATACACATATGCATGGCTTTGAGAACCATTCTTGTCCGCTTCTGTGTGGAATCCCAAAACCGGGGTAAGGGAACTCGGGAGACCTGTTTTATTTTGGATAGGGTATTTGCATATATGCTTTGAGTATATATATTTATATACATATATGTATAAGATGACATATGCAGATATACAAATTTCTTCTCAATGTTTATAACCCTGGTTTTATTTCGCCTATGAAAATGGGGACTTCAGGTAATTCTCATGAAAAAATGTATATATACAAGTACATGCATTATATATGTGCATATGAATACTTAGATGTATATGTACATTTGTGAGAAAACATAAGGATGAGCATGATTATTTGTCGTAAAATTTATCACTATATAACATGATGATCTGACCAAGTTGCAACCTACTCTTAAAATTGGTTCTGTCAAGTACGATATTGAATTATGTAAATACATATACTAGGTAAGGTTTAAAATGTGTTTCCAATAATAAAATAGTTTTCCAAAGGACAAGTCTCATTTATCATCATTTTTTTCAAATCTTAGGTTTTTTATGAAAGGTGATTTTACCTAGGTATTGTGGAAACCATTTTTGACATTTTTATTTCATGTGTAAGAACTCCTCTTGATCTCACCAAACTACCACCATGTTTAAAGTGACTATATCTGAGGAAATATTATTTTTAATATAGTTAATTTGGAAACCTATGTATATATGTATATACTTTTAAACATATACTTATATAGGTATATACAACCTCACATCATTATGTTTCCTTCGAATCCAGAATCCATAAAAGAAAAAAAATGTCTTAAGATGATCTTTATTTAGTGTGCGAACGACTTTGTACATAACCATGTACACATTTATATAGTTGCATGTATATAATCATATTTATACATACTTTAATACCCAATATAAACCGATTCGCACATCATGTAAACTTTACTGTGTAATTATAAGGGTATGCTCACAGTTTTAAAATAAACTACCACCTTTCTCATTTATCAGCATATGTTCTTGGCCTTGTTGCTCACTCTGGGTTGCAATGTATGAAGTACTAAGGAATTTATGTTCATCTGAAGTTTTCCATTAAGTCTAAGTTTTCAATTGTTAAGTTAATGTCTAATGTTTATAGATTTTATTACCTATGTCTTAGTTGTAATATTGTTTGTGTTGTTCTTCCTTGAATATGAAATTTGCATATGAAAAGGGATGATATGTAATGAATGTAAGAATGAAACCCTATGAATGAAATACCATGTCAAGATATGTGAGGGATGTATTGGACTTAAATGTTTATGGACGGGTGCGCCCAGAATTATATAGCGCTCCAATGCATTGGGTAAAGTATGAGTCTCATGAGACGTTATGTGCCACGGTCTTGGCGGTTAGCCTTGACTTGTGCTACCATGGAAATGGGATGGGCGGTTAGCCTTAACCCGTATTAGGTATGTTTTATGGTCTTGGCGCAAGGTCTTGACAAAGTCCGGCATTATACATTCCCTCTGCATGTGATGATAAATGGTCAACCAGGGGTTATTCCAACTAACAAGACATCCCCTAGTTGAAAATTCCCTTGACTATGAGAATGAAACTATGAGATAAGAACTGGAATTCATGTGGTAAGTTGTTATAAGAACTTTATGTGCCCCTGTTATGAATGTTTTCCCTGCTTACTCATAGATTTTTAGAACTGAAGTAATCTTTGTTGTAAATTATGCATCACCTATTCCTCATGTATTTGCGCTCTCTGATTATTTTTACTTTAAAGTTTATTTCAAGTTCGTACTTCTTCTATGTGCAAGTGGTTTTCAAAAATGTAGGATTTTCATGTTTTAAGAAAATATAATGCTTTGTTTTTATAGAAGCATTTTATTAGCTTCAAAAAGGGCTGCTTTGAGAAAGAGTTTTCTTAAAACGTTTTTAAAACCCCTTACTGGGCATATTTGCTCACCCTACGTTTTTGTTTTAAATTTTTCAGGCATGGTTTGTACTAATGAAGTTTATCAGAAGCAGTTGGTTTCCCAGAACCCTAAGCCTCGCGATATTCTGTAGTAATGGGACATGATATATTATTTGTAAATGTTGTAATGAAATGTTAGTATATCATGTCTCATAAGGCACCTGGGGATCGGGGTCTCTACAGTTGGTATCAGAGGATGGGTTCAGGCAATTCTGGAAAACCAGGTGGTATGAACTTATTACTATGATTGACTAAGTAAAAATGTTATAACTTTCAGATGGCTGATGAAAATGTACCTACCGACCTACTGTCACTTCCCACTGAGGCTCTAGAGAACATTGTATCTCTAGCTAGCCGTGAGAAATTTCTAAATTACGCCCGAATTCGCATGACATGTAAGCACCTGTATGACATGTCAAATTCGCCTAGGGTGCTTAGCCTAAACCAGGGGTTGGGAATGGATTATCTCCTAATAATGACAACCCAATTCCCCTCTTATGCATGTCGAGGAAGGTACCACAAGGGACTCTTCTTAGTGTTCACGACTGGCGAAAAATTTGGCACGATGCTTGATAACCCCTTTTAAGAAGCTGCTACTGCCGAAGACCTCCGAGCAGCTTACCTATGCCAGATTTTGCACTACCGCTTTTGGGGCCAGTTAATGGACTTTGGGGTGTTGGAAGACGAGTCCACCTGATTGTCTCTTAGGCAAGAGGTGTATACTGATGTTTCCCAACTCCATACCCCTCTTGCTAAACTCAGGAGGCGTCATAGATGTTTCCATGAGTTTAACCCCGTCTGTTCATCTTGTGTGTGGTTTGAAGAGTTAGGGAGTTTTTCCACTCTTTGTAGTGTACGTTTAGTGAACTCAAGCTTTGTTATGTAAACTTTTTCATAAATGAAAGTTTCATGTTTCTTTTCCTGCCTCTACCTTATCAGTGTTGTTATGTGTTTCCTTTCGAATGCTTTTTTCAGATGGCTGGTCAAACGAACATCTCATCACTACCCGATGAGTTAGTAGAGGTTATTATGATCAGGACATGCATGGTGGATTATCCGTCTTTTCTCCACCTGCGAGGGTCTTGCCAACGTCTGCTCAATTTAGCGAACGGTCCTGATATTTTTTGTTCGTGTCAAGAGGATGATCGTTTTTTTCACCTCATTTCCACTGCTCAACTCCCCTGCTATATGTGAAGGGGAAGGTACTACGAAGGCCTCTTCCAGTGTTTTACTCTGGCGCAAAACTTTTCCGCCAGAGCTTACTTCCTCGTAGATGCCCAGGATGGCCACCTTAGTGCAGCCTATATGTTCCAGGTCTTAAATTTCAGTCTCCTCAATTGCATCATTCCCCTCGATTACCTCGAGCAAGATGTATCCCGAAGAGTTATCAGGGAGTTTATCTACTCGTACATTTTCGAGCTTTTCACCGCATGAGCCTCCCTTTGGAATCCTGTGTGCAGTACGCACGAGCAGGAGTTCAAGGCCTGCTGCTCAAAGTGCATCTGGGCTAGGGAAACGGAAGAACTATGTGCCAACTTTGGTAATCCGTTAACCGAGCCGGATCCCCTGTTTCGGTAATGTTGTACATGTGGGGTTTCTGTTTTTCTTTCTTTATTAATTGAATTGCGAGGACGCAATTCTTTGAAAGGGGAAATAATGTAACGAACCAAGAAACCATGTTTTGAGTAATGACAAGTTTATTTTACAATGTCACCCATTAATTGAACAAACAATCATCTTATAAAATGAGAATAATAATAAAATAGAGAAAACGCATCAAAATGAATGAAAGGCCCTTTTATTCAAGTGAGGAACATCTTGGTGACTACAACTAACAGCGATCAAACAAGAAGTTTAGCTAACCAAAAATCCCAATTAAAAACCTGATTACAATTATAGGGAGACCGCTTAAGACCACAAGGACCCCAAGAAGGTGGAAAGGGTCCTTGGCATCCATCAGAATAAACATAAGGATGGTCGAAGCCACCGCAGCCATACTGAGCACCAAAGGAATCACACGAACCATCTCCTCTTTTTCTCCTTCAGTTGCCTTGAGTGTGGGATACCCCGAGATTAGTCTTTTTATAAGAACACTTATCCGACCGTTAGACCCTAACGGCTATAAATAAAACCGTTGGCTCCCCCATGATCCTCTTATACTCTAATGTTCTAATTTGTACCGTTGAAGATAAGAGTTGTTTACCCCCGAAAGGTTCAAAAGGGTAATTATGTTATTTTCCTTAATATTTAAAGAATGACATCAATAATAATATAATTAATTAATTTCTTTTTTCCCAAAATGTGAATTATATTTTATTTTGTAAACCAGTGTAAATTAATATTAGTATTTTTTTCCACTATTTATTATACACGAGCAAGTAAACATTTATTTTATAATTATCTTGAATTTGATGGGTTTTTTTTACTTTACCTAAGAAAATATGTACTCAAACTCTTGAGTTATATATGTTGCGTCAAACTTTAAAATAAATGTATTATATTTATCTCTAAATTTAAATATAAGTAATAATAATAATGCAAATATTTATAATTTGACCTTTTTAAAATAATGTCAAATTATGATTCAAAATGATAATATTTAGATCAACGCACTCTTATTTGTGAATTTGAAAATAATTATAAATGTAGTTATGTTTAATGTTTAAATATATTAATAATATTAATATAAACCTTTAATTAAGGAAATTAAGATAATTAGTCAATAAAGGAAAATAAAAAATATATATAAATGTTTTGATAAGGGTGAATTAATTAATATACTTATGTATTAAATGACCATTGACTCACTATAAAATAATAAAAGTTAGATCAATAATTGATTTTTAATAATGATAGTTTAAATAATAAGTTTATAACAATTTTTCATAAAAGAATAAAATATCAAATGTTTTTTTAATACAGCCACGTTTCTCCGCCGCATCAATATGGACCAACCGATCCAGCACCTCTCCATCGCGTCGTCCATTTTTTTTAATGCTGCAGTGCTTAGGGTCGTCCGATCCTTCCCCGTGCAATCCTGGTCATCTGTCCGTTTATGGATTTTTTTTCCTCCTGCCGCGGTTTTCTTCTTCCCCGCGTCCCGCGTCTCCTTCTTCTTCGTCGCGCACAAACCAGTAGGGTAGATTAGGCTTCGTTTTTTTTTCTTCTTCTCTTAGGAAAGCTAGTGGACCCGACTTCTCCTCTTTTTTCCACAGGTTAGGCACCGACTCCCCTCGGATACCCGCTCCACGCAAGTTGAGTCCTCTGTTTTTTTTAAACCACGGTTTGCACCGAAGGCAAGAGAGGTTTGCACTGAGCTCCTTGGATCTCCGACCACCGGTCCGGCCTCGTTTGCTTCGTCTTCTCCTCCTCTCCGAACCGATAAGGGGACAAATCTTACCTTGTTTTGTTTAAGCTTCGGTATATATATTTATATATAGGTTTATATATATAAACCTATATGTATATACTCCTTATACACATATGCATGGATTTGAGAACCATTCTTGTCCGCTTCTGTGTGGAATCCCAAAATCGGGGTAAGGGAACACGGGAGACCTGTTTTATTTTGGTTCGGGTATTTTCATATATGCTTTGAGTATATATGTTTATATACATATATGTATAAGATGACATATGCAAATATACAAATTTTTCTCAATGTTTATAACCCTCGTTTTATTTCGCCTATGAAAATGGGGACTTTGGGTAATTCTCATGAAAAAATGTATATATACAAGTACATGCATTATATATGTGCATATGAATACTTAGATGTATATGTAAATTTGTGAGAAAACATAAGGACGAGCATGATTATTTGTCGTAAAATTTATCACTATATAACATGATGATCTGACCAAGTTGCAACCTACTCTTAAAATTGGTTCTGTCAAGTACGATATTAAATTATGTAAATACATATACTAGGTAAGGTTTAAAATGTGTTTCCAATAATAAAATAGTTTTCCAAAGTACAAGTCTCATTTATCATCTTTTTTTTCAAATCTTAGGTTTTTTATGAAAGGTGATTTTACCTAGGTATTGTGGAAACCATTTTTGACATTTTTATTTCATGTGTAAGAACTCAGCTTGGTCTCACCAAACTACCACCATGTTTAAAGTGACTATATCTGGGGAAATATTATTTTTAATATAGTTAATTTGGAAACCTATGTATATATGTATATACTTTTAAACATATACTTATATAGGTATATACAACCTCACATCATTATGTTTCCTTTGAATCCAGAATCCATAAAAGAAAAAAAATGTCTTAAGATGATCTTTATTTAGTGTGCGAACGACTTTGTACATAACCATGTACACCTTTATATAGTTGCATGTATATAATCATATTTATACATACTTGACTACCCAATATAAACTGATTCGCACATCATGTAAACTTTACTGTGTAATTATAAGGGTATGCTCACAGTTTTAAAATAAACTACCACCGTTCTCATTTATCAGCATATGTTCTTGGCCTTGTTGCTCACTCTGGGTTGCAATGTATGAAGTACTAAGGCATTTATTTTCATCTGAAGTTTTCCATTAAGTCCGAGTTTTCAATTGTTAAGTTAATGTCTAATGTGTATAGATTTTATTACCTATGTCTTAGTTGTATTATTGTTTGTGTTGTTCTTCCTTGAATATGAAATTTGCATATGAAAAGGGATGATATGTAATGAATGTAAGAATGAAACCCTATGAATGAAATACCATGTCAAGATATGTGAGGGATGTATTGGACTTAAATGTTTATGGATGGGTGCGCCCGGAATTATATAGCACTCCAATGCATTGGGTAAAGTATGAGTCTCATGAGACGTTATGTGCGACGGTCTTGGCGGTTAGCCTTGACTTGTGCTACCATGGAAATGGGATGGGCGGTTAGCCTTAACCCGTATTAAGTATGTTTTATGGTCTTGGCGCAAGGTCTTGACAAAGTCCGGCATTATACATTCCCTCTGCATGTGATGATAAATGGTCAACCAGGGGTTATTCCAACTAACAAGACATCCCCTAGTTGAAAAGTCCCTTGACTATGACAATGAAACTATGAGATAAGAACTGTAATTCATGTGGTAAGTTGTTATAAGAACTTTATGTGCCCATGTTATGAATGTTTTCCCTGCTTACTCATAGATTTTTAGAACTGAAGTAATCTTTGTTGTAAATTATGCATCACCTATTCTTCATGTGTTTGCGCTCTCTGATTATGTTTACTTTAAAGTTTATTTCAAGTTCGTACTTCTTCTATGTGCAAGTGGTTTTCAAAAATGTAGGATTTTCATGTTTTAAGAAAAGATAATGCTTTGTTTTTATACAAGCATTTTATTAGCTTCAAAAAGGGATGCTTTGTGAAAGAGTTTTCTTAAAACGTTTTTAAAACCCCTTACTGGGCATATTTACTCACCCTACGTTTTTGTTTTAAATTTTTCAGGCATGGTTTGTACTAATGAAGTTTATTAGAAGCAGTTGGTTTCCCAAAACCCTGAGCCTCGCGATCTTCTGTAGTAATGGGACATGATATATTATTTGTAAATGTTGTAATAAAATGTTAGTATATCATGTCTCATAAGGCACCTGGGGATCGGGGTCTCTACAGTTGGTACTCAAAATCAATATTTTTTACAAAGAGACATGAGTATCGATGACGACACCCCACATTTAAGAGTCGGTGATGACGATGATGTTAATGATGTCACATATGAATTTGAAATGGTAATAGATGAAGCAACTGTGACTCGAATGGATATCGATAATGTTGAGGAGGAATATGAAGATGACATTGACATATATGAAGATGATGATGAAGATGAACACTGATAGAATTACATGGTATTTATATACAATCATAATATGTATATATGTATATATAATAGTAATTATCAATTATTTGCTAACAACATTAACATTTTCTGTTTCAGATGGACGACGCCACATTTCGTGAGTTGGCGGATGCTGACCTGCCTTTCGATGCGGATGAGTTGCTGGCAGATGACCCTCAGCCTGCAGGCGCTCTAGGGAGTTCGCGGAGGGGGCGCGGTCTTGCACGATTGATGATTCCTGACCCCGTCCCCGAGTGACGTCCACGTCTTAGGTTTGATCCACGCACACGAAGGTGTGATAACCTGTGAATTTGACTAAGATTTCATTAATCTATTCACATAATAAATGTTTATTATTTTTACAGTTTTCCGCATATAGCAGTCGGACAGGGCAGCGCTATTTTGCGCAACTATTTCTCTCAGCCGTGGAACACATGGGAGCAGATTCCCATTGATGTGCAGCAGGCCATGTTCGGCCATTGGTTGGTACGTATGTAAACAAATAATTTTTATTTTGAAAATTATTTCATTTCTAACTTGATATTTTGATTTATTTGTAGGGTTTATGGTATCTGGTCGAGGATACCATGCGTGGCGCCATCCACGAGGCATGGGAGGTGGCCATGCGTGATCGCCTTCGTCAGTTTTTGCACAATTTAAGAAAAGCTGCCATGAAGAAAGCAGGAGTGTCAGATTTTGATGAGTCATGTAGAGCACACCGACCAGAGTACATTTCATCCCATGTATGGGATGGATTATGTGTGCACTGGTTGAGTGGTGCCTTTCAGAGGAGATCATCGGTGGGAAGGCAGAATCGGGGGAGACAGGAGGTGACTCATCGAGCTGGGAGTCGTTCTTTCAGTACTCATAGACAGCATCTGGTACGTACATTATTTATAAATATTTTATATAACTATAAATATTAACAGTTTATTTTTTATTCTTATAGGCTGTCGAGCACCCCGATATTACGGAGTACGATGTATATCGGAGGATGTATAGTGATCCTGCTACTGGGGAGCTCAGAGGTGATCGTCAGCATCACATCGTGGTCAGTATTATTTGTTTTCAAGTTTAAAAATTAACTGCATATAATATATTCACAATTTTAATTTTAAATTGCAACTACAGGAGTCATATGAGGCCGCAGCGTCACAGGCCCGGCCTGAGAGTTAGGCCGAGTCATCAGATCAGACCACTGGTCGTCAGTTTGATGAGGAAGCATGGATGCAGGCCACCCAGTATGCCTTCGAGAAGGGCCGGGTAGTTGGTATCAGCTCTCGACTGACTCCTGGAGATTATTATGGCAGTGCTGCGATGTCGGCGTCCAGCTCGAGAGGAGCTCGTGCATCTTCTTCTGCTACACAGTATGAGGAGCAGTTGCAATCTCAGACTGCACTGATAGAGAGTCTCCGACAGGAGCAGGAGCAGATGCGTCAGCAGCATGAGGAGGAGCGTCGATGCCAGCAGCAGCTGTACGAGGAGCAGACGAGTCGGTGGCAGCAGCAGCATCAGGAGCAGATGGAGTACATGCGCCGACTCACTCATGCTTTCGGGATGAAGTTTCCTCCACCACCATCTGCAGATCCCCCCCTCCCCCCCTCCTTCAGATTAGAGTTTGTTTTTATGTTATAAAATTTGTGAAATCAAAATATGATTTTTTTTTCTATTCGTAGTTTCTGTCTCATTATAAAATATTAATAATATTATATTTTGAAATAACAATATTAATATGAATAATAATATTATTTATATTTTATAATATTAAAATTTATATATATATATTAAAATTTTATAATATTATAATTTAATTATATTTTTTTGTAATACTTGAATTATTTTAATATTGGAATGTAAAATAATTCTATTATTTTTATATTAATTAAAATAACTTATTAATATTTTTTTATTTATGAATTATAATTCTAATATTATTATATTAATTAAATCATTTATTAATATTCTATTATTTTTTATTTTTGAATTATAATTCTATTATTATTATATTAATTAAAATAATTTATTAATAATTTATTATTTTTATTTGTGAATTATAATTCTATTATTATATTAATTAAAATCATTTATTAATATTTTATTATTTTTTATTTTTGAATTATAATTGGATTATTATTATATTAATTAAAATAATTTATTAATAATTTATTTTTTTTATTTTTTTTATAGTATTTACGACGGGATACTATGCCCGTCGCAAATAGTATTTTTATTATATGCATTAAAATAATTTATTAATAGTTTTTAATTTTTTTTTAAAATAGTTTTTGCGACGGGGCCCGTCGCCATTACTATTTGAAAAGTTTTTTACAAATATACGGAGTACTATTTGCGACGGGAAGAATCCCCGTCGCAAAAAAAGGATTTAGCGACGGGCCCGTCGCAAATAATTGTTGTTGCGACACCGTTTTCAGCAACGGGCCATTTGCGACGGGCCCCCGTCGCAAATACCTGTTTTTCTAGTAGTGTTATTTCATGTGTAAGAACTCCGCTTGGTCTCACCAAACTACCACCATGTTTAAAGTGAGTATATCTGGGGAAATATTATTTTTAATATATTTAATTTGGCAACCTATGTATATATGTATATACTTTTAAACATATACTTATATAGGTATATACAACCTCGCATCATTATGTTTCCTTCGAATCCAGAATCCATAAAAGAAAAAAAAAATGTCTTAAGATGATCTTTATTTAGTGTGCGAACGACTTTGTACATAACCATGTATACCTTTATATAGTTGCATGTATATAATCATATTTATACATACTTGACTACCCAAGCTAAACCGATTCGCACATCATGTAAACTTTACTGTGTAATTATAAGGGTATGCTCACAGTTTTAAAATAAACTACCACCATGCTCATTTATCAACATATGTTCTTGGCCTTGTTGCTCACTCTGGGTTGCAATGTATGAAGTACTAAGGCATTTATGTACATCTGAAGTTTTCCATTAAGTCCAAGTTTTCAATTGTTAAGTTAATGTCTAATGTGTACAGATTTTATTACCTATGTCTTAGTTGTATTATTGTTTGTGTTGTTCTTCCTTGAATATGAAATTTGCATATGAAAAGGGATGATATGTAATGAATGTAAGAATTAAACCCTATGAATGAAATATCATGTCAAGATATGTGAGGGATGTATTGGACTTAAATGTTTATGGACGGGTGTGCCCGGAATTATATAGCGCTACAATGCATTGGGTAAAGTATGAGTCTCATGAGACGTTATGTGCGACGGTCTTGGCGGTTAGCCTTGACTTGTGCTACCATGGAAACGGGATGGGTGGTTAGCCTTGACCCGTATTAAGTATGTTTTATGGTCTTGACGCAAGGTCTTGACAAAGTCCGGCATTATACATTCCCTCTGCATGTGATGATAAATGGTCAACCAAGGGTTAGTCCAACTAACAAGACATCCCCTAGTTGAAAATTCCCTTGACTATGAGAATAAAACTATGAGATAAGAACTGTAATTCATGTGGTAAGTTGTTATAAGAACTTTATGTGCCCGTGTTATGAATGTTTTCCCTGATTACTCACAGATTTTTAGAACTGAAGTAATCTTGGTTGTAAATTATGCATCATCTATTCTTCATGTGTTTGCGCTCTATGATTATGTTTAATTTAAAGTTTATTTCAAGTTCGTACTTCTTCTCTGTGCAAGTGGTTTTCAAAAATGTAGGATTTTCATGTTTTAAGAAAAGATAATGCTTTGTTTTTAGAGAAGCGTTTTATTAGCTTCAAAAAGGGCTGCTTTGAGAAAGAGTTTTCTTAAAACGTTTTTAAAACCCCTTACTGGGAATATTTGCTCACCCTATGTTTTTGTTTTAAATTTTTCAGGCATGGTTTGTACTAATGAAGTTTATCAGAAGTAGCTGGTTTCCCAGAACCCTGAGCCTCGCGATCTTCTGTAGTAATGGGACATGATATATTATTTGTAAATGTTGTAATGAAATGTTAGTATATCATGTCTCATAAGGCACCTGGGGATTGGGGTCTCTACATTACATCACTCATAATGTCATAAATAGTGTATTTAACTGATAATTTGTATATACGGTATTTTACCGTATTTCACTATTCATCAAAAATTCAAGAATTTCATAAAAATCCCAAAAATTCACCCTAACTATTTTTCGACGTTTAGAATTAAAAAATGAACTCCATTTTTCAAAAATATTTTTCTAAATATTATAAATTTAATTTTTAAATGAAATCATAGTTGACGGACTGAAAATTATTTTTTATTATATCATAAACCCCTTTTAAGGGTGAAGGGGAACCTAACATGACTTCAAGGACATAAGACATTAAACTGTGCCCCAAAGGGTCAAAATCCATAAAACCAAATCAAAACAACAAGGGTAGCCCCTCCCCAGCATAAAACAATCAGTCCAGCTTCCACCTTCTCATCGCTACTCGGTAAGCTGTCTCGTGCAGTGCACGGGCCTGGTACCGATGGAAAAATCCATACCCTCTCAAACATCTGATTCCAAATAGCCATGATCAGAGGAAAACTCAGCTCTAAACCTCATCTGGAACAACCCCTCAAGCAGAAATGGAATCATAAACCCTTGTACCTCTGGCCGCACATCAGAGCACACCACCCAAGCAGAATCAATCAGAATCAGAATCAATGATTAGCACAGCATATTCACCGCAAGAACAAACCCATCACCAACCATCATAAGAAAACCAATCTCAACACCATCCGAGCAGAAACCAACTTCAAAACCATTCAGAAAATCATGAACATCACCCAAAAAGAAACCTGTAAAACACTCACGGAATGCAACAAGGACCTCCCCCCTCTGAGATAAGCCAGACCCGTCGCCGACCACACCAGAATCACACCGGAGACGTCGCCAAGGCGCACCACTTCGAGCCGAGAAGCAGAGCAGCGTCGGGTCGCGATGTTGCTGAAACCGAGAAGCCATTCACATCAAACCGAGCCGAAACTTCAGAGCCACACCGAGAAAACCTCGAGAACGAGAAGCCGAGCCCCGCCGATCCGAGCCAGAATCCTGAGCAACAGCAAGCCTCGTCGTCGTCGAGGACCCAAAGTCAACGCTAAGCCACATCGCAGCCACACGATTCACACCGACACCGTGCTACGCCATCTCCGAGAAGATCCAGAGGGCTATTGTCGAGACCGAACCGCACTAGAGGAGGGAGGGAGAAAAACCGAGGAAGAAACCCTAGCCACCGCAAGGATAACGCGATACCGCTTAGAGGCCCAAGTTTTTTTTAAATGAAATCATAGTTAATTTCAAAAAATAACAATTTTAAAGGTATAATTAGTTTTATATCACATTAAAAAAAATTAAGATCTAACTATCTTATTACCTTAAGAAAATAAAATAATATCATTATTTACTATTTATAAGGGTCATATTAATATTCATATTACTATTCATAAGGGTATGTTACTATTCACAAAAAATCAAGTTAGTTCTATCGGACTCCAAATGACTTGCTGGTCACAACTCTAGATGATCGTTTTTTGAAATTCAAACATAGTAGAGGCAAAGTTGTGTTTAATGGCTAGATTATAAAATGTTTTGTTTTGTAGGGACTCAGTGTTTCATGCATTCAATATTTATTTTCAAAACCTTGGGGTGTTACATGTTGGATTCACAGATAAAGGTAATTTAAATACATTATCCATTATAGATTAAATTGAATGTTATTGTTTAATTAAATTCTAATAATTTGAATGAATGTTTTTTGTATATCTTCTTCCACTTTGTCATGGATAATGTTATCGCACGCCAATGGATGTTGAAAAATTTTGGATAAAAAAAGGATTTAAAATGGAGATTGGGGCATGAGTTCAATGATACGTCATTGATTATTCAGGATATGTATAATAAGGCACCTGAAGGTGTACCTCGAGCACAGTGGAAAGTTTTTGTCGATAGTCATTTCCATGATAAGAATATGGTATTAAATAATATATGATTATATAAATATAATTATATATATATATATATAATTGTTATCAAATCATAATTTATTTATTTTAGGAAGTGTCCAGGAAAAATGCATCGAGCAGATCAAAACAGATCATCCTTCGCACATCTGGTTTGAAGATTTTTGTAGGAAACAGATCTACTATGGTAATATTTTCATGAATTCCAATATTTATATAATAATATTATGTGTTCCATATATTAAAATATTGATTTATCTATTTTCTTATATATGAAGAAGTTAGGGTGAAAAGTTTCTCAGATGGAAGGTTCGTTATGTTACGGAAATGTCTGGAGTCACAGTAAAAGAATGCTTTACAGATGAAGAAAAGAAAGAACAAAAGAATGAGAAGAATATCGCAGGATACAAAAATTTACATGGTTTGAGAAATGATCCATGCATCCACAAAGAGGTATAAATTTCAATATGATCAGGAGCAGAATTACAGGGAAATATCAGAGTTTGAGACACGCATAAAACCCTATCTTGAATGATCTCATAAAGAATATGGTGCAACAGTTCCACCAATTGCACAATAATTATGTTGTGCTACAATGCCGCAACCACCCAAGTCAAAGTTGTTATAGTGTCGGTGGTAAGAAGTCCATGAAGCAATAATATCGTTACCTCCAAAGTTTGTGATGCTATAGTATCCAGTGGCTAGAAGTTTGCACAACTACAGTGCCCTATCGGTGTCGCCTGCTCAGCTAGAATTCAACCCAACTTGATCCAAATGGATCGAGCTAAACCATTCCAACAGGTTAGATGTCTATACTAAATCTGATGGAATTTATGTGAATGATCCAACCAAATATGTTGGGGTGTAAATTTCTATTTCTTTTTATTTTTTCATTACAGAATTTTTTTGTATAGTAATAGATTTTAGAGTTTTCTTCATATTCCTTGCAACCTAAACATTTTTCTCTTCAAGAGAGTGTTTGCGACATTGCTCCATTAAGAATCATTATTGTGTATAACTGATCAACCTAAGGCATACACTACTCTTTATTATCATTGAGTAAAGTATTTAACCTAGAGGCACAACCCAGGAGATGTCATTCCCTTTGATGTATTTAGGCACAACCACTAAGACACTGGCTTTTGAATAGAGGCACAATCAACAACTACTTTTAATGAGAAGGCATAATAATGAGTGAACAAACTTTTAATAGAGGTATAATCGTGCACTTCTTTTGTTGATAAAGAATAAAAATAATCTTTGAAATAGATTTATAATCAAATCATTTCCTAAAGATACTATATTTTCAAGGTTGTAATATATCAGGGTATAGAAGGATATAATGGAACTAGTTTGGGGTAAACCAACCATTGTTCATTACGTAATTTGACTAGCATAACATGCCCCTTGGTTCCTTGGAGAATTTTTTACATAAATTATATTGGATATCATTGTGAATATTGTGTATAATACTCCTTTTTAGGATTAAAAATAAGTTAGTGCACCAAACATCATCTTAAGATTGTTTTTCATTGAATCAAGGGGCATTCCCCGCATATTTTGGGTATCGTAGCATATCAGAAGGTCTCATAAATAGTTTCAAATTGAGAATTATGAAAACTAACTGCCAAGTTGATGTTGTTAGTAAAATCATGGTAATGGTTTTCCAATCATGTGGGCTAACATTACTTGTCAATTATGTGGCTTACATAGGTTGCACCCTTAGAAGCACCATTTACCAAACCATGTGGGGTAATTGTGCTTCATTAGGAAACATGTGACTTCCTACTATTCATCTTTGGTCATCTTCCAATAATTTTACAAAGGCCTTGAGTAGTGTAAGTGATTTTTATATCCCTTTGAGTTCACCCTTCTTCTTTTTTGTTTAAAAACAGTGTGGAAAACCATGATGTATTTTAAATTGGTATCATCTTGTTTATACGTCTTTTTGTTCCAGTCAAATTTTATTTCTATATTTATTCTTTGATCTTGATTGGGTTGTGGGTTATAGTTGTCTATTGAATTTTGGAAATGAGGGTTATTGGTCAAAATGATTCATTAGCATGGGTTCATTCGAGTTCTATGTTCTGACTATAAGGTTGAGATTTTTTGGGTTTGGAAAAGCATATTGGTATTATGGGTGTTTTGTTGCCTTGTATTTTTAAATTCACTTTTGGGTGTTTTAGTTAAAACCATTTGAAACTATTTTTAATATTTGTTATCAAACATTTCTGAGTGAGATAATTATATGTTTTATCATGAAAAGTGATTTAAATGTGTGTGCCTCTGTTTTTTCGCATCATCGCATTGTCATTTCTATGTTCATTTATGGGAGTGTTTGATATTTTAATTTTTGAGGAATTGTTAATTTTCTCATACTCCCTCTAGCATTTGCCTAAACTTCATTCATGAATAGTCCAAGCTTTAGACCTTTGGATTAAAGGTGTTGTACAAATATTCTTCACTGAATACAAATATTCAGTCTTATTTCATCAATGATTGGTGGTGTTTAATGTGCAGTCATTTATGAGGTGTAGAAATCAGTTGTCTTCTATTTTTTGTTAATTTTTAACACTTTAAACTTGAATGATATTTGATTTACAGGTAAAAATAAAATAATCGTGGGATGTCAACCCCGCACACTCCTTGGTCTCCAAAGATTATCATGTTGGTCAGGTATTTGGGAAAGAGCGCCATGATCGTGTGCGCGAGATGGGTTCTGGAGCATTGCCATCTTAAGCCTTTAGTAGTCATCAAGGCCATTTTTTGCGGCTGCATCTATTTCAAGTTGTAGTTCTTCTCTCCCTCTAGATGGAATTTGTTGTGACAAAAAACACAATTTAAGAAGGAAGTGGAGAGATATGAAGGTCGCTCTACAAAGTGCATTAAATTATAATATTGGTGTTGAAAGAAGGGAGTTGAGAGATGGAGATGATTGTTGCTCATCCTGAGGTAGTCATGAGGATTGATTTTGAACTTCATCTTGACAGTGTTGTTGTATAACTAAACTCAGTACTTGTAAGTTATTGTGTTTAATTAAACATATATGTATTTTATTATTTGTTGTTTGTATATTCAATAGATGCAGATCCTATTGTTAGTATGTTTCATAGTGTATATATGAAGGTGCAATATTTTTTCTGTTTTATGTTTGTGTTGGGATTCCAATTTATTTTTGTTTTTGTTTTTTTGTTGTACTATAATAACTAGTAGTGGTTTAAAACGCTTATATAACGGCGATTTAAATTGATGTTATTTGAGACATGAAAATTAAAACGCAAAATCGCCATTAAAAATGTAAAAAACGCTATGAAAAGAACATGTAGCAACATTTGAATAAAACCGTGAAATATTTCCCAACACCCATTTTTGAAATCGTCCCCAATTGATTCGGGGTTGTTTAAACGTTAGTGATACTACAATAAGAATGTCCCGAAATATCTTTATTTAATAAATGATAACATTTAACACAAACATTTAACGAGTCTTGATTGGGCGAGCTCCTTTTATAATCAACCTCCACCGGGTCAAAGTAGTACCAATATGACAAGTCAACGAGGGCTGCGGCAGTAGCGGTCAATGACGGTGGCACGCCATGGAGAGCGGGACGGGGGGATCGGAATAGGAGCCGTCGATAATTCGGCTGAAGATCCAACGGTTCGCGGCCTGAGTATAGTGGACGCCGTCCCAGCAGACGCGCACGGCAGGGTTCCGGCAGGGCTTCCCCACCAACACCTCCTTCCCCCGCACCTTCGCCGTCGCGCCGCACCGGAAGTTTCTGTTGTAGTTGTACTTCCCCCCGTACCCGCAGCACGCCCGCAGCGGCTCCTCGAACCCTGCGTGTTCATGCTAGTTACGGTGCCCATTCATCCCCGGCAGGGGCAGAATTAAATTATACATATGAAAGCCGGTAAAAACACGCCGGCGTCCTACCGTGCTTCTTGGCGTCGGTGAAGAGGGAGTACTTGACGGAGTAGACATCGACGTAGGTGATCACCGCCAGCGGGAGGTCCCGCCGGAGCCGGACCACAGCCTCCTTCAACAGGCGGTTGAAATGCTTGGCCGCGTCGTTGAACTCGCCGGCGCACCCGGCGGCGTCTCGATACGCCGTGATGTTTAGCCCGTCGTCCATCACGTACGGCAGACATCCGACGGGGCCGGTGTTGTGCACCCAGAACGACCTCCCGCCCTGCCCGTAGATCGACTGCAGCGTAAAACCACGACTCGCCGGAGTTCAGACTCTCAGACGCGACGGGTTGCGTGAATAG
This sequence comes from Viscum album, assembly GCA_963277665.1. NCBI lineage: Eukaryota > Viridiplantae > Streptophyta > Magnoliopsida > Santalales > Viscaceae > Viscum > Viscum album. The sequence continues at coordinate 369,048,072 of OY728144.1, forward strand.
GTGAAGCGTAATTACGACGGAGTGGGGATTTCACCTTGACAACGGCGGAGAACTGGTCGAGCATGTCGGGGACGGTCGCGACCACCTCCTCCGACGTCATGTTCAAGTCATAGCCAGCCGTCAGATCGTTCTGCCCGATATCGAAGGTGTACAAAGCTCGGGAAAAGGCCTCCGCCCCGGGCAGCCGTGTAAAATGCGTTGAATTTTCTTTGGAGGCGAAGAGCAGGGAGCGGGTGCGAAACTCGTGGAACTGGATGGACTGGATGTTGAGGGAGAAGGGACTGTAGCCGTTGGACGTGTTCTGTGTCCGGATCGTCGACGCCGCCGTCGCGAAGTTTGCGCCGTGCGTGAAGTTGGCGCCCACCGCGTCCAGATAGGGGCTGAGGTACGGCAGCCCCAGACGCTCGGCTGCCGGAATCAATCCGAAACCAGCCACACCCAAGGTGAAATCATGCATCAGAGATCGGAAATCTAGGGCTGAATGAGAGAGCGTACCGATGAAGTCGATTGTTAGGCGGCCGTCGCAGTAGCGGCCGGCAGGGCCCCCGAAGAAGGACTCGCCGTGGGGAGGAGGCACCTGGCCGAAAGCCGCTGAAAGGCCGCCGGTGTCGGAATTCGAGTCGCCGAAGTTGAATATCGCAGGGAAATGGCAGTGGGATTCGGGTGCCGGAGTTGGATTCGGGGCCCAGCCAGCGGAGATGGAAGCCAGTAAGGCGGGCAGTACGAACCACCGAAACGCCATCGACGCCGCCGGAGAAGGCTCGCTGGCTCTGGAAAATAAAGACAACCGCATACGGGTCGGGTTTTATAGGAATAATAATATAATATTGTTATCATAATTATTTTTGTTATTATTATTTAATTACTCTGAACATGATTGAACCAAATTTCTAAAGAAAATATTAATTTACACATTATAAATGAAATCATTTTTGACTTCAATCACCCTCCCTCCCGGCTGCTGCTACTCCTTGAGGCCATCTTCAATTGTAGGCTCCTACAGGATGACAACCCGCGGCTTTCATGGATGGGCTGCTCAACCCAACTGAAGAACCTTCTTTGTGAGGGATACCCAAATGGGATCAGGATACATCAAAACACCATGCATTGTTACACATATGATCTTTAACAGCGCGCAAATCGGATTTTAACAATACTATAAAAACGCTGTTAATCGCAGCGATGATATAGATGGTTCCCTTTATCAATGCTAAAATAGTGATGATAAATACCTAACCGCGTGTAATATTGTGTTAATATAACACCGCACCCAGAATCAAAAACCTGCAATTTCAAATGTTATATACAACCTGGAATTTCAAACAATGGTATATACTTTTAATTGACATCATGAATACAAAAATGTACGCCCATGGTATATACAAAAAAAAGCACTGTTATTTACATTTCAAACAAAATGTTTTATATAATTACATTTACAATTATACAACAAACATTTTAAAACATTAATATTTCATCTTTTGACGTCTGTGGTCCTCTTTAAAAAATATTCACCCATTGTATCAGCTGCCGAACAAATCATCTCAACCCAAGTAAAATATTTCGCCTATATAATAAAACAAATATTATGTTAGTAATATTATAAAAAAACAAATTAAACATTAATATGAAAAAATACATTAATAAAATGTCAATATTTAATAAATATGACACATTTTGAGTTATACCGGTTACAATGTGCGTCCTATTGAGGTGAGGTTGATTCCTACACGTCATAAATGAGTTATGGATCGTTGTCCTAAAATATCAAAACAATCTGATTGCATTTGCTCAGTTTTGAATATGTCACTTGTTCTTTTATTAAAATCAATATCAATTTTAAATAATGACACATTTAGAGTTATACCGGTCACACTGTGCGCTGGATTGAGATGGAATTGATTCATACCCGTCACAAATTATTGATAGATCATTGTCCTAAAGTATCAAAACAATTCGAATGTGTTTGCTCAGTTTTCAGTATGACACACTATGGAAAAAAATGAATATTTGCGACAAGCTATTTACGATAGGGAAAAGTCCCGTCACAAATAGTCTGACGGGATGGACTATTTGCGACGGTACCATCTTCCCATCCCAAAAGGTTTGGCGCAAGTTACACGCCAAACCGCGGGAAGAGTATTTGCGACCAGTATAAAAATCTGTCGCAAATACCCAGCGGTGTTTTTTAGTATTTCCGACGGAACTCATCGAAAACAATCTAATCTATATATACCCTTCATCCGTTTTTTTTCCATTCCACTCATTTCTCTTCCCCTCTCCCATTATACTTACATTTTTCTCTAAAAAAAATTCAAAGTTTAAAATTCTAAATTATAGGAATATTCACAGCTTACATAATCCGAAGGATTCGGTTTTAATGTATTTATCTATTTCTTTTATGTTTTTAATTATTTTATTTTATTTTATATTAGTTATAATTATTGTTAATTAGGTGCAATTAAGTTAAATTGAAATTAGATAGTTTTATTTTGCATTATTTATTTGTACAAATAATTACGTGTGATAAGTATTAATTAATATTAATTAATAGTTACTATATTAATTATTATTAATCAGTAGTAATTAGTATTAATTAGAAAAATTATTATTAATTAGTTATAATTAGCGATAATTAGTAATAAATTGGAATAAATATTTATAAATATTAATAAATAGTAAAAATTAGTGATAATTAGATATAATTAGCGGTAACTAGTATAAATTAGCAATAATTAGTAATAATTAGCGAGAATAAGTAATAATTAGCGGTAATTAGTAATAAATTGCAGTAATTAATAATAAATTGTAATAATTAGTAATAATTAGTAATAATTAGTAATAAATTGTAATAATTAGTAATAAATAGTAATAATTAGTAATAAATTGTAATAATTAGTAATAAATAGTAATAATTGGTAATAAATAGTAATAATTGCTAATAAATAGTAATAAATATTAATAATTACAAATAATTACTAATAAATAGCAATAATTAGTAATAAATAGTAATAAACAATAATAATTAGTAATAATTAGTAATAAATAGAAATAAATAGTAATAAATAGTAATAAATAGTAATAATTAGTAATAATTAGTAATAATTAGTAATAAATTGAAATAATTAGCAATAAATAGTAACAATTAGTAATAAATAGAAATAAATAATAGTAAATATGAATAAATAGTATTAATTAGTAATAAATAGTAATAATTAGTAATAAATAATAATAAATTGTGATAAATTGTAATACTTAGTAATAAATATCAATAATTAGTAATAAATGGCAATATATAAGAATAAATATGAATAAATAGTAATAATTACTAATAAAAAGATATAATCAGTAATAAATAGTAAAAATTGGTAATAATTACCAATAAATAGAAATAAATATGAATAAATTGTAATAAATAGTAATAATTAGTAATAAAAATTAATAATTAGTAATTAGTAATAATTAGTAATAATTAGGAATAATTAGGAATAATTAGAAATAATTAGGAATAAATAGAAATACTTAGTAATACTTAGTAATAATTATGAATAAATAGTAATAATTAATAATAGTTAAAAAAATAGAACTAATTAGTAATAATTAGCAATAATTGGTAATAATTAGCAATAATTGGTAAAAAGTAGCAATAATTGATAATAATTAGCAATAATTGGTAATAATTAGCAATAATTGGTAATAATTAGCAATAATTGGTAATAATTAACAATAATTGGTAATAATTAGCAATAATTGGTAATAATTAGCAATAATTGGAAATAATTAGCAATAATTGTTAATAATTAGTAATAATTAGTAATAATTAGTAATAGATAGTAATAAATAGTAATAAATAGTAATAAATTGTAATAAATTGTAATAATCGGTAATAAATTGTAATAATTAGCAATAAATTTTAATAAATTGTAATAAATTGTACTAATTAGTAATAAATTGTAATAAATAATAATAATTAGTAATCATTAGTAATAATTAGTAATAAGTTGTAATAATTAGTAGCAAATTGTAATAAATCATAATAAATAGTAATAATTAGTAATAAATTGTAATAAATATTAATAAATAGTAGCAATTAGTAGCAATTAGTAATAATTAGTAATAATTAGTATCACTTTGTAATAATTTGTAATAATTCGTAATAATTAAGAATAATTAGTAATAATTAGCAACAATTAGTAATAATTAGAAATAATTAGAAATAATTAGCAATAATTTGTAATAATTAGTAATAAAAATGAATAATTAGTAATAATTAGTAAAAAATATGAATAATTAGTAATAAATATGTATAATTAGTAATAATTAGGAATACTTAGAAATAATTAGTAATAATTAAGAACAAATAGTAATAATTAGGAATAATTAGGAATAATTAGGAACAATTAGTAATAAATAGGAATAATTAGGAAAAAATAGAAATAATTAGCAACAATTAGTAATAAATAGCAATAAATATTAATAAATAGTAATAAATATTAATAAATAGTAATAAATTGTATTAATTTGGTATAATTAGTAATAAATAGTAATAAATAAAAATAATTAGGCATAATTAGGAATGATTAATAATAAATTATAATAATTAGTAATAAATTATAATAATTAGTAATAAACTGTAATAATTAGTAATAATTTGTAATAATTTGTAATAATTTGTAATAATTTGTAATAATTTGTAATAATTTGTAATAATTTGTAATAATTAGTAATAATTAGTAATAATTAGAAATAATTAGTATTAATTAGTAATAATTAGGAATAAATAGTAATAAATAGTAATAATTAGGAACACTTAGTAATAATTAAGAATAATTTGGAATAATCAGGAATAATTAGCAATAAATAGGAATAATTTGGAATAAATAGTAATAAATAGTAATAAATAGCAATAAATAGTAATAAATAGTAATAAATAGTAATAAATAGCAATAAATAATAATAAATAGTAATAATTAGGAATAATTAGTAATAAATAGAAATATTTATTAATAATTAGTAATAAATTGTAATAATTAGTAATAAATAGTAACAATTAGTAATAAATAGAAATAAATAATAGTAAATATAAATAAATAGTATTAATTAGTAATAAATAGTAATAATTAGTAATAATTAGTAATAAATAATAATACATTGTGATAAATTGTAATAATTAGTAATAAATATCAATAATTAGTAATAAATAACAATAAATAACAATAAATATGAATAAATAGTAATAATAACTAATAAAAAGATTTAATTACTAATAAATAGTAAAAATTGGTATTAATTACCAATAAATAGAAATAAATATGAATAAATTGTAATAAATAGTAATAAATAGTAATAATTAGTAATAAAAATTAATAATTAGTAATTAGTAATAATTAGTAATAATTAGAAATAATTAGGAATAATTAGGACCCCGGGACACCCTGAGAGGGGAGGGGTGAATCAGGGTGGCAACTTTTTCTTCTTAAAGTTGTGGATCTTGTTCCCACGTTGGTAGGAACTACTTAAACCTGTATGATGGATATGATCAGCAATTAAACATTCACATGCAGAGACAGATGACACAGCTATTTTTACTTGGTTCACCACTGAGGGCTACGTCCAAGGAGTATACACCGACAGGTTGCCGGTCGTACCTAAATCCACTATGCTTCACTAGCTGCGGATACAAATGTTCGGGTACAAACACTCTGTCCCAGGCTCACTGCCTTTACAATTGTTCAGGGATAGCTCACTGCGTCCCTCGGGTCACTCCCATTGACTCCCCCTGGCTCACTGCCGTTGGTGAAGTCTCACTCGGTTTATAGACGTGAAGGTCTCTTCAATAGATATGCATTGAAGTCTTTGTCTCCTGTTCAGCATGAGACTTTGCTTGCATCAGAGTCCTGAGTTGATGCTCTTTTGAAATCAATATTCTACTTCAGTGCAATACCTGAATGCACTAAATCTCCTTCTCTTCCTTCAATTCCCAGTTCTGACACCTGAGTGTATCGATATATTTCTCTCTCTGTGCAGATCAGATTTTGGTTGCACGATCGTTCTTCTTCTCTTCGCAAAGCAGATTTGAGAGTGCTAAGCACCTGTCAAAAGGCCTGCGGGACCCCCAAATTTTCCGCGCACCCTTCCCGGGGGCTTGCGCGTAAAATTCAAACCTTGCGCGTAAAAAAAACTTTTGTCGCGTAAAAGGCTTTTCGCGCTACTCTTCTTTTTTGCGCAAAACTTCTCTTTTTTGCGCAATGCCTTCTTTTTCGCGCAACCCTCTGTACCTTAATTTTTCCACGCGCCGGAGCTCAGGATTTTTATAAGTGTCGAGCCTCTCAGAATGAGAGGGGTTCACCTCATATTTATAGATGTTTTTGATCCTGCGCGTAAAACCCCCCTTCTTGCGCACAACTAACTTTACGCGCACCAGTTCGATTTTCCGCGCACATGGTGCGAACATCTCTGATTTTTCGCGCGCCTCTTGCCTTTGCCGATTTTCTGTATTTCTGATTCGATACGCTGATTGCGCGAAAAATTCACCCAGCTTTTCTGCGCACAACATTTTTCGCGCACATTTCTGGTTTTTCGCACACAGCTCTAGTTTTTCGCGCAGCCCATGCCTTTACTATTTTACAACGTTCTGATTCTGAAACACTGTTTGCGCGAAAAGCTTCGCTCCACTCATTTCGCGCATCCCGTTGTTTTTCGCGCCTAACTTATGTATTTCGCGCAAGCCTCTTATATTTCGCGCACCACTTCCTTTTTGTGCGAACCTCCTTTTGCAGACAATCCATGTCTTCATTTTCCGATTTTGAGGCCCAAAAATTTGGCAAACACTGGGAAATAGCGCCACCTTGTATCTGCTCTTTTTGTACCGCCTCCAGATCATCCATTCCTTTGTCGACGTTCTCTGACAAAACATGGATCATTAACCACATCCCTCGAACTCGACCTGACTCCATAGAAACTCTTTTGCCAACAAATTTTTATGTCGTTTGTTTGCTTTGTCGACAAGGACGATCACCTCAACAGCGCTTCATCTTGGTGATCTGTATACTTCAGCAACTCTTCTGCTTTTATCACAACCTCCACTATTGTGATATGTAGTCTTTGAAGGAACAACTTTAGCATCATCATCTTCTATGACAATGTGATGTTCATGACTATCTCAGAAGTCCAATCTTTGCACATTGTCTTCTTCATCAACCGGTATGATGTACTTCATGCAAACCGATTCAATTCTTCAGGAAGTCTCTTGCATGGTTCTCATGAAATCATGAGTAATTGCATGGAATTCATCCAAAGACCTCATTCTTCTTTAATCATCCTTGGATGGATTATACCTCACATTCTGCATTGTTGTAAACAATGTATCACCTTTGACACATGTTCTTTGAACTTCCGATCAGTACAACAATCGTCTGAATCACCACTCCTCTACTTCATCGGAGTACTTCATGATCTCCTTCATTTTGATATTTCATTGACAACTATTGACAACAAATACAAACCTATACACAACGTGGTTCCAACAATCTCCCCCTTTGTATTTTGTTGTCAATACCTTAAACATCTTCTGAAATGAATCCGTCAATGTCAAAATGAGAATCTTCTGCATTTCACTTTCTCTCCCCCTTATTGACAAGAAATACAAAGCGCATGGTAGGGAGGGTATCAATCCTCACTTAAGCAAAGTTTCATTAATCATTTCACTCTAAGTCTACTTGAGCAGTGCTCGATGTAGAAAACAAGAGGATTTGATTAAGTCAACAAGGCTGTCCATTATCCACAGATCATGATACCAACATGAGATGAGAACTCATGTATCTTGTCTTCAAGGGTTTACCACTTTTATTTTAGGCTTAAGAAAAATCACTATGATAGAGAAAAACCAACCTGAAACTCCTGCACTCACAACAACATGTGGATCAAAAATATTCATGTGCAATCGGCAGGAAAAAAAATGACCTTGGGGCACTTCCAATTTTTTGTTATGTCACTGATCAATTCAGTTACTTCCCCTTTGTAAGATAATCTTTGATCTGATAAACCAAGGGATAGAGATTGAGAAATGACATACCTTCTCCATTGGTGTGTTCTTCAAGAAATTCACAGAATAACTGCTTTTGAGTCCACCTGGAGTTGATATTGATTGAAACAGTGATTATGGAAGATTCTTCATTCTTCTCCCCCGCAAGGGAAACACTCCTCATCATCTTCATCAAGAGTGATCCTTCATCATCATAATCTTTTAATATCAGTTGAAGAATCTACTAAGGATGGAAACTTCTTCAGCTTGGCTATCAAGAGTTGACAGCATTCACTACTTCTCAGGTTCTCCCCCTGAGAGCATGCTTCACCTTCAATTCCCTGTATTATTAGTACAAATACAATACAGAAATGATAACGGGAATAAGGTGGTTCCTTCTTGCTTTATCAAGAAGACTTGCTTGGTTGAGGTTATTTTCTCAACCAAGTTCCTCTATTCACTCCAGTCTTCATGCCTGCACATTTGAACATGTGTTCTGACATCTGTCGGTGTGGCATGGCTCTATTCACATTCTCTTCTGCTTTGTGTGGAGAATTGTTTTGCTTAACAGCCATCATGAATGATACATTCTTACTCCTCTTAAGGACTGCTTCTTGCTCTGGTATTAAGGTTAGGCAACCTTTTGCAATGTGACCAGATTTCTTGCATCTCTCACACAGAACTTCTTTGACACGTGTGTTTCTCTTTGTTTGCAATCTCTCCTCCACTGTGTCTTCATCATGTGAAAGTTTTCCTTTTCCTTTGTCACCAGCCTTGGCCTTCTCATCTTCAAATTTCCTTATTCTTTTCAAATCTTCTGGCCAGATGACCAATATGTCATGTGGAACTTTTGCAGCTGGTTTAGGTCTTCCACATGGGTTCATCCGAGATTCATCCCACTTAGTGTTTCTTTTGGATGAATGACCCTTCAATTTCATGGATCTAAAATCCTGGGTCTTCTCAGCTTGCCTACTTGATATCTTCTTGGGGAGTGATGTGTTCGCCATATTCTTCTGATTTCTTCCCAGGGTACTTTCTTCATACTTAGATGGATTGTGTGGTCTTCTGTTCTTATCAGCTCTAGATATCTGTTGACCTAGGCATGCACCATTCTTATGACCACTGCCGTTGCATACATCACAGATGTTATCAAGCATTCCAAATCTGTTTGCTGTAAATAGATGCTTCTGGACCTGTGGATGTTGCTTCTTCTTCTCTGCCTTCCTCCCCTTTGATATAGGCTTTCCCTGTGCTTTTCCATGAAAGGGATTATAAAAACAATCCAGTGCACAGTGCCCAAATCTATTGCAGCACCAACATTGGCCCACAAATCTTTTCTTCTTTGTTTCTTCAGTATTAAGTTGTTGGGTCATCTGCTTAATCGTTTGTGCTATATTTGAGGAAGAAGATTCCTCCTTTTTCTTCCTATCCACCCTAGTCATGGTGGTAGGTTTATTCTTCTCACCTATCCTCATCCATGCTTGTTTAGAGCTTTTCTTCCCACCTGCACTGATTGTCAGAGTGTATTTAGAAACATGAGTACAAGATGGTCTGGATGGTACCTTCACTTTCTCAGTTGCCTATGATAGATCAATGAGCGAAGTCATGATCTTCTTATCACATGTTGGAGGTCTTTTGACAATAGAATCCTCCATTGAGCATTGAGTACCGGAAGCAACTGATTCTTGATGTGGATAATCAAGAGTTGTCATAATCTTCTTGTCACATGTTGGAGGCATTTCAGCTTTAGACTCCTCCAACGAACATTGAGTGCAAGCATCACTCATTTCATTCTTTTGTGAAGTCTCAATATGTGTGTTCTCAATCTTGGTCAATTGAGCTTCCAATTTTTGACCCACAATATTGAGGATGATCTTCTGATCTTCAATCGTGATCATCTTCTCTTCACAATTCTTCTTCAACCTTTCAACCTCATCTTCATGCATCTTAACTTTGTTTTGTAACAAAGAGTCAAGTTCCCTGAATTTAATGGACGTTTCTTCCAGACAAAAATTCTTGACTTCATTGTTCTTCTTCAACTCAGCTTCAAGTGAATGGATCCGTTCTTCTAGAGTATTGCTGACTTCACCTTTTTCTTCAAGGGATTTCACCCGTTTGGTGAGCTTCATACTTTCCATAATTTTTCCTTCCAGCCCCTTTTCCATATTGTCCGCTTCCCTTTCAAGTCTAGTGATCTCAACCTGCATAGATTGAAATAGGCTACAGATAATAACAACCCTTTCTTCTGGAATATCATGCAGATATGTTTTGAGTTTTTCTTGAAAGCATGAATTGGGGGTGTCATCCTTTCCTCTGGAAGAATTCTGAGTCACCTGCTCGATACTTTCCATGCCTAATGTTTCTTCATTATTGGAATGGCATGGAGAACAAGACACTATATCTTCTTTGGATGTGGGGGACTTCTTCATCATCTTCTTCTCTTTCTTTTTCCTATTTGTCAAAGTCTTGGTGGATATAGATTTCTGCTCAGAAATGACTGCGTCATTATCAAGACTGCTCTTCATTGTTGACTCTAGGAAAGAAACTCAAATCCTCTTCTCAATAGAATTACTGGAGAATATCCAACATACGTTAACCTTTCGCTCTGATACCACTTGTAGGACCCCGGGACACCCTGAGAGGGGAGGGGTGAATCATGGTGGCAATTTTTTCTTCTTAAAGTTGTGGATCTTGTTCCCACGTTGGTAGGAACTACTTAAACCTGTATGATGGATATGATCAGCAATTAAACATTCACATGCAGAGACAGATGACACAACTATTTTTACTTGGTTCACCACTGAGGGCTACGTCCAAGGAGTATACGCCGACAGGTTTCCGGTCGTACCTAAATCCACTATGCTTCACTAGCTGCGGATACAAATGTTCGGGTACAGACACTCTGTCCCAGGCTCACTGCCTTTACAATTGTTCAGGGATAGCTCATTGCGTCCCTCGGGTCACTCCCGTTGACTCCCCCTGGCTCACTGCCGTTGGTGAAGTCTCACTCAGTTTATAGACGTGAAGGTCTCTTCAATAGATATGCATTGAAGTCTTTGTCTCCTGTTCAGCATGAGACTTTGCTTGCATCAGAGTCCTGAGTTGATGCTCTTTTGAAATCAATATTCCACTTCAGTGCAATACCTGAATGCACTAAATCTCCTTCTCTTCCTTCAATTCCCAGTTCTGACACCTGAGTGTATCGATATATTTCTCTCTCTGTGCAGATCAGATTTTGGTTGCACGATCGTTCTTCTTCTCTTCGCAAAGCAGATTTGAGAGTGCTCAGCACCTGTCAAAAGGCCTGCGGGACCCCCAAATTTTCCGCGCACCCTTCCCGGGGGCTTGCGCGTAAAATTCAAACCTTGTGCGTAAAAATAACTTTTGTCGCGTAAAAGGCTTTTCGCTCTACTCTTCTTTTTCGCGCAAAACTTCCCTTTTTCGCGCAACGCCTTCTTTTTCGCGCAACCCTCTGTACCTTAATTTTTCCGCGCGCCGGAGCTCAGGATTTGTCTAAGTGTTGAGCCTCTCAGAATGAGAGGGGTTCACCTCATATTTATAGACGTTTTTGATCCTGCGCGTAAAACCCCCCTTCTTGCGCACAGCTAACTTTACGCGCACCAGTTCGATTTTCCGCGCACATGGTGCAAACATCTCTGATTTTTCGCGCGCCTCTTGCCTTTGCCGATTTTCTGTATTTCTGATTCGATACGCTGATTGCGCGAAAAATTCACCCAGCTTTTCTACGCACAACATTTTTCGCGCACATTTCTGGTTTTTCGCGCACAGCTCTAGTTTTTCGCGCAGCCCATGCCTTTACCATTTTTCAACGTTCTGATTCTGAAACACTGTTTGCGGGAAAAACTTCGCTCCACTCATTTCGCGCATCCCGCTATTTTTCGCGCCTAACTTATGTATTTCGCGCAAGCCTCTTATATTTCACGCACCACTTCCTTTTTGTGCGAACCTCCTTTTGCAGACAATCCATGTCTTCATTTTCCGATTTTGAGGCCCAAAAATTTGGCAAACACTGGGAAATAGCGCCACCTTGTATCTGCTCTTTTTGTACCGCCTCCAGATCATCCATTCCTTTGTCGACGTTCTCTGACAAAACATGGATCATTAACCAAATCCCTCGAACTCGACCTGCCTCCATAGAAACTCTTTTGCCAACAAATTTTTATGTCGTTTGTTTGCTTTGTCGACAAGGACGATCACCTCAACAGCGCTTCATCTTGGTGATCTGTATACTTCAGCAACTCTTCTGCTTTTATCACAACCTCCACTATTGTGATATGTAGTCTTTGAAGGAACAGCTTTAGCATCATCATCTTCTATGACAATGTGATGTTCATGACTATCTCAGAAGTCCAATCTTTGCACATTGTCTTCTTCATCAACCGGTATGATGTACTTCATGCAAACCGATTCAATTCGTCAGGAAGTCTCTTGCATGGTTCTCATGCAATCATGAGTAATTGCATGGACTTCATCCAAAGACCTCATTCTTCTTTAATCATCCTTGGATGCATTATACCTCACATTCTGCATTGTTGTAAACAATGTATCACCTTTGACACATGTTCTTTGAACTTCCGATCAGTACAACAATCGTCTGAATCACCACTCCTCTACTTCATCGGAGTACTTCATGATCTCCTTCATTTTGATATTCCATTGACAACTATTGACAACAAATACAAACCTATACACAACGTGGTTCCAACAATAATTAGGAATAATTAGAAATACTTAGTAATAATTAGTAATAATTATGAATAAATAGTAATAATTAATAATAGTTAAAAAGAAATAGAAATAATTAGTAATAAATAGTAATAATTAGTAATAATTAGCAATAATTGGTAAAAATTAGCAATAATTGATAATAATTAGCAATAATTGGTAATAATTCGCAATAATTGGTAATAATTAGCAATAATTAGTAATAATTATTAATAATTGGAAATAATTAGCAATAATTGTTAATAATTAGTAATAATTAGTAATAATTAGTAATAGATAGTAAAAATTAGTAATAAATAGTAATAAATTGTAATAATTGGTAATAAATTGTAATAATTAGCAATAAATTTTAATAAATTGTAATAAATTGTAATAATTAGTAATAAATTGTAATAAATAGTAATAATTAGTAATCATTAGTAATAATTAGTAATAAGTTGTAATAATTAGTAGCAAATTGTAATATATCATAATAAATAACAATAATTAGTAATAAATTGTAATAAATATTAATAAATAGTAGCAGTTAGTAATAATTAGTAATAATTAGTAATAATTAGTAATAATTAGTAATAAATTCTAATAACTAGTATCACTTAGTAATAATTAGTAATAATTCGTAATAATTAGGAATAATTAGTAATAATTAGCAACAATTAGTAATAATTAGAAATAATTAGCAATAATTAGCAATAATTTGTAATAATTAGTAATAAAAATGAATAATTAGTAAAAAATATGAATAATTAGTAATAAATATGTATAATTAGTAATAATTAGGAATAATTAGTAATAATTAGTAATAATTAAGAAAAATAGTAATAATTAGGAATAATTAGGAATAATTAGGAACAATTAGTAATAAATAGGAATAATTAGGAAAAAATAGAAATAATTAGCAATAATTAGCAACAATTAGTAATAAATATTAATAAATAGTAATAAATATTAAAAAATATTAATAAATATTAATAAATAGTAATAAATTGTATTAATTTGGTATAATTAGTAATAAATTGGAATAAATAGGAATAATTAGGCATAATTAGAAATGATTAGTAATAAATTATAATAATTAGTAATAAATTGTAATAATTAGTAATAAACTGTAATAATTAGTAATAATTAGTAATAATTTGTAATAATTTGTAATAATTAGTAATAATTTGTAATAATTAGACATAATTAGTAATAATTAGGAATAAATAGTAATAATTAGGAACACTTTGTAATAATTAAGAATAATTTGGAATAATTAGGAATAATTAGTAATAAATAGGAATAATTTGGAATAAATAGTAATACATAGTAATAAATAATAATAAATATTAATAAATAGTAATAAATAATAATAAATAGTAATAAATAGTAATAAATAATAATAAATATTAATAATTAGTAATAATTAGGAATAATTAATAATAAATAGAAATAATTAGGATTAATTAGGAATAATTAGGAATAATTAGGAATAATTATTAATAATTAGCAATAAATTGTAATAATTAGTAATAAATTGTAATAATTAGTAATAAAATCTAATAATTACTTATAATTTGTAATAAATTGTAATAATTAGTAATAATTTATAATATTTTTTAATAATTTGTAATAATTTGTAATAATTTGTAAGAATTAGCAAGAATTAGTAATAATTAGTAATAATTAGTAATAATTAGTAATAGTTAGTAATAATTAGTAATAATTAGCAATAAATAGTAATAAATAGTAATAATTAGCAATAATTAACAATAATTAGCAATAAATAGTAATAAATTGGAATAAATTATGGTAATTAGCGTTAATTAGTGGTATTTAGGGGTAATTAGATATAATTAGCGACAATTAGCTGTAATTAGGAATACTTAGGAATAAATAATATTTTTTTAGCTTAGATCTTGTTTTTCTAATATCAAAATATTTATAAAAAACTAATTATTTTATATTTTTTAGAGAAATATGGAACAATAAATTTGAGAACAGTCATTATTAGATGATCATGCTTGGATAAATCAGTGCAGAAATCCAAACAGTTATGGTATAAATCTGGTATATATTGAGGGTAATGAAAATTTCTTGTCATTTGTATCATCAAAACTAGAATTTGTTTCATAAGGGACAATTAAGTGTCCATGTAAAAAATATGGTCTGAGGATGTTTGATAGATTTGACATCTTTGGGGGTCATCCATTGCGTTTTGGTTTTCAAACAAATTATGTTTTTTGGTATCAACAGGGTGAACATAGTTCCAAAGAAGATAAATAATAATTTGGTTTTGAATTCATCATAGTTTCAAAATTTAGTACATGATGTGGCGGGTCTTTCTTTTCAACAAATTGAAAATATGGATGATATTGATTTAACTCCTGAGTTGGAACCATGTCAATTTTATGAGTTATTAAGGTCCACAAAGGATGCCTTATATCCTGATTGCAAGATAAGAAAATTTGAAGCAGTTGCAAAATTTATGTCTATTAAATGAGATAATGGAATGTCAAATAACTGTTTTGATCAGACATTCTCTTTGGTTAAAACACTATTACCTGAATGAAATGCGTTGTTTATAAATTTCTATGAGAGTAAGAGGCTGGTTCGTAATCTGCGTCTGGGTTATTAGAAGATTCATACACGTTTAAATGATTGCATCTTATATTATGGTGAAAATGAGTCATTGGATAGTTTTCCTACATGTGGACAATTGAGATATAAAGTGGCTCAATTAGGAAAGTCTTGATTTATTCCTGTAAAATAGTTGAGATATTTCCCACTTACACCTAGTTTGCAGTGTTTATTTATGTCTCAGAAGACAAAATCATTAATGTCATGACACAAAAATAATATTTTAACTAATAAAAACTTAAATCACACCTCTGACGGTGATTCATGGAAACATTTTGACCAAGTACATATGTATTTTGATTCAGAAGCCTGAAACGTATGATTGAGTCTTTCTACTCATGGTTTCTATCCATTTGGTTCTTACGGTAGTCAGTATTCATGTTGGTTTGTCTTTATAAATTTGTACAATTTACCTCCTTGGATATTGGTGACACTAATGGAAAATCTACCTATACCCACGGTTTTAGGAACCGTGGGCTGGAATGGCGTCGGTATAGGGGTCTCAGCCTATACCCACGGTTTTGGAGAACCGTGGGTATAGGGGAGTCAAAGTGTGCCACACCGTTGTTCCAACGTGGCACGCAACACACCCCAACCTCGCGCTAAGCGGCAGAGGCGCCCGCTGTCAAGCGACCAACCGGGCCACAATTCTAACCTGTTATATATATAGGTATCTTTATATATATATTAATTCTATCCACGTCCATTAATTAAAATTCCATAAAAGCGCAAGCAGTGTGATTCGAACCCAGGTCTCGCAAAGAAGAGACACGCGCGCCTCCGCAAAGGACTAACCACACTATGCATTTAATTTGATGTATATATATATATATATTTAAATATATATATATTAATATTATCGGAGTTTCAAAAAATGGTAACGGCGGGAATTGAACCCGGGATCTACAACACCCGCATATAAAGGATTACCAACCGAGAAAAAGAATTTTTGAAAATATTTGTTTATATTAAAATAAATATATTAATCTAAACCGTGAAAAAATGTCTCCCACCAAATTTTTTTCGTGTCCCACCTAATTTTCTTTTCCCGCCATAACGCGGGAAAGCTATACCCACGGTTCTGGAGAACCGTGGGTATAGGTCTTCAAAAAAAAACCACCAATACCTACGGTTATGAAGAACCATCAGTATAGGTATTCGGAAAATACCCTATACCCACAGTTTTCTCCAAAACCGTGGGTATAGGTCTTAAAATAAAACTATACCCACGGTTATTGGCACAACTGTGGGTATAGGTGGCCTATACCCATGGTTTTGGAAAACCGTGGGTATAGGTTCACATACTACCCCTATACCCACGATTTTTTTTGTAAAACCGTGGGTATAGACCTATTTTCCAGTAGTGTGAAGTAGCCATATATCTTTTTGACCTTATTAATTATAGGAAATTTGAAAAAGAATATTCATGTAAATTTGAAACTATTGACTGATGTGTTAAATTCATTGTGGAGTAATGGTTTCAATACATATGATGTTGATGCGAAACAAAATTTCTTACTAAAAGCTAAATTGATGTGGAAAATTAGTGACTTCCCATCATATGATATGTTATCTGACTGGAGTAAACATGGTCCAAAATCATATCTGCACTATATGAGAGACATTAAAGCATTTATGCTTGTTAATGAAAAAACCTTGTTTTTTTGACTATCATCACATATTCCTTCCAACCAATCATCCTTTTTGGAGGAATAAATATCATTTCAGAAAAGGCATAATTGAAAGAGATGGACCTCCAACAATGATCTCAGGTAAAGAGTTAAAATCAATTATCTCTTCATTACCTACCATTACATTTGTACCAACAATAAACCAACAGAAAATTGGTAGCTTTGTAAAAGAACACAATTGGATAAAACGGAATTTTTTTTGGGATCTGTCATATTGGTCTGATTTGTTAGTCTGTTACATGTTGGATGTCATGCATATTTATAAGAACTATTTTGATAATTTATTTCATATAGTTTTGGATACACCAGGCAAGACCAAAGATAATGTAAAGACACAATTAGATCTTGCCCAAATTTATAGGTGACCAGAACTTGAACTGTTTGAAAATATCAGATCACAGAAATTAATGAATCCAAAAGCATCTTATACACTGTCCAAAGAAAATCGATTATTATTTTGTCAGTGGGTTGAATATTTGAGACTTCTAGATGGTTATGCTTCCAATTTGGGCAGATGTGTCAGAAATGATCATATTTTCAGATTAAAAAGTCAAGACTATCATGTTATAATGGAAGCTGATTAGATTAAGAGGTTTATTGAATTATATGATTTCAAATGTGATAATAGACACATCATATTTTTTTGAGAAATTTGTGCGGTGAAAATAGACTATGATGCACTAAGAAGACTGCAAGAAGATGTTTTTCTAATTTTATGTAAACTAGAAAAAATCTTCCCGCCGACTTTCTTTGACTTAATGGAACATTTGATGTTATATTTTTCACATGAACCAAAATTTGGAGGTCCAATATAGTTTCTATGGATGTACCCATTTGATATATGCATGCAAAAATTGAAGAAATAAGTATATAACCAAGCATCAATTGAATCATCAATTACAGAAGCTTATTTAGAGGAGGAATTTTTTTTCTACTCTCATTATTTTCAATCTGAATATCTCTCAAAACACTACTGCATGGGCCATAATGAAGGAAATGTTGATGATGAAATGAGCAATCAATTATCAGTTTTCAATCAGCCTAAACTTGGATTCAGTGGAGTTCATGAATGATGGATTTCAGATAATGAACATCACATAGCTCATACATATGTTCTGATCAACTGTGAAGAAATGACTCCATTTTTACTATGATTGATCATACCACTTATTCTATAATCTTTTTTATAATAAATTAATCTTATTTTATTTATAGGTTATATGATAATCATATCAAGAAAAAAATTCCACAAATTACAACAGCTGCTCTTGAAGAATGTCGTAAAAATAATTTTTTCTACTGGTTTCAAATATTGGTAACATAAATTATTTATGGTTTAACATATAAAATCAATTTATTACGTATTATATTGATAATTTTTGTATAAATTTTCAAGTATCACAACATGCTGATAAAATTGATAATCGATTGTGTGTATTGAGTAAGCTGCCATCCAAAATGGTTAAATATTATAATGCACATATAGTGAATGGTTTTTTATTCCATACACGTGCATATGGGGAATAAAAAAACAATGAATAATGGTGTTTGTTTGAGAGGATATCATAATAGAGAAACTGAAGTTAACTTTTACAGTATGTTGGAAGAAATTATTGAACTGTGTTATCTGTTACAAAATTACATAATGATGTTTAAATGTCATTGGTTGGATATTGAGAGAGACTTATGTGTTCATCCGAGACATGAAATCATTGATATTAAATATAAAATTCTTCTTAAAGTAAATGAATCATTTTTATTGGCTCATAAGGCACATCAAATTTATTATGAAAATTACTGTGGTACTTCAAGAGAGTTGGGTGATTGATGAAGCATAATATAAATAAAATCTCAGGAAAATCAATTTACTCAAAGTGAATGCGGTTTCGATGAAGTGTAAGGAATTGAATTTTTTCAAGAGACTTCTCTAAATCTATATTTTTTATAATGAGACATGAATATCAATGATGACACCCCATAATTAAGGGTTGATGGTGACGATGATGTTAATGATGTTACAAATGAATTTTAAATGACAAGAGATGATGAAACTAAAACTCATATGAAAATTGATGATGTTGAGGAGGAATATGAATACATTGACATCGTCAAATATAAAGATGAGGATGAAGATGAAGATTAACATAATTAAATACTGGTTATAATCATATATAATATATATCTATATATAATAGTTGTTTTCAACTATTTACTAACAACAATCATTTCATGTTTCATATGGATGGGAATCTGTTTCATCAGTTGCAGGAGGTTGATCTACCTTTTTACAAGTAGGATGTTGGATCATATGACACTCATACTACTGGTGGTTCAGGGATGACTCAGAGGGAGCGTGGTCTTTCACGATTGATGATTCCTGACCCTATCCCCGAGTGATGTCTACACCTTGTCTTTGATCCATGCATGCAGAGGTACATTTACCTATATATTTTAGTTAGTTTTTATTAATTTATTTATATACTAATTTTTTGATTATTTGTTCCTTTTTTCCACAACTTTTCACATATATCTATTGGACAGGGGAGCGCTATATTGCACAATTATTTTTTTGAAGCAGGGGTCACATGAGATCAGATTCTTATTGATGTTCAACACCGCATGTTTGATCATTGGCTTGTATATAAATAAATAATATTTATTTTAAAATTTATTTAATTAATAACTTGATATTACAAATTATTTGTTGGGTTTATGGTATCCCATCAATGAGAGCATGTGTGACGCTATTTGGAAGGTATGGGAGGGGTTTATGTGTGACCATTGCTACTGGTTTTTGCACAATTTGAGAAGGAAAGCAATGATGAAAGCAAGAGTGATAGAGTTTGATGACTCTTTTCATGCCCAAAAACCTGATTAAATTTCATCTCAAGTTTGGGATGGATTATGTTCACACTGGATGAGTGGTCGTTTTCATAGGAGATCATCGGTAGGTCGAAAAAATCGGGGGAGAATGGAGGTGACACATCGAGCCGATAATAATACATTCAGTACGCATAGAGAACATATCGTGAGTACATTTTTTTATATAATTTATATAACTTTAAATGTAAACTATTTATTTTATATTCATATAGGCAGTCAAACAGCTCGATATTATGGAGTTCGACATTTATAGGAGGATGTAGGGTGATCTGGTCACTAGACAGATTAGAGGTGATCGCCAGTATCAGATTATGATCAATGTAATTTCTTTTTGAGTTTTAAATTAACTGCAAATAATATTTTAACTATTTTAATTTTAAATTGAAATTGAATGAGTCATATGAGGTTGCGACGCCACAGACACAGACTGAGAGTCAGGCAGAGATTGAGGATCAGACTAGTGCCCACTAATTTGACGAGGCAACATGCAAGAGACCCATTATGCCTTCGAGAAAGGACAAGTTGTTGGTATTGACTCTCGATTGATGCCTGAGAGTTATTATGGGACCACTGTGATATTGGCATACAACTCGAGAGGAGCTCGTGGTCATCATCATCTACTGCACATTATTAGAAGTAGCAAAAAGCTCAAGGTGAGATTATAGAGAGTATGTGTAGGGAGAAGGAATAGCTCCATCGATAGCAGCAGCAGCATGAGGAGATGCATCGATGACAACACCAACAACATGAGTAGACGATGGAGTACATGCGTCTTCTGACTCATGGTTTAAGGATGGAGTTCCCTCCACCATCTCTTCCGTCTCCTCTAGCTCCTCCAGCTCATCCAGCTCGTCCAGCTCCTCCAAAAGACCCCCAGTAATGTATTTACATTTTATTATAAAACATTTGAATGTAATTTTGTTTTGTAATATTATATATTTAAATTTCTATATAGTGTTTTTTTATATTGCTGTGAATATTCTATTTTCTTTATTATTTTATTACTTTATTATTAATTTAATTTTTTATTATTTTACTTATTTTATTATTTATTTATTATTTTATTAAAATTATTATTTAATATTATTTTATTATTATTATTATTATTTTATATTTTTTGTGAATATTGAGGTTATTATTATTATTATTATTATTATTAATATTATTTTATTATTAATATTATTTATATTATTAGTATTATTAATTTTAATACTATTATCTTATTAATATTATTTGATTAATAATAATATTATTTAATAATAATAATAATAATAATTTAATATTATTTTATTACTAGTAATATCATTTTATTAAATTTTATTAATATCAATTTTTTTTATATTTTTCTAAGTTTTTTTACGATGGGCCTGTCGCAAATAGTTATCTGCGACAGTCCTGTGGCGAATATTTATTTGCGACGGGCCCGTCACAATTTTTTTTAAATACCATGGGTTAACTATTTGTGACACAATTTTCCGCAATGGTCCATTTGTGATGGGACTCCATCACAAATGATCTTTTGCGATGTGATCCTATCACAAATGACCTATCACAAATAACTAAATTTTCAATAGTGGTAGTTGTGTGTTTTTACTAAAATGTCATTTCAAACTGGAAACAAGAATTATGCGTCATACCGGTCGCATCATGCATCGGTTTGACGTGAGACTGCTTCATACACGTCATAAATTACTTATGAATTGTTGTCCAAAATTATCAAAACAGTCGAAGCACTGTTGCTTGGTTTACCGTGAGTGATACATTTTGAACTAAAATGCCAATTTTAAACTGATAATGGACACTTTTAGTCATACCAGTCACACCGTGCATCAGATTGAGGTGCGGTTGAGTCATACACATCAAAAATGACTCATGGAACATTGTCTAAAAGCATCAAAATAATCTGAATATGTTTTCTTAGTTTTCAGTATGTCACTTGTTGTTTTTACTTAAATTAATGTCAATTTTAAATAAAAGAGACACTTTGAGTTATACCAGTCACACCATGTGTCGTATTGAGGTGTGGTTGACTACTACATGTCAAAAATGAGTTATGAATCATTTTTATAAAATATCAAAACAATCTGAATGTGCTTTCTCAGTTTTGAGTATGTCACTTGTTTTTTTATTAAAATTAATGTCAATTTTAAATAATGACACATTTGGAGTTATACTGGATACACCGTGCGCCATATTAAGGTATGATAGACTCCTACCTATCAAAAATACTGATGGATATTTTTCTTAGAGTATCAAAACAATCTGAATATATTTTCTCGGTTTTCAGTATGCTAGTTTTGTTTTTTTACTAGAATGTCATTTCAAACTGGAAACACGCATTATGAGTCATACCAGTCGCATCGTGCATCGTTTTGAAATGAAAATACTTTATACATGTCACAAATAATTTATGAATAGCTATCCTAAATTATCAAGATAATCAGAGCGCGTTTTCTTGGTTTTCAGTGAGTGACACGTTTTGAACTAAAATGTCAATTTTAAACTGATAATGGACACTTTTAGTCATACTGGTCAAACCATTCATCATATTAAGGTGTGGTTGATTACTACAGGTCAAAAATGACTCATGGATAATTTCCATAAAGTATCAAAACAATCTTAATGTGTTTTTATCACTTTTCAGTATGTCACTTGTTATTTTTACTTAAATTAATATCAATTTTAAATAAAAAGAGACACTTTGAGTGATATCGGACACAATGTTCATAGTATTTTGGTGAGGCTAATTTCCACACATCACATATGAAATATATATCATTGTACTAAAATATCAAAACAATACGAATGTGTTTGCTTGGTTTTCACTATGTCATTTGTTGTTTTTACTAAAATTGATTTCTATTTTAAATAAAAAGAGACACTCTGAGTTATACTAACCACAATATGCATTATATTGAGATATTTATGATTACTACACATCAAAAATTACTTACATATCATTTTCCTAAAGTATCAAAAACAATCTGAATGCGTTTTCTTGGTTTTCAGTATGTTAGTTGTGTTTTTTTACTAAAATGTCAGTTCAAACTAGAAACACGTATTATGAGTCATACCAGTCGGATTGTGTATCAGTTTGAAATGAAAATGATTCATACACATCAAAAATAACTTATGAATTTATGTCCTAATTTATTAAGACAATCAGAGCACATTTTCTTGGTTTTCAGTGAGTGACATGTTTTGAACTAAAATGTTAATTTTAAACGGATAACGAACACTTTTAGTCATACCAGTCACACTATGCATTGTATTGAGGTGTGGTTGATATATAAAGGTCAAAAATGGCTCATGGATCATTTTCTTAAATTATCAAATAAATCTGAATGCGTTTTCTTAGTTTTCAGTATGTAACTTGTTGTTTTTACTTAAATTAATATCAATTTTAAATAAAAAGAGACACTTTGAGTGATACCGTCCACACCGTGCATCATATTTAGGTGATACTAATTCCTACACATCAAAAATTATGTATATATTATTTTCCTAAAATATCAAAACAATCTGAATGCGTTTGCTCAGTTTTTAGTATGCCACTTGTTGTTTTTACTGAAATTGATGTCAGTTTTAAATAAAAAGAGAAACTCTGAGTTATACCAATCACACTGTGCATCGTATTGAGGTGATTATTATTAATACAAATAAAAAATAACTTATATATAATTTTAATAAAGTATCAAAACAATATGAATGTGTTTTATTAGTTTCCAGTATGTTATTTTTGTTTTTTACTAAAATGTCATTTCAAACCAGAAATACGCATTATGAGTCATACCGGTCAGATCGTGCTTTGGTTTGATGTGAGACTGATTCATACACATCAAAAATGACTTAAGAATTTATTTCCTAAATTATCAAGACAATAAGAGTGCATTTTTTTGGTTTCCAGTGAGTGACACGTTTTTAACTAAAATGTCAATTTTAAATTAATAACGGACACTTTTAGTCATACCGGTAACACCATGCGTCAGGTTGAGATTTGGTTGATTCATACACATAAAAAATGACTTATGGATCATTTTACTAAATTATCAAAATAATTCGAATGAATTTTCTCAGTTTTTAGTATGTCACTTGTTCTTTTTATTAAAAGTAATGTCAACTTTAAATAAAAAGAGACACTTTGAGTGATACCGATCACTTGTTCTTTTTTCTCGGTTTTGAGTAGGTTAGTTTCTTGGATACTAACTATATTAACCTAGACATTTCATACATATATATCACATCTTAATAGATTAATATTCATTACATAACATAAAGATCCATGCCAGAATAGTTTAGGTCTAGTGCTTTTGGAAACATGTAAACATAAAGAACTAGTTCATAAGAGTCTCTCATTAAGTTATTCTTTATTATAAATATTATTAGAAATATCATTTATAAAACCATTATTAATAACATAATTGTTGACCTCACCTGTTTTGATAATCCCAATATTGTATTCATATGTTTTGACAATCCCAATTATGTGTTCATATATTATGATATTCTCAATTACTGTTGATCTACACTTTAATTCTTTCAAATCGATGATCAAGTTAATAATAATGTTAAAATAATTTATGATTTATGTTAATCTCGATTATCCATGTTTATATAAGTTTTGAAATGATTCTAAGTGAATTAGATGTGTTTTGCATAAGACAGTCAAGTGTATCACTGCCCTGCACAGAGCTACCGATAGCCAGAGCTACCGATGCACAGAGCTACCGCTGCACAGAGCTATCGATGCACAGAGCTACCAATGCACAGAGCTACCGATAGCCAGAGCTACCGATGCACAGAGCTACCGATGCACAGAGCTACCGATGCACAAAGCTACCGATAGCCAGAGCTACTGATGCACAGAGCTACCGATGCACAGAGCTACCGATGCATAGAGCTACCGACTGCCAAGAGAAACCGATGGAACTAAGTTCATCGAGCTACCGATAAGAGCTACCGATAAGAGCTACCGATAAGAGCTACCGATAAAAGCTACCGATAAGAGCCACCGATAAGAGTTTGAAGAGCTACCGATGGAAGATCCTAGACATAGTCAACCGTACACGTCTACAAACAAATGGCTACCTATAATGAATTGCTAAGTCAAATCCTATATTCTCGACACTATATCCTCGACACTATTTGTTTATTACACTAACGGATACATTTGTTACTTTTGATGCATTTAAGGTTATTAAATGATTTATGTTGCCATTTCAGGAAACCGTACCAAGTACAATTGAAAAGCATATAATCATTCCTTCTTCTCAGTAAAGAACATATGGCATAAAAGACATCGTGTATTAGTGAAAGCAAGGGGGAAAAGAGACTTGAAGAGATTGAGCACACAGAACACACTTGCGATCAAGCTCAAAACGTGCCAAGAACAACTGGAGAACGTGCACTCACAAGACTACTACTACCAGACTCCAGAACATAGAGCATACATCGAGCAATCTATGCTAAAGAATAACTACACAGAACACTTCATTTTCTGAGCCAATAACCAAGCTGAACCTGGAAGCACTAAAAGAAGAAACGATACTCTATTTTTCAGACAAATACCATAGAATGAATCAGAACCATTTCTGATCAAATCCAAAGGAGTCCAGAGCTGCACTGCAATCACCAGAGCCATTCTAAACTCTATATCTTGCTCTAAGTGATTTAGTATTTGCATTACGAGCAGTGTGTGTAGCCTGTTAATTATTACACACACACTGTCTCCTGAACCTTAACTGGAGTATTTGTAAATCCTCACTCACAATCTTTACCTCCTTTATTTCCCACTGTGGATAGTGGTAGAGGTCGAGTGTGACCTGGACAACTTTGAGCTGTTGTTTGTTATCCCATGTATAACTGTGGTAGAGGTCTCTTGACCTGAACAATGTGATAACTGTTGTTAACCCAGATCCAGGGTGTGGATCACTTTATATAAATTTTGAGAGGACTAAGTCTCAGCTTGAGACTGAACCTCTTGGTTAAATCTTGTGTTTTTAGTTAAAATCTATATCTATACTATATACATTTATTTCATATTCCGCTGCTATTACTTTGAAATATAATTTATCTTCAAAGCTACTTTGATAGTTAAACTCGCAAGTGTTTATATTTATTATAAACCAGTAAGTTAGTTTCAAAAGTTAATTTAATCTTAATATTAAGTTAACTGAGAATTAATCAATCTTTGAGAAACTAATTGAACCTTTATAATCTGTATAAATTCACTACAGTTTAATTTGTTTTTGAAATTGGGGGATTTTAATAGAAATTGTTTTTAGCAGAAATTTTAATTGGAACTCAATTCACCCCCCTCTTGAGTGTCCACTCCGACCAAAATTTGGTATCATAGGATTGTGTGTTTTGCAAAACTTGTTATTTACTCTCTGCTTTTCAACTGTGATTTTAGTTGTATTTTAAAGTTCTTAAAATTTCTGTTATTTCTAAATTTTTATCTCTTTAAATTTTATTTATAATGGATAATATACTTGGGGGTGCTGCTACTAACCGGCCACCTTTCTTTAATGGAAATAACTATGCTAAGTGGAAACTTAAAATGAAAATTCATCTAGAAAGCATGAGTTTTGATATTTGGACTGCTATTGAATCTGAATACAAAATTCCCACTACTGATAGATCTACTTGGGATGAACCTACAAAGACTGCTTACAATAATAATTGTAAAGCTATGAATTCTCTGTACTGTTCTCTAGGAGATGAAGAATTCAACAGAATTTATGCATGCAAAACTGATTTTGAAATTTGGGATACCTTGGCTGTTTCTCATGAAGGAACAAATAATGTTAAAGAAATGAGATTGAACACTTATACTATTAAGTATAATAATTTTAAAATGAAGTCTGATGAACCTATTTCTGACATGTATCTCAGGTTTAATGAGATAGTCAACATGATGAATTCACTCGGAAAAGCTGTTCCACCAAAGGAACAAATTATGAGAATCTTGAGATGTCTACCAGACCGATGGAGAGGCACATCTGTCTCAATCAGAGAATCATGTGACATTGCTGCTCTACCTATCAAAGAACTTATTGGAAAACTAATGATGTATGAAGAAGAGGTCAAGGTAAACAAAGAGGAAGATGATGAACTGAAAAGAAAATCTGTAGCTTTCAAGTCCACTGCTTTGAAGAGTAAGGAGAAGGAGAAAATAAAAATGGAGGATGAGAGTTCAACAAGTGAAAACCCAGAGTATGACAGTGATGCAGAAATGGCTCAGATAGCCAGGAGATTCAAGAAGTTTTATAGGAAAAAGAAATTATTTAGGAAAACAAATTACAAAGGAAAGTATGATCAACAAGGCAAATGGAAAAAGGATTGGAAGAAAGCTGACAGGACTGATGAAGTTGTCTTCTACGAATGCAAGCGAAAAGGACATATCAAAGCAGACTATCCAAAGTTAAAATTCAAAAATAAATATGATTACAAAGACAAGAAGTACAAGAAATCCATGAAGGCTACCTGGAGTGCTTCGGAAGACAGCACTAGTGAAGCCGAATCTTCGGACTCTAAAAAGAATCGAGCCAACATGTGTTTCATGACAAATACTTCTAAGGTAACATCTGACACTCCTGTTTTAAATTCATATTATTCTGGAGATGATTCTGATTCAAAAAACATGTCAAAATCTGAACTATTTGAGTACTGTGATATGTTAGAAGAAACCTGTAATGAGATTAAAGACAAATAAAAAGGTTTAAAGAAACAGTATGCTTTAAGTGTTAAGAATAAATCTGATCTTGATATAGAAAAGGAAAAGAATGCTCAACTATTAAAGGAAAATACAGAACTGAAACTGTCAAATGAGCAACTCAGAAATGACTTAGAAAAATTCACAAATGGAAATAATGCTCTAACTCAAATGATAGGAAAGCAAGTTGCACCTAGATATACTACTGGTTTAGGATACCAACCTCGACAGAGACAGTTCACCAGAACCCGATTTATTCCTAAGTCTAAAAAAAATATTTCTAGTTCCAGTTTTGGAAATTCATATGCTTCAACAGGATTTTCATATGGTTATAGACCAAATAAAGTTTATCTTTCAAAATCTGTTACTTCTGTTAATTGTATAAAACCAATAAAACAAATCTGGGTACCTAAAGCCCTGATTTCTAACCTATCTGGACCCAAGAAAATCTGGGTACCAAATTCATTTCCTATTTAAATCTGTTTTATAGGAGACCTGCTTGAAGAGTTGTCACAAGAAGATATGGTATTTAGACAGTGGGTGCTCAAGACACATGACTGGAGATTATTCTTGCTTCAAGAGCTTAATAAAGGTTGATGGAGGTCATGTCACCTTTGGTGACAACTTTAAAGGAAAAATCATCGGCCTATGCCAGATTGGTAACACTGACTCAGTATTAATTTCTAAAGTTTTATTCGTTGATGGACTTAAATATAACTTGCTTAGTATATCTCAATTATGTGATGATGGTTTCAATGTCAAGTTTGAAAATGATTCCTTTGATGTTTTTAACTCCAAAAGTGCTTTAGTACTTTCTGATCTAAGGAATTAAAATGTTTATGCTGTTGATTTAAATTCTTTATCTAAACAAAATATTCCTTGTTTGAATGTCTTTCATAAAGAATCTTGGCTATGGAACAGAAGATTAGGACACTGAAACATTCACTCACTTAGAAAACTGGCTAGAAAAAACTTAGTTAGAGACTTACCTAAATTAGAATTCCCAAATGACAAAGTGTGTAATCCCTGTCAAAAGGGAAAACAACACAAAGTTTCTTTTAAATCAAAGAAATAAGTCTCAACTTCTCAACCACTTGAGTTGGTTCACATGGATTTGTTTGGACCATCAAGAGTTTATAGTTTAAATGGGAAGCACTATGTCTATGTTCTAGTAGATGACTTCTCTAGATATACTTGGGTATATTTCTTAGCTCACAAAAGTGAAGCTTATTCTTCCTTTGTTAAATACTCCAAGTCTGCAGAAAATCTTAGTGGACTCAAAATTAAGACCCTGAGAAGTGATCATGGTTGTGAGTTTGAAAATCAAGACTTTGAATCTTATTGCTTACACAATGGCTACACTCATAACTTTTCAGCTCCTAGGACACCTCAGCAGAATGGTGTAGTAGAAAGGAGAAACCGAACCCTTCAAGAAATAGCTAGAACCATGCTCAATGAATATGAGCTGCCTATTTACTTTTGGGATGAAGCTGTAAATACAACTTGTTATGTTATCAATAGATTCTTTATCAGACCTGTTCTTAAGAAAACCCCATATGAGTTATGGAACAATAGGAAACCTAAGGTTAATTACTTCAGAGTTTTTGGTTGCAAAGTCTTTATTCTTAACACAAAGGATAATCTGGACAAATTTGCTTCTAAAAGTGATGAAGGAATTTTTCTGGGTTACTCTACTTCAAGTAAAGCTTATAGAGTGTTTAATAAGAAATCCAAATGTGTGGAAGAATCTGTTCACATCAAATTCGATGAGACCGATCCACATGAGCCTAAAACCTCTCTTGAGAATCTTGAAAAAGATTTGTCTGTTCTGGACCTTAATGATAAATCCAAAGAACCTGTTATAAAAACCTCCAGTTCTGGAATTTTTCCAGAATCTGTTTCTGTTGAACCCGAACCTACTGATGCACCTGAAGTGTCTAGTCCTACCTTTACTAGATCAACAAGAATTCTAAAGAATCATCCTTTGGATTCTGTTGTTGGTAATCTTCATAGAGGAACACAGACTAGAGCTTCTCTAAGAAATCAGGTTGAACATCAAGCTTTTCTCTCCCAGCTAGAACCCAAAAATACTAATAATGCTATCGTTGATGAATTCTGGGTAATGTCTATGCAAGAAGAGTTAAATCAATTTGAAAGAAAAAAAGTCTGGGAATTAGTTGATAGACCTAAGGACACACTAACAATAGGCACTAAATGAGTTTTTAGAAATAAAGTTGATGAATCAGGAAACATAGTTAGAAACAAAGCTAGGCTAGTTGCACAAGGATATAGTCAAGAAGAAGGCATAGACTATGAAGAGACCTTTGCACCTATAGCTAGACTAGAAGCCATTAGGATTTTACTTGCATATGCTGCACATCTAAATTTCAAGTTATATCAAATGGATGTCAAAAGTGCATTTCTAAATGGTTTTATAATTGAAGATGTTTTTGTAGAACAACCTCCTGGATTTGCTAACCCCCATTTTCCAAATCAAGTTTTTAAACTTTCTAAAGCATTATATGGCTTAAAACAAGCTCCAAGAGCTTGGTATGATAGACTCAGCAATTTTCTTATTTCAAAAGGTTTTACTAAAGGGATTGCTGATCCAACTCTTTTTTATTAAAAGAATTTCTAAAGATGTTTTAGTTGTACAAATCTATGTTGATGATATTATTTTTGGATCTTCTAAACATTCTTTATGTACTGATTTTTCAAAAAGTATGCAAAATGAATTTGAAATGAGTTTAATGGGAGAACTTAAATACTTTCTTGGATTTCAAGTATTTCAAAATGAAAATGGTATTATTTTTAATCAAAGTAAATATACAAAGGATCTTTTAAAACGATTTGGTTTGGATAGTATTAAGGAGAGTGAAACTCTTATGAGTACAATCTGTAAATTGGATACAGATGAAACTGGGAAACCAGTGGATCAAACCAATTATAGGGGTATGATTGGTAGTTTACTTTATCTTACTGCTAGTCGACCAGATATTATGTTCAGTGTATGTATGTGTGCAAGATTTCAAGCTAACCTAAAAGAATCTCATTTTCTTGCTGTTAAAAGAATTTCAAGTATCTCAAACATACTGTTAACCTTGGTTTATTTTATCCAAAAGGACAATCCTTTGAGTTAATGAGTTATTCAGATGCTGACTTTGCTGGTTGAAAATTAGACATAAAAAGCACTTCAGGAACATGTCATTTATTAGGAAAATACTTAGTAACTTGGTGTAGTAAAAAGCAGAATTCTGTAGCTCTATCCACTATCGAAGCAGAGTATATAGCTGCTGGTAGTTGCTGTGCACAAATTCTGTAGATGAAACACACTCTCTTGGACTACAGATATGATTTTAAGCATGTTTCGATTAAATGTGACAACACTAGTGCAATAAACATCTCAAAGAATCTTGTATCTCACTCAAGAACCAAACACATTGATGTAAGGCATCATTTTCTAAGAGATAATTATCAAAAGGGTGATATTTCTCTTGAATTTATTGGCACTGAACATCAATTGGACGACATTTTCACAAAACCCTTAAGTTTGGATAGGTTATGTTACATTAGGCACGAGATGGGGATGTTTAATCTTCACCG
Source organism: Viscum album (assembly GCA_963277665.1). Taxonomy (NCBI): domain Eukaryota; kingdom Viridiplantae; phylum Streptophyta; class Magnoliopsida; order Santalales; family Viscaceae; genus Viscum; species Viscum album. The sequence goes on from OY728144.1 coordinate 369,079,351, forward strand.
ATAGAAATCCTCACCGATAGAAATCCTCACCGATAGAAATCCTCACCGATAGAAATCCTCACCGATAGAAATCCTCACCGATAGAAATCCTCACCGATAGAAATCCTCACCGATAGAAATCCTCACCGATAAAAATCCTCACCGACAAAGCGCTGTCTTAAATATTTTGTTTTCCGCCAAGAATCTGAACCATTTTTTATTTATTTATTTAACTTATGATTCCTAAATGATAAAACTAAGTCTAAGCCGCTTCTCACTCCACCGAACCCAAAACATTTTACCTCCGAACCTTAGAACCCGAACCCTCTGCAAACCTGAGATCCCTCGAACCAGCGATGGAAAAAACCAAAATTCCTGTCATCCGAGAAGACTGTGTTGAGCCTAAAGCAAAAAGGCAGAAGTCCGAGCCATAAGTGAGTAGTGCTGTTAGAACTAGGTCAGGAAGGAGACCAGTAAATCCTCATATGCAAAATAGAGCTATTGTGATCGAAAAAGAGCTGTGTGTAGACTGGTTGTTGCCCAGCAAGTCGTTGGTGCTCAAAGTTATGGAAGCTCAGAGATGGGTAGACTTCTTTTCAAATAACAACGGTCCCTACTACCCAAAGTTGGTAAAACAGTTTTACGAGTTCGTAAGCTTAGAGAAGTTAGAGAATGAGAACCGAGTATCTTCGTTTGTAAATGGTAAAGTGCTATCATTTTCATCAGTAGAATGGGCTGATTGCTTAAAAGTTCCTCATGAAGGTGTGTTTGGATATGTATCAAGAGCAATGCTACCTACCAGTGACATTTTTGATCATGAGACCGTGTTGAAAGAACTGACTGGTGATGGAACTCCAAGGAAAGTGGTTGCTGCAGAAATGGATGGAGAGAACAAATTACTGTTCAAGTTTGTTCAACATGTGTTGATACCAAGAAGAGTAGACTTTGATAATTTGAGATATTAGGATATCTATCTCCTAAATATTTTGAGACATGATGTCAAAGTCAATTTGTGCATATTGGTGATGAATCAAATGGAAGATATGACTAGGCCAAAATCAAAGTCTAACGCCCTATTCTTTGCTAAGCTGATTTCTGTAATGATCAAGGTGAAAGGGATAGATGAGTCTCAAGATGAGATAGTTTTAGTGAAGAGAAACTTTTGTATCACTAATACAGTTTGAAAATATATGAAGATTAATTGGAATCCATGGAGAGGAGAATGGGTCAATGATGACCAAAAGGTCTATGATAAATTTAATCCTGTGGATTATCCTTCAAGGCCAAAGGATAAAAGAGATCCAGGTCTAGGACCTGATGAAGAGGAACCTGAGTATAGTGATGAGTCAGAAGAAGAAGAAGAAGAAGAGGAAGAAACTCCTATAGATGAGGGAGGAGATCCTGACTTGCCTCCAAGCCCTGTTGTTGAAATATTGTCTTTAGAAAATGAAGTGCTAGAAGAAGTGGAGACACCTACTAATGAGGAAGACCAGTCGGTCTCTGAGCATGTAGAGGAAGAAAAGAATGTCTATGAATTATTTGACTCTGCTAAATTGAGTCTGAGTCCAGTTATTGGAAGCTCAGTTGTACCTTCTATGGATGAAGAAAGAGAAAGAGGAGAATCTGTACCTACTCCAGAAAATAATCCTGCTGCTGCAGAGATGGAATTTGTTGTGGAAGATTCTGATGAAGAAAGACCAGCAGAGAATGTAGTTTCTATATATGAGAATGCACCCATTGAGGGGGATCATCACACCAAGTTTGGAAATGTTACAGTGACTATCGAGTCTGAAGACTAGGTAGAAGACCTAGGTTTTATAGTATTTGGTTTGGATTATCCTGATTCGAATAATGAAGTATCTTTGAATAGACCGAAGATCAGCTATGACATCAATCCTGAGTTATTACCTGCTGATGTGGTCTGAGTACATGATTTAGATGTGCTGAAAGAAAATCTCAAAGTCAGTTTTGTAGAAGAAGTAAAGACAATGGAATCTTTTTTAGTATCCTCGATTCAATCAGTCATGGCTGACTCTGTAGTCAGTTTAGCTTCTGAAAGAGTATCTACTACAGTCGCTCATACTGATTTTGTTACAAAGTCTGACCTCGAATCCCTAAAGCATGAGCTGAAGGAATCCTTCAGTGCCTCTGTTGCTGAGATGAATCATTGTTTTGGTGAAGAAATGAAGTTTTTAGAAAGGTCTTTTGAGCTTTCTCTTGGTTTCAATCTGTCAACTTTTGTGGGTGAGCTAATGGAAGAAGTCAAGGAGTGCCACACTCAAACTTCTAGGCTAGAAGCAGATCTTGAAGCTCTACGGATATCTGTTGTTGCCTTAGACTCCTTCATGAGTTCAAAATCTCAAGCTGACAAGGATTTAGCTTATGTGAAGAGTGTTGTAAGTCAGCTGGTCTTGGTGTTTGAAGCTTTCAAAACATCTGTGAAGGATCATGTCAAAGATTAGGACTCTCAAATGCAAAATCTGATTAGTGGGTTGACCAAAAGCTTCAAAGAAACTGTATCCTTCTCTCTTGGTCCTCTAGTTCCAAAACCTGCAATTGATCTGAATCAATTTTTTGCTCTGATGAAGGAGGAGCTTGGTTCTATTTCAACCAGTGGCTCTATGGACTCATCATATTTAAGTCGATTTGTGCTGTCTACCAGGGATTCAGCCAGAGAAATCATGAAAATCGTTCAGGACTACATGAGAGAGGCCTCTGCTTCTCAAGAAGCAATCAAGAATAAGGTGGATACTTATTTTGAAAAGTTTTATACCAAGCACCAACTGACCAACCATTTCAAACTTCTTCTTGAGAATCTAAAGTTACCTCCAGTGACTCAGGCCTTCAGAGAGCAGGTTAGTAAGCTCAGGGATCTTACTCCTGCTTTGGATAAATTCATTGAAAATAGAGATGATTTTGTGTCTGCAATGGAGAGAGGAGGAAGCATTATAATGGATTTCAGAAACCTGTTGCTGCCCTTCCTGCATGTGGATGCCAGACCGGTCATTGTACCTCCTTCTTTGCCTGCCTCTGCCTCTACTGCGTCTCCAGTTCAGATGACTCCAACTCAAGCCATAAGAAGTCTCACTCCTATGATCACTCAAAGGACTTCCCAATACAGGCCCGACACTGTATCAGTTTCTCAGCCTCCTCTGATCATTTCTGAAATTCCAAAGTCCTCCCCAGTATCCTCCACACCTAAATTCTCTTCTGATCCCAAGGGAAAATCTCACATTGAAGATGTGTATTGATAAAGTGGAAAGTATGTTTGATAGGAATTTTTTTTCTATTCTTTTTATGTAATTTTTATCTGATCTAATACAAAATCCTTTCTTTCCACTCTCCCAGTTTATCAATTTTCTATGTTTGCTTTCCCACTTTTTGATTATCAGAAAGGGGGAGAAATATACAAGGAGAAATATAAAAGGAGCCTTATAAATGGAGAAATATAAAAGGGGAGAAATATGATCAAAGGTGGAGCCTTTGATACTATTTCTTACCTTTCCTTCTTTGGTACTAATTCTTTCACACCTTATCTCTGATACTATTGTATTTAATTCTACCTATGTTAATTTTTGATCTATATCTTTCTATTACTATTTCCCCTTTCCTCTGATACTATTTTCTTTGAGAAAATTGAATATTAATGTTATACTATCTTAAAATGGCCATATCATAAGTTGTGATTATCAAAAAGGGGGAGATTGTTGACCTCAACTGTTTTGATAATCCCAATATTGTATTCATATGTTTTGACAATCCCAATTATGTGTTCATATATTATGATATTCTCAATTACTGTTGATCTACACTTTAATTCTTTCAAATCGATGATCAAGTTAATAATAATGGTAAAATAATTTCTGATTTATGTTAATCTCGATTATCCATGTTTATATAAGTTTTGAAATGATTCTAAGTGAATTAGATGTGTTTTGCATAAGACAGTCAAGTGTATCACTGCCCTGCACAGAGCTACCGATAACCAGAGCTATCAATGCACAGAGCTACCGATGCACAGATCTACCGATGCACAGAGCTACCGATGCACAGAGCTACCGATATCCAGAGCTACCGATGCACAGAGCTACCGATATCCAGAGCTACCGATGCACAAAGCTACCGATGCACAGAGCTACCGATGCATAGAGCTACCGATAGCCAGAGCTACCGCTGCACAGAGCTACCGATGCACAGAGCTACCGATGCATAGAGCTACCGACTGCCAAGATCAACCGATGGAACTAATTTCATCGAGCTACCAATAAGAGCTACCGATAAGAGCTACCGATAAGAGCTACCGATAAAAGCTACCAATAAGATCCACCGATAAGAGTTTGAAGAGCTACCGATGGAAGATCCTAGACAGAGTCAACCGTACACGTCTACAAACAAACGGCTACCTATAATGAACTACGGAGTCAAATCCTATATCCTCGACACTATATCCTCGACACTATTTGTTTATTACACTAATGGCTACATTTGTTACTTTTGATGAATTTAAGGTTATTAAATGATTTATGTTGCCATTTCAGGAAACCGTACCAAGTACGATTGAAAATCATATAATCATTCCTTCTTCTTAGTAAAGAACATATGGCATAAAAGAAATCGTGTATCAGTGAAAGCAAGGGGGACAAGAGACTTGAAGAGATCGAGCACACAGAACACACTTGCGATCAAGCTCAAAACGTGCCAAGAACAACTGGAGAACGTGCACTCACAAGACTACTACTACCAGACTCCAGAACACAGAGCATACATCGAGCAATCTATGCTAAAGAATAACTACACAGAACACTTCATTTTCTGAGCTGATAACCAAGCTGAACCTGGAAGCACTGAAAGAAGAAACGATACTCTGTTTTTCAGACAAATACCAGAGAAGGACTCAGAACCATTTCTGATCAAATCCAAAGGAGTCCAGAGCTTCACTGCAATCACCAGAGCCATTCTAAACTCTATATCTTGCTCTAAGTGATTTAGTATTTTCATTATGAGCAGTGTGTGTAGCCTGTTAATTAGTACACACACACTATCTTCTGAACCTTAACTGGAGGATTTGTAAATCCTCACTCACAATCTTTACCTCCTTTATTTCCCACTGTGGATAGTGGTAGAGGTCGAGTGTGACCTGGACAGCTTTGAGCTGTTGTTTGTTATCCCACGTATAACTGTGGTAGAGGTCTCTTGACCTGAACAGTGTGATCACTGTTGTTAACCCAGATCCAGGGTATGGATCACTTTATATAAATTTTGAGAGGACTAATTCTCGACTTGAGACTAAACCTCTTGGTTAAATCTTGTGTTTTTAGTTAAAATCTATATCCATACTATATACATTTATTTCATATTCCGCTGCTATTACTTTGAAATATAATTTATCTTCAAAGCTACTTTGATAGTTAAACTCGCAAGTGTTTATATTTATTATAAACCAGTAAGTTAGTTTCAAAAGTTAATTTAATCTTAATATTAAGTTAACTGAGAATTAATCAATCTTTGAGAAACTAATTGAACCTTTATAATCTGTATAAATTCACTACAGTTTAATTTTTTTTTGAAATTGGGGGATTTTAATAGAAATTGTTTTTAGCATAAATTTTAATTGGAACTCAATTCACCCCCCTCTTGAGTGTCCACTCCAACCAACAATAATGATATGAAACATAAGAAAGGGTGATCATATATGCTAAATAAGTTTAAAAAGGGAGATATCAATGATCATATAAGGAAATTAACTTACAAATAGTAGATAAAATAATAAAAAAATTAATTAATTACATAAAAAGACACACTTTGAGTCATACCATACACATCGTGCATTACCATGCTTTCCATTTTCTTTCTTTGTCGAAATAAAAACACTGTATTATCGACATTTATCACTTTCCTTCAAGTTCCCTCCAGCGCCTTTGAAGGAAAGTTATAAATGTCGACAATATAGGGGTGATAAGGTTTTGAGGGAGAGTAATTATGTGGATGATATTATTTGTATGAGTATTCAAAAATTTAATTTAGGTAGATAATAGATAATATTACGAGGAAAAGCATAGTATATTAAAAAAACTTTACCTTCTCATTGAATTTTGAGTTGCAGTCTCGAATTCCAATCTCTCACGAGAATGATCAGTTTCAAAGAAACCACCCCAACTCGAAAAAAGGAATCCACCTATATAAGAAAAAAATTATAATGTGATTAATACTAAAAAGAAATAAATTAAATATAAATATTAAACAACCCACTACTTCTATGGAATTAAAATCTTCATGCTATTTGTGTACATTCTTCCATCAAGTATGATGCCCATTCATTTCTGAGTACATCTATATCGTCGTGTGAATATGGGTTTTTTCGACAGTTATAGTAGTAATGAAAAAATATACATACACAAAGGATAAATAAATATTTTAAATCAAATAGTAATTATCTTTGAAAATACCTCTTCAGTGATGCTAGTTTGTTCATGGAATATGATCTCCCTCATAAATTTACAAACATAATAACCACAATATTTTCCTTTGGTTTGTTTTGGACACTGTAAAAACATTTATTAGAATAAGTAATTTGTTTTTATATGTGTTTTTATAGTAAAATATTATTACATATACCCTAATACTTATCTAGTCGTAGAACTTTTCTTCTTTCTCATCCTTATCCCCTGGCCTCATTCCTTGTTTTTCATGATAATCATACACCACCCTATCATAAAAAAATCCTTATTAAAAGATAATATAAATTATATAACATGATGTTTAGTTATAAATATTTGTATTTAGTTGATCGCGTTGTCGAGCATGTCAAATTAGTTGTTTAATTTTGACTAGAATTTCTGCAGTATAGCAGCAACCCTAGGTCGTCTCTCGACAGAGCCTTAGATCATTAATTTAAAAATAGGGTTTTTATTATGAAAGTAGAAGGTGAGTGAGGTTTTGTAAAACTTGGGGTTTTTATGATTAAAGATTAAAATAGAAAATGAAAGCGATAAAACAATGTAGAGATTAACAGAATTAATTAACCGTGATCAACCCAGGGTACTCTAATGATGTATCCTTCATCGCTTCAGGATATAGGGTTACGATATTTTAATCACTTGTTTGTAACACCTAGAACCAGAATGTTACTAAGTTTATACTAGGATAACTCCTAGGGTTCAGTCGAAAACACACAATGATTCACCAGACACCGCCAATGATTGGGTGATTTGTGTTTCACTTCATAACCAAAACTCACCAAGGCAACACACGAAGAACTCGATACGCTGTCCAAGTTTGTATGTTATTTCTTTGTGATACCATGACATAAATGTACATGTAATTGATAGTGATTATGTGAGTTATGAACCACACAAACACTGCAATTGAAAGGGGGAAAAGGAAGTGGTGAATGGTGTGTGAAACATCACATGAATGGGTACCCCCAAACATGATCATATGAGTTGAGCATGACATACCAGTACATAAATCAATAAAATTAAAATAGATGATGAATAAAAACAATATACAACATGTAATTAAAAATATCATTAAATATAATACAAAAATAAAGCTCTGGATTACATCACGTTCCTCCCCGGGTGATCACAAGGGGTTTAGAAACCCATGGGAGAGGAGGAAGAGAAAGATGTTGGGGTAGAACTTCCCATAGTCTCCAGAAATTCTATGGATGTTGAGAAGACTCATTGGGGACTAAAAAATGGTAGCACCTTTCTTCCTGGCCGAACTCTCAAATGGGGAGCCCAAGGTTTCATTTTATAGGAAAATTGGAAGGTGGTTTGAGGTACACATATTTCTTTAATCCACTTGTACCACACGTTTCGACCAATAGACACCCGAATATCCCTTTTTACAAAACTGGAAAGTTGTAGCCCCACTTCCTGAATATCTCCACCAAAATTTTGGCATCAATTGAACAAGTGGATCCAGAGATATGGACAGATTATAGAACACCAAATTTGACTTTGTGAAGATTTGATTCTTTGGACATATCAGTTAGGTTGGGCCCCTTAAAGAACAAATTGGGCTTGGATTACTTCATAAGAGTTGCAGCCCATTATATTTGGTACCAGTACACAAAATATGATCCCATTTTGATGCAAAAAAGTTTCTATACAAGAACAACAGTGGACAGGTCTTCATGGATCCATGCAATTTTGGCCCATTTTTCTTCTACTTCATCAAGGGCCCTCCAGAACTTCTCCTCCTACATTGAAATAATAAAAACAAGTAACATTGACCATTATAATATTTATTAACATTAATTAATTGATTCAAACATAAAGTGAAATTTATTATTATATTTAGAATATTCATTACAACACTAGTTTAAAACAGCGGTGTAAGGGTGGAATAAAACAGTGAATCGTGGTATGATCACACCCCCACACCTAAACATTTGAACTCATGGGCAAAGTCACATATCCAAATAAAATGATGCATATATATATTCCCAAAATCATTAATATTTAATATTTGAGGAAATTTTAATTAAAGTAATGTGATCAATGCACAAACCACACAAAGGAGTTCTTCTTAGTGAAAATAGAAAAAGATGTCTCATAAATCAAATCATAGTGAAATTCAAAAAGATTCATGATACCAAATTGAGAAAGGAATTCAGAATTCAACCATGACACTAACTCTCCATGTGTGTGTGTGAAAACCATTCCATGATATTCTTTCTACTTGATATCAAATAAATATAGGTTATTTTAACATTTTTCAGCTTAAATGATTTTGTCCACCGAACCTACCCTACATCCTTTGCAATCATATTTAAAGACCCACTCACTTAAGCATTCTCAGAAATCAAACCATAAGCTCCCGACCTAGATATCCCCATATGTTTCCCATTTCATCACTCCCCTCATTTATTTATTTTTTAGAAGTTTTATTTGGAACAAATCTCACACTCATCTCTCAACCCTTGTTTGATATCCTCACAACACTAATTGAAATAGTTATAACAAGATAAAAGGTTGATGAGGAGTGATTTTTGACCTGCCCAAGACACAACCAATATATATATATATATATATATATATTTGAGGGCGTACAACAGTTGAACATTAGGTACACACACATAGATCAATTTGGTACAGTAATGAAACAGATCGGATAAGGAACGAACGTATGGAAATATCATTTAAAGTTGAAAAATATTAACCTAACATATATTTACCTTATATTAAGTAAGAAATATTCACACTTTGTGGTTTGGTGCAAAAATTTGTGGAGATATTAGTGACAAAGTTTTCCCAAAAACTACTCACACAAGGGGGGGCGTCAATCATCTCAAAGGTTTCACATAGATACGACCATTTATATCATTGAAAGAAAACCAATTCACTAAAAAAAGAAAATCACTACCTGATATTAAATTCATACAAATATTCTTTTTAGCCTTCATTATGGTATTTTTACTTTCCCCCCTTTATGGTCACCAAATCATCAAACTTCAAAATTGTTGATGGGGAAAAATGAAAATACCATAAAGAAGGATAAAAAGAGAATAAAGGAGAAAATGATGAAGATTCCTAACTAACCCAGGAATGTATCCACCCCCCACACCTATAATGTGCAGTGTCATCACTGAAATAATTGAGAATGTGAGAAGGAAGGATAAAACCTGGTGTGTTCTATTGGTATGATGCATCGAGAAGGTGGATTTCCTCCACCAGATACTTCAGAAAATCCTCATAGAAGTGTTTAAGTCACTTCCAATTAACGGTAATACTTCTTCTACTCTGCTCATGAAAAATATATATTGCACCAAAAGGGTAAACATTAGTAACAGTATAAGGACCGAGCCATCAGGAATGATGCTTATCTGGGTAGAGCTTAAGCCTGGAATTGTACATGAGGACCTTCTCACCAATATGGAACTTTCACTGGTGAATCATGATATCATGAATATCCTTTGTCTTCTATTTATAGATCCGGGAGTTCTCATATGCATCACGTCAAATTTCTTCCAACTCTTGAATCTGCAGCTTTCTTTGCTCACCTTCATCTGAAAGGTTCATATTACATTGTTTAACAGCCCAATATGCATGGTGTTCTACCTCTACTGGGAGGTGAAAATCCTTTCCAAACACAATTCTTTATGGTGACATTCCGATTGGGTTTTAAAAGTTGTACGGTATGCCCAAAGTGTATCATCCAAGCACAAACTCCAATCTTTCCTATTGGGTTGTACCGTTTTTTCCAAGATTCGTTTAACTTCCCGATTTGATATTTCTGCTTTTCCATTAGTTTGGGGGTGATATGCAGTGGAGACTTTATGATCAACCCCATAATTACGAAGCAAATTTTTCATGTTTCGATTGCAAAAATGTGAACCCTGATCACTAATAATGAATCTTGGTAAACCAAACCTACTGAAAATTTAGGACCTCACAAAATCAACAACCACTTGAGTGTCATTGGTCCTGGTGGCATTTGCTTCCAACCATTTAGATACATAGTCAATAGCCAATAAGATGTACACAAAGCCAAATGAATTTGGAAAAGGCCCCATGAATTCAATTCCCCATGCATTGAAGATCTCACAAAATAACATGGGATATTGGGGAATTTCATTCCTCTTGGATATATTCCCTGTGAATTGACAACGAATGAATGACTTGAAAAATATATGGGCATACCTATATAAAGTTGGCCAATAAAGTCCTGAGTCAAGGACCTTTAGAGATGTACATTGAGAGACAAAGTGTCCCCCACAGGACAAAGTGTGGAAAAAGGTCAAAACAGAGGTGAACTCATGGTCAGGGACACACCAATGAACTACTTGTTCACTACAAATTCTCCACAAGTATGGGTTATCCCAAATGTACCAACAAGAATCATGCTTAAGTCTTTGGGATTGTGAAATGCTGAAATCAGTGGGGACCCTAGATGTTGTTAGAAAATTCACAATGTCCGCATACCAGGGGGTAAGGTCCACAACATCACAAAGGTTCTCATGAGGGAAGAATTATCCAATGGGTAGGGGTGAGTCAAAATGATGGTCCAATGGTGGGAAAATCATACTAATGTGCTCAGCTACAACATTTTCCACCCCCTCTTATCTCTAATATCATGGTAAAACTCTTAGAGGAGGAGCATCCACCGTATGAGATGGGGTTTGGATTTAGGTTTCTTTAAGAGAAATCAAAGGGAAGCATGGTCAAAAAACACAATCACTTTTGACCCAAGAAGATATGAACGGAATTTTTCTAAGGAAAACACAATAGAAAGGAGTTATTTTTCAGTGGTTGTGTAGTTTACCTGGGCAGGGTCAAGGTTAAGCGAGGCATACACAATGACATGAGGATCCTTCTCAACCCTTTTTGATAAAACTGCCCCAACTACAAAGTTAGAGGCATCACACATAAGCTCGAAGGGGAGATCCTACCTTGGTGGTTGGATGATGGGAGGTGATTTGAGACTCTTTTTAGTGAATTGAATACATCCTCACAATTTTTATCAAATAAAAACTCAGAATATTTTTGTAATAACCGGGATAAGGGAAGTGCGATCTTACTAAAGTCTTTAATGAATCGACGGTAAAAACCAGCATGACCCAAGAAAGATCACACCTCACGAATACATTTTGGATATGGAAGGGTTGAAATTAATTCAATTTTTGATTTATCCACTTGAATTACCTCTTTTGAAATAACATTCCCAAGAACTATACCTCGTTCAACCATGAAATGACATTTCTCGTAATTTAATACAAGATCTTTTTCTATGCAACGATGGAGGATATAACCTAGGTGTGAAAAACAATCATCAAAATAAGTTCCATAAATTGTGAAATCATTGATAAAAACTTCCATGCAATTCTCAAGGTACTCTGAAAATATAATCAACATACAACGCTGAAAAGTACCAGGAGCATTACAAAGACCAAAAGGTATCCTTCTGTATAAAAATGTTCCAAATGGACAGGTAAATGTTGTCTTTTCTTGATCCTTAGGGGATATATGGATTTGGAAATAACCCGAATATCCATCAAGGAAACAATAATGGGACTTACCAGCCAATCGTTCTAACATTTGGTCAATGAAAGGTAATGGAAAGTGGTCCTTCTGTGTGGCTTGATTCAGTCGACGGTAGTCAATACAGACTCACCAACTGTTTTGCACACGTGTTGGAACTAATTCATTCCTTTCATTTGAAACAACTGTTATTCTTGTTTTTTTAGGCACAATTTTCACTGGGCTAACCCATTTACTATCAGATATAGGATAAATGATCCCCACAACAAGTAATTTACTGACTTCCAATTTTACCAATTCAATGAGAGTGGGATTCAACTGGCATTGAGATTGTCTTACGGGCTTAGCCTCATCATCCAAAAGTATATGGTGCATACAAATAGATGGGATAATCCCAGGAATATCAGCCAATGTCTATCCTATTGCCTTTTTACACTCTCTCAAAAGTTTGATTAGTTTTGATTCCTGTCATGGAGAGAGGTTATTGGAAATAATGATGGGAAATTGATCAATTCCCTCAAGATATGCATATTTTAAATTATAAGGAAGTGGTTTAAGTTCCAACACCGGTGGTTTCTAGATTGAGGGAGGAGATTTAGGGGGAGTGAGGTCCATTAAACTGTCTATCTGCTCATGTTTATTCTCTAAAGATAGAGAATCTATAGAAATGATATTTTCAGAATCATTGACGGTCATGGGTACCTCATAATGAACACACTCATCAATTAAAGCACAAAATTTACACTTTTCAGAACCCACACAACATTCAAAACATGAATCAAAACTTAAATCATCCAAGGGTGAAGAAAACAAAAATGAATCAGAGTTTGGGTTGATGAGATAATTGTGTGTGTGTGCATCATTTGAGAGCACTTCCATCGAATAGACAAGAAGAGTGGAGTTCTCTTCAATGGGGTGTTTCATAGCCTCAAGGATGCTAAAACTTACCTTTTCTCCTCCGAATTCCATGGAAAGCATACCATTGTGAACATTGATGATTGTCTTTACTGTTTTGAGGAATGGACTCCCATGTATGAGAGGAGCGTGTCCTTGGGTTTGGGTATCTTCCATCTCAAGAATGTAGAAGTCAATGGGGAAGATGAGATTCTTCACTCTAACAAGGACATCCTCAATCACTCCTTTTGGATGCGTTGTACTCCGGTTGGCAAGTTACACGACAATGCCTATTGGTTGAAGCTCTCCAACCTGTAGAGAAGTATACACGGAGTGAGAAATTACATTAATGGAATCACCTAAATCTAGAATAGCATTAGAAAATAAGGTCTCCCCTATGATACACGGTATCGTGAATGTGACCGAATCCTTGCATTTGGTTGGCATTGCTGGTTGAATCAAGGCTGAGACATTCCTACCCAAGTTGACTCTCTCATTCCCCTTTAGCCTTCGTCTATGGGTGAAAAGTTATTTAAGAAATTTGCCATAACTGGGAATTTTCTTGATTGCATCCAATAAAGGAATATTAACTCAAACTTTTTTAAATGTATCCATTATCTCATTATCAATATCATTATCAAAATTTTTCTTAGATTTAGAGAGTCTTTATAGGAAACGAAGAGGAATGGATTGTTCATTTGAATAATCAATGATAATTTGATTGCCATTTTTTTTTCATTACATGAAATTTTTGAGGGTTGGGAAGGACTGTTTTCAAGAGGGGGACATACCTATTTTAGAGAATCAATAGAAGGAGAAGCTTATTTACCACTAAGAAGTGTAATTGCACACACATTACCTTTTTACTTAGTATTTTCAATGGGTAGGGATGGTAGTTGTCCATACCCTTGCATATTAAACTCACCGATGGTGTTTGACAATTGTCTTACTTGAGTTCGCAGGTCTTGAATTGCCGATTGTGTGGTCTGTTGGAACTGGAGGTTCTAGGTTGCCATTTTCTTCATCATATCCTCGAGGCTTGGTTCAGATTTGGGAGGATTAGGATTGTTTTGAGATGTTGATGGATAAGAAGGTTGCATACCTTGGCCTTATTGATACCAATTATGCTTGGGGTAGCTTGAGTTTCCTCCTTGTCGGTACTGGGGTTGTGATTGCCACCTGGGGTTTGGATTTGGCCTAAATTGTTCTTTCTTGAAGGGAGGTGCTTATTGGAATGGACGCCCTGGGAACACAGCTGCACAAGACTCAGATGAATCTTGAAGTTGTGGGCACTGGTCAGAAAAATGAGTGTTATCAGAACAAATACCACAATGTAATGGAATAGAACTAGAGTGCAAGTTACCTTGTGCTTGAGCTAATTTCCTTAGAAGGTTATGAATATCATCAAGTTTAGTATCTTCCTTTTGTTATAGGGCTGAATGAATTACCTCATGAACTCCTCGGGTTGGTGCAATTTCTTGTGTACCAAATTGTTGTGCATTTTGAGCCATGTTAGCTATTAAGTCACAAGCGGTGAAATGAGTTTTATCAGCTAGGGCACTACCAGCTGCAGCATCAATCATTCCACAATCCATGGGAATAAGTCCCTCAAAGAAGTATTGGATTAATAGTTGTTCACTAATTTGGTGGTGGGGGAAGCTTGAGCAAAGTCTTTTGAATCTCTCCCTGTATTCATGAAGGGTCTCTCCTTGTGATTGTCTAATTTCACATATTTCTTTCCTAATTGATACAGTTCAAGAGGAAGGGAATAAATTCTCTAAAAAGAGTCTTTTAAGGCCATTTCATCCCCCAATTGTGGTGGGAAAATAGTATATCCAATCTTTGGCTACACCATTAAGGGAGAAAGGGAAGGCCCTAAACTTAATTAGGTTGTCAGACACATTTTGGGGTTTCATGGTGGAGAAGACTATATGAAACTCTTTGAGATGTTTGTGAGGGTCCTAAATGGGAAGACCATGGAATTTAGGAAGAAGGTGGATGAGACCTGATCTCAGCTCAAAGTTGGCTGCTTCCTCGGGATATTGGATGTACTTAGGTTGGTACTCCACATCAGGGGTGGTCAGTTCTTTTAAAGTTCGATTATTTGCAGCCATGTTTTCTTGGGTTTGATTGGGTTCAATTTTGGATTGGTTTAGGACCACTTGATGTTCCAAAATGGGTTCCTCAATGTTACTTGATTTACCTTCTCTATATGCCTTGATTTGTGTGTGAAGCGACTTTTCAATTTTAGGGTCAAATTCATGTAGTGTTTCTTTACCAGATCGGGTCATGCAAATAATTTTTGAAGTTTTTTTTTGAATATGGATAAAATCACTTAACAAGGGTGAAAAGAGAATATAATTTTATAATACATAATTATTGAGAGGTATATGGAGAATAATAAGAAGATAAAGAGAGAGAAAGAACACACCAAAAACAACCAAAAATAAAGACAAAACGCAAAACAAAAACAATCAAATGGGGGTGGGGTATTTAAAGGAGTACTAATTAAGAAGTAAAATAAATAAATAAAATGAAATAAAGAAAAAATGATCTTGGATCCTCAATAATGGCACCAAAATTTGATCGCGTTGTCGAGCGCGTCAAATTAGTTGTTTAATTTTGACTAGAATTTCTACAGTATAGAAGCAACCCTAGGTCATCTCTCGACGGAGCCTTAGATAATTAATTTAAAAATAGGGTTTTTATTATTAAAGTATAAGGTGAATGAGGTTTTTTAAAACTTGTGGGTTTTATGATTAAAGATTAAAATAGAAAATGAAAGTGATAAAACAATGTAGAGATTAACAGAATTAATTAAGCGTGATCAACCCGGGGTACTCTCATGATGTTTATCCTTCATCGCTTCATGATATAGGGTTATGATCTTTTAATACCTGGTTTGTAACACCTAGAACCAGAATTTTACTGATTTTATACTAGGATACCTCCTAGGGTTCAGTCAAAAACACACAATGATTCACCGAACACCGTCGATGATTGGGTGATTTGTGTTTGACTTCATAACTGAAACTCACCAAGGCAACACACGAAGAAATAAATGCGCTATCCAGGTTTGTATATTATTTCTTTGTGATACCATGACATAAATTTACATGGCCTTGAAAGTGATTATGTGAGTTCAATTGACCAATATGAACCACACAAACACCACAATTGAAAGGGGGAAAAGGAAGTGGTGAATGGTGTGTGAAACATCACATGAATGGGTACCCCCAAACATGATCATATGAGTTGAGCAGGACATACCAGTACATAACTCAATAAAATTAAAATAGATGATGAATAAAAACAACATACAACCTATAATTAAAAAGATCATTCAATATAATACAAAAATGAAGCTCGAGATTACATCACGTTCCTCCCAGGGTGATCACAGGGGGTTTAGAAACCCATGGGGGAGGAGGAAGAGAAAGATGTTGGGGTAGAACTTCCCATAGCCTCCAGAATTTATAGGGATGTTGAGAATACTCCTTGGGGACTCCAAAATGGAAGAACATTTCCTCCTGGCCGAACTCTCAAATGGGGAGCCCAAGGTGCCATTTTATAGGAAAATTGGAAGGTGGTTTGAGGCACACAGATTTCTTCAATCCACTTGTACCACGCATTTCGACCAATAGACACCCGAATATCCCTTTTGACAAAACTGGAAAGTTGTATCCCCACTTCTTGAATATCTCCACTGAATGTTTGGAATCAATTGGACAAGTGGATCTAGAGATATGGAGAGATTACAGAACACCGAATTTGACTTTTCGCAGATTTGATTCTTTAGAAAGATTAGTTCAGTTGGGCCCCTTGACAGCCTAATTGGGCTTGAATTTCTTCATAAGAGTTGTATAAAATTATATTTTGTACCAGTAAACAAAATATGAGCCCATTTAAATGCATGTAAGTTTCTATAAAATCAAAACAGTGGACAGGTCTTCATGGATCCATATTATTTTGGCCCATTTTTCTTCCACTTCATCAAGGGCCCTCTAGAACTTATCCTCCTACATTGAAATAATAAAAAAAAGTAACATTTCACATTCTAATATTGATTAAAATTAATTAATTGATTCAAACATAAAGTGAAAATTATTATTATATTTGGAATATTCATTACAAAACTAGTTTAAAATAGCGGTGTAAGGGTAGAATAAAACAGTGAATCGTGGTACGATCAGTAGTGTATTACTTATTGAAAAATTCTATCACATGTGGATGGTTTGTTGGGTATACATGCATTGAATCCAATAAATAAATCTCCAGAGTATCCAAATTTACCACAATGAATATCCAATTCTGCCTAAAAGCACAAAAAGGAATAAGTAATGAAATAAATGAAAATATATTTTATATGATTAAATTGTATATTTTTACCCCTGTATCGTTGGTATTAAATAGATTCCATCATTCAAATTTTTTATTTCAAACAATTTGATCAGACCTTCCACTATTTCATCTTTTTTTTGGGTTTTATTTTTGTTTGTTCTGTAGAGGAGATGCGAGGACTAATGAGTCCAAATTTTCTTTCATGGGAAAATACATTCAATTGTCTTTTATATATACTTCTACCAAAAATATGAAATGTATTTAGTCATAATTAACATAGTATATCTTCTTTTGGAAAATTAAATCATAAAAACGCACCTCATGTATACATTTACTACTGAGCCACCTAGACAATCATAGTCGAGTATTTCACTTACACTCTCAACACAAATGAAGTCTTCATCTTTCTATCCGTACATATTTTCTTCAAAATCAATTATGTAACCACTATTTTTTAACTTTGTATCTACATGAACCTTCAATGATAGTAAAAGAGGATATAGAATGAGTGGGGTAATGGTGCTTTCGGTAGCTCTCTTCAATCGGTTGGTTGATACTTTAGATGATTTTGAGGTGGTGTTTCATTTCATCCCCTTCTCTTTTTCCTTCTTTAATAACATTCATCGGTTCAATTTTTTTTCATTAGTTGTTAAAGGTTTAGCTTGAAAAGTAAATTTGAAGTGAATAAATCCTTATTTACATGTTTTTTTTACAAGATGTGATGATCATGCAATGAATGTTCCAATATATTTTTCGATCATATGAATATATTCTTCATTAATTGGAATAACTATCTCTATACTCACCTCATGGGCTATGCTAATCGACACTCACACATGAGCTGTTGGAAGTGGTATGTTGTGTATCATGTTGTTTTGAATATTGAACACTGTATCCCTCAATACAAGGTGATGAGTGGGTGTTTCTAGATATAAATCAGTCATTATCACCCTGTAGAATATCAGTATAGGAAAGGTATCAGTGTTTTTATGATTCACATTTCATAGAAACATTTATTAGAACATTGATTACCTTGGCTAAGACATCTCTTTTAGGGGAATGGCTAGTCCCATAGCTAGTGGAGGGTGGGGAAGGATCTTCATGCGGTAGATGTTCTTGAGTTGCTTCTTCTCTTTTCCCCCCATTAAAGTTTCCATTATCTCACTCTTCATTGGAATTATTCTTCAAGGTTAGATATTCTTTCTCTCATCTATTTTATTAATTCACTTTGATCCTCTTGTTTTTTTCCTCAAAATATGTTCAGGGTGTCACCCCAAAACCCACACCTCTAACGCGACCGTACTGTTCAGAACGTTTCAAGGCCACTGATAGTATGTTTTCATCTAGTACAGGTGTTGCCGATTCCTATGACTATATAATATAGAAAATATAGGGAAATAAGTGATCATTATTATGTAACAGATATTTAAAGAAAAACAAATTTTTATTATGTAATATTTACACATGTTTCCCACACTTTTTGTGTGTTTTCATCTATTAGTATCCTGTATTTATTTACACGTGCCTCCTTCTGTAGTACATGGAGTGGGATGGAAGTGGATTTGGATTTAGAGTCATCAATCTACATATAAACAGAGGAATGTAATTATGGTGTTGTTTTTATATCACATAACAGTATTACAACAGATCTAAAATACATACCATTTTTTTTCAAGTGAAGCATACCCCATCCTTACTTTTCGGTAGGGGTGCACTAGTTTTTATGCTCATTCCTTATTTCCAACACCCAATTGATATTTCATAAATAAAAAATTGTCAATCAAAGTGATGAATGAACGTATCATCAAACAACACATTACTAGCTACAATGTACCTAAAAAGACACATCTGCATGACAACTAGTAAACTCATCCCACACTTTTTGGGTTATTAGGTGTGCATAGATAAGTAGAGGGTGCAGTTTTATTTTCCATTCAGTATCTTTAATACAATATCTTGTTAGAATTGTGAGAAATTCTTTGTGAATCCTTCCATCAAGTATTAATACATATTTCTTGTGGGAGTCATCTACTATAAATGCAGTCTGAAATGGATGATGAAGAGTAAGTCAATATTTCATTATTTTATTTTTTAGTAAAATAAATAAATGATATCATAATTTTACTGTAATCTCTTCCCACATCAGTGTCTTAAGCCCAAGCAGAACATGGTACCACAAATATACATCAATCAACACGTGTTGTCGAGTGACGATTCCAATATAACTGCTGAACATGGTCTTGTAGGGGTTAAAATGTTGGCCCCACACATTTCATCTGACCTCGTATTTGATGCCTTTGGCTTTCGCCTTGATGATTTTTTCTAACAACATCAAACTACAATGCTTCTGTTTTCTCTGCATCTCCGGTCCTTCATCACCTACCATTTCCCTATAATCAACATCATCAAAATGTTCCTTTGTAGCGGTAGCATTGACATGTGCAGATGGTCATTGTACCTCTACACTAGGAGCAACAACAGGTTGAGAAACCCATTGTTTCTTAGGAATGGGAGCCGCAGCACGTGTAGAAGGTCGTTCCTCTATACTATGAGAAGCAGTAGGTTGAGAGACCTATTTTTCATCAGGATTGGGAGCACCGACACATGAAGAAGTCATTATATACATAAGTGGTTTAACATTTAATTTAGAGTACATAAATCCAGTAGCACACATATAATAACATGAGGTAAAATGATGTATATTACAAAAAAAATAACATGATTATTAAACTCTCTTTTTATTTTTTAAAGGATAAAGGGATTTGACCCCTCTATCGATGATCCAAATCCATTCATTATGGTCGCCTTTTACATACAAAATGCCATATACATTGGGACTGCTATGAAATGATTATGACATTCTAATGAAAGGGTCATCCTCAGTTAAATTTTCATATCACCCTTCAGTGGTTTTGGTTGATAACAAAATAATTGACCACTTTCAGTTTGCAGGATCTGGAACATAAAAATACTTGTACTGCCTATAATGCCATTATAAATGGTTTTTCATTATACCCTTCCTTACTAAAATAAATTTTCATGAATCCTAATTCATATATTTTAATATTAATTCTGTTATCAACCCACTTGAATTAAAAAATAGGCTCTTGGAATGTTGTATAATACAACTCTCATATTTTTTTGATGATGCCAAAGTATGACATATTCACGTAAATTGGATTTTTATCCTTATTACTAGAAACATGAATCACTTTATCCATGAGTGTAACTAAACTATTTTTTATGGTACCGTATTCATCATGCTCATTTTTATAGAATATATAACCATTATAAGATAACACGTACACACTTTTTCCTCTGGTTATCCATCGAAGTCATTCTGAAATTGAATCCATATTTTCATCTGACTCTTTTAAAATATGGTCCCAAAACCACCCTATAAACTATTGATTATGTGTATTTGATATCCATATTTCATCCATTGATGGATTCAAATGCCTAATAATTTCTTTGTGGGTTTCAACATATAGAGAAACCTCCAAACTATTATGAAAAACATAAAGGTGGGCCTACTCTTGGTCTGTAATATTGATTGTGACAATATCTCTTACAAAAATTCCTTCAACCTCAAGCCTTCCAGTGTGATGAGATTTTGATAGACTAATGCTTTCCACACTAGACAAGTATTTGGTATAGAATTCAATGGATTCCTCAACAATATATCTCT
Source organism: Viscum album (assembly GCA_963277665.1). NCBI lineage: Eukaryota > Viridiplantae > Streptophyta > Magnoliopsida > Santalales > Viscaceae > Viscum > Viscum album. The sequence continues at coordinate 369,100,240 of OY728144.1, forward strand.
TTGCAATACAACCCTCTAGTCAAATTCAATTTTTGACATACCCTTTCAAAATATTCATATACCATTCAATGGGGTATATCTATTTATAGTGTATAGGATCACATAGTTGAATCTATCTCACCAAGTGAACCATCAAATGAACCATCATATCAAATAATATTTGCAGGAATAACTTTTCCAATTCACATAATATGATGGTAATTTCTCTTTCCATAATCATCAATTTCTCCAGGTCTATAACTTTTCTGCATATAACTTTGAAGAAGAAAAAATATTGGTTAATGTATGATGAACATTCTTGGAAAAAATGCAACATAAATCTATAAGCATTAGATCTTGCATAAAAACATGGAATTAATGTGATTTCAGACCCTTTAAATTTAAATAATCCATTTACAAGATGTTTTTGATATTCGATGAATACCCCTATGGAACCTTTACATTATTCAAGAAGTTTAAAAACTGATATCTCTCATGTTTGGAAAGAGTTTAAGTAGCTAGAGGAATAAAAGTTTGTTTTTAACCCTTCAATGGCACTAACTATTCTCGTATTCCCATGTCAACCATGTCCAACCTAGCCTTAATTCGATCCTTTGTTTTTCTAGGTGCATTTATCAACGTGCTGATGAAACTATCACATATTTTTTTAAACATGCATAACCTCAAGAAAAGTTATGACGTACATAAAATTATAGTATGGTAATTAAAAAAAATTGATCTCTTTTTCCAACTAGTTTTCGTAAGTTTTTTCAAAAACATTTTACCAAAAGAAGTGTCCGCATATTTTACTTTCTCAAATAGTTGATCACCTATTAGGGGAGATGGTGTTGTACGTTCCTATGAACTTCCATCTAATGATTTCATCCAAGATTGGTACTTATGTCATTGAGGTAGAAATCTATGATGTACTAGAAACATGGATTTTGATGAATGTTTCAACCTAATTGACTATATACCTTGTTCATAGATGGGACACCCTTGAGTTCCTTTAATTCTATATCTTAAAAAATTTCTATAAGCATTAAAGTCATATATCATCCCGTACAACATGGATCTCAATATGAAATCTTCATTTCTGTAAGCATCATAAAATTTAACACCTGGATCTCACAATAATTTTAAATCCTCCATCAATGGATCCAAATAAATATCAATATCATTACTCAGTTGTTTTGGTCCTAATATAAGCATAGATAACATGATATATTTTCATTTTATGCATAACCGCTATAGAAAGTTATAATTTACCAACATAACCAGACATATACTATGAGTGTTTCTTTGAAAACCAAAAGGATTCACTCCATCTATAGAGAACGTAAGACAAAGATTTCTCAGCTCATTTTCAAAGGCTTTGGTACCTTTAAAAAGTGTTTACCAAGTAATTTCGACCACACCACATGTTGGATTGACGCGTTGTCTATGCATAAATGTCCAAAATAACTAAAAATTGGGTTTTCATGATTTCACATCAATATGAAGTGTTTTTCTATAAATTTGACTATTACACACATGTTTTATCATTTTAAAACACTAAAAACACATTTATAACCATCCTGAGAAAACTATAACTCGAAATGATGTGCTTTTAGTTTACTCATTTAAAAAATCAATCTATGGTTATTTCTATATGATTTTAGGGTAATATAATATCATTTTACTGGTTTTAAACCCATGACACATGTTTTTAAATACTTTAATACCTTTAAAAAGTGTTTACCGAGTCATTCCAACAACACTGCACATCGGATTGACATGTTTTTTATGAATAAACATTAAAAATAACTCAAAGGTAGTTTTCCCATCATTTCACATTAATATGAGTTCATTTTTTATGGTTTTGACCATTACACAAATGTTTTAGTGTTTTAGAATGCTAAAAACGCGTGTACAGACATCCTGATCAAACTATAACTCGGAATGATGTTCCATAAATTATTACATTTTAAAAATAAATCTATGGTCTTTTTACTTTGATTTCATCATAATCTGATGTCGTTTACCTAGTTTTGACCTCCCAATATATGTTTTTAAATGATTTGGTACATTTAAAAAGTGTTTACTGAGTCATTCTGACCACAACACACATCGGATTAATATGTTGTCTACACGTACACATAAAAAATAACTGAATGGTGTTTTAACCATGATTTCACATCAATATGAGGTCCTTTCATATGGATTTGATCATTACATGAACGTTTTAGTGTTTTAAAACACTAAAAATGCATTTATGGGCATCCCGATCAAATTGTAACTCAGAATGATGTGCCATTAGTTCCTACATTTCAAAAATAAATCTAAGGTATTTTCCCTCTAATTTCATGGAAATCTAATGTTGTTTTCTTAGTTTTGACCCCCAACACATGTTTTAAAGGATTTGGTGCCTTTAAAAAGTGTTTACCAAGTCATTTTGACCACACTGTATATTGGATTAACATGTTGTATATGTGTACACATAAAAAATAACTCAAAAAATGGTTTTACCATGATTTCATATTAATAAGAGGTTGTTTTCTATGGTTTTGACCATTACACAAACGTTTTAGCATTTTAAAACACTAAAAATACGTGTACGAGAATCTCGGGAAAACCATAACTTGGAATGAAATTTCATCAGTTCCTACATTTCAAAAATCAATCTATAGTTGTTTTCTTATAATTTCATGGAAATATAATATCATTTTCTTGGTTTTTACCCCCTACACATGTCTTTAAAGGATTTTGTACCTTTAAAAAGTGTTTACCAAGTCTTTCTAACCACACTACATGTCAGATTGACATGTTTTCTATGCGTACACATAAAAAATAACTCAACAGTGGTTGTCTCATGATTTTATATCAATATGAGGTCATTTTCTATGGTTTTGACCATTACATGCATATTTTAGTGTTTTAAAACACTCAAAACATGTTTACAGCCATCCTAGGAAAACCATAACTCCGAATGTCGTGCTATTGGTTCCAACATTTCGAGAATCAATCTATGGTATTTTTACACTGATTTGAGAAAAATATGACATTGTTTTCCTAGTTTTGACCCCCTAAAACATGTTTTTAAAGGCTTTAATACCTTTAAAAAATGTTTAATGAGTCATTCTGATCACACTAAACATCAGACTGATATTTTTTACACGTACTTATAAAAATAACTGAAAGGTGGTTGTACCATAATTTAAAATCAATATGAGGTTTCTTTCTATGATTTTTACCATCAGACAAACATTTTAGTGTTTTAAAAAACTAAAAATGTATTTATGGGCATCTTGATAAAACTATAACCCAGAGTAATGTTCTTCTAGTTCTTACATTTAAAAAATAAATATATAGTCATTGTACTCTGATTTTATGCTAATCGAATATCATTTTCTTGGTTTTGACCTCACAACACATGTTTTAAAGGCATTTATACCTTTAAAAAGTGTTTAATGAGTCATTTTTACCACATCACATGTCTGATTGATGTGTTTTATATGCGTAGTTGTCAAAAATAATCCAACGATGGATGTACTATGATTTTACATCAATCTATGATCATTTTATATGTTTTCTACAATTAAACAAATGTTTTAGTATTTTAAAACACTAAAAAAACATGTATGGGAATCCCGAGAAAGCCATAAATCAAAATGATGTTTTGTTAGTTCATAAATTTTAAAAATAAATCTATGGTTATTTTCATCTGATTTTAGGGTAATATGATGTTTCTTTCTTGGTTTTGACCCCCTAACACATGTTTTTAAAGGCCTTGGTACCTTCAAAAAGTGTTTACCAAGTCATTCTGACCACACTTCCTATCATATTGATATTTTATCTATGAATACACATAAAAAATAACTCAACAATTTTTTCCCATGATTTCATGTCAATATGAGGTTGTTTTCTATGGTTTTGACCTTTACACACATGGTCTTAGTGTTTTAAAACACTAAACACGCATGTACAAGAATATCGAGAAAATAATAACTTGAAATGATGTTCCATCATTTCCTATATTTCCAAAATAAATATACATTCATTTTTCTATGATTTTAGAGTAATCTGATGTTGCTTTCCTGGTTTTGACCCCCCAACATATGTTTTTAAAGGCTTTTATACCTTTAAAAAGTGTTTATCAAGTCATTCTGACCACACTACACATCATATTGAGATGTTTTCTTCACATACACATAAAAAATAACTCAAAAGTGGTTTCCATAGAATTTATCATCAATTTGAGATCATTTTCTATAGTTTTGACTATTACACACACATTTTAGTGTTTCAAAACACTAAAAATGTGTCTACAGGAATCTTAGAAAAACCATAACTCATAATGGTGTGTTGTTGGTTCTTACATTTAAAAAATTAATCTAAGGTCATTTTCCTATGATTTCATTGAAATTCAATGTTTTTATGGGTTTTACCTCCTAAGACATGTTTTTAAAGGCTTTAGTACCTTTAAAAAGTGATTAACGAGTCAGTCTGGTCACACTGCACATTGCATTGACATTATCTCTATATATACACATAAAAAATAACTCAATAGTGGTTTTCCCATGATTTCACATCAATATAAGGTCATTTTATATGGTTATGACCATTATACACATGTTTTAGTGTTTTGAAATACTAATTCATTACCCTTTATAAAAAAATATAAACAATTTTTAAATAAACTTGACTTATAATAAAATGATATAAATAATAATGAATAAAATACAAACCAAAATTGTTCTTTTTCTCAAAAAACTCTAAGACCCAGTGATGTGAGGAATGACTTGTTTCTCATGATTCATAGTATTTTTTAGATAATTCCTAAAAAATAGAATCATTAATAAAAATTACAATTTTATTGTGTTTATATTATTAAGATACAATAAAATATAAAATTACCTCATGAGATGCATCTCTTTTAATATCAACAAACAACTTCCATTTCTCATGAGAAATTCCTTCATACACTTTCTCATATGTCTGTCATGAGCTCAAAGATGTGTCATTAAACTCATGCCACGATCTCCATTTAAAATCTCTCTATTTCTTCCCCAAAATTTTCAATGTCCATGGGCATGAAATAAATTTAGGGACATGAAAATGAAAAAACATATAGAAATGAAAAACATATCACTTTATAAGTATATTAAAAAAATTTACTCATATTTTTAAAATTATTTACCAAGGAATATTTAATTAATATTACCTTTACTTGAGTATCAAAGACCTCATTTTTCCAAGCTGTAGGAATATGCCTCCAATATTTATAATTAATGGGAAATCACACTATCACACAAGTAAGCTGACTAAGAATCTGCCCATAGATTCTGGTAGTGTCACCAGTTGGTACCCTGAACCCATCAAATAGAAAAATAATCTTGAAGTCCTTCAGGTCCCATACATTTTTTGTGTTCATATTTATTTCCTTTCTATGGTTGTATTCATCTGTTTGATAAATGCATTAAACAATTAATAAAATATATAGTTTTTTGCACAATATAATACATACCAGTAATGGAAACTTGCAAATATACACTAGTTAGAGGGGTGACTAACTACTCCATCACTAGAGGTGAATTGGGTGGTGGGATACCAAAAAAATTTAAGGAAATGTCTATCTCTATAGTAGTCTCAGATAAAACAGAATCACTCAGATTCACTAAAGATGACGGTAGTGGTGGCATGCTCCGAGATACCGATCAGCTAGGATCTTGATTTTTTTGTTCTCGGCATTCCTATAATTCAAATGGTTCAGATATATTAAATGTTTAAAAATGAAAAACTAAAAATATTTTTACAAAAAAAGAAAATAAAAACTAGAACAATGTATAATTTTATGAAGCACTTATCAATGAGAAATTGAAATATATTTTCATTACCAATTTATACATTCAATTATCTTCATCTTCATTATATTCATTATTATCAACCTCCATTGTAATGAGTGCTTCATTTTCACCCTATCTTGTATGTTCTATTATTTTTATATTGTCATGAAAAAACTATTCAATGTTTTATGGTTGATTAGGTTCATTGTCTCAAAGTTCCAATTGATCTTAATTTCTCATATCATATAAGACTCTATACTTTAAGTGTACAAAAATACTCCAATCTTCATGAATTTCATCATGCACACAATAAACCATCTTATCTTGTGAATCTAAGATAAATGGATCATGCTCTGTAAGATCACCAGTATGGATAAAGTGAGAGATGTTGACAAAAAAAATGTAATGAATCTTTCATTATAACCCTATAAACGTTGACCCATTTAATTTGAATAAGGAAGCTGAAAACTGACCATGATAGTTTAATTCAATTATATTATTCAGATTTCCATAGTATCCCACATCTGCAAGTGTAAATACACCACTATTTTGATTTTTCAATTCTTCTTCCTGATAAATTGTATGAAACCTAAAGCCATAAATATTGTAGGTATCGAATATCTTATCTTTCCTTAGAGGACCTCGATCCAAAAAATTCAAATCATTTGATATTTCATATCTATTATAAACATTCACTATCTAGAAAAAATATATAAGACGTTACTTTTAATATAGACAAAATAACTACATGTTAATAATATGAATATGAGTATATACTTACACGATGGAAGGACCATTCAACAATATCCATATTAATAGATTTTGTTAATTCCATCTCATTTTGAGCCTGACCCCTTAGTCGCCTCTTTGTTTTCAATCACAATTTTTCAATAAATAGATTTGAAATAACACTATTGAGTAGCACATATCTATGTGCTTATAGAAACTCTAATTCAGTCAGTGTAAAATTTTACCCCTTTCCAATTGGTTATACAATAGTTGGAAATACCGATGATTGGTTTTTAGAACGATAATTAGTGGAGATTTTATCAACAAGTCTATCATGATTTAATATAGTCTCAATCCCATTCAAATACCTAGAATATAAGGTCAATCACTCTTCAGCTATGTAACCTTTAGCAATAGAGCCTTCTAGTTGAGCTCTATTCCTCTCATATGATTTCCAATAACCTAAGTACCTGATGAAAATAAATAATAAACATATTAAAAATTTTTATGCAATTATTTGATAAAATTGAATTTCCCAATGAAAATAAAAATAATATCAATGTACCTCTCCATTGGATACATCCATCGATAGTGTACCGGTCCACTAAGTTTAGTTTCTTCAACCAAATGAACAGTCACATGAATCATGAATGTGAAGAATGCAGGGAGAAATAACATCTCCAAATGAAAAAGTTTCAAAACAATTATTTCTTGAAGTTTATTAAGCTTAGTTGGATTTAGTGTTTTCCCACAAAGATCTCTGAAAAAGGTACAAAACTTAACTATAACCATAGTTACTTTTTCAGGTAATTTATCACACAATTCCAATGGAAAAAACTTCTCCATCAAAATATGCGAGTCATGACTTTTCAATCCATGTAAATTTTGATGTTTTAAAATTCACCTTGATATGTTAGTTGAATATCCATATGGAACTTTTACATTCTTTAAAGTTAAAGGGAATACGTCATTCTCAGGATTTTTCATTGCAAAAATAGATGAAGGATACTTACAATTTTCATTTCCCCACAAACCATGATTTATATTCATTGGATCTAAATCCTTACGAACATTAGGGTGATCCATTGATTTACCCTGCTCATTAAGAAATGTAAAAACTACATTTTCACATACATTCTTCTTAATATGAATTACTTCAAGATTATAATGTATCAAATTAAACTCCCAATAAGGAAGTTTGAAAAATATACAATTTTTATCCATTTTTTTGTTCCACATAATAAAAACAATAAAAGAAGTCTTATTTATACACCTCCATAAAGGTAGATTAGAGGGGATCAAAACTATCATCCAAATTATATAATTAGTAATTAAAGTACCAAAAGTGTTGAAATCATCAGAAACCAATCCCAAACATACATTCCTAGGATCCGAAGAAAAATATAGATATAATGAATCAAACATATTCCATGATGTTGAATTGTTTGGATGTCTCATCAAAGCATCATTATTATCACGAGCATGCCACTTCATGTCATATAGAGTCTTAGATGACATGAATAATCTTTGAAAGTGTGGTTTCAGAGGAAAGTAACTCAATACATTTGTTGGAGTTTTATTCTTCTATTTCTTTCTAAGATTACATTAATTTATACTTTAATTTTTGTTCATTAACTTCCATCTAATTGTATGACATATTATTCATTATTCTTTATTGGACTCTTATATCTAGTAAAGCATGACATAATTAGGGAATTCATATATCTTCGTATAATCAAGTCCATGTTTTTTGATGAATTTATTCATATCCTAAAATGATGAAGGGATCCAATCTTCACTAAATGCATCATGAAGACACTCTAAAATCATTAACATTTCTTTGTCAATAATTCTATAGAGAAAATTTACATGATACAAATTAAGTAGAAAAGACAAATTTGAATACTTGGAACACCCTTCATACAATTCATGTTGTCCCCCTTTAACTAATTCATAAAACTATTTTTTTGGTTGCTGAAGTTTTGAGAACTGTAAACCCAATCAGGATCAACTAAAGGTTCTATTAATATATTCAAATCTTGGACATTATATCCTATGAATCCAAATGGGTCATTTATCACATTTTGAATTGAATTATCCTCTGGTGGGTCACTTTATATTTTTTTGACAGGATTTTCATTATTTTGACTTTCCAGAACATTCAAATCACTATTCTAAATATAACATACATATCGAGTAGGAAAATGTTTCAATATAAAATGCTCATATACTTTGTTTCTATTCAACCATCGCTTGAATTTTCAATCAGGACATGTGAATTTTATTCCACCACCCACTGATCGATTTTCAATTACATAATCTAAAAATTATTTCAAACCCTTGGCATAAAAATGTGTGTTTTGAGGTAAATTAATCCAATTTTTTTCCATAGGTATTGGATTGCCACTCCTCTCCCTGTAAATTCAGATATAAATATATAAATGGTCAATCAAAAAAGTACAATCAAAATAAAAAATTACCCAACTTTGTTATTGACCATAATAGAGTCTTTATTTTACATAACAAAAATTCAACATAAATATGATTCAATACAACATTAAAATATCTCAAAATTTTTTACTTTGCATATTATCATTTTTTATTTTATGTTGCAGAAACATGATTGTCTCTATAACTAGCTCTTGATTTGATAATTATACAAATCAAGATTCATTTTATCTCAAAAGAAGAACTTGACACTATGATATCTGGTGACATAGTCTCTTTTATTCTAGCTTTTAATTTCTTTCATTCATAAAATATAAAATATATTTATGGTAAATATAAATTCATTTAAAAATCAAGGATAAAACCCAAAGAATCACTAAGATGATCAAAATCATATTGATAAAAATAAAATATAAAACCCAAAGCATCACACTAATCAAGAACCACCAAAGACAAAATCATCTGTAAAGACCCAGGATTTCCTATAATTTCTTTTAAATTATTTGGGATTATTACGTGTCTGCAAAAATTGACAACACATGATTTTGCGGCCAGAAGAGCCTGAAAAATATTTTTTGAACTTTTATTAAGGTACGTCCAGTAAACGTGGGAGCGGAGTTTTTTATTTTTTGAACCGGTGATCAGATTAAAAATCTGAGGGCACCGTTGAATTTGCAGCACTGAGATTCGCTTAGGTGAAGCTTAACTTCGACCGACAAGGGTAGAACAAAAAAGTTAATTTTTGGACTTTACAAAAATAATAATAAAATAACTCCAAAGTTATTTTATTCTTTCTTTATAACCATTTATCGATTGTGTAAGGACTTAAGTGTAACGTTAGGCTTGAATGGAATTCATTTAATTACATGACCCTTGGGTTGCGTAACCATGATGTTTGTTGAATTAATGGAACATTAATTTCTGTTCATTAATGAAATTAATTAATAAAATGCAATGTGGGTGGTTCCCTCTCTTTTATTTAAACAAATCTTGGGCATGGGTTTTGGTCACTCATGAGAAGAACCTCTGAGGAAGTGCCAACGACATCTTCCACCAATGTAGAATAAAGCTTCAACGATCGTTGAAGGACTCGAACGGGACAACGACAGGAGACTAAGAGTACCAAAAAACGTGGGTTCTTATCCCACATCCACAGTGTCTTCCACTATTTCTAGGAAAGGGTTTTGTTTAAGTGTTTTATTATTTATTTACTCTTGATGATGTTGAACTCTTCCCATGCTATAATGCTAACGCGGAGGGTGCGAGATGAACCCAACAAGGCCCGAATCCTCCACCGAACATGCTTTGGTTGCGTTATTTGTGGGAGACTGATCAAAATGAAGGCAAGGAAAAACAGAGAGTCACGTAGTGCAGAAGGCATCCTAGAAGACTTGTAGACGTAGACAGGAAAAAATTGGACCATCGAAGCTTCACCGGTGGCCCGTGGAAGCTCCGCCGACCGCGAAAGAACGACGACGCCCGAAGGCGCTACAGCGGATAGGGGAAGCCCGCCTTTGCCGGCCGCATTGATAGTAACAACATGCCATGGAAGCGTGTTGCAGAGTATGGATGTGGATCCGAGCCATAGCGTAAGGAGGACACGTGCCCATGGGTCCGCTGTTGACCAGTCCACGCGGACTGGCCAGTTGGAGCGGTGCCAACTGGAACCACTGATTGAAGAACCGAATGGAAAACTTGTCTGTTTGGGAGGGGAACAGACCCCCGAACAGAGCTGGAGGGCCGCACCCAGTCAGCTGGACGGGTTGGTCCAGCAGCCCGGTGGGCTATGCCTAACTGGGTGGGCCGGGCCGGTCTGATAGCCCATCCCCTTCGGGCTGGGCCGAGCCGAACCGGGCTGGTCCCGTGGCCCAGCCCCTTTGGGCTGGGCCGAGCTGAACTGGTCTGAGCGCAGCCCCTTTGGGCCGGGTCGGGTCAGTCTGACTGGGTCAGACCGGACCCAGACCCACTTACGACCCAATTTTTCTTGAAGGGCTATATCTCCTAAACCGTACGTCCGTTTGACGAACCGTTTGCAGCTCCAGAACCCTTAGGACGATGTAATACTTTTGAGATACTCCATTTGGGTTTTGGAGAAAGTTGGATTATGACTGGTTTGGATTGGACTCAAATCCAACCAGGACCCTAACGCTAAAACTCCTATAACTTATAGACTGTGCGTCCGATTGACACGCTGTCTATTGTGTTGAAACCCTTATGACATGACAGTTCTTCGGGTTACTTCTTCATGGGACTTCGTGGCAGTTGAGGTACAACCTATATCTTGAGTAGTAGAATCTACGGAACTCAAGCATACAAAGTGTGGGAATCTTGTGGCTGGGTGTGAAGTAACATATGACCCTTTGTGGATCGACATCAGAATGACCCTGTGTGGACCAACAGTAGCATGAATTGACTTGGACCATCCTTAGAGAAACCCATCGTGGATCGACGACTTATAACCCTATGTGGATCGAAGAATTATGAACCTATGTGGACCGACGACTTACGACCCTATGTGGATCGACGACTTACTACACTATTTGGATCAGTAGTAGCATGACCTGATGGGGACCGGCCTTAGAGCTGCCCATCGTGGATCACCGACTTATGACCCTGAGTGGATCAACGACTTACGATCCTGTGTGGATCAGTAACTTATGACCCTATGTGGATTGGTGATAGAGCAACTTCTTCATGGTTCAGCAGTGGGACATCTCAATGGAATAAGATGATTTAGCTTTACGACTAATCATATTTATTCCAGTTTCCCTAAGTTATATACCTGTTTTGAGCTGAGTCTTTTCTTGTGCTTTGTGATTGAGATCATGATTTATGGTTTTTCCATTGTGGAATTCTGGGAGACCTTCGGGGGTCTCGGTGTCCCTGATGGGTATTGTTATACTCACCCCTACATGTGCTTTTACTGCACTTTGTTGTGTATTTTGAAAACAATAGAAAACTTTGACCGAGGTTAGGGAGCTAGGACTAGACGGTGCACAGAGGTGACCAGATGATGTGGAGAGCTGCAATAACGAGATGTACCTATCATTCAGGTACGATCCTTAGCGGATGATCTCAGGAGCTATTTTCTATTTCTGTTGTATAATCTCTTTTATTTGGGCTTGTATACTTTCCCCTTTACTTTCAGTTCTCATATTTACTTCAACAGTTTTACTATGTAGTTTACTTTTGTTGTGTACCCAGTCTATGCATGTACAGGTTTAAAGGCAATGCCTTACCATTTTAGAGATATACCTTTCCAATGCTAGTCTCCAACCTCTATCCTATGGAAGGCGGGCTTGGGGTTGTCACGACATGGGCCCCGGGGGATGAGTCATGACATCATCTACTATAGGCTCAAGAAGAATAGGACCCAAAACCGATAACCATCAATATTTTAAAATAGAACTATATCTAGATAGAAAAATGAATCACCCAATGAAATATCTTAAGGTAATGGATTTAATGATTTTCCTCAAGAAATTTTTGGGAAGAAAAATCAAAATATCATGAAACATAGTCCCAAAGAAGAAATTTTCCACAATTCGAATCAAATGAATCTGAATTAGACCAAGAAAAAATGCCTAGAAATAGAACCCATCACATTTAAAACACCATTAAAAAATTTTCCTTTTCCCCTTAAAAGAAGAAAACATTAAATAAAGGACTCAAAACATACTTCATAAATTTAAATATACCATAAAAATGTTTCCTCCTTTTTAAACACAAAATATTTTTTCCTCATTTATAAAATTAGACAAAATTCATTTCTAAAATCACAATTCCTATTTAAAATACCAGTAGAATTTCACTATTAAATCATATAACGTTATTTAAAAATATTTTTAAAAAATATTCACATGAAAAACCTTTTTTAACTCTTTTTTGAAACCCAAGAAGAAACCATCTTTAATACATTAAACACCAACCTTTAAAAACATTAATGTTTTAAAAAAAAAATAAAGGAAACCAAATATAATTGTCACGAACCGTCCTTGGGGCCCGTTCCGTGACTACCCCAAGCTCGCCTTCCATAGGCCAGGGGCTGGCGACTAGCACCAAGGCGTAATTCCCGGTAAAAAGGGAATGCATTGCCTTTGTAAAGTAAACAAACACCATAGAGCAAGCAAGCAGAAGTAAACACTAAGTAAAAACTGGGTACAACAGTAAGTGCAGAAAAGTAAGTGGGCCAGAATACAAACCCAAACTGAAAGTAAAGTACAACTGAAAAAGGGAAAACAACAACTGAAAAGTAAAGCCGTAGCCTCGAGCTGTCCACTGGAAGTCCCACCTGAAGGGTGGGTACAGATAGCCTCCATAGCTCCTCGGGTCCAGCCGTCTACTCCAAGTACGTCCCGCCCAGTGGTCTACCTTCAGGTACCATCCTGCTCCGCAAGCCTCAACCCACGATCAGCGATTTCCGTCGTCTGCAACCAACACAACATAGTGCGGGCATAACCCGTGCAGGGGTGAGTATAAGCTACTCAGTAGGGACCCCGAGACCCACGAAGGTCTCCCAGAATCCACAAAGGATAATCCACAAAGGAAAGATACAATCACGAAGTAACATCCGACACCACTTAGGTATATGCCCATACATATACCTAAGTCATCAATTCTCGTCCGGCTCCAACATCCGAGCCCAAGTTCGATCACATCCACACAGGATAGCACAACACAATCCACATAGGAAAGCAAATAAAGATTCAGCTCACACATGTATACTTCTTCGTATGACGATATAGATGATCAGATATAGCCACTGATTCATCTAAGCTGTCGGACCCACAAAGGATCGATAGGTACTAACCCCTGAAATGACCCACAAAGGATTTGACCCACACAGGATCGATAGGTAACTAACCGCCACAATGACCCACACAGGATCAGACCCACACAGGATCTGTAGGTGCTGGCCCACACAGGACCGCTGAGCACTGACCCACACAGGATCTGACCCACATAGGATCAGTAGCACTGATCCACGTAGGATCGCTGAGTGCTGTAGTCGTCGTCGTCGAATCCACGGAGGATTTCTGCACAGTCGTTATCGTCGTCGCAGTCGCAGCCAGCTCTAGGGTTCCCGCACACAGCAAGCTCGTTCGGGAGGATCCGCTCCACGAGCCGAGGGGATGATACATCAACTGACACATAGTATCAAGTTGACGTATCCAAAAGTTCCGTATCATCAACAGGAACTCAACGTCACAGACGGCGCGTCAATCGGACGCCTGGTTTGAGAGTTATTGGCTTTTTTGTCCCAGGGGCCCGGTTGGTTTTTAAGACAAAACCAACCCGACCACACTCCAACTACGTCCAAACCTTGAGCAGAGTAAGCCAAAAGGTCCATCTCACTTAGAGTAATCCATCAAAGTCGACGGCACGTCAATCGGACGTCCGGAGCTCAAGTTATAAGCGTTTCCGCTCCGAGGGCCCGGTTGGTTTTGTGTACGAACCAACCCGGCCAAACCCAAAGTTCTCCGAAACCCTAAGTGCGATATACCGAAACGATCGTCTCGATCCAAGGATCATATCGCAACTGACAATGCATCGATCAGAGGCCCTTAGCTCAAGTTATGGTCAACATACCGAAATAGGTTCGGTAATAGGGGGTTCGGGCCCAGTCCGACCTGACCCGATACCCCCAGGGTCGGCCCGAACCGGGTCGACCCGAATCGGGTCCGGGTCCGGCCCGGCTAGCGCGGCCCGGCCTGGCCTGGGAGCGGCCTGGCCTGGCCTGGGCGGCCCGACCCGACTCAGCGGCTCGGTCCGACGCACTGGCGCTGGCCGGGTTGCCAGGCGGTTGGCTCGGCCGTTTCGGCCGAGCGAAGAGGGCGGGGGGCGTGCTACCCCCACGTTGAGAACCCGCGACCCCCATGTGGGGGGCCGCACGTACTGGCTGACCGGGGGTTACGAACCCCCGGTTTTTCCCTGACCGTTCGGCCCGCTCTGGCCGGACGGCTGCTGCCTCCACGGGACCGGCAAGGGCCGGTTCCCCTGCTCTGACGCCGGCGGCCCAGAACCGGCCGCCGTTTCCCCTGCTCCGCTGCGGCCTGAAACCGGCCACAGCCTTGGTCCTTCTGGCGTGGTGTGATGGCACCGCTCCCCTCCACTGCGGCCCCGCTCCGGCCACGGTGCTTTTGTGGTTCTCCGGCGCGACGCGACAGCGCCGCGTCTTTGGTTCGTCTTCAACGACATGGCGCAACGGCGCTACGCTTCTCCCCCTTTCCTTAATAATTCCCGCGTGGTGCTTTGGAACTGCGTTGCCTTGCTCGTGCCACAACAATATCAAAACACCAAAAAGGGAGAGGAGGGTCGGCCGTGTTCGTGCGGTCCGACCCCCTCTCGTTATTGCGGTAACTGGCAGCTCCAAAGAAAAGGAGAAAGCAACGGAAGAATTCACGAACAATAATTAAAATAAATCCCTACCTCATCGAATTTGATGAGCGAGGATTCATCGCGGAAAAGTGTCGCGGAAGAAGGAACATTGCAGAAGAAGAGTCATGTCGTCGATCTCCGAGGATCCGGCATTCTTCGCATTCTTCGCGTTCTTCGTAGAAGAAGAAGGCTTTTCTCCAAATCCTCTCCATGCAACAAGTTCCAACACAAA
This sequence comes from Viscum album, assembly GCA_963277665.1. Lineage (NCBI taxonomy): Eukaryota > Viridiplantae > Streptophyta > Magnoliopsida > Santalales > Viscaceae > Viscum > Viscum album. Next base: position 369,115,831 of record OY728144.1, read on the forward strand.
TAAAATAAGAGTTGTCTTATTTTATTAATTCACAATCCAACGTTTGAATTTAAAAAGAAACGAAACTAACAATTAAATGAGGAGTTTAAAACCGCCCAATTAATGAGGCGTTTCTTAACTAGAATAAACGCAAGGGTTGACTTAATTAAAAAGGGGGGTGCGGGTGCCTTACTTAATTAAAGGAGGGGGGTTGAAAAAGGTGAAAGAAACAGTGAGGCTCGTGTGGGACCCACCTCACAAATATCCTACCAAGTGGGTAGGATATTGTGGGTCCCACATCACCCACTTAACTTAAGTTAAGCAAAATAAAGTAAAAATCGGTCGTACAACTTTTTATTTTATTTCTTAACTTAACCCCAAAAATTAAAAACCACACCCGAGAAAACGCAACTCCAGAAAAGATGTTTCTAAGAAAATACCAGCGCTGCGATTCCATCGCTGCCCTCAGAATTTGATTCCGAGCACCGGTTCAAAAGTTAGAAAAACCCGCTCGTTCGTTTACTGAACGTACCCGAGCTAAACTTCGGAAAATGATTCCGGGCACACCGGGCCTCAGAATCAGGCGCTGTCAGAAACTGCGCTCTTTTAAAATCCCAAAGAAAGTTAAGAAAAAAATTTCCCTTGAATTTTATGGGTATTTACATCACTCCCACCTCAGGGATTTACGTCCCTGTAAAGATACATCATAAACTAAGGGAACAAATGTGGGTACTGTACACGCATCTGAGCCTCCCGCTCCCAAGTGCTCTCCTGGAGGTTCTCGTGCTGCCATCTGATGTGCACTAGAGGAATAAACCATCCACGTAGGACCCACTCCTATCAATCCTCGATCTCTACTGGGACCTCCACAAAAGTCGCCCCATCATCAACGTCCAGCTCCCCATGGTCAATGATATGCGTCGGGTCGTGCACGTATCTCCTCAGCTGGGATACGTGGAAGACGTCGTGCACCCGGTGCAACTGAGGTGGTAGAGCCAGGCGATAAGCCACCTCGCCAATCCTACTGAGGACCTGGAATGGTCCGATGAAGCATGGAGACAACTTTAAACCACGGCCAAATCTCCTTAATCCACGTCGAGGTGAGACCTTCAAGAAGACGTGGTTGCCATCCTCGAACTCTAGTGGCCTCCGCCTCTTGTCAGCATAAGACTTCTGCTGGGTCTGAGCTGTCCTCATCCGCTCCTGGATGATCTGGACCTTCTCTGTCGTGGCCTGGACCATCTCCGGTCCCACAAGTACTGAATCCGTAGGGTCTGTCCAGTACAGAGGAGATCTGCAAGGTCGGCCGTACAACGCCTCGTATGGTGCCATCCCGATGGTGGAGTGGTAGCTGTTGTTGTACGCGAATTCCACCAAGGGTAGGTGTTCCTCCCAGCTGCGACCAAAGTCGAGGATACATGAGCGGAGTATGTCCTCGAGAGTTTGAATGGTTCTCTCCGTCTGACCATCTATCTGAGGGTGAAAGGCGGTGCTCAGACGTAGCTGCGTCCCGAACGCCTCCTGCAACCCCTTCCAAAGCCGGGAAGTAAAGCGAGCATCTCAATCGGAGACGATAGATGATGGCACACCATGAATCCATACAATCTCCTGAACGTAAAGATGTCCTAGTATCTCCACTGAGAACTGCTCTCTAATGGGTAATAAGTGTGCCGACTTGGTGAGTCGGTCGACAATCACCCAAATGGAGTCGTGACCTATGGAAGTGCGTGGAATTCCAGTCATGAAGTCCATAGATATGCCATCCCAATTCCACTCCGGGACCTCCAAGGGCTGTACCAAGCCTGCTGGTACCTGGTGCTCTGCCTTCACCTGCTGGCAGGTGAGGCATCGAGAAACGAACTCTGCCACAACCTTCTTTATGCCTAGCCACCAGTGCTGTCGTCTGAGATCCTGGTACATCTTCGCCACTCCAGGATGTACCGCCAAAGGGGAAGTGTGAAACTCTCTCAGCAACTCCTCCCATAAAGCAACTGGTACCAAGGTACATCCTCTGAAAAGGACCTCGTGCTCTCCTCCTACAGATAAACCATCAGGTGCCTATCCTGAGGATATCTGCGCACGCCGCATCTCAGAGTCAGCGTCCCCACGCTGTACCTCTCTGACCCGCTACAGTAGTGGAGGAGTGACTGTGAGTGACTAAAGGAAGGATTCTCCATCTCTATCCACGAAGGATATCTGCAAAGATGATAGCTGCTCTATCACCTCCCCAAGTAGCTGAATGCCCGTCCTCCTGCTGAGAGCATCGACTACTACGTTCCCCTTCCCAGGAGTATAGACTATCTCAAAGTCATAGTCCTGGAGGAACTCGAGCCATCACCGCTGTCTCAGGTTCAGGTCCTTCTGAGAGAAGATGTACCTGAGACTCTGATGGTCAGAATAGACTGTAAAGCGCTCGCCCATCAGAGAGTGTTACCACATCTTCAGAGCGAAGACCACTGCTGGTAACTCCAGGTCATGGGTAGCGTAGTTCTGCTCATGCGACCTCAACTGACGTGATCCATAGGTGATCACTACCCGATCCTGCATCAGGACACATCTGAGTCCAGTCCCTGATGCATCACAATAGAACACATACCCTACTCCCTCCTCTGGTAGCCTCAAGATAGGGGTTCTGGTCAATCTCTATCTCAGCTTCTGGAAGCTCTGCTGACATCTGTCTGACCACACAAAGGGTTTCCCATTCTTCTTCAAAGCTGAGAGTGGTGCCGCAACTCTGGAGAAGTCTGAAAAAAATCTCCGGTAGTACCCAGCTAGTCCCAAGAAACTCTACACCTCCGTCACACTCCTGGGTGGCTCCCAAGATAGCACTGCCTCTATCTTCACAGGATCCACCTTAAATCACGCCTCAGAGATGACGTGTCCCAAGAAGTGGACCTAGAGTATCCAAAACTGACACTTCAAGAGCTTACCATAGAGCTGGTGCTCTCAGAATGTGTCCAGTACAACCCACAAGTGGTAGGCATGCTCCTCCTCAGTCGTCGAGTATATCAAAATGTCATCGATGAAGACAATGACAAATCGATCAAGGTATGGCTGAAAGATCCTGTTTATAAGGCCCATGAACACTACTGGAGCATTGGTCATGCCGAAGGGCATAACCAAGAACTCAAAGTGGCCATACCGACATCTGAAGGCCATCTTCTGCACATCCTCGTCCCGAACTCTGAGCTGATGATAGCCTGACCCGAGGTCTATCCTCGAGAACCACCATGCTCCCTTGAGCTGATCAAAGAGGTCATAAATCCTTGGTAGCAGTTACTTGTTCCTCACTGTCACCTGGTTCAGGCGACGATAGTCAACATAAAGTCTCAATCTCCCGTCCTCCTTCTTGGCGAACAATATCGGGGAAGCCCAGGGTGAAACACTGGGTCGGATGAATCCCTTGCCCTGCAAGTCCTCCAACTATACCCGTAGCTACCAAAGCTCGGCGGGTGCCATCTGATATGATGGGGTGGATATTGGTCCTATCTCAGGGTATAGGTCAATATAAAAGTCTACCTATCAGTGAGGAGGTATCCCTGAGACGTCATTGGGGAAAACGTCCGCATACTGATCCACCACTGCAGGAAAACTAGGACTCCGCATGTCAACTGCTCCTAGGATGAGGCTAGCCAACTGATGAGTGATGGGCTATCCTCTCCTCTGCGTGAGTCCATCCTATGGTGCGAAGGCTCCCTTCTCGCTGGTGAAGGAGAACCTGCTCCCATCAGTGCGTACACATTTCACCTTGTGCCTAATATAGCCAATCTGAGCATGGACTGTAGATAACCAATCCATTCCCAAGATGACGTCGTAAGGCCTCGACGCCGCTACAAGAAGATCCCAACCGAAGCTCTCTCCTCCTAGAGTAAGCTCACACTACCGGAACCAGTGCGTAATCATCGAGTCTGCTCCTGTAAGAGTCTCTAGCCGTAAGGATCGAGCCAACGGCTCCGTCAGAATCTCCGAGCTCCGAACAAGGGCAGCGGCTATGAAAGAATGACTCGCTCCTATGTCTATAAGAACTGCAGCAAGGGTGGAATAGACACAGATAGTACCTCGAATCATCTCGGGCATGCCGTGGTCATAGGCCTCTGCTGCCTGGAGCTATGCCTGTGTCTGCCCGCCAGCTCCCTGTGGTCGGGGTGGACCTCCTGGTGGTGGTGGTGGTAGAGCCTCAAAGCATCGCCCACCACCTGCTGCTCGGCCAGCTCCTTAGCCTCGTCTGCCTGCTCCCTGCGGACCGCCATGGTCGACCCTCTGCCTCTTCCTGGGTGGTCCTTCAACCGTCTGATGCTCCTCGGTATGGTGGGTCGGGCAGTCACGAGCCATGTGGCCCTACTCGCCGCATGCGTAGCACTATCTGCCTCTCAAAAGACTGACTCCATGTTGTGTGCCCCGTACTGCTGATCCAGTGTCCTAAGGTCGTCTGCCTGAGGGTCTGGTCTGTCTGGACCCATGAGTCATCCGTCGACTGCCTGCTGCAGAAGACTCTGCTACGTGCCGCCCTGCGGTAGGTCTCGTCGCTGGTGTAGACTCAGCCAGAAAGCTCTCGATGAGAAGGGCTCACTCCAGTACCCCTGCCTGAGTCAGAATACTAAGGGAGATTAGTGATTCCTTAATATCATGCCTCAATCCCTGTTCAAAGGTCCGGGCCTGAAAGAATGGGTCTCGTACCATGTCTGTCGAGTAGCGTGAGAGATCGGTAAATCTCGCCGAGTACTGGGCGACCGTCAAGCTTCCCTGCCGCAGCTGCAGAAGCTCCTGGATGCGCACCGCACAGAGGGTGGCTGGGACGAACTCCGAGAGGAAGAGGCTCTCAAAGTCCATCTAGAGGAGAGATGCCTCATCGTGCACCTAGAGCATCAAGCTCCACCATCTGCCTGCTGCCGCGTGCAGGAGGCTCACTGTGAGGATCACCATGAGATCTACTGGTGTCCTCACTAACCTGAAAACCCGTACAACTGCCTCCATCCAATCCTCGGCTGCCTGAGGGTCCGTCTCCCCGCGGAACCCAGGGCGGTCGCTGTTGCTGGAACTCGTGCAGTGAACTAAGGCGACGTGCATCGTCAGCAGCTAGGGCTGGTAGCATCAGTGGCTCGGTGGGTAGAGGTACCGCTGGTGCCTCTGCTATCAAAGGGCCTTGTACTGAGGCCTCGTCGCTCGGTGGGCTGTCGTCACGCATGACTCTCAGAACCCTAGATGGTTGCCATCGTGGGGCCATCTTGAAAAGAATCAGGTGAGCCATGGTCAAACAACATACCTGGTGAGATGACATAAAGTAATCACAAAGAAAACTTGAATCACACATGCAATAAATGTTTCCGTGCATTAAGTCGGAAATCAGAAGTCAGGGTCCTGGTGTACGGATACGTCGGCCGCCGCACCAACATTGGACTCCCTGGACTGATAAACACACTCAATACCCTTAACACTATTGCTTCACATAGAAGGAAGATTAGAGTCCAAAGTTCTATGGTAGAACTGAACTCCTCTAATACCAATTTGTCACGACCCGTCCTCAGGGCCCGTGCCGTGACTACCCCAAGCCCGCCTTCCATAGGCCAGGGGCTGGTGACTAGCACCAAGGCGTAATTCCCTATAAAAAGGGAAGGAATTTCCTTTTTAAAGTAAACAAACACCATAGAGCAAGCAAGCAGAAGTAAACACTAAGTAAAAACTGGGTACAACAGTAAGTGCGGAAAAGTAAGTGGGACAGAATACAAACCCAAACTGAAAGTAAAGTACAACTGAAAAAGGGAAAACATCAACTGAAAAGTAAAGCCGTAGCCTCGAGCCGTCCACTGGAAGTCCCACATGAAGGGTGGGTACAGATAGCCTCCATAGCTCCTTGGGTACAGCCGTCTACTCCGAGTAGGTCTCACCCAGTGGTCTACCTTCAGGTACCATCCTGCTCCGCAAGCCTCAACCCACGATCAGCGCTGTCCATCGTCTGTAACAACCACAACGTAGTACGGACATAACCCGTGCAGGGGTGAGTATAAGCTACTGAGTAGGGACCCCGAGACCCCCAAAGGTCTCCCAGAATCCACAAAGGATAATCAAAAAAGGAAAGATACAATCACGAAGTAACATCCGACACCACTTAGGTATATGCCCATATATATACCTAAGTCATCAATTCTCGTCCGGCTCCAACATCCAATCCCAAGTTCGATCACATACACACAGGATAACACAACACAATCCACATAGGAAAGAAAATAAAGATTCAGATCACACAGGTATACTTCTTCGTATGACGATATAGATGATCAGATATAGCCACTAATTCATCTAAGCCATCAGACCCACAAAGGATTGATAGGTACTAACCCCCGAAATGACCCACAAATGATCTGACCCACACATGATCGATAGGTAACTAACCCCCGCAATGACCCACACAGGATCGGACCCACACAGGATCTGTAGGCGCTGGCCCACACAGGACCGCTAAGCGCTGACCCACACAGGATCTGACCCACACAGGATCGGTAGCACTAATCCACATAGGATCGCTGAGTGATGTAGTCATCGCCGTCGAATCCACGGAGGATTTCTGCACATTCGTCATCATCGTCGTAGTAGCAGCCAGCTCTAGGGTTCCTGCACAGAGCAAGCTCGTTCGGGAGGGTCTGCTCCACGAGCCGAGGGGCTGATACATCAACTGACACATAGTCTAAAGTTGACGTATCCAAAAGTTCCGTATCATCAACAGGAACTCAACGTCACAGATGGCGCGTCAATCGGACGCCTGGTCTGAGAGTTATTGGCGTTTTCTCCCAGGGGTCCGGTTGGTTTTAAGACAAAACAAACCCAAACATACTCCAAATACATCCAAACCTCGAGCGAAGTAAGCCAAAAGGCCCGTCTCACTTAGAAAAATCCATCAAAGTCGACGACACATCAATCGGACGTCCGGAGCTCAAGTTATAAGCGTTTCCGCTCCGAGGTCCCAGTTGATTTCGTGTACGAACCAACCCGGCCGAACCAAAAGTTCTCCAAAACCCTGAGTGTGATATACCGAAACGACCGTCTCAATCCAAGGATTGTATATCAACTGACGGTACATAGATCGGAGGCCCGTAGCTCAAGTTATGGTCAACAGACCGAAAGAGGTTCGATAATAGGGGGTTCAGGCCCGGTCCGACCCGGCCCGATACCCCCAGGGTCAGCCCGAACTGGCTCGACCCAAACCGGGTCCGGGTCCGGCCCACTTGGGCGCGACCCAGCCTGGGCGCGGCCCGACCCGACCTGGGCGGCCCGGCCCGGCTCGGCGGCTCGGCCCGGCGCGCTGGCGCTGGCTGGGTGGCCAGGCGGCCGGCTCGGCCGTTACGGCCAAGCGAAGAGGGCGGGGGGCGTGCTGCCCCCGCGTTGAGAACCCGCGACCCGCATGTGGGGGGCCGCACTTGCTGGCCAACCGGGGGTTACGAACCCCCAGTTTTCCCCTGACCGGCCGGCTGCTGCCACCATGGGACCGGCAAGGGCCGGTCCCCCTGCTCTGACGCCGGCGGCCCAGAACTGGCCGCCGTTTACCCTGCTCTGCCGTGCCCCTCCTCTGCGGCCCCGCTCCGGCAGCGGTGCTTTTGTGGTTTTTCGGCGCGACGTGACGACACCGCGTCTTTGGTTCGTCTTCAACGGAGCAACACAACGACGCTGTGCTTCTCCCCCTTTCCTTAATAATTCTCATGCGGTGCTTTGTCACCGCGTTGCCTTGCTCGTGCCACAACAATATCAAACCACAAAAAAGGGATAGGAGGGTCGTCCGTGTTCGTGCGGTCCGAACCCCTCTCGTTATTGCGGTAACAGGCGGCTCCAATGAAAAGGAGAAAGCGATGGAAGAATTCATGAACAACAATTAAAATAAATCCCTACCTCGTCGAATTCGATGAGCGAGGATTCGTCACGGAAAAGTGTCGCGAAAGAAGGAACGTTGCAGAAGAAGCGTCGCGTCGTTGATCTCCAAGGATCCAGCGTTCTTCACGTTCTTCGCGTTCTTCACGTTCTCCGTCGAAGAAGAAGTCTTTTCTCCAAATCCTCCCCATGCAACAAGTTCCAACACAAATAAAATAAGAGTTCTCTTATTTTATTAACGCACAAGCCAACGTTTGAATTTAAAAAGAAATGAAACGAACAATAAAATGATGAGTTTAAAACCGCCCAATTAATGAGGCATTTCTTAACCAGAATAAACACAAGGGTTGACTTAATTAAAAAGGGGGGTGCGGGTGCGTTACTTAATTAAAGGAGGGGGGTTGAAAAAGGTGAAAGAAACGATGGGGCTCATGTGGGCCCCACCTCACAAATATCCTACCAAGTGGGTAGGATATTGTGGGTCCCACATCACCCACTTAACTTAAGTTAAGAAAAATAAAATAAAAATCGGTCGTACCACTTTTATTTTATTTCTTAACCTAACCCCAAAAATTAAAAACCACACCCGAGCAAACGCAACTCCGGAAAAGATGTTTCTAAGCAAATACCGACGCTGCGATTCCATCGGTGCCCTCAGAATTTGATTCCGAGCACCAGTTCAAAAGTTTGAAAAACCCGCTCATTCGTTTACTGAACGTACCTGAGCTAAACTTCAGAAAATGATTCCCGGCACACCGACCCTCAGAATCAGGTGCCGTTAGAAACTGCGCTCTTGTAAAATCCCAAAGAAAATTAAGAAAAAAATTTCCCTTGAATTTTATGGGTCTTTACAATAATTCAATATAAAAATGACAATTTTTTTAAAAAAATTTAATATAACACCAAATAAATGTTTTAAAATGATTAGAGTCCTAACCAAAGTTTTTCTCAAGACTAAATTTCATTTTGGATCTAAAACACTTGAAAACAGTCCTTGATTTTGTAAAATTATGCTTCATTTTGAAACACCTATTGAAATACCATCATAATTATCAAACCAATTCAATGAAAATAACATAAATAACTCATATAATACATCATAATACATCCTAAATCAGTAAAAATATATAATAAATCAACTCAAAACCCTCTAGGAACCAAAATCTCAAAAAAATGGAAAATTTACCACAATGCACGATTTAGAAGCTACGGTGATGGCTTGGGTAGTGGCTTTTAGGGATCGGTCGAGAGAGACTAAAATGGGGAAAGGGAGTGGTGGAAAGCTAATAAAAGGGGTAAAGGTAGTATTTGTGATAGATAGTAAGGGGGATTAGGGAACAATGAATAGGGGGAAAGGAGCACTACGACGAGGGTGTGACTAGGGCTTGGGGGAGAGGGGGTGGTTGGGGGAGGGGGGTGTGACTATGAGTAGTGAGGGGGAAAGTGGGGAGTGACAAGCTGCTTGGGGGAGATGAAGGGAGAATGGGAGTTCAGTGGATTGGGGGTGGTGAACAACAAGGGCTCATGGGAGAAGGGTGAAGCATCGACAGTGACAAGCGGCCTGCGGCGAGGGTCTAGGGAGGGGGGGCTCAGGTAGAAGGGCGAGGGGGATCAAAATTAGATTTTTTAAAACATTTAGTATATTATTAAATAAAACCAACACTAAATGTTAAAGTAAAAATAATATAGTGGTGATTACATGAAACTAATACTATATTATAAATTTTTTAATGCGGTTTATTTAGTAGTGGTTATTAAAACTGCCTCTAATAAACCACTTCTAAGACCTATTTTTTGTAGTGTGAAAGTATTTTTCATGCATTCAATGCATGAATAATATATATATATATATGATTTATATTTTATTTATTTCTCCTGAATGTTCTATTCATCACTTATAATCCATTATGAATGGATTAAAGGATTTTTATTAAATTCATTTGAAATTTTTTAATGAATTACACACAATAGAAAAAAATGAATACAATATATTATAAATAGGGGGAGCCTTAGTATTCACTTATATAAGAGGTTGAGATCCTATCTTGTTAGGGGCATGTGAATGAGGTGTTGTGTATGAGCCTTTGATAACTTCTCTTCTGCCTGAAACTCTATTTATCTCATTTGAGAAGGCGCTAGAACCCCTTAGGATATTATGTATCCTCACAATACGATCATGGATATAATGGATGATGTATCGCCTTAGAGGTAGGGTGTTTTCATTCATTGTATTTTTTTGATCTTCTTCAAGAATTCTTAGTCAAAGTAAATAAGAATATGGCTACTTCTATTTTTGATTTCCAGGTACTCTATTTTATAGTTTTATTTTACACATAGACTCTTAAAGATAGATCTACCCATGTTTTGGGATGTATTCCGCTGCAATTGATCATTATATGTTTATATGAAAACCATTAGTGGTATTAGTGGATGGTTCTTCAATAATTAAATGTGTTTTAATCATTGGGTTTTTAAATAAAAATGATGTACAATGTTTTCATAAAAATACATGCAGGTTTCACATCCTTATGTGAGCTGTGTAAAGGTAAGTGTGATTTACCCTTATATAGATAAGATGCATAAAGCTTATCCCCTTACACATGATACTGCATAAATATAGATATGACTTTACCCTTATGTGATTCCCTTACATAGGTCTACATAAGGGTAACCTCTTTTCTACCTTTAAGAAAATGAGTTTTATAAAGGTATAACCCTTAAATAAGAGTGCTATGTTAAGGTGGTACCCTTACGCAAAGGGGTTTACATAAGGGTTATTGTAACTTTATCTACAATTTCATAATGGTAGTACTCATTCAAAACAGTGATGTGTAAAGGGTGTAACCTTACATAGAGGGGTTTACATAAGAGTCATTGACACATTACTCTTTTGCATAAAGTTATTAGAGTCATTGTGTAAAGGTCCCTGATTTTTACCTTTACGCAATGTATGAAATGTTTAAAGATGCTGATCAGACTTAAGAAAAAGTTTATCTTGGTAATCAGAAGGACCTTCTACGGAGCTCGACCCCTGGCGGCGATGCCCTAGCGGAGATGTCATCGGCTCCGACTCCCTCCCCCCCCCGACGGGGGGAGGGGGCAAGGTCTTCCTCCCCCCTTGGCGGATCGGTCCTTTTCCCATTTCACGAACCCAACTTTCCTTTCCCCCTTTCCTTCTATTCCGCTTTTCCCTAATGTCCCTGACCTTCACAACAGCTCTCCCCAGCTCCCGCTCTCTACTAAAGAGTTCAATGAGGGCTCAGATATTCACCTATTGACACTTTTGGCCTGATTCAGAGGTCACTGTCCCTCTGTTTATTCTTTCAATCGGTTCATATTTGCTTCATGGGATCTTTAGGAGCACGCGGTGGTGGGAATCTTCGATCGGTGTCACCTGATGGTTCGTTTCTCCTCGGAGGATGATCTGATTTCTGCCTGGTCTAGAGCCCCTCGTGCAATCAACAGATGCAATTATTTTCTTCTTCACTGGTATACCAATCTCATCATGAATCATGATGCGCCCTCATCCACAGTTTGGGTAAGCTTCCCATATTTACCTCTTCTTTTCCAGAACCCTGCAATTATCAGGATGTTAGGCAATATGGTAGGTAGATATCTATGCTCTGATAGTAGGACGTCAAAGGTATGCCATCCAATTTCTCCTCAAGTATGTGTTGAGGCTGATATTTCAAATTCCCCCATAGAGTGGCTATGGATTTTGGTTGGAGAGGAGTTTCGTTGGAAACAAAGGGTTGTCTTCGAATCGTGGCCTAGTTTCTGCCTAGGATGTCACAGAATTGGGAACTTGGTCTCTGACTGTCGCCACAGGAGTAGCGTTCGGCAAGAGGTGATTGGTGCAACTGAGGGGAATGTGGTGTTAGATGAATCTATTAAAAACCAGAAGGTGTGGGTTTTTGAAGGTGGGGATGAGAAAGAAGAGGAGCGCGAGGTTGTTTCGGAGATGGTGGAGTACTCGAGTGGAGCTAGGGCGATCAAACTAGACTTGGTCTTACCTCTAGGTCCAAGTGTGGTGGGAGTCTTCACAAGGCTGCGAGGTGACTTGGATACTCCCCCACACAACAGGGCTAGTGTAGGGGGAACTCAGGCCAGTGAAGTGGTTGAAGGTACTCGAGACACTCTCATTGATCTCGCTAAGGTTCCGAGGGAGGCTGTTGGAGCTGCTGATGCAAATGGATCAGTTTTTGGGGCTGAGGTAGGTCAAAATACCAGCTCTTATACAATGGTGGTGAGGGATGGCAGTATCATAGTCTCTGAGAGGATTTCTAATGGCTAGAATAAGTCAAAGACATGTCATGGGTGGGAGCAGATTTCACTTGGGGATCATAGGCCACTGGAAACCATGAAGGACTTCAAATCGAGGGGACATCTATCTTGTATCGCCCTCAACAACCATTTTGGGGGCTTGGGAAATGAGGGAGAGTTCTAGGGATTTTCTAAGGGTTCATATGAGACTGAATTTGAGGGTGATGAATTTTTTTTTGATGATAATGGCTTGGGAGGGGTGGGAAATGGCGTGAACAACCAAAGACGGAAGAATAAGAACAAATAGAATAGGGACCCAGGGTGCTGCATTGTTTCTAGGAAGCCGAAACCGAAGGGGCACAGATACTACTCTTATCTACCTAGACTGATGGAGACCCGGTCAGGGAAAAAAGATGGGAAACCCAAGGAGCTCGAGTACCAATCAATGGAGAGAGTGGATGGACAGAAATTCTTGGTCTCTGAGTCACATGATAAGGAATCCCCACAGGAAGGAGAACAACAGGAGGAGAGGCACTTGCATACAGAGGAGGTGATACCAGTGGTGGAGGATGCTGCTTCCCTAGGTCTACAGTGTGAGACAGGAACCAAGCCAATTGATAAGATAGGTGCAGAGTAAGTGGAGGTGCAAGTGAGTGAATCAGCCTCACCTGCCAAGGTGGGAGTGAAGGGGATGTTTGGGGAGCTGGAAGAGGAGACTGTGATCATGGAATATCCATGGGAGTTTCTATTACATTTAGAGGAGGGGATGTCATAGAAGGTGGTATCCATCCGTGCTTCTGCTGAGGCTACAGAACGAATGAAAGCAATATTGATTCAAGTTGACACGAACAAGGAACAAAGTGAGTGGATCAACAAACAACACCTAATCCTAGTCATAGGTTTTAATAACAAGAAAATAGATGAGGAGGAGTTCTTGCAAGCGTGGGGTAAGCTGGACTCTTATTTCGAAGGCAGTATCAGAGATGACCCTAGAAAAGAGGCAACATCTCTCTCCTAGAAATTGTTTAAGGACATTAAGTCTAATGGGTTTAAGATGGTCTTTAATAATTTTGTAATGTGCTATAGTGTTTGAAAGCCAGGTTGTACTTGTTGGTTTCACACTATCTCCATAAAAGTGTTCTTATTTATAATAAAAATATATATTTGGTGTGAAATGTTTAAAGTACCCACACACAAAGGAATTGTGTAACGGTAATACCTTTATGAAAGGGATCTATGTAAAGGTAACATTCCTTTATGAAAGATTCTGAAATCATCAGTTACCATTATGAAAAGCTTCTACATAAGGGTAAAATGGGGGATACCCTTACATAAAATAGGCGTTCCATATAAGGGTAAGCCAAAACTATATTTAAATATGATTCTTAAATATTAAATGTTTTTTATAGTTTATAAAATGTTTATAAATCATAATAAAAGGTATTTTAGGATATTTTAATTTATAAGGATTTTATAAATAAATTAGTTAATTATAAATTGTTTATAATTAATTAAATAAAAGTTTATGGAAAATTATTCCCAAATATTAAAGGTCAATATTTTAGGATCCCTTTTGACCAATTAAATGGCATGGATTATGGTATATAAATAAAAGGCTTATTTAGAAATAATAATAGGTGATTTATAAAGTGTTTATAAATTACAAAATATATTATATATAGATTGTATAAAATGTTTATATAATAGACATTTAATTATAAAATGTTTATAATTCATAAAATATCATATAAATGAAATTTAATATAAAATATGAAGGTGTTGATATTGAAATGAACATAAAATGTTTATTTTCTTACTAAATATAAATTATTTATAATTAGTATTTATTTTTGAATGGTTCATTAATGAATCATGTTTTGGAAAATAATTAAAATGTTTATATTTTATTAAATTTCCTTGATATTCATGTTTAGTAAATTTTTAATGAAATATGAATAATGAGTATGTTCATTTATATGATAAATTTCTTTTTGGATAGAGCCTTACATATCATTCTAGGTTTTATATCATAAAATTTAGTTTTCATCTATATTGTCCTTGATTTGTATTTTAGTTATGAGTTTGAGAATATTTTTTAGTCATAGTTTTTGAATATTGGGTGTTTTAATTTTCATGAATTAAATTCTCACTTGAGTAAAGACTCCTCGAGTAGAGGGACTTAGGGCCAGATCACCTAGTTTTTTGGAGGCTTAATTTGGCAAGGAAAGTTAATGGGGTTGGCTCTATGTCGCTTCAGGAATACTCATGTGGAGTTTTTCAGTCTCATATAACTTTATGCCTTTACATGAAACATTCATGTACCTTATGTATATGATTTATTTAGATATGTATGAATAAAACTGACTTTGATTTTTGGGTGATTAACACAAACTTTTGGGTTGTGTAAAGAGTTACACTTTAATGTTGCGTGAACACATTAATTGGTGGTTGGAATAGATATTCCAAAACTAAATTGTTAGAAGCATACATACATAAAAGGGAGTAAAACATGAGAAGATAATGATTAGATTAGTTTTAATAATTGTGAATTTAATGTGAATAAAATTTATATTAAATTGGTGAGATTTGAAAAAGAAAATCCCTTAAATACTAAGTGTAAGATTCATTCCAAAGAAACACTTATCAAGACCTCAATCATCTAAATCTGTTGATCATGCCAAAGTTGGGTTCCCCTGGATTATCTTGTGTAAGGAAAGAAAGTTATGAGTAACTTTGTATTATCCTGTTGGGTTGGTTATGCCAAAGCTGGGTGCCCCTTGATAATTCTTTATTGTATTATTCTTGGCATTTAATTTGGGATACTAGAGTTGGGAGACCCTAATATGATTAGGTTACTAGAGTAATATAGTTGATTATATCTATATGATGTATTTGGATAAAGGAGTTTACACTCAATTATCCAAGAGTTACTTTTTTAGTTATTGTGATGATTCCCTACCTAAATAACTAAGAATTGAGAGAAATGCTAAAGAGGACTCATTGCCTAGTGAAATATGGATCCCTACTCACTAAATTTATATGATGTTTTAGGTCATCAATTTTAGTGAGACAACTTTAATTAAAATTCCTTGATGAAAAGATATAAGACATGATATTAATCTAATAAAAAGTTATGCTGTATATAAATTCATCACCATCATCAAACTAAACTTAATATTAATCCTTGAAATGAGAATCTTAATGTAAGCAACCCATAATACTGATACCTTAAGAAACATTCTTGAGAAAAAAAATTCTATGTGTTAGAATAGTTCCTTCTTGAGAAACCAAGTATTTAAGTCATTCAACAAGAAAATGAAAATTCTTACAAATTCATGTAATTATTCATTTAAGATTTCAAATTAATTTAATGAAAAATGAACTAAATAATTTTAGAATCTGCTTATATAAGCAATATGATTGGGTATGTCAATGATATTTAATATGATTAAATATGTTTGTAGAGATTTAATAATTACTGAAATGCTTATTTTGGTTAAGTAATTAATTCTATTATCATCTATAGAAATGTTTTGGAAAGTTAGATGAATTCAAGAAATGTTTACCTGATATTCTCAAAATGCTGAGAATTGATTAACTAGGTATACAATGTCTAAGTTTTGGTATAGTACAGATAGTACAATGAGGTAAAAGTTTAAAATAGTAAGAGATAAAGTTATAAAGTCTAATAATATTTCTTCAAGAATCTATTTAAGGTTTTTCAAAACTTTTGGGTATTATCATAAATGAGTAATGATTCCATATGATGGGATCATCTAGAACACCTAAAGAAGCTTTTGAAAATTCATGGAATGTAAATGTCAAGTATTAAAATCGATAGTAGTTGGGGTTTGGCTTAGTAGTAAGCACCTTGTAATCCTACATGAAAAATGGGGGTTCAAAACCCATGGGGCACAGGTACTGTAGCAGTATTGTAGCGGTACTATAGCAGCGGTGGTACTGTTGATCGGCGGGTACTGTAGCGGCGGCAGGATACTATAGCGGTGGAAGGGCACTGTAGCGGCGGAGGGAACTGTAGCAGCCAGGTTACTATTCACAGAATGAGCCTTAGGCCAAAAAATTTGGCCTACGGGCTATGTAATGGACTACATGCCCACTAGGCCTTCAGGATATGTAATGGGTCTCCCTCTACCCAGTTAAAAGAAGTCTTTACTTTGCTTTAATAATAAAATGAGGCTTTGGCCCCAAACTTTAAAAAAAAGTATTAAAATCGATTCTTTTATTTTTATGGGTATGTGATACTGAGTGTATGTTTTAAAATTTTTGAAATATACAGAAGTTAAAAATCATAGGAATAATTGAAAAGAGATTAGAGTTTTCATTCAAGTGATGAAGTAAACTGTTTCTACATCATAAAATTGAATGTAAAGGTGTTTATCAATATTGGATGATTCTAAGTAAAGTAAGTGTATCTTCATCTCACTTCTATTATATGATAAGAGGTGTTAACAAATATTTTTTATGAAAAAATGAGACAATTAATTGTATATGTTGGGATTATGAATTAATGGGTTTTATAACTTGTTTTGAGAAAAAGATATGGGAAATTGTTTTATCTAGGATAAAGTGTTTATCCAACTATTTATTAAAATATGATATAATTTTATTTCCCCCCATAGTGGTGTATTTTAATGAATAAAATAATATTTTTTAATAAATTACACTAAACACATAAAATGCCATATGAGATATGAAGATAATAGTTTTTTTGTCAGATATTCCTAATAAATGGAAATAAGTGCTATTTTCTAAAATTGAACATAGTTTGCATTGAGTATTGTAAATTTATTACAAAGAGAATATGATATATAAGAGGCTTGTGTGAGTATATTTAGAATTATATAATTTCAAAGTTAACCAATAAATGATTATTCCAATCTGAGTTTGAGTGATTTTACGAGTATAAGATTTTAGTGATTATTTACTTAATATCCTAAAGAAGTTTAGGTTATGTGACGGTAAAGAAAAATATGAAGAGTTAAATTGGTTATCATAACTAAGTGGATATAACTTTTTCTTAAATATTTTAGGATATACTAGTAAAGTGATAATGTAAATAGTTACATTATTTACAAAATATTTCAATGATTTTTTTATGTAAAGGGTTCCAAGGATGATGATGATGTACTTAGAAAGAGTTCTATGTAGACAACAAAATAAAACATTATAACATTTGTGTTATGAAGTCAAGGATCTTGAATATAAGTTCAAAGAGTTAAACACAAGGAATATGATTCCAAAGTATCCCCATTATAGTTTTTATAATTCCTAAGACCTACGATTTATGTAATATCTTAGCCTACGGACCTTGTAAGGGTTCCCCCTCATCCCTTGAAAGGGGGTTATCAAAAATCAATAAAAAATAAGTCCTTTGATCCATTCGGGTTACAGAGATATGTGAACAAAATTACATATGGATGTAATGTTCAAAAACCATTTCCACAACAACAACAATAAAGTTATGTAGAATCACTTAAGAGAATAGTTGTAATGGTTATAAATTTATCATGTATTTATAACAAAGTAAATATCTATATATCATTCATTCATGTGTGATGTAACATTACATTACATGAATAGTCAAATGATAAATATCTCCTCAAAGTACAAAATTTGAGTTATCCCTAACCGATGATCATCATGAAGTATAATGGGTTGTGATGATATGTAAATATTATCTTGAATATACTCTTATATCCATTAAAAAGGGTTGTATATGAGATATTAAGAATAGATTCTTGAGGTAATAAGTAGAGACTTATTATTTGGACTAATACAAGAAATTATATCTCATGGAATTCAAATGGTCATAGATATACTTAGGACTATATGATTATTATCAGCCCTTCTTACTTGAGGTTGGTGAGATACCTACCATGAGAACCTCCATACTTTTATACCCTACTTATGCAAGTCAACATATGAACTTAGATAATAAGGGGTGTTTTGGTATGTTTTTGATCATGTCATCGGTTGGAGTGAAACGAAAATGGGATTTTTACACTTGTATGAAAAGAAAAGACATATTGAACTTGATTGAATTAGACTGAGGAAATTCATAGTGATGGTTAGTTATTTCACATATGATTTATTCAACTACTTGGATAAGTGACATGTGATGTACTTATGAGACAGATTAATGAAATGTGATGTATTCATCGACATGGTCAATATTTTTTAGAGAATCATGAAAAGATGATATGAATATAATAGATTGACATGTTCCATTTCTAGTGGTCACTCAGTGTCATTAAGAAAAGGATTATATAAGTATACATATGATTCATATGATGCATCATATGGTGGACATGTTCATATAGCTATATGAGTATCTTTAATAAAGATCACACCAGACCCCTTAATAGAATGAGTTTCACTTATGCTTTAACAGAGGCCACTATTTTCTTACCTTTATGAAATTGGTATTTCATAGTTGTTATCAATATTGTTAAGGCCATCATGGGAACATAGTTAGTCCCTTGGATAAGGATAATTTTTTTTCATAAAATGTTTTAAAAAAAAAGATAGTTTGATGAAAAACAATATATAAAAGAATTTGGATGGATTCATAAAGTGTTGTGAATTTTTTCATAAATTCCTTATGATATTTTTAATAAAAGTGGGAGATTAATGAATATTAACTAAAATGTAATTAAGATACAGTTAAAAAATCATATGATTCATGATATATATATATATATAATATGATATTACATATATATTTCACATTTTTATATATGCCTATGATGCATGTATTTTTCATGCATATGCTGCATAACTATAATATATATATATATATATATTATTTCTCCCAATTGGTTTATTCATCGGTTACAATCTATTATCAATGTATTAAAGGCATTTCATTAAATTCATTGAAGATGTTCAATGAAATACACCCAATAGAAAGAAATAAAAATAATTCATTATGAATATGAGGATCCTCATGCGTCATCTATATAAGAGGTTGAGATCCTCTTTTGTTAGGGGCGTGTGCATGATGTGATATTTATGAGACTTTTATAAACTATCTTCCTTCTAAGACTTCATTTATCTCATTTGAGAAGGCTATTTCACCCCTATAGATATCATGTATCCTCATGATATGATCATGGATTCATTGGCCAGTATATCACCTTAAAGGAAGGGTGATTTTGTTTTCTGATCTTTGTGATATTCTTAAATCATTCTCATTCGAAGAGAAAAATAATATGGATACTAAAATTTGTGATTTCTAGGTACTCTTTTTTAAAGTTTTATTTTACACGTTGATTCTTGAAGATATATCTTCCTGTGTTTTAGGTTGACTTCCACTACAAATGATATTTAGTTGTTCATATTAAACCCATTAGTTATTAATTTTAACCTCGATTAAATCGTCTCATCCAATTCAATCCACCCCTCATCGATTATATCATATTTTATTCAAAAATAAACTTATATTTTTTATTATTAAAAATATATAAATAAATAAAATATTATCCTAATGATTAAATTTCATTTATTTTGAGAAGGTTTAATTTAAGGACACTTCAATATAGTGTGTCATGTCTCAATAAGGGCTTCACTATCCTCCTCCAATGGCCCGAAGGCCTTCATTTTTTATTGATTTTTGATAATCCACCTTTCAAGGGGTGAGGTGGAACCCTTACAAGGCCCATAGGCATAAGTATTACATGGCCTAAAGGCCTTAGAGGAATTCATTTGCCCGTAGGCTTCAAAAATTACATACAACCCAGACTAACTAATTGGAACTACTCCTCCCCAGCATCTTCATCGTGAAATCAACTCTCCACCTTCGCATGGCTGTTCGTCTAGGCATTCCCATGCATGCACAGACTTGTCCTGATGGAAGGTGCCATATCCTATCAATATTGCAATCCCTTTAGCTTCTGTTGTGGTGAAAGCTCCTTGCTCATCCTCCTTGTAGAGCTTGTTCCTCATAGGTCGTCTGGTTTGCATCAGCACTTAAGGTGGCCTGAAGGCCTTGAGGTGGACCAAAGGCCTTACAGACCTGAAGGTCTGGGTGGCCTGAAGGCCTTAAAGGACTCGGGGACCAAATCGGTGGCCCGAAGGCCCAAACGGGGGCATATTCTCGGCTGCTATAGTGCCAAACAGTATCTACTACAGTTCCCGCTATATTACCTGCTACAGTACTACATATTTCTCGCTATAGTACCTACTACAGTACTGCTACAGTTCCCACTGAAATAATGTCTCCGCCTGGATTTGATCCCGGGTCTCCCGGATGCATTTGCAGAGTCTGTACCAACTGGGCTAAGGCTCATATGCAATAAGGGATTCACTATAGAAAAATAATATTTATATATTATAACTGAATCATATACAATAATGATGTTTGATGTAATGAATTAGGAATGATGGATACATTTAAATGGAATCCAAGGAAAACATTTATGGGAGAAACCAAAATGATAAATTTGAAAAGGAACCCCAAAATTATAATATATTAAATAACTATCCAGGCCTTCACTCCACTAGGCCTATATCCTCCCAACTCGTTCTGTTCACAACTGATCAAACCACTATATTCAAATGTGTAAGGCCTTCAGGATATCCTTAAAAATTATACTTCAAACACCATGAAATGTGTAAATACTTTGGGACCCTTTATTTTTTTTTGAATTATATGTACTTATAAATAACCTTTTTCCCAAGTGGAGTCTATTGATTGTTGAGATATATGATATTTTTTATCTCTTATGTTTGAAAGGACCCATGATTGGAGAAAAATTATCATTGAATCATATTTTCAACCATTAATCTCTTTGATGTAATATATATGACTAGTCCTCAACTCAGTTGGACATTTATTGGATGAAGTTTGGGATGTTATTTCATCTTTTGAATGGAGTCAGATTTCTTTTATTGATAGAGTTGGGAATCAAGTTTCTTATTCTTTGGCACATTTTAATCTTCATCTGATGAACACATTTGGAGGGGTTTTGTTCCATTTTCTTTTAATTCCTTTGTACTCAAGGATATTAAATGTTAATTTATTTGGATTTATATCTATTTTTTAAAAAAAATGTTGTAACTCTTTAGAATTTTCACTCATATCATGATGCATTTTTACTTTTCAATGAACTTAATACTATTTTTTTGAGTAATATGATGATCACGATGGTTGTGTGTATGTGGAACTATAATTGATTTATATTTTTCATATGAATAATTTATATTGTGAATGATTATATCATAACATGAATCTTCCATATAATCAATAATATGTAAAAATATTTATAATTTATATCTCATTTCATTTTAGAGTCAAGTAAAATAATGAAATATCATATGTTTGGGAGGGTAAAAAGTATTTTTTAAGTTTTATTTTCATTATAGAGATTCCAAAAATGTAATCAATAAACTATATATTTATAAGAACATTAAATATGTTTGCTATTTTATGTTAAATTAAATTCATGAGAGTGAATATATTTTATAGAAAACCATTTTTCTTTTCTTAAAAAACATTAAATATCCTTAAATATTTTAATTTTGTTTCATTTAAAATCTTTATGATTGATTATTCTATTGGTAATATAATCATATGAAAAAATAATAATCATTTTTCCTTGTTTTAAAATAATTTTCATGGAAAAATAATTGAATTTCATTTTATATCAACATCATTAGATAATTTATGAAAATTAGTATTATGAAATTTACATCAACAATGTTTTATAAAAATAGAATAATAATCAATAAAAAATAATAAAAATTTAAATTACTTTGGTTAAATGTTCATATGTAGATGAATTATCTATTACAATTAAATAAAAATACGCATAAACCAAAATTCATGAAATAGATCACTACCAAGAATAATCTTTAATTTTTTTTAAAATGATTAAAAATTATAATAATTAAATATTATATTAATGAATGTCATAATTTTTTTAATTGGGAATTTCATGAATTCCATAGTTAATTAAGAAACATGTATTATTGTTATTCACTCAACTATATTAAAGGGTGTAATAGTTTTATGATTGACATGAAATTGTTATACTCGAAATATTTGCCTCTGAGAGCCTATAAAAGAAGGGCCATGAGAATCATCAAACCATGGTAATAAGAAAGGAATAAATTATTCCTTACGATCTATTTAACCTTTAAAAAGGTATACTTCTCATGATTATAAATGAAAAATATGTTTCTCTAAATTGAAATGTCTATATTTTGTTTTTCTATTCTCATGCTTTCTCTATTTGTGATTCTATTATTTTTTTTATTTCAATTTTTGAGTTTTATTAGATGTTACCAACATGAAATTTGTTGAAATTTATTTGGAGTATCCAAATAATCAAATCTAATATTTTTTTTCTAATTTCAGTTTATATTCAATATAAACTACCAATCAAATATAAACGTATTCTAAGTTCGCACTTCTTTGTGTATCAATACATGTTTAGTGGGAATTGTTCTATTAATTAAGATGTTACTCTCTCTTATATTCTATGTATCATATTTAATACTGATATATTTATTCAATTCAATATTTATTTTATATTTTATAATTTATGGGATTGAATTATATTCCCTCATGAACCCATATCCCAAAGTAAAAAAGAAAGAGGCAGAGAAAGAAAAAAAAATCAATCATTTTCCACTTATGATATTTTTATTATTCCTATTTGTTTATTTACTTGTAATTTATATTTTATGAAAAAATTATTATCTTCTGTATTTGTTGTTAAATTTATTGGTAATAATATAATAAGAATGATAATTTTTTTTGATAGATAATATAACACTCCATCTATATTCCATTGATTTAATAATATAAATACCAATTATCTAAATGCCAATTTTCAAAATGTGTTGGAAATCTATATAATAATTTTTTGAAATTTCTAGAGATAATTATCTACCATGGATACTCAATATAATATTTCATTTAAATTCCTTGAGTCTTAGGCATACTATTAAGGAAAAAATTTTGGTTACCCTAGATTGATGTTTCAAATTCCTTTATTATATGAGGAATCATTTTCATAATAGCCAAAAGATGAATTTTTTTGTTTTTATTTTAAAACCTTTTGAATTATGATGAAACCTAAAAGTTTTTGTAAAAGTGGGTTCCCTAGAACCAACATTAATAATAATTTTTGATTAGAATATCATGTGTACAAAGATTTATGTATAATGTATTCTTACCATAATAATGTTATTACTTCCACATAAACTATTTATATATTAATTGATAGGTCCACTTAGGGATATGATCAATAATTAGAGTGGGGGGGGGGGGGTGAATCAGTGTTGGGTAATTTTTATTCCAATTTTATCTTTTTATCCCTTTACCTATTATCCATGTTATGATCTTAATTCCAAGGTTCTCTTACTTTCCTTTATTCATTAGCACATACACAAAGTTGATAGAAGATTTATAAGGTTTAAATTTCAATAAGAAAGGATAGTCATTGGTGTAACCATAAAATAATCCACAATCACACATGATACTATAATTAGATAATCTTTACAGTGGGTTATCCAAAAAATAGTACCAAACCTAAAATGTGATACCCTACACTCAGGAGGGGGGGGGGAGGGGGTAATCCTGAGCACATTGATAGATATTTAAGCTATATATATAGAAAATCTTAAATTTATTCAATTTATTTACAACAATATTAAATCAATTCACCAGTTGATACTTTTATTTAATTCTACAATGCTACTCTGTTATTCTATTCCTTTTTCTTATGCTACTTGCATAAAAACTTGCAAGAAACCTCTCTTCTTATTCCCTGGTATACATAGAAATGAACACAAAATTTTTCCTACTCTTATTCTTCTATTTAACTTATTTCAACTCACTTCTTTCTCTATAAAAATTTCACTATATATATCCTTCTTCCTCTATTTAACTTAACTACCAACTTGTCCAATTATCTACCTCCTCCTTCTAGTTCAACCAAAAATGCACAACACTTTCTTCTCTTCTCTCCTATCCCCTATTTCTTATTTAGTAAAAATAAACTATAATAGATCTATTTTTTTTGATTATTTGGCTCTTTAGGATGTGTATGAATAAATGAATTCATGTATATCTACTCTTCTTCAATACCTATAAGAATTTTCTCTTCAGTTTTTATCAGATATATCTCTATATCACATTTGTAACAACCTTAAATATATATATATATATATGATAATAATAATAATTAAAACTCCAATTACCTCTTCATATGTTCTTATTTTCCATATTATCATCCATGATTTCTTCATCATAAATACATATAACCAAAAACAAGATATATTTTTTCTTTTAATTCGATCATAGTGAGACCCAAATTAACTCCTCTTTAATAATAGATATTATTTTCAATTTAATATCCTAGAATTATTTATTTATCAATGCTACATGAATCAAGATTCAAGTCTCATGATATTTTCACTAAATATTTGAATTAATTATATCATCATATTTAAATCCATAACTCCTCATTTAAACACCCAAAGGAATATGGTAGTCTTCCTTCTATTTCTTCATGTAGTTTGTAATAACCATAGCTCCTTCATTTTCTCTCATTTGTATGTATTCAACATTAATATTCATGTGGTATGAAGATAAATAACCATGATATTTTCTCCCCATGCATGTAAGTTTCATTTATATCGCATGCATTGTGATTTCTCCAGGATATTATATATGCACGACTTCTATAGATATTTAACCGCTCAGGATATACCTTAGATTCAATGGATTTATATTTTAATCATTTTTCTCCTTTGATTAACATTTATAAAAGTGTAATTGAATACATGTATCGACATTTCAATCTCACCCCGTTCATAGATCTGGTTTTATTACCATATATATTCACTACTCAAGAACATGTGGACATAGAGACTTGAGTTCCTAAAAATTTGCATGAAAAAACATATGAAAAGCATCGAACTTTTCATAATTACAGAGGATGAATCAGATTGATAATGGTAGATAAAGACTTAATAAATGATCATATAATATGAAAAGATTATCTGAGTCATGGTTTCTCCTCCATCTATGAGAAAGTCATAATAGATTTTCCCACCATCATAAGAACGCACCTCATGGAAGCACTCGACTCCTGACTGCATGACTTCTCATAGTCGCTCCTCATTGTAGAATGTCATTCATGGTCGCAAGCCTTCTCATGGTTGAGCCTTATGGTATCATGATTCTCATGATTGGAAGTTAATCCATATATTCACTCCTCATGGTGTCATTCCACTCATAGTATCATTCCTTCTCATGGGAGAGAAACTATAAAAAGTGAACACTTGAAGGGATAAAGGTAGAAGAAGATCATGTGGTGAGATTAGATGGCATAGATCGATTCAATTAGTCAGCACTAGTTATATAAATACCTTTTTAATGGGTGAAAAATGTAGTATGCTTCATGATTCCATATCACTTCTACATGGGGATTTCATCTTCTTAATAATAAATCCCATTCCCTTAGCTACTTGATGAGAGCAACTAGATCTGCTTTGGAACACTAACACAAACCTTCCCATAGTGCGCACTGACCCATGTTCATTGTGAATCTCTTACATGCCACCCATGTGTTCCTGTGCCTACCAATTTAGTCACTCTTACTCTTTACCTCCTCAGTCTAGTCATGTACACTGGCTCCCATGTGGCAAGATTTTCTCCCACATGTGCGGTTTATCTATCCCCTTGGATTTCTTAGGGCTGTCCAATATTTACTAAAATCTCATAAAAAGTGTTGGTAAAATTCTTTATATATTCCAATGCAATCTTCTATCTCTTCATGAAATATATATTCATGGAACACTTAAAGTTTTATTCTTCATCCATATATATTTTTAAGTTTATTAAATGACATGGATGAAACTACTCAAATCTTTAAACCACTTTTTTCAAAAATGTGTATTTCAATATTAGTTCTCTTAATATGATTAAACACAACTCTTAGGATAATATTCATATTAAATATTGAATTCTTTAACTAAATATAAAAAATACTTATATTCTTATTAATCATATTTATATCTCTTAACAATCATTCCTTTTAAAAAATAGAATTCACACAAAGTGGGATCAATAATCCCTCCCTTTGTAATTGTTAGAAATACCTCCTAAACAATATTTCAATATGTTTCATACCTTTTCTCTATCTATTATTATAAAAAATTTATTTTAATTTCTCTCCCATTATTGAAAATAAATAAAAAAGTACTTGGGAAACGTGGTATCAATTCATACTTAGAAAAGTGGCATGAACCATTCTATTCTAAGACTGCTTGATTCATGCTCGGCGTAGAAATCAAGAGGGTATGATCTAGAAAAAAATATTTTACCTTATAAAATAGAATGATACCAAATGAAATGTAAAATCATAATATTGTATTTAAGGGATATACAATTATATTCCTAGATGAGACAAATTTTATATACCAATTAAGATACAATTTTCTCATAAATATCAACTTGAAACTCAAGAAATCACATAAAAAACATGTTAAATCATTAAAATAAAAATAATAGGGTTAATATCCTTAGTATATATTCTTTATTTTACATTTATTATTTCACTGATTAATGAAATTTCTCTCTCTTTGAGTTTGTATTATTTTTTTAGTTATCAAGGATAAGAGATAAGGAAATCACATATCTTCAATGACATGATATTCAAGCATGTTCCATAATAATTAGATTTTTATGAGATAATAATTATAGAAGCTTGTTCAACATTCTCCACTTATTATCCTATAGAGACCCTAGACTTTTACACATATCATTACATTATTTTAAGAATAATAAAACATCATATTACAAGCCAAGGAGTTTGAAGACTAGTTACATAAAACTAAAAACATGGGACTAAATAAAACATTTATTTATTTAATATTCATAAAGATCTTCTAACTTCTATTTTGATCATACATATTCATAGGATAACCCAGGGATAACAAGAATAAAGGGATGAGCTAAAAATCCCAGAAAGGGAGTAAACATAGGAATAAAGCTTTAGCACATGGATTAGAAGGCATGACATAATGATATAAAAAGGCATGGAACATATGGAATTATAAAATATAATCATCGAGTCATAGTACTGTGGAAGAAACATAAAACATGAATATATCATAATTCAATGCTCATTGCACATAGAGGAGCACAAGTTGAGGTTAACCACCAAGACCATTGCACATGGTAGCATGAGTCCAGGCTAACCACCAAGATCATTGCACATAACATATCACGAGACTCAACTTTACCAAATGAATTGGAGAACTATCTAGGAACACCCATCTTAACATGTTCATGAGTATTTTTTCCATATAAATAATCATAAATAATCAGTCATACATAAATATAAGGGTACCCATGGAAAGAAATGGGTATCATAATCATGTCATAAAGGATAATAAATGGGAGTATCATAAAAGTGTCCATAAAAGAAAGGAATTAGAACATACATGGACAATAATAAGATAAAATAGGCATATATCATGTAAGTGATGTTAAATATAAGTGATAACATGTGAAAATAGTATTTAAGAAATTTTATCATTAAAATATTTAGTACCGTTTTAAGGAAAACACTAAAGAGCATTTAAAATATAAAATGGAATAATCTTTTATATAAAACCGTAATTGAACCAAAAATTTTTTCATAATAAAAATACCAATTTTATAAAAACAATGGTGTCTTAAATCATATGATAAATTTCACTTGAAATTGGGTAAGAATTCGGGAAGTTCCCTTAAACGGGTTTTCTTATTGGGAAGTATAGAGGAGGGAATCACATATAAACATGTATATACCCAAAATAGAATGATGAATGGACCTTGATATATGAGTTTTTAGCATTTAAATAACATTTATAATATGTACATAAAAATAATATATAACTTCATTTGGGTAAAAATAAAGATAGAGAAACCCGAAGGAATAATGGAGGTTCATGTAGAATCCCTTACCTTAAGTTCGAAGGTGTTCTTCACTTGATCTTATTGACTTGAATAATAAAATAAAATTAATTAATTAATATTCAAATAACCTATTATTCATGTAACTGATTTATTATAACCTTATTAAGTTCATTAATGACCTTTTATATGGGTTAAGAGGTTCAATTTCGTTGTTTGGGAGCGTTTGTTTCCTTGGTTTTCATGATTGGTTTACTTATATACATGTAAGGATAAACATGTAAGATGAGAATGGTTGTACATAATTTAAGTTGTATGTTATTAGTTAACATACATAATATTACATGGTTATAAAATTCATTTGGTTATTTGGAGTGAAGATGAATCATTATATAAAACTTTAAGGATAACCGTTTTGGTTAATTTGTGATTTTTAATCACAATGAATACATTTTTCTTTATAAATTAATATCATGT
Source organism: Viscum album (assembly GCA_963277665.1). Classification (NCBI taxonomy): domain Eukaryota; kingdom Viridiplantae; phylum Streptophyta; class Magnoliopsida; order Santalales; family Viscaceae; genus Viscum; species Viscum album. The sequence goes on from OY728144.1 coordinate 369,144,341, forward strand.
GAAAAAAGATTATAGAACCTTAAATTAGACATAATAAATATATTATAGTCTTTTTAAACCATAAAAATGGTTTCATAACTATAATGGAATACGGTAATAGAAATTGATAACCCGTCGTCCTTGAATGTGATAAATTAACACATTTTGGGTGGTGTTTTCATTTCTAGTATAAAAGGAGGGGAAAGGAGAGATGATGATGAAATATTACATTATCATAAATAAAATTATAGTACATGTAAGGTACTGGAGTTATCATAACATTTTGTTTAAAGGATGTGAGTAAAGAAAAATAAATAAAGGAATATGAAAGAAAATAAAAAAAAAAATGAAAAGATGAATCTACCGCTTGAATATATCTTCCATGAGAACCTCTTTAGGGGAGATGATTTGATCTTTTGAAGAGTTGAAGGGATAATGGAATTGGGATAGGGGATTAGGGAGAGATTTTAGTAGAATTTGAACTAGGAATAAGGCTTGAGAGGAGTGAAGAGAAGAGGTAAAGAGGGGTGGTATTTATAGTAGAGGAGAGGAGGGGTTTCCCATTATTTTAATCATTAGTTTAATATTTTTACTCAAGACTCAGAATAGTATTGATTATTGGGAAAAAAATAGTAAATAGAGTATGTGAGTTCAAACCAATGGCCATTTACACCATTCATGACTCAATCATGATGTAGAAATTTATTTATTTAAGATTTATCGTAAATTATTGTATTTTACTATTCACCAAAAATTCAAGTATTTCAAAAAAATCCCAAAAATTCACCCCAACCATTTTTAAACATGTAAAATTCAAAAATTATCTCAATTTTATAAAAATAAGTCTCAAAATATGGAAAAATTTAATTTTAAATAAAATCACAATTTACTTGAAAAATACCAATTTTAAAATTAAAACTGCTTTTCTAACAATTTAAAAAATTAATTAAGGTCTCATAAAATTTTCTTATGATCACAAGACATTAAAAGAATAATTTATGAATTGATTTAAGGAAAATAATTCTTTTAATTTATTAAATTAATCATAAAATTATAGTTAAATATACAAGACTTCTAAAAATACCAACACTTTATTAATAATTTTTTAAAAAATTATTTGCTTATACTATGATATAATTATATCATAATGCCACATATAAGATGAAAATTTTTTATTTATACTTTCATTGGTGAGGTTACAATTACATTGTCCGGTTTACTATTAATAAGGGCAACATTACTATTCTAAAGGCCAAGTTACTATTTCATCAATATGTGTTCCCTAACTTTTAAAGATACCTTTTATTTCACCCATTATTTATTTATAAGGTTTGTATGATGCTCTATATGTAATATTATATGATTATACAAAAAGACATAATTATAAGAAGTGACTTCCATTGATAAAACATTTGATCATTACATTCTCCCCACTTATGAAATTTCACCCTCAAAATTTAGTTTTACATTCTATGTCGTAAATAGGTGTGGGTACTTTTCCTTCATTTACTACTCCAATTCCCATGTTTACTCTTCATACTTATGATTTTTCCATAGTACTTTGACCAGGTGAGTAGTCTTGTTATTTAGAACTTTATCTCTACAATCCAAGATCTTCACTGGATGCTCCTCATATGAAAGATCATTCTCCAACTATACCACATCTGAAGAGAGTATATGTGAAGGATATGGTATGTACTTCTTTAAGAGAGACATATAGAAGACATCATGTACTTTAGACAAGGTATGTGTAAGTGCTAGTTGATATGCCACAACTCCAACACGATCAAGGATCTTGAAGGGGATGATATACCTGGGACTTAACTTTCCTTTCTTCCCAAACCTCATGACCTTCTTCCATGGAGATATGTAGAGTAACACCATATCTCCAAATTTAAAATGAAGGTCTCATCAATAATTGTTTGCACAACTCTTTTTTCTACTTTGGGACGCCTTGATGTGATGCTAAATGGTTTTCACCTTTTCCACCATCTCTTTGACCATTTTTGTTTCTAGCAGCTTATGCTCACCAACTTCATCCCAACACACTTGTGTTTTGCACCTTTTCCCATAAAGAGTTTCATATGGTGCCATTAGAATGATGGAGTGGAAACTATTATTGTAAGAGAATTTGACCAATGGGAGATTTTGGTCCCACTCTCTTTTGAAGTCCATAAAATATTCTCTCAACATATCTTACAATATTTTAATAGTTCACTCAGATTGGCCATCAGTTTGAGGATGATAAGCTGTAATGAAGTTCAATTCAGTTCTTAGAGAATTCTGGAGACTTTTCCAGAACTTCGAGGTGAATCTTAGATCTCTATCGGATACAATAGATAGTGGTACTCCATGAATCCTTTCCACATCATTGATATATATCCATGAAAGTTGATCCAATGAGAAGTCCTCTCAAATTGGGACAAAGTGAGCTGTCTTTGTAAGACAATCCACAATGATCAATACTTGTGTAGATTTTTTAACCTACACTATTCTTGAAAACCAATTTAGATAAATCATTACAAATGGTTATGGATGGTACCTATTTCTTAACTACTACCTGTAGAATATCATCAAATGTTTTCATGCTCTTCTTGTCACATAATATAGGTCTTTTGCGATAAGAATCCTCCTTCTAATTATCAATGAAAATAACTCCACCCTTATTTGACTGTGTAGAATCAATATGTGTCATTTCTAAATTGTCCATCTTTATTTTCAATTCAATAAATTTTATATTGAGAAAATTATTATGATATTTATTTAATTACACTATATCATAATAGTCCTTCCTCACTCATTTAGAGTATTCTTCATGCATTTTAACTTTCTCTTATAATAACGAGTCAAGTTCCTATATCCTCTTAGATTTCACTTCTATTTGAAAACCCTTGACATAAATACTATTTTTCATTTTTTATTATAATGCATGAGTGTTATTTTCAAAATATTTAGTGGCCTCATCCATCTCATTAATTTTATTGAGACACTTCTCTTCAAACATGGACCACCTATTTTTAAACTCCTGTTGTACTTCTTTAAAGGCTCCAAACTACTTAGAGAGCATTATACAGGTCAACACTATTTCATTCAAATCATTCTCCATACCGTCTACCTAACCTTCAAGTTGGCATAATTTACACAATCCCAAAGATAGTAAAAAATAATTATTTGGAAAAAATGAATCAAATAATTTAATGATTCAATAGATAAATATATTGACATATGGTCACACCATTTTGGTTATTCTTGTAGATATTTTTAACAAGAATCTTGAAACACCTTAAGATCACTTGAATCCATTTATGTCATCGGGGTAGTAATGATTTCTATATCCTTAGTGGTACATTGAACCACCTATTATTATCCTTATAAGCTAAATCTATATTCCTTACTTGGTTCACTTAAAACTTATTCTCTTTTGAAAATATGAATAACTTATTTATCCTCCTTTTATCCTTATTTTTCCTATTCGACATAGCCTTATAAGAAACTAAATTATGATATGAATAGAATATTATTCACTAAAACTCCACTTAATTATAAATAAGGAAAGAAAATTAAATTTTCTAAATAGGAAAACTCCCAATATAGAGAATATAAAAAAGGTTAACCTATGCTATGATACCAATTGACAAGACCACTTAGGTATATTCTCAACACTAAGAGGGGGGGGGGGGTGAATCATTATTGGGAACTTATTATTCCAATATAATATTTTTATCCCTTTGCATCTTAGTCCTGTTAGGATCTTGAGTATCTCGTTCAATTACCTTTCATTAGTTTGATAACATACAAAAAGTTGACATGAGATTTTCAAGGTTTACCTTTCAATAAGAAATGATAGCCCTTCATGTAAGTAGGAAATATTCCTTAATCACACATGACACTATAATTAGATACCTGTTACAGTGGTTTGAATAGGGAATAATCATGAACCTGAAGTTTGGTACCCTAAACTCATGGGTGGGGACATAAAACAACCATGAGTCCCAAGATTTTTGATAATTTTTTCCAACTACAACACCTTATTCAATATTTATACTGCCTATATAGATAGTTTTCAATTTCTTCAGTTACTTTGAAACTCCAAGAAATTATTCCACTAGTTGATACATTTGTTGAATACTGTAGTGATTTTTTTCGTCCCTTCCTTATTCTTCCATTACTTGCACAAAAATTGAAAGTAACCTCCCTTCTTCTTCCCTTGTATTTCTAAAAGTGCAAAAAACCTTCATACTATTTTTCTTATTCACTATAACTGATTTAAAGACCCTTATTTATCTATAATAAAGACATTGTACAAATACTTCTTCCTCTTGTGAACTTTACGACCAACTCAACCAATTATACTTCTCTAACATGAATGTTCTCTCCAATCTTGTATCAAATTTTTATCTCCTTAATATCTTTGACAAACTACAATATATATATGGAAATAATAGCTATAATATCAGTTACTTATTCACACATTATTCTATTATATATTATCCTCCATGATTTATTTATCATAACTTCATATAATCGTAATGAAGTTATATATATTTTTATTTTAATTCGGTGATACTGAGACTCAAATTAACTCCTCATTAATTTTGGATATTGTTTAAGTTTAATATACTAGATTTTTTTTCATCAATTATACATGAATCATGATTCAAGTATCATCATATTATTTACATAATTCTTGTCTTAATTTCATCATCATATTTAATTCCACAAATCCCCATTTAAATACATAAATGTCTCAGGTATTATTCCTTATATTTATTCACACATTTTTCAATAACGTCTCCTTCTTAATTTTATCATGTATTAATATATTCATCATTAATATTCATAAAGTATTAAGATAAATTCCAATGAAATTTTCTCCCCAATCAGGGAAGTTTCATGCATGCCACATGCAATGAAATTTATTTGGATTATCATATGTGAACCACTCCCATGGACAATGAACAACTCAATATGTACCTTGTATGTCATTGCCTTTAAATTTTAATCACAATTTCTACATTGATTAACATGAATGAAATTTTAACTATATACATGTATTTACATTTTGATAACACCCCATACATTGATCCGGTTTCATTACCATCTAGATTCATTGCTCAAGAATGGGTGGACATAGTGACTGAAGCTCCTGAAAATGCACAGGGTAGAATCTATAATAAGCATTGAACTTGGTATAATTCTAAGGGACAACATGAATTGATAATGGTTTATAAAGAATCAATAAATTTTCATCTCATATGGTCGTAATATATAGTTCATGATTTTTCCTCTTTCCATGTGAAGTTCATGGTAGCTCCTCCTACAGTCACACCTCACAGAAGTTATCAAATCATGTTCATAGGCATTCTCACGATCACACCTCATGGTAGCATGCCACTCAAGGTAACAGGACTTCTCATAGTCAAGACACATGGTAGCATATCATTCATGATCATAGGTTCCTCTGTATGGTGTCAGCTCATAGTAGGATGCAAATCATGATAATATACCTTCTCATGATTGAGAAACTGTGTAAAGAAAAACCTCACATGTTTGAAGGTGGAAGATGATCATGTAGTTAGATCATATGGTGACGATCAATTTAAAGAAGAGGAATTGGTCATATGCACACCTTTTTAAAGGAGAATAGTGTATCACACTTCATGAGTCCCACATCTCTTCTACATGTGGATTGCTACTTCATAATAAGAAATACCATTCCCTTATTTGTTCAATTTGAGTAATCGGGCTTGCTCCAGAACACTCTCACACACCTACCCATGGTGTGTTCCAACCTATGTGAACCATAAATATCCCATGTGCCACATGAGTGTGACCATTCTTTCCCATATAGGCACTCTGACCCTCTACCACCTTAGGTTGGCCTTGAAAATTGGATCCCATGAGATAATCTTTGCTCCCACATGCGTGGTTGATCCAGCCCCTAAGCTTACATGGGGATGACCAATTTTTATTAAACTCTTATAAAAAGTGTTAGTAAATACTTTTTATATATATTTATATATTCCAATTTATTTTACTATATCTTCATGAAACATATATTCCTTGACCACTTCATGTTATCTTCTCCATCAATATATATGTTTAAGTCTCTTAAACAACTTGGATGATACTCCTCAAAATTTCAAACTACTTCTTCCAAGATTTGTCTTTTAGTATTAGTTCTCTTAATATGTATGGACACAATTCTTAGGACATCCTTCTTCATCAAGATTAGATTATTCAAATAAACATCCAATCCACTTCAATTCTTCTTAATCATTTTAAAATATCTTGATAATTATTCCTATACTATAAATACAATTCACACAAAGTTGGATCAACGGTAATGTCCTTGGATTATTTGTTGCATCAGAAGGTTATAGTAGTTCCCAACTATAATGAAAACCTTGAGATACTATGATAGTAAGATTAAACATGTCTTATGGTATAGATACTTCATACTATTAGGACATTGATGATGTATGACTATTATTTTATGGGTCTCATAATAAACAAGACTTATTCTCATGATGTTTATACTTGGTGATCACAAGTAGAGAAGATCATGAGGATTGACTCACTAATAGGAACTATACATGTTTTTGGTGTCATTGGATGTTACTATCTAAAAGTATGTGTATTGTCATCTTGACTTGAGATATTATTAGTGTGTATCATTTGATCACAAACTTTGATGAAATACATATAAGTTCCAAGCATTACAGAAGCACCTATTAGGGTCATTCCGAAATCATATTTTATTAGAATCAATGATTATCTTGAAAATGAACATGAAAAATATTTTCATGACCGATGAATAAAAAAATGAAATTAACATAAGATTATAGAACCAGGAAGATAGAGTCCTTTTCATGTTAAATTTATAATTAATTTAATTTATAAGACATTGACTCAATCTTGAAATTTTATAAGAAGTTGTTGATATCATGAACCCAATATATAGATTTTAATTGTTTCACTAAGATAACCTAATGTAGAGCCCCTCTTGTGGTAATATAGTCATGATACATGATCTTGGAATGTCATCAATAGATCTTTTAGTGCTATCATGGAGGTACTAATAGTTGTTCATTGTTCATGTTGATCACAACACAATCCTTCACATTTTTATTAAATATATTAAGGCTGTTAAATCCAATACAAGTCCGAGGATTATATATATTGCCTATCATTCTTGAGAAGGAGGAAGTGGTGGTGGAATTATCTTGAGATCTAGAGAAACCCTAGAGATGTTATTCATGAGATTATTCTCTATGGAAAAGAGATTTTGTGCACCAACCCCTTTTTAGAAATGATATAATCAAGTATATAGAGAGCTAGGTTAGAGACTTAGTATTTTCACATAGTCCCTTCACTAATCTTTAAACCATTAACAAAACCCAATTCTAAATAATTATTATTTATTATTTATTTGATGTGTGCATGTATCATGGGTAATATAAACATCAATAAATAATTTTATAATTTTTTAAATGATATTTAGTATATCATCTCAGTTATCGGGCCATAAACCCTACCTTTCCACCTTCATTAGCATTTACCAAACCTATAATAGTAAAATTATTCATTTTATAAATAAATAAATAAATAAATATTATATTCATAATCTTGTGAATAAAATATTTTTTTAATAATCAACTCACACATAAAATATGGTGGTTGAATATTTCTGATCAATAAATCCCAAATAGATATTATTTCACAGAAAGAATGATATTTATGTTAAATAAAAATATTATTTAACTAAGATCAATAAAAACACTAAGGGTGTGTCAATCTAGGATTCTTCCTTAGTGGAACTAGGTGGGTTTTCATAAATTCCAATATCAAAGTCTAGCAACATGTAAAGGCACCCATAAGGGAAGAAGTTAATGTCACAATGAGGAAAACCACATATGAACACTCAATGTATAATATAATCCCTTTATCTTGACATCTTATCAAATATTTCATACTCATGTCATCAAACTATATACTCAACATGTAATTATTTGACCATTTGAAATGAAACCGTTAGTATACCATGGCCACGAATTTTAGTTCAATATTTTTATTCCAATCAAAGGGATGAGATATTAAACACCATAAATATGGAAGGGAGATATTCTTCCTCAACATAATCATTAATAACATATCATTCATAATGCACCCAACATACCCAACTTCATCATGAAAATATGTCATCATGTTTATTGAAATACATCAAGTAAGCATGACTCATGAAATGTATTAATAAAAATAATAATGTTTAAATATCATTACACGTGTTCGTAGGAAGGAATATCCAATGACATGTAAACATGTAGAATTCCTACTTGCAGAACAGTTCTCACAATATCCTCTCTTGGAGATTACTAAGTGAAAACTTAATTAAATGAAGACTCATTATTTTATGAGTATTCACACATGACAATCAACATACCATGTGTCCCATCATAGAATGTTATTCAACCACAAAACTTATGTTTGATAATATCATCATATAACTTCAAGGTTCTCATCATAGTGAAGAACTACTATGGAATTTTCAATGAGACATATACCCTATGATATTATCAAATTAATGTTACATAAAAGAGAAATCAATACATCACAAGGTATTTATTAATATTCAAATATTTTAATATATTTAAAATATAAAGTACAAAGTAGTTGGTTCTAGGGAACCAAATCTAATAGAATCTCACTTACACTAAATCCAACCACTAAAAACTTTTAATCCATTATATCTCACATGATATACATGATTATACTGAGTGTGGTTATAAATTTCAAGCCTACCACATCATTTTGTAGCTATTTTTACGTTTTCCACTTACTTTAATAGCTAATCTATTTATTACGACTTCACTCCTTTTTAAGAAAATCCATCATGTAGTGCCATCATCAAGTATCCATCTATTATTCCCTTATTAGAAACCTAACATGTTGATTAATTCCATAGTTATATATTATCATAATAATGACAATACACTTACTATTTTTATAACCCAAAATTGAAACAATAAATTGATAAACTGCTTCTTAGGCTACATCAGAAGTCACAACATACTCAAAAATTTTAGATATATATAACAATGGCTATAAGAAGATTTTATTTCATATTACCTTATCCTAATTGTGATACCAGATAAAATTGATCTAAATAAATACTAGTGTTCAATTCCCTTTATCACTAGTATTCCTAATTCTCCAGATACTAAGAACTGATCAAGTTATATTTTATAAAGTATTGTTAGATAATTTTAATTTATAGTCAATTTAGTTATATTGGATCAATTTGAATTCACTTACTACAAATCATGCATCAATACATATCATGGAATATGAGAAATATTCCTATAACTTAAGATCATGAAATTCTTTTAACTTAATAATTACTTCATATGACTGCGAATGTTATCTTGGAAATATTATATGCCATGTTACATTAACAATAATTTGATCTCAAATTATTTTATCTTGTATTTTTAATATTTTTTTCAATATATGTACTATGATTATATTTATCAAACACATATATCTATCTATTTATATATTTTTCCCTAGAACTTGGGTGCTAATTTAGATCATTATTAGAAATATTCATTCCTTAGTCTTAATAAATAGGTAATACATAACATTTGTTTTCCATATGTTATCACCAGAGTTGGCTTGGAAAACAAGAGTGCTCCCACTAACCTCATATAGATACATGGAAGTCCTTCATTTCAAAACAATATTTTATGATCACTATGCATGTTTTATCCATAAATATATATTTATATGACCTGCATATATTATTTACATTTATCTATTCCCTTGGCTCGTTCTCACTATGCCATATAAACATGTTCCATAGGGTCTCTTTTTGGTTGCACCATATAGACATATTCCATAAGGTTTCCTCTAGGGGTGGTGGCCTTAAAAATCAATATACCAATGTAAGGATCATACCAAAATTCTTTGAAAAGAATAATTCAAATGATTTTAGCATGAAAATTAGTGTAATTTTTTTCATCTACTATATATAAAAATTGTTTAAAACTTTTGATAATCAATCACGATTTTTTGGTATTTTCTTGTACACCCAGGTCTAATTTATATTGAATATCCACCTATAGTATCAAGTCTTGAAACATATAAAATACGGTGTCACTGTATTTTGATATATGTAATCAATTATATAATTCTTACATACTTATCAATCTTAGAACATTCCCATTTAAGTCATTCTTATAGGAGTCATTATTATTAATATATATATATATATGTATATATATATATACATCACCCACTACAGTGGTTATAAAACCACCTATTTGGTTTTGAATTATCATGTAGTATGTGTCTTTGGAACAACTCCTCCCATCAAGCATAGTTCATTATAGTATTCCTATGCAAACTCATGTGCATCCAGATCCTTAACCTCATAGGAGTTAATATTTATTTATTGAGAAGGGCATCATACCTATGAAAAAACTGATTTCTTATACTGCTGGTAATACCGTTGGAAGTATGATCATTTGTCCCCCAGAAGATTGCATGAAATAGGGATTATGTAGTGTAAAATAGAACCTCTAGAACATAACTTCTCCATGTATGAGTGTACTACAAGTAGGTAGAATTTACACCATACTCACTACAACCAGTCATCCTTTTCACACACATGAAAATTTATAAACACACAAGGTATCTGAAATACATTAAATGGTAATACATTCTACATAAATATATAAATAAATAAATTGAAATTACGGTTAACGTGCCTTATAAAATGTCCTACATGCTTGGGGGAACCACACTACTACTTGAAATTTTTAAAACTAGATGACACTGGTGATATAAATAGTTTACAAAGGAAAGTAATCCTCACAAAATTCACAAATTTACTATAAATTCTCAGTTGAACCACAATTTTCACTAAATGTACCATATACTTATATACTAAGAGAAACTAGTCAAAAAAGATAAACCTACTCCCTTAAAAACATGGGTCATTAACCATGAATACTTGAGATTGATTACCAACCCTATAACCCTTCATCAATACTGAAATTCTAGAACATTCAACACTTCACTATATAACCATCAATAGATATGAACTTCTGATGGGCCTACTACCATTGGGTAATACCTGATACCATTCTATTCACCTCACATCCAACCATAATCCATTGCATGAAATTCTAGAAAATATAATTCTAATGTATAAAATTCAAGTGAATTTAAAAAACTTCACATTTCTACAATATCCCACTTGAAGTTTTTTTGAGGGAACCTTGGAAACTCTCCAATTATTATAATACCACATTGTCCCCATTCCTTTTATTCTTTTAATTCACCCAAGACCCAATAAGGCTTGATGTTACCTAATGTATTCCTAAACTAATGACTTGGTGAATATTTCTACCATATTTTGGCTTCCTACTATCTTATATAGATTCATATACTTTTCCTCTAACAAATTTTTGATGAAATTATACTTTAGGATGTTGTGGTTCATTTAAGCATGGAACACCATATTTTCAGCCAAGTGTATTGAACATTGGTTGTCACAGTAAAGACCATATTTTGATTAACCTCTTCCTTGATCCTTTAGAAATTTCTTTAACTATACCATTTCCTTACCATCTTCCATTTTAGCTATATACTCAGCTTCCATTGAATATAGAGTAAGAATATTTTATAAATTTGGTCACTATCTGATAGTCATTCCTCTAAAATTAAGCACAAATCCATTTTAACTTTTCCTTGAATCCATATCACCCTAAAATAATGATTGAAAAAAATCCTTGTAATGGTTCATCTGCACCATAAAATTGATCTTAATTTTACAATACTTTAAAATACTGAAGGATCAATTTCATCAGATCCCAATGTACATTCCTCAGATTCTCTAGGTATCGACTCACAACTCCCGCATCATGGGAAATTTCTGGCTACATGAAAACCATTATATGTATAAAACCTTCAACCATTAATGCATATGATACTTTCTCTATGTACTTGGCCTCAACTTCTATTACTGGAATTGGTATAAAATTCATTTAAGATGACACATTTTTCATGTTTGTTATTTATAACCGATGTTATAAATTATTTTTTATTTTGATTATTTTATAACCAACATGAATAATATAATATATATCTTTTCAATTTCAGTTATTTAATAATAAACATTGAAAATATGGTTTTCCACCTAGTTTATTAAATAAATGATGTAATTGTTTTTTAAATTTTTATTAAATGTCAGGATGGGTCATTCTGTTTTCATTAATTCCTATAAAAACCATCAATTTTATCTCATACAGTGAACCCTAACCCTTTATTCTTTGATCCAGTGTCCTTAAATATCTTTTATTTGGTATTAACCATTATCGTTCTCCCTGATTCATTGTCAGATGCCACTTTCACTATCTCTATGCCAACTTCACATTGGTGTATTTTTCTAAATCACCCCTTCTGATATCAATTTATGGTTTGTATTTAATGTTTCAATTTTCCATGTGTCCAAGGTATTTGCATTTGTATTTTTAGTCTTGATTTTCCATTTGATTTTCCATTGTATTCTTCTTCTCTTCACTATTTGTATTTTTAGTTCTTATTATTGGTGAATTTAAGGTATTTTTTAATTGATGAATGATTATGTTGAGAGTAAGGTTTTCTTAAATGATTATTTTATGAATTTGTGTTATAAATAATATTATTTTATTGATTAATGTGTGTCTCATAACGACCCATAATTTACATACATTTTCATTACTTCAGAATTTAAGCACACTTATTACAACATATAACAAAACCAGGAAAGGACCGTATAGGTATAGAGTCTTTAGAAACTAGGAAACATAAACAACTAGTTCATAAAGCATCTACTTTGCCTCCCATTTATTTCATCATATCTAGAGTCCCTTTTTGGCATATCCTACTTAATAACCTTCTTCCTGACCTGGGTAAATAAAACATACAAAAGGGTGAGCTCAAATGCTCAGTAAGGGTAAACAAAAGAAATATCAATCACATCATATACATAAGAACATAACTTTTGGAAATCTTAACCTGCAAAAGAAATCATAATTTCATAACATGGGATAAATAATAGTAGTGAAATGTAATCCATAACTTAAAACATGAAACTTTGTGGCATACACCCATAATCATAGAGAATTATTTCTTGTTAGTCAAGACTCATTGCCAAGACTATCTTAGTGGACAAAGTCCATTTCTGAACTGAGTTCACTCCTCGTTTCAGTCCTGTTTCACTAAACTGGTTTAACCTTCCGTTCCATCCATGTCTATCTCATGAGATATAAAATCTTTACCCAATGAATTTGAGGGAGATATAGGTCCCACTCATCTCATAATTAAACCATTCTTATGTGTGCCACAAAATCAGAAACCATACATCATAGCATAACCCATGTAATAAAAATGGGAATCTTAAACATCGTGACATCATAAAACAATTCATATAAGATAAAGGAATTCATAAAAATATAATTCCATCAGAACATAATAAAATAAATGTAATAATAGGGATAGAAACAGAACCATTTATTATCTGAAATGGAAAAATAATTTTGATAAAACACTTGAACTCCATTCTTGAGGAAAATATCCTTTCTGATTCAAAAACACTTTTCCTTTATTAACATGTCGTACAATTATAAACCAAAATAAGTTGATTAAAAATAAATTTGAAAACTTGTAAAGGAAGCTTCTTGGAAATAATGTTTTAAAAATTCATTCATGCCGTATAAGTTAAAAAAAAACATTCTTCGTACTTTTGTCGGGAAAGTCAAAAAGTACCTCGTACGAAAAACGACAAAAGATTCCTTTCATATCCTTTACTAAAAACTCACCTAAGGGTAAAATTGGATTTAAAAATTTTTAGGTGGATGGAAATAATTTTAAATATTGAGGAAACATGGATGTGGATGATAAAATACACCCCAGTAAATACCAAAGTATAAACAATCTCGGATAAAAATGAGATTGTGATATTTCCCTTACCTTAGGTTCGATTTGCCTCATAAGTGTCCGAACCTCCTGTATAATGATTTAAATAATGTTATTGACTTATTCAAGAATCATAATTAATGTTATGATATCATATATGGTCATATTCTTAGCTTCTTAGTAGTAATATTTCATTTCTACTTGTTATTCGGGTGTTTATAACTTTTTGTTCTTATGTGTGTTTTGTCGAATAAATTCTTATTATTCTCTTTAGGTTATAGATAAATCATTTCCAGAATGGTATTAATGTACTATATATCATATTTATTCATTCAATTCATTTATATAATCATTATGCAATGAAGATCATGTAGAACGAATCGCATCACATCGTGGAGACGGTATTCCGTACGTACGCACGAGCGATGATATCGTTCCCATGATCGTGGAATTGTATTGGAGTGTATGTATTCTATTTCAGAATCAATATCACTTTAAAATAATCATATATTGTAATTATTTAAACCATTATACCCATCCAAGTAAGGTGGTGGGGGAAAATAGATTACACCACGGCGTGGAGACGGTATTCCGTACGTACGCACGCGCGGTGATTTCGTTTTCCATAGGATGGATAGATGTTGAAATAGGGTTGTTTCATAATTATAATAACATATCAGTATATGAGTTATACTGATGTTATTACTTAATAATGAAACAAATAAATAATAAGATGTTGAAGAAGAAAGAATTTGGAAAGGATCGGTAATGGATATTATCTCTTTTTGACGCGCCTCTTCTTAACCTCCTCTTAGGGAACTAGGGTTGGTCTTTGAAGAAGACCAGAACCTCTAGGATGATTCTAGGGAAGTGGGGAAGTGAAATGGGCAGGGTTTGGCCTAGCTTGAAGGCTCAAATTGGTGTGATGAGTAGAGGGAGGAGGTGCCCTTTTATAAGGGAGGAGAGGGGCACCTTTGGAAATATAAGAAATATTATTTTATATTAAATTCCAACCCCACTTAAAAACTTCCAAAATGACTCATATATGAATATTAGATGAGATAGGGTTGTAATACCATCAAAAAATAAAATTTATACATGTTAGGAATTTATTTTAAACATTACCAACTTGATTTATCCTTATTTATCAATTTAATTTTATTTGTAGTAATAATATTCTAAATTTTAAATTATTATTTATAATTACATATGTGTTGTGAATTTTCCATAATTTGACACTTTATGACATTTTAGACCATATAAATTTTAATTTATAATTTTTAAATATTTTTGTGATTTTTAAATAAATTTTATAATGTGTTATTTTTATAAAATAACAATAGTGTCAATTTTGACACTATTCATTTATTTGAATTTAAATAAAATACATATAGAGGATATGTTCAAACTAAAAGCTTTAATAGATTAATAAAATGTCATATGTATCTATAAAATTATTAGAGAACATTAAATAGTGCATATAATAATTATTTTAATATTTTAAAACCATTTATTTGATATTTTAATTAATAAAATAATTTCAACATCACTATTGTGTCATAATTAATGACAATTATTTAATCCCTAAAAATTCTAAATAAATTCCTATGATGTAGATAATTGTATTAGATTTTTGGATACTATTCATGTTCGATGTTTCATTAAGTTTATCACCAAATTAACTTTATTATACTTATAAGATTTAAGAAAGTGACATGTTGTCACATTCTTTGGTTTTAATAATAATTAAATTATTTTCATGGAAAAAAGTCTATTAAATGAATCTAATCCGACCCTTAGGTGATATGGGTCGACCTTTAGTCATCCAATAGGATTTTGGCAGGTGTTAGGGTAATTTTATAATCTTATATTTACCTTTAATTACCCGATTTACCTTTAACTATGGTAAATTAAATTTACCGTAGTTACTATTCATAATGCCCAAAAATAAAAAGTAGCCTATTAACATAATTTGGATCCACTGATTCTGAATATGGAATCCATTTTTCAAAATTCATAACATATAAGTTGCAGTAATTAATTTAAAATAAATCTCATTGTTAAGAAAACAGGTTTTATAAATTAAAACATTGTCAAAGATTGAAATGTTTTTACATATGAATTCAATGTGAAATTAATTCTAATGACATAAATTATATTAAATAGTAAAAATATATTCTATCTATACTTTAAAACCATTCAATATTATAATTTAACCATATAAATTATCTCAATGAAAAAAGTTGTTTTTAAATAAAAATTAGCGTATTTGTACTATTCATCAAAATATGAAAGTTATTAGAAAAATATCAAAAATTTATCCAAAGTAAATTTTTATATACTGATTCAAAAGAAGAATTTTATTTTTTCAAATTTAATTTATAAATGTGTCAAAAACTAGATTTTATGTGGGTGCGCCATCAAAAGGTGTCAAAACTGCATTTTTTTGATAAATACTTATTTTAGCCAAGAAACTATTTTGTTCTCTTACAATGTTCTAGAAAATGTGTAAGATGAATAATAATGTTCTAAAATTTAAAATTCAGTTAATACTATTCATAATGGCTAGTTTATAATATTATAATAATATATCGTTGTTTAGTGGAACTTGGTATTGTGTACTACACACGCTATCGAGGAAGGTCGCGATTGCGTGCAGCGAAAGATTCCTTTGATGATTTCTATAACATAAAAAAAAATATTCCTCATAAAAGTCTCGGGTGTTACAGAAAGTTATAGGTAAAAATCTTAATATGAGTAATGTTATTGTAATTTTTTATACTACTAATGGTTTTTTCATAGAAGATGGAAAAACTTCTACAACATAGAGAAATATAAAAATTTCAGATGTTTGTAATCTGAATAGATTGATGATTGTTGTCCCATTTGACTACTATGGGGTCTCTATGGATGACTACATGCTATTATTTGGCCAGATTCTAGACCAGTAAGTGGAGGAGTCATTTACCCTTCTGATTACGTACTCTAATTAGAGGAATATTGCTTCATCATGGGAAAATAATTTTTTTGATTCATAGATAAATGTAATTTTAATACATTTTGGTGTAATTGAATGTTATTATGTTACTTAATTATAAAGTTTTTTAAAATTAATCTGTTTTTATAGATGTTTTTCAAAATTTCCATTGTTGATCATATACCATGAAATTGTAGATTCAAAAATTTTGGCATGAAATGGAAGGAATTTAAATTGATATTATTGAACGAATTTAGAGATACTTCCTTGAGAACACATTAAATGTCTGATACGGTATCAAATGCGGTGACTAGAGAGAAATGGAAATTTTTTGTTGATAGCCATCATCATGATAAGTACATCTTATTTCAATATATATTATTATATTATAATCATTTTACATGTATACATTCATGTTCTAAGGATATGAAATTTCTTAAATTACTATTAAATTACATGTTATTTATTTTATGATGTTTCGGGGAAGAATGCATTGAGTGGAGCTAAGAAAATCATCCCTCATGTTGTCGGATCAATGAGTTTTTCCAGAAACCAATCCACTCTTGTAATCATTTCATTAGTTAAAATATTTATAAGACAATATTATCTATCCCATATATTAAATTTTAATTTATCTTTGTTTAATGTAATCATTGAATTTAGGTCAACAATTCTCTCAAATAGAACTATGGTTGGATGTTCACAAAAAAATCTGATGGGAGTTATCTTAATGAGCCTACCAAAGAAGTTGGTGTATGAATTCATTTTTCATTATAAAAAATTATTATCATTTATCACTATGTTAATATATATTACTTCAAATATGCCTGATATATTTTTAATATGTAAAATTTAACGAACTATGGGATGAAAATCCCACCTGATCCTTCTCAGTTTCCTAAGATAACCCAGTTGGAAATGTCCTTGGGAAAGAGCAAAGGTGTCGAGTGCATGGGATGGGGTTGGGACCATTATCATCTGATATCTTTAGTAGGACATTGGGGATTACAACTATATTTACTTCTATTTTTGGTCACTCCCTACCAAGATATTCTTAGAGAGAGTTTTTTATGCAATGTAAATTCAGGAAAAGGGGGCTCAGATATCTGCTTTGCAGAGAGCATTGGTAGATTTATTTCAGAAGATGACCGGATCTATCCCCTAGGACATTCCATCGATGACTGGTGGTGATCAATTAAATTACACAACATTAAAATCATTTAGTTCAAAATATTTTAATGGTTTATGATTAAATATAAGGATACATCACTGTATAATATTCAATTTAATTGTCATGCAAGTGCCAGTAGTAGGAAGTAGAGATAGACATGGAGAGGGTGATGAGTAGAGTCCATCATCGGATATTGATTACTTGAATATTTTATGTCTTGGACAAAATGAAATTCGAAGGTTTTTTTTCTATCATTTTTGTCATTGTGTAATTGCTCGGACCCACCTGGTCCATTACATTGCCAAAATAGGGCTCCACCATGAGGGTGGCACCATAAGGGTGGCACCGTGACTATGGAACTATGAGGGTGGCGCCACGATAGTGGCATAGTGACAGTGGAACTAGTCACGATGTCTCCTTGACGAGGGCACCATGAGTGTGGCCCCCTAACGGTGGCATCGTGGGGGTGGCACTGTGACGGTGGCACCCTGACAGCACTGTGCCCTCACCGATCTTTGTTCTTTCCCAGTTCCCGATTTTTCCGCTCTCGCAACATATATTTTGACCTAAAAATAATTTAATTCCCCCTTTTAAAGCCATTTAAAGCCCATAAATAATATCTAAAATCCCCCATGAGTCGAGAAACCCTTAAATTACCAAAACGTATGGTTTTTCCTCAGTGTCACGCCCTCCCATGTACCTTCCTGATCCGCCCCTATTACGCATTTCCTTATTGTTAAAGAAAAATGTTTAACACGTAGTCGTTATGACCACCTCTCCAAGGAGAATTATTAAATGATAATTAATTCCATCATGCGTAACCCCCAAACCAAATGGTGGAACCACAATCCAACATTATACTCATTCAAAATTCCATATCCCGTAACAATGGTATATCATCTTTATATCACAGTAGAAATTATTATTCTTCCTCTAGGCTATTACCTTTTCTTATTTTTGTGTTTGGAGTCCCCCTACCTGAGGAAAGTGGTGAACCTATGCTATAGCCTTTCTGCTCACCCTTTTAGTCACTGACATTCCTCCCCTACAAGTCGTGTGTCCCCAGTTCTTGGCGTGTGGATAAGAACTTCGATCCTTGATCAACCAGGTAGGGATTTTCCTTCGTCTCTCCATAATGTGTATCATGTGGGGTGGGTACTCTACCATTTCTAGGGTAATGGATGAAACCAAACCTTAGAAAAGATAATAAAAAGAATATTAAAGAATGATGGGGTGTGTTTGACAATTCTGCTCTACTCTTTTATAATTTCTATATGTTGTGAACTATATGGACTTATGCTCACTGAAAATCATGGTCATTTGTGGTCTTTCCTTGCAAAGTAATGAACCCTTATCTTCACTGATGATTAAATGAATGTAAAATGGAAATTGGTTAATCACCTAAACTCATTTCATTAAATGGATTCCCAGTGAACATAAATCCTTGTGTGGTCACCCTAGTTAACCAACAGATAGAAGAACCTAATGAATGATGTGATTGAAGATGGATGTTTCCCTACTCCATTTTGGTAGTAGGTGTGTTGTTTTTCTCGATTCTTATGGGGTGACGTGGATGGGGATGGGATCCTCTATTGTGGAACGGTTGTTGGTTGTGAATTTGAAGCTATGTGGGGCTGTATCTCGTCGCTTGGTTTGGTTCGAGTACTTTGAGGAATCTCACATATCCCTTTGTTGTTGTGACTTTACAAGAGAACCGGTTGTGAATGCTTAAATTTCTGTTTGGGAGTTTCTCTTTCTCTGGTTTTTTTTTATTCTTGTTAGTTTCTCAATAGTTCATAATTTACTTAAATGAGATCACTTGAACATGAAAACAAGAATGGGCTAAATGGGGAATGGTTTTCCAGGATGAGTGGTGACATGGTCATGGGTTCGGTGTTTCTTGTGAATGAATAGTAATGAGGGTGTTTGTGCTTACATTTTTTTTGTATCTCCTATGTTTGGATGAGTGCTCGTTGTATATATTATATAATTTTAGTTCTTATGTTTCTTATTCATTCCACACCCAAGTTGAGCACCTAGTGTCGAACACCCCCATTTCATGATGGAGGGTGTTTTTTTCAACACTCCTATCAGTGGCTGGTTATCAGATCCTTTTTTTCTCCCTTTCCCGAATTTCCCAAGACTCTTCAGGCAGGATTTGATGTCCTGATGTCCATTATAGCCCAAGATTATTCAGGCATGGTATTTGTGGTGGTTCGCCTAGGTGTGTGCGGGTATGTTGTTTCCCAAGTGCCTTCGGGATGAGGCCTAGGTGTTTTCGGGTGTGGAAGAAGTTTTTCTAGACCAGTTGTATGCAGGCCTGGTTAAGCATGGTTTTTGTGGCCCAGGTGTTTGCCAACGAGATGTGTGGTTGTCCCCCAGGTGTGTGCACATAGGGTGTGGCAGCGGGACTACGGTGAGAATGTCGGGAGAGGTTCGATGCATAGGATGTCTTCAATAACCAGTGGGGAAGTGGCGTGGGGAACCCAAACATAGATGTGTTATTATTATTGTATTTCTTGCCGTGCATTATTAGGGGAGTGTTCCTTGGTGAGGTTTGGGTGGATAGTTTTCCTTCCTAGGTACTTTGGTTATCTCTTTTCTCACAGGGCATTAGAATGCCTCCCCACTTGTGCACGAGAGTCTTTGGTTTTCTCTATTGAGTATACTTGTATGCTCACCCTACGTATATAAAACTATTTTCAGGTTTCCAGGAGGACTTCAGGGATCGTCCAGGGTTGTACTAGTTCAGACGTTGGGACAATTGGTGTTGCTATTTTTCTTTCTTTTAGAACATCTTTTTTTGGGGGTTTCTTTTACTTTTGAATCATCTATATTTGGAACATGAAAATGATAATGGTTTGTTTTGGATTTACCTGTACTTCCACTTTTCGTGTTTTTGGGATTTACTATCTTATATTCCGGTCCTATTAAAGGAAAAGGGTAATTCCTTCCATCTTGTGTGTGATTCTATACCCTTGGTGCTAGTCGCCACTCCGGGACTTATTGAAGACGAGTCTTAGGGGTAATTATCTCTCCTTAAACATGAAGAAGGAACGGTTTGGAAACCTGTTTTCCCATCTCTCATCTTGGTGAAGGCGGGTCATGACAGAATAGTATTAGAGCAGGAGGTTGAGAGATAGGATGGATTTTGGAGTTAGGCATAGTGAGGATTGCATGCGATGGTAGGGAATCGGTGTTTGACACTATTCATTTATTTGAATTTAAATAAAATATATAAGGAGGATATGTTCGAAAAAAAAGCATTAATAGATTAATAAAATGTCATATGTATCTAGAAAATTAGTGGATAACATTAAATAGTTTATATAATAATTATTTTAATATTTTGAATCCATTTATTTGATATTTTAATTAATAAAATAATTTCAACATCACTATGGTGTCATAATTAATGATAATTATTTAATCCCTAAAAATTATAAATAAATTCCTATGATGTAGATAATTGTATTAGATTTATGGAGACTATTCATGTTCAAAGTTTCATTAAGTTTATCACTAAATTAAAATTATTATACTTATAAGATTTAAGAAAGTGACATGTTGTCACATTCTTTGGTTTTAATAATAATTAAATTATTTTCATGGACAAAAGTCTATTAAATGAATCTAATCCGACCCTTAGGTGTTATTGGTAGACTTTTAGTCATCCAATAGGATTTTGTCAGGTGTTAGGGTAATTTTATAATCTTATATTTACCCTTAATTACCCGATTTACCTTTAACTATGGTAAATAAAATTTACCGTAGTTACTATTCATAATGCCCAAAAATAAAAAGTAGCCTATTAACATAATTTGGACCCACTGATTCTGAATATGGAATCCATTTTTCAAAATTAAAAACATATAAGTTTCAGTAATTAATTTAAAATAAATCCCGTTGTTAAGAAAACGGGTTTTAGAAGTTAAAACATTGCCAAAGATTGAAATGTTTTTACCTATGAATTCAATGTGAAATTAATGCTAATGACATAAATTATATTAAATGGTAAAAATATATTCTATCTATACTTTAAAACCATTCAATATTATAACTTAACCATATAAATTATCTCAATGAAAAATGTTGTTTTTAATTAAAAATTAGCATATTTTTACTATTCATCAAAATATGAAAGTTATCAGAAAAATATCAAAAATTTATCCAAAGTAAATTTTTATATCCTGATTCAAAATAAGAATTTTATTTTGTCAAATTTAACTTATAAATGTGTCAAAAACTAGATTTAATGTGGGTGCGCCATCAAAAGGTGGAAAAACTGCATTTTTTTGATGAATACTTATTTTACCCAAAAAAAATTATTTTTTTCTCTTACCATGTTCTAGAAAATGTGTAAGATGAATAATAATGTTGTAAAATTTAAAATTCAGTTAATAATATTCATAACGGATAGTTTATAATATTATAATAATATATCGTTGTTTAGTGGAACTCGGTATTTTTTACTACACACGCTATCGAGGAAGGTCGCGATTGAGTGTAGTGAAAGATTCCTTTGATGATTTATATAAAATAAAAACAAAATATTTCTCATAAAAGTCTAAGGTGTTACATTCTACCCCCCTTAAAATGAATTTCTCCCTCGAAATTCACCAATTTGTAACAAACAGATGAGGATACCTATCCCTCATCATATCCTCAAGCTCCCATGTAGCTTCTTCTAATTGGTGGTTCCTCCATAAAACTTTCACCAAGCGAGTGGTCTTGTTTCGTAGGACTTTTTCACTACGATCCAGAATCTCTATCGGTTATTCTTCATAAGAAAGATCTTGCTCCAACGGTACAACTTCTGAGCTGAGTACATGTGAAGGATCAGGTATGTACTTTCTCAGGAGAGATACACGGAACACATCGTGAACTTGAGAGAGATTCGGTGGAAGCGCCAATCGGTAAGCTACCTTCCCAACACGATCCAGTATTTCGAAAGGAACAATATATCTAGGGCTCAACTTCCCCTTCTTTCCAAATCTCATGAACCTCTTCCAGGGAGATATTCGTAAGAACACTTTATCACCCACTTCGAACTCTAGGTCTTTTCTTCGGTTTTCGACATAACTTTTCTGTCGACTCTGAGCTGCTATTATGTGTTGTTGAATAGATCGGACCTTTTCTACCATCTCATCAACAATAGCAGGTCCTAATAGCTTTCTTTCCCCAACTTCATCCCAGCAAGTTGGAGTCCTGCATTTCTTTCCATAGAGAGCTTCATAAGGAGCCATCTGAATACTGGAGTGAAAGCTATTATTATAAGAAAATTCCACCAAAGGTAGGTGTTGATACCAACCACCTTTGAAATCCATAGAGCAAGCTCTCAACATATCTTCTAGAGTTTGAATTGTTCTCTCAGACTGAACGTCTGTCTGAGGATGATAAGCAGTGATGAAACTCAACTCTGTATCCAGAGTATGCTGAAGACTTCGCCAAAACTTTTAGGTAAACCTCGGATCCCGATAAGATATAATAGAAAGTGGTACTCCATGAAATCTTACCACTTCCTTCACATATATCCTGGAAAGATGATCTAGAGAGAAATCCTCTCTAATAGCGATGAAGTGTGCAGACTTTGTAAGATGATCAACTATGACCCAGATAGCATTATTGCCTTTTCATGTTTTAGGAAGTCCTATGAAAAATTCCATAGTGATGTTTTCCCATTTCCATTCGGGTAAGGGTAATGGTTGTAACATCCCCTTAGAATTTTGTCTCTCAGTTTTAACTTGCTGACAAACCAAGCATCGAGAGACATATTCAGCAACATCTCTTTTCATGCCATCCCACCAAAATTACTCTTTCTGGTCCCTATACATCTTCATGCTTCTAGGATGAATAGAGAATGAAGAACTATGAGCCTCATCCAGCAGCTCCTTCTTTAATTCGGGGATGGGAGGAACACAAACCCGATTCCTGAACTTTATTATCCCATCACAATCAAGGTTGAATTCAGGAACATTTCTCACCTTCTTTTGTAACTCAACATATTCTTTCTGTGCCTCTTTAATCTTCACATGTATAGATGGTTGAACATTCATTTGAGAAATATATGATTTTCCCCTTTCATTATAATTCCAAGATCCATCCTTTGTAAATCCATAAATATTGGATCTTTTGTGATCCTCATCATGGATAAACTGGCATGGTCTTGTCGACTTAATGAATCTACCACCTTGTTTGCTTTCCCAGGGTGGTAATGAATTGAGCAGTCGTAATCCTTAATCAGCTCCAACCATCTTCTTTGGAGCATATTCTGCTCCTTTTGTGTGAAAATATACTTTAAACTTTTATGATCAGTATAAATATCGCACCTTTCACCATAAAGGTAATGCCTCCAAATCTTTAATGAAAATATTACCACATCTAACTCCAAATCAAGAGTTGGGTAATTTTGATCATGTATTTTCAACTTTCGTGAGGAATAAGCTATCACCATATCATTTTTCATAAGAACACACCCCAAACCCTTCTTGGATGCATCACTGTAGATCACAAACCTTTCTCCACTACAAGGCAGTGTGAGCACAGGTGCACTGGATAACCTTCTTTTCAACTCCTTGAAATTCTCTTCACATTCCTCCGTCCAAACAAACTTAACTCCTTTCCGAGTCAACTTGGTGAGTGGATTAGATAATAGTGAAAAATCTTTCACAAAACGTCGATAATATCCAGCCAAACCAAGAAAACTTCGGATCTCAGTTACTGTTGTTGGTCTCGACCATCTTTCGATAACCTCTGTTTTTGCTGGATCCACAGATATACCCTCTTTTGAGATTATGTGACCCAAAAATGAAACTCTTTGAATCCAAAATTCACACTTGGTAAATTTGGCATAAAGCTTCTCCTTTCTCAGGGTCTTCAATATAATTCTCAAGTGATCTTCATGTTCTTCCTTACTCTTTGAATATACAAGAATATCATCTATAAAGACTACCATAAACTGATCAAGATAGTCTCTAAAGACTCTATTAATCAGATCCATGAATATAGTATGGGCATTAGTAAGACCAAATGGCATCACTATAAATTCATAGTGTCCATACCTTGTACGGAAAGCCGTCTTTGGTATATCCTCCCTTTTGAACCTTAATTGGTGATACCCTGAATGAAGATCAATCTTGGAAAAGTATTTAGCTCCTCGTAGTTGGTCAAATAAGTCATCAATGCATGGGAGAGGATATTTGTTCTTGATAGTGATCTTATTAATTTCTCGATAATCAATGCAGAGTCTCATTGATCCATCTTTCTTCTTAACAAACATAACAGGTGCTACCCAAGGTGACGCACTAGGGAGTATGAACCCCTTATCAAGATTCTCTTGGAGTTGCTTCTTCAATTCCTGCAACTCAATTGGGGCCATTCTATAAGGTGTCTTTGAAATAGGCAAATCACTTGGTAGGAGTTTTATTGAAAACTCAACATCATGATTTGGTGGGAGACCCGGTAATTCCTCCGGAAAGACATCATCAAACTCCTGTACAATGGGAATATTCTTAATCATGAGTTTCTAACCAACCATTTGAGATAAATTACCTTCATTTAGTAGAATCAATACCCATAAATGGAAGAAATTTCCACTGAAAGGTTATGTTCATCCTTGCATCGATAGACGATCATAGATTGATCTGGAATATGAAATGTGACTTCCCTTCTTTGGCAATTGATATGAGCTCCATGTAGAGAAAGCCAATCCATGCCAAGAATCACATCAAATTCCACTATAGTAAGGATCACAAGATTTGCAGGAAGCACTTTCCCACAAACTTCAATCGGAGAAGAATTATAAGCTTTTGATGTGACTATTGTGCCATTAGGGGTTGTCATAGCTAACTTAACATCTAACTTTTGAGGTAATACAGTGATATCCTTATAAAATTATTCAGAAATAAAGGAGTGGGTGGATCTAGAATCAAATAAAACATTTTCTACTTTATAGTGGATGGTAAGTGTACCTTTCACCACATCGTTATCGTACTACACATCGCTGATAGAAATTGCATGTGACTTTCCTTTGTCTTTAGCCTTAAGAGTTTGTTGACGTCGACCATCATCATCAACCCTTGGATTTGGGCATTGATTGACATAATGCCCCATCTCCTTTAACTTGAAACATTGAAGTGTATTAGGTTCATTATGTGTGTCCCTTACTTTGTTTGCATCATTAGACATCTTCTTCCCATCATTTCGGTATTCAGATGCCTGATGACCTTCCTTTCCAAATTTGAAACATTTAATTGTCCCTTTAAGACAACTCCCTCCATGTTTCTTTACACACTTTGAGCATAAGGGAAAGATCATATTCTTTTTAGTGTGCTCTTTATATTTTCCTTTGAATTCCATTTTCCTCTTCTTATCAAACCCATATGACTGATGGGTTACTCCAATCTCCATCTCGACTTTGAGAGCACATCGAACGATTTCCTCATAGCTATTGAAGTCCCTTATGGATAACGCCCTTCGAAGAATTGGTTTTAAGACACTAAAGAATCGATCGATCTTACTCTCAGGTTGGATAATAATACCAGAAGCGTACCTTGCAAGTCTTGTAAAATTTTCTTCATAAGCACCAACAGATTCATCATCCTTTTGCTTCAGTTCAAGAAACTCTTTCTCCATCTTTGTTCGGAGAATATGAGGGAAGTACTTATTGAAAAATAAGTTCTTGAACTCGTCCCATTCCATGGACTCAATTTCATCCCTTTGCCTCATATTCTTAATAAGATTCCACCATTTATCAGCATCTCCTTCCAAAAGATACACTGCTAGGATGACTTTATCATGTTCAGAACATTGAAGAACTGAAAATATATTTTCAGTAGTACTAATCCATTGTTCAGCAACTAATGGATCAGTAGACCTGCTGAAAGAAGGTGGACGCTGCCACGGTTCCTTCAGGTTCCAGCCATTGACTAAAACCAAGAAGAATAGTGTGATCAACACTAATTATAATAGGAAAACCACATAATCAAGAATAAAATTTCACACTTAAGGTCTTATCATAGGTTGTTCATGGCCATTTCTAAAACACTAAGATTGTGTTCTATGCTTAGACTTATCCTTAGGATGCTTACTAAGGCTTTCACATCCTAGTTTCCAAAGGTTGACTATACCTTTCCTCTGATACCAACTATAACGACCCATACTTTACATACATTTTCATTACTTCAGAATTTAATCACACTTATTACAACATATAACAAAACCAGGAAAGGACCGTATAGGTATAGAGTCTTTAGAAACTGGGAAACTTAAACAACTGGTTCATAAAGTATCTACTTCGCCTCCCATTTATTTCATCATATCTAGAGTCCCTTTTTGGTATATCCTACTTAATAACCTTCTTCCTGACCTGGGGAAATAAAACATAAAAAAGGGTGAGCTCAAATGCTCAGTAAGGGTAAACAAAATAAATATCAATCACATCATATACATAAGAACATAAATTTTGGAAATCTTAACCTGCAAGAGAAATCATAATTTCATAACATGGGATAAATCATAGTAGTGAAATGTAATCCCAATAATCATAACTTAAAACATGAAACTTTGTGGCATAAACAAATAATCATAGAGAAACATTTCTTTTTAGTCAAGACTCATTGCCAAGACTATCTTAGTGGACAAAGTCCATTTCTGAACCGAGTTCACTCCTCGTTTTAGTCCTGTTTCACTGAACCGGTTTAACCTGCCGTTCCAGCCATGTCTATCTCATGAGATATAAAATCTTTACCCAATGCATTGGAGGGAGATATAGGTCCCACCCATCTCATAATGAAACCATTCTTATGTGTGCCACAAAATCAGAAACCATACATCATAGCATAACCCATGTAATAAAAATGGGAATCTTAGACATTGTGACATCATAAAACAATTCATATAAGATAAAGGAATTCATAAAAATATAATTCCATCACAACATAATCAAATCAATGTAATAATAGGGATAGAAACAGAACCCTTTATTATCTTATATGGAAAAATAATTTTGATAAAACACTTGAACTCCATTCTTGAGGAAAATATCATTTCTGCTTCAAAAACACTTTTCCTTTCTTAACATGTCGTACAATTCTAAACGAAAATAATTTGATTAAAAATAAACTTGAAAACTTTTAAAGTAAGCTTCTTGGAAATAATGTTTTAAAAATCCATTCATGCCGTATAAGTTAAAAAAAACATTCTTCGTACTTTTGTCGGAAAAGTAAAAAAGTACCTCGTATGAAAAATGACAAAAGATTCCTTTCATATCCTTTACTAAAAACTCACCGAAGGGAAAAATTGGATTTAAAAAATTTTAGGTGGATGGAAATAATTTTACATATTGAGGAAACATGGATGTGGATGATAAAATACACCCCAGTAAATACCAAAGTATAAACAATCTCGGATAAAAATGAGATTGTGATATTTCCCTTACCTTAGGTTTGATTTGCCTCATAAGTGTCCGAACCTCCTGTATAATGATTTAAATAATGTTATTGACTTATTCAAGAATCATAATTAATGTTATGATATCATATATGGTCATATTCTTAGCTTCTTAGTAGTAATATTTCATTTCTACTTGTTATTCGGGTGTTTATAACTTTTTGTTCTTATGTGTGTTTTGTCGAATAAATTCTTATTATTCTCTTTAGGTTATAGATAAATCATTTCCAGAATGGTATTAATGTACTATATATCATATTTATTCATTCAATTCATTTATATAATCATTATGCAATGAAGATCATGTAGAACGAATCGCATCACATCGTGGAGACGGTATTCCGCACGTACGCACGAGCGATGATATCGTTCCCATGATCGTGGAATTGTATTGGAGTGTATGTATTCTATTTCAGAATCAATATCACTTTAAAATAATCATATATTGTAATTATTTAAACCATTATACCCATCCAAGTAAGGTGGTGGGGGAAAATAGATTACACCACGGCGTGGAGACGGTATTCCGTACGTACGCACGCGCGGTGATTTCGTTTTCCATAGGATGGATAGATGTTGAAATAGGGTTGTTTCATAATTATAATAACATATCAGTATATGAGTGATACTGATGTTATTACTTAA
This sequence comes from Viscum album, assembly GCA_963277665.1. Taxonomy (NCBI): domain Eukaryota; kingdom Viridiplantae; phylum Streptophyta; class Magnoliopsida; order Santalales; family Viscaceae; genus Viscum; species Viscum album. Next base: position 369,173,524 of record OY728144.1, read on the forward strand.
TAATGAAACAAATAAATAATAAGATGTTGAAGAAGAAAGAATTTGGAAAGGATCAGTAATGGATATTATCTCTTTTTGACGCGCCTCTTCTTAACCTCCTCTTAGGGCACTAGGGTTGGTCTTTGAAGAAGACCAGAACCTCTAGGATGATTCTAGGGAAGTGGGGAAGTGAAATGGTCAGGGTTTGGCCTAGCTTGAAGGCTCAAATTGGTGTGAGGAGTAGAGGGAGGAGGTGCCCTTTTATAAGGGAGGAGAGGGGCACCTTTGGAAATATAAGAAATATTATTTTATATTAAATTCCAACCCCACTTAAAAACTTCCAAAATGACTCATATCCAAATATTAGATGAGATAGGGTTGTAATCTCATCAAACAATAAAATTTAGACTTGTTATGAATTTAATTTAAACATTACCAACTTGATTTATCCTTATTCATCAATTTAAAGTTATTTGTGGTAATAATATTCTAAATTTTAAATTATTATTAATAATTATATATGTGTTGTGAATTTTCCATAATTTGACACTTTATGACATTTTCGACCATATAAATTTTAATTTATAAATTTTAAATATTTTTATGATTTTTAAAAAAATTTATAATATGATATTTTTATAAAATAACAATAGTGTCAATTTTGACACTATTCATTTATTTGAATTTAAATAAAATATATACAGAGGATATGTTCGAACTAAAAGATTTAATAGATTAATAAAATGTCATATGTATCTAGAAAATTAGTGTATCACATTAAATAGTTCATATAATAATTATTTTTAATATTTTAAAACCATTTATTTGATATTTTAATTAATAAAATAATTTCAACATCACTATGGTGTCATAATTAATGATAATTATTTATTACCTAAAAATTCTAAATAAATTTCTATGATGTAGATAATTGTACTATATTTCTGGAGACTATTCATGTTCGAAGTTGCATTAAGTTTATCACTAAATTAAAATTATTATACTTATAAGATTTAAGAAAGTGACATGTTGTCACATTCTTTGGTTTTAATAATAATTAAATTATTTTCATGGAAAAAAGTCTATTAAATGAATCTAATCCGACCTTTAGGTGATATGGGTCGACTTTTAGTCATAAAATAGGATTTTGGTAGGTGTTAGGGTAATTTTATAATCTTATATTTACCCTTAATTACCCGATTTACCTTTAACTATGGTAAATAAAATTTACAGTAGTTACTATTCATAATGCCCAAAAATAAAAAGTAGCCTATTAAAATAATTTGGACCCACTGATTCTGAATATGGAATCCATTTTTCAAAATTCAAAACATATAAGTTGCATTAATTAATTTAAAATAAATCCCGTTGTTAAGAAAACAGGTTTTAGAAGTTAAAACATTGCCAAAGATTGAAATGTTTTTACCTATGAATTCAATGTGAAATTAATGCTAATGACATACATTATATTAAATGGTAAAAATATATTCTATCTATACTTTAAAACCATTCAATATTATAATTTAACCATATAAATTATCTCAATGAAGAAATTTGTTTTTAATTAAAAATTAGCGTATTTTTACTATTCATCAAAATATGAAAGTTATCAGAAAAATATCAAAAATTTATCCAAAGTAAATTTTTATATCCTGATTCAAAAGAAGAATTTTATTTTGTCAAATTGAACTTATAAATGTGTCAAAAACTAGATTTAATGTGGGTGCGCCATCAAAAGGTGGAAAAACTGCATTTTTTTGATAAATACTTATTTTACCCAAAAAAATTATTTTGTTCTCTTACCATGTTCTAGAAAATGTATAAGATGAATAATAATGTTGTAAAATTTAAAATTCAGTTAATACTATTCATAACGGCTAGTTTATAATATTATAATAATATATCGTTTTTTAGTGGAACTCGGTATTGCATACTACACACGCTATCGAGGAAGGTCGCGATTGCGTGCACCGAAAGATTCCTTTGAGGATTTATATAACACAAAAACAAAATATTTCTCATAAAAGTCTCTGGTGTTACATGTCTTATCTATTTATTTTTTCTATATTATAAATGATAATTTTAAAGGTATAATGGATTATGGAGTTTGAATATGGAGTATTGATAATAAATATTTAGATGATCATGAATATTACAAGATACATTTTGATTTTTTATGAAATAATTATAACTAAATATGTTCAAAGTAATAATTTTGTTTATCAAATATATTGTATTTTTTTATTTGTGAAATATTTTATTGTGTTTTTTTATTTTTATTTATAAAATAAAATTTTAAATTAAATTTTAAAATATGATAACTTATTTTCAATTATTTATTTTTTTTATATAAAATAAAGAGGTGAAGTTAGATTATTTCACAGTGAACAAGTGATTAATATGAGGAAAGTACTGATGTTTTTTTCGAATTTACAAAATGAAATGTTATAAATAATGAACTTTTTTTATCAATTTTTGAAATGTTTAAATTTAAATAAATTTAAAGTAGATAAATCAAAGATAATTTAATTTTTCATGGTTTTAATATGAGTTACAACCCTTAGATTTGGCAAGGTAAAGTTGGGCAGAATTCAAGATCTTTTAATGATGATGATTTTCAAGATGATTAGTCTGGTCAAATTGAAGAAATGATTTATCATATTAATGAAGAATTAATTTGGAAAGTACTGATAATTTAGCATATATATGGATATGTTGAATACTAATTGTATTAATGTTGTACAAAATTTGTCGTTTTTTCAATGGTGTTAATATTGATTAACTTGAAGAAGAAAAATGGTAGGAGTGACAATATTTTTACAGATTTTCTACATATATTGTAAGTTATACTTCCTAAAGAATATTATCTTCCAAATTCACATTACAATGTGAATAAAATATTATTCTGGATTATGACATCCCTCCTTTTAAATTCAGAACTTTTCATTACATGGCACATACAGAGGATATTTTAAAGTTTAGTTTCTTAGAAATAAGATACATAATAAATGAAAACTAAAAATATTATTATAAATCCACTTGAATACATCATAATGGGTAAATAATAAGTATATTTACTACATATCATATCCTAGGGATATAAATCGAAGGAAAGGGGTGAGCATGAGGCCTAATAAGGGAAAAAAATTTACATGTGATCATGAGGACTATCAATAAGAACATGAGGAATGTCGTTAAGGAATGAGTAGAGGAAAATAAGGCATATAATAATAAAAATAACATGAATAATAACATGGAAACTTGGATAAAAAATTTAATTTATATATTCATAAGCATATCACCATGGTTAATAACTAAGGTTTTGTAAATGAAAATTACCAAGTTTATTCACCAAAGTATCATAAAACATGCCATTTAAAGAGATTAAATTATTTACCCAATGCATTAGAGAACTATCAGGGAGAAAAATTTATATGTATTAATTAATTTGATCTATATAGATCATAATCAATCATTTCATTAATATCCCATGGATAATAAAGAATGAGTTTCTTATTAAAATCACGGCGTATAAAAGTGCTTAACGACATGACCATTACATTATTTTTAGCCCATGAAAAGGGAAAGAGGGTTTCTAATGTGTAAATAAACGAATAAAATAAATTATTTTTACATCTAGGTGAATACCCATGGAAAATAAAATGGTTTTGGTATCCACACAATAAAAAAATAGAATTTCTTGAGGTGAAGAGAGAAATTTTGAGAAGTAAATTTGGCGGCATAACAGGTATAAAAAGTGGTTTTAGAAAAGGGTAAAATGAGAGGAGAAAAGTGTTTCCCATTTATAAAATAAAATTTTAAAGTAAGGGTATTATAAAAAGGGTAATAGAATAGATTAACCATAATATTTAGAAAGCATACACAAAAAGAGGTTTTTGAATTAAAGAGAAAGGAAGTATAATTCCCTTACCTTGAAGAGTTACTCCTAGATATTGAGGAATGGAACCTTAGAGGATTGAAGAAAACTTGGGGGACACCTTGGGAGGAAACACTAACAAACATTCATGGTGGATATATTGGGAGTGAAATAAAATGGATAATTGGGTGGTTATTTATAGCAAAAGTGGAGGATTTGTTTAATAATTTCTAAATTTAGGACTTTAAAATCTATGTTGTGGAAAAGAAAAACCTTTGTCTTAACCATGATTTTTGATAATGGTTGTAGATATTTGGGTCATATTTTAAGTTATTTTGAACCACAAGAACTGAGAATCATTTTATATTACTTCTTTAGGAATGGAAAAGTAAAGTTTATCCAAAATAATGTTTTTAAAGTCAAAGTTTCCATTTTAGAATTTGGAAAGTAAATTATTGGTTTTTAAATTGATTAAAATATATTAAAATAATTTATATTAATAAAATGATACATTTTAGGTCCTAGATTTTTGTTAATTAATTGTTACATCATTATTACATAATTATGAATTCATTTAAGATACCAAAAAATCTAAACTGTATTTTTTCTATTCACAAAAAAATATAGTATTTTAGAAAATTATCATAAATTAACTATAACCTAATTTTGACATGATGATTTAAAAAATTATTTATATTTTATTAGAATAATTCTCTAAATATGATAATTTTAACTTTTAACTATAAAAATATTTATTTATTAAAAAAATAACAGGTTGAAATACATAGTAAAATTTATGACACTTAAAATTTAAAGGACATAATAAAATTATTTTATCATTTATATTTGAATAAGAGTGTTCTTATAATACCATTTAATTAAAATAAATATTAATCATACTACCTTAATTTATTATAAAAAATTTACATCCTTTCTGGAAAGTACCATTTTTGTATGAAAATCAATTTATCAAATTTCAACTCAATTAAACCTATGTTTTTATTGATGGAATGGAAATGTTATCTAAACTATGGAACTACACTTTAAATAACTAAGGATTGGTTATGTAACCCCTTATAACAACAGCGCATAAACTAAGGGTAAGGTGTGTGATGGTGTTATATTAATGTGGTGGCTCGATTAACATCAACCGAGTGGTAATTTACACTAACTTGAACTTATCCGATAAGTGATTTCATTCAAGACTCACTTTTTGAAGATTGACTTGAGATTGGTCAAGGGAAAAACCCAATGATGTTACCTCCTTCCCAAGTTATAAAAAATGGGCTTTATATGAAATGAATCTACTAGTTATGGCCATCACTTCTTCTTTATTCATTAATTATCGTTTCTCATTTCTACTTATAAACTCCAATTATAACATTACAATTATCACCAAGAGTATAATTTCCAATGGCTATATTGACCAACAATCATATTTTATGAACGATCATATAACGGTTGAATCCTAATGGTCATGTTTCCTTTTATAATCTATAAATAGTACTTCATTATTAAAGAGATATATTTTTTTTGTGTAAAATAAAATAAAACTCATTTTTAGGAAATAAATATCATTTTAAAATCTGGGTCGTTACATTCTTCCCCCATTAAGAAATTTCATCCCCAAAATTTTCAAATCATTCTCTCAGTTGAGAAAAGGTGTGGTTACTTCTGTCTCATTGTTTCTTTTGGTTCCCATGTCAATTATTCATATTTATGTTTCCTCCACCACACTTTTATGAGGTGGGTAGTCTTGTTGAATATAACCTTATATATATGGTCCAAGATCTCCACTGACTGCTTCTCATATGATATGTTATGTTCCAGTTGTGCCACCTCATAATTCAGTACATGTGAGGGATTAGGTGCGTACTTACTAAAGAGAGATACATGGAATACATCATGAAATTGAGCAAGATTTTGGGAAAGTTCAAGATAATAATCCACTACTATTATATGATCAAGGATTTCATAGGGTCCAATGTACCTGAGAATAAGCTTCCATTTCTTCCAAAACCACATTAAACTCTTCCATGGTTATATTCAAAGGGGAAATTTATCACCAATATCAAACTCCAAGTCCCTTGAATGGTTGTTAGAATAGATTTTCTACTGACTCTGAGTATCCTTTATATGTTGTTGGATAGAATGAACCTTTTTTGTCATATCTTACACAATATTAAGCCCAATCATCTTTCTCTCACCAACTTCCTCTCAACAAGTAAGAGTTTTACATCTCTTCCCACATAGATATTCATAGCGTGCCATTTGAATAGTTTAGTGGAAGCTGTTTTTGTATGAGAACTAAACTAATGGGAGGTATTGATCCCATCCACCTTTAAATTAAATTGATCATGTTATCAACATTTCATTGAGTTTTTGAATATTCCTTTTATATTGAACATCAGTTTGGGGATGATATGCCATACTTAAATTCAATTTGGTACTCATATCAGGTTGAATAATCTCCATAATTTCAATGTAAAGCTTGGATCATGATTCGAAATGATAAAAAGTGTCACCCCATGAAATCTCACCACTTCCATTATGTAAATCTTGGAAGGTTTTTCAAGAGATAAATCTTCCTTAAAAGTGATAAAATGGGCAGTCTTGGTGAGTCGATCCACTATAACCCACATCACATTATTTCCTTTGGATGTTCTCAAGAGACTAGTGACAAAGTCCATAGTTATATTATCCCACTTCCATGTTAGTATGGGTAGTGGTTTTAATACCCCTTTAGGAAGTTTTCACTCAACATTCACTTGTTGAAACACCAATTACCTTTTAGTGTAGTTAGCAGTATCCATTTTTATATTATCCCACAAATAATGATCACAAAGGTCCCTATACATTTTATTTCTTTCGAGGTGTATAGAGAATGTATAGTTATGAGCTTCATACATCAGTTCTTTCTTTATCTCTGGAATGGATGGAACACCTAGCTTGGTATGAAATTTCAATACACCTTCTTGATCAATATTGAACTTAGGAATATTCCCATTATTCACATCCTATATATTCTTTTGAAATAAAGGATCTTATCCTTGAGATTTCTTGATATTATCTAGTAATGATGTTTGAGAAATAATTTGGGGTAATATTGATAATGTACCTTCCCTCATGATTCCCATGTCCAACCTTACTAGGTCCTTGATCAATGGGTATCCTTTAATCCTCATCAAAACCATCACAATATGGTCTTCACACTTAATTCATTAATGAATTTGTTTGGATATTTCAAGATGACAATGAATTAAATAATCACAGTCTTTAAGAAGTTACAACCATCTCCTCCATCTCATGTTCAATTCCTTTTGTGTGAATATATGATTCAAACTTTGGTGGTCTGTGTATATATCACATTTATCCCCATAAATATAGTGCCTCCATATTTTTAGAAAAAAAAAATAACTACATATAGCTCCAGGTCATGCATAGGATAATTATTCTCATGATTATTTAACTATCTTGATTCATATGCAATCACATGGTCATTTTTTATGCAGACTCACCCAATCCCTTTCATAGATGCATCGCTAAAAATAACGAATCATTATTTTATAGAGGGTAGATTTAACACAAGATAAATAACCAATATCTTCTTCAAATTTTGGAAACTTTCTTCAAACTCCTTTTTCTAGATAAACTTACCCCCTTTTATAGTTAACATGGTTAGTGGATTAGAATGTCATGAAAAGTTTTTCACAAACCTCCTATAATATCCTACTAAACCAAGGAAACTATGAATCTTAGTTACTATTGTTGGATGAGGTCACTCCTCCACAACCTTTTTCTTATTAGGATCAACTGAGATTCCTTCATTGGTTACAATTTTCCCCAATAAAGCAACTTTTTGTAACTAAAATTAACATTTTCTAAATTTTTAAAAGAGATTATCCTTCTTCAGAGTTTGAAATATAACCCTTAGATGATCCTCATTATCCTCATGAATTTTTTAATATACGAGAATATCATTAATAAAATCTACCAAAAATTTATCAAGGTATCCCTTAAAGATTGTATTCTTGAAATCCATAAATATAATATGAGAATTATTCAAGACTAAGGGTATAAAAAAAGATCATAATGATCATATATTGATGGAAGGTAGTATTTAAAATATCTTTTTTTTCATCCTCAATTGATGAAAACCAGATCAAAGACAAATCTGGAATAAGAATTGAGTCCCACAAAGATGGTCAAATAAATAATCAATTATAGGGAGAGGGTACTTGTTCTTCACTATGATCCCATTACGTTCACTCTAATCAATTAATAGATGCATTGATCCATTATTATTCTTCATAAAGAGAAAAGATTCTCCCCAAGGAGACACACTTGTTCATATAAATCCATTCTCCAAAATATCTTGAAGTTATTTATTTAAATCCACTAGCTACAGATTTTCTATTCTATACATGGCCTTTGATATTAGTTTGGATCTAGGTATGAGTTCAATAGAGAACTCTACCACTCTTTCTAGTGGAGGTCTAGGTAACTCCTAAGGAAATACTTCAATGTATTCCTAAATTTTGGGGAAATTTTCTGTTCTTATAATTTTATTTTCTTCTTCCTCTTCACTGATCATACCCATAATGAAGGCTATGGGAGTTTCTTCTAGATAAAGCTCAGGTCAGGATATCTATCAATTGAAAATAACTATAGGTTGTCCATTCAAGACTACTGAGATTTACTTACTTTTTCAGTTGATCTTAGCATTATACTTTGGGATCCAGTCTATCCATAGTATAATGTTGAATTACACCATGGTAATGAATACTATATTTGTGATGAGATTGTTCTTTCCAAAGTCAATACTAGAGTTTATATATACTGTTGATTCTTGGATAATCCCTCTAGGAGTCTTTATTGATAAATCTACTTTTATCAGTTTAGGGATTGATTCTATATTGTTTGAAAACTGAGAGAAAATAAATGAATGTGTAGAACTAGAATCAAAGTACTTACTATGTTTGAGAGATGAATGAGAGTACCTACCACCACATAATATGGATCCTCTTTTTTAGCAGTTGTGATAGAAAATTCCCAACATTTATCCCTTGGCATATGTGGAGTTTGATGTTGATTTACCTCAATTATCTTATGATTTGGATAGTGATTGGAAAAGTGACCAAGTTGTCCACACTTGAATAATTAGACTTCAAGCTAGGATTGTACCATATTAACTTTGTTTTTTGTGTTGATAATTTTAAGATTCACCTCACAATGACAGTTCTGAGATATATAGCCATCTCTTCCACACTTGTAATATTTTTCACTCCCTAGAAAATAGTTCCCCAAATGCTTATTCCCACATTTTTTTCATGTGAGAAGTTGCACATGGTTTCCTACTATTACACAATCTAGGTTCCCCCTAACTTTGGATTCAATGATCTCATCTTTTTATTCTCTTTATGTGACTACAACATCTCTTCGAACTCCAGTTCAAACTTTATATCACTTCACAGTATATCATAATAGTTTTCATAGTCTGGATTGGTAACATTTCTCCATAGATGAGGTATTATCACAAAAAGGAGTCTATCAAACTTTCCATTAGGATTCATAAAAAATATAGAGGTGTAATGAAAAATTCTTGTAAATTTCATCTCATTTCTTCCAACTAATTAATTTTCCTTCTTCTTCAACTCTAGGAATTCCTTCTCCATTTTTGTTTGCATCTAATGGGGGGAATATTTTTTGAAAATGGTTCCCTTGAACTCTTACCACTCTATAAAATCAATCTACCTTCTTGTATTCATGTTTTTAATCAGTTTCCACCACTGATATGCTTCTCCCTCTAAGTGGTATATATCCAGGATGACTTTACCTTGTTTCGAACAATGGAGTATAGAAAAGATCTTTTCTATAGAGCTTATCCATTGTTAAAAAATAAATGGGTCAGTAGATCCACTAAAAGAAGGTGTTCGTTGATGCATAAAGGACTAAATGGAAAGTTTTTCCCTTTAAGGTGAATATGGTCTCTCAGCTTGATTCAAGTTATTGTTCACAAATTGAGTCATTTGATTCATCATTATCATGAAGATTTCTATTCCAGCTTCCATTAGAGGGACATCAACGTATGGTCCATTTCACTCATAATTTACAAAGTTCCTCTTATTTCACACCATTTTATAAAAGAAGAAAAACTTAAAGTGAAACATATTTATTTTAAGAATATTATAATTTTAAAGTAATTTTATGTATTAAAACATAATTCTTAGATATGTTATTCTTTAAAAAAACTTACATTATATATACATTCTTCATAATAGCTCATAAAAATATTGTTATTAAACAAAAATATCCCCCTAGGAGTGTCAAACCAGAAGTGAAGAAAGACATGTTGTCATGCACCAGTTCCCATTCAAGTCTAGGTCAAAGTAGTGTTTTCAAGTGTTACCCATAGATACATCTTTTCCAAATCCACATCCACTTGTTCGTATATAGATAGGGATTTATTTTCTCAGAAACCACTTACTTAATACTTCACCAAACTACCAAAATGTTTTCCTATATTTAAAATTCTCTCTAGAGGTATTCTTAAAGTTTCCAAATCCAAATTTCCACAAATAACTAAACCATCCTTTGATACCAACTATAAAAACTTTCCTTTTAAATAAAAACTTTTCATTATGTGGTACATACATAGGATATTTTAAAGTTAAGTTTCTTGGAAATAAGGTACATAATACATGAAAATATAAAACATTATTATAAATCCACTTGAATAAATCATCATAGTTTCATCCTAAGTACATTCACCGCATCTCATATCCCGAGGACATACATAAAAGGAATGGGGTGAGCATGAGGCTTAGTAAGGGAAAACAATTAACATGTGATCGTGTGGAATATCAATAAGAACTTGAGGAATGTCATTAAGGCATGAGTAAAAGAAAATAAGGAATATAATAATAAAAATAACATGAATAATAACATGTAAATTTGGATACAAAATTTAATTTAGACATTAATAATAATATCACCAAGGTTAATAACTAAGGTGTTGCAAATTAAAATTTACAAGGTTATTCCCTAAGGTATCATAAAACATGTCATCTCCAGAGATTAAATTATTTACCCAATACATTAGATAAATATTAGGGTAGAACCTTAATATTTATTAATTAATGTGATCCACATATATCACAATCAATAATTTCTTTAATAACCAATAGAGAATAAAGAACACATTTCTTATCAAAATCATGGTGTATAAATGTGTTTAAAGACATGACCATTATGTCATTTTTAGTCCATGAAAAGGGAATGTGGGTTTATTATGTGTAAATAACCAAATAAAATAAATAATTTTTACATATGAGTGAATACCCATGAAAAATAAAATGGTTTGGGTATCCATAAAATAAAAAAGAGAATTTCTTGAGGAGTAGAGGGAAATTTTGAGAAATAAATTTGGCAGTATAACGGGTATAAAACATGGTTTTAGAAAAGGGTAAAATGAGAGGGGATTAGGGTATCCCATTGATAAAACATAATTTGAACATAAGGGTATGATAAAAAGGTTAATAAAATAGAGTAAACATAACATTTGGAAAACATACACAAAAAGTGGTTGTTCAAATGAAGATAAAGGAAGGATAATTCCCTTACCTTGAAGAGTTACGCCTAGATATCGAGGAATGGAACATTAAGGGATTGATGACACCTTGGGAGAACTCCTTGGTAGGAAAAAATACTATAAATTCATGGAGGATGGGTTAAGAGGGAAAGGAAACAAATAATTGGGTGGGTATTTATAGAAAAGTGGAGGATTTGTTTAATAATTTCCAAATTTAGGCCTTGGAAATATAGGTGGTGAAAAAGAATAATAATTGGATTAACCAAGATTTTTCCCATGATTTTGGAAATTTGGGTCATATATTAAGTTATTTTAACCCAAAAGAACCTAGAATAATATTATATTACTACTTTTGTCATATAAAACTAAGGTTTATACAAAATAATGATTTTAAAGTCAAAGTTTCCATTTTAGACTTTGGAAAGTAAATTATTGGTTTTTAAATTGATTAAAATCTACTAAAAAAATTTATATTAATAAAATAATTCGTTTTAGGTCATATATTGTAGTTAATTAATTATTATATTATTATGAGATAATTATGAAGTCATTAAACATACCAAAAAACCTAAACTGTATTTTTTCTATTCATAGAAAAAATAAAGTATTTTAGAAAATTATTATAAATTCACCCCAACCTAATTTTTATGTGATTATTTCAAAAATTATGTTTATTTTATCATAATAATTATCTAAATATGATAATTTAAACTTTTAACTATAAAAATCATTATTTATTAAATGAATAGTGGGTCAAAATGCATAGTAAAAGTTTTGTCATTTAAAAATTTTCATTGACATAATAAAATTATTTTTTAATTTATAATTGAATAAGAGTGTTTTTGTCACAATATTTAATTAAAATAAATATTAATCATAATATATTATATTATTATAAAAATTTACATCCTTTCTGAAAAGTACAATTATGTCTGAAAATCAATTTAAAAAATTCCATATCTATTAAACCTATATTTTTATTGATGGAATAAAAATTTAATTGAAACAAGGGAATTAAACTTTAAGTAACTAAGGTATAGACATGTAACCTCTTATAACACCCATGTATGACTTAAGGATAAGGTGTGTGATGGAGATATATTCATGGGGCGAATTAGATAACATTGACTGAGGGGTAATTTCTAATAAATTGAACTTCTACCATATGTGATTTCATTCAAGATTCAGTTGTTGAATCTCAAATTGAGATTGGTCAAGGGTGAAAACTAGTGATGATACCTCCTTCCCAAGTTCTGAAAAATGGGATTCATACAACATGACTCTACTGGTTGAGGCCACCACTCCTCTTTTCTATATTAATTATCCTTTTTCATTTATACTTATAAACACTTATTATAATAACAAAATTATTACCAATAGTATAGTTTCCAATGTTTATATTGACCAATGGTCATATAACAGTCAAATCATGATGGTAAAATTTCCATTTATACTAAATAAATACTACTTAATTAGTAAAGAGAAATGGTTTTGTTGTGTAAAATAAAATAACACACATTTTCAGGAAACACAAATTATTTAAAAAGTCTGGGTCATTACATTGATGTGATTTGGGTACAAGTAGATACATGCCTACCTGAATGAATATGCTTTATATAGGAAGAAATATAAAGGTTTGTTAGAGTTTCCTAAATGCGGGACATCATGGTATAAGTTGAAAGAAAAAACATTGAACAATTAAGAAGTTATAAAGACCCATGAAAAGGAAATTTGGAATCTTCCTATAATTTATCATTTGAAAAACTTATTTGAAAATTAAAATGATTAAAAAATGTTATGATGGAATTTAAATGAGAAGGTATCTGTTGGAAAATTATTTCATCCAACTAATTTTCCATAGTGGAAGAAAATTAAACAATAGTTTCCTATATTTAGAAATTAAGTTAAAAATACTGGCCATGGACTATGCATATAGAGAATGAATCTATACCAAATCCTTAATAGTAAACATAGTTAATGACATTTTTATTGATAATTTACAACTTATATACTAAATTTTTTATGAAACAAAAATATATCATGTGGAGTTTAATTATTTGTAGACCAAAATAGATTAGAAATGCTATTGATGTTTTCTTTTCACTATTAATTGATGATTTGATTCTTTTATGGGAGGAAGATATTAGAGTGTATGATTCTTATAAAATACAACATTTTCAACTATATGCAATGATTATGATTAGTGTAAATAACTTCCCATCATGTATAAATTTATATCGATATAATATTAAGGGGAATAAAGCTTTTATAATTTGTGACTTCATATTATTAACTACAAAATGGGAGAAAAATGGTATACATGGGTCATAAATGGTTTTTATGGATCACTATAATCGAAGATTAAAAAAAATTCATTCAGAAACTCACAAAAATATAATATTTCCACAAATTTTTTTTCCATCAATAAATATTTTAAGAGGGTAAAATAATTGATGTCACATTATAAAATACAAAAAAAATATTGAAATGATATAAATATTTGGAAGAAATGATCAATACTTTTTTGATCTTCCATATTAGAGATATCAAGAGGTCAAATATAACATTGATTTATTGAACATGGAGACGAATATCTGTATTAGATTGATTAGAACATTATTAGATATTAAAGCAAAGAATAAATATGGGTTTAATGTAGGATTGGACTTAATCTCAATGGGAATACAGTTGGATTGATCTCCCACCCCTAATGGATGACGAACATACCTGCCTCCATCTTTTCATACATTATCTAAGAGGGAGAAATTTAGTTTCTTTTAGTGAATAATTGCTATAAAAGTGGCATATGGTTATTATTAAATGTAATTTTTTATTTCAATAAAATATTTTAAGTTTATAGGAATTATAATACACTTATATTTAAAAAAAATATGTTTGATAGCATACATGACACACAACACCGGGTCTAAATGAACCATGAATTGTTTTTACTTAAATTAGGCCATTATAACCTAGCTATTAAATTGGTTGGTTTGAATAAAATTAACTAACTTATGAAATATATATAAATATACTAGTAAATATAAATTTATTGATAAATGATTATGAAATAAGAACTCAATTTTTAATGAATACATTTTATTCTAAAAAGAAATGTTTTCTTCAAAAATATTTTTTTCCCTTTTGTGAGAAAAAATTATAATTAATTTCTATAAATTTTAGAAAATTTATTTGATAAAATTAAATTCATTTTTTATATTAAAATATCAAAATTAAATTAGGGTTAAATTTTTAATTTTTCAAAAATTATTTATTTTTTAGTGAATTGTTAAAATTAACGTTTTTTCAAATACTATCATTTGTTTTCATTAAATAAAGTAATATAAAAGTCCCATTATATTTTGGATTTAATATTAAATTTAAATATAAAAAATTATATTTACAATAATATAATTTATTACATTTTAATTAGTAATTTTCATGATTTTGATATAAGTTTATTTTTATGCTTAAAAACACAGTTTTTTGCAAACTATTTTTAAGTTCCTAATGTTATCCATTTTAAATAATTAAAATAAAACATAATAAGGATAGATTTAAATGAAATTTATATATTATTATCTATTTATATGAATTTAAATTCATATAAATATTATTTCTAGTCATAGAGTTTATATAATATCATCTATTACTTAAAAATCTATCTCCTTAAAAACCATTTTTTGTCATGTTTTATGTGATTAATTTTAAATTAAATTCATCCAATCACGTGAATTTAATTTTATAAAGTTGATTCAGTATTTGAAATCATAATAATTAATATTATTTAATAAGTTCAACTTATTTTTTGGTTGTAGTGAATAATAAAAACATTAAAAATTGATTACCACGATTAAGCTTAAAACGAGGTTTTGCGCGCTACATGTGCTTTGTGTTAAAATTATTTTTTCACAAAATAGGATTTTTATTTGATAAATTAGATTTCATATTAGAATCGGTGGATAAAATTATTTAATAATTATCATTTTATTTTTAGTATTAAAGGATAAATTACCTTGGTAAAAAAACTATTTACCACGGTGAAAACTAAAATGGTAAAAGTGAGTAACCATAAAGATAAATGGAATAACATGTTTAAACCATTTTAAATTTTAAATTTTTAGGTGTTTATATAAATTATCTTCCATTTAATACATCATTTATCAATTTTTAGGAACTTTTCTTGAGAGTGACTTTCCATTACTGTATAATTTTTGGTATTTATAAAAATATCACTCCTTTTCACTTATAAATGGGAACCTCATATACATTTTTCTTAACACATAAAAATCCCTTTTGGTTCAGCCAAATCATATTCACATTTTAACACCCCAAGTTTTAATGATTTTTCTGAATAAATTAAATTTCTTTGATAGCTTTCACTACACGCAACACCAAGTTAATCTTGTACTACATGGAACACTTTGTTAGATTGAATTACATGTGATATTGAGTTTTAACAAAACCACAATATATTACTAATAATATTAAAAAATGACCTTTATAACATAGTAGTTAAACCTAGAAGTATGAATATTAATAAATAAAATTTTAATGTTATATATTATTATTTTATATAAAGAAAACATATTAATAAAAAATACTTAATTTTTGGTAAAGTCTATATCTTCTTTGAAAATAAATTTTTCTCAAACAAAATGCTCTTTATTTATTTTTGTGAACAGTAATAATTTTTTTTGACACTAAATTAATATACAAAAAAACATCATTTTTAAAATCATATTGTCATAATTATCTTTGGGTGAATTTTTTTGTTTATGTTTATGAAAAGATTCATTTTTGATGAATAATGAAAATACTAGATTTTAATTGAATGATGTCTTTTTGTTTAATTTATTTATAAAGTTAAATTATATTTTAAATATAAATTATTTAAATTATACATCCATTAACCCAATTTAGTTCATTGTAATTAATTTTATATTGAATTTTGATATAAAAACTTTTTAAACTTTTGAACATTTCTCTTGAAAAACCCACTTTCATATCACGTTTGTAGGATTAATTTTAAATTAAAATTTAACACTTATTTGATTAAAATTTAGAAAAATGGGTTCCATATTTGAATTCATAATAATTTATATTATATAATAATTTCAAATTAATTTTTTATTAAAATGAATATTGATTGTAGTAAAAAATATTTACCACGGTTAAGGTAAAAATTGTTTTATCAGGGGTTAAACTAAAACGACAGGGGTAAAAATGACCTATAAACTTGTTAAGAAAATATATTTTGACCATTAAATCTCTAAGGTTATATAATGTACCATTTTTTACCCTTGTAACATATGAAATATGTCGAAGCACTAAATTCATTTCAAAAATACCAAGTGTGTCCTCTCCCCCACTTATAAAAGGCCACCCAATGTCCTCTCTTATTCACACCTTCAAGACATTTTTTTGGCCAAGACCTACCCAAATAACTTAAATAATTCCATACCCTCATACTATAATCATTTTTTTAGGAATAAATCCACCCAATTAAGGATTTTAGTGAAAACCTGAGGAGGATACCTGAAGAAGAGGCAACATTCACCAATTATAATTTTTGTTTTATTTATTCCTACATCCACATAGAATATTATTATAACATGATTATATAATAAAAATAGTATAATAAATATAATTATTTAATATTATGTTAATTTAATGACCTATAACCATCTACACCTTCATCAAATGGGTTATGAAATCATCATTCATGTGTAGAATAGACTACCACCTCATGAACCAATGTCCTTCATTTTTACATTACCACATATCAAGTATGGTTATAATAATGAATTTATTATTTATATATGATATTTATGATGTTATTATTATTCAATAATTATTATATAATACATAACTTCATACTCTCCATTTTGTGGGTATACGATAATGTCGCTCATGTGTACAGTGGACTACCACCTCATGAGGTGATGTGATTTGTTTATGATTTACATGGAATGTATTAATGATGATTTTAATAAATATATGTGATATATATGACATAAAAATGGGTTTTTAATGATCATATATATCATTTAATTTCTTTCTTTCAATCAGATAAGAAAATGGAAATAATGTTCATGCGACGTACGACCTATCGTCTCTATAAACCGTGCATTTCATTTTCTATCACAAAATTTTATAGATTAATATAAATACATATAAAATGAATAAATATTATTTTTATACCATGTTAAGAATTATTCATATTATGGAAATATTATCAAATTAAGAGGAACAAAAATTAAAAATCAAGACATATACGAAAAAGAAAGCAGTTATTTCCAAAAACATGACTTTAAAATGGAATTGTTAAAAAAAAGGTAATAAAAGATCATAATAAAATAATATATAAAATGATATAAATGAATATTTTTCTTTAATATATTTATAATAAAAATAAATTTATTATATATTAGTTTGAAAAAAGTCAAGACTTAAGGTAAGAGATTTCCATCTCACTTTTTACTTTTGTAAGACACATGCCATATTCACGGCCCATTTCTTTTATGTGGTGTATATACTGGTCATGAATGAATTTTATGATTCTTATAATTAAAATTGTTGGTATTTATATATCCATTTTATGTTCTCAATTTTAGGGGGTTTATGTTTCCAAAGTTACCGAATTGGTAAGGGATTTTTGTCTCAATTTTCCTTCATTGAGACGTATGTTATGTTATGCACCCATATTCCTTAAAGAGGTGTATATACATGACCGTTAAAATATAATATCATGAATATATTTATACTCATGATATTTCCATTTTATATTATTCCTTCATGGGTATTTTGATTCAAAGTTACCAAAGTGGTAATGATTTTATGTTACAATCTCATCATCGAGCATGATTGTTTATGATTATGTTTCAGATGATAAAATATTATAATACATATCTCAAGAATCAAATTAATTTTCTTATTATTTTTATATTCATGATATTTTCAAGTAATAGTACCATTTTCCCACTCTTTGGTAATTCAAATCATTGAGAAAATATTTTTAATTTTTTTTTGACTTTATCTCTCTCTAGTTAGAAATCAGTTTCCTTTCAAATTCGTGTTTTTTAAAAGTGTTTCCAAAAAGGTTTTATTATTATCCTATTATTTTTAAAAGAAATTATTACCCATGTTTTAATTTTTTTAAATTTTTGTTGAAAGGAATTTTCATGACACTTTCCAAAAAATGCTCGTTTGGCTTTTACTAAAAATTTAAAAGGAATATTTATTTTAATTTGTAATAAATGAATGAAGATTACCATAATAATGGCCATAATTTGATTTCAATATTCATTTATATGTTTTCAATTTTATTTTCTAATAAAATTATTTTCAAATAAAAGTATATTCAAAATGTTTTATACTTTAAAAAGTGTTTTTTTAAAGTGGAAATGATATTGTCCTCAATTGTTTAAATGATCGATAAACCTATTTCCATATAAGATGATATTTATTGATGTTAAATTTGAATTATTAAGGATATAATAAAAGGATACCATTCTTATTATTTCTCTGTATGGTTTATATTTATGGTGGATTTTTTTACAGAAATCATTTCTCTTCCACGGGTTATACCATAAGAAAATGGCTATAAAACTCGATTCTTTTTCTACAGGTTATGATATGATGAAATAATTATAAAACCTATCTATTTTCTATAGGTTAAGATATGAATAAATTTTTTTGAAACCCATTTCATTTCATGGGTTATGGTATTATTCATGTTTTATGATCTTCTAGTGCACATAAATATAGGTTTCATTATATGATAGTTGGGACCTATATCTCACTCTAATGCATTGGGTAAAGATTTATATCTCATGAGATAGACATGAATAGAATGAGGAGTGAACTTGGTTCAGTAAAAGAATTTTTCCAATATGGTGGTCTTGGTATATAACCTTGATTACTATTATGGTTTAGGGAGTGAACCCATTCCAATATTATAGCATTGGAAATAATCCTTGACTAACATGGAAATGATTTTCTTTACCTATGTGTATGCCAAAGATCTATGTCTTATGCCAATTTTATGATATCATAGAATATGTTCTTTGATTATATTATGATTCATGTATTATGAACTACTAATCTATATTCCATGATTCAATAATATAATCATTCATTTTCAGGGTATGGTTTTCAAATGTTATTCTCATGTCCTTATACATTTATTCTCATGTTATGCTTATATATCTCCCTTATTTACCCTTACTGAGCATTTGATCTCACCCTTTATTATGTTTCCTTTCCCCAGGTTATGAAGTAAGGTATTGTGTATGATATTTCAAAGAAGGGTTATAGTTATTAAGAACTTAGTGGGAGATGGCGTAACTCACTTATAGACCAGAGTTTTTGTTTCTAAGTTTCCAAAGAAACTAAAATATTATGCTACTCAGGTGTATGTTTGTGTAATGTAATGAATATTAATAAAAAATTATATAACATATATTTATGATAATATTGGGTTTTTATATTTGGTATTAGAGGATAGTTTTAGTTATCCTTTAGAAACTAGGATGAAAAAACATTAGTGTAAAGACCTGGACCCTAGTAGTCTAGAGGTGATGCCTTACTTTATTATATTAGAATGATTACAAGGAATCATATCCCGAAGGACCAAATAGTTTTTTATTCATGGTAAAATAGATAAATATTTTATATTCAAAATATTTTTTTGACCTAAAATACAAAAAACTATTTTCTTTGATAACACCATTATTTCCCTTAGTGTAACCCTGCATATCAATCATAATAAACTTCTTAGAATCCTGGGAAAAAATAAACATACGCAAGGGTTGAGATAAGATTATTAGTAAGGGTTAGGTACAATTAAATCTAACTTGAATAAATAAGTATAATAAAATCATTAAGGTAAATAACTTAAAAAACATGCTAATTAATAAATCGAGAATGAAAATGCATCCATAGATTTTTTCATTTTCAAAATCCTCTGGATAATAATAACTAAATACTAAATGTAGGAAATGATTAATTAATTGACATCATTTATCATGAATATGAACCATTTTACCATCAAGAACATTCAAAATATGGTTTATGTATATGGGTAGAAACCTAACTGATTCTGCTTGGAAACAAACATCAAGGGTTTGTTTCCAACTAATTTCATCTCATGAGACTATCGATGCATCAAGGGGTTTTCATTAACAGGTCCCCAACCCCTAAGTCTTGAATTAACTGGCCCCAACCCATTTCATACTAGTCCAAATAATTCCTCATATATTTAATAATAAGTTTAATTAATAAATAATGCGCCTGATCATGAAATATCGGTATTAAATGAAAGATACAAATTTATCAATATTTCTCTAGTTAATGAAATAACTATCAAGGTAAACACTATTTTTAAAAATGGTATACGACTTATAAAATAATCATATAAATGATATAAAAAATATATATATTTAATATAATATTGAATGATTAATGATCATAAATAAAAGGGTCAATATATACATCATTGAAAATAAAATAGGTGTATGAAATAAAAAATATGCCTCAATGAAAGAAAATTGAGACAAAGTCCCTTACAAGGATCCTATAATTAATAATATGAATTTATTATGTGTATTAATTTTAAATATAAATAAAAAATTTGAAAAAAATATAATATTATAAAAATTCATTTTACACATAACTTTAGCATGGCATAATCAATGAAATGGAAATTGAACCCAATGAATGAATATTGAGTTAAGAAATCCCTTACCTCGCTGTAATCAGTTGAATCGTATTCCCCATGTAAGTAATAATTATCAAATAAAAAATTCAACACCATGAAGATAATAAAATTCATGATATCATATATTAAAGGGTATTATGTACACCACACACTATAAATAAGGGTTTAATAAGGAATATATCTCATATAAGTAAAAGTGACACGAGAAACCCTTACCACTTTGTAATCAGTCGAATCTATGCCCCACAAAAGCAATAATTATAAAATGAAGAATTTAATAACTTGAAGATAATTAGATTAATGATATTATATATAAAAGGGAAGTATATACACAAAAAAATAGAGGTGAATAAGGCATATTTCTCATAGAAATAAAAAGTGAGAGGAGAAACCCTTACCTTATGTACAAAAGTATTATACACTTGTACCTAATGTCATGGATAATCAAAGTAGATTCATTAATTACTTAATTAATAACCTCTTAACAATATATATAATTTATTATAAATTTATAAATTTCATTAATTTCCATTTCTATGATTTATAGTGTTTAATTTTGTTATTCCATGAGAATTTATTTCATTGTTTTATGGTTGGTTACCTTGGGTTTAATTATGGGAGTTCTTATAAAATGGAAGAAAAAATCCAGAAGTAAAATTATTTTGTATTAATGAAATTAAATAATTTTAAATGGACTTATATATACTTTGGTTATATGGTATGAGGATGAATCATTATATAAAACATTGATGAAAATGTTTTAATTTATTTTGGTGGTTTTATGAACATCATGAAATTGTATCATTTTATTTAATATTATGTTTATAAGTTGGATCCAAAACAAGATATAAATTTTAATATGTATATTAAAATCTTATTTAACTATAATAATGGTTTTATGACCAGCGTTGAAGGTATTAATGGAAAATAAAAACTCATTGTCTACAAAGGCGGTGAATCGACACGTCACAAATGATGTTTTCATTTTTAGAATAAAAGGAGGAAAGAAGAGATTTGATGATGGATATTCCATTAACTAGATAAAATTAAATTATATATATGATACTATAGTTATCATTCCACTTTGTATAAGGGTAGGTGAGTAGAGGATAAAAAAATAAAAGAAATTAAAAGAGAAGGAAGATTTTACCACTTCAATATCATCTCCTTGGGAACCTCCTAAAGTCATTTGTATTTGTTCTATTGGTAATAGTATAAGGTCTTAGTTGTGGGGAAGAGTCTTGGGAAGGTGATTGGTCAGAATTTATACAAGATTTAATGCTTAGAAGGTGTGAGGAGAAGGGGTGGCGAGGGGCGAACTTTTTAGGGAGAGGAGAGGGTTGTTTTTATTATTTTAATCATTAGTTTATTATTTTGGATCAAGACTATAAATAGAGTTAATTATTGTTACTAAGTACAACAAATAGTGCATGTATGTTTGAACTAATGAGTTTTTAATTAATTCATAAAACATTAATGACTTAATAATTCATTTATTTACTTATTCGATGATATTAATATATCATATTTTGATTTATGAGATAACTAAATTTTATTTATACTTTCAAAGGTGAGGTTATTATTATAATGGCCAATTTATTATTCCTAACAACCAAAATACTATTCAAACGGTAATGTTAATATTTAATAGTATATAACAGTTCGTTTAAGATCTGTGTTTTGAGTAATGTAAGCTATCAAATAAATTGAATTTATTTAAGAATATACGTACCATAAAATATTGGGTTGTTATATTATTCCTTCCATAAAAAAATTTATTCTTCTAAATTTTCTTGAGTATTACCTTTAAAACAGATTAGGGTGATTCTAATTCCTAGTATCCTTAGGTTCTCACATCGTTTCTTATATTTTATGGTTTCTCCAAATAAATTTTACCAGTCGAGTCATCATATTACTCAATAATTACTCTGTAGTGTCAAGAATCTAAATAGGCTCTTCATAGTAAGAAAAATCAGGTTTGAGCTATATTTCTTTATAGGTGAGTACATGTGTTGGGCCTATAATGTACTTCCTCAACAATGATATGTGTAACACATCATGAGATTTGGAGAGACATGGTAGCATTTCTAATCAGTAATCTAGAGATTCAATCCTTTCTGTAATTTTAAATGGTTTAATGTACTTAGGGCTCAGTTTCCCTTTCTTACTCTACCTTATGATACCCTTACATGGTGATACTTTTATAAATACATGACCTCCCACTTGAAATTTCAAATCCTCTACCTAGTTGTCAGTATAACTATTTTCCCTACTTTGAACTACTTTAATTTGAGTCTAGATAGTCTTTACCTTTACCGTTGACTCTTCAAAAAGTTCTAGGACTATAAGTTTATTCTCACTAACTTCATCTCAACAAGTTGGAGTACGACATATTTTTCCATATAATGCTTCATATGGTTCCATTTAAATACTATAATTGAAACTATTATTGTAGTAAAAATATAACAAAGGTAAATAATGATCCCACATAAATTGAAAGTCAAGTGAGCATGATTTAAGCATATCTTATAATGTTTGAATAGTCCTTTTAGACTTTCATTAGTTTGAGGGTGATAAGTAGTACTCAAATGAATCTCAGTATCCAAATTCTTCTAAATATTATTCTAGAATTTTGATTTAAAACATGAATCTCGATCATACACAATTGATATAGGTGCACCATTAAGTCTTAAAAATTTATTAATATAGAGTCTTTTTAGGAATTCAAGAGGTAAATATTATCTTATAGAAAGAGAATGTGACTATTTTTAAGACAATAAATAATAACCCATATTACATTATTCCTTTTAGGTTTCCTTGGAAGTCATGTGAAAATGTACATCATAATTTCATCTCACTTCCATATATGAATATGTAGATATTTCATAAATCCTCTAAGATACTGTCCCTTAGCCTTCACTTGTTGACAAACTGGGCATCTTAACACATAGTAAAAAATTTCCCACTTCATATTATCCCACAAAAAATGTTCCTTTTGATCTCTATACATCTTGGTACTACTATAGTGTATAGAGAAATTTGAGCTATGAGAATCATCTAATAGTTCCCTTTTTAGCTCATGTATTGATGAACCACATAACCTCTTTCCAAAGTTCATAATTCAACCCTCTTGCACAAAGTCTTCCAATATTACATCCTTAATGACTTTAATTTTCTTTTTAAAATTATCATCATTAGATTAAGATATTTGTTTTCCTTTTCCAATAAATATGATTTCACAATCATTTGAAAAACGAGTGATGTTTCCCATTCCTTAACAATTCCCATATCCTTATTTACTAAATCCATGAACATAGGATATTTCTTAATATTCATTTGGGTTATAAGTCAATGATCTTTCATTCATAATGAATCTTATAACTTATTTTATTTTCCTATGTGGTAGTGTATTGATAAATCATAATCTTTCAATAACTCGAGACATTGCATTTTCCTCATGTTGAGTTCTTTTTGTGTAAATATGCATTTTAGACACTTATGATATGTATATATCACACATCTTTCACCATAGAGACAATGTATCCATATATTTAATGAAAAGATTACGGCTGATAACTCAAGATCATGAGTTGGATAATTTTGTTCATGAATCTTCAACTGCCTTGATGCATATGCAATATTCATAATGAAACAACCATGTCCTTTCTTTGATGCATCACTGTATATCACAAACCCATCATTTCATGATGGTAGAGTCAAAATTAGAGCATTGACTAATCTTCTCTTCAATTCTTCATAACATCTTCACATTCTTTTATCCTTATGAACTTAACCCCTTTACGTGTGAGGTTGGTTAATGAGTTAGCCAATCTGGAAAAATTCTGAACAAAACACCAATAGTAACCTAATAAACCAATGAAACTACATACCTAATTTATGTTTATTGTCATAAGACATTCTTATATTTCCTTTATCTTTACAAGATCAAAATAAATTCCATCCTTTGAGACAATATGGCCAATAAAAGAAATTTCTTGAAGCTAGAATTTAAATTTTATAAATTTACCATCTTCTGAGTGTCTTAAGAATGATCCTCAGGTGATTCTCATGGTATTCATAGCTTTTACCAATACACTAGAATATCATCAATTGTAAGTAAATATGGAAGATATTATTAAGGCAAATTTTCATATGATGTATAGACATTTCGAGTTTATAGTATGCCTTTTGAATTGACTAATTCACCCTTAGTATTCATGGATCTAATGAATAGACTATTCCTGAAATATCTTGGTGATTTAGTAACCTACAGGTCATAGGATTGAAACCTCCCCCTAATACCAACTGTAAGGACCTTGACCCCAATATCCTGGAGTTGATGCCTTACTTTTCTACATTAGTATGATTACAAAGAATCAAATCCCAAAGGACCGAATAGTTTATTATTCTTATTAAAATAGATAAACATATGAAATTCAAATTAAATTTTATACATAAAATAAAAAATGTATTTTGTTTAAGAAAACCATTATTCCCATTAGTGTAACCCTACATATCAATTTTAATAAACTTCTTGGAAACCCAAGTAAAAATAAACATAGAAAAGGGGTGAGTTCAAATTCTCAGTAAGGATTAGGTACAACATAATCTTACTTGAATCAATAATTATAGTCCAAATGGTAAGGAAAATGACTAAAAAAAACATGCCAATAAATATAATAATAATGAAAATGCATCCATATATTTTTTCATAATGAAAACACTATGGATAATAATAAATAAATTCTAAATGCAGGAAATTATCAATTATTGGACGTCATGTATCTAGAACATGAACCATTTTACCATCATGAATTTTCACAATACATTTTAGTACTGTGGGTAGAAACCCATCTATTTCTTCTTATAAATAAACATGAAGTATTTGTCACTAACTAATTTTGTCTCATGAGACTACCGATACATCGATGGGATTTTATTAACCAGTACCCAAACTATAGGGATTGCATTAACCAACCCCCAACATGTGTCATACTAGTCCACCGAATTACTCATATATCTAATAATATATTTAATTAATAAATAATTTTAATTATCGCCAAATATCTATATTAAATAAAAGAGATAGATTTATCAATATTTCCCTAGTTAATCAAGTAGCTATCAAGGTAAACACCGTATGTTAAAATGGTATACGACCCAAAAAATTAGCATATCCATGATATAAGAAATATGGATATTTAATGACATATTTAATGATTGATGATCATAAATAAAAGGGGAAATATATAAATCATAGAAAAAAATAGGTGCATGACATCCAAAATATGCCTCACCAAAAGAAAATTGAGATGAAGACCCCCACAAGGATCATATCCTTAATCAAATAAATAGATTATGTGCATTCACTATGAATCCAATTAAAAAATGGGAATACAACCTAAGATAATCAAAATTAATTTTATACAAAACCTTATCATGAAATAATCAATGAAATAGAAGTTTAACTCAATGAATGGAAATTGAGTTAAGAAATCCCTTACCACTACATAATTAGTCAAATCGTATGCCCCATGTAAGTAATAAGTATCAAATAAAACTTTGAATAAAAAAATATAATTAAATTTAAGATATTATATATCAAAGTTCAGTATATAGACCACACATAAGAAATAAGGGTTAAATAAAGAATATATATCACATAAGTAAATGTGAGATGAAAAACCCTTACTAATTTGTAATCAGTTGAATCATATACCCTATAAAAGTAATAATTATCAAATAAATCATTTAATACCTTAAATATAATGAGATTAATTATATTATATTTTAAAGGTAATTATATACACCCCACAAAAGAAATTTGTGGTGAATAAGACATATTTCTCACAGAAATACAAAGTGAGAGGAGAAACCCTAACCTTATGACCGAAAGGGTTCTACACTTGTAGTTAGTGTATTGGATAATAAAATTAGATTAATTAATTAATTAATATAGAACCTCTTAAAAATATATCTGATTTATTATAAATGTATTAATCTCAATTTTGACCATTTCAATGAGTTATAATGTTTAATTATGTTGTTCTGAGAGTGTTCATTTCATGGTTTTTTTATCAGTTACCTTGCGTATAATTATGAGATTTATTTTAAAATGAAAGAAAAAAATCTAAAATTGAAATTATTTAGTATTAATGAAATTACAGAAGTGTAAATGGTCTCATATATCATTTGGCTATATGGTATGAGGATGATTCATTAGATAAAATGTTGATGAAGATGTTTTAATTTATTTTTGTGGTTTTTATGACCATCACAAACTTGAATCATTTTATTTAATATTAGGTATATAGTTTGGTTATAGAACATGATATAACTTATAATATGTACATTAAAATATGATTTAACCATAATAAAGGTTTTATGACTAGCCTTGAAGGAAGTAATGGAAAATGAAAATTTGTCGTCCATAAAGGCGGTGAATTGACATGTCATAGATGATGTTTTAATTTTTAGAATAAAAGAAGGAGATAATATATTTTATGATGGATATTTTATTAACATAAAAAAATTATAGTATTTATATGATACTATGGTTATTATTCCACTTTGGATAACGGGAGGTGAGGAGATAATACCAAATGTAAAAAAATTAAAAGAAAAGGAAGGAGGAATTTACCTCTTCCATGTTGTATCCTTGAAAACCTCCTTAAGATAGTTGGATTTAGTCTTTTGGTAATAAAAATAGGTCTTATATGTGGGGAAGTGTCTTGTTTAGGGAATTTGATTAGAATTTAGACAAGATTCAAGGCTTAGAATGTGTAAAGAGAAGGGGTGGTATTTATATGAAAAGGATAGAGGTGTTTTTGATTATTTTATTCATTAGTATATTATTTTGGATCAAGACTATCAATAGTTTTGATTCTTATGACTAAGTAAAGTAACTAGTGAATGTGATTTTGAACTAATTGGTACTTACCTCATCCATACATCATCTATGAATCAATAATTTATTTATTTACTTATTCCATGATATAAATATATCATAATTTCATTTATGAGATACCAAAATTTTATTTATAATTTCCTAGGTGAGGTTATTATTATAAGGAATAGTTTACTATTCTTAATGGTCAATTTACTATTCCAATGATCATGTTAATATTTAATAGTATATAACAGTTCATTTAAGCTCGGTGTTTCATGCAATGTAAGGTATCAAATAAATTTAATTTATTTAATAAGGTACATACCATAAAATCTTGGGGATGTTATACTTAGAGAGATCCCTAAGGACATGTATAAGGATAAGTATATAGATGATTTAAAGTATAGGAAAATGATCTAAAACTTTGGAATCAGATAGAGTGAGTGGTTTCCAAGAAATTACATCCCTGTCTGGATACTATAAGTGGATTTGGCTCTACCATAGATATACCTAAGGGTAACAACCCAAAAAAACTATATCAAGCTAGAATAGATTGGGAATTGGTTCAAGACAATGGGCCTTTATTCATAAATAGTTTGACACTCCAGGTGGATATGCTTTGGAAATTTACAAACTCTTTTTGAACCATCATGAAAAATTCTAATAGATGATGACTATGAATGAAATAGGATAAACCTAAGGCATCCTAGATTAAATAAGGTGTCATTCTATAAGTGATTTTTTATGATTATGTGGTTCCCCATAATGATTATTATTTCTTACACTATGATTTTTTATTTTCATTAATGTCTGTAACATGAAGAAACCATGTTAATGATGAGTGAGATGAATAGTGAAATAATTGTCCTCCTAAGGATCCAAATATTATGGGAGATATAATTAAAAATCTTGTAGTTATGATAACATAAATTTATCAAGATATGAATCATGCTAAAACTCCAAATGAAAAATGGAGGGAAAAAATTTCTGTTAAGTCCTTCACGAGACAACTTCCACCTTCGTTCAGTGGTTCTACAGTTCCTTTAGTTGCCGAGTAATGGTTTGGTACCACTGACAAGATATTTTCCATTATCTAGTGTTTGGAACATGAAAAAGTCATTTTATCTATCTACTATTTGTAATGTGAAGTAGATAAATGGTGTAATATTATCAATAATACAAGGAAACATGATGAAATTTACCCCATGGATTAGGATGAATTTGTGAACTTATTTTTCAATAAGCACATTCCATTTATTCTTTGTATGAATATAGAGAATAAGTTACTTGAGATAAATCAAAAGGATAATAAATCAGTTGGTACCTATGATGAAAATTTTACAAAAATAATGAAGTACACTTTTAGTATTATCATCCAACCTAAAATTAAGTTTTATTGATTATTCAGTGGATGAAAAACAAGTCTTTAAAGTGCGTTAGCCATAGAAGGCTTCATTATCTACAAATAGATTGTTCAATTTGGTATCAAGGTGGAAATAGAGGTTGAAGTTATGTATCAATGTCATGGTTTTGAGAAGAAGATAAAAATGGAATTCAAAGGAAAATATAAGAACAATAAACCAAAGAAGATGAAATTTCCTTTATTCTTATAGTGTGTGAAGAAACATGTAGAAAAAATGTCTTAAGGGGAATAGTAAATTTAGTGTAGAAGGGAACGTCTTTTGTTCCCAAATATGATTGAGACCACTGAGGGGTGGGGGGGGGGGGGGGGTTGAATCAATGGTTCCTTTTTCTTTTATTAGAATATTTTTCTTAAAAACTCCCTTAACCTTTGAAACTTGTTAAAGTTACGATCCAATAAAATATAACTCAAAACCTCACCTTTCATATGAAAAAAATATAAATATAAGGAGAAACATGATATTTACAAGTTTTGGTACAAATATCCACTCCTTTCCATGTTGGATAGTCCCATCAACATGGAATCTTCCAATATCTTATTCCCAGAATACAAAGTCACAAGCTATGAACAATTCTACAAACCTAGTAGAAAATTTACTTCTATAGTTAGTTATACCCCCAAATATCCTTTCTAGTATCTACATTCCCAAAACAATACTTTTTAGCAACAAGTAAGTATCCATAGTCACAAGATTCACTTTCTTATTCTTTTCTAATCCAATTTAGAAAGTATTCACTTTCTACACAAGCAAGATGAATCAAACTTTACTTGTGTATAACCTTCAAGAACTTCAAAAATTCTCTAAGGAAATTGTTGGAAATGAAATTTCTTCTAGAGCCTTAGTTTTGAAATTTTATTTATAAGAGTCAGTATGATCTTCCTCATCTCGTAACCTCTGTTTGATGGTCTTCGTATGATGGTTAGTCCAATCCAATTTTACTTTTGTTCTTCATACTTAAACTGAGCAAAAACTAAATTGGCATCTCACTATTTCTCTATTCAATGGAACTTGGTTGGATAAACCTTACTATGATGGATGTTACTCCAATGGTCTCACTCTGATGAACTTACTCTGATGAAGTGTCATCTATTGGAAATCTCTCCATTGATTGTATTGAACCTCAATCCAATGAACTCGTTCCGATGGAACTTACTTAGCATTAACTTGAAAAAAAAACATCAGTTGGAGACTCAATCACTATTACATAAGTGTCAGAGCTCCAACATAGTTGAATATTGCATGTTTTTAACACATTTACAAATTAAATGTGATCTCCTTTTATAGGCAACCCAAAATGGATTAAGTGGGATTATAAAAAGTTTTTCCCACTCTACCAAAATTTTTGAATCTTCAATTCTCTTTAAATATCAGATCAATATTTTAATTCTTCAACACTTTAAATTATCCTTAAATAACAAATTAATATTTGAATTCTTTAAGATTAAAAACATGTATTCATTTAAATTCTTTAGTCTAAATTTAATTTTTATTTTCCAATATGATTTATATATTACGATGAGGTCATTTGGCCACTCTGATTTTCTTGACCCACTTGAAAACAAATCAGATCTTAAGAAATCACACTATGTTTCTTTAAGATAATTGGAAAACCAATAAAATCATTCCAATTTATTCATTATCATGAATACAAAATATTCTTCAATATGTTGGATATTGACCCACATGTTGAAAACTTGATATCAAATCAGAGCTTTTATTTCTCTTGACCCACTTGTTATGAATGAAAACCCAAAATTCATCTTGATGGAAATGGTTGACTACAATATTGATTGATATCTAAATTTATTTTTGTATTGTAACCTAAAAAATTTAATTCTTTCTATTTTTTTGGTACCTAAAAACTCACAAAAAAAAACAATTTTTCTTCTAATGATTATGATGGAATAACGAATCCAATAGATTCGTATCAGCAGCTTTGACATCAAAAAATTATTTCTTTTCTGAATATGATACCAATGAACTTTCATGACTAAACTTATTTATATTTTATAATTATGATTATCATTAACTTTTTTCTCCAAATATTTAAATATTTTGTATTTTGGTCTGACTAAAAACCAACACCTTTAGTTTATCAGATTTTATGTAAACCTTTCCAGCCTTCAAACAAATCTGAATCTGATGATCTGATACCGAAAATATTTTACGTCAACAAATTCCTTATTCCAAAATTTTTTTCTTATAAGCATGAATTTATTCCTGAATTTTATTAAATTGAAGATAATATTTAGTATCATTAACTTATAATGTAAAGTATTAAAATTTCCTATTATTTTATCAATATCTTTATTTCCAATCCAAACTTGAATATGATTGGCCTGAATATGATTGGCCTAAATACAGTTGGAATGAATATGATTAGAAGCACCTTTTCTCCCCCATTCTTTCATCAAGATTAAATCCCACATTTAATAGAATACTTATAATTTTTGTGAATAAAAAAATAGAATATCATCATCAAATTTATATCAGAGCTGTTATGACTCTGATATAACTTATCATTACTTCCAACCTCACATTATAGGCTCAATACAATTTCTAGAAGCTTTTGAATTATTATAAAATTATCATTATGATTAACTAGATCTATTGAGTCATGATGATGGTTCTAGATCTTATAGTCTGGATCCGATTGACAACTTTACTCAAATACTTCTTCAACCTTGATTTCCATAATATTCTCAACATAATTTCTTTCTTCAACATAACCAACCTATTGATATATTGAAAAAGAATACAACAAAAACTTAACTGGGGTCTAACAAGGTCTCATGAAATTGATTTCCGAAGTGATGGGAATAATTTATCTAACGATGTGAATAGAGTGAAAGCAACATAGAATGAACCAACCATACTCCAATGTTTAAAATACAAGGATTATGGACACTATGATAACCAGTGCCCAAATCCCAAGGTTAATGATAATGATCGATGTCAGAAACATCTTAAGCTGAGAGAAAAGGGGAAATATAATACAATAACTATTTCTAAAAAGAGGTGTGATAATAATGTGATGAAAGGTACACTTAACATCCACTCTAGAACATATAATATCTTATTTTATTCTAGATCTACCCATTATTTCATATCTAAATAATTTTATAAGGGTTTCGATATTCCAACCAAATGATTAGATGTGAAATTTGTAGTGAAAACCCCTAATGGTACCATGATCAAATCCAAGGTGTATAATTCTTCTTCAGTTGATATTTGTGGGAATATGATTCCTAAAAATCTTGTTATTCTTCCTTTGGTAGAATTTGATATCATCTTAGGCATGGAATGAGTTTCTCTAAATAAACACCACATTAATTTTTCAGGAAGGGAATTCATGTTTGATATTCTAAACCAACCTATGAGTGTCTATCAGTTTGATGAAAAGTACGATCTTCTAAGGGATAATATATCCATTGTATGGGTCTTAATTCCTATTTATAAGGGGTATTTATCTTATATAGTTAGATAGAAACTTGACATCGATGATATTCCTATTTTTAGGAATTTTTTTATGCATTTATAAATGAACTTACAAGACTTCTACCAAAACATGAAGTTGAGTTCTCAATATAACTCATACCTGGTTCCATACAAATTTCAAAGAGTCTTTATAGAATGGCCCCAATTGAGTTGTAGGAATTGATGAAGCAACTCCAAGTGAACCTTGACAAGGGGTTCATTCATACAAGTGTGTCACCTTGGGGTGAAACTATTCTTTTTGTTACAAAAATTTGGATCATCGTGACTCTGCATTGATTATCAGGAGCTAAACAAGATCACAATTAAGAACAAGTGTCCTCTTACCTGTATTAATGACTTGTTTGATCAGCTATGTGGTGTTTAATACTTTTCCAAAATTTTCATTCATTTTGGATATCATAAATTTAGGGTCAAGTAGGAGGATATAACTAAGACAACATTCCATATAAGGTATGGATACTATGAATATATAATGATGACTTTCGGTCTTACTAATTACCCTTCTATATTCATGGATTTAATAAATAGAGTCTTTAGAGATTACCTTGATCTATTTTGGTAGTGTTTATAGATGTTATTCTTATATATTAATAGAGAAAGTAAGATCATGAGGACCACTTGAGAATTGTATTAAAGTTCCTAAAGAAGGAGAAACTACATGAAGAATTTACAAAGTGTGAATTTTGGCTGAAAAAGGTTTCATTTTTGGGTTATATAATCTCAAGAGAAGGTATATCAGTATATCCATAAAATACGGAGGCTTTTGAATATTGGTCCATACCTACCACAATGGATAAGTTCCATAGTTTTCTTGGTTTATCTAGACATTATCTAATTTTTTTGGAGAATCTATTATGAATATCTAATCCTTTGACCAAGTTAACTTAGAAGGGAGTCAAGTTCATTTGGATAGATGTATGTGATGAAAATTTCAAGGAATATAAGAGAAGATTAATCAGCACACCTATTCTTACATTAACCTATAGTGGATAAGGGTTTGTAATCTATAGTGATGTATCCAAGAAGGGATTGGGATGCGTTCTTATATATAATGACATGGTTATAGATTATACCTCATGATAATTGAATAACCATGAGAAAAATTACCCAAATCATTATTTGGAGTTAGTCATGATAATTTTTTAATTACAGACATGGTGGAATTATATTTATAGAGAAAAGTGTGATATATATACTGATCATAAAAGTTTAATTATATATTCACAAAAAAAATTAAATATGTACAAAAAAATGGTTAGAGATGATTAAAGATTATGAATTATTAATACATTACTAGCCTAGGAATGCAAACGAGGTGGCTGGTGATTTGAGTTGAAAGGATCATGCTAGCATATCCATGATGAGGATTAAAAAATATTAGATATTTATATATTTTTAAAGGATGGATATGGAAATACTAAATTAAGGGGAAAAATATTATCTTGCTAAATTAAATGTTCAACCATATCTCTAAGTGAATATTACAGAGGCACATAAGGAAGATGTTGAGATGCAGAACAAGGTTATAAATATTCCCGAGTTTAAAATTGATCATGATGTAATGATATGGTTTGATAACAGTGTATGTGTTTCGACCATACAAAAATTGAAGGAGTTATTTTAGGAAGCTAATAGTTATTTATTATTTATTTATCATAGAGGTATGAAGGAGTATAAATATTTAAAATAATACTTCTGGTGAGATGGCATGAAGAGATATATTATAGAGTTTGTATCTTAGTGCTTGATATGTCAGAAAGTTAAGGTTGAAAGACAAAAGTATAAGGGGATGTTACATTCAATACCCATACTTAAACGTAAATGGGAAAACATCACCATAGATTTTATCATTTGATTCCCCAAAATATCTAAAGGGTATAATGCTATATGGGTTATAGTATATCTCTTTACTAAGTCAGTATACTTCATCTCTATTAGAGAAGACTTCTCTTTGGATAATATTTCCAAGATATATATTAAGGAAGTGGTAAGGTTGCATGGAGTACCAAATTACATTATATATGATTGATATTCAAGGTTTTCCTCAAAGTTCTGGTAAATTATTGAGTAATATCTTGATATAGAGTTGAGTTTCAGAACTGGGTATCATCCTCAGACATGTGGTTAGTCTAAAAGAAAAATTCAAAACCTATAGGATATGTTGAGATATTTTTATTTGGATTTCAAAGGTAGTTGGGATAAACACCTTCCTGTAGTTTAGTTTTATTAAAATAATATATTTCACTCAAGCTTTCAGATTGATCCTTATGACACCCTCTATAGAAAGAAATGTGGAGCTCCAATGTGCTGGAATGATGTTGGAGAAAGAAATCTATTAAGGCATAAGATAGATGAACAAATAGAAGAGAAATTTAGATCCATTTTTCAACACTTAAAGGTAGCTCAGAGTCAGAAAAAAATTTATACTGATAGTTTTTAGTGTGATCGATAATTTAAAGTTGGTGACATGGTGTTTCTAAGAATTTATTCATGGAAGAAGTTTCTGAAATTCAGGAATAAAGGGAAAATAAGTCCTAGGTATAACAATCCCTTTTAAATTATTGGTCGTATTAGGACCATATCCTATTTATTGGTGATCCCAATAAACTAATCTCAAGTCCATGATGTTTTCCATGCATCTCTTATGTAGAAGTATATACCCGACCCTTCACATGTACTAATCTTAGAAGTCATACCACTGGAGTAAGATATTTATTATGAGGAACAAACAATGGAGATTATGGATTTTATAGAGAAAGCTCGATAATAAAAATCATGTAGTCAAATTTTTGTGGTGAAACAACCACTTCTATTAATCTATGTAGGAACTTGAGGATATGATGAGGTAGAATTATCCTCATTTGCTTATATTAGAGCAATGAATTTTGTGGGTAAAGTTCATTTTAAGGGGGGTATAATGAAACACCGTGAGTTTTTATGAATTTTTTTTTTCAAATTAATTATTTTTTTGGCATATTTCACTATATACAGCACCAAGTTAATCTTGAGCTACATTTAACTCTGGGTTACATGTGTTACAAATGATACTAAGTTTTAAAAAAACCAAGATATATTAATAATAATATTCAAATGTGACCATTATAACCTAGACATTAAGAATAGTAGAATAAATAATAATAAATACTTTTAAATATTATTTATAATTATTTTATATAAATAAAACATATTTATAAAAAATACATAATTTTTGGTAATGTATTTATACTGAATAGTGAAAAATGCTGAATTTTAATTGAAATATACCTTTTAATTTAATTAATTTGTAAAGTTAGATTATATTTTTAATTTATTTTAAAGTTAAATTAGTTTAATTATACATCCTTTAATAAAATTTAGGTTATTTATATCAATTTAATATTGAATTTGGATATAAAATATTTGAAAACTCTCTAACAATTTCTCTATAAAAACCCGCTTTCTAGTCACATCTGTGGGATTAATTGTAAATTAAAAATTTCCAATTACGTGATTTTAATTTAAAAAATGGAATACATATTTTTAATCACCATAATTTATATTATCTAATAAGGTCAATTTTTTTTACCAAAATTAATAGTGGATGTAGTAAACATTATTTACCATAGTAAAGGTAAAAATGGTTTTACCAGGGGTTAAACTAAACAATAAGGGTAAACATGACCTATAAACATGAATAAAAGTATTTTATAAAAATATTTAGACCCTTAAACATAAAAGGTTCAATAATGGACCATTTTTGACCCTTGTGACATATGAGAAACGCAAGATCATTCAATTATTTTCAAAAATACCAAGTGTGTCCTCTCCCCCACTTCTAAAAGGCCACCCCTATCCTATCTTCTTCACACCTTCAAACAATTTTGGTTAAGAAAATAACTATGAAAATAACTTCCAAAACTACATAACATCATCCTATAAGCCTTATTTTGGGAATAAATCCATCATAAGAAGTATTTAGTGAAAACATAGGGAGGACACCTAAAGAAGAGGTAATGTTCATTAATGAGCGTTTTTATTTTATTTATTCCTACACCCACTTGAATTATTTTTATAACATGAATATATAACATCATAAAAATATTTAATATACTTAGATGTTTTTATGCTGAGTTAATGACCTATAACCATCTCTATTTCCATTAAATGAGTAAAAAATCATCTTTTGGGTGTACGGTGGACTGCCACCTCGCGATCCGACGCGATTCATTTTTCCATTACCACAATTAAAGGATTTTTTTAGTTATGGATTTATTATTTATATATGATATTTATGTTTATTTTATGATTTTGGAATTATTATATCACACATACCTTCATACTCTCCATTTTGTGGGAATATGTTAACATCACTCGTTTGTACAACGGACTATCGGCTCACGAAGCGATGCAATTAGTTCAAACATTACATGGAATTTCTTAATGATGGGTTTAATAAAAATATATGATTTATATGACATAAAAATTATTTTTTAATGATAATTTATATCATTTACTTCTCTTTCTTTCAATCTGACTAGAAAATGGAAACAACTTTCATGCGTACGCATGACCTACCAACTCCATGAACGGTGTGTTTCATTTTTTATCAATAGATATTATAGATTACTATAGATACATATATAATGAATAAATATTATTTTTATATCATGGTAAATATTCTGGATATTATGGAACCATGATCAAAGTAATAGGAACAAAAATAACAAATCAAGATATATATGAAAAACAAAGCAGTTATTTCCCAAAACATGAAATTCACACAGAATTGTTAATAAAAGGGTAATAAAATTTCACAAGAAAATAAAATATTGTATTACATATATGAATATGGTTTGTTAATATATTTATAATAAAATTATATTTATTATATAGTATTTTTTAATGAGTACGACAAAAGTCAAGACTTAAGGTAAGGGAATTTCGTCTCACTTTTTTACTTCTATGAGGCACATGCCATATAAAACACCTATTTATTTTATAAGGTGTATATAATTAACATGAATTTATTTTATTATTATAATAATTAAAATTATTGGTATTTATATATCCATTTTATTATCTCTATTTCATGAGATTTACAATTCAAAAGCTACCAAATTCATAAGGATTTTTGCCTCAATTTTCCTTCTTTGAGACATACATTTTGTTATGCACCTATATTATTTAATGAGGTGTATATACATCCCCATATACATGTTATATCATGAATTTATTTATCCTTGTGATATTTTAAGTTAAATTTTATGTTATTTTTTCACATGGATTATGATTTAAAGTTACCAAAGTGGTAATGATTTTATGTTACAATCTTATCGTTTATCAGTAATGTTTATGATTATGTTTTCAATGTTAAAATATTATGATCCATATCTCAAGGAAAAAATGAATTTTATTATCACATAGTTATTCATGATATTTTAAATTAATATTACCATTTTCTTCTCTTTGGTACTTAAAATATTTGAGAAAATATTTTTAAGAAAATTTGACTTTATTTCTCTCTTCGGTCAAAAACCAGTTTTCTTCCAAAACCATGTTTTCTAAAAATATTTTCAAAAATGATTTATTATTATAATATGTTTTGAAAATAAATTTCCCCAAGTTTTAATTTTAATAAAATGTTTTAAAGTAATCTTCATGTCTCTTTCAAAAAAAAATCCCCATCTAGTTTTTACCAAAAATGTGAAAATAAACTTTATTTTAATAAGTACAACATGAATTAAACTCCCCATTATCATGACCATAATTTTATTTGAATATTAATTTATAAATTTTCAATATTAGTTTCAAATAAAAGAATTTACAAAATGTTTCATGTTTTAAAATGTTTTTCTTTCAAATTAGAATGGTTATTTTCCTCAAGAAATGTTTTGAATGATCGATCAAAATCATTTTCCATATAAGATGACATCCATTGATGTTATATTTTCCTTATTGGTGATATGATTGATGGATTACATTATTATTATTTCTCTGAATGGTTTATATTTATGATGGAATAATGTTTATAAAAACTGTTTCTCTTTCATAGTTTATACCATAAGTAAATTCATATGAAACCCACTTCTTTTTCAATGGGTTATGATATGATGAAATGATTATGAAACTTGTCATTTTATATATGTTATGATATGAATAAATTTTTATAAAAAACATTTTATTAAATGG
The DNA here is from genome assembly GCA_963277665.1 of Viscum album. NCBI lineage: Eukaryota > Viridiplantae > Streptophyta > Magnoliopsida > Santalales > Viscaceae > Viscum > Viscum album. Next base: position 369,212,671 of record OY728144.1, read on the forward strand.
GTTATGATTATGATTCATGTATTATGATCTTATGACACACATAAATATTGTTTTCATTATGAGACAGGTGGAACCTACATCTCTCTCCAATGTATTGGATAAAGATTTATATCTCATGAGATATATAGGACTAGAAAAATGAGTGAACTCAGTTCAGTAAATGGATTTGTAGACTATAATGGTCTTGGGATTAAACCTTTACTACTATGATGGTTTGGGGAGTGAAAACATTACAATATGATAGCCTTGGTAGTGAGCCTTGACTAATATGGAAATGATTTTATATACTTATGTGTATACTATAAGTCTATGTCTTATGACAATGTTATGCTCTCATGGATCATGTTCATTGATTATCTTATGATTCAAGTATTATTAAGTGATATATTTATTACATGATTAAATATTATGATCTTAGATATGAAGGTTATGGTTTTAAAATATTATTCTCATGTCGTCATACACTCATGCTCATGTTATGCTTATGTATCTCCCTTGTCTAACTTTACTGAGAATCTGAGATCACCATTTTTTATTTTTCCTTTCACCAGGTGATGAAGAAAGGTATTATGTATGATATGTACAGTATGGGTTATAGTTATTAATAACATATTGGGAGATTATATAGTTCACTTATGGACCCGTTTTTATGTTTTTTGTTTCCAAAGGCACTAAGATATTATGGTCCACAGACACGAGTTTGTGTAATTTAATGAATATTCATAAATATTATGTAATATATATGTATGATAAGACTTTTTTTCTATACATATAACTTCCTTAATCCCCTTAACATGTCTTAGAGGTCTTGTTTTTATTATGAAACCCTCATGTTAAGTCTTTTGATGTAAACCTAAATAGGTTATCTAAAGAAGTGGTATTGTCTTTAACAGAACGTTTTGTTTTATTTTTTATTCCACGTCATTAAAATATTATTAAAAAATGATGATATAAAAACATAATTATCTCATATAAACTAATATTTTATTATTTTAATGTAATAGCCTACATCCATATCCTCTTCCATAAAATTGGAAATGAAACCATCGTTCGTGTGTACTGTGGACTACAACCCCAAAAACCAATTTAATTCATTTTACATCATCAACTATCATGGATATTTATGATGAATTATTTAATGAATATATATATATATATTATTTATGAAATATTATTAATTTTGAAAAATTAACTTATCATATATTTTCTTACCTTTCCATTCACTAGAAAATGATAACGTCATTCGTGTGTACGCGTAGACTACCACCTCTACAAAGCGATGTGAATCATTTTTCATCACTGCATCAATTAGATGATATATATAAGTAAATTTAAATAAATAATATGGTATTTATGATATAAATATAATTCTATAAAGATAATATAATATATACCTTCCTTCAATCATGATCGTTGAAAAATGGAAATGTTACCATGTATACGTACGACCTACCGTCTCTATGATTGTAATGTAGATTATTTTTCATAACCATATTTAATATAAAAACTATAATTATTTCATTATTATTATTCTAGAGATGATGGAATAATTAATTCTTTTACCATAGTCAGCCTACCAAAGTCATTTGGGACTTATGAACCGAATATCATCAAAACACTCGATGTAAAGTTAATTGATCAAATAAATAAATAAAATATTGTAATAAATAAAATAAAAGGAATAATAAAAATGAAAATTTTTCTTAATAAAGTAAATAGTTAACATAATTTTATTATTTTTAAAGACAAATTATGTATGTGGTGAGTCAAAATCGTGGTAAGGGATTTCATATTAGTTTTCTTTTATTGAGGAATATTTTAATTTTATGCACCTAATTTATTTTATATGGTGTATATTCTACCAATTTTATATATCATATGATTAATAATTTACAATTAATGTTATTTTAAGTTACAATTCATTTTACTTCATCCATATTTATTTGATTCGAAAGTTACCAAAATGGTAAATGATTTATATTACAACCTCCTTTCTTTTCAAGATTGTTTATATTTAGGGTTAATTTGGGAGGAATAATATACAATTATTTTCTTGAACCACATATAAATTATTCTAAAATGTTATTGGATTTTTTTTATATGCTTGGTTTCCATTTCCACCCTTATTGAATAAAGAAACATTGAGAAAGTTATTTTTAAGTAATTCCGATATTGTATCTTCTTTTAGACTTAGAATATTTCTCTTCTATGTCTATACTTTAATTCAAATATTTTAAATAATATTTTAATATTTTACAATGATATATAAAAGAAATTTTAAACCATTTTTTACTTTTTATAATTTTTTAAAAGTAATATCTCTCTCATTTTTTGAATGAGGTATTTTTTGACTTTTTTATAAAAGTGTGAAAGTAATTTTTTTATTTTAACTTATACCCAATGAATATAAATTACAATAGTAATTCATACTCAATGATTTGAATATTTGTTTACAATTTTCTATGTTTCTTTTCAAAAAAATTATTTTCCATAATATTTTGGATATTTTTATATTTCAGCGAAGTGATTTCAGAGTGAAAAGGTTATTTTTCTCAGGAAATTTCCATGTGATATTTTAAAGACTTTTTCATCAATGAAGACAACATTTGATATTATGGATTGCATATAAATTATATTGTTATGTATCTTACATATAAACCTAGCTCATTATTCATTCCTTTTATGGGGTACGTTTATTTATCTGATGCCTTATTTATGAAATCTCTTTTGATTATTACACGAGGAAAGATTATAAAACCCATTTCTTCCCATGGGTAATTATTATGTTTAAGATTTAGGATTTATTTATATTTTTTGGATTATATAACCATGTACATGTTATGATAAGGAACTCATATAATACTCAAATGCATTGGGAAATGTTTTTTTCCTCATGATATGTTACATATTGGATTAGAGAGTAAACCTAATCCATTATGGGACTTTTTCCACCATGTGATATTGTATAGGAAGTTATTTGTAACTCATGTTTATGTCATGTTATATGTTTCTACCATATTTATTAGGTTTCTATGGTCTTATGATATAATATTATTTATTTTATTCTTACATGTGATTACCCATGAGCCTTCTATTTTATGATATCATGTTATAAATTTAACTAACACATTATGTTTCCTTATCGTGTTTATTCCCTTACTAGGATTTTTAGCTCACCCTTTTTGTCTATGTATTACCATGGTTATCCTATAAATTTGTAGAAGCTCAATGAGATTTAGGAGATCACTAATGAGAATAAGAATAGAGATGTTATGTTTTAGTTTCTTTTGATGTTTTGTGTACCTAGACTTCTAAAGACACTAAGACTCATGATATTTGTTCTGTAATTATGGTATGTTTATGTTAAAATTAATTTAATAATATGTGTAAAAGGACTGAGTCTATATTGTTATTATCAGAGTAAGTTCTAGTTATTTTTGATGATTAGGATTAAATAACATTAGTAAAAAAACCATGGGGAGAAGTTTATGTATATGATAACCTCCTAAAGTTTTGGTAAGGTAAAGTTTATGTGGTTTTATTAGAAATATATTCATGTATAGATACTAAAAGTGTACGTGGTTTTAGAACATATTCATCTAGTTGTAATAGACCAGAAAAGAGTTGGTTGAATATATCTAAACCTTAATTCTAATGCATGGTGAGTGTGACCTTATTGTGTACCTAATTTGAAACTCCCTATGAATATGCATGGGTGAATTTAAATATTCTTTATAAACCATCATGAAGGATTTTGATAGATGATAATCATGGATGAAAGATGGAGGAATGATTCTATAGATGATTTTTCATGATTACGATTATTTTTTCTCACACCATGTTTTTTGGTTCCAGTAAATGGATGCAAGCATGAGGAATGATGTTAACACCAAATATAATGAAAAATAATGTTATTTTGAGGTACAAAATGAGATTATGATTGATGTGAAAGATATTGTGATTATGAATAATCAGTTATCATGATATATTATTAACCACCTGTACCTTAACTAACTCTTAGACTCATTAAAGAAGAGAATGTTGGAGTCCTCTAAGAGCTTAGGTGGAGGAGACCATAGAGGAAAGTAGGATCAATTTCCTTTATATAAAAAATGTGGGAAGTAAAACCTAATATAATGTATCAAAGGAAAATGAAAATGTTTTATGTATGTAAAAATGGGCGTAGAACAATGAATTACCAATAAAAAATAAGGAGTTCATTGGAGAGAAATAAATTTTATCCTAGAGATACATTTATAGTTCATTGTTTCAAATGAGGAGGACCTAATAATTATTTGAATGAATGCCTTCTTCTAGAGTTTAACTACTATAACAAGGAAAGAACTATGTTACATAAATCATTGAGGTGAAAGTATTTAAATATTGGGATTCAAGAATAATATTGCAGAAGTTTTTTTGATAAATGGTGTTTTTGTTATAAGAATCATAAAATATCCAGGGATTGTGTTAATTTTTGGATGAATATATGATTTTACTATGGATTTATGGTGATTCAAGTTATTTATAATTTTTTTATATATGATTAGAGAATATACATTTTGGTGTGAGAATTTAAAAGTTATTGACTTTATTTAGAGATATATATTAAATTTATATTGAATGAATATATGTTAAAATAATAAAAGTCATAGGTTTTCAACAATATTTAGTAATAAATTGATAAATTTTATAGTCAGTTATTCATAAAATGATCTAAGTTTAACTTTGGGTGTTATTATTATAGCTTTGAATATTAATGTTGTATTTAATCATATGATGGTTTATTCATTTAGGGAATTATCTTACCTTGTGATAAATATTTTGGTTTTGTTTAATGTATAAAAGAAGGAGAAAAATATTTTTATCCTTTTTTGGATTATATGACCCTTTAGAATCTGATTTTAGTGATTCAAGCATAAAAATATTCTTCCTAAATACTCATCATTTGAAGAAAAAGGTGATATTGTTGTTGAAATTGATAGTATGAAATTATACTTATCAAGTAAGTATATTTCCTTATGTTATTAATCTAGATGGTAAAATAATTCACCAACTATAGTAAAAAGGCCTGAAAAAATGTTCTCATATTACCATTATTTTTTTATTAATTGATTATAATATTTAAAATTATTTGGTTTATGGTTTTGTGATTGAAAACTTTCTCATGATCAATCAATTTCTTATGATCAATGTTCTTTGTAACTCACCATGATTATTTGGAAGTTAAGCCATTTTTTCTTATCTATATTTTCAATTCCCACTAATTTTCTCCTATTTCGAAACCTAGTTATGTGATGACCTTTGTATTTCCTTTACCCTCTTTTCAAGTGAAAGTTTTATTAACCATTTTTATGATGTAAGATTTCAACAATGGTATTTTTAAATTTCAAACATTTGATTACGAAGTTCAAGTTTAAGTTTTGGGGAAAATATTTTTTAAAGTGGGGGAGAATGTAACATCCTAAGAATTAAGAAAACTATATTTGATAGTGTATACGACACACAATAACGAACTTAAACGAACAAGTAAATATTGTAATTTAAATAATAACTATTATAAAATAGCTGTTAAATTTGGGTTTGTTAATAGAATTTATTAATTTATGAAATATATATAAATATTTTACTAAATATAAATATAATTATAAATTATTAAGAAATAACCACTCAATTTTTAATGAAGATGATCTATTCATAAAGAATACATTTTATTCAAAAAAAATTATTACTTTTTGTCAGAAAATATTATAATTAATTTTATGAACTTTTAGAAAATATATTTCATAAAATGTTCCTAATTTTTTCTATCAGAATATTAATTTTAAATTTGGATTAATTTTTGGGATTTTTTTTGAAATGATTGATTTTTAGTGAAATGTGAAGATCATCAATTTTTAAAATACTATTATTTATTTTCATTAAATCAAGTAATTTAGAAGCCTATTATATTTTAGATTTGGAATTAAAGTGAAATATAAATTTTTTTTATTTAGAATAATATATTATAATTTCATTTGATGTATAATTTTTAATGATTTTTTAAACTTTTATTTTTGTAGTTAAAAATGTAGTTTTCTACAAATTGATTTTAAGTGATTAAAGTTATCCATTTTAATTAATTAAAATAAACGATAATAATAAAATATTTAAATTAAATTTATATTATATATATATATTTATATGAATTGAAATTCATATAATGAATATTTCCATTCATAGAGTTAATATAAGATCACATATTGCTTAAAAAATGCATTAAAAAAACTGCTTTTCATCACCTTTTATTGGTTTACTTTTAAATTAAATTCTAAATATTTTGTAAATTTAATTTTATAAAATGGATTAATTATTTTTAATCATAATAATTAATATTAGGTAATAATTTTAACTTAATTTTTATTCATAATGAATTGTGAAAATAGTAAAAATTAATTACCACGGTTATGGTTAAAGCAGGGGTTTTCACGTTACATGTGCCTGTGTTAAAATTAAATTTTTAAATACATAATATTTTTATTTTATAAATTTTATTTTATTTTTAGAATAAGTGGGACTAAATTATCTAATAATTATCATTTTATAAAGGATAAATTACATGGGTAAAAAAACTAGTCATCGTAGTGAAAACAAAAAAGGTTAAAGTGAGTAACTATAAAGATAAAGAGAATAAAATATTTAAAACACTTTTTTTAATTTTATAGGTGTGGAAAGACCATATATTCCATCCAATATGTCATTTATAAATTTTTTAGGCACTTGTATTGAGTGAGGCTTCCTATTATTGAATAGTTTTGATTATTTACAAAAACACCATTACTTTTCACTTATAAAAGGGAACCTCCTCTAATATTTTCTTAAAACATAAAAATACATTTTGGTTAAGAAATTACCTACAAAAATAAATTTATTAATACCCTTAACACATCCTATAGATATTGGTTTTATTAGAAAACCCTCTTTGAAGAGATTTTGGGGAAAACTTAAATAAGTTGTCTCAAGAAGATGTATCGTTCTTAACCGAGCATTTTTTTATCTATTCTTACACCTAATTCAAATATTATTCAACCATGTTGATATATTAACATAAATATCTCAAATATAATTAGTTTATATTATGTTATTGGAATAACCTACATCAATATCCTCTTCTATCAAATGGGAAACAAAACCATCATTCGTGTGTACGACGGACTACCGCCTTGCGAACCAATGTAATTAGTTTTCCATATAATGGATATTTTTGATGATATATTTAATGTTTATATATATATATATATATTATATTAATGACATATTTATCATTATAAAAAATTAATATATCATATATTTACTTACCTTTCCATTCATTGAAAAATAATAACATCATTCGTGCGTACACGTGGACCAACACCTCCATGAAGCGATGTGATTTATTTTTCATCATTACATCACATGGATGATATATATAAGTGTTTTTAAATATATAATATGTTATATGTGATATAATTATAATGTTTTAAATATAATATAATAATAACCTTCTTTCCATCATGATCGTTGAAAAATGGAAACGTTACTCATGCACACTTACAACCTAACATCGCCATGATTGTGACATAGTTAATTTTTGATAATCTCATTTCATGGTTGGTTTAAAAATTACAATTGATGTATAAAAATTATAAAAATTTCATTATTATTCTGAAGACGATGGAATAATGGATTCTTTTACTGTAGTTAACCTACCGAAGTTATTTTGGATATATGAAATGAATACCATCAAAACGCATGATTAAGTAAATAAATATAACATGGTAAAAAATAAAATAAAAGGAATAATAAAATTGAAAAAAGTTTTTAAATAAGTAAATAATTGACATTAGTTTATTATTTAGGAAAATAAAGTATGTACATGGTGAATCGGACTCGAGGAAAGGGATTTCATCTCAATTTCCTTTTATTAAGTCAAATTTCAAAATTAGGAACTTAATTTTTTTTATTGTGTATATATTGACCCTTTTACATATTATATCTTTAAAAATTATAATTCATGATATTTTAAGTTACAATTCATTTTAATTCATCCAAGGGGATTTGATTCGAAAGTTACTAAATCGGTAATGGATTTATGTTACAACCTTCTTTCTTTTCAAGACTATTTATGTTCAAAGTTCCTTTGGAGTAAATCATAGAAAATTATTTTCCTAAACCATATCTATTTTATTATCCTTTATTATTTAATGTTGTTTAAATTTTGGTTTCTATTTCTATAACATCCTAGATTTTCTTAAAGGTACTGACCATTATTTTTTGGTTTAAATTCTATGTTTGGCTCCAATAATGTTGCCTAATGAAGTCAAGGAGATATAGGGTGTGACCGGGGATCATTCAAAGACTAGAGGCCAGAAATGGGAAGAGACATATTGGGATACATGGTTAACAAAAACCGCGTAGCCTAGCCCACATGGTTTTCTTAAATTATGCGATTACAAATAGTGGGGACCTGGGGGCTTCACGAGTTGTCTGCAACTGTGAAACCCCTAGCGCATGGACAATTAGTTTTATAGAGGTTTGGGACAGAGTGGTTCCTCACTATTTGTGCATGGTTAGACAAACCATGTGCCTAATCATGCAGGGATCCCCTATGAAGAAGATCATGGTGCAATGTTTGGCCAACCGCACGACCAAACCATGCACCCTTGTAATTGAGTGTGAATTTACCAATTTGAACCTCTTAAATGATTTAAACCCCATTTATTCTTTCTTCTCCTTTACTCCAACGACTGAAAGCACTGCTCCCATATATAAAGTGCCTCCTCCTCCTTTAAGATCTAGGGATTAAGCCACCTCCCTTGTTTCTTATCAATTTCGTTCACCATCAAATCCATCAAAAATCTCCTAGTAATCTCTTTAATCCTCTCCCTTTTATTTCAAGTTCTTTGTCCCATTTGTTGTTCTATCTCAGTGAAATCTCATTTTCCCCATTTTAGGGAAATTAAAATTTTATTCGATTTCTTCCAACCTTGATCAAATCAAAGGCTGATGATGGGTGATGGAATATCCATGAGTCTAAGGTAGGTGGTCTAGGTTCATTTCCTTAATTTTGTTTCTATCCATAAAATGCACTGTTGTGCTATGAACCAAACCCTTCCAAAAATTCCCTGTAATTTATAATTAAATTAAATGGAAAGCTTTATCAGGACATTTATGATCTAATTTAACGAATAATCAACTTATTAGGTTGATCTCCCCTATTTGTGCCACTCTCAATGGGAGAGATACACCTTAGAGTACCATTTCCCCCTTTGTACTAAAATGTCCTAACACCCCTTGATACTACTACAAAACAGGCCTTTAACCACACTAAAAATGGACTTTATCAGCGCTAGAGAAGCAATGACTACTGCAGAGAGATTAAAAACCCTAGTATTTTATCAACACTCTTGGAAGCATAGATAAATGAAACCTTTATCAGTGCTTGTAAAATTGTTGATAAATGGTAATATTGCAGTGTGCTATAATAAGACACCGTAGTACCAAAAAAACTACAAAATCAGAAAAATCAAGTAGGAATACAGAATTTAAATGAAATACAATTTACAACAAAAATACAAGAAAATAAATCATATTATATATATTTTAACCATTTTTTTATAAAATTGCATAAGTAAAAACTATTATATACATTCACAAACAACAATCTTCCTTTGTATTTTGATCCTAAACCCTACTCAAGCAGAAAAGAAACTGTATAAGAAAAAATTATAATGTTAGTAATAATATAAAGAAATAAATTAATATAAAGTGTTAATTTTAAACAAAACTTTGAGTTATATAAGGAACTCTATGTGTTAGATTGAGTTGCAATGGATTCTCATACATCACACCATTTTTTGTCTATCTTCAATCATTATCCCTATGAAAATTGACTAAATAAGTACTAGATAATCTGATAACGGACACATTGAGTCAAACCGGGCACATTGTGTATCAGATTGAGGTGTGGATGATTCCGACAAATCAAAAATGACATATGGATCATTTTACTAAAGTATAGAAACAACCCTAAATCATTTTATTAGTTTTGAGTACATCACTTGTTTTGTTTACTAAAATTTCATTTTAAACTGAAACACAAATTTTGACCCGTACCGATCACATCATGTATCAGTTTAATCTGAGATCGATTCCTACACATAAAAAAATGAATTATAAATTGATGTCATAAATTGTAAAGAAAATATGATTTCATTTTATTTGTTTTCAATGAGTGAATTTTTTTGAACTAAACTCTCAATTTTAAACTGATAATGGTGACATTGAGTCATAACAGTTATACCTTGCATCAGAGTGAGGTGTGGTTAATTCTTACATATCCCAAATGACTTATGAAACATTTACCTAAATTATAATAATAATTGGAATATGTTTGATCAGTTTTGAGTATGTTAGTTTTCCTTTTTACTAAAATTAATGTCAATTTTAAAAAAATAATCACTTAGAGTCATACCAGTCACATAGCGTGTCATATTGAGGTGAAGTTGATTCATACACATCCAAAAGTCTCAAAAAAATACTAAATGAAAATTTAACCATGTTTCCATTGTATTTTTATGTAAAAATTACCACACTGCATATTGAATCGATGTTCTTATCCAAAAAACTTTCTCTTTGTTGAAAGTAAAAAGAAAAGAAGAAACTCATGTTACCATTATATCCCAAGAAGTTACCACAATTAGCACAAGAGTTTCATATCATATTCTAGCCTTTAACAATGAGAAATGTTTTTTGGATAACAATATCAAATCAATATGCAATGTTGAAATTTTGACAAAAAAAGACAATTAAAATGGAAAATGTGGTTACATTGGAAAAAAGAATCATTTTATATCTTTGTGGATTATTACATATAGATGAAAAAAAATATGACTTCTCAAAAGACCTATGAGAAAAATCTAAATAATTATTTGATAAAAATGATAAGAAAATTAACTAATAAATAGTAGATAAAATGATGAAAGAATTAATTAAATAAGTAGTAGGAATTCATTTTTTCCTGATGGTTGTATGCAGTCATAACACATTTCCTTGTTTTAATTATCTCAGTTTGATGATTGAAGTCTAATCCCTCATGAGCATGAGTAGTTTCAAACAAACCACCCAACTCGAACAAAATAATTCACTTATACAAGAAAAAATTAATATATGAGTAATAATAAAAATAAATAAATTAATCATAAATATGAAACAATACATTAATTCTATGTATAATTATTTTATTGTACAAAAAATGTTGACCATAGAGATATTCTGATGCTAAATCAAGAATGATGATAAAAAATTGAAAATAGATCTTACCAAACAATCAATTGACGAGTGATAAGGATGAGGAGAAAATAATATACATTGGATTGAAGCATTGAATCATCCAAGAGAAAGTAAATATATCCTATTAGGTTTATAAAATATCCATTTTTTATAATAAATAAATAAATACATATAATAAATTCATTATCAAAGGTGAAATTTATAGATAATTCTAATAAGGGAAACCCAAAATTTGATTGTTTAAAATTATTTCAGTATTCTTTGAATAGAATAGGTAATTGAATTTAAGAAAATAGTTACTCTACTATGATAGGTGTTGTCTTATGAATTCATCCAAAGGTGAAAATTATAGATGTTGGAGTTTCTACCCTAGAAACCAACTTCTTTGTACTTTATGATAAGACTGTATTCATTGGATGCATATTAATAAACTACTTATCACATCATGATTGATCTTTTTCATGGAATAGTATGTGATAATTTCCTAAGAATAACTATCCCATTAAAAGGTCATAGTATATCCCTTCTATGATGAGAACCCAAAAGTGCCATGAAACTATTCTTGAATATGTGCTCTATGGAAGGATGATATCATTTTAAGGGAGACAAATGATACAGACTATCAGGGGTGGGGACTCATGAAACTTTGAGGTACCTTCTCATGGTGTGTGACCTTGGTAATATCCAGGATGATATTATGATAACAAGACCCACCAACAGGAAATCCAAATTCATAAGTTTAATTGTATGTTCCTATCTATAGATATGTGTATTGGTCCATAGACTTTAAGATTATTATTAATGGGTATTATGACTCATGCACTTAGATGTATTAATGAAAACCGTGATGAAAAATGTTCATAGTGATCTAGGATATGTTGGGTGCATCATGAGTAGTACTGAATTAATGAATAATGAAATAAATGATTTGTCACTTCTATAGATGTAGATATCTCAGGCCCTTTTATGGAAATTATATAGCCTGACTAAGTCCATGGCTATCATTTTCTCTATGTAAGTTTAATTCTCGGAAGTCAAGGAATGAGAAATCAAGCACATGGATTGATGGAACTTGCATGAAACCTTCTTGATTAGAGATATCAGGACAAATATATTATATTACACGGTAAGAATTTGTATGAGGTGACATGTCATTGCGATTTCAACTTCTTTCTCTTGGATTCCTTGACCCGTTGTTATGTTGAATCTTGGACTTTAGGAAATCATGCCTAATTCCAATGAGAAAGAAGCCTAGAGGTCCACACACTAAGTGTTGAAAATATCTCAATTAAATAATTTATTTATTTAACAAGTTGAATAAATATTATTCTCGGTTGTGGTTTAATAATTATTTAAGTATTCCTGATCATGTTTATTTCATCGCTAGTTATTTGAGAGAATATATTGCAGTCAAGATATTTATTTATCAGCAAATAATTAAGTTAAATTTATTTAATAAATAAATAGTTATTATTCAAGCCCCAGTAAATATTGAGGAGGATTGGTGGACCAAGTTATGGGTCCGGTGAGAAATAATATTAAATAATATTTAGTTAAATAATATTTAAATATAACGTTAAATTTAAGCACATGTCATGGGAATAATAGCATTATTATTATTATTTTACATGGGTTTTAACATGGAATAATAAATTAAGTAACAACACCTATGCTAATTAATTTTATTACCTGGTGAATTAAATTCCCCATTATGTTTTTATTCTGTACATTAGCCAAGGTATCATTCAACCGGCTAACCCAAACGTTGTGTGAACAATATCCTTGGAGAAAAGCTCTCAAGCATAGATAAATCTTCTCTCTCCAAGAATGATCTCAAGAACGAGATAGATCCTCATCTAATTGATCAAGGATAATGCTTTGTAAGTGATTCTCAAGGTGATAAAAGGTGGACACCGCAAGAGTAAGGATCTTCTATGCTAAAAACTGGATACTCCTTTGGCGACGTCTAGAGATATGTGGAGCATATGTGGATCACTTCTAGAGGATTCCTATCCATGGATTCTACATTTCAATGAAGCCACACCTCAGAACTATGGTTAGATACATCAGTGAAGAAAGAATCACCTTGGAGGTAATTCTATAATTTAATTAAATTACTTATAAAAAAATATGTTGATCCTCTCTTATCAGTTTCGAGTTCTCTCCTTTTTCTTTTATATTTGATTCAATTCCATGGATACTGGTGTTCATCATCATATTGATCCTAGATTAATTATCAAGTATGATAATTTTTAAAGTTGGGTACATGCCCATCCTGTGCTTCCAATGTACCCGGAACCTACAAGTGGTATCAGATACATGTTATATTTTTGTTTATAATTATTTAAATAATTAGTTTATGATTTAAGATTTAATAATTTAGTTTTTCCATTCATGTTTAATCATTCTTGTAATATTAATTTTGAGATCTGTTCCTACCTTATCATTTCTCACAGATCTAACATAAATGAATAATTTTATGGTTAAAATTAAATCAAGGATCTCATTTGGAGGCATCGATGGTTCTGTCCAGATAACACAAGAATACACGCCATGTAGTTGGATCTACATGCCATATATATTTTTTTCAATGCATCAAGAGTAATTCGGAAATTAATCAATATGTGTGCATTAATGACATGCGGTGTAGTTAATTCTTACACCGCATGTTGACTAGGACAGACTAGCACATAGTCAGTTGGACTACACGCCGTGTGGCCCACTGACACGACGTGTAGTCCCTTCAATTCAGGGTCAAGTCATGTGTCCCATACACGACTTTCCCAATTGGTGACCATGTAACATGGAGTCTACACGGCGTGTGGCCCAATGGATACACCGTGTTCTCCAAATATTTCCAAAGTACACCTCACATGCTGTTTCCCCAGGTTTGTACTTTGGATGGATGGTGAGGAGAGTACACACCATGTAGTCAGATCTACACACTGTGTACTATTTCTAGATTTTGCAGATTTAAAAATTTATTATTATGTTATGTAACCCTTGAGACATGTACCTTCATGTGGGTGTGAATTTGGGATACAACATGTGATAGGTATTTGATATATATATATAAATATATATATAAAATTTTAATTAACATCTGTGTAATGTTAAAATATCTACACATCATGTATGAGTTGTACTACAATTATAATTCTATGTGCATGCTACATTTCACAAAGAATAAAGTGTATAAAAGTATAAATACATGCTGTGTAGTTTTGGATTGGTATTCATTGGGTTTCCTCCAAGGTACAAGTTATGTACAAAGTTATGGGTGATAATATCAAGGAAATTTAGAAAATGATTAAGATAAAAAGGATTGATTAATTAAAGATAATGATTAATTGATTTGAGCATAATTTACCTTAATAAGAAAGATTAAATAATTGAATTCTATTTTTATTAAATACGTAATTCATTTCATGTATGTGGATGATCATGAGGTAGACCAGACCTTTGTATGCTCTTGATTCCCTTTTAATTTATTTATTAAATTATAATTGTTGGCCTATGTGCCTTCTGCTCATTAATATGTAGGGCCTGAATGACCATGGTTTCTTTTATGTAAACCCCTTTTTTCCCCTCACCTTAATGTGATTTAAAATCATATGTAATGGATGGAGATCCCAAGCTAGTAGAGGTGGTTAAAGTTAGGAGTTGAGGCAAAACCAATCCAAGGAGATACATAGGTGGTCGGGTGGAAAACTGTAAACACGGACCCTAAACAGTTCAAGGTGTTTCTCCTCTAGGTGAGGGTTAGTTTATCAAAATCTATATAAACTATATAATAGTAAATCTCATGACCATACCCTTTATTTTATTTTATTTAGTTGTATAATTATTTGTTATGGATTCTTGACATGATCACATAATTAATGAACTAACAAGCATACAAGATGGAACTAAAATAAAAATGGCTTATGTATAAATATTATCTATAAATGGTTAATCACTTAAGTATATACCACTTAAAATTAACAAGCATGTGAAAATATAATAAGTATAAATTTACACATAAAGGCTAAAATCCCTCAATTAAATATTAAGTCAGTATAGCCTTCCATTACATTGGTTAGAATCGAACCATAGTTTAAAGTGCTTGACTAACCCTAGTTGGGGTGCTTTAAATTATCAGGGAATTCTAATTTTAAGTTTTGGGTTGAATTAACTTATTTTACATCAAGAGTTTACTTCCCTAGTAGGACATGGTGTAACTGAGAGGCAAAGGTTGAGGAAATCCAAAATTAAGGATTTCAAGATTGGGGAGTCCACTCAACAGATCAAGGAGCTGTGAGTTAATGCAGTTGGAATTTGGAATACCTACCTAAAACCTTTCAAATTTCTTGAACAACCCTAGTTGGTGTAATGTAAAGGGAAATATGGATAATTAGAATGTCCAAGAAACATGATATTCTGAATCCAATGGTGAGGGCTATTGGGTTTAAAAAAATAGCGGGAGACTGATAGATAGTAATTTATTTATTTGTCTATATTTATCAAGATAAAGTACTAATACTATGTTCATCTTAATTTGTTAAAAAAACAATAAAAATGACATCAAACATATCATTACGATCCATCCTTAAGAATGAAAACCTTCTCACCGGCACCAATTTACAAGAGTGGCAAAGGTGCCTTCAGGTTATCCTTCACCATGAGAGGAAAACTTATGTGATGGAAGAGCCTTTTCTAGTTGTAGCTGGAAATGAGGCAAGTGATGAGGAACTCTCTATATACAAGAAACATATCAATGACACTAACAATGTTCAATGCCTCATACTACCATCTATGAACAATGAGCTCTTGAAGCAACATGAGTAAATGGATTCTTATAAGACGATGTCTTGCCTTTGGGATCACTATCAAGAGAAGGAAAGATAGGATAGGTATGAGATCTACCACTCTTTGTTTTCTACTAAGCTTGGAGAGTTTGCGCCAGCTTGACCACATGTAGTCTAGCTTATTGGCTACATTGAGTGTCTAGACATCTTAGGGATTAAATTCACAGATGAGTTGTGTACAGATCTCATACTATCATCGCTGCCTAAGACCTTCTATAGTTTTATTGTGAATTATAATATGAGTAATAATGAGAAGAGTCTATCAAAGCTTCTTACCCTAATTTTCCACGCTGATATGGACATGGGGAGTGAAAAATCCACAGTCGTTATGGTGAATTGGAAGAGGAAGGACAAGGAAAAGGGTCCTAAGATTTATAAACAATCTAAAGCCTCTGAGAACCATGTGACCAAGAAGAAGAATATATAGATGTAGGGTAAGGAAAAGGAGGCAATATGTTTTTTATGTGGAAAGTTAGGCCATTGGTAGAGGAATTACACCTAGAGGCAAGGGGAAGCCAAATGTGAGTTCGTTATCAAGTGCAATCTTTCCATTTCTACACATTGGGTATTAGATGCATCTTGTGGGGATCACATCTGTATTCAAATGTAGAAACCAAGTAGATTCTGGAAAATTGCTAGAGGAGAGATGGATTTTCGAGATGCCAATAGTGCAAGGATAGATGCTCTTGCTGTTAGTGAATACCAACTCACATTGTTGATGGGAATGATTTTGGTTTTACTTGGATTTTATTATGTACCTAATGTTACCAAGAACATAAATTTTGTACTGATTTTAGACAGAGATGGATTTATTTTCAATTTCAGAAATAAATGTTGTTACTTTTATAAGGACAACATATGTTATAGTATGTCACAATTAAATAATGTTCTATAAGTATTAAATTATGAGAACTAAGTTTTGTCAATTGATAACGAACCAAGTTCACATGACTCATACAACACCCAGTTGTGGCATCACCACCTTGGTCATGTAATTGATAAGTGCCTGATAAAGCTCTATCAAGATGCTTATTTAGATTCTTCCAAGATAAAACCACTTGATAGATGTCACACTTGTTTACATGGGAAAATGACCAAAACACCATTTGGTGGATAGGGTGAAAGGGACATAGAGCTTCTAGGATTGGTACACAATGATGTGTGTGGACTATTTCCAATAGAGGCTAGAGGTGGATATTCTTACTTCATTACTTTCACTGATGACTTGAGTAGATATGGTTATGTCTACTTAATGAGGTATAAGTCTATGTAATTTGATAAATTCAAGGAATTCAAGAATGAATTTTAGAATCATATTTGTAATAAGATAAATAAACTTTGATTGAATCGAGGTGGAGAATATCTTAACCAAGAGTTCATCGACCTTTTATGAGAGTTTGTGATTCTATCTCAACTCACTCCACTTTATACACCATAGTGGAATGGTGTTAGTAAAAGGAAGAACCTTACCTTGTTGGACATGGTAAGTTCGATGATGAGCCATGTAGATATTCCATGATCCTTTTGGGGATATTCATTGGTGACTATGATATACACATTAAAACAAATACCAACTAAGACCGAAAATGGGATTCCCTTAGATCTATAGAGTGGAAAGAAACCTGCTTTTTCACATACACATGTATGGGGATGCAAGACATTTGTAAAGTATTTATCAGGAAACAAACTAGAACTTGAGGCACAAAGTGTATATTTATAGGTTATTCCAAGGAAACAAAGGGATACTATCTATACAACCCATCAGTTAAGAAAGAGACTGTTTCCAGACAGGTTGTATTTATTGAGAGGGAGAACATCCTAAAAAAGTATAGTGGGATAAAGATTGACTTCGATGAAGTTTATTCTCAAGATATATAGGAGTTGGTATAGGAAAAATTTCCACAGGTCCCCATGGAAGAGGTATTTCTTAAAACAAAAGTACTGTGTATGAGCACAAGAGAGGAAAGGGAACTAGAGAGATATGGTTTCCTTGTCTCTAAGGAAGGTGACTCATTATTATTGAACAATAATGAACCTATCTCCTAAAATGAATAAGTAGAGAGCTCATAATTTTCAAGATGGATAGAATATATGAATTATGAGATGTAATCTATGTATCAAAACCAAGTCAGGGTTTTGTTCAATGCACCATTTGATGTAAATAATGTTGGGTGTAAATGGGAATTCAAAAAGAAACTGGACATGGAAGGTCAAGTTAGTACCTATAAAGCAAGGATAATAGATAAAGGTTTTAAACAACACCAATTAATTGACTACGATGAAATCCTTTCACCAGTTGACATGTTTAAATCCATAAGATTCATACTTTCCATAACAGCTTTCCATGGCTATGAGATTTGGCAAATGGATATCAAAACTACATTCCTTAATGGGAACCTTCAGGAAGATGTCTATATAACACTACCAGAATGGTTTGTGACACCAGGTGATTCTAAAAGGTTATGAAAGTTACATAGATCCATTTATTCATTAAAGAAAGCATCCAGATCATTGAACATTAGATTCAATGAATCCATAAGAGAATTTGGTTTCATTAAGAATGATAGTGATCCATATGTTTAATAGTGGTTTAATAGGAATGTGGTCGTTATCCTAGTAGTGTATGTTGATGAAATATTGCTTATTGGAAATGACATATCAGTATTTTAGTCAGTCAAGGATCAGTTTAACAAGTGCTTCTCCATGAAGGACACAGGCTAAGAAACCTACATTCTAGGGATCAAGATCATTTGTGATATATACAAGAGTCTGATTGGATTGAGACAAAGTACATACATTGACTAGATAATAAAGAGATTTATTATGAAAAAATACAAGAGGGGATTGGTTCCATTGTCACATGGTATATATCTTTCCCATAAAATGTGTCCCCAAACACAACATGAGAAATATAGGATGAGTAAGATTCCATACAATTCAGTGATAGGATCTATCTTGTATGGCATATTATGTACCAAAATTGATGTTTCCTATGAACTAAGAATGGTATGAAGATATCAAGCAGATCCAAGAGAACATCATTGGACTGCTATCAAGACTATCATTAAGTATCTGAGAAGAACTAACGATATTTTCCTAGTGCATGGAGGAGATTAGGAGCTTGTCATTAGAGGGTACGATGATGCTAGTTTTCAGACAGATCAGAATGATTTGAATTCACAATCAGGATATTTTTTCTCTCTCAATAGAGGATCTGTGAGCTGGAAGAGTTTAAAGAATACAATTTTTACTAATTCTATAGTAGATTTCGAATATATAGTGACTTTTTATGCATCCAAGGAATCTATTTGGATTTGGAACTTTTTCCAGGAGCTTGATGTGGTACATAGGAGTTAAGATCCCATTACATTTTATTTTGATAATACTACAATGATGGATCTTGAAAAAGAGCCAAGGTTACATCAAGAGACAAAGAACATAATTCGAAAGTATCACCTCTTGAGGGATTTATATCAAATGGGATAAATTTTAGTAAATAGAGTTTCCATGGAAGAGAATGTGGTGGAACACTTGAATAAAGGCCTACCTCACTAGAAGCAAGAATATCATGTGAGAGCTAGCAGATTTAAGGTTGTCAGCAGTTGTCTCTAGTGCAAGTGGGAGTCTGTTGGAGTTGGTGCCCTAGAAACCTACTTCTTTTTTACTTTATGATAATCTAGTATTCATTGGATGAATATTAATAAACTACTTATCACATCATGATTGTTCTTTTGCGTGACATAGTATGTTATAATGTACTAAGAATAACTATCGTATTAATAGTTCATAGAAGATCCCTTCTATAATGAGAACCTGGAAGTTCCATGACACTATTATTGAATATATATTCTATGGACAAATGATATCATTTGAAGGGACACAAATGATACAAGCTATCAGGGGTTGCGACTAATGAAACTTTGATGTACCTTCTCATAGTGTGTGCCCATGGTAATATCTAGGAGGATATCATGAGAACAAGACCTTCCCATAGGAAATCCACATTCATAAGTGTCATTGGATGTTACTATATGTGAACATGTGTATTGGTCCTTAGACTTTATGATGATTATTAATAGGTATTATGAATCACTCACTTAGATATATTGAAGAAAACTGTGAAGACAAATGTTTGTGGAGAAGTAGGATATGTTGGGTGCGTCATGAGTAATACTACATTAATGAATAATGCAAGAAAGGATTTGTCACTTCTACGGAAGTAGATATCTCATTCCCTTTGTTGGAAATGATACAACCTGACTAAATCCATGTCTATGGTGTTATCTAGGAAAATTCAATTATGGTAATTGAAAGAATGATAAATCGAGCACATGGGTTGATGGCACTTGCATGCAACCTTCTTGATTGGAGATATCAGTACCAAAGGATTATATTACATGATTAGAGTTCATATGGGGTGACATTTCATTGGAAAATGAACATATTTCTCTTGGGTGCCTTGACCCATTTCTAGACAGTAATCTTGGACTTTAGGAAAGCCCACCTAATTCCAATGAGAAATAGTGTTAGAGGGTCACACACTAAGTGTAGAAAATATCTCAGTTAAATAATTTATTTATTTAACAAGTTTAATAAATATTACTCCCAGTTGTGGTTTGATAATTATTTAAGTATGCCTAATCACATTTATTTTATTACTAGTTATTCAATAGAATATATTGCGGATGAAATATTTATTTATTAGGGAATGATGAAATTATATTTATTTAATAAATATATAGTCTTTATTCAAGGAACAATAAATATTAAGTAGGATTGATAGACCAAGTTATGGGTCCGGTGATAAAATATATTAAATATTATTTGGTTAAATAATATCTAAATATAACATACAATTTAAGGACATGTCATGTAAATAATAGCATTGCTATTATTATTTGACAAGCGGTTTCACATGGAATAATAAATTAAGTAATGAAACCTGTGCTAATTATTTATTATTACCTAGTGAGTTAAATTCCCCATTATGTTATCATTCTCTATATTAGACAAGGGGTCATTTGACTGGCTAACCCAACCGTTGTGTGCACAACATCCTTGGAGAAAAGCTCTTGAGCCTAGATAACTATTCTCTCTCCAAGAACACTCTCAATAATGAGAGAGATCCTCCTCCATTGGATCATGGAGAATTCTTTGGATGTGATTCTAAAGACGATTGAAGGTGGACATCACAAGTGACAGGATCTTCAGTGCTATCACCAAGAGACTCTTTCAGTGACATCCAGATATATGTAGAGCACGTGTGGATAACCTCTAGAGGATTCTTATAATTGGATTCTATATTACAATGAAACCATACCTTAGAACCATATTCGGATGAATCAACAAAGAAATAATCACCTTAGTGGTAATTCTATAATTTAATTAATTTAATTATAAACAAAATATGTCGATCCTCTATTCTTAGTTATGGGTTCTCTCCTTTGTCTTTTATCTTTTATTAAATTCCATGGATACTAGAATTATTATTGTATTGATCCCAGATTAATTATAAATTATGAAAATTTGAAAATTTGGGTACACACCCATCCCATGTTTCCACTGCGCCCAAAACCTACAATAGGCAATGGTTATCCTCATGAGCTCATCTTATGAATAGTTATCATTTAATTTTGGTTTTTGAAACTCATCCTCCATCTATTATGGACATTTACCTATGTTTCTTGAAATAATTAAAGAGTAGTAATCTATATGATGACTACTTCTAAGAGTTATATAAGAACCATAAGAGAGATAGGGGATGAGTCCATAGAAACAAATTGTAATAATAACTGTTCAGGTGATTAAACTAATGAGAATGACAGTTTTAATCCATTGTGTTCTCTAAAAGGGGTAATGCCTCCCAATTTTGATAATTACATGGATGGTAAAAAGAGATTCCTAAGGGTAGAACCAAAAGTCAATGTTAAATAATTATTAGTTTTTAGATAGATTAAAGTAAAATAAACATAGTGTTTATTAGATGTGTGATGAAAGAAATGAAGTGATTTTTAAGAAGTATTAATGAGTGTATTATCATTTAAAATATGGATATATTTTTATCAACTACAAGAAATACAAGAAAGGATGAAATAAATGAATAAAATTTCATTGGTGATCAGAAACTTTCAATGAAAAATCAAAGGAGTAAGACTCTACAAAAAACCTCATTTTTTCCAAGTAGAGCCTAAATAATTTGGAGAGGCTGACATGGATGATAATTGTATCAAATATATTCATTAGGAGCTTTATCCGAATAAGAATAATTTGACTTGAGAAATTGTTCCAAGGCAAGAAGACAAAAATTTTATCACTACCAAGTGGGTCTTCAGTAATAAACTCATTGAATATAGAAAAGTGGATCAAAATAAAGAATGGATAGTGTGCAAGGGGAACTCCTAGATCAAAGGAATTTATTTTTTTGATGAATTTACTCCCATATCCAAGTTAAAAACTATTTGATTTTTTGGATATTTCAGTTTAAATGTAGTTAAAATTATACCAAATGGACATCAAATCTATGTTCCTCAATGGAGTTCTTAAGGGGGGAGTATACATTGATAAACCAGATGGGTTTATTATTGATGGAAATGAGAGAAAGTTGTTCTAGATAAAGAATTAATTGTATATGATAAAGAATTACCTTAGGACCTAGTATTAAAGGCTAGATCAACACATAAGAAATAATGATTTTTAGTAAGGTAGAGCTGATCACACCATCTACATGAAAAAGGATAATGATCAAAGGATGTTGGTACTCATATATATCGAAGAAATAATATTTTAGGATAGGAAAAAGCACAATGAATTTTTTTGTGTGGATAATATGAGGTATGATATTGAGATGTATATGATTAGTAAAAAATTTTCCTTTATTTATAAGAGAATAAAGTAAATCATGGCACAATAATTTCTCAATAAAGATATAAAAAAATGTTCCCAAGTGATTTTCAATGAAATATTCCAAACCAATGACCACACTGACCACTATATGGATGGATATTTCAAAAGTTGACGATTGAAAAGAGGAAGATGTCATAGAATATAGGTATTTGGAGCCTATTATACCTCACAACAACATGACCCAACATTGGGTTGATATATTTCAAGTTTCACAGTACCAATGTTGTCTTAAGGAAAGCCACATGCTATCAGGGAAGATGATTCTTCAATATATCTGAAAAAATTGATTTTGGGTTATTTTATTATAGGATAGTATAATTGGACTTGTTGGGATATACAAATGTGGGATGAGAAGGTTCAAAAGATAGCTGAGGGAAATTAGAGATATCAAAAAACCTAGATTTTGTTCGAGACTTGGTTTTGTTCAACCATTGAATCGCTCGAGGCTTGGAGTTGAGTCTTGGAATAGTTGGAGCCTTGATTCTCACCTAGATTCAAGCTTGGATTCAACAATGAGGTGCATTGATTGTAGTTCTCTTCTGCGGAGAGCTTTGGAATGAAATTTATATGTATATATGATTTTCTGAAAGTCCACTGTAAGGTAAAGTGGTAATCACATACATGAGGTGGGATCCAAGACCAAAAACTAGATATGAAATTTGAATTTCAAATTAAAAATGCCAACCTCGAGGTGGCCTTGAAGCATGAGGTACCCACATCAGCCGGTCACGTCGTCATCTGTCCACCATCATCCTTAACAACTCCGCCGTCATTGTCATCCATCCCCGATGGAACCACACCGCCAGAGGTCATCCCAACACGCCATCATCGCTTCAACATCATCGACCATCGATTCCAACATCCGTCACTACACCAGAAAGAACATCAAATCCATAAATATAAAATGAGAGTACTATATTCACTTGAAAAACCACAGTCAAGATCGCTATCCAAGGACCACCATTGTCATCACCGTCTGAACCCCACACTAGTCACTGGAGACTACCGAGGATCGATAAAGCCACTGAAAAAACATAAACACCATCATAAAAGTAACAGAACTTCAGCGAAAATAATAGGAAGAGATACAAAAATCCAAAGTAGTAAAGAATCAAATGGAGACAGGCCGTGCGAGGAGAACCATCGGCCACCAAACCAACCTCCCAAAATCTCTGTGGAACCACTGCTCCAGATCCAACTTGGAAAGGAGTAGAGTAACATGAGGTCAGGGAAGGGATAAAAATGCCCGATGGCTTTAGATGATAACACCACATAGAGAATGAAACCAAATACAAATACAATAGCAGGCCAACATAGAGGCACCTGAAAAATACCGGGCCACTAAACCATATCCCAAAACCAAAGTTTACCATCGCTCCACATCTGTCCTGGAGAGGCGCGATAGAAGAAAATGTCAGAGTAGGTTAGAAGCAGATGAGGCTTCCACAACGACACCTTTGTCAGACCAAGAAAACCACCTGAGAGACTTACATTGATAGAGACACACTACTGTGATGATCACAAAGAAGGAAGAAGGCCATAAAAGGTGAAAAGAGGGGAAGAAAGGGAGGAAAACAGTGCAAAGACGCACTGTCAACCCTACAGGAGAGGGTTTCATGAGAAAACCCTAGCGGAGCCGAGAGCGAGAAGGGGAGAGCCCAGAGAGAAGGGGCCATTCGTCTACAGAGATCATTAGATATTACGAAATGGTACATGGTGGTTAAGGTTCTTAAAATAGATCAGGACACTTTTATCAGTGCTTCCAAATTAATGAGAATAAAGATACCTTTTATCAGTGCTAATTTAATAAGCGCTGATAAAATAAATATTTATCATCGCTTTTTTTAGCACTGATAAATACTTATAATACTTTTTTTTAAAATAACACTTAAAAAAGTATAATTATTATATATAATTATAATACTTATAATGATACCTTTTATAAAATAATAATGTTTAATTCTTTGAATATATAATTATTTACTTATAATTATATAAATACTTTTAAAAAATAATAATATTTATATCATTATATATATTTATATCATTATATATGTATAAAAATATATTAAATATATTCATTATTTAAGTAAATTTATTTCAAATTTATAATTATTTATTTATAATTATATAAATAATTTTTAAACAAATATTATTTATTTATTTATAATTATAAATGTATAAAAATAGTAAATATACATGTATAAATATATATTTTTTTATAAATATTTTTTACAAATGTATTTTTAACATTATTAATGAATATTCAATCTTAAGTACATGCATGTTAAATATGAGTAAAATTGATTAATTAAAAATGAGTACAATATTAAAAATTTGGACAAGTTTGATTAATATAAATCATTAAAAAATGGATATATATTTAAATAAATATGAATACATATTGAAAATATTAAAACATAGTAAATAAATAAATATAAAATAAATAATATAAATTGATTAAATTACCAAAAAAATATTTGTGTGTGTGCATATCTATATAAAAATGCATTAATTAAATATATATGAAATCAATATAACATGTTTGATCTATGTTAAATTGAAAAATCAAACGATATTCAATTATATCCATTACTCGATACAATTAGTGTTTATTTTTTATTCATATTAATTTTTAATTATAAACGATTATTCGCTAAATATATTACTATTTAATGTAAAGCGTAAATAATATTTTGTGTTATATAAATCATATTTATATACATTCATATATATCTATATATTTAATAAATACAATTTATTAACATTATCAAAAATTATTTAATTAATAAAATGTTTAATATTTTTCTCAGTTTACTTATTTTTAATTTTTATTTTACATATTTAAATATTTAATATATACTATTTATTATTAATATATAGTATAATCAATTTATTCATTTTTATCGATAATTATTTTTTTAATAAATTTTTTAATATTATTTTAATAAAATCATTTTTATTTTTTATTTATTTAATTATTTTTTATTCATACTTTTATTAGTGCTAAAATAGTGCTGATACAGTATTCCTTTATGGGTGCTAAAAATAAAGTACTGATAAATGATGTTCTTTGTCAGCACTAGAAATAAAGTGCTAATAAAGGACACCCTTTATTAGTGCTAAAAAATGCACTAATAAAGGTGCCTTTTGTCATCACTATAAAAAGAGTGCTGATAAAAGGGACCCTTTATCAACACTTATTTTAGCACTGATAAAGGTTACCTTTATTACCACATTTTTATAGCGCTGATGAAGTCCAACACTGTCAAAGGCTTGTTTTGTAGTAGTGTGAGGTGTGTTGTCACATTATTAATTCCTTCAGCCTATTATTTTAGTTGAATTCAAGGTTGAACCATGATTTAGACCCCTATACACTAATCCATAATGGAATGGTTGAGTTAAATGAATTGCCCAAGTACTCAATTCCTTGAAACTCATGCCATAAGTTGACCATTAAATGAAAAATACCTAAACCAATATGACTACTAATATATAAAGGCTTGAAATAATGAAATGGTCCCTCTTTCTAGACATGTTATAAATGTACATTAACTTTTTAACGATTTCACCTTATTACCAAGGATAAAACAAAGGGTTATGACTTAAGGATTCCTTGGATGGACTCTCGTGGCTTCTTGTTAGAATTGTTAATGCCTTGTAAACACACCAGGAGTGAAATTAGCTATTCCTAGGATGGTATCGCCGAGTGTTATATATTTTTACCTCCAGATGGGTGACTTCGGTTCCCTAGGGGAGACATGTAGATAGGCTAGATTGAACAATGGTTTTATCATGCTGTTAGAGAGACTCGAGCCCCTATGTGTGATACGAGGGATAGACTCAGAGGTTAGTTCGTGTGGTTTTCACACCATGCCTAGAGTTACACTTGGGACTTCTTCTTGGATCACCTTGGATGGACTCCCTAGGCACTAGAAATATGTTGAGCCCCTTGAGTAATACTTTGAAAATCTCTCTGAAGTTCCATGGATGAGATCTAGGTGACTCTCTATACTTTATAAATAAATTTTAATTGAATTTTAAAAGTAAATGAATGTTTTTAAATGAGAAATGATACTTTGGTTATGGAAATGTTGGGACATATCCTCCAAGCCCATTCAAAAGCTTTGGGATAGGCCATATCCTTACCCATTATACCACTCACTTTACCTTTGCAGGATCCCTTGGTTCAAACTCACTAGCTTGGGTCAAATCAGGTAAATTGGATGGGTGTACAAGTGGAACCCAGTCCAGTGTAATCAATTATTTCTTTCTATTTTTCATTTATTTATTAATGGAAGAGTGTTCATCTTATATTTTATGAATGAATTGATCAATAAACTGTTTATGGTGGCCTATTTAGATTTTATATCAGTCCCTTCCTTTGGTACCCGAGAAGACATTATGGTTGTAGGGATAAGTAAAGGGAAGTGACGAGCTTAAAATGTTTTATTTACAACATTAGGATTGAGTATGGGGGGAAGAGGACTGATCCTATGCTAGAGATTCTAGTTATAATAGTTTTTTCCTTTTTGTATATTATGTTATCATATGGTATATGCCTATATCCCCTACCCATTTCACATTAATTTTTTTATAGATACATAATCATGATTATCATATTATATGATATTACTTTTCAAATTTTGCTTATTGTATTACATGTCTTGCATGATTATGTATTTGTTTCCACTACTATATTTTGATCATTATTTATTTTTATATTTCATTTTATATCATAATATGTATATAATTCTATGCTCGACTCTGATAAAAAGGGGAATATTCTCCCCATAGACATACCGAAGTCACCCACTTCTAGTCGCCAACCTTTGGTGTTCAGGGAGGCACGCTGGAGGTCTTGTGGCCGCTCTCTCAAGGCACCTTGCAGTTGCATCCAGGGCAGGATGCTATGAAGTGGAATCAAAGAGTTTTTCCATTTTTATTACTATTTGGGCTTAGACAAGAGTCTAGGACATTATAATTTGTTCGTGAGGATTTTCTTGGGAGTAGAAAACCCATGTACAAGGGAAACCCAAATTGTATGAAATGGATAAATGTAGTTATTGATTGTGCTGCTATAGTTTTGTGGATTTCACCTTTGGGTGACACAATTTTTTGTCCTATTATTTATGTTTATATTATTATCATTATGGGTTGTTCACCCTATTCTAATGATATGAGGGAGTATCAAAGCATGCATCATTCTAGGCATTGTAGGACTAACTTCTCATGCACTATGCCATACTATATTTACTTTCTGCATGAATTTCCCATTTTTCATGTTATTGTTGTATATACCTTGTTTTTAATGCCTCATAGTCCTTTATTGTTATATATATATAGAAATTTTCTTTATTTTTTTGGGATTTAGAAAAAAATGGACACTGAAAGCATCTTCCTTAACTGAATAGTGTTTTCCTGTATAGGTTAATCCAGATTCCTTAAGTAGCAAATTATTGCACATTGTACCATGGACCATTAGTCGCATGGGATGTAACTTGTTGTGGTTAGGATTAAATGGACACCACCATCCAATTTATAAGGGGTATGGACCATTATAAATTAGAGATAATGATCCATCTGATTCAGCCACATAAAGGAAATTTAAATATAGAAATGAATTAAAATGAACATGAACCATAAAATGAAATGGTCACCTTATATAAAAAATATGGGACTCTGACCTTGACCTGGCCTAGCAGTGGGTAGTAGGTTGTGTCTCCAATGATCTTTATTTATCTTTTCTTACCACCTAGGCCTTTCTATAGGATCATCCAGGGAGGTGTGTTTCATTTTTAGAAGGTAATTGTACCTATTCTTTCTTATCCCTTTCCCTATATCTTATAAATCATATTCAAGAATAGAACATAGAATTTGTAGAGATATTCCACGCTGATGACCTCATGATGTATGCCATGAAATTTGAAATGATCATACTCCTTGTTGAGTCAATAAGGTTTTCCTTATGACTTTTTCATTCCTTCTTGTTTTGAAAATCACAAACACCTTATCTTTAAGAAAATTTGTTCTTACCCATGTTTTACTTCTCTGAAGAAAATTTACTTTAGGAAATTTACCTCTCTCTCATTTTCATTGTTTATATCAATATTTTTCTTAAGTATAAAAATCAGATTCCTATCTATATTCTCGGAATCTTATAATACTTAGATATAAAGAATTCTGTTTCAGGATCCGAATTCTCATTCTGAATTCTGTGATGAATTCTCATTATGAATTCTGTGAAAATTCTCATTACGAATTCTGTGATGAATTCTCATTATGAATTCTGATGACGAATTCTCATTACGAATTTTGATGATGAATTCTCATTAAAAATTCTAATGCAGAATACTCATTACGAATACTGTGAAGAATTCTCATTACGAATTCTGATGACGAATTCTCATTACGAATTCTGATGACAAATTCTCATTATGAATTATGATGAAAAATTCTCATTACGAATTCTGATAACGAATTCTATGAATAATTCTTATTACAAATTCTGTGATGAATTCTCATTACGAATTCTGTGATGAATTCTCATTACGAATTCTGTGATGAATTCTCATTATGAATTCTGATGACGAATTCTCATTACGAATTCTAATTCAGAATACTCATTACGAATTCTGATTACAAATTCTCATTACAAATTCCAATAATGAATTCTCATTACGAATTCTGATGAGGAATTATCATTAGGAATTGTGATTCCGAATTCTCATTTCGAATTCTGTGATGAATTCTCATTAGGAATTCCAGTGTAGAATTCTCATTACAAATTCTGGTTGTGAAATCTGATTATGAATTATGGATACAAACTTTTATGAAGTTTGACTCCGAATTCCTCTGATAAACAGAATCCTAATATCCATGTAACATAGACTCCGAATATAATTTTTGGTGAGACTTTGAACTTTTTTACTTACAATTCAAATTGTTAAGTTTGTTATAAAATGATGTCGTGCTTTCAGTTACACATGTTTTGTTATAAAATGATGTCATACATTCTATTTCTAACTAACCATTGGTTGAGTGATATGGGTACAGTGTAATGACCCAATCTTTTTGAGTAGTATATTAACTTACTCTTAATGATTTAATAAGATGTTAATGGTTAATGCAGAAGGAGGAGTTGATGGCTTCATCCAGTAGACTCGACCCTTATGAATCCCACTTATCAGAGCTTGGGAAGGAGGGAGCATCTGTGGGCTTCGCTTTGGACCAAGCCCAGGCTGAACTCCAGCGTGTCAAGCTTGAATGGAAACGCCTATGGGAGAAGTTCAAGTTAGTAGAGATTACTACTAGGGCAATGTTATCTGAGCCTCCCTCAGATTCTCTCACCATAGAACACCTTACACTTAGGTCTTATGCCGGTGTTATAAGGGGCTATGTGACGAGACCCTAGCTTCCTTGTGTAATCCTTTTGGGTGAATAAATTGAGATTTCTTCCTTTAGTGATGTTTGTGAAATTTCAAATGTCTAGATAATTTTAGAATGTATTTTATTGATGAATTTTGAAAAAGGGATATTTTAAAATATTTATGTAAACCCTAAATAACTAATGATGTGTAATGATTTTCAAAAAATGGTCTTCTACAAAAGTGTTCAGTAAGAAATTTGGATTCTAATAAGATCAACTTAATTTTTGATGAATAGTAAATTATGAATAGTGATTTTATGCTTAGGATTAGTAATGTGACCAAATGGATTAGTAATTTCACTCAAAGAAAGTTTTAATATAATTCAGACAACTAGATTAAGTAATGTGATTCAATAAAATGGGTAAATAACGGTTTCATAAATTATTAGTCAAGTATTAGTTTTTTTCAGATGAATAGAGTTTTTTAATTAAAAATTTAATTAAAAATAATTAGAAAATTATTTTTATAAAAATGACTTTATTTTTGAACTCAGAGCATCGATATTATGTTATGGTAATTTTTGGGGATTTTTCTGAAAAGAACGAATTTTAGATGAATAGTGTTTTTATTTAAAAATTAAATTAAAATTATTTAGAAAATTATTTTTATAAAATGGAGTTCATAAATGTATTTAGAGCATCGATATTTGGTTAAGGTGAAATTTTGGGATTATTCTGAGAAAGTTGAATTTTCAATGAATAGTGAAAATATTGTTTTTAAGTTACGGGTGTTTAATGACATCATTAAATGATGTATTAAGTATATATTCAATATGGTCGAATTATGAATAATAAGATAAGGTGTGAGGTTTCCCAAGTGGCCAATACCATGGGCAAATACCATGGGCAAGCCCATGGTTTTTCCAAAACCACTAGTGAGGTGTCCCTTGGCCATTAATGCCTTGTCCCCTCACTTTCCCTTTAAATACCCACCCTTTACTCCTTTAGTTTCCACTCCCAACTCTCCCGCAACGAAGTTCTGGTCTCCTTACCTCCCAAGGAGTCCTCCCAAGGTGCCCCCAAGACCTCAAGGTCCAAAACTTTGAGTTTCAAGAGTCACATTTTAAGGTAAGGGATCCGACCCCTCTCTTCTTTTCATGTAATCTCTTTTATGTCATTCCTTTTATGCTCCATTTTCTTATGTGAGAGGATGTTCTTTTATATTCCTCTTACTGCCCCTTTCATTTTTATATTATGAGATATCCCCTCTTACTCTCATCATTTCGTTTTATGAAAGTTTAAGTGACGCCGTTAGGCTGCCGAATGTTTAAGTGATTCTTTCACCCTTCTCATTTTTCAAGTTCGATTTTCATGTCAAATCTTTCAAGTTCCTTTTTATTATGTTGGGGTATGATATCTATATCAATCATAATGATCTCTAATGATCATATGATGAGAGACCCTATTTGATCTGTTCAATTCATTTTTGTTGAAGTTTAAGTGACGCCGTTAGGCTGCCAAATTTTTATAAGAGAAATCAAACTTTTGTCTTCCTTCCATGTTTTTCATTTCAAATGGTATTTCCTTGAAATTGCATCACCATGTCCATATATACTTCTTATTCTATCACTCTACTATTTTATGGGTCAATTATGATTGTTCGACCCATGTTCCCTCTCTTTTCAAAGTTTTCTAAAACCTTGTAACATAGCCGTTATGCTGCAGAATTTTCGTCTCAAAATGACTCTCTTTTCCCAAAATTATTTTATGTTATAAAGTGAATACTCAAAGATCCTATTTCTATAGGGGTATTCACACATATATAAAAATGTTCTATTTTAAATTCTGGGATTTACATACATGATACCCGCTTTCCCTTTCCGTGGGTTTAAAGTAACGTAAAGATCATGTCTTTAAAGCAGTTTTTAAAACGTTATGATTATGAAATGAAACCCATTTATTTTATGCAATATGGGTTATTTATGAAATGTTTGATGATGATATATGTAGCTCACATGATAATAAAGGCAAATTTAAGGGTGCGCCTTGATAGCGCTCCAATGCATTGGGTAAAGAATTAATCTCTAGAGATGACCATTTTAACGACGCCTTGGTGAATAACCTTGGTAATTTTTGACGACACCTTGGGGATGGACCTTGGTGAAACGAAACAATTGTCAATATTAAATGTTGCAGCCACATCTTCAAGTTATGAAAAATGTTATTTTTATTATGATGTATCTCATGATTTCTTTCTCATGCTTTAAAGTTGTTTTCATGTCCTTATTGAAGTATCTCAAGTTCACATGTAAAATGTTTCTCTTGTTTCCCTTACTGGACCTTCTGCTCACCCTTTCTTTTGATGTATGTCCCCAGGTTATGAGGTGAATAATGAACATAGGATGAACTAAAGGAGAAGCCTTTAAAGTGTTTAAGAAGAATGTTTTATGTTTTTTTTATGTATTATGATCCTTGTTTCCAAGACACTAAACCTTAACGATCCTCAATTCCGTGTAATGGAATGAAAGTTATGTTATAAAAAGACGGGATGTTATAGTTGGTATCAAAGGATGGTTTAGTTATTTGTGGAAATTAGGATATAAAAACTTTAGGAAGAACCCTATAGAAAAGTTTAAATATAGGAAAACTTCCTGGTATTTTGGTAAGTATTGAGTAGGTGGTTTATCAAACAAATACATCCCTGTCTGGAGACGAGCAGGTAGAGGCGGCTCTGGCACAGATGTACATAGGGGTAAAACCCGAAAACACCGCTTTGAGCTAGACTCGAATGGGAACTAGTGCACGATAACGGGCCTTGCTGCACTCTTGGTTACGACACTCCCGAGGGATATGTTTGGTTAATCACAAGCTTTTTATGAATCATTATGAAGGAATTATAGAAAAGTGTAATTGTCTAAGCATGAAGTCTTAGTTAAAAGATTCATAAATGAAATAAGTTTCTTACTAAATTTTTATTCTTTTAGAAAATGGCGGGAAATAGGAGGAACCGTGCTGATGGTGACCGCAATGCACCATGTGCTAACGGCCCTCCGATGGAAGCCGGAATGGAAACATTCATGCGCATGATGAACCAACTGACTCAAGTTATGAGTAATAACTTGAATCAAGATGAGAGGCCGACCTCACCACGAAGGGAACAACACTCTGTTGAGTCCTTCATGCATCAACGACCGCCAACATTCAGTGGATCTACTGACCCATTGGTTGCGGGACAATGGATAAGCTACATTGAAAAGATCTTTTCTGTACTTCACTGTTCGGAACAAGAAAAAGTCACCCTTGCTGTTTACCGCCTAGAGGGAGAAGCTGATCAGTGGTGGTCACTGATCAAAAACACGAAGCCATGAGGAGAGATAGAAGCTATGGAGTGGGAAGAATTTCAGGGAATTTTCCTTAACAAGTATTTCCCTCGTTCCATGAGAACGAGAATGGAGAAATAGTTTCTCGAGCTGAAGCAGAAGGAGAACGAATCTGTCGGAAGCTATGAGATGAACTTCACAAGGCTTTCCCGTTATACCTCAAGCTTTGTCATGGACCCTAATAGGAAGGTTGATAGATTCTTTGGTGGACTACGACCTCATCTTCGGAATAATCTAGCCAACAGGGACTATGATAGCTATGAAGAAATAGTTCTAAGTGCTATGAAAGTCGAGCTGGAGTTTGGTGAGACACAATGGTCTCATAAACCAAATGAAAAGAAGAGATCGTTGGAGCCCAGTTTAGGGAAGTCTTTTGATCAGGGAAGAGGTGGAAAGCAAATTCAACTTACCACATGCAATAAATGTGGGAAGAATCATCCGGGGAACTGCTTGAACGGAAGTGGAAAGTGCTAAAAGTGTGGAAGAGGAGGCCATATTTCTCGGAATTGTCATAGTGAGGTGAAGCCTCAGCTTCCCAACACTAACGACAGAGGAAAGATGGTTCTGGCCCTACCCGAAGTCACATGCTTCAAGTGTGGACAGCTTGGGCACTTTGCTAACCAATGTACAAATCCGAGGGTGGTGGAGGGGAATCACCATCAACCTCAGCAGAGGCCAAGAGAGCAATGTCGTGCTTTCGCTATCACAATAGATGAAGTTGAAGTCCCGAACGATGTGGAAGCAGGTACTCTTGTTGTCCTATCAAAAATAGAAAGTACTTTATTTGATTCTGGTTCTACGCATTCCTTTATTTCCTCCAAGTTTGCAAGGAATATAGAATCAATCCCCGAACTGCTAGAGGTAGAGTTGTCTGTCAAGACTCCAAGTGGGATTATCCTTGCATCAACAGTATTTAGAGACTCTAGTGTTTACTTTGGTGAGCACAATCTTATCGCAAATATAGTAGTCATTCCCATGATGGAATTCGACATTATACTAGGGATGGACTGGCTCTCAAAGTATAATGCTAAGATCAAATGTAGAAGTAAGGAAATCTCAGTTGTCTTGAATGAACGACCTACAGTTATCTTCCAAGGAGAGATATCCCGAACTGATCACTATCTAGAAGCACCTCCTATATCATTCTTTATGGAGTTAATCAGTGAAGATGAAGAATGAAAAGGGAGCATACAAATAGAAGATGTTCCGATTGTTCAGGAATACATGGATGTATTTCCTGAGGAGTTACCTGGACCTCCCCCAGAAAGAGAGGTAGAGTTCTCCATTGAACTAGTACCTGGGTCTCAACCGATATCAAAGACTCCGTATAGAATGGAAAATGTGGAGCTAGAAGAGTTAAAGAAACAACTCCAAGTCTTGTTGGAGAAGGGGTTTATCCGACCGAGTGTGTCTCCTTGGGGAGCACCAGTTCTCTTTGTGAAGAAGAAGGATGGATCAATGCGGCTATGCATCGATTATAGAGAACTGAATGGGATCACGGTGAAGAACAGATATCCTCTTCCAAGAATTGATGATTTATTTGACCAACTTCGCGGGGCTTAATTCTTCTCTAATATTGACCTTCGATCTGGTTATCATCAACTGAGGGTGAAGAAGGAAGATATTCCAAAGAATGCCTTCCGATCAAGATATGGGCATTATGAGTTTACTGTTATGCCCTTCGGCTTGACTAATGCTCCGGCTATTTTCATGGATTTGATGAATAGAGTCTTTAAGGACTACCTTGATAACTTTGTGGTAGTTTTTATTGACGATATTTTGATATATTAAAAAAGTCGTGAGGAGCATGAAGATCATATAAGGGTTATATTGAAAACTCTGCGGAAGGAGAGGCTCTTTGGGAAGTTCAGAAAGTGTGAGTTTTGGTTACAACAGGTGGCTTTCTTGGGGAACATCGTAACCAATGAAGGAATCTCGGTTGACCCTGCAAAGACAATGGTTGTGGAGGAGTGGCCTCAACCCACAACAGTAACTGAGATTCGTAGTTTCCTTGGTTTAGCAGGATATTATAGGAGGTTTCTGAAAAAATTTTCATGGCTTTCTAATCCACTAACCAAGTTGACTCGAAAAGGGGTTAAGTTCATCTGGACAAAGGAATGTGAGGAAAGTTTCCAAGAGCTGAAGAAGAGATTGGTTACTGCACCTGTGTTAACACTACCCTCTATCAGAGAAGGATTCGTTATTTTTAGCGATGCATCTCTGAAAGGGCTTGGGTGCGTCCTTATGAAAAATGACAAAGTAATTGCTTATGCATCTCGACAGTTGAAGATTCATGAGCAGAATTATCCTACGCATGATCTAGAGCTGGCGGCAGTTGTTTTTTCTCTAAAGATATGGAGGCACTATCTTTATGGGGAGAAATGTGATATATACACTGACCACCAAAGTCTAAAGTATATTTTCACATAGAAAGAATTGAACATGAGACAAAGGAGATGGTTGGAGCTTATTAAAGACTATGATTGTTCAATTCATTATCACCCTGGAAGAGAAAACAAAGTCGCGGATGCATTAAGCAGGAAAGATCCTGTTGTTCTGGAAACAATGAGGATCATAGGATATCCCTTGATTAAAGATCTAGTAAAACTGGACATGGGAATTATAAGGAAAGGGACATCATCAACCCTATTCCAAATGATTTCTCAACCTTCATTACTAGAGAGGATCAAGAAGGCTCAAAAATAAGATCCTTTGTTGCAGGAGAAGTTTGAGGCTGTAAAGGATGAGAAGTCCCCTGATTTCCATATTGATCAAGAAGGTGTATTGAAATTTCATACAAGACTATGTGTTCCATCTATTCCGGAGATAAAGAAAGAACTGATGGATGAAGCTCATAGCTCTACATTCTCTATACACCCGGGAAGCACTAAGATGTATAGAGACCTTCGTGATCATTATTGGTGGGATAACATGAAGAGGGGGATTGCTGATTACACTACAAGGTGCCTGGTGTGTCAGCAAGTAAAGGCAGAATGACAACTTCCTAAGGGGGTATTACAACCGCTACCCATAACAGTATGGAAGTGGGATAATATCACTATGGACTTTGTAACTGGTCTCCCGAAAACATCCAAAGGAAGCAATGCGATATGGGTTATTGTGGACCGTCTCACCAAGACATCCCATTTTATCTCTATTCGGGAAGATTTCTCTCTAGATCAGCTTTCCAAGATATACATGAAGGAAGTGGTAAGGATGCATGGGGTACCACTATCCATCGTATCTGATCGTGACCCAAGATTCACATCAAAATTCTGGAGAAGTCTTCAACATGCTCTGAATACTGAATTGAATTTTAGTACGACCTATCATCCTCAAACTGATGGCCAATCTAAAAGGACTATTCAGACACTCAAAGACATGTTGAGATTATGCTCAATGGAATTTAAAGGTGGATGGGATCAACACCTCCCATTAGTTGAGTTCTCCTATAACAATAGCTTCCATTCGAGTATTCAGATGGCACCCTATGAAGCTCTATATGGAAAGCGGTGTAGAACTCCTACTTTTTGGGATGAAACTGGTGAGAGGAAGCTTCTTGGGCCTGATCTCGTGCAAGAGATGACGGAACAGGTTCATGCCATCCAACAACACATAAAGGCTGCTCAGAGTCAGCAGAAGAGCTATGCTGACAATCGTCGAAGGGACTTGGAGTTTGGTGTTGGTGACAAAGTCTTCCTTCGAATTTCTCCATGGAAGAGAGTCATGCGGTTTGGGAAGAAAGGGAAGCTCAGCCCTAGGTACATGGTCCCCCATAAAATCCTTGATCGCATAGGAGCAGTGGCCTATCGTCTAGCACTTCCACCGAACCTAGATCAAGTTCATGATGTCTTCCATGTATCTCTCTTGAGGAAGTACATACCCGACCCTTCGCATGTACTGAACCCAGAGGTGGTACAACTGGAACATGACCTCTCTTACGAGGAGCAGCCAGTGGAGATCTTGGACCGTAGAGACAAGGTCCTATGAAACAAGACTACCCACATTGTGAAAGTGTTGTGGAGTAATCATAAATATGAAGAGGCGACTTGGGAGCCGAAGGAAACAATGAAGCAAAAGTACCCTCACATTTTCGACTAGGCCTCAAGTATAAATTTCGGGGACGAAATTTCTTAAGGGGGTAAGAATGTAACGACCCAATCTTTTTGAGTAGTATATTAACTTAATCTTAATGATTTAATAAGATGTTAATGGTTAATGTAGAAAGAGGAGTTGATGGCTTCATCCAGTAGACTCGACCCTTATGAAGCCCACTTATCAGAGCTTGGGAAGGAGGTAGCATCTGTGGGCTTCGCTTTGGACCAATCCCAAGCCGAACTCCAGCGTGTCAAGCTTGAACGTAAACGCCTACGAGAGAAGTTCAAGTTAGTAGAGATTACTACTAGGGCAATGTTATCTGAGCCTCCCTCAGATTCTCTCACCATAGCACACCTTACACTTAGGTCTTATGCCGGTGTTATAAGGGGCTATGTGACGAGACCCTAGCTTCCTTGTGTAATCCTTTCGGGTGAATAAATTGAGATTTCTTCCTTTAGTGATGTTTTTGAAATTTCAAATGTCTAGATAATTTTAGAATGTATTTTATTGATGAATTTTGAAAAAGGGATATTTTAAAATATTTATGTAAACCCTAAATAACTAATGATGTTTAATGATTTTCAAAAAATGGTCTTCTACAAAAGTGTTTAGTAAGGAATTTGGAGTCTAATAAGATCAACTTAATTTTTGATGAATAGTAAATTATGAATAGTGATTTTACGCTTAGGATTAGTAATGTGACCAAATGGATTAGTAATTTCACTCAAAGAAAGTTTTAATATAATTCAGACACCTAGATTAAGTAATGTGATTCAATAAAATGGGTAAATAACGGTTTCATAAATTATTAGTCAAGTATTAGTTTTTTTTTCAGATGAATAGTGTTTTTTAATTAAAAACTTAATTAAAAATAATTAGAAAATTATTTTTATAAAAATGACTTTATTTTTGAACTCAAAGCATCGATATTATGTTATGGTAATTTTTGGGGATTTTTCTGAAAAAAACGAATTTTTGATGAATAGTGTTTTTATTTAAAAATTAAATTAAAATTATTTAGAAAATTTTTTTTATAAAATGGAGTTCATAAATGTATTTAGAGCATCGATATTTGGTTAAGGTGAAATTTTGGGATTATTCTGAGAAAGTTGAATTTTCGATGAATAGTGAAAATATAGTTTTTAAGTTACGAGTTTTTAATGACATCATTAAATGATGTATTAAGTATATATTCAATATGTTCGAATTATGAATAATAAGATAAGGTGTGAGGTATCCCAAGTGGCCAATACCATGGGAAAATACCATGGGCAAGCCCATGGTTTTGCCAAAACCACTAGTGAGGTGTCCCTTGGCCATTAATGCCTTGTCCCCTCACTTTCCCTTTAAATACCCACCCTTTACTCCTTTAGTTTCCACTCCCAACTCTCCCCCAACGAAGTTCTGGTCTCCTTACCTCCCAAGGAGTCCTCCCAAGGTGCCCCCAAGCCCTCAAGGTCCAAAACTTTGAGTTTCAAGAGTCACATTTTAAGGTAAGGGATCCGACCCCTCTCTTCTTTTCATGTAATCTCTTTTATGTCATTCCTTTTTTGCTCCATGTTCTTATGTGAGAGGATGTTCTTTTATATTCCTCTTACTTCCCCTTTCATGTTTATATGATGAGAGATCCCCTATTACTCTCATCATTTCGTTTTATGAAAGTTTAAGTGACGCCGTTAGGCTGCCAAATGTTTAAGTGATTCTTTCACCCTTCTCATTTTTCAAGTTCGATTTTCATGTCAAATCTTTCAAGTTCCTTTTTATTATGTTGGGGTATGATCTCTATATATATCATACTGATCTCTAATGATCATATGATGAGAGACCCTATTTGATCTGTTCAATTCATTTTTGTTGAAGTTTAAGTGACGCCGTTAGGCTGCCGAATTTTCATAAGAGAAATCAAACTTTTGTCTTCCTTACATGTTTTTCATTTCAAATGGTATGTCCTTGAAATTGCATCACCATGTCCATATATACTTCTTATTCTGTCCCTCTACTATTTTATGGGTCAATTATTATTGTTCGACCCATGTTCCCTCTCTTTTCAAAGTTTTCTAAAACCTTGTAACATAGCCGTTATGCTGCAGAATTTTCGTCTCAAAATGCCTCTCTTTTCTCAAAATTATTTTATGTTATAAAGTGAATACTCAAAGCTCCTATTTCTACAGGTGTATTCACATATATATAAAAATGTTCTATTTTAAATTCTGGGATTTACATACATGATACCCGCTTTCCCTTTCCATGGGTTTAAAGTAACGTAAAGATCATGTCTTTAAAGCAGTTTTGAAAACGTTATGATTATGAAATGAA
Source organism: Viscum album (assembly GCA_963277665.1). Classification (NCBI taxonomy): domain Eukaryota; kingdom Viridiplantae; phylum Streptophyta; class Magnoliopsida; order Santalales; family Viscaceae; genus Viscum; species Viscum album. Next base: position 369,252,891 of record OY728144.1, read on the forward strand.
ACCCATTTATTTTATGCTATATGGGTTATTTATGAAATGTTTGATGATGATATATGTGGCTCACATGATAATAAAGGAAAATTTAAGGGTGCATCCTGATAGCGCTCCAATGCATTGGGTAAAGACTTAATATCTAGAGATGACCATTTTAACGACGCCTTGGTGAATAACCTTGGTAATTTTTAACGACACCTTGGGGATGGACCTTGGTGAAACGAAACGATTTTCAATATTAAATGTTGCATCCACATCTTCAAGTTATGAAAAATGTTATTTTTATTATGATGTATCTCATGATTTCTTTCTCATGCGTTAAAGTTCTTTTCATGTCCTTATTGAAGTATCTCAAGTTCACATGTAAAATGTTTCTCTTGTTTCCCTTACTGGGCCTTCTGCTCACCCTTTCTTTTGATGTATGTCCCCAGGTTATGAGATGAATAATGAACATAGGATGAACTAAAGGAGAATCCTTTCAAGTTTTTAAGAAGAATGTTTTATGTTTTTTATGTATTATGATCCTTGTTTCCAAGACACTAAACCTTAATGATCCTCAGTTCCGTGTAATGGAATGAAAGTTATGTTATAAAAAGACGGGATTTTATTTACAGGTCCATCCAAAATTTAAGGAAAATATGACCGTTGGAGGAGGGAGCCGACCATTCCAACCGAACCTATAAATAGGATCTCATTTGAAAGAGCTCAATAAGAAGTTGATCACTCTAGAGACCACACACTGGTACGGTGATTTCTAGAGAGAGAAGATTTTCATGCCTTGTGCATACTAAACTGCTCATTCAGATTGCTTCATGTGACTCCGAATGTTGGTGATTACATTTGAGGGCTTCCGGGGATAGGAAGACAGAGGTGCCGACTACCTTGAAGTTCAAGGGATTCCTTAGTGAGGAAGAAAGAGGTTCCAACTACCTTGAAGTTGAGGGCTTGTGGGGATAGCAAGACAGAGACTATGATATTCATATCTAGGGCTTACCCGAGTGTGGGTAAGACAGACTTTCTTGAAAGTATAAATCAAGGGACCTTTATCCAAGGTTGTTGGATACCCTTATGTTTGGGTTAAAATATTATTATCTTGTTACTTGTTTTTGTTACAAGTTTTTCCACTGCATTTTGTATGTTTAACAAAGTATAACTATCTTATACTTCCTTACACTTGTATACTCTGATTTAGTTAGATTCTATACACTTTAAGGTAGAATCGCATTTTGTAAACTTTTGTTAAGTTTCATTTTCCGGATCCATATTTCCAGAACCAGTTTTTTGGAATCACTTTCCAGATTTAAGTAAGTGTATAGAAGTAGTAGTTTGTAACTTCATACTTTGTCCCATTCTTTCAATTGGTGTTAGAGGTGTTGTGAATTTTCTTAGTTTAACTTTGTTGAACTTAGATCTTTCCTTGTTTAAAGAAAATTTTAAAGTGTACAATTCACCCCCTCTTGTATATTGAGAATCTACATCATTATTTCAACCCTAAAATTGGTATCAGAGGAGGTATCTGAAATTATTATATTCGTATATAAGTTTTTATTTCTCAGTTTTTCATTGTTCTATATTTTCCTTGTTTAGGAATATTCTCCTTGAATCTGAACTTTTTTTATTAACAAGTTTTTGTGTAGAAAGATTTTAAAAATGGCAGGAATCAATGTTGGTTCCATCGACAACCTAAATCCTACAAGACCACCAGTTTTTGATGGTAATGATTATGAGTATTGGAGAGATCAAATGAAGACATTCATTATCAATACTGGAGTAGAAAATTTTGTTATGCTTACTGGAGGCTATCAAATTCCTGATAAGGAAGTTAGTACTTTCACCAATCAAGAGAAGCATGATTATCAATTAAACTATAAGGTACACAATACTTTACTATGTTCAATGACTAGGAATATATATAGCCAAATTTCTTCTTGTGAAGAAGCTAACTGTATATGGAAGAAACTTGAAGTTACTCATTTTGGTACATCTAAGTGATTTAGACCAGAAGAGCTATGCTTAGAGCTGAGTATCGTGGTTTTAATTTTCCTTATAGATAACCAATTAGTAAAGTGCAACATAGATTAATGACTATCGTGAATATCTTACAATATATGGGAGAGAAAGGTCTGGATGAGGAAGCTCTTGTTGAACAAATCATTGATATTAAGCCCAATGAGTGGGAGTCAAAGAGAACAACAATTGATGAGAACAGGAAGGTCACTCAAATTTTCTTAGATGAACTGTTTGGAACTCTTCTCCAACATGAAACAAGGATGAAGAGAGATGCTGACAACATCAAAAAGAAGAATGGGAATTGTACTGTTGATTTTACTACAAAATTAAATCACATGAAAGCTAAGACTCCTGAGAGAGTAACTAGATCCAAATATAAGAAGGTTGTTATCCAATATGAATCTAGTGAGAGTGAAGTCTCAGAGAATGAGTTACAAAATCTTGTTCGAAGGATGAATAAGATAGCTGGACAAAGAAATTTCCAATCCAAGTATAAGAAGAAGGAAAAGAAAGATAAGAAAGATTCAGAAGTCACATGCTATGAATGCAAGAGATATGGACATATAAGTCCGAATTTCCCTTTGCTCAAAAAGAAAGAAAGAAAATAGAGGCATTCTGAAAGGAATAGGAAGAAGTATTATAAAGCTAAAGCTAAGAAAGTTATGAAAGCTAATGATACTTTGAGTGCCAGTGGTGGTGACTCTTCAGATGAATCTTTGAATTATGAATCTTCTGGATAGAAGAATTTTAGTCTTATAGACAGATTACCTATTAACAGTCATTGCTTTATGTCTTAGGTACACAATGTTGAATCATTGACCAATGTTTCTTTAAATTCTAATGATAGTAAATATTATAAATCTTCTAATGAAGAATCCTCTTCTGATGAAGAAAATACTTTACCTACCTATGAAGAAGTTTCTAGGTTTGCTGAACTTCTTGAGATTGAGAATTCAAAACTCAATAAAAAGCTTGACAAGGAAAAATCTTGGAATACTATTCTTACTAAGGAAATATCAGATCTTTCTGAATATCTTGATAAGAAAAATTATGATTTTATAAGTATTTCAAAAAGTCTTGAGGAATCAAATTCTAAGAAGAATAAACTTTCTAAAGATCTAGAAAAAGTAATTTCTAAGAAAAGTGTTTTTGAGCCTAGCTCTAATTCCAAATCTAATTATTTTGAAGATAAAAACTTGGTTATAAAACTCAAGTCTGAAATATTTTCCTTAAATAAGTGTTTGTCGAACTTTACCTTAGGTAAAGAAAATTTTGATAATATGTATTCACAAATACGACCTTTAAGAAACAAATCTGGATTTGGTTATACCCATGCAAAACCAACTTTTAGTAACAATTATTTTGTTTCTCAAAGTGCCCCATTTTGTACCAAGTGCCAATGTGGTGGTCACTGAGTAAAGAATCGTTCTTTAAATAAAACCCAATCTTTAGGTTTTCATAAGGCTTATTTTTCAAAGAATATGTGGGTGCCCAAAATTTTGTTATCTGAAAATCTCGAATCCAAACAAGTTTGGATTCCGAAAGTCAAATTCTTTTTTTATTTTTAGGAAGATAAAGGAATCACCAACAGAAATACATGGTACATGGGTAGTGGATGTTCTCGGCATATGATTGGTAACAAAAACTATTTTGAAAATATTATCAAGACGAAAGGAGGAAAAGTAACTTTCAGAGATAATGCTCAGGGAGAAATTATTGGTATAGTTAACATCATTTTTCTTGGTAAAACTTTGATTTTCAAATGTTTTATTTGTTAAGGGTCTTAAGAATAACCTCATTAGCATAAGTCAATTATGTGATTAAGGATACCTTGTGAATTTTAAGAAGGATAAATGCTTAGTAAACAATTCCAAGGAAGAGTTTATTCTCTCTGACAATAGGCAATAGAATGTTTACACACTAAACTTAGAAGATATTAGAAGCCAAGACTTACCTTGTCTAAGTGCAATGGAAGATCATTCTTGGTTATGGAATAGAAGACTAGGTCACTGTAACCTTAGAAACTTATGTAAACTCTCTAAGAAGAAACTAGTTAAGGATCTACTGGAGCTTAGATTTGATTATTCTAAAGTTTGTGATCCTTGTCAATATGGGAAGAAACATAAATCTAGTTTTAAATCAATCGGTGAAGTCTCAACAACTGATGCATTACAGTTGGTGCACATGGATCTTTTTGGTCCAACACAAACTGGAAGCATTGGTGGAAAATACTATGTATTTGTTCTAGTTGATGATTGCACTAGATTTACATGGGTCTATTTTCTAGCAAATAAGTCTGAAGCTTTTTCTTATTTCAAATGTTTTAGATCCCAAGTTAAAAATGAGAAAAACCTTACATTGAAAACTATTCATAGTGATCATGGAGGAGAATTTCAAAATTCTGAATTCGAAACTTTTTGTAGTAGAAAAGGTATTACTCACAAATTCTCAGCACCCAGAACACCTCAAAAAAATGGAGTTTTTGAAAGAAGAAATATAATTATTCGAGAAATAAATAGAACCATGTTGAGTGTGTATTCTGTAGCCAAAGATTTTTGGGATGTAGCGGTAAGTACTGCTTGTTATACTATAAATCGTGTTTTAATTAGACCTTTTCTTAATAAAACTCCTTATGAGTTATGGAATGATAAAAAACCTAGACTTTCCTACTTCAAGGTTTTTGGTTGTAAGGTATTTATCCTGAATACTAAAGATAACTTACATAAATTCACACCAAAATCTGATGAAGGAATTTTCTTAGGCTACTCCAAAACTTCTAAGGCTTATAGAGTTTTCAACAAAAACATTTGTACTGTTGAAGAAACAGAGCATATAAAATTTGATGAAACTGATCCTTTTGTTTTTAAATAATCCCAACCTACATCCTCAGATGTGTTTTCATAAACTAATTATCAACATTTGTTAAAAGATCCTTCTGATAAGGAAAATGTTCAAGAAAATATTTCCAAAACATTTACGCCAGAAGACTTTCTACCCTATGTTGATGAACAGGTTTTACAAAACCCAAGTCAGGTGTTTCTTAAGAATCATCCCAGTGATAGTATCATTGGTGATGTAATTAACCTGTAAGGACTAGAAGTTACTTGAGGAATGAAGTAGAACATCTAGAATTTGTTTTCCAATTAGGACCCAAAATTACTGATGAAGCTTTAGGTGATGATGATTAAATCAAATCCATGCAAGATGAACTAAATGAATTCGAAAGGAATAATCCTGGACCTTGGTTGAAAGACTTAAGGAAACTTCTGTTATTGGAGTAAAGTGGGTCTTCAGAAATAAGTGTGATGAAAATGGAGTCATTGTTAGAAATAAAGCTAGACTATTTGCTAAAGTATATAATCTGCAAGATGGAATAGACTATGAAGAAACCTATGCTCGAGTAGCTAGACTTGAATCTATTCGCATCTTACTTTCCTTTGTAGAATTATTGAATTTTAAACTTTTTCAAATGGATGTGAAATGTGATTTTCTTAATGGTTATGTCCAAGAGGAAGTTTTTGTTGAACAACCTCTTGGATTTGAAGACATAAAACATCCTAATCATGTTTTTAGACTTACCAAAGCTTTGTATGGACTTAAACAAGCCCCTCGAGCCTGGTATGATAGACTAACAGGATTTTTGCTTCAAAATAACTATGTTAAGGGAAATGCAGATCCAACCCTTTTTCTAAATAAAGACAAGAAAAATGTTTTGATTGTTCAAATATATGTTGATAACATCATATTTTGTTCAACTCTGCGATCATTCACTGATTCCTTTTCAAGTCTAATGAAATCTGAGTTTGAAATGAGTATGATGGGTGAGTTAACATTTTTCCATGGTTTTCAAATTTCTCAAAAACCAGAAGGAATCTATATATACCAACATAAGTATATTAAATATCTTCTTAAAAAGTATGGGTATGAAAACACTAAGAGTATAATTACTCCTATTAGTACCTCAAACACACTTGATCTTGATGAAGCTGGAAAACCAGTAGATCAAACATCTTTTAGAGGTATGATAGGATGTCTACATTACTTGATTGCTAGTCGAATAGAATTGATGTTTTCAGTATTCTTATGTGCAAGATTTTAATCCAATCCCAGGGAATCTCATTTAAAGGAAGTGAAAATAATTTTTTGCTACTTAAAGGGAACCATGGATCTAAGACTATTTTATACTTCTAGAAATGATTTTATCTTAAAATGTTTTTCAGATGCTGAATTTGGTGGATGTAGAATGGATATAAAGAGTACATCCGGAACTTGTCATTTCTTAGGAGATTCGTTAGTTTCTTGGTCATGCAAGAAGAAACACTCAGTAGCACTCTCCACTGCTAAAGTTGAATATGTAGCAGCTGGAAGTTATTGTGCTCAAGTATTGTGGATGAAACATGCACTCACAGACTATGGCTTGAGTTTTTCTAAGACTCCAATTTTGTGTGATAACATAGGTGCCATTACCCTTAGTAAAAACCCTGCACATCACTCTTGTGCAAAGCACATAGATATTAGGCATCACTTTCTTATAGATCACACACTAAAAGGAGATATTATTTTCAGTTTATCAGAACACAAGATCAACTTGCTAATATTTTCACAAAATCATTACCTTCCGATAGATTTGAATACATTAAATAGAAGTTAGGAATGATAACCGTAAGGTAATATTTCTTCATTAACTTCTTGTTGAAACAATATCCTTACATTAATAAACTCCTTTTTATAGAGGGAGTACATTTGTTAGTGAGCCTTTGAAAATTTTTCATAATAAGATTTTGATTTTTTTTTTGTAATGAGCTTTTGAAATTTGTTGTAATGAGATTTTGAAAATTTTTCGTAATGAGCTTTTGAAAATTTTTCGTAATGAGTTTTTCAATTTTTTTTTTGTAATAAGATTTTCAAATTTTTTTTTCGTAATGAAATTTTCGTACTGGAACTTTCATAATGAAATTTTCATACCGAAACTTTCGTAATGAAATTTTTGTACTGAGAACTTTCATAATGAAATTTTCGTACTGGAACTTTTGTAATGAAATTTTCATACTAGAACTTTCATAATGAAATTTTCGTTCTGAGAATTTTCATAATGAAAGTTTCGTACTGAGTTTTTTTCCGTAATGAAAGTTTCATACTGAGTTTTTTTTCCATAATGAAATTTTTCATACTGAGTTTTTTTTCTGTAATGAAAGTTTCATACTAAGTTTTTTTTCCGTAATGAAATTTTTCCTACTGAGTTTTTTTATAGTAAAATTTTCATAGTCAAATTTTCATCATGAAGAATGTAACCTATTATGAACAATCTTTCTAGAAAATCCGAAAGGTATGATTTCCTTGCTTAGGTTTTTGAAATCATATTTTACTTGCTGGTATTTCCTTATGTGTTTTAAAATTTCTCGGATTCTAGTTTTTTTAAATCTGATTGTTTTTCTTAAAACCTCAAAAGATCGGAATCAAGTTTTACTTGTGGATTTTTTCTCAACCGTCAGATCAAATCTCAATGAATCTCAATCATTGAATCAACTATGGATGTTGAACAATCGCCTTAACGCCTATATAAAGGGGACCCCGAGGGTTGTCCCACATCAGATATGAAGCTTTTGCGTCTCGACGCTATGTCCTCCTTCTTAAGGCCGTTCCGATTTCTTTCCCAAGACCGTTCTGAATCCTTCAGAAGCATTCTATTCTGGATATTTGTAGAAGCCACTTCTCAGGATATGTCAACTATAAATCCCATCTCTAAATGGTTAGTTTACAGGGAGAGATTAGTGCATCCGAATTTCTACAAGTATTATTCTCTTATATCTAAGAATATTATATTGAATGGCTTGGAGGATGTATCCTTATCAAAGCCAGTGAATCAGGATCCGGTTTATACAGATTTTCTTATAGACTTTTAGGAGTCTGTTTCCTTCCTTGAGGAAGATGTCATAGAGTTGTTTTCTTTCAAGTCCTATAAGAAGACTTACAAATTATCTTACACCAAGGCTGCAAGCTTGGTGGGTCTATCATATGAGGGTGAAGCTAATTTTTTCTCACACAAGCTTCCGAATGAGAAAGGAAGTTTTAATAAAGTGAAGGCTAAGGAATTCCTTAGACTTAAGGATGTCAAGACCACTAAGATTTCTCATCTCTCTCTGAATAATCAGATTATACAGCTGTGGGTACAAGGTTTCTTCGTACCGAGAAGGGGTGATAAGGATAATCTCAAGAAGAGTGATATATACATCTTATATTTTTTGGTAAATATAAGGAAGTTGAATTTGATGAGGCATGTTTTGATTACATTTAAGAATATTAAAGAAGGGAACCTGAAATCTTAGATTATAATGTATTCGACCTTACTTTATAAGCTTATTATCAGGTGTATTGATTCATTTAAAATTTCTTGCACTTCCAAGCCAAGAAACTGTAAGGTAATTCTGGTGAGTGATGATACATTGAAGAGGATGAAAATGGGTTTTTTCTGTTGAATCTAGAGAATTATACTCTTTACTAGAGGAAGAGGCTGAGGTAGTTCAGAAAGATCAACAAACTCCAGAACCATCAAAGAAAGCTGGGAAGAAAAGGAAATTGAAGTAAGTGGAAGTTGCTGAGAAAACCCCTGAGAAAACCCCTAAGCCTAAGGAAACTCAATCCACACCTCCTAAACACAAGAAGAAAAAGTCTTATCCAGATGAGGTGTTTTCCAAGTGGAGGCAATATAAAGAAAAGAGAAAATAAGGGGATCCCCAATTCGGATTGGACCCTATTGAGGCTAAGGCCTTGAAAAAGAAAGCAACTGATGAATTAGAAAAGCAAGCCAAGGAAAAGAAGATGAAGAAAAAGATGTCAGAGGCAGAGATTGTTCAATCTCTTCTGAAAGCTACGAAGTTAGTATCCGAAAATTTTCCCATTCCGAAATCCTTTTTGGTTGAAGGATTGCCTGAAACTCTGGGTGGGAAGACTCTGGAAAATTCTAAGAAGAAGAAAGATGAGAAGGAATTGATGCTGAGAGTCCAGCAAGTTGTGGAAGAAATTCAGCAAGCAGAGAGCAGTGGTGGCTCTAGTGATATAATGAAATAAGTTGAAGACTATCATAAGAAGGATAGTGCTTCCAAGAAATTTTCACTCCATAATTCCCAAGACGGATCTTAAAAAATTGTTACACCGAGAGTTGATGAGAAAGGTGAGGATGAAGTGAACAAGCCTTCTGAGGAAGAAAGTCACAATCATGACTTTATACAACCTGAGGATGTTGAAGCTGGAGCAAAGAAGGAGAAAGTTGATGAAGATGAGATTGTTCAACTTTCAGAAAGTGATCAAGAATCTCCTGACGAACATACCATTCCGAAAGTTGATAAGGGCAAGAAACTAGTTGTTGACACTCCAACGAAATATATTATAAGAAGGAAAGAAGCTGGATGATCATCCAAAAGGAAGCTTATACAGTCAGAGGAAGAACCATATCCAACCAAAATTTCAGATTCAGAGTCATATGTCTTTGGACATGACTTTTTTGAACAGTCCCTAAAGAAGCTGGTGGACGTCATTCTGATTTTTCCAACAATAGAATCCGGATTCTAGATGCTTCAGCATAGCATGAATAAAAAAATCGAACTCTATATCCATGGTGATGGATAAGTGTTCTAATCTTGAGGCTAATCATAAAAACTTTCTTATCAATTATGATGTTCATAGATTTTCTTGCAAGAAGATAACCAAGTGGTCTAAGAAAGTTGTTCAAGACATGGAAGACTTTGATCAATTCCAAGTAGATGTTAAAGATGCTTTTGATTCCGAAGACTCTAAAATCAAGGATATTACAAATTCTTTTGAGAAGAAGTTAACATTTGAGTAAGATGTTTGGATGTAGGAGGTCAAAGATCTGAATGGAAATATAAGTTCTCTTGTCCAATACTACAGGGAGGAAAAAGATCTTTGGATTCAGTTGGAAGAAAAGGTTGTAAATCAAGATGAAACTCTTAAATCTCAGGAAGTGGAAATGGAGGCTCAAGATGCAAGAATCACTGCTTTAGAGAAGCAAGTGGAGGAGGACCACAAAGAAATGAAGAATCTGAAGACAATTGTCAAAATTCTTATGCCTAAGGAAAAAGAAACAAAATAAATCTTTTGTTGTACTGTTTTCCTTGTACTAGTTCTTTCCAATAGTAATGAAATTTTGGTTACTTGTCTTTTGGTTGGTTGCAAGTAATAATATTTCAGGTACTTTATTATGTTTTTAATTCCTTCAATTCTTTTTGAAAATCACAAAGGGGGAGAAAAAAAATAATTACTCAAAAGAAAGATAAGGAAGAATTTAAAAGAAAGAAGAAAAATTTCTAAGTAAAGAAGAACTATCCCTAAGTAAGGGGGAGCTTATCTTAGGGGGAGTTTCTCATTATGAGGTTTTTCATTCTTATGATAATGAAAATTCCATTTCAGAAATCTAGAATATGATCCTTAGAGTTCCAAATCCTAAGGGGGAGTTAGTCGTATTCACTATCATTCATAAACAAAGGGAGATACGCTTTAATTTCAATGTCTAGAAATTTATTCTAAGTCCTTATATTATTTTTTGTAAGGATGTTTGTGCTTTCCAAAAAGGGGGAGATTGTGGAGTCAATAAGTTTTTCCTTATGAATTTTTCATTCCTTCTTGTTTTGAAAATCACAAACACCTTATCTTTAATTAAATTTGTTCTTACCCATGTTTTACTTATCTAAAGAAAAATTCCTTAAAGAAATTTACCTCTCTCTCATTTTCATTGTTTATATTAATATTTTTCTTAAGTATAAAAATTGGATTCATATCTATATTCTCAGAATCTTATAATAATTAGATATGAAGAATTCTATTTGAGGATTCAAATTCTCATTCCAAATTTTGTGATTAATTATCATTACGAATTCTGTGAAGAATTCTCATTAAGAATTCTGTGATGAAGTCTCATTACGAATTCTGTGATGAATTCTCATTATGAATTCTGATGATGAATTATCAATACAAATTATAATGAAGAATACTCATTACGAATTCTGTGAAGAATTCTCATTACGAATCTTGATGACGAATTGTCATTACGAATTCTGGCGATGAATTCTCATTATGAATTCTGTGAAGAATTCTCATTATGAATTCTGTGATGAATTCTCATTACGAATTCCATGATGAATTCTCATTACGAATTCTGATGATGAATTGTCATTATGAATTCTGATGACGAATTCTCATTACTAATTCTATGATGAATTCTCATTATGGATTCTGATTACGAATTCTCATTACGAATTCCAATGATGAATTCTCATTACGAATTCTGATGAGGAATTCTCATTACGAATTCTGATTCCGAATTTTCATTACGAATTCTATGATGAATTCTCAATACAAATTCTAGTGAAGAATTCTCATTATGAATTTTGGTTATGAATTATGATTACGAATTATGGATATGAACTTTTTTGAAGTTCGACTCCAAATTCCTCTGATAAACATAATTCGAATATCCCTATAATATAGACTCTGAATATAATTTTTGGTTAGACTCCGAACTTTTTACTCACAATTCGAATTGTTAAGTTTGTTATAAAATGATGTCGTGCTTTTAGTTACACATGTTTTGTTATGAAACGATGTCATCTATTTTGTTTCTAACTAATCGTTGGTTGAGTGACACGTGTACAAGTCCCTCTAAAATCTAAGTAAAATATGACTGTTGGAGGAGGGAGCCGACCATTCCAACCGAGCCTATAAATAGGAGCTCATTTGAAAGAGCTCACCAAGAATTTGATCACTCTAGATACCACATGCTGTTAAGGTGATTTATAGAGAGAGAAGCTTTTAATTCCTTGTGCATACTGAACTAATCATTCATATTTCTTCATGCGACTCTGAATGTTGTTGATTACATTTTAGGGATTCCGGGGATAAGAAGACAGATGTGCCGACTACCTTGAAATTCGAGGGATTCCTTGCTGAGGAAGATAGAGGTTCCAACTACCTTAAAGTTGAGGGCTTACAGGGATAGCAAGACAGAGACTCCAATCTTCGTATCTAGGGCTTACCTGGGTGTGGGTAAGACAAACTTTCTTGAAATTATAAATCAAGGGACCTTTATCCAAGTTTGTTGGATACCCTTCTCTTTGGTTTAAAAGATTATTATCTTATTACTTGTTTTTGTTACAATTTTTTCTGCTGCATTATGTTTAAGAAAGTATAACTATCTTATACTTCCTTACACTTGTATAATGTGATTTAGTTAGATTCTATACGCTTTAAGGTAGAATCTCATATTATAAACTTTGGTTAAGTTTCATTTTCCAGATCAATATTTCTGGAACCGGTTTTTCGGAATCACTTTCCAGATTTAAGAAAGTGTATAGAACTAGTAGTTTGTAACTTCATACTTTGTCCCAATATTTCAATTGGTGTTAGAGGTGTTGTGAATTTACTTAGTTTAACTTTGTTAACCTTAGATCTTTCCCTGTTTAAGGAAATTTTTAAAGTGTACAATTCACCCCCCTCATGTATATTGAGCATCTACATCATTATTTCAATCCTACACTCCTAAGGTGGTGGGCTCTAAGCTATCCATGATACATCATGCAGTGCCACCTGAGGCACCTCCTGTAGATCTTCCACTGGGTGCTGATGCCCAATTTCATGATAGATTATTCCAATTCATGAAATCAGTTTAGGTTTAACCTCATCCTACCCATTTTATGTAAGATATGACCTACGAGTTCTAGTAGCAACATCCTCCCACCTTCTTGGGGGATGCTGGACCTGAGGACAATGAATCATGGTTAGAGGCTGTTCTATCGATCTTTGGGCATATTAAGATTCCTCCAATGTGGAGGGTTAAACTCTTAGACTATATGATACGTGACTCCACCAAATATTTGTGGGATGTTATGACTTAGGCTATTCGACATGAGGGTATGGTCTATGTGGACTTCTAGGAAACATTCTTCGATAACATATTAATGGAGATTTTGAGAAGAGACTGTGCTCAAAAGTTCATGCACTTTTAGTAAGGTGACATGTTAGTGGTGGAATATTATATTCAATTCATTGAATTAGAACCTTTTTCATCGATTTTTTTGGTGAAGAGTTGACTGCTGTAAGGTTATTTGAGGATGGGCTTGCCTATGGAATCTGCTCATAGGTGAAGGTATTTCGACTGACCATCATTTTAGAAATAGTGAACTAGGCCCTCATCACTAAGTGGAACCTAAGGGAATCACATGATGTGAAATAAGTCCATTTAGATTCTAGGTAGAGTAGGAGCTTATCTAGTGGTAGTAATAAATGTTACGAGGTTACAGATGGGGGTAGTACTAGTCATGTGTCACACTCTGATAGTAACATGGTGTGTCACCAGTGCGACAGGCCAGACCCTAAAAATCCATAGTGTATGAGAAACCTGATCGAGTGCCAGGATTGCATCAGGATGGGTCACCTATAGTGTTTTTTCCGATCCTTTAATATAATTACAAGTGAATGTGGTTCTATGTCGGCACCACCTTTAGGTGTAGGATCAACTACATCACATCAGGCTAGAATCTTATATTCTACAGGCCACTCAGGCCGATAAGGTGGTCGTGGCTGAGGTAGTCAAGCTCCAGAGTTTTAGTATTAGAAGAGTGGACCTGCTCAGGGTACTTTGGAAGCATCTCAGGGCCATGGTTTATCCCATATATATTCTATGAAGCTTATGTCATAGGATCACAGTCTAGGTCCATCTATAGTTAGAGGTACTATTCTAGTAGCTTCCACTCTAGTATTTGCCTTATTTGATAAATATGAATCACAATGTCTTCTATATGCTTTTACTATGGGAAGTCTAGGTCTAGTGATAAAGTACTATATGGTTTTATGACTCTAAATACAACATTAAGAGTTATAGTAGAGGGTATATTCCAATGAAAGTAGTGCCCCTTGAAATATAATGGTACCGTTTCCTATGTAGTTTCTTTGTCCTTGAGATGACCAGCTTCAACATCATTCTCAGTATGGAGTGGCACATGCCTTATCGAGCCCAGGTGGATTTCTATCACCATCTAGTAAACATCATATCACCTGAGGGTAGTACGTATACCAATAAAGTTAAATTGAATCTCTAGTCTTGTTGAGTTGGACTCAAGCATACTGGGCTAGGAAGAGTATTGACCTATATGGCTAGTCTTTTTTCTGAGTGATTAGGGAATACAACTCATGTAATTCCATGTTGTGGTGGATTGTTTCAAGGATTTATTCCCTAATTATTTCTATAACTTAGCTCCTAAGAGAGAGGTCGAGTTCACCATCAAGTTAGTTCTAGGTGTGGAACTAGTTTCCATTCCTCCATATAGGATGACACTTATAGAGCTCTAGGAACTCAAGAATCACCTTGAATCCTTAGAGTTTAAGGGTTTTATCTGACCTAGAACATATCCATGGGTTTCACTAGTTCTTTTCACCAATAAGGTGGATGGTACCCTTATATTGTGAATGTATTACCACGAATTGATCCAGCTCATAGTGAAGAACAAGTATCCATTTCCTCATATAGACAACCTCTTCAACGAGCTCTGAGGATTAACTGTTTTCTCTATGATTTATTTGAGGTCGGGCTACCATGAGGTGAATGTGAGGCCATCAGACATACCACATGCAATGTTCTAGATAAGGTAAAACCTATATTAGTATCTAGTTATGCTTTTTTACCTGATGAACGCACTGATAGTATTCAAGGTTCTTTTGAATTGAGTTTTCCACCAATATCTTGATTCCTTTGTGGTAGTCTTCATAGATGACATATTAGTGTATTTGAACACCAGAAATGACCATGAAAACTATATTGATATCATTTTTAATATATTTTGAGAACTTTAACTATATCCTAAGATCATTAGATGCCACTTTTGGATCAGTAAGGTTCAATTATTAGGTTATATCATATCTGAGGTAGAAATATCTATTAACCCATAGAAGGTTAGTTCATGGTTTCCTAGGATAAGCCCAAGAATTTATTCCATATACATAGTTTCTTAGGAAATTATAGATATTATTGGAAATTCATCTAGGACATATTATTCCTAGCATTTTAGTTTATGAGCTTGACCAAGAAAGATGTGAAATTTGACTGGAATGAATCTTTTGATACGACTTTTCAAAAGTTAAAGGGAGGATTGAATTCAACACTGATCCTAATTCTTCTTGAGATGGGAAGAATCTATACTATTTACTATTACAATTTAGGGATTTTATTGTGTGTAGTTATAATGTAGGGTGATCGTGTTGTAGCATATGAGTCTAATTAGATGAGGAATCATGAGAGGAATCACCCTATGCATGACCTTAAGCTACCAACTGTGGTTCATGCTCTGTGCTGTCATTATCATTTGGGTGTGTGGTTCATTATTTACGTAGATTATAAATGTATAAAATATATCTCCACTTAGAGATACTTAAATATGAGGTAGCTCATGTGGGTGGAATACCTGAAATAATTCAATTTTGAGCTCGCTTACACACATGGAAATAGTAATGTCGAAACTGATGGCTTGAGCCAGAAGAATCAAATGCAAACCATCAAGGAGGCCAGTAGTGAGTGGAAGTTGATGGATCAGTTCTCATAGATGCATCTTTATGTTTAGTAATAGCATGGGAAATTGGTCTTAGTAGCTTTGGTAGTAACATCCTCCCTCCTAGAGTGGTCCTGGATGAGGCAGTTATCTGATTTTGAGGGCTTAGTTTTGAGGGAGAGTGTCTTAGGAGAGAACCCACCTCCTGGTTGGGTTGTTGATGGGAGTGAAACCCTAAAATTTCATGGGAATGTTTATATACCTTATGAAATATGGGAAGATATGATTAGGGAATTACATGCCTCAGTTTGGGCAGTTCATCCTTGTCTTACCATGTTGTACAGATATATATGTTGTTTGTATTGGTAGCCAAGTATGAAGAGGTAGATAATAGGATTCATCACTCATTGCTCCACTTTTCAGAAGGAGAAGGAAGAGAACATATGAAATTTTGGAAATCTACAACCTCTTTCCATTCTGGATTGGAAATGGAATGATTTCATAATGGATTTCGTGATAGGATTTCTGAGATCCCCTCGAGGCAGCGATGCAGTATGGGTGATCTTCGACAGACTAACCAAGGTTTCACTATTCCTACTAATCCATGAGTCCTTATTTGTTAATAAGATTGGGAGGATTTATATTAATGATATAGTGAGCCTTAATGGTGTTCCCTGTTATATAATACCAGACCAAGATGCCTATTTACTTTATAGTTCTAGCATGGGTTATAGAAGGAACCAGGTTCATAGGTGCTCTTGAGCACAACATATCACCCTCAGACCAATAGGTAGTATGAGCGGATGATACGAGTGTTAGAGGATACAATTAGGTCATATATCATTTATTTTGGATGTTATTGGTAGAATAATATCCATTTGGTTGAGTTTTATTGTAAAAACATATTTTAGGTAATGATTCAGATGTCTCCGTACAAGGCCCTTTATGATAGGCCGTTCTGTTCACCTTGGTACTAGCTAGAGGTGGGAGAGGAAGCTCTACTGGTCCCTCATCTCATTCAAGATACTTCATATCATGTCCATCTAATTCAAAAGCATATGGATACTTCTCATTATAGGTAGAATTCATATACTGATCATCACCATAGACTTTTAGAGTTCATGGTGGGACATAAGGTCTTTCTATGTATATCACCTAGATTGGGTCATAGAAAAATAAGGAGACATGGAAAATTATCACCTCGATATATTGGGACTTTTGAGATAGTGGAGAGAGTTGGGATGGTATCTTATTAGTTATAGCTACTTCAATGGCACCATATCATGTACAATCTCTTCCACATATCATATCTTCGACCTTAGCATTCCATCCCATCTAATTCATTTGACCCTAATGATATTGAGCTAGAGGCAGATTCAACCTTTGAGGATCATCTGATACATATATTTTACTAGAACATAAAGGTTCTCCAAGGAGTGTCAGTTCCTCTAGTTTGGGTGATATAGTAGCACAATAACATGATGTATGAGACCTGGGAGTTAGAAGCTGATGTATGTGCACAATGGACAAAAATTTTCTTAGATAACATCTTGCCACCACCGGAAGGGAAACTCAGGGATGTGTTGCCTTAAGGAGGGGTGGTTGTAGTGTATAAGCTTTTCTAAAAGGTAAGAACCATTTTTTTAGTTTAAATACTTATTTATCCCTAATAATGTTCCCTAATGATGTTAAGGAGATCTTGGGTGTGCCTGGGGGGATCATTTAAAGCCCATAGGTCCAAAATGGGAAGCGAAATACTTGTCTACATGGATAGTAGAAATTGAATATCCTAGCCCATATAGTTTCCCTAATCCATGTAGTTACATACAATGCGGACCTAGGAGCCGAATGGTTTATAAGAAATCATGTGAACCCAGATGCATGGCCATGTAGGGATGATTAGGTTTGGGGCAGAGTAGTTTCGCATGGTTTGCACATGGTTAGACAAACCGTGCACTTAAACATGATGGGTTCCCCTTTGAAGAAGATCATAATGCACAATTGGTGCACTATTTGGCCAACTATGCGGTCAAACCATGAATTCTTGTAATTGAGGGTAAATTTATAATTTCTCATATTAAATGATTTAAACCCCTTTCTTCTTTCACCTCCTTTCATCTAGCTAATGAAACCTATCCTCCCATATATAAATCTCATCCTCCTCCTCCTTCAAGATCTAGGGATAAAGACACTTCCCTAATTTTTAATATTTTTTTCTCACTATGAGATCCATTGAAAAGCTCTCAGTAAGCTCTTTAATCCTGTTTAATCTATTTCAAGTTCTTCATCCCATCTGTTGCACTATCTCAGTGCAAACTCATTTTCCCCATTTTCTGGTCATTTGAAGGTTTCTTCAATTTCTTCCAACCTAGCTCATATCAAAGGCCAATAATAGATGAGGGAAGCTCTACAAGACTTTGATAGGTGGTCTAGGTTCCTTTCCCTCATTTCACTACTATCCATAAAATGCATCTTTATGCCGTGGTCCTGACCCTTTTAGTATTTCCTTGTAATTAACAATTAAATTAAATATAAAGACTTTTCATGCCATTTGTGATCCAATATAGTGGTTAATAAACCCCTTGGGTTGATTGCCTCGATTTTCCACCCCAATGGTTGATCTACAACTTAGAGTCCCATATTCCTCTTTGTAATAAAATGGCCTAACACCCCTTGAGGTGTGTTGTCACATAATTACTACCTTGATCCAATTTTTTAGTTGAATTCAAGGTTGAACTATGATTTATACCCCTATACACCATGACATAATTAAATGGTTCAATTAAATAAATTATCAAAGTGATCAATTCCTTGATCATCATGCTATAAATGGGCCATCAAATGAGAAATGACTTTACAAAAATGGATACTAAGATATAAAGGCTTGAACTGATGAAATGGTCCCTCTTACTAGACATGTTATAAATGTACATTGATTATTTAAGGATTTCACCTTAGTTATGAGGGAGAAACAAGAGGTTTAGACTTAAGGACCCCTTTTATAGACTCTCCTATCTTCTTGTTAGAATTGTTAATGATTTATAAACATGTAGTGAGTGACAATAGCTAGGCCTAGAATGGGATCTCCATGTGTTATAGTTTTTTACCTCCAAACGAGTGACACCAGTTTCCTAGGTAAGACACGATGGATAAGATTTAGGGAAAAAATGGTTGTACCATGCCATGAGAGAGACTTGAGCCCCTACCTGTGATACCAGGTATGAACTTAAAGGTTAGTTCTTTCTGTTTTCTCACCATGCCTATAGTGACACTTGAGACTTTTTCTTGTGTCAACTTGGATGGACTCCCTAAGAATTCGACATATTCCAAGCCCCTTGAGAGATACTTGGAAAATCTCTATTAAGTTCCATGAACGGTCTCATGGTAAATCTCTATAATATATAAAGATGTTTTTAATTGAATTTAAAAATTAAATGAATGTTTTTAAATGAGAAATAATCCTTTGGTTTTGGAAACATAGGGACGTGTCCTCCATGATCAATCAAAAGTTTGGGGATAGTCTATATCCTTACCCATTATACCACTCAGTTTACCTTTACAGGATCCCTTGGTTTAGACTCTCTGGATTAGGTTGAATTAGGTAAGTTGGACGGGTGTCCAAGTGGAACCCAATCTAGTGTAATAATATTTTTATTTCTATTTTTCATCTATTTATTACTAGAACACTATTCATTTTATATTTCATAAATGGACTGATCTAGAAACCGTTGGTGGTGGCCTACTGAGATTGTTTCACACACCCTACTTGGACCACCTTTGGTAGCATAGTAGACTTTATGGTTTCCGAGATAGATAAAGGGAAGTTTTAGGCTTAAAATTTTTTATTTACAACATTAGGATGAATTATAGGGGGGAAGAGGACCAAACCTATGCTCGAGATGCTATTTGTAGCAATTTTGTTTCTTTTTTCATATTGTGTTATCCTGTAGTATATTCTAATATCCCCTTCCTATTTCATGTTCATTTTTTTATATAGCTACATCATCCGGATCATCATATTGTATGATATTACTTTTAAACTTATTCTTATTGTATTACATGCCTTGAATGATTATGTATTTGTTTCCACTGCTATCTTTTAATTATTACATCTTATACTATTACATTTTATATCATAATATGTATATAATGATGTGCTGAAATCTGATCAATGAGGGTATAATATCCCCACATACTCACACAAGGCCCTCACTGCTAGTTAGCAACCTCTGGATGTCTAAGAGGCATGCTCGAGTTCTTGTGTCCACCGTCTCGGGGAACCTTAAAGTGGAATCTGGGGTGGGATGCTAAAAGTTCCTCCATTATTGAATAAAGAAATAGTGAAAAAGTTATTTGTATGTAATGTTGATATCATATATTCTTTTCGATCTAGAATATTTCTTTTCTAAGTCTATATTTTCCTTAAAATGTTATAAATAATGATTTTACTATTTTAAAATGATTTATTAAAGAAATTTTTAAACATGTTTTACCTTTTTAAACATGTTTAAATGGAATCTTTTTTACATTTTCTGAATGAGGTAATTTTTTGATTCTTTTTAAAAAAGTGTGAAAGGAATGCTTTATTTTAACTTATATGGCATGAACATAATTTCCTACCATCATGATTGATCAATTTTTTGAATCTTACTTTACAATTTTCTTGGTTATTTTCAAATAAAATGTTTTCCATAATATTTTTGAATTTTTTTGATTTTAAATATGTGATTTCAAAAGGAAAATAGTATTTTTCTCAATAAATATTCCATTTGATCTTATATCGACATTTTCATTAAGGATGATAACCTTTTATGTTATGGATAGCTTCTAAATTCTATATATATGCATCTTAAATATATACCTTGCTCATTATCCCTTCCTTCATGAGGTAATACACGCATTAAGTTCATTGAACAAATTCCTTATTTATGAAATATCCTTTGATTATGACATGTGGTAAGATTATACTACCCATTTCTTTCCATGTGTAATTATTATGTTTAAGCCTTATGATTGATTTAATTTTTGTGGAACACATAAGAATGTACAAGTTATGATGGGTTCACCTAGATAGTTCTCCAATACATTGGGAAATGTTTTTGGTCTCATGAGAAGTTATGTGTGGGATCAGGGAGTAAACCTAATCTTGACCACCTTGTAATATTGTCTAAGAAGTTAGCCTTTACTCATGTTTATTTCATGTTATATGTTTCTGAAACATTTCTTAGGTTTCTATGATCTTATGACACTAAGTTATTTATGTTATTATTCCATGTGATTACTCACGAGCCTTCTATTTTATGATATCATGTAATACCTTTGACCCACATGTTAGTTTTTCTTATAATGTTTATTAAATTAATGGTCTTTTTAGATCACCTCTTTTGTCTGTGTATTCCCCATATAATCCTTTGAAGTTTTAGGAGCTCAATGAGCTTTAAAAGGTCACTAAGGAGAATTAAAAAAATGTTATGTTTTGGTTTCTTATGATGTTTTATGTACATATTATTCCAAATAAACTAGGACTTAGGATCTTTAGGTTATAATTAATGGATCTTTATGTTAACAATCATGTAATAATACGTGTAAAAGGATTGGTTCGCTATAGGAATGGAATCTCATGATTTTCATGTCCTAATTCAAAAACTCTTACAAGTTTCATTATATGGAATATTTTCCATCCATGTTAGAATGATTATCATAAAGGTTTGTTATTTTTTAAATTCAATTTGTAACAAAGTGATTGATTTTAATTCATTGAAAAATTTAGAGAATGTTACAGTTTCTATATTCTACCCTCTTGAAATATATTTTACTTAATTTTCTTTTGACATTATGGTGTATTTATTGGTTCATTTTTTGTGAGAAATAAATCTTTCTAGAACTATATTTATATGCCAGATGTATCCTTTTTAAAGTTATATGAAGATATTAAAGAAATATTTTAATAGTCCATATATACCTAAAGAATCTATTTTTGAGAAGTATATTTATGAGGATGTTGCATAGTTTTATTCATGATACGTGTTTCTAGTGGAACACAATAGTTTTCCTACATCTCACTTTGAATGACTCAATTATAATGGAAAGTGGATCCATGACATGAAAGAATATTTTTGATAGGTGAAAAGATAAATAAGGTACATTTATATATCTTGAATAACATATATGAGGTTCATCCATATATAACATTGTATATTAATGTGTTAAAATAATGTTATCTAAAGAAGAAATATATGTGTATTTTTAATGATCATAATTTTTTTACCATGTTTTAAAGAGACCATGCATGATTGATTAGTGTTAGTGGGTGACCCATGTTTAAATTTAGAAACATTTTTGTAGTGTGACATTAATGGATATACATTTCATATAAAAGATCATGAAAATATAAGGGCAGTCTAGAATAGTAGTGTATTGGTGTTCATAGAAGAAATGACTTTTTCGAGTACCAAATACAAAAACCCAATATTCGCATCAAGTGTATATTGCAGAGTCATTTAAGAAATGAGTGAGGTTGATTACATTACATTTTGAGTTCTAGTGTTTAAGTAAAAATTGGTTATCGATAAAAACATTTCCATACATGATAAATTCAGTATGTCACTAGTTAATTTGAATAGACTTCAACACACAACTAATAGTTTTATCTTGGAAACAAATGAAAATCAAATTTTATATGTTCTTGATCCATCAAATATGTAGCGGTCTACCATTTTACAAGGAAAAAAATAGTATCATGGTGATGAAAAACTTGAAAATGAAGATGGTTTACGTGATATCCATACTTTCATGAAAAAATTAACAGATAATTTTGATGACCACATTATAGAAATGGTTTGTTCCATACATAATTTTCATGAGGAAGAAATATATGAAAAAAAAATCCTTTAATAATTTCTTACTATTATAGGTAACATATATTTATTTTTGTGTTTACTTTTTAAAATTTCATAAAATTCAAGATATTTTTTTTACATAAAACACATATTATATCCAATATGTTAATTTTTTTTTGATTAGTTTAGTTTTTTTTGCTTCATTTTTCAATTATTCAATGTTATATTAAACTATTATTTTTTTAATTTTTTACTTAATATTTGTTTTCTTCTGTCTATATAATTTTATGTTTCATATATACTATCAGTATTATTTTAATATCATAAAGTACTAATGAATAAGATAAATAATATTTTCATTATTATTTTTTACATTATTGTTAACTACTCTTACAAATATGATAAAGAGTAGTTTGTGTAGTAATTTTTTATTTGTATGATTTAAAAACTTTGATTGAAATTTTTATGTAACATTTAGATTTTATTTCCTTTATTTGGGTCATTTCATCTTTCATTAATATTTTTTTCATTTTAGTTAACTAAATTAACATATATGAATAAAAAGAATAATTTAGTTTAATTCTTATTTATTCATTTTTCATTTTTATTTAATTTTATATTTAATTATTGGATTTGAATATTTGTGTACTAATTGTTTGTTATTTTTATTTATATGATATTTTAAAATCAAACATCTAAGTTACATCGAGCTTATGGGGAGGACTATACACATACTTATGCTAAGGAGGCTCCTTATCTTTTTGTACATGATCCATTTACTTCCACAGGGAAAAGGATCACTTTTGGGGTTGGTAAATGTAGTGACACATTTTTTTACTAAAATTATCATTCGACTATAGCCAGGAAAAGAGGATTCTAGTTGAGTTTGATGATAATGATATTCCTAGGGGTCCAAATTTAAAATAATTTATGACTTTTATTATGGTGAAATATCAATCCAAAGTTATAATTTTTATTTTTAATTAGAGAAATGTCGATAGTGAGATAATATTTCAATTATGGATAACAATTTGGGTAAGATAATTTGTTATTATTTTACTTATCATGAAATGATTTTACTAATATAAGATTTTTTACATTATTATCATATGAAGTATGATATACCTAACACTTGAGAAGTTAATAAGATATGTTTAACATTCGATGGTAGGAGGTGGAGGGATTTTAAATCAATACTCATATCTAATTTCATTTTTGGGAAAATACAAAATAAAAATCCATGTGATATATACCCGTTTTAAGATAATGATACGTGGAAGTGTTTTTTGAATGTAGAGGAAAATAATATTTTTTTTTAAGTGCGATGTTATATTTTAGATTTTTTTATACTAATGATTTTTTATTCTTAATTTACAAACAATAATGAGATCTCACCAGAAGATCCCATCCAAAAGTTTATACCAGCATACTTTATCTTATAGAGGGTATACATTATTAAAAGAACAAATTATCACCAAAAAATTTCAAAAAATGTGAGTTGAGTCTATAGGATCTATAGTGGTTTTCCCACCTTCCCCTCAGCTCGACATGAAAAAATAAAAAGGGTTTGTATGAACAAAAATAGGAAATATTTTACAGAAGAGTTAAGGTATATAGTTGAGTGGATTATAAGAATTTATTTTATTTATTTTTGTTATTTATGTTAATTAAAATATTTATATATTGTGATTCACTAATGAATTTTTTCAAATATTCTATATAGGAATCCCCTGAGGAAATTATCACATAGGGGACCTTCATACCTGAGGGTAGTAAGGATATTTTTGCTACTTTATTAGTAAAGATCGAACACCTAGGTCGCATATGAGGATACATGGTAGGAGTATAGATAAAAAAAGTATTTGGTATTTCTGATTCTTTTTTAAAGGAGGGTGCATGTAAAATGAAAATAGAATCTTTGAAAGATAAATATCCGGATATAGGTGAGATAATGGAGGACAAGATCAGAGCTTTGGTACAAACAATGTTTGATGACATGAAAAGTAGTATTAGAATGTAGATCCCAATCCTCGATCTGTGCCTATAGACCCCACTCCTCCAACACCTCATGCTTATCCAATTCCCACACCTATTCTTTATAACTTCATATCTATTGTGAGTTATATATTTTGGATCCTCAACATCATGTTATTGTATATGAGATTATATATTATATTGGGGATACGATTCATCATAAATAGATAGATGTGAAGTAGCTTTGGGTCACCATGCAAGATATTATAGATAATCAACAAGAGTACCGATTCTTATAGATGAGGTCACTACAGTTGGATAGAGTATTGACCATTTTTTAGTTTTGATATCTATACTTGTTCGAAAAATGACCATTAAGGTATGTATATATTATATCCTTTATTTTATATTGGCATTAAATTTATTTCAATATTTTAAAAATTATATATTTATCTATTTTTTACAGGAATAATTTATAGATAAAAACATAATTTATAGAAAATAACAAGTATTGGATATTATGAATTCAGATACTACTTCTTATGGACTTTGTATATTATCAATATATTCATGTTTTTTATTGTAAATTTATGATATTACAATGGATGCAAAAATTTGTGGAAATTAATTGATAGTGATAATTTTAAAGAGAGATATCAAGGATCTTATAACTAGAGATTTATGGGAATCAATGTGATGAAAATATTTTCCATTTAAGTAGATTATTATACATCTTTCAGTTATTTTAATTTTTTGAAAATTAATACTTTTGTGTGCTTTGTATTAGGCATCTTTATGAACTTTGTATTCAGTATGATTCAACAACAGTATATGGATTTTGATACCCACAATGTATTTAACCAATAATGATAAAAATGGAAGATTAAGAAAGGGAATTATATATTGTTGAAATATAACAAAATAATAAAATTAAGTGTTTGATGATTCCTTATCTTGAAGGGTATGGAACATATATCTCATAAAGTGTTTTTTATTTTAAATTAATACCCAATCACATTATATTTTTTTTATATTAGTGGCCATCATATGTTTTGTAGTTTTTATCCAAGAGAGAAGACAACTTATTGGTTACGATCTATACATGGTGACACATGAGAAACTTTTAGTAACCCATTTAACACACATGTTTTATTTTTTGAATACTTTTATATTATGATGAATTTTAATTTTATTTTAAACATATAATTTTCAAATAGGTCATGGGATTAGTTTAGAGATACAATAGGAAAGAGGAGTGAAAAGAACAAATATGTAAAAGAAAAGGTGGATTCTCATTTATAATTACTACATTTTGGCTACAAGTACTTAAAATGTTATTTTGAATTTAAAAATTATTTTGAAATAGTCTTTTCATCCCCAAGGAATAAATGAATATGGATATTATATTCTAATATTTATGGTTTAAATAATTTAAATTGGGATAATTAAATATTTCCACAAGTTTAGATTTGAGTATAACATTTACTTTGATTTATCATATAATTATATTGAGAATACATGTTAAATTATTCCTTTTTAATGTGTTTATTGTTGATGAACCCATCCCTTATACTAAACAAGGGTTAAATCACTTACAGAGATAATGGGTGGAATATTTTATAGTCTTTATTGGGTTTTAGTTTTTTTATGTTATATATAGAAAGTTTAAATTTCAAATTGTAGAGTTATAATGATTTAAATTTTTGATGATTTTTTCTAGTTGTTGTGATTCTATTTTTTTTGTTTCTGGTTTTACTCCTACACTACTAGGAAATAATATTTTAATTTAATTTAAAAAAAACTCATTTTTCACATCTCTTATTGTATAACCGACTTGAAAAATTTATGAAATTATATTTTTACACTATTTTTAAAAAAAACATGATAAAATATTTTTCACATTGGTTATTAAAAATAAATTATGTGATAAAGTGACTTTCACCTCATTTATATAAAAACTAATGATAAAAACCCTTTCAATTATGTAATTTTAGGTTATTTTCTATGATGGTTTTTTAAAAAATTATGTTAAAAAATAATTATCAAATTTTTTATTATTAACTGATGTTAAAAACATATTTTAAACATCACTTGAATAATATCTTGTGGTAACCATTATTAAAAACCCTAAATAAATAATGTTAAAAACACTTTGTGAACTAGTGTGGAACTTATGAATTATAAAACATGATATGTGTAGCAAGGGGGTTAAGACTAGGTTACTTTAAAAAATACAAAACCTTTACATGATTTTATAGTTATAAAACTTATGAGGTAGATCCAAACTGTTGAATTTACTATATCTTTAAACCTTCATCCCCAATATCCTCCTTACTCATCCCAAATCATTCATATCTAATTTTTCAGACAAATAACACTTCAAATTTAAGATTTTCCAAGAATTAGGTCTATCTGTCATGCTTTCATCAACATATAATATCAATATAATGAATGTTCCATCTTCCTACTATTTCTAACAGTAAATATGATATGCATTACTACTTATAAAACCTTATTTTAACATAAATTAATTGAATTTATAATTAGATTATTGAAGGGGTTTATTTATCACATAGAGAATTTTATTCATCTTAAAACCAAATTTTCATTCCATTATACTGATAAAACTATAGTTTAGTTCATTTAGATCTCATCCTCTAAATAACCATTAAGGAAAGAGTTTTTTAAATCCATTTATTCTAGATAAAGATATTCTAATAGAATAATGATTAGAACTATTTGGATACTAGCATGTTTAACTGCCTTAGAGAACATTTCCAATAAATACCATCCTTCCTTTTGTTGAATCCCTTTTACTACTAGTCATTCATTATATATTTTCTTTCCATCAGTCTCTTCCTTAATCCAATAAAACCACTTGTTTTTATGTTCATTTTTACCCTCATAAGGTTTAATCATATCCCATATTATTTTGAACTTTAATGAGTTTATCTCATAATTAATGGATAACTCAAACTATTTAGAGTCACTAAGTGAAGTGGATTATTATGTATTTTTAGGTTCTCATGCTTCCATTAGAAGTAGAAAGTTCATATCAGCCTAGACCTTTGCACTGGTCTCCTGATTCTAGTAAATATGCTCAACTAAATTGAATGAACTGATCTACTTATCTTATTTATTTCAATATACATGTGAATTTATGGTACTCTTACTTTTTGAGTCAATACATATGATGCTCCTACTAGAGATGCATATTCCCTTGAACTTTCTGGTTGATCTGATATTCTTACCTTTGGACTTATGATTCTTAGAATACCCGCATCTTCGTTTTCCATTTTTTGTGAGTTATATATACTCTGATCTACATGGAATTCTAAAATTTATTTTTACTTGGTTTAATACTCCAAAATGTTTTGGTATTTACAAAAACTATTTTCATTAAATATTCCATCTTTGCACTAGATGATTTATTTCCTTTCACCATCCTATAAGTGATATCTAAAATTATTATCTCTATATCTAAGGATAAATAATATTTTGGATTTTTATTCAAGTTTATATTGATCCTTATAATTTACATGTACATATTCTAAACTACTAGTGTCTTTAAGATGTTGAATATTCATTCATTTCCCAAAAAAAATCTCTTATGGAAGTTATTTCCCTACTACTAATGATGGAATTATATTTATGAGATAAGCTGTTGTGTTGAGTGCCTCTACCCAAATCACCTTAGGCATTGTTGAGTGAAACCTCATACTTCTTACTTTCCCAGATAAGCATGATTCATTATTTCATCCATTATATTATATTATGGAGTTTAGGAACCATCTTCTCATGACTTATCCCATCATTTTTGTCGAATTTCTGGATGGTATGTCAATTCTACTCACCCCACTGTCTAATCATGTAAATTTTAACTTTTAACTACACTCCCTTTATTCAAATTCTTTCCACTAAATAAGCTCCAAAAATACATTAGAATTATTCTTTAAGAAGTTAATATGGAATTTCCTTGTAGAAACATCAATGAAATTAGGAATGTAATGACAACCACCATAGGACTAAACATGGTTAGGTCTGCATACATCTGAGTGTACAAGTGCCAACTTATGGTTCTAGGATTTCAATAATCTAATTCAAAGGACAGAAATTTCTACTTTCATAGTACAAAATTTTTAGACTTTCCAATTTCTTTATGATGTAAATTTATTATTCCCTTATACTTCATAACTTTGAATTTATTTTCATTGTGATGACCAAACCAGTAATTCGATAGTTCTGTATCAAAATAAGGTAATTTTTTATCATTGAAATTCAATTTGAATTTATGTTTAAGTAATGGGTCCCATTATTTGATTCTTTGGAAACCATTATAGATCTGCAGGTAACTTTCCATACCCCATTTTGATTTTTTTTCCATAAGATTCATCATAAAATTGTTCAATAGAAATTACATTTTCCCACAAACCAGGAATGTGGGAAAATTATGATTGCTTCAAGAATCCTGCATTATTTATCTGGATGTTGACCTTTCCATTTCCCAAAACTTCTAAGGCTTCACTATCCATCATATGGAATTTATGAAACATCCTAGATACATGATCAAATATGTCTCTATATTGACCCAAACCTTTTGAAAGATATTTTATTTGTGAAAATGTGTATTATATTATTTTTGAAGACAATAAAACTATATCTATTTAATAATGAAGTGAGTATAAAAGTAAATACAACCATAAGTTTTCAACTATTATATGATTGGTGGTCAATTATGGACTTTGGAAACTATACTCTTGATAATAATTTTAACATTATAATTAGTGTTTATAAGTAGAAATGAAAAAGGAAAATTAATGATAAAAAGAGAAATAATGGCCACACCTAGTAGGGGTGTTCCATATGAAGATAAGTTTTCAGATCTTGGAAGGGAGGTAACATCACTGGGGTTTTCCCTTGACTAAGACCAAGATAATCTTAAACATGTGATGCTTAAACAAAATTACCTACGGGAGAAGTTCAAGTTTGTAGAAATTACCACTTGGGTGATGTTAGTTGAGCCTCCCAATGAATCTATGACCATGATAAACCTTGAACTTAGGTTATATGTGGGTATTATAAGGGGTTATGTGTCTCAAACTTAGTTACTTAAAGTGTAATTCCATTGTATAAATAAAATATTTATTCCATATAAT
The DNA here is from genome assembly GCA_963277665.1 of Viscum album. Taxonomy (NCBI): domain Eukaryota; kingdom Viridiplantae; phylum Streptophyta; class Magnoliopsida; order Santalales; family Viscaceae; genus Viscum; species Viscum album. The sequence continues at coordinate 369,282,417 of OY728144.1, forward strand.
TCCATTTTAAGAATATTTTTTCTTAATAAAATTTATTTAGAATTTGATAAATTGATTTTTTGGATAGAAATTACAATTTACAAAAAAGTTATGAATATTTATAATTAACTAAGATATTATGAATAATAGTTATTTAATTAAATATTTTGATTAAAACACTTTTATTTAAATATCAATGATAAAATAATTTTATTTGTTTCAAGTGTAAGAAATTTTACTTTGCATTTTCAATCCGCTATTATTTTTAATAAATAAGTATTTTAATATTTTAAAGGTAAAATTTTTATATTTAGAGAATTATTATGATAAAATAAATATCATTTTTGAAATTATCACATAAAAATTAGGTTAGTGTTAATTTTTGTGAATTTTCTAAAATATTTTATTTTTTCATGAATAACAAAAATATAGTTTGAGTTTTTCTGTATGTTTAATGAATTCATAATTATATCATAATAATATAATAAATAATTAATCATAGTACAAAAATTAAAATATATTATTGTATTAATATCAAGTATTTTAATATATTTTAATAAATTTCCACATATATAATTTACTTTCCAAATTCTAAAATGGAAACTTTAACTTTAAAAATGTTATTTTGTGAAAACGTTAATTTTACATGCCAAAATAAGTAATATAAAATTATAGTCAAATATTATGGATTAAAATAACATAAAAGGGGTCATAAGTTTTCTATTCCATTAGAAAATTCCGTGGTTTTACATTTACCACTACTTAGGTTTCCAAGGCCTATATTTAGAAGTTAATAAACAAATCCTCCAATTTTTCTATAAATAACCAACCATTTCTCCATTTCACGTTAATCCAAATCCAACATCTACAAATATATATTATTTTGACCTCCCAATTAGTCCTCCCAAGGTTTTCTCAATCCCCTAAGTTTCCGACCTTGAATTTTTAGGAGTAACTCTTTGAGGAAAGGGAAATATCCTTCTTTTCTCTTTGTTTTAAAAACCTCTTTTTGTATATGTCTTTTGAATGTTATGGTCACTCTCTATTATTTCCTTTTTATTCATTCAATTATTGAAAAATTATGTTTTATCAATGGGGGACCCCTATATGCTCTCTTTTTACCCTTTTCTATAACTATATTTTATACCCATTATGTTGCTGATTTTACTTCTAAAAATTTCTCACTTCGTCTCAAAAAATTCCATTTTATTTTCTTTTTGTGAATACCCAAAACTATTTATTTTATAGGGGTATTCAACAATATTTAAAAATTATTTATTTTATTATGGTATTGAAATACATAAAACATGTATTCCCTTTCTGTGGGTTAAGAATGACATAATGATATTATTTTTAAAGCACGTTTGAAACACCACGATTTTGTTATGTAAACCATTTTATTTTATTCTCCACAGTTTATTCATGAAATTATTTATTATTATATATGTGTCTAACATAAAAAATAATACATATGAAGGGTTCACCATGATATTGCTCAATTTCATTGGATGAAAAATTTAATCTCTAGAGATGACATGTTTTACAATAGCTTAGTGAATAACCTTGGTAAATTTTTATGACACCTCAGTGAAAAACCTTACTGATATGCCTATGAATGTCTCATTTAAATGTTATATCCACATTTATTTGTTATTATCCATGTTATTTTTATTATTATGTTCCTATTTCTTATTCCTTATCTTTATGACTCATATTCATATTGATATTCTTCAAGATCACGTGTAAACTATTTTTCCTTACTTCCCCTTATCAAGCCTTATGATCACCATTTCCTTTGATGTATGTCCCTAGGTTATGATATGCAGAAAATGTACTTAGGATAAATTGTTTAATAATTCTTTCAAGCATATTAAAATAATTTTTTAATTTTTTATGTATTATTTACCTTTTTTTATGAAACTAAACTTTAAAATATTTGTTGTTTGCACAATGTAATGAAACGTTATATAATGAAAAGGCAGAATTCCATAGTCGGTATCAAATGTTGGTTTAGTTATTAGTGGAAATTAGTATTTAAAAAATTTAGGAAGAACCCTAGGGATAAGCTTAAATATAGGAAAAAATACTGGTATTTTAGTGAAGTATTAATTAAGTGATTTATGAGAAAATAAATCCTTGTCTAGATAAGAACAAGTGGATGTGGCTCTGAAGAGATGTATCTAGGGGTAAAAAATGAAGACACAACTCTGAGATAGACTTGAATGGGAACTAGTGCATGAAAATTATCCTTAATTTACTCATATTTTGACACTCTTGGTGGATATGTTTGGTTTATCACAAGTTTTTTATGAACCATTATGAAGGATTTATGGAAAAGTTATTTGTTTTTAAAGAAAAACACATTTAAGCATGATGTTTTAAAATATAAAATTACATTAGAATATAAGATTATTAAAATAAATACATTTCTCAATAAGTATTTCCTATTTTTGAAAATAGAAATAAATATTAGGAGATGTGTAATTGGTGACCACAATAGACTAAGCACTGACAGACCTCTGATAGAAGGCAGAATGAAAAACTTCTTGAGAATGATGAATAAATTGACTCGAGTTATGAGAAATAACTTGAATCAATCCGAGAGACCAGATTCACCTCAAAGGGAACAACTTAATGTAGAGTCCTTTATGCATCAATTACCACCTTCTTTTAGTGGATATACCAACCCATTAATTACCGAACAATGAATAAAATCTATAGAAAATATCTTTTCTATACTCCATTATTTAGAATAAGATAATTTCACCCTGGATGTGAACCACTTAGAGGAGGAAGCTGACTAGTGGCGTACACTGATTAAAAACAAAAATACAAGAAGGGATATTGAAGCTATATAGTGGGAAGAGTTCATGGGAACCTTTTTCAAAAAATATTTCCCCTGTTTGATGTGAATGGAAATAGAGAAGAAATTACTAGAGCTGAAGCAGGTGGAAAATAAATATGTGGAAAGCTATGATATGAACTTTAAAATACTTTCTTATTACACCTCAAACGTTTTCTTGGATCCTAATGGAAATGTTGATAGATTCTTCAATGGAAATGACCCCATATATGGAATAATCTAGCTAATCGAGACCATGACAACTATAATGAGATAATACGATGTTCTATGAAGGTTGAAATGGAGTTCAAAGAGACAAAGTGGTCTCATAGACCGAATGAAAAGAATAGATCAATAGAGCCAAGCTTAGGGAGGAACTTTGATCATATAAGGGGAGTAAATAAAGTGCAACTTACCATATGAAAAAAATGTGGGAAGAAGTATTTGAAGAACTGCTTTCTCGGGAGTAGGAAATGTTATGAGCGTGGAATAAATGACTATATTTCTTAAAACTATCATAGTGATAAGAAGCCTGAACTTCTCAACAATAATGAAAAAGGGAACATGGTATGGGTCCAGCCTAAAGTCCAATGCTTCAAGTATGGAAAAAATAGTCACTTTTAAAATCATTGTCCAAATCTGAAGTTAATGGAGGGGAATCACCATCAACCTCAAAATAGACCAAGGGAGAAAGTTAAGGCATTTCTTATCATGATAGCTGATGTTGAAGGTCTAAATGAAGTGGTGGTACGTACTCTAGTTGTTCTTTAAAATCTAGAAAGAACATTCTTTGATTCTGGTTTTACACATTCTTTTATTTCATCCAGGTTTTAAAAGAATATTGAATCAATCCTTGAACTTCTAGAAGTATAGTTATTAGTTAAGACTCTTAGAGGGATTATGGAAGCATCATCAGTCTATATAAAATCTAGTATTGAATTTGGTGAGAACAATACCATAAAAAATATTGTAGTCATTCACATGATGGAATTCAAAACTATACTAGGTATGGACCAGCTCTCAAAGTATAATGACAATACCAATTACATAATAAAGGAAATATCAGTAGTCTTGAATGGAAAAACTACAGTTGTTTTTAAAGGATAGATATCATGACCTGATCTTTGTCTAGAAGAACCTCCCATAACCTTCTTTATGGAAATGATATATGAATATGAAGAAGAAAATGAAAGTATATGAATAGAAAATGTACACATTTTTTAAGAATATATTAATATATTTCTTGATGAGTTACATAGACCTCCCCCAAAAATAGAGGTAGAGTTCTCTATTGAACTCATGTCTGGATCTAAGACAATATCAAATTCTCTGTAAAGAATAAAAAATGTGGAGCTAGAGGAACTAAAGAAACAACTTTAGGATCTTTTGGAGAAGGGGTTTGCTTGACCAAGTGTGTCTTCTTGGGGAGAACCTATTCTCTTTATGATGAAGAAGGATGGATCAATGCAGTTATGAATTGATTACAAAGAAATAAATAGGATCACAGTGAATAAAAAATTTCCTCTTCCAAGGATTGATGATTTATTTGACTAGATTTGTGGGGATCAATTATTCTCTAAGATTGATCTTCTATCTGGTTATCATCAATTAAGGGTGAAGAAAGAAGATATTCTAAAACCACATTCATATCAAGATATGGTCATTATGAGTTTTTTATGACCTTCATATTGAAAAATGAACCTCCTATATTTATGGATTTAATTAATAGAGTCTTTAAGGACTACCTTGATAAATTTTTGGTAGTTTTTATTGATTATATTATGATATATCCAAAAAGTCTCGAGGAGTATCAAGATCATCTAATGGTTATATTAAAAACTCTAAGAAATGAGAGGATATTTGGAAATCACATCAAATGTGAATTTTGGTTAAAAAAATTTCTTTCTTGGGGAACATTGTAACCAATGAAGGAATTTCAGTTGACCTAGCCAAGACAAAGGTTATGGAGGAGTGGAATTATCCTACAATAATAACTGTGATTATTAGTTTCCTTGGTTTAGAAGGATATTATAGGAGGTTTTTGAAAAAAATTTCTTGCCTTTCTAATACACTAACCAAGTTAACTCAAAAAGGGGCCAAATTCATCTAGATAATAGAGTATAAAGAAAGTTTCCAAGAGCTGAATAAAAGATTGGTTGCTGCATCGGTGTTAACTCTACCTTCTATCAAAGAAGGATTCATTATTTTTAGTGATGCATCTATGAAAGGTCTTGGGTGTGTCCTGATTCAAAATGAAAAGGTGATTTCCTATACATATTAAAGGTTGAATCCTCATGATTTAAATTTTCCCATGTATGCTTTGGAGCTAGATGCAATTGTTTTTTCTCTAAAAATATGGAGGCAGTATGTTTATGGGAAGAAATTTAATAATTACATAGACAATCAAATTTTTAAGTATATGTTAATGAAAAATGAATTAAACATGTAATAAACTAATTAATTGGAACTTCTTAAAGACTATGATTGTTAAATTCATCAACACCTCAAAATAGCAAACAATGTTGTTGATGCATCAAGTAGGAAAGTCCCTGTTGTTTTAAAAATGATGTAGATTTAAAGAGATCCACTGATCAAAGACCTAGTAAAGTTTGACATGGGAATCATGAGTAATGAGACATCATAAACCCTATCCCAAATGATTTCTCAACCATCATTACTAGAAATGATCAAGAAAGATCAAAGAGAATATCCTTTTTTACAGAATAGGATAGAGGTTGTGAATAATGGGAAGTTTCCCAAGTTCAATATTGGTAAAGAAGGTGTACTGAAATTTTGTACAAGGCTGTGTGTTCCATTTATTCCAGAAATAAAGAAGGATCTAATGGATGAAGATCATAGCTCTATATTCTCTATACATCCTAGAATAACTAAAATTTATAGGGACCTTTATGATCATTATTTGTGGGATAAAATGAAATAGGAGATTTTAGACTACACTACAAGGTGCTTGGTGTGTCAACAAGTGAAGGAAGAGCGATAACTTCTTAAAGGGGTATTATAACCACTACTCGTACCAACATGGAAGTTAGAAAATCATTACTAGAAAACTGGGCTATATCCATGGACCTATAGCCACAAATTTCCCAAACTATGGCTATAAATTTATATACTAAGTCTATAGCCATGGTTTTACTTAAAACCCTGGCTATAGGGTATACTTTCGAAGGCTATAGCCACAGTTTCACTAAACCATGGCTATATGATTTTTTTTCGAGAGCTATAGCTACAGTTTGGGTAAAAGGTGGCTATAGGTTCATTTTACCTAGGCTATAGCCACAGTTCAGGTAAAACCATGGCTATAGGGTCTTTTTCCAAGGGCTATAGGCACAGTTTTGGTAAATCGTGTCTACAGGGTCTTTTTCCAAGGTCTATAGCCACCGTTTTGGTAAAACTATGGATATAGAGTATTTTTTCATGTTTTATAGCCACTGTTTTTGTAAAACCATGTCTATAGATTATTTTCTCATTTTATATATCCACAGTTTCTCAAAACTGTGGCTATAGGTCTCCTGCTCTTGTGTAGGAAACAAATTAACTAGCGAAAAATGGAGGGAAGGGTTATAGCCACAATTTAAATGTTATATCGATGTTTTTAAATAACACATATAACAATATATATTAATATATACCCAAATGTGTATGTGGTGTAGTGGAAAGGTGGCTGGTGCACATAGTGGAGGTATAGAGATCGAATTTGGGTGGGTGCATTTTATTTATGGGTTATAGCCATGGTTTACATGGGCTATAGCCACAGTTGAAAACCATGTCTATAGCTCTGTTTACATGGTGGAAAACCATGGTTATAGCCCAACTTCCATGGTGGATAGCTATGGGGGATATATCCACACAAATACATTCCACGACTAGCTGAAACAGTGGCTATAGCTTATAGCCATGGTTTTTGACCATGGCTATAGACCGATTTTCTAGTAATGAATATCACTATGGAATTTGTCCATGGTATCCCAAGAACATCCAATGTAAACAATGCGATATGGGTGATAGTAGATCATCTCACCAAGACTGCCCATTTCATCTCTATTTAGGATGATTTGTCTCTCGACCAACATGACAAGATATACATAATGGAAGTGGTTAGGTTGCAAGGAGTTCCACTTTCTATCATTTTTGATTGTGATCCAAGGTTCACATCAAAATTATGGACAGGTATTCAACATGATCTGATTATCGAATTGAATTTCAATATAGCCTATTACCCCCCAAAAAATGTAAAATTTGAAAGGACTATTCAGACACTCGAGGACATGATGAGAACATGCTCAATGAAATTTAATGGTGGATGGGATCAACATCTCTATTTATTTGAGTTAAAATATAATAAAATATTCTATTCGAGTATTCAAATGGAACCCTATGAAGATCTATATGGGAAAATATGTAGAACTCATACTTGTTGGGATGAAGTTGGTGAGAGAAAGTTGATTGGGCCCGATCTTTTGCAAGAGATGATGGAAAAGGTTCATTCCATCCAACAACACATTAAGGCTACTCATAGTTGGTAGAAGATCTATGATAAAAATAGTCAAAAGGTCTTAGAGTTTGATGTTGGCGATAAAGTATTCCTTTAAATTTCACCATGGAGGAGATTCATACAGTTTAGGAGAAAAGAGAAGCTTATCCCCAAGTACATTGGCCCCTATTAAATCCTTGATTTCATAGAAGTAGTGGCCAATCAGCTAGAAATTACAGTAACTCTATCTGAAGTTGATGATGTATTCCATATATCTCTATTGAGGAAGTACGTACCCGGACCTTCACATGTACTGAATCCAGAGGTGGTACAATCAGAACATGACCTCTCTTATGAGGAGAGGCCAACGACAATCTTGGACCATAGGGACAAGGTTCTACACAACAAGACTACCCAACTCATGAAAGTGTTATTGAGGAACTATAAATATGAATAATCAACATGGAAACCATATGAGACAATGATAAATAGGTACCCAAACCTTTTCTCAACTGAGAGAAGAAGTTGAAATTTTGAGGATGAAATTTCATAAGGGAGGAAGAATGTAATGACCCAAACTTTATGAATGATATTTTTCCTCAAAATACGTTTTATATTATTTTTTTCATAAAAAAACTATATATATTTAATAATGAGGTGAGTATAAAAGGAAATGTGACCATCAAATTTCATGTATTATATAACCAATGGTAAATTATGATTGTTTATTAATATGACTGTTGGAAACTATACTCTTGATAATAATTTTAACATTATAATTAATGTTTATAATTTGAAATGAAAAAGGAAAATTAATGAAAGAAGGAGAAATGATGGACTCAAATAGTAGAGAAATTCCATATGAATATAATTTTTTAGATCTTGGTAAGGAGGTAGAATCAATGGGGTTCTCTCTTAACCAAGTCCAATCCAATATTCAATATGTGAAGCTTGAATGAAATCACATACAAGAGAAGTTTAGGTTAGTGGAATTTACCACTCGGGTGATGTTATTTGAGACGGACCATGAATCTATCACCATCTCACACCTTACCCTTAAGTCACATGTAGGTGTTATAAGGGGTTAAATGTCTCGAACTTAGTTACTTAAAGTGTAATTCCATTATATAAATAAAAATTTTATTCCATCAATTCTATTTTAAGAATAGTTTTTCTCAATAATATTGAGATGGAATTTGATAAATTGATTTTTCAGGAAGAAGTTGTACATTCCAAAAAGGTATAAATATTTATAATTAACTAATATATTATGAATAATACTTATTTTAATTAAATAGTTTTATAAAAACACTCTTATTAAAATATCAATGATAAAATAATTTTTTTTCAAGTGTTAGAAATTTTACTTTGCATTTTTTACCCACTATTATTTTTAATAAATAATGGTTTTTATATTTAAAATTAATTTATCATATTTATATAATTATTCTAATAAAATAAATATCATTTTTTAAATTATTATCTCAAAACTAGGTTAGGGTGAATTTATGAGAATTTTCTAAAATAATTTATTTTTTATGAATAGTAAAAATACATTTTGATTTTCTCAGTATGTTTAATGACTTCATAATTATGTCATAATTATGTAATAACTAATTTACCACAATAAAATAGTTAAAATATATTATTTTAGTAATATCAATTATTTTAATAGATTTTAATCGATTTCCAAATATATAATTTACTTTCCAAATTCTAAAATGGAAACTTTAACTTTAAAAATGTTATTTTGTAAACAATTTAATTTTACTTGGAAAAATAAGTATTATAAAATTATGGTAGACTATTTTGGATTAAAATAACATAAAATGTGTCCCAAGTGTCCAATTATAGTGGAAAATACCGTGGTAAAGCCCGTGGTTTTTCATTTTCCACTACCTAGGTTTCCGAGGACTATATTTAGAAATTAATAAACAAATCCTCCACTTTTTCTATAAATACCCACCCATTTATCCATTTTCTTTTAATAAAAATAAATAATTCACATATATGGAATTATTTTACCTCCAAATTATTCCACCAAAGGTTTCCTTAATCCCCCAAGGTCCCAATCCTCAATTTTTAGGAGTAACTCTTTAAGGTAAGGTAAATATCCATTTTTTCTCTTTTTTTCAAGAACCACTTTTTTTATATGTATTATTAATGTTATGGTTACTATATATTATTTATTTTTTATTCATTCCATTACTTACAAGTTATTTTTTATCCATAGTATACTCTTTTCCCTTCACTTTTTACCGTTTTCTAAAACCATGTTTTATATCTGTTATGTTGTCGATTTTACTTCTCAAAATTTTTCGCTTCTTTTTAAGAAATTCCATTTTTTTTTCATTTTTTAAATACAAAAACCTCTTTATTTTGTATGGGTATTCAAAAATATGTAAAAAATATTTATTTTATTTTTGGATTAAAATACATAAATCCCACATTCCTTTTTCATTGGTTAAAAATGACATAATGATCATGTTTTTAAAGAACTTTTGAAACACCATTATTTTGATATGAAATTAATTTTATTTTATTCTCCATGGGTTATTTATGAAATGATTTATTATGATCTATTTGGATCACATGGAAATTAATAAATATGATGGGTTCTCCTTGATATCACTCCAATTAATTGGGTAAAGAATTTAATCTCTTGAAATTACTTAATTTACAGTACCTTGGTGAATAACCTTAGAAAAGTTTTATGACACCTTGGTGAAAAACCATAGTGATATGATTATAAATTTTTCATTTAAATGTTGTATCCACATTTCCATGTTATTATTCATGTTCTTTTTATTATGATATTCCTCTTTCTCATTCCTTATCTTTATGACTCATGTTATTATTGATACTCCTCAAGATCATGTGTAAACTATTTTCCCTTGTTTTCCCTTATAGGTCCTCATGCTCACTATTTACTTTGATGTATTTAGATAGGTTATTATATACTATAAATTTACTTAGGATGAATATTTGAAGAAGAGTTTTAAGTGTATTAGAAGAATGATTTATGTTTTTATATATTATGTACCTTTTTCCAAGAAAATAAACTTTAAAAGATCCTTTGTTTGCAGAATGTAATGAAAAGTTTTGTAATAAAAAGGTGGGATTCCATAGTATCATTGATCATCAGTGATATTAGGCTCCAGTGTTAATCACCCAATATTCTACTCGAGTTTTGGTTCTTATAAAGTAAGTCTTTCTATCTTTTTTTTTAATGTTTAAATAATATGAAATACTAGTCATTAATGTTTTTTGGGTGTTTTTAATGAAATTTTTTAATCCTTCTTAATATTCCATTTCTTTCTAAATTTCTAGTAGCTTGGAAGAGGTTCATCTAGATTTCTTAAGCTCTTATCTCATTGTATTTCTTGAGACTTATCTAATAATATATTCTTTTGATAGAGTTGATTCTATTGAACTAAATGTCCTCTTCTATCAGTATTAAGGGAACTATATTTATTTTGGTCACATCAAAAGCACTTATTAGGGGTGATCCTGACTAAAAAAATTTCATATTTGATGGATCATTCACATATTTTATAATACATAAACATTATGACCAATGAATTTTTTTCCAATCGAATATTGACTAGAAAGGTCATCGGAACCAAGAAAAAATATATTTTTAACATTAAATTTATAGATATTTTTTCATGATAAATTTATAATTAAGTTAATTAAATACATAGAATGAATAACTCATTATTCATATCATTATTTATAGTACAAGTTGATCATCTGAAAACCTATTCAGTTATTCATCATTTCACTTTTATAATATAAGTATTGAATCCCTTTAGTGGTGATCCACACATGATACTCTAATATTTGAATGGCACCAATGAATCACTAGGTGATAGCATGTTTCATTGATTTTATTTCTTTTTTCATCTTGATTGCTTCATATTTATTCAGTCTTGAATAAATTCTCCCGATATTATCATTCTTGAGAGGATGTGAGAAGGAATAGGTTGATTATAGAGATCATTTTTTTGTGCACAAGGATTCTCAATTAACCTATCTTAGAATGTATTACTGGTTTAATTATATATCTAGGGTTAGGGTTTATAATATAATTAATTGAAAAAGCGTTCTTACTAAAATGTTAAACCTATGTATGACACCATTATATGTATTAAAATAATAATAATATTTTTATTCCACAGAATGCACTAACTGACACAATGATAAATATTATTTTACCATCTTGTAAATTAATATTTACCAACAAACTGAATCTTGGTTCATTAATCCTTTAAATTTATTGAATAATTTAATAATTTAAGTATTTTATTCATTCAATATATAACTAACTATTATATATCCACCTAATTTAGCAATTACCTTACCACTAAATATTTTCTTATTTTATTCAAACATTAATCCTGAATAAGATCTTCCCTCGGTCTTGAGAATAATATTTATTCTAATAATTAATTTCAAATATAGTTTAATTGAGAACAATGGAAACAATTAGCAAGTGAACCTCTTGGATTCTTTCTAATTGGTATTATATAGGCCTTCCTAAATTCTAAGATTACTGTCTAGCAATGTGTCAAGGTACCGAAAAGGAATAAGTTAATGTCATAACATTGACAACTATATATGAGTTATCATTGTTTAATATAATCCCTTTGTCATAATATCTCACCAGGAAAGTTTCACACCCATGTCATCAAACAATATGCTTGATACATCTTTCTTTGACTATCTGAAGTAAGTTCATCATTACACCATGACCATTTAATTTAATATAGCATTTTTATTTCAATCAAAGGGAGAATATATTAACTTATATTAATAAAGAATATAAAAATATTTCCTAGACTTAATCATTAATAACAAATCATTTGTGATTCACCCAACATACCAAACATCACCATGAACTTTTATCATCATAGTTTATGTTAAGATATCTAAGTTAGAGATTAATGATATGAACTAACAATAATCTTGATGTCTAAAGACCGTTACACATGCTCGTAGATAGGAATATCCAATGACACATAAACACATGGACTTCTCATTGTAAGGTATGTTAACACAATATTTTATCTTAGATATTACTATATGAAAACTTCATGAGAAGAAGTCTCACATTCTTATGAGTACTCACACCTGATAGTCAAATGCTACATTTCATATATTATAATGTTATCCAACCATAGAACTGGGTTTAAGAATATCATCATGGAATTTCATGGTTCTCATTATAGCAGGGTACTACCATGCCCTTTCAATGAAACAAATACTCAAAGAAATTATTAAATTAAAGTCACGTAGGAATATAAATGATATGAAATAATATATTTAAATTAATTTTTAGTTATTTGAATATAAATGTATTCCAATGTATAGATAGTTGTTTCAAGAATTCCAACTCTAATAGACTCCCACTTGGACTAGAGCCAGCTACCTAAAACTTTCAATCCACTAGATATCACATGATCATTATGTTTATGTTGAGTTAAGGCTTTATTCAAGGGATATTACATGTTTTCTTTCATAGAGATTTTTCTCATAGTGACTTTAACACTCTAAAAAAAATCCCTCAAGATATAATATTTTCAAGGTATGTAATTTGTTCATTGATGTGATCTTGGATCCTTTGTAAGGTCCATCACTATAGTATTATTATAATATAGCATGATAAGATATTTACTACTAAGAATCACATCATTCTTTTTGATAGTGTTTCATATCTAAAATTATTCTTTAATTACCACAAAATTCTCAATATAATTAGACTCTACTGTAAAATATATGACCATGGTTTTCTTTTAGCTATTCTAGCTTACAATACCTCCATTGAGAGTGAAGGTGTATCCTATATTCTATTTTTAATATTCTTAATCTATTTGGAAATTAGAATATGTACATCCTCTGATGACTTACTCCTTATATCTTCCATAGACCAAGAACATATCCTTAGTAATCCTAATATACTTAAGTATATCCAATGATGATCGCCTAGGTCATCTTGATATCTTCCCATGACACTTAATGTGTAGGTGATATATGACATAGTTCCTATCATAACATACACAACTGGCCTAATCACTGATGCATATGGAATCATTATCATCCTTTGTCTTTACCCATTTGTCTGAGGACACATTTTCAAAGAAAGATGAATTCCATGTGACTCTGGTAATATCCCCCTAATGGATTGTTCTATACTGAATATATTTATTATATTGTCAATGTCTATACTTTGACGTAGACTAACAAGCCTATTTGATCTATGATGATAAATATTGATCACAAGAATATATGCTACTTTACTGAAGTCCTTCATGGAGAAGCGTGTGTTCAACCAGGCTTTGATAGACTATAAAACTGATATCTCATTTCCAATAAGTAGAATTTTATCAATTTAAGCTGTTAGAAAAATTATTGTACTCCTACTAAATTGTTTATATACACAAGGATCACATTTGTTATTTATGAAACCAAATTCCTTTATGGATTAATCAAACTGAATGTTCCATGACATGGATTCTTTCTTTAATTAATAAATGGATCTTTTCAATTTGCATACCTTGTTGGAATCCTTTGGAGTAACAAACCCATCAAGCTATTTCATATTGACATCTTCCTATAAATTCTTATTAATGAAGTTTGTTTTGAAATCCATTTGATAAATATCATAGTCATAGAAAGATAATATTAAAAGTATAATTATAATAGATTTTATCAGAACTGATGAAAAGGTTTCATCTTTGTCACGAAACAGCTTGGGTACCCTGGTAACCTGATAACCGAACCGGCCCTGACATAACCTAAAGGGAATTCACAATCCCCATGGGTCGGCGACTAGCACCTGGCATCGTACAAAATACTAGTGGGAAAGAATTTTCCACATGAATGTGGAAGCAAGAGTGAAACAAAACAATATGCATAACAAAAGAAACTTCACTGGGAGTAATGTACCAGAAAACAGAGAGGCACAAAAGCCAAAGTACAAAAAACCAAGTACCAAAGAGGGAAAAAAGTCCCAAGGTCCCTAAGGAAACAACTCACCAAGTCCAAAGATCAGCAGCTAGAACCACCTTGAAGTGGTCCCTTCCCTTTGCTTGATTCTGGAAGAAGAAAGTCTACAAACACCCGAAGGCAAAAGTAGGGTGTGAGCCTAAGCCCAGTAGGATATCACCAAATATTCCATAAGAGATGACAAATATAGATTATCCAAAGAAAATATTTCAATATTTAAATAAACAAGTTTTCCAATTCAAAAGCATATTTTTAACAAATCATACTATACATTTTCAAGTGATGGAAAATTCATCATGCAATGCTTTACAATGATGAAATATTTCTAAAACAATAGATTAAGTATAACATTGATATAAAAAGGTTTATATAAATTTATCAGGCATGTAAAATAGTTCAAAAACATTGGCATAAATTTATATCACAAATATAAATATTCAGGCGAGCAACATGGTCATCTTCCAAAAGATACGATAGTATTAACCAGTTATAGGATTCTGCATTCTCTATGTGAACTCAGAAAGATGTGTATACACACTTCCCTATGACACTAGACAAAGGAGACTCATCACCAACCCATTGGGGATGTGACCCACCACATGTATGTTTTATAACGTTGTCGTAGCGTAGATTGTATCCAAAAAACTCACTAACTATCTAAGGCTTGCATGCGCTCTTACATGATGGGAGAACTATTTTAAGAAGGCTTAAAATAAGATCATTTCCATTCTTCCATTTCTAAAGTGCCAATCTCATTACATTTAAAACCAAAAAAGGTTTTATTCAAAACATGCCTATTTCACAAGATAAAACCAATGGGCTTCTATCAAATCATTCAAATCCATTTTCATCAGTTTGAAATACATTCAAAACCAATTCAATCATTTCGAAAATTCAATTCCAAAATTAAATTCAACAATTTAATTTAAAACATTTCCATAAAATCCACAATTTAAATCCAACAATTTAAATCGACCAATTTTCCATAACCACACCCAATTTCATGGAATTGGGGTTTTCCAAATTTTCATGCCAAAACCTTGTCAAATATATCAATTCAATAGAATCGAGTTTTTATCAATTTAATTGAACGCAACTTAAGCAATTTAATTTAAATCAATGATTGAAATAAATCAAGAAAATAAAAATATAATCAATTTGGCATGTCGGGACAGAACCACCTACCTCAAGGGTTTAGACCAAAACCAAAAAGGTCGAGAACGCTCAAGAAAACCAGGTATTTTATTCAAGAATCCTCCTTAGATCTCTTCTCCTAGAAAGATTAATACCAAACTGCATCAAACTTGGTACCAAACACTTAGATCTACCCATAAGGTGTGTAGATCTAAGAAACCGAAAGAAGAGGAGAAGTAGATCTATGTAGATCTAAGAAACCAATCAAGAACGATGAAAAATGATCACACACCTTGAGAATCCCACTTTGATTCACCAAGAGGAGTCTTAATTTCACCTTCGGATTGATGGGAGAACCTTCTCTGACCTTGGGAGAAGTCAAATCCCGAGTTAGGGCCACATAGGAGGAAGAACAAAGCACTTAGAGGCAAAACGACTGAGATCCACAATTTAAGGATCTAACTTTAAGTGGCCGCACGGTTTGAAAAACCATGTGCTAAACGTGTGTGAGCTACTAACTTGGACACCCTTCTTGGATGGTTTGGCCACACGGTTAGACAAACTGTGCGCTACCCGTGCGGCAGCTTCTGCCCAAGTTTCAAGGCTAGCACGGTTTGGTCACACAGTTTGTGAAACCGTGCACAAACCATGCACAACACACTGTCCTCTAGTTTTTCTTTAAAAGTTCACCCAAACACAACCCAAGTCTTTACTCCAAAATAGAGGTACTTAGAAACTTCAAAAGTACCTGAAAACATAACAGGATGTTACAACCTCCCCACCATAAGACCTTTCTGTCCCCAGAAAGCCGATGAAGAAACCTCCACGTCAAAAAGATGAGGCCACTGCTCTCTCATCAGTGAATCCCTTTCCCACGTCTCATGAGAATAAGAACAATGCCGCCATATTACATGAACCGGAGGTATCATTCTCCCACGAAGTACCTTGGTCTCAGAATCAACAAGCCTGACTGGTCATTCAGTAACAGATAAATCTGGTTTAATCTCAAGATCACTCCACCTCACAACATGGGATGGATTAGATATATACTTTCATAGCTGCGATACATGGAACCCGTTATGTATCGACATCAGTTGTGGTGGTAGATCTAAACGGTAAGAAACTTTCCCCATGAGACCAACAACCTCAAATGGTCCCACAAAACGAGGAGAAAGCTTCCCTTGACTCCTAATCCGTCGATGACCTAACTGGGGTGAAACTTTCAAGAACACCTGGTCACCAACTGAGAATTCTAAAGGTTTACGTCGACGATCAACATAATACTTTTACTAACTCTATGCTATCAAAATTATCTGACGAATCAACTGGATCTTAGTTGTCATCTCTTGGACCAAACTCGGTCCTACCAAAGAGCATTCACCAATCTACGACCAACATAAAGGATATTTATAAGGACGGCCATACATAGCCTCAAAAGGAGAAATTTTTATTATAGATTGATAACTGTTGTTATAAGAAAACTCAACTATCCCCAGATGATCATCCCAAAACCTACCAATGTCGAGAACACATGCTTGGAGCATATCCTCAAGGATCTGAATAGATCTCTCTATCTGACCATCTGACTGTGGATAGTAGGCCATGATCAAATAGACCTGAGATCCTAGTGTCTCCTAAAGGCCTCTCCAAAATCAATAAGTAAACCAAGGATCCCTATCAGAGACTATTATAGATGGAACTCCATGCAAACGAACAATTTATTTCATATAGATATTTCCCAACTCCTCAACTTTGGTTGTATCTAAAATAGGTATAAAGTCATCCGACTTGGTCAATATTTCAATCACAACCCATATCACGTTCTTCTTCCTATGGGTTTGAGGTAACCCAACCACAAAGTCCATTGAGATTTCATCCCACTTCTATGTAGGGACTGGAATTGGTTGAAGCAAACGTGAAGGTTTCTAGTGCTCGGCTTTCACCTACTTTCTTATATAGCAACGAGATACAAACTCAGAAATGTCTCATCTCATACTAGGCCACCAGAACTGCTGCCACATATCATAGAACATCTTCATGGTTCCCGGGTGCACAACCCACTGGGAGTTATGGCAATGCCCCATCACATCCTTCCTTGTCGATAACGGTACAACGTAACAATTTCGATAACACAAAACACCCTATTTGGAGAACGACCGCAAGGTTTCAGTCTCCCCACCATAAAGAGAGTCCCTATTGCCATGAAATTCATCACCCAGTTGTTGTTCCTGAAGAATTAACTCAAGGAGGGCAGAAGTCAACTGAACACTGGCTAAAGAAACTTCATTCCCCTTCCACTGAACTCCAATATACAAATGAGCAAAAAGAGCCTTCAAACTCCACTCTTCAGAAGATTATTTCATAGCCTGAGATGATGGTTTCCTACTTAACGTATCTGCAATGAAATTCCCTTTCCCCAGGGTATAGGAAAAGTCAAAGTTGAAGGACTGCAGGTACTCCACCCAATGCCTTTGGTAGAGATTCAAATCTTTTTGAGAGAAGATATAACTCAAGCTCTTGTGGTCTGAATACACAGTAAAACTTTCTCTATAAAGGTAATGT
The DNA here is from genome assembly GCA_963277665.1 of Viscum album. Classification (NCBI taxonomy): domain Eukaryota; kingdom Viridiplantae; phylum Streptophyta; class Magnoliopsida; order Santalales; family Viscaceae; genus Viscum; species Viscum album. The sequence continues at coordinate 369,300,434 of OY728144.1, forward strand.
CCCCAAAACTTAAGTGCACGCATTACAGCCGCAAGTTCAAGGTCATGGGTGGGATAGTTCTTCTCATGAGGCTTAAGCTGACGAGACCCATAGGTAACAACTTGATTACCTTGCGTGAGTACACATCCCAAACCTGAGCCCGATGCATCACAGAAGACCACATAAGCTATCCCAGACTCAGGAAGAGTTAACACCGGCGCAGTAGTCAAAAGAATATTTATCTCAAAAAAAGAACTCTGACATTTTTCATCCCAGGAAAATTTCACTCCCTTTCAAGTCAGAGCAGTCATTGGAGAAGCTAACTTTGAGAAGTATTTAACAAACCAGTGATAATATCCTACTAAGCCCAAGAAGCATTGAATCTCAAAAACATTTCGTGGTTGTTCCCAAGTCATAACAGCCTTCAACTTTTTAGTATCAACTGATATTCCTTGTTCTGACATGACATGTCCCAATAATTTCACTTCCCGAATCCAGAAATCACACTTTGAAAGCTTGGAATAAATTCAGTGATTCATTAGAAGACTCATAACTGTTCTCAGATGATGCAAATGTTCCACCTCAGACTTGGAGTAGATAATAATGTCATCCACAAAGACAACCAAAAAAGTATCAAGATACTCATGGGAAACCTTGTTCATCAACACCATGAAAATTACAGGAGCATTTGTTATGCCGAAGGGAATAAAAAGGTACTCATAATGGCCATACCTACTCTGAAAAGCGGTCTTAGGAATGTCAGATTAGTTTATCCTCAATTGATGGTAACCAGATCAAAGATCAATTTTTGAAAACCGCCTTTCTCCTTTCAATTGATCAAACAAATCATCAATTCGTGGAAACAAATATTTTTTCTTTATCGTAACTTGATTGAGCTTTCGATAATCAACACATAAGCGAAAAGAACCATCAGCCTTCTTGGCGAAGAGAACTGGTGCTGCCCAAGGTGACACACTTGGGCGTATAAAACCTTTCTCAAGAAGATCGTCTAACTGAGACATCAGTTATTTTAGTTCAGCTGGAGCCATTCGATAATAAGGGATAGAAACTGGTTGAGTACCAGGTATTAAATCAATTGAAAAATCGATCTCCCTTACCGGTGGTATACCAGAGAAGTCAAAAGGAAACACATTCTAAAACTCAACGACGACTGGAGGAATATCACTACTCATTGGATCTTTCTCTAGATCAAAAGAAATAACTGATATAACTTTCCCCAACTCTAGGAAAAAGGGTCCGACTCTGCTAGACCTTGGGTCCCATTCTCCTTGAAAAACGAAAGACACACCACAGTAAGGTAGACCCGTCGAAGATAAAAATCAATCCGGGATTTATTGGAAATGAGACAATCCATCCCAAATATGAATTCAAAATATTTCATGTCAAGAACCAAAAAGTCCCAAAAAAGATCGACATCTGATAGAAAGAAGATGCAAGCATGACTACGAAGACCTTTTTCTCTCATTATACCAATAGGTGTTGTTATATCCATCGCACAAGAAAAAAGTTCCATGTGTAGATTAAGTAGATTAACAATATGAGTTGAAATAAAAGAGTGAGATGCATCGGTATCAAAAATATCCATCACTAAAGACGAAGATATAGTAATGGTACCTCTCACAGTTGCAGGACCTATATCAGCTACCTCTGGCGACTCTTCCACTGCGTGAAGAAGCTTCGTTCCGGATACCTGTGGCTAGAACCCTTTTGCACGTGAAGCATTTGATTTCCCCAAAGTATTTGGAGGTGCTGATGATCCTATTCCACTATGAAGAGTTGATAAGTGATGGTAGAATCTCTGTAAGTGCCCTAAATGTCCGCATGAGCTACACGTCTTGGGTGCCACAGTGCAAACCCCCTTAGAATGTACTGGATTTCCACACTGATAGAAAGTAAAATACGCCCCTCCTAGTGCTACCAGAGGTCTAGAATGACTATGATGTTGAGAACCACTATGAGAAACATCATGCTTCCATTTTCCTTTAAAGGAACAAACACTGCCACTAGAAGAAAAAGGAACTTCCTGCAACCCTGACTTTCTTGCCAAATTCATCTCAACCATCATCGCCCTATCTAGCACATCAGCATAAGTGGGTAGCTTCAGTAAGAAAACCCGAGAACAGATATCTGATCGAATCCCCAACTCAAATCATAGAGCCTTCATCCTCTCATTAGATACAATTTCAGGAGAAAACTGTACCAACTCAGCAAAGCGATTTGAGTACTCAGTCACGGTTTTGTTGGACTGCTCAAGTTTGAAAAACTCCACATCCTTGGCCAACACCATAGATTCTGGATAGAAATAATAAGTGAAAAGAACCCTAAAGTCTTTCCACTCCAAACCCTCATCTTTCCCTGCTGTCACCATCGTGTCCCACCATCTACTACTTGGTCCCTCCAGCACGAAGGTGGAACACTTCACCTTGATCACTTCAGGTGTCTCTAAGAACCCAAACATACGTTCAATCTTACTAAACCATTCCTCAGCATGTTGAGGGTCAGTGGAGCCTTTGAAAAATGGTGGCTTCTGGTATAGGAACTCTTGAGAATGATTTCTAAGAATATCACTTTGAGGATCTAAAGCTGGAGTCTGAACATGAACCGGAGGTGGTGCCTGTCCCAGAGCTTGGATAGTGCGAACAATCACCTCTACCATACTTGGATCCACAACAGAACTTGCTTTCTAAGATTCAACATCAGCCTCTTTTTGGATATGATTTCCACGTCTCCTCAGAGGCATGATGCTACACAACATTAGCAGACAATAAAGAAGACATTTAGATTAACACTCAACCTGAGTAGTAAGGAAAACTTCTCTTAAAAGAAGGGATAACAAGATTTGGATTCCACTCAATCCAAATAAAAATATGGAAAAGACTAGAACTAATCCACAAGTCTCCTTTCCCTAACAACCCCTGGTGAATTAATGTTTGTTGTGGTGAGAGCTGTCCAGGAACTCAATTACAACTACCTCCTAAGTCCCGACAAAAAAACTCAAATGCATACTGTCATCAAGGAAAGATGTTTAAACCCTCCCTCTGATACAAATTGTCATGACCCAGCCCGGGTACCCTGGTAACCCGATAACCGAACCAGCCCTGACATAGCCCTAAGGGTATTTCCGATCCCCACGGGTCGACGACTAGCACCTGGCATTATACAACATACAAGTGGGAATGAATTTTCCACAAGAATGTGGAAGTAAGAGTGAAACAAAATAGTATGCATAACAAAAGAAACTCCACTGGGAGTAATGTACCAGATAACAGAGAGGCACAAAAGCCAAAGTACAACAACCCAAGTACCAAAGAGGGAAAAAACAGTCCCATGATCCTTAAGGACACAACTCACCAAGTCCAAAGATCAGCAGCCAGAACCACCTCCATGATGTCCCTTCCCTTTGCTCAATTCTGGAATAAGAAAGTCTAAAAACATCCAAAGGAAAAAGTAGGGTGTGAGCCTAAGCCCAGTAGGATATCACCAAAGATTCCATAATAGATGCCAAATATAGATTATCCAAATAAAAGATTTCAATTTTTAAATAAACAGGTTTGGCAATTCAAAAGCATATTTTTAACAAATCATGCTATAAATTTTCAAGTGATGGAAAATTCATCAAGAAAGGCTTTACAATGAAGGAATATTTATAAAACAATGGCTTAAGTATAACATTTATATAAAACAGTTTATATAAATTTAGTAGGCATGTAAAAAAGTTTAAAAACATTGGCATACATTTATATCACAAATATAAATATTCAGGCGAGCAACATGGTCATCTGCCAAAAGATACGATAGTATTAACTAGTTATAGGATTCCACACTCTCTATGTGAACTCAGCAAGATGTGTATACACACATACCTATGACACTGGCCAAAGGAGACTCATTACAAACCCATCAGGGATGTGACCCGCCACATGTATGTTTTAGAACGTTGTCGTAGCGTAGAGTGTATCCAAATAACTCACTAACTATCTAAGGCTTTCATGCGCTCTTACATGATGGGAGAACTATTTTAAGAAATCTTAAAATACGATCATTCCCATTATTCCATTTCAAAAGTGCCAATCTCATTACATTTAAAACCAAAACAGGTTTTATTCAAAACATGCCTCTTTCTCAAGATAAAACCAATGGGCTTCTATCAAATCATTCTAATCCATTTTCATCAGTTTGAAATCAATTCAAAACCAATTCCATCATTTCAGAAATTCATTTCCACAATTAAATTCAATAATTTAATTGAAAACATTTCCATCAAATCCACAATTTAAATCCAATAATTTAAATAGACCAATTTTCCATAACCACACCCAATTCCATGGAATTTGGCTTTTCCAAATTTTCATGCCAAAACCATGTCAAATATCTCAATTCAATGGAATTGAGTTTTTATCAATTTAATTGAACACAACTTAAGCAATTGAATTTAAATCATTTATTTAAATAAATCGAGTAAATACAAAGATAATCAATTTGTCAAGTCGGGACTGAACCACCTATCTCAAGGTTTTGGACCAAAACCACAAAGGTCGAGAACGCTCAAGAAAATCAGATCTTTTCATCAAGAACCCACCTTAGATATCTTCTCCTAGAAAGATTAAGATCATAACTCATCAAACTTGGTACCATACACTTAGATCTACCCATAACGGGTGTAGATCTAAGAAACCGATAGAAGAGGAGAAGTAGATCTAAGTAGATTTAAGAAACCAATCAAGAACGATGAAAAACGATCACATACCTTGAGAATACCGCTTTGATTCACCAAGAGAAGCCTTTGGTTCGCCTCCGGATTGATGGGAGAACCTTCTCTAACCTTGGGAGAAGTCAAATCACGAGTTAGGGCTGCATAGGAGGAAAAACGAAGCACTTAGAGGCAAAAAGACCGAGATCCACAATTTAAGGATCTAACTTTAAGTGGTCACACGGTTTGTCCGCATGGTTTGAAAAACCGTGCGCTAACTGTGCATGAGCTACTGCCTTGGCCACCCTTCTCTCATGGTTTAGCTGCATGGTTAGACAAACCGTGCACCGCCCGTGCATAAGCTTCTACCCAAGTTTCAAGGCTGGCACGGTTTGGTCGCATGGTTTGTCAAACCGTGTGCAAACCGTGCACAACACACTGTCCTCTAGTTTTTCTTTAAAAGTTCAGCCAAACTCAACCCAAGTCTTTAATCCAAAATAGAGGTACTTAGAAAAATCAAAATTACCTAAAAACATAACAGAATGTTATAATCTTAGTCATTGAATTGGCTCTATTTGAACCTTTTTGAAACTAGTAATGCCTAATAAGTAACGACTTTTCCATACATGTATAGTTTCATATTGAATACCCATTCGAAACCCATGAGATTTATATCCACTAGAGGATCCACCAAAATATAGAATTGGTTTTGGTACATGGAATCTATTTTAAAATTCAAAACTTCTTTCCATTTAGAATCATCTATGACACTTACTACTTCCTTTTAGGTTAGAGGATCATTATTATCAACTAATAATGTGTCACCATATTCAGTTACTAGAAAACCATATCTTTCAGGTTGTGTAACTTCTCTTGCACTCCCATATAGTACTTGTGTATCTAGAACATTCTATTCCATGGGGCTTTGTACAATCTATTCACAAGATTACTATTATGTATCTTGTTCCTAATATTCATCAAAGTCTATCTTACTACAACTTTCTCTTTTAGAGATTTAATAGTTCATAATAAATGTGGGATATATGTCAACTAAATCTATTTTATCTAAAGGTTTTTACTTGTAGTATCCCATTGTTTCCTTGGGATATCCTATAAAGATATATTTAGTACCTCAATGTGTTGGTTTATTTCCATAAATAACCTCGAAAAATTATTTTCATCCGTACACTAATACATTAAACAACATGAGTTTATTTTCATTCCAAAGTTCACATGGTATACAATTTTCCCCTTTAGTTGGCACTTAGTTTAAAATGTGTACTGATATCGGTAATTCATATCTCAAAACGGATAATGGAATACTCACTTGACTCATAATTGATCTCACAATGTCTAACTAGGTGTGATTCCTTCTTTCACTTACACCATTCAATGTGGTGCATAAGGAGGAGTGAGTTGGGATAGAAAACCAAAATTCTATGAATAATCAATGATGACTTGATTAAGATATTCTACACCATAGTTTGATCAGAGCTTCTTAATCATCTTACCAAGATAATTCTCAACTTCATTCTTATATTCCTTGAATATATCAATGTAATGTAACTTATACCTCATTAAGTATACATATACATAACTTATCAGTAAAAGTTATGAAGTATGAGTACCCACCCCTTTATTCAACTATAAATGTCCCAAACACATTGTATGAACAAATTCGACAAGCATAGTGGTCCTTTTACCTTTTCCACTAATTGGAGCTTTGATCATTTTTCCTTTCAATTATGCATGATAGATACCAATTGTTTTTATTTTAAAAGAATATAAATATCCATCTTAGTGTAATATGGTAAAAGGTTATTTGTCTACATGACCTAGGTGGTGATTCTATAGTTGGGTGAAGTGTGAATCATATGAACTATTCTCATTATCAATTTCCAATACTTGGTTTATGTAATCCAATATGTAAATACCATTATTTAAATATTCATTACCATTAAAAATTATTCTTTATAAAAGAAGAAATAAAAATTCCCATACCTAAAAAAATCCATTTGTATAACGTCCAGACACAAATATAATATTTTTGGTAACTGGTGAAACATACTAAAAATATTTTAAAACCAAGATCACCCCATTCAGAAACATGATGTGGTTGTCTCTAATAGCCACAGTTGAAAGTCTGGCTCCATTGGATTATCATGATCAACCTCTCCGTAGTAAATCATTTAGAATCAACTTAGTTCTTGTATTTTATTACATAGGTGATGACCAAAATACTTATCCAATACCCACTTTTTAAAAATAAATAAATTGTACTCAATAATAGATACACTATAATATTTCCCTTTCTTATATTCCTCAGTGTATTATTTATTCTTACAGCCCTTACCGCCATGTAAAAATTTGATAGCATCATGTTACCTTACTTTACCCTTAATATTTTTATTCTTAGTAGGGTGATATGAATAATATTTAGAGTTTGAGATATTTTATTAACATTTACTTTTATTCACCAAATGAATACAATAATTTTCATTCTTAATATCCTTTTAAAATTGGTAAAGTATAATGATAAGATATGGGAGATACTTATTTATGTTGTTCATATTTAATTTGAAAAAAAACTACAGAATACCTACCTGAGTGATGAAAGAATGAGATAGACGTATAGTTCATTAGGTAACTTAAACCCTATAACCTTTATATTCTCAATATAGCTAATTAATTTGATTACATGATGCCTAAGTAGAAAAAATTATCCATGTTTAATCTGAAAGTATGCCTTGTATATCTCTTACTATTCCTATCTACTTCTCTCCTAATATACACCATAGAGATGCTAAGGCATGCTAAAAGAATCCTTGTATTTATGTGACTTCATGAGTTCATTAAAAATGGATGAAATCATTAATAATTAAACATCAACCATGTCACATAGGTATTTATCATAGATAGTGAAATACTCATTATTCATCTCCTTAGCGGGTGGATCTGGCATTGAGGATTCTATACTGTAATATTTCCTTTCATGGAACAACTCTACCCATAGGAATCTAAACCATTCTTGGAAGTTTCTACTACTAAGGAGATGGTATCTCTCCAAAATTTATCACATAGATAATGTGGTTTATGAACTTTACATTACTTTACAATTATAAAATAATATATTATTATGACTCGACTTGATTATAATTTATGTGAGACTATAATGATGTTAATTTTATTAAGTGTTCAACAATTTTATCAAGTCTCAAAATCCATCAAAATTGAACATGAAAATTACTGTTACTATAGTTATTATAGTGTAAAGGATCCATATTTATCTTCTTATAATCCATAAAGAGGCCATGGAAATTATAATAAAGTATTTAGGTTGGTGTTCTTACCAACTGAAAATTGTAATATCCTTAAACTGTTGAGTGGACTCCCCAATCTTGAAATACTGAATCATATTTCCTCAACAATTTCATCCAAATTTTTATTGGAAAGAAATATTCCATTAAAAATAATACTTATTTGGTAATTTTGAGCCACCATTTTATTTATAACTTCCCTATAATTAAGTTTCCTCGAGGGATGCCGAACCAAAACTTTAACAAAGAGTTCATCTTAATTAAGAAGATAGATGGATTAATGACATAATATTAACTTGGTGGAATTTTTTTATCATGGGTAAATTTTATTATTTTATCTTTAACATGTTAATTTATGGATTAATCATGTTCTTATAAGACATTTACACACAATCCATTTATTTTATTTCCATATTTTTTTATTAATTTATTTATTTATGTGATCTTGGAAATGCATCCAAAAATAAATCTTGCATAATATATAAATAAAATAAATAAATAAATTAAATGATAATGGGATTATCTAATGGTTGATTTATTGGGAGGAAAATAAATCAACCTATTAACCTAGGTAAAAGTCCTTATGTTGGTCATTCCATGAGTTGTATCATTCCTTCTTTGCACCACTATATCTCCCATGTTAGTTTTGTCTCAGTTCCATCTTAAACCACCTACACCTTTGCTCTTCCATGAACCAAATCCATAAAACTTTAGATAATCCATTAATTATATATGTTTTTACACTCACATGTAGGTGAGGGTAACAAAATTACTGGTTTAAGGAAATTACATAAAACAACCTTCTACACAAAGGTGCTATATAATAAAAGATTGATGGATGACACAAATAACCTCCATTTTAATTTAATAATAATAATTAAAAACCTTAGAATTAAATTAAATTAATTAAAATGAACACATACATAGGCCTAGTAAAATATCATTATCATACATACACATGAAATGATTACACATTTAAAACAACTAGCTTATATTTATTTCAATTATTTTATTAGTAGGATTAAACACACATGAATCAATCTGAAAAATTATCTTATTGAGAAATTAATTCATTTTATATTATTTTATCTAATAATCCTAAAATTTACATCCACTATTATTTTTAATAAAATAAATTATTAAAATTAATTTAAAACTCAATAAAATAGTACACAACTTTTTATATGGATGAAACTTAGTGATTACATGTTTGAACTACTTAGCATGATTTAAGTTGTAAATAATGAACTCATAAAACATATCATGTACATGGAATGTGTCATAATTTCATCGATTATACTACCAATTTAATGCCACATGGAAAAAAAGAAAATTACATAGACTGTACAATTTAATTCATTGAGTCTTTAATATAAAATCACTATACATGATTCATAGTTTTGAATATTACATGGAATTAATTAAGAATTTAATATAATATAAAACCTAATGACTAGATTGTAAGGTTGACTTAATGACCCATAAAACTAAGGTCAATGTGTTTTAATATAGTAATTAATTAAATTTAATATTTTTTTGTAAACAATTAATGTACATGAAATGTGTAATACTTCCACATGATGTGTACTTGTCATCACCAGATATCCACAATACATGCCTCATGATTTTCTATGTGATTCTAAAATAAATCTATAAAGATCATGAAATTTATAAAAGATAGAAAGTGTATACTCTAAGTTACATGAATTAAAGCCTATAAATTCCATGTATTAAATACATATGGTGTATTAATTACATGATGTTGTTTGACCTCATGATTTTTTCCTTCAAAACATTTTGGCTACATGGTGTATACTCTTGTAAAGCCACGTGCCACCTTGGATGTTAAATACATAGTTAATTTATTTTCCAAAACATGTACTAATTACATGAAGACCTAAAATACATATGGGAATACTTTTGAAATAAACATGGATAAATTAAATGTAACAAAAGAGTGCACACTCTATCATCTTGAATTATATTTCAAGAATTCTTAGCACCTCTGAATGGGTTCTTTAGATGTGGCCTTCATTAATTATTAACGATTCCTCATAATATGGGTGAGAAAGAAATAAGTGGAAGAATATATTTCAATGAAAAATAAATAATGAATTAAAACTTCAAAATAATTCTACCTTTTTTATGTAATGCCCCTAAAATATAAAGTAGGAGCATTGTATTCGATAGCATGTATGACACACTACACCAAGAGCGTAAGGTAATGTCATATATTGAGACTTTAAAATATATTTACTATTTTAAATATATTTGATGTATTATATATATTGAAATTCAGGAAACATTGAGTTATCTTTCATTACACGTAAGAGAGACTTTCCTTAATATCTTACATTACACGCAAGATGATTTTTACCAAATAACAATATATTATTAAAACATTATTATTTAATATAATAAGAATGAACATAGACATTAAATTAGTGGTTATGAATGATATCAACTAAATTATTAAAATATATGTTTTACACAAAAAAAATTAATCCATTGGTTACAAATTCATTAGAAATAAATATAAGAGCCAATTGAATATAAAGGGAATATATTATAGAAATGTATTTTTATGCCCACAAAGATGTTTTATCATAATAATTTAAATTAATTAAAATTAGTGAGTGATATTAATTTAATATATATATATTATATTAAATTAAGTATTTTTGATATTCATCTAATATATTTTATAGGATTAAGATAAAAAAAACCTAATTTTATGCATAAAATACTATATTTTTATCAAGGCACTTTTACCACCTTTTAATAGTGAAACCATTTTAAATCAACTTTTTAGAACTTTTATAAATATTATATGTCAAAATAAACATCATATTTGAAATAGAAACATAAAAATTATCTTAGGTAAAATTCTTGGTATTTTTCGGTAAAGTTTTATTTTTTAATGAATAATGGAAAATACTGAATTTTAATTCAAAATTCCTTTTTCATCTAATTTATTTATAAGGTTAAATAATATTTTAAATTGGTTTTAAAGTTTAATTAGGTATATTTTTTAATCAATTAAACATATTTAGGTATTTTTAATTAATTTTACTTTGAAATTTGATATAAAAAACATATCAAAATTTTGAAAGTTTTTACTTTAAAAACCAGCATTGTCGTTGCGTCTGTGGGATTAAATTTTAATTAATTTCCACCAATTATGTGATTTGAATTTTGAAAAATGGATTAAATATTTTGAATTATCATAATTTATAATTTATAATAATGAAGAATTAGTTTTTTACCAAAAATATTAGTGAAAGTAATTAAAATTAATTACAATGATTAAGGTGAAATTAATCTTAATAAAGGACTAAACCTTAATCTTAAGGGCCAAAATGGCCTAGAAACTTGTCCAAAATACATTTTATAGCCATATTTTAACCGTATAATACCTTTTAACAAATAGTTACCATTATTTTATCCAATTTAAATGGGAAAATGTGGGTAGAATTCGTTTTCCAAAATTTACAAGAGTGCCACTCCTCCTCCACTATAAAAATACCTCCTATCATGCCTCTTCATCACACATCTCAATACATTTTTGGATTGAACCAAATATTACCAAATAGATTCAAATAATCCATAACCTTAAAATAGAGGCCTCACCTTGGTCCTAAAGTAATCCAACAAAGTCTTTTGGTGCAAACCCAAAGGAGTTACCCAAATAAGCTGTAACAATCTTTCTCAAGCTCCTTAGTTTTATTTTCATTATAAAACCCCTAAAATATCCTTATTACATGATTATATAATAAAAAAATTATCCTTAATATATCTAGATGATATTATATCAAGTTTTTTACCTAATCTTACTCACACTTCCATATAATGGGTAACTAACTTACTATTTATGTGTCTGTGAACTACCTCCTCACAAAATGAAGTTGTTCGTTTCTCCTTTACCACCTCTCGTGGTTGGGAATTATTATGGAAACTGTATTTTTATATTTTATATATTATATTTATAACATATTTATACTTATGTAATTCTTTTATAAAACATACCTTTATGCTTTCCATTTTGTGTAAATACGATAACATTATTTGTGGAAGTGTGGACTACCACCTCCTAAAAGTGATGTGATTCATTCACATGATACATGGAATGTATATAAGATGGTTTTAATTAAAAAAATGTGTCAAAAAAATATTATATTCATGACATAATTAACTTTATGGAAATATATATAATATATATATATATATATATATATATATCATTTTCTTCATTACCCCTTTACACACTTAAAATGTGATAACATTGTTCATGGATGTGTGAACTACCACCTCCTCAACATGATGTGATTAATTTTACATAACTATAATTATATATATAAGTATATATGATTAAATAATATGATATTTAGGATATAATAATCATCCTATAAATACTAATTTTACTTACCTTTTTTTCATAATGATCATTGAAAAATGGGAACATTACTCATTCGTACGTACGGACGACCATCTCTATCCTTGTAAAATTGGTTCATTTTTCATAACCACATTTAATGATTGGTTTTAAGAGTATAATTGATTTATAAATATGATAATTATTTCATTATTATTATTTTTGATATAATTAAACCATGATCTAATTAATGAGAACAATAAGTAAAAAGTTAAACCATACTTGACAAACTAGACAATTAACACCCGAAATGGTGAAAATAATGAAAGATTGTTATAAAACAGGTAATATTATATATTATAAACATTAATATGGTTATTTATTAATTTATTAAAACTCTTAAAACATTTATATAGGAGGTTAAATTTTTCTCAAACAAAAGGAAACACAAGGTAAGAGATTTCATCTCAATTTACATTCCATTGAAACTTATGTGTCATTATGAACCAATTTACTTTTACATGGTTCATATAATACAATTTGAAATGGTATATCCGGAATATCCTTACTATAATTGTAATATATGTTTCATTTAATTCCATACCTTCATGGGTATTATGGTTCAATTGTTTCAAATTGGTATGGGGCACTTTAGAATGTCTAAAGATTACTTCCCTAAAGAATATTCTTAATGATTATCTTTGCAATCTAACTTCCTTATATGATTGTTAACATTCTCTTAAAACCATCACATTATTGTAATAAATTTTCTTTGAAAATTTCATTTAATATCCATATGCTCATATAATGGATATTATTATTGCATTAATCGTATATCATTTTTACATATGATGTTCACTTGGACAACTATTTGATTAACTGGGGAATTATTCATAAAAAATATTATTTTTAAAATAATGATATTTGATAAGGCATATTATTTATTTTGATTAATTTATATGGGGAAATATTTATATTGGTAATTATGGGTGGGTCCCAAAATTTATATATCCTCTCAATGAATCAATAGGTTCTCATGAAACAAATAATTTTCCAAATTAAATGGGTTTCTATCTGTAATTTTAAACCATATTGTGAAAGGTATTGATGAGATATGTTTTCATGTGCCTTAGAAATGACAACCAATAATTAAGTATTTCCTTCATTGATATTTTAGTTATCATTGTTATTATCCATGATATTTATCAACATATCTATAGATGCATTTCATTCTCAATTCATTGATTAAATGGCATGTGTTTCAGTTTCTTACCTTACCATATTGAGTTTACGTTATCTAGTTAATTTAATGGAATGTGTTTTTAGTTATTACATTACCATATTTTTTATGTAATTCCTTATCATTTTTCGATTACATGGTATGTGTGTTTAGTTATTTATCACCCAATAACTATTATTATCATTGATTCATTATTGATTCCACTAAACTTTACCCTTATTGAGAATTTGAGATCACCATTATTTTGTTTCCATTCCCTAGGAATACATGAAGAGTACTATGAATGATATGTAGGGATATAATAGGTATAATAAAGGTATCCTATAAGGGAAAACATTATTTTGTAATTTTTGTATTCATTTGGAATGAAAGAATCATGTATGTATCTGGTTTAACAAGACTACAAAAATCACCATTCCTTCATGATTTTGTTCCTAGTTATCATGCCAATGTAATGGTAGTAAACATTGTGTTTAGTATTGTAGGGTCAAGTCATTATAGTTTGTATTAGAGGAAGTTTAGTAGCAACCTTGGGAACTAGATTTAAGAAAAACAAGTATAGAGAACATAACCATAAGATATAATTTGAAAATAAGTATAGAAGAAAATCCTATAGTTTTAATTAGATAGAGATTATGTAGTCTTATAAAAAAATACATCCCTATTTAGATAATACAAGTGAATTTTGTTCTGTCATAGATGTACCTAGAAGTAAAAACTCCAACAAGTTCTGTGAGGCCTAACTCAACGCAACCTGGTACACAACAAAGAGCCTTACTGCACACCTAGTTTTCCAATCTTGGGGGATATTCTTAGGATAACTCTAATTTTATTTATAAACCATTATAAAGGGCTTGTATATATAGTGAAAATGAATAAACTAGGTTAAACCTAAGGTGTTTTATAGTGAAGATAATGTTTCATAATTTAAATTTCCTATAAATGATTATAATTTTTTTAACTATTACTATTGTTACTCACAATATGCTTTCTGGTTTTAGTCAAAGGATGGAACCTAAAAGAGTCAAGTTAGCATTGAACATAAATGAAAACATGGTGAAATTTATAAGGCAAACAATCTATTAATAAGAGTTAAATATATTATGTTTATTCCAAATTAGTTTTCATGAAATATGATTAACAATATATACATGGACCAACTCACGAACTCAATAAATAAGAGAAGGATGAAATTTTATAAGATATCTAGTGGTGGAGACCATAGACAAAATAAATCTCAATTTCCATCATATAAGAAATATGGAAGGAGAAACCCAGGAAAGTGTCTCAATGGAATGGGGAAATGATTTACGTGTGGTAAATAAGGACATAATGAAAAGAATTTCCGAGGAAAAATGAAGAGTGTGATGGATAGAAATAAAACTCATAATGATGAATCCTTTATAGTTCATTTCCATAAATGTGGGAAACCTAGAAATTACCCAAGTCAATTATCTCTGCTAGAGGATAAAATCTAGACTAAGTAAGGAAATAATGGAAATAATTGGATGAAGTATTTATGTATTGGTATTGTAATTAAAACCTTTTTGAAAAGGCTAACTAGTGATTAAACTTATTTCAAGGATGTACATCTTATTTATTTTGGAAATTATATCAATATGGTTTTATAATAGGGAAACCTTTATGCTAGGTGACAAAAAATCGAATCCGGAAAGGTCATGCGACTTGAACCCATGACCAAGGATGATAAGGGTTTCACGCTAACCACTGACCTACACAATTTCCTAGTTAATACGTCATTATTTTTAGTTAAATAATTTTATTAATGAATGTTAATAATGAACAATCAGTGTAACTTTTTAGGTTTAGAGATTAATGTCTTAACTATATTGTATTTTAATAATTGTTAGAGACAAATTTATAGACTGTTCACTATTTTATGGGAATTATGATATATTAAATGTTTATTTTATTACTTCAAGTATCAAATTTAATTTTTGGATATCCATTTCTTGAGGTAAGGAATGAATTTGAATTTTATCAAAGAAGAACCAAAAATGGAATTATTCATATAAAATTAAAATGTATATTGTAAGTAAATTTACATACATTATTAGGTAGTAAAGGAATTTATCAAAATTAGGAAAATGATTTAGAAATAAAATAGTTTCATAATACATTAATTTTTGTTGAGTTTATAGTCTTCTAAATCATCACATATTCATGGCTTTGAGGCCCCCAACTTTCCATTGATCATTCAATTGATAGTGATTGATGACCTCAATCACTCCCTATAAATATTTATGCTTTTAATACAATTATGTATCTCTACTTTCTGCTAATGTAATCATACTTATAGACCAAGTTATATGTTAGTCCATGTGACATTTGTACTTCCCATTCTCTTTTTTCTAGAGGATTTATTATGAAACCTTCTCACGATGTGGCGTTTGAAACATAGGAAATATCAAATATTATATTACCATGATCTAGTTTAAATTGTGAGGACATAATTTAAATTAAGGTGGGGATAATGTAATGCCCTCGAAATATAAAGTAGGAACATTCTATTTGAAAGCATTCATGACAGGAAACACTAAGCAAGTAAGGGAATTTAATATCCCAAGACATTACAATATATTTAATATTTTAAATATATTTGATATATTCTACATATTTCAATGAACATAAAACTGAGTTATCTTACGTTACACACAATAAAAACTTTCCTTGGTAGCTTTCATTATGTGCAAGACTAAGTTTTATTGAACAATAATATATTATTAAAACATTATTATTTAATATTATAATACATAACCTTGCCGTTAAATTAGAAGTTAAGAATAATATAAAATAACTAATGAAAATATATAGTTTACACAAATATAAAATCAATTCATTGGTTATAAAGTAACTAGAAATGAATATAAGAGGCAATTTAATATAAAGGGAATATATTATAGAAAACTATTTTTTATACCCATAAATCTGTTTTATCCTAATATACTAATTTAATTAAAATTAGTGAGTGATATTAATGTAATATATATATATATATTATATTCAATGAAATATTTTTGATACGTATATAATATATTTGATAGTCTTAGGATAAAAACAAACCCACTTTTACGCATAAAATACTATATTTTTATTAAAGCACTTTTAATACCTTTTAAAGGAGAACCTTTTTTAAATCTATTTTTTGGAACTTTTATAAATATTATATGTAAAAATAAACTTCAAGTTATAAATAGAAACATAAAAATTAGCTGAGGGTGAAATTTTGGTATTTTTCAATGAAGTTTCATTTTTTAATGAATAGTGGAAATTACAGAATTTTAACTCAAAATTTTATTTTAATATAATTTATTTATAAGTTTAAATAATATTTAAAACTAAATTAGTTATATTTTTATAAAGTAAACTAATGTAGGTAATTTGAATCAATTTCAATTTGAAATTTGATATAAAAACTTATCAAACATTTGAACGTTTTTACTTTAAAAACACGCATTGTTGCCCTATTTGTGGGATTAAATTTAACTTAATTTCTACCACTTATGTGATTATAATTTGTGAAAATTGATTTCATATTTTTAATCAGAATAATTTATAATTTATAATAACTTTAACTTAGTTTTTTACTAAAAATATTAATGAAATTATTTAAAATTAATTACAATAATAAAGGTGAAATTATGCTTAACAAGAGACTAAACCTTAATATTAAGGGCCCAAATTACCTATAAAATTTCCCAAAATCCATTTTATGTCCTTATTTGGACCATATAATCTCGTTTCTTGAATATTTACCATTATTTCATCCAATTTCAATGGAAAAAATGTGGGTGAAATTCCTTTTCCAAAATTTACAAGAGTGTCACTCCTCCTCCACTATAAAAGGACTCATCTCCTGTCACTTACTCAAACCTCTAAAGACACATTTTATCAACTAATAAAAGCAAAAATAGCTCCTAAAAATACCTACACTCAACCTATTTTCCTCAACTTGGTCATAAATCAATCCAAGGAATCCCTTTGGTGCAAACCAAAAGAAGTTACCTAATAAGAGGTAACAATATTCCTCAAGCCCCTTAGTTTTATTATCATTCTCAACCCCCTCAAATATTTTTATTCCATGATTATATAATAACAAAATTATCCTTAAAATAATAATTTTTTATTATATTAGTGGGTATATGTATAATTACAGACACTTCCATCTAATGGGTAACAAACTTACCATTTATGTGTATGGTGAACTACCGCCTCATGAAATGAAGTGGTTCTTTTTTTGTTAACCTCCTATCATGGTTGGGAATTATGAAGAAAATATATTTATATATGTTATATATGATATTTATAATATATTTATACTTATTTAATTACTTTATAACACATAACTTTATAATTTCCATTTTTTTAAATATGATAACATCATTTGTGGAAGTGTGGACTACCGCCTCCTAAAAGCGATGTGATTCATTCACAAAATACATAGAATATATATAGGATGGTTTTAATTAAACATATAAGACATAAAAAAACCAATATAATATTTATTACATAATTATTTTTTTTAAATAATATATATATATATAATTTTGTTCAATACCCTTTCACACACTTAAAAAGTGATAACATCGTTTGTGGACGTGTGGACTACGACCTCAACATGATGTGATTCATTTTAAATCACAAGAATTATATATATATATATGTGTATATATTATTAAATAATATTGTATTTATGATATAATGATCATTATAAAGATATTAATGTTACTTACCTTCTTTCCATAATTATCATTGAAAAATGAGAATGTTACTCATGCATACGTATTACCTACCGTCTCCATGATTGTAACATTGGTTCATTTTTCATAAACATATTTAATGATTGGTTTTAAAAGTATAATTGGTTTTTAAATATGATTATTTTTTCTTGATTATTGTTATTCAGAGGATTAAACCATGAACTAATTAATGAGAACAAAAAGTAACAATTCAAAACATACTCGACAAACTAGGAAATTAACACCCGAAATGATGAAAATAATGAAATATTATTATCAAATGAGTAATAAGATATTATAATAAGATAATATATGATATTATAAACATGAATATGGTTATTTAATAAGTTATTAACACTCTTAAAACCATTATACCTCATTCTTGAGATCTTTCTTCGTAGTGGAAGTTGATCATCCAAAACCATTTTTGGTAGTTCATCATTGCACTTGTAAGATCCAATTATAGAATCCCTCTAATAGTGATCCACATTTGGTGTTATGATATCTAAAAAAAATTGATAAATCATTGTGTACTAGTTCATTTGATTGATCATCTTACATTATTCATCTTGATCACTTCACATTTCTTAAATCTTTAAGAAATTATCTTAATCTTCTCATTGTTAAGAGTAGGTGAGAAGGAAGTGGTGGATTCTAGAGAGAAATCCATTATGAAAAATGATTCTTGATTAAGCTCTCCTAGAATGTGTTAGTAGTTTATTTATAGAACTAGGGTTATATTTTGTAATTTAATTAATTTCAGAGGTTTCCTTCATAAAATGTTAAACCTATGTTTGACACCATGCCATGTTTTAAAAAATTTATAATATTTTTATTCCATGAGGTGTGCTAACTGGAGAAATGATAAATATTATTTTACCAGCATGAAAATTTATATTTATCACTAGACACAATATTTCTCTTCTAGTCTACATTATCATTTATTGAGTACTTAAATAAATTAAATATCTATTCATTCAATAAATAAATTATTATTATATATCCACATAATTTAACAATTACCTTGTAAATAATTATTTATTTAATTTATGCAACCATTAATCTAGAATAATACTATTCCATTTTATTGAGAATTATATTTATTCCCATAATTAAATTCAAATATAATTTAATTGAGATTAATAAAAACACTTAGTATGTGACCCTCTAGGATTATATCTCTTTTTAATTATGCTGGCTTTATAAAAGTATAAGATCACTATCTAACAACGGGTCAAGGTTCCCAAAAGAAATAAGTTAATGTAAAGAAATTAATAAACACATATGAAAAATCACTTTGTAATATAATCTCTTTGTCCCAATATCTCATCAAGTATATTGTAAGCCCGTGTCATCAACTAATATGATTGATATGTCTTTCTTTGACTATCTAAAATAAGCTCATCATTACACCATGACCATGGAATTTAATGTGAATGTTCTATTTTAATCAAAGTGATAAGATATAAAATTCTAATAATATATAATGGAAAAATTATTCCTAGAGTTATTCATTAATAACACACCTTTCATGATGAACCCAACACACCTAACTTCACCATGAACTGTTATTCTCATGGTCTATTAAAATACATACATTTGATCAAGTCATGAAATGAACTATTAATAATATTAAAGTATATGGAACATTACACATGCTCGTAGATAGGAATATCCAATGTCACATTAACATGTGAAATTCCTACTAGAATTTCTATTATCATAGTCTACCATCTTAGAAATTATGAAGTGAGGACTAATTAAAAAGAAGTCTCATATGCTTATGAGTACTCAAACCTGACATTAAACATTATTTGTGAACTATCATAGAATTTTATCAGACCATAGTACTGGGTTATTGAATATCTCCATGTAATTTAAAGGTTATCATTATATAAGGGAGATACTATAGCCTTTTAATGTGATAGATATTCTAGGAAATTATTACATTAATGTCACGTAGAACTATGAGTGATATGTAATAAGATATTTGAATTAATTTTAACTTATTTGAATATACATATAATCTAAAGTATAAAAAATTGGTTATAGAACAATAATTATAACACACTACTGGTTGGTACTTGAACTTACCTTTTCCAAAGTTCATCATTGAGTATCATATTCCTAATATCATTAAACACTAAATTGGTTTTCCCACCTAGGTTAATAACTAATGCAGAAATTGAAATCAAACTCTCAAAAAGTGAATATAACCACAAAAATACCCAAACGTCATCATAAAAATGTTACCTTCACTAATTAGAGCATCCCATGAATCATGTTGAATTCATTGACATGATCTTCCACTAGTCTTCCTTTCGATAAAATTAATCTTAAAAACCATCAAAACATATAAATATTGTTAGGTCCATTAGTTTTTCTTTCTTATATTCCAACACCTTTATAACAAACTTTGAGGCATTATTATGTCTAATACTGAAAGCAAAATTCCTTTCAAGAGATATTTTTACCAGCATCAACAATTTTCTATCTAAGAATTATCATCTATCTTTCTCCATAAACATTAGATTCACTCTAAATAATGGAAAATATAAGTACTTTATCATAAAATTACATTCAATATGTATTTTACTAGATAAAAAATACATTCCATTTAATATATCAACCAAGATATAACATTCAACAAATACAATGCTTAAACTGCTATCAATGTGTTAAGGTTTACATTTGGAACCACAATCTCTAATACCACTTATTGAGATGTACTTCAGACATATAAACAAATGATCATCTATACTACTGGTAAAAACAGTAGATGTAAAATTTTCAGTTCACCAGAAGATCACACATAATAGACTCTATGCATAGGAAATACGAACCTATAGAACTTCACATCCCCAATATTGAGTGTACTAGAAGTATGTTAAGGGGACTTGTAGGTAAATGAGCCACACCGAGAGGGGGTGAATCAGTGTTGTTACTCCTTAATCTAATTAAAAATACATGACTTTTACCCCTTTTCAATTTACCTCTAACAATTTTTAAGGTGAACATATAACTCTTGTACTCTCACTCTCTTTCATTATTTCTTTCACTATAAGAAAACACATGCAAATAAGCAATTAAAAAATTTAAAAGTTTCAACATTCAATTTGATATGTCTGGTCCTTAGAGTGAACTAGATTCTAAAATGATCACACAACCCACTAGATTACTCCTGTGAGATACAATGAGCATGGTGTAACCTTAAGACTCATGTTTTCACATATACCCACTTTGTACAACATCCCAGAACCCATACTCCCAAATCTGATACTGAAAACAAAAAGTCTACATTTCAAACTTTTATACTAATGAAGGCAACCCAATTTTATCTATCCAAAACTTACAACAACCAAATTAAATATTGGATCACTTAAATTCTTAAGGAACTTTTAGGTTTAGAGTTTTAGATAATTAATAAAAACTATTATTTAAATAATACCAATGTCTTTAAATGAAAATTTCTTCCACTTAAGCTAGATTTTTTTATTTCACATTAGGTTATCATAATCATCCATGCAAAAACCATCTAGACATAATTAATTTGACATCATTATTAGCAACCAAGATAAAATGAAAAACAATAAGTGTGAGTTCAAATACTTAGTAAGGGTAAATATTAGCATTAATAATTAAATTTCATCAATGAGATTAAGAGGTTTATATGGGTATGATGACATAATCAGTGTGCATGAGAAAATCATAAAATAACTTATCCCCATCATTACCTCAATCACTAATAATGATGTGTGGAATAAGGATTTAAATAAGGAAAGGGTCATAAGAATCAATTAGAAAGATCCATGTGATATCAATCTTGATCAAAGGAAACATTTTAAACCCATAGAAATCATAGATAAAACCTATATGTATCTTGGACCAACAACATCATATTACTCTTACAAAAACCTTATAGTTGGAATAACCATACAGCCATCTTCCAGTATAATTATCTGGATTAGCTAATCATTGCCCAATGCATTTGAACATTATCTGGGCACACCTATTGTATAAGATATTCCAGCTCACTCGACACTATCTAGATTCACCCATCATATATAATGTTAAAGAACCATATATAAAGTACTTATAACTTTCATTTCATCATAAAACTCATAGAAATAATTATTATTCTTTTATAAATTATTAACCCATGAAAAATAAATAGGATCCATAAAAATATCATTGAAATGTGATTACCCTACAGAAAATAAAATAATTCGATGACAATCTATTTGAAATAATATTAATCTATCTAGAGAAATAATGATGATGGTATCATTACAAAATATCTCTATTGGAGAATAAGTAACGACAAGGGTTGTTGATGTTGATAAATGGATATAATTTTAAAATTTCATTATTTTTTGAGGAAAATAAACTTTTCATTTCAAAAATAACTTTTAAAAGATACATATTCAAAAAATATTTTGAAAATAATTTTCTTTGAAAATAACCTTGAAAAAATATAAAGGAATCCTTAAAAATCCTTTAAAAATTTCTTGAATAAATTCTCTTTTCATTTTTTGATATTTTTTAAAACATATTTTTTTGAAAACAATTTTCTTTGGAAATAACCTTGAAAAATTATAAAGTAATATTCAAAGAAAATAATTGTCATTATGGTGGAAAATTCCACTCACATCGTATACATTAAAACAAATATTCATTTTTAATTTTTAGTAAATGATAACCGAGAATTATTTTGAAAACGACATGAAGATTACTTTTAAAATATTTAATAAAATTAAAAAATGTTTAAAAATGAATTTAATAAATCAATTAAAAAAATTTAATAAAATTTTTTAAAACCTTTTCGGAAAACAAAGTTTTTGAAGAAAAAGGTTTCTCGACTAAAGGGAGAAATAAAGATGATTTTTATATAAAAAACGTATCAATAATTTAAGGTAAAAAAGAGTGGAAAGATGGTAATATTACTTGAAAATGTCATGAATAACTAAAGGATAAAAAAATTCCTGAGAATTCTTGATTGATATATGATAATATTTCAACATTGGTGACTTAGTCATACACAATCCCAATGGACGATGAGATTGTAAGATAAACCTCTTATCACTTTTGTTACTTTGAATCGTAAGACCCATGAAAGTATTAAATTAAATGAAAATAAAAATATCATGAAAATAAATAAATTCATGAAATTACATATTAATGGGGCTGTATATATGCCTCATAAAAGAATATATGTTCATAACATGAAATAAGTCTCAAAGAAGAAAAATTGAGAAAAAAATCCCGTATCGCTTTAAAAATATTTTGAATCACAATACCTAAAAAATAATAACTTCA
Organism: Viscum album; assembly: GCA_963277665.1. Lineage (NCBI taxonomy): Eukaryota > Viridiplantae > Streptophyta > Magnoliopsida > Santalales > Viscaceae > Viscum > Viscum album. Next base: position 369,324,129 of record OY728144.1, read on the forward strand.
AATGAAACTTTAAATATCATTAAAATAATGGGATTCATGATATAAAATTTCATAGGGGCAGTATATACACCAAAAAAAAGAAACGAGTGGTGAATTTTCATATATCTCCCAGAAATAAATGAGAGACTAGAAATCCCTTACCACTTTATTAATCTTTTGAATCATAATACTCAATAAATATAAATTCAAAAAAATAAAAAATAAATATGATTTAAAAAATCTTATTCATGATATAACATGTCAAATGGGAAGTACATACACCACAAAAATGAAGTGAGTGGTTGTATATGTCTCCTAGAAATTAAAGAGAGACTATAAATCACTTACCTTAAGTATCGTCTTCCTTATTACACGTTCAAAACTCCTTTATAATAAATAAAATGTTATTATAAATATATCATGGAACCATAATTATATATATAATACCATATATTATTAACTTATTACCATTTATTTCCTATTTATTAACAACTCATTATTAAAACAATGTTTTGGGTAATAACCATTTTGCTTTTTATATATGTTTTTATTTTTTATTTTCAGTCATCTTATTATGATCAAGATTACATAATATATATAATAATAATAATTAAATTATTATAATATTTTTACATAAATTATACTTATACCAATCATTAAAGTTTGTTTTGATAAATTAAGTACGTTATGATCATTGAGACGGTAGGACATACGTACGCATGAGTAACGTTTTCATTTGTCGATAATCATTATGGAATTGAGGTAAGAATTATTTTATATTTAAATAATGATAATAATATCATAAATATCATATTTTGTCTTTATATAAAATTATAAATATCACCTATGTTCTGTGGTGATGAAAATAGAGAGTCACATCTCATCGTGAAGGCAGTAGTCTTCACGTACACAAACGACATTGTCATGTTTTAGTGAGTGAAAAGGTAATATATAAAATGATATATTATATTTTCATAATTATAAATAGTGATGAAATATAATAATTCTTTTATTTATATCATAAATATTCATTAACTTTATTCTTATTATTTTCATTTAATAATTTGTGAAAATGAAGCACATCGCTTTGCGAGGCGGTAGTCCACCGTACACACGAACGATGTTATCGTATCACATATAGAATGAAAAGTACAGAATTTATATATTATATAATGAATAAATTGGTATAATTATTTTATATATAAAATATATATACTTTATATCCATCATCATACCCAACCATTAGAGGTGGTAATGAAAAAACAAATGACATTGGTTTGTGACGCGGTAGTCTTCCGTACACATGAATAATGATTTCGTAACCCAATTGATGGAAGTGGAGGTGGTTGTATATAATTTACTTAACATAAAAAATATAATTATATGTAATATAATGAGTTAATTATATAATAACATCTTAATAATAATTTAATTAGGTATAGGAATAAATAAAATAAAAACACTCCTTGAAGAAAAATACCTCTTCTTTTGGTAACCTCCTTAGTTCTTCACCAAAACCATTCTCAGGTTAGATTTATGCCAAAAATAAATCTTATAGGATGATATTAGGTAATTTTTGAGGTTATTTGGGTATTTCTTAGATGAAAAAATGGGTTTTAATATATTAATATGAGATTATAGGTTGTATCCTTTTAAAAGCGAGGTGAGTGGAAAACTTTTAATTTTTGAAAAGAAAAAGGCGTAACCACAATTTTCGCATTCCAAAAGGCTAAAAAATATATTATTATAAAGAATTAGAAATTATAAGGTCGAAATAGTTCCATATAACCATTTTTAGAAAAGTTTTTAGGTCATTTTGGACCCTTATAGTTTTAGTTAAACCACTCAGCATACCCATTTTCAACGTAATCATGATAATTTATTTTTATTGCTTTTACTATTCATTATAGTGAAAAAAAGTTGAAATTATTAGATAATATAAATTATTATTATTCAAAATATGGAATCCATTTTACCAAATTATTTTCATATAATATAAAAAATATAAGTTAAATTTAAACTTGTAGGTGTGATGAAAAAGCGGGTTTTCCAGAAGTGTATTTTCAAGGAAACGATGATTTTATATTAACTATATGAGTAATAATAATTATTATATTGATTTAAATAAATATTTATTTATTTATAATACATATATTTAATTTAAAACATTATTCATTATTTATTGTCTTAATAAATTAAAATGGAGAGACATTATGCATTTTAAAACAGTTTTTATAAAAATACCGTTTTTAAACCCATAGAAAAACTTATAATAAAATTTAATATGAATCCGATTCAAAAGAAATTATTTTTTTAAATATGACTAAATACTAATTTTTTTACTCTAAATCATATTAAAAACATATTTTATTTTTAATTTTCTTAATTTATCGAAATTAAATTGCATTTTTTGAAAAATCGTTATTTTTCACTGTTCACTAAAAAAATCAATATTTTCCAAAAAATAAAAAACTTTATCCTAAAGTAAATTTTTATATTATTATTTAAAAATTAATTTAATTAATTTAATTTTTTTTCTAAAATGTCCAAAAATTAATTATAATTTTTTTTCATGAAATCAATAAAAATAATTTTTGAAGAAAACACATTTTTGAAAAATAAAATTACTTTAATAAAATTTGATTGATTATTTAATAAAAAATTTTTCATTAATTTATATTGAGGATTATATATATATATATATATATATATTTCATAAAGTAGTTCATACTATTTATACCAACCATTTTAACAGCTAGGTTATAACATTTATATATATCACGAGTCATTTGAGCTCAGTTTTGTGCATCAAATACATTATTAAACATAGTTTTCTTTTCTAAAAATCAAGGGTGTTACATATTTAACCTTTAATAAATTGAATCTTAAAAATTTTAACATTATCTCAGTAATAAATGGTTTGATTTTATAAAATACCTTTGGTGTAAACCCACATCGTAAAAATGGTTAACAAAACGTCCTCTAAATAAAAGAGAAATGGAAGTATGAAGTTAAATATGGAATAACACATTATAGGTTTCAAAATAGGATAAAATAGGTGGGAAGTGAATATTAGAACATGGAAGAAAATCCTATTGCCCAAATAGTGATATAATGTTATAGAGATCATTGATCACAAGCAAGTTAATGATCACTAGAAAGTTAACAACCACAAAACCATAAACCAAATAAGTGTGAAAAAGGTCTTTGATATCTTCAAAAATGATAGTAATAGGATAAAATATTTTTCAAGACACTTTTACATAGTTAAGTAATTATTTTTTCATCTAGACTAATAGAATAATAAATTTTTTCTTTATGTGTATAATTTCATCTTTTTTGTAAATTTCAACCACAATAAAATTTTTTTATGCAAAGGATGAGTATTCAAGATGATTTTGTTTTCATGTTTGAAGCACTTAAAATAAAATTTTAAAAGATCATATAACCATAAGATGGATAATAATATATTAAAACTATATTTATATGTTAACCAAAACCCAAAATGGTTAGTACATGGTAAGATAATTCCTAAAATGAGTAAACATTCATATGATAAAATAATAAATTAATATCCAAATTTCAATTATAATACCCAATGTTCAAACTAAATCATTCCTAAATAACCTAAAAATTAAAGTGTATTTTAACCTATAATTTTTTCATATAAATTTTATATTTCAATCCTAAAAATATGTACATCTTATTTCGAAGAAACATTAATCACTTATTCACCAAATAAATTTTCAATACCATGGTTATCTATAAAATAAAACTTGTGTTCTCAATATCCAAGATCATATAAAACCAAAAGGTTATAAATAACTTAAATCTAATTTACACAAAATTTAAATTAATAGTTCATGTTAAACCATATATTTACAAACACTTCAACCAATTAAAATGTCTCCTAAAATTTCATAAATCACTTTAAGATCTCATCACTTTAAATCTCAAAGGGGCGTGTAAGAATTTGAACTTATGCTCATCCATTATATTATAGACCTATGATGGTATCCATAAATATTAATATAACTTCACGTGAAATCATCCTAGTATTAAAAATAAACTAATCTTTTCCTCTCATACCAACTACAAAAGACCAAAAACTGCACTCCTGGATCTAACACTAAAAATATAAACTTTACATTTCTGACTTTGATACTGATGAAGGTGACCAAATTTTATCCATCTAAAATTTACAAAATAAAATTGAAATATTTGATCACATACACTACCAAGTACATTTTAGGTTTAGGGTTTTCAATAGTTAATAAGAAATCTTTCATAAACAATACCAATGTCTATAAATAATCATTTCTACAACATAACCGAGATTTTCTTATTTGATATTAGGTCATCATCATCATCTATATGAAAACCTAATAGAAATTATTAATTTAAAATAATTGTTGATAACATGAGTAAAAGGAAAAATAAGAAGTGTGATATAAAATTCCTAGTATGGGTAAACAAATTCATTAATAATTGAATGCTATCAATTCACATAAGAACTACATAAGGGAATGATGACATAATTAAAGTACATGTGAAAATTATAAAATAACTCATACCCATCAATACCTGAATGATCAATCATGATATGTGGAATATATTTTTAATAAAGTAAAGGGTTATAAGAATCAATAATCAAGAGCCATGTGATACCAATATCAATGGAAACATTATAAACCCTTAACAATCAAAGATAAAATTATTGGTATCTTGGGACAATAACATCACATCACTCATACAAAAATATTATATTTGGAATAACTATACGGCTAAATTATAATACTATTCTTTGAAGAACAAAATCATTACCAAATTTATTAGAGCACTATATGGTAACACCCATCATATAAGCTATATCGGGCTCACCCAATTCTATTTGGGTACACCCATCGTATATAATGTCCAAGAAACATAAATAAATCACATAGAGTTTCCATTTCATCATAAAAATTCATATAAAAAATAATTATTCATTTTATAACTTTATTAAACTGTGTAAAAGAAACATGTTACAAAAAATATATTTGAAACATTACTAACTCGTCAAAAAGAAGTAGCTGCTATAGCAATCACTTTGAAATAATTTTAATCCACCTAGAGAAATAATAATGATGGCATCATTACAAAATATCCCCATTGGAGAGTAAATAAAAAACAAGGGTTGTTGACATTTATGAATGGATATACCTTTAAAATATCATTAATTTTTTTGAGAAAAATAAACATTTCTTTTTAAAAATCACTTTAAAAAACTAAAAATTCACAAAATATTTCAAAGATAATTTTCTTTGAAAAAAATCTTGGGAAAATATAAAGGAAGATTTAAAAATCATTTAAAACATATCTTGATCAAATATCCCTTATATTTTGAAAAAAAACTATTTTAAAACACATTTTTCTATAATACTTATATTTGAAAATAACCTTGAATTATAAAGGAATATTTAAATTTAATAATGGTCATGATGGTGGGGAAATCCATTTATATTTTACATGTAAAAAAGTTTCATTTCACTTTTTTTTAAATTAAATGGGAATTTTTTGGAAAAGGAAATGAATATTCCTTTTAAAATATTTTGTAAAATGTAAACCATGGGTAAACATTTCTTTAATACATAATTTTTATAATTTTGAAAACATTCTTGAATTTGATTTTTGAAAACATGGTTTTTGAATAAAATGGGTTTTTGATCGAAGAGAGAAATAAAATTGAATTTTTTTAAATAAATTTATATCTTATTTTAAATATCAAAGAGTGAAAAAATTATTGGTCTGAGTAGATCACTAAAGAGGGGGGAGGGGTGTTAATTGAGTATATATAAATGTTTAAGTTAAAATAGTATTATTAGAAAGGTTCACCAATAAATTAAAATATAGTCTTGTTAATCAAGGTTATACGGTTATGAAAGTTTAACTATTTATATAACTTCTCAAAAGATTGATTAATCATCAGTAATCTTAATATCGGTTATCAACATTACTTTTGAAGCTATTATACTAAGGAAAAATAATTCTAACTTCTTTCCAAGATTAACTATCAAAGTAAATTTAGTGATTTCTGAATTAAATAGTGAAATATAGAAAACTAAATTAAACAGCACAACAGATATAAAAAAAGTGGTTCAGTCTCAAGGTGAGACCTAATACACTCCACTTGGTGATCACCTGCCACCAAACATTTTATATAAATAAACTTGATCCACACCCTAGATCGGGGTTGACAATAGTACATAGGACTGTCTAGGTCATAGGACCTCTTCCACAGTTCTTCATGGGTACACACTAAAAATTCACACAAGGAAATCTTCCACACTTATCCATGGGAATACACAAGTGTAAAAATATGTGAGAGGAAGGATATCTTGTATCCTCCAGTTTAATGCAAAAGACAATGTATGTTTTTATAGAGACATACACACACTTCTCGAAATCTAAAAGCAATACACAACAGAACAAAAAGTGATGAGATAAATTTAGAAGTGCTTTGAGTGTTAGTCTATACAGCTTTGGACTTATGGAATGAAGTAGATCCAGAAATCGAGTCCTCTCATGGAAAACAGAGTATCGAAAGTCAGTTAGATATGGCTCATGTTCTTTGTGGTGTTTGGAAATGCGAATATTTCCTCAACTATGGGATTCTAGTGTGCTTCGGGTGTTCTTCAGCAGTTTCGAGTTGCATGTATTTATTATCTCTTCAAAAATTATATAAGTGTTTTCTTCGTTGTCTTGCTCACACCCTTACTTCACGTAGATTTTTTCTGGGCCACAATTCTCTTTTATTCTAGAGTGAAAGTGTTTGAGCCGACATGATGCATGATTCTACACCTCGTACCTCGTACTGTTAGGTGACATGTCTACAAAGAAACATTAATTATTTCAGTGCATTTAAAAACGTCAAATATGATCATTAGAGATTAAATTGAAAAACAAAAAAATTGATTAAGAAATGACGTCACAGTCTATCATGAAACAGTGTCTCCTTGAAACAATGTCTTCTTGAAAAGGTGTCTCCTTTATTGCCTTTGAGAGATTAAATAGTCATGATGGAACAATTTTATAGATATCTATAACCAGTAGTACCGATGCAGTGTTAGGATCATGATGTTTGGATGGTCACGGTGTCTTGATGGCCATAATGTTTGGATGGTCATAGTGTCTGGATGTTCACAGTGTCTGGTCATAGTGTCTGGTCGCGGTGTCTGGTCACAGTGTCTGGGTCCTTTGCTAGAAAAACATAACAAGTGGCAGACTCACAGTGTCTCAGACATATCCAAATATCTATATTCAGACTTTAAAAGTGATATTCATAAAATATATTAGGCTTAATCATTCATCACATAAATCATTATAAAGTAAATCAAATATAGTGTATAGTAATCAAACTTAATGTATAAAAATTATGATATTGGATAGCTTTACTTAAATTATATCGATACTAATCACATATACATATGATTTGAGATAGATTGCATAGAATTAACATGTTTTATAGATTGAATAGGATTTTTGATCATTAACACATGATTAACACATGAGGAGTCGAACAATATCCCCCCTTTTGATGATCAAAAATCATGTGAGTGAAAGATATATTCTTAGGTAATGATTCTATTCTTTAATGTGCATTTAGTGCATAAATAATACATAAAAGACAGATTTCTCCCCATTTTGGGTTATCAAAAAGAGTAAATAAGAGGTAGAAAATAAAGGTGCACACTGCATTACATAAAAAGGTGTCCTTAAAAATAGTAAAAAACAAGAATACAAAACAAATCCCTATGAAAAGAGAGTAGTCACCATTCTTTATCACTAGCTTGAATTCTCTTTTACCTTGGAAACATCATCCTAAGAAGAAGCCATAGGAGCAGAAGTAGAAGTGGAAGAAGGGAGTGAATTGGTTGACAGAGAAGGTAAGGGGAGTCCTTCAAAAATATATGGGGCCAAGGTAGGTGTAGTGGAAGACTGAGGCAACTGTTGATCAAGGATAACATGGCTGATCTGACTTAGATCTAGAGAGACTGACATAGATATAGAGGAAAAGTAGAGGTGAAGATCTTTGGGGTGAGGCTACTGGATTCATAATGGTAGCACTCTGTACATGAAGATACGACATCAAAATCTTGATGAAGTCATCAATGATCTCTCCACCATACTACATGGCTTTCTCAAAGTCATCCTTGTTCTCCATAAACTAGTCTAAAAAATGAGTGAAATCTGTGAGCTTTTGGACTTGAGTTTTGAAAGCTTGAGTAACAGGAGGAATCCTCAAATTCTCCACAAGGTACTTGAAATGGTTGGTCATGTCATTCTTAGAGAAGATCTGGTTGAAGTAGAAATCTACCTTTTAATGAATGTCTTGCTGGGAATCATTAAAAATCTTGGAATGGATTCTCACTAGATCAAGAACTCTGTCACTGTTCTTAGTAACCTCAGATAGAGATTCTCTATCAAATCCGTTGAGCACATCCTGAAGTTCTTCTTTGAAAACTGTTTCGAGCAGAGACGGATTTAGATGCTGCGACCTGGGGATGTCCTTGTGTTTCGTGTCATCTGCAGGTCTGGGAGGATCTGACTTTTGGGTTCGGTGATGAAGGCGGCGATGGACACTCTTTATCTGGCTTATGGAGTGGCAGTTTGTTCGGGTGGCCCCTAGATCTGGTTTAGTTTTCATCTTTTGGTTTGATTTCAGTTTTTGGAAATGGTTTTACGATGTTCTTGGTGGTGTGCGGTGGCATCACGGTAGAGGTATGGTTCCAGTTCCCGTGACCTGTCAGGGTGAAATCGTGATGGTTTCTTGTTGATGATTTTTGCATTTCTGTTGATTCGGTGATGGTTTTTAGATTCGTTGATGTTGGTGTGGTGCTGTTTGGATCAAGGGTTAGGAGACAGTGGTGTGAACGCCGGTGTTTTATGGTCACTGGTGTGTTGTTTTTGTGTTTGATATTGTTAATCTCTTGTTGTTGTTCTCTTCGGATGGGGAAAATGACGTCCTGATGTTTGGAGGTCGTTAATAGTGAAGGTGATGTATCCTTCGATGATGATGGTGAAGATGCAGCTCGCCAACGATCCGGTTGATGAGGATAAGTCATAAACCATGTGGTGTTTGTTTCGAGGTAGGTCGTGGCTCAAGGCGGCACAGAAATCGAGAGAACCCGTGATTTGAGGCTGCCGGTTCATGGCTTAAGGTGCGCGGTTGATTTGTTTTTGAAGGACTTAATTTTGAAATTGAGATGCAGTGGATTTTGAATGTGTGATGTTTTGTATCTATGTATGGTTACCACTTTCCAAAAAGTGGATTTTATATAATACCAAAAAAAAATTTCTGTCCCAAGGGAGGGTTGATTATTCATGATGTTTTCAACCCCAACCAAAAGGGTAGCTCTAAATTCTTTTAGATCATCCTTATTTACCATGTTTGAAGGTTATTATGAAGGATCATAGATAGAAGCAGAGACATGCTTAGGTTCTTTGGAAGAGAGATGATTAGAAACTGATTTTAATTGTAATAATGTAGGGAGATCAATACTTCTAACTGAGAATTATTGGGAAACAATCACATCATAATAACTGAGGAATTTATACCATGTATCCACTAAGCTTGGATCAATCAGATTAAGCACTTCAACAGATTCCAGACTGGGGGGATTGTCCTCCTAAACAGGTGCATCCTTCTCAGGACTGAGAGATTTATACCCTTGATCTATATCCAATATTTCATCCTTGATTTCCTCGTCCATTTTTTGTCTATTAAACTGAAAGGATTTCTCCATTCTCTCTTCAGTAGAGAGAATAACTTCAGGAGAAGTTTGTTCCTCTACATGTTCCTCACCAGCAACTTCTTGAACAAGAGACATATCTTCTTCTATATCCTCTTCTACACCATCCTTTCTCTTTCAACAACAACAAAATCTTCTTTTGAAGAAGTTTGATCTTCTAGAATAGCTACATTTTCAAGAACATACACTTATTTCTCAAATAAGTCTTAAAGAACAGGTTCACTATCTTCCTCATTCAAGATAGTTTCTCTTCTAGGTGAAACAACCTCTTATTCTTCTTCTTCTTCTTCTTCAAGATACTCAACAAATTCATCTGGTTAAAAACCAAGATCATAAATACCTTTAGGTATTTAAGAGTGTTCAAATGGATTTAACTTTTCATAAATTATATCATTTTCTTCAACCCATGCTTTCTTCCATGGATTCCAATTGATTTTCATCCTCTTTACTATAACTTTTTAAAGAAAAAATTCTTAATCCTTGATAAATTTCTCATTCTTTCCAACCACACATTTAGAAGAAATCATGACTAAAATAAGCCTCAAATAAAACAGGGAGGTTTACTTGCAGGTGGTCTTGATCAATTCACATATATGGAGTATGACATACTTGCATAGATTGATCTTATGTACATTTTTCATTAGATGTATCAAAAATAAATCCTGATACTTGAATACAGTGAAATCAAATTTTCTAGGGCAAATCAAATTCTGAAAAAACTTAAATAGGAGTCTAGTTTCTCCATCCAACTCTGTAGTTATAGCTCTCCTCTTAGTTTTATTTCCAGTTAAGCTTCCCAAAGTATCTTCCAAAACAAAAATCCCTCTTGGAGGTGGATGACCTATCTGGTAGTCCTCACAAATATCCCCATGAGGTATCCTAAAGCAAGAAACCCATAACCTCAAGGAAAATTTGCATCTATGGCCATTTATACAACTTCTTACAACATAGCCATCTTTAGAATCAAAATAAAATTGAAAATACTGGTAAAATTGTGCAACTACTTTCGGGTAAATAAGCCGATCCTCATTTGTAAACCAGTCTAACCAACCTTACTCTTTTAAAACTTTCAATACTAGAAACTAAATTAACATGAGCCACTTGGGACAGATTTCTTTTTCAGGCACCACTATTCTATCTACTAGAGTCAGATTAAGAGGACCTTTGGGTGATATCTTCGGTGCGATCTCCCTCTTCTTCTTTGAACTATGTTTCTCAGGAGTTGATGATGATGAGTGTTTCATCATAGGAATTCACTGAAGGTTTGAGAGAGAGAGAGAAACTAAAAGGCTGGGAGAAGGGTTACAGTTTGAGAGAAAGAGAAGATATATCAAGTGAAGAATGAGTGAAACTTCTTTTATTTTATCATTTAGGAATACCAATTGTGGCAAAAACAAAAGAGATAGAACGTAAAAGGGTAAAATAAGTAATTACCATGATACATGATATAATGTATAAATAAAACAATAAAGCATCTCTATTGTGATACCATAACAAGCCTTCATAGTGAGATAGTAGCAAGGGTTCATGGTGAGACAGTAATAAGGGTTCATGGTGAGACCATAACAATGTGATTTATAAACTGTGAAACCATACTGTTTGAATAGTAATTTCTAGATAGTGACCAAGAAATAGTTACTGTGAGACCGTAAACATGAAATAATTAGTCTTATGATAGTAAAATTAAAGAACTGTTAGATATAAACAGTAATATCAAGACGGTGACTTGTGAAATCGTAAGCTATGAGATAGTAAGATATGAAACAGTATGATTACTACTTAAGGTTTATCATTTCTAATTCATGTATGATAAAGTATATTCTTTCATAATTTAATGGTTTGGTAAATATATCAGCAAGATGATATTTAGTTCAAATGAATTCCAAAGTGAGATCACCTTTTTGATGATGATATATCAAAAAGTGATGTCTTACATCAATATGTTTTTTCCTAGAGTGTGAAACAAGATTTTTTTAAATGTTAATAGAACTTTTATTGTCACAATTTATAAGTACATGATTGAATTGATATCCATAATCTAGTAATGTGTGTTTCATCCACAAAATTTTTTTACAACAAATACCAACTGCTATGTATTCATCTTCTGTAGTAGATAATGAAAAATAATTTTGTTTCTCACTACAACATAATATTAGTGACTTGCCTAAAAAGAGACATGTTCTAGAGGTGATTCTATCTAACTTACAACCACCGAAGTCAGCATCAGATTAACTAAATAATTCAAATTAGTGTCCTTTGGGATAAAACAATACTAGATTGGGTGTATGATTGAGGTATTTGAAAATTCTCTTAACAGAATTTAAATGAAATTCCATAGGATTTTCTTGAAAATGAGAACACATACACACACTAAACATAATGTTAGTTTGGATAGAAGTTAGATAGAGTAATCTTCCAATCATTCATCTGTAAGTGGTTTGATCAAAAAAATTTCCATCTTTATCCAGATCCAACTTACAAGTGGTACTCATTGGAGTGTCACTACTTTTAGTGTTATCCAATAAAAAATATTTCATAAGATCTATAGTTTATTTTATTTTATTTAAAATAATACCATCATCATTTGGAATGATTTTAAATCCAATAAATAATTTTAGTTCACCCATTAAACTCATTTCAAATTCGTTTTTCATCATTTTAGAAAAATAAATACATAAATAATTTCGTGAAGATCCAAATATAATGTCATCTACATAAATTTTAACTACTAAAACATCATTATAAATTCTTTTTATAAAGTGGGTAGGATCATCTATTCCTTTTATAAAACCTTTGGAAATAAGAAAAGTACTCAGTCTATCATACCAAGCTCTTAGATCTTGTTTTAAACCATATAAATCTTTTTATATTTTGAAAATATGATTTTGAAAATGAGGATTTGTAAAACCAAGTTGTTTCTCAACAAAGACATCCTCAACTATATAACCATTTAGGAATGCACTCTTAACATCCATTTGATATAGTTTGAAATTCAGATGTGCAGCATAAGCAGGCATAATTCTGATGGCTTCAAGTCTAGCTACTAGTGAAAATGTATCTTCATAGTCAATTCCTTCTTCTTGACTATAGACTTGTGAAACCAATCTAACCTTGTTTCTAACTATGTTTCCAGCTTCATCCACCTTATTTATAAACACCCATTTAGTGCCTATGGTGAAATTGTCTTTAGGTATGTCAGTAAGTTTCCAAACTTTGTTCCTTTTAAATTTATTAAGTTACTCTTGCATTTCCACCACCCGAAATTCATCATTGATAGAATCATTAATGTTTTTAAGTTCAAGTTGTGATAAGAAGACTTGATATTCAACCCAATTTCTAGGATAAGCTCTAGTTTGAGTCCCTTTATCTACATCTCCTACAACAACATCTAAAGGATGGTTCTTAATAGTTTTTACAGCTCTAGAAAAAGAAGGACTGGTGATTTCAAGTTCTTCAACAGGGTCAGGTTCATTGTGACTTAAGTCTAAAGAATTTCCAGAATTTAAAGTTTTCATAGATTCTTTCACAGGTTGGTTTGAGGATTTTTAATTAATGTCCACAATTGATACATCATCCTCTGGGTTCTCTAGAATGGTTTTAGAGTCATGTGGATCTGTTTCATCAAATTTGGCATGAAGATATTATTCCACACATTTAGTTTATTTATTAAAAACCCTATAGGCTTTAATAGATATGGAATATCCTATATGACTCCTTCATCACTCTTGGATGAAATTTTTTCAAGATTGTCCTTAGTATTAAGGATATAGACTTTGAAACCAAAATCTTTGAAATAGATAACTTTGGGTTTTCTATTGTTCCATAACTCATAAGGAGTCCTTTTAATAATAGGTCTAATTAACACTCTATTAATTATGTATCATACTTTATTTATATCTTCAACCCAAAAATAATTAGGTTGGTCATACTCACTAAGCATGGTTCTAGAAAACTCTTTCAATGTTCTATTTATTCTTTCCACAACTCCATTCTGTTGAGGTGTTCTAGGGTATAGAAATTATGATTATAGCCATTTTGTGAGAAAAAGGATTCAAACTATTGAATTTTAAACTCACAACCATGATCACCTATTAAAGATTTAATTTTAAGTCCACTAAGATTTTCTAAATATTTGGCATATTTGGTAAAATGAGAGCATGCTTCAATTTTGTGAGCCAAAAAGAAAGTCTAGGTATATCTAGAATATTCATCTACAAGAACATAAACATAGTGCTTCCTATTTAAGCTAGAAAATCTTGATGGTCTAAACAAATCCCTGTGAACCAATTCGGGAGTTTGAGAAGTTGAAACCTCTTTCTTTGGTTTGAAGGAAATTTTGTATTGCTTTCCCTTTTGACAAGGATTACACACTTTATCATTTGGAAACTCAAATTTAAGTAGGACTTTGACTAAGAATTTTCTAGTTAACTTTCTAATGGAGTGAGTGTTACAGTGTCCTAGTATCCTATGGAAAAGCCATTAATCTTTATGAAACACACTTAATCATGAAGCATTTTGTGAAACAAAAGATTCTAAGTTAACATAATAAACATTTTCATTTCTCAATTCAGAAAACACTAATTAAGTTTTAGAATTAAAAACATTGAAAGAATCATTTTCAAGTTTAACATGAAATCCATAATCACTGAGTTGTGAGATACTAAGTAGATAAAATTTAAATCCATCAACAAAAAGTACTTTGGAAATTAAAACTGAGTTAGAGTTACCAATTTCACCAAGGCCAATGATTTTTCCTTTGGCATTGTCACTAAAGGTGACATGTCCTCCATCAATTTTTATTAAATTCTTGAAGAATGAATAGTCTCCTATATTGTGTCTTGAACATCCACTGTCCATGTACCATAAAATTTTATAAAGACTCTTTAAGTATCTTCCCTACAAAATAGTCAGATAAAAATATATTTTGGTGCCCATACTTGTTTGGGTCCAGTAATATTAGTGATAAGTGCTTTAGGAACCCATATTTACTTCATAGGTTTACTAAAAGAATTATGTAAAGTAATTGAAAAGTAAACTATATTTGGTCTAGAAAATCTTGAAACAGCAGAGAGTGTATCATAACATGAACTAGCTGAATTATTTCCAGAACCGGGAGTAAAGATGTATGTCCTAGATTTAGAAAAAAAATAGTTCTTCCAAAATTTATTTTACAAGGTTGATATTAAATGTCACTAGTATATTTAGGAGAAATATATTTACCCATCATATTTACCAAGGTATCCTTACCATTAGTAAACCTTAAAAGATTTTTTTTTCAATTTCGTATTAGATAGTTTTAGTTCATTGCTCTCCTTGATTAATTGAGCATTTTTCTCCCTTTCTATAGTGAGTTCAGTTTTAACAGTCACAGTAAGAGCATGATGTTTCTTCAAAGATTTGTATTTATTTTTTTAGTTCATTGCATGTTTATTCAAGAATATTACAGTATTAAAACATTTATTCATTAGACATATTTTCAGAGTTACTCTCATCTCAAGAATATTATGAATTTTGTATAGGAGAGTCCAGTTTTACCTTAGATGTGTTTTTTATAAAACACATATTGGATTTGTTATCTTGTTTATCATGTGAAGATTTTGAGTCACTTGAACTATCCTCAGAAGCACTCCATGTTTCTTTCATTGAATTTTTATATTTTCTATCCTTGTACTCATATTTCTTTTTTTACTTGATCTTGGAAAAGTAAGCCTTGATATGTCTTTTGTGCTTACTTTCATAGAAGACTATCTCATCAGAATTTTCACTTCTTTTCCAATATTTCTTCAAACTTCCTTTTTGATTATATCTTCCTTTGAAGTTAGGATTTATAAAAAAATGATTTTTCTTGTAAAATCTCTAAACCTTTTGGATAACTAAGCCATCTTATCATGAGTTTCAGGTGATGATTGTTCACTACTGGAAATTTCTACAGAGGCTTCCAATTTCCCTTTTTCTTTGTGTTTATAAGTGGTGGTATTGAATGCAACTGATTTTGTCTTATGCTCATCTTCCTCTTACTTGTTGACTTTCAAATCCTCTTCATACATCAAGAGTTTCCCAATGAGTCCTTTTACAGTTATATTGATGATATCACATGATTTTATAATAGAGACAGAGGTTCCTCTCCATCTGTCAGCTAGACATTTGAGAATTCTGATGATTTGTTCCTTTGCAGTGACTTCTATTCCAAGAGAAAAAATTGTGTTAAAAATTTCTTTAAACCTGAGATACATGTCAGAAATAGGCTCATCATGTTTCATTTTAAAGTTATCATATTTAATAGTATAAGTATTAAGTGTAATTTCTTTCACCCTAGAAGTTCCTTCATGTGAAACATACAAGGTATCCTAAATTTCATGGGTAGTTTTACATGCAGAGATTAAATTAAATTCCTCATCTTCTAAATAGTATAAGGAATTTATAGTTGTGCAATTGTTATTGTAGGCAGTTTTGGTAGGTTCATCCCTATTGATTCTATTAGTAGCAGGAATCTTGTATTCATCTAGATTTAAAGACCATATTTCAAAGCACATAGTTTCTAAATGCATTTTCATTTCGATTTTCCATTGAGCATAATTTGTTCCATTAAAGAATGGTGGTCTGTTAATTATAGAACCTTCCAATATATTATCCATAATAAAGAAATAAATTAAAAGAGATAGAAATTTAAAATTAATATAAATTTACAGATATTTAAAGTACAACTAAAATAACTATTGATTAGAGTAAAAAATAGTGTCTTAATAAACAAACCTGTAATGCCCCGACCCCAGTTACCTAGAGTCGGTGTATTATTGCGTAACATTGGAAAGATCACCAAAGATCAAGTCTTGAAAGACCTATTATTTTATTTTCCTTGGAAACACAAGATACATTCATATATGTTACATTACATCCTAAAGTGAAAAATCACAATAACATAGTCTCTATAGTCCACACTTCTATCCCCTTCAGACTATCCCTATAGGTCAGTAATAAAATATTTCTTCACATCCTAGGAAAAATAAAACATTGAAAGGGGTGAGATCCTATGCTCAGTAATGATAACAATATAGAGGAATCTTTTATAAATAATCATAAACAATTAAGTCAATGTATGACTAAAACAAAATCCTTTTAAACTTTAACTTCAACATAATATGGAAAAAGAAAAATGAGATATTTCCATTTACTTATTCACATGGATATTCTACTGGTCGAATAATCACATGCAAAATCAATAACCACTTTCATAATGATGGAATGCATAATGCCAGACTGTCATAAACACGTAGCCAAGGCCTCATTCCAAGACTACAAATAAGATTTTGTCAAGGCCTCGTGCCAAGACAATAGTTTGTCTCATGAGACTTGCCGATGCATCGAGGAGGTATAGTGGGCTCCACCCGTCACTTTTTAAGTCCAATGCATTCCTCATATGAATAGGTTTAAACATATCATAAACCATAACATAATTGTATCACATAAAACATGCATAAAGAAAACATAACTTTTCTACATTTCAATCAAAATATATCTATAAAAGAGATTGATATAATAAAAACATTATCAAAACCATTTTCAATACCAAAATAAAAGAAAATTAAAACTTGGTATTTATTTTTCATCTAAAAAAATTATGGCTTGTAGAGGAAGCCAAAACTCAAATAATGGTCACGATGGAAGAGAAGTCATTGTCGCCGCATACGTATGAGAAGAAAAACATTACCTTTTTGTCGTTTAGTAAAACTCTTTGTATAAAAATATTCCTTTTGAATAACTATAAAAGTCAAAGGGGTTTATACACCGTATAAAAGAAATTTGTGTATAAAACAAAATATGCCTCAATGAATGGAGATTGAGACGAAGTCCCTTACAAAGATCATTTTTTAAATAAAATAGATCTATTATGTGTAATCACTCTAAGTACACATAAATAAAGTACAAATACAAGATAGGACATAATAATATCATGACATAATTTGAAAGTAGGAGATTAACCCAAAGAACGGAAACTGGGTTAAGAAGTTCCCTTACCTCGTGTCCGACTTGACTCGATCATTATTTAATCTCCTGAATAATAAAATAGAGTTAATTTATATTTGCTTAAGAACCTTTTTCATGTTCATTATTACTTTTATATCACTTATTACCATGTTATGAACACTATGTAATTATTTAAGTTAATAACGGTCATTTTTTCGATCTTTGGTACTTGAGTCAAAAATAAACTTCTTATAATTACAAGTTGTTCATGTGGTGAAATATCCATTATATATAGAATTGTATTCATGATGTAGATATCATATATATCATATATATCTAGTATATACATTCATTCATAATATTACGTAACATTTAGAGGCAAGAAATGAAATGCACCGTTCATGGAGACAGTAATCCGTACGTATGCATGAACGCTACTTTAATTTCTATTTCGTATTTAATGGAATGAAATCATAATGATATAAAGGTATATTATAATTCCAAAATAATATCATATATAATATCATTTACTCCATCCTTTTTTACATCCCACATATGGCGTTAATGATTTAAATCACTTTGAGGGGGTGGTAGTCCACACTTCCTCAAATGAAATTATCGCATTTGCACAACATGAAAAGCATAAAGATATGTTTTAAATGTAAAATACAGAAGCATAGAGAGTAAATAAATATAATATATATCATAAATAAATATATTTCCATCATAATGGACACCATGAGAGGTGGTAGGAGAACATAGAACAATCATCATTTCGTGAGGCAGTAATTCGCCACCCACAGAAATAGTATGTTCTTTAACCATTAGATGAAGGTGTGTGTAAGTGTAAATAAAATAATTCTCATAAAAGAATCCTTGTATATTAAAGATACTGTTTTTTTACAAAATAAAAGAATAAAAATATTTTAGGGGGTTGGAGAAGCAAAATAAAACAAAACAACATTAGAGAAGACATTACCTTAAAATCGGGTAACTCTTTTTGATTTGAGCCAATGGATTCCTTGGGAAGCCTTCTGCCCAATGTGAGGATTCTAGGAGTAAGAGAGGGAAGTTGGGAGAGTATTTAGGCAGATGTTGGCCAAGCCAAATGGTTTTAAGGAGTGAATAATGTGGTAGAGGTGGGATCCTTTTATAAGAGGAGAGGAGGGGCACTCTTGGAAAGATTGAAATATTAATTTATTATGAAATGTTTTTCAGATTATAAAGGTCCCAAAACGATATATTTAGAGGATAAGGTGATAAAGGTTCTAAATATACTCATCCAATAGGTTTTTGACAAGTGTAAGCCTTATAGTTTACATTATCTTTTCATTTTGTTTAAATCGTTAATTAATGAGGTAATCGCTGCATCATCATGGTGTCATAAATAATTTAATTTATTTAATGTCTAAAAATTATAAAAATATATCATGATGTAGGAAATATTTTTATCCTTCCAATTTATATTTATAGTCTAAAATATGACTTCTATAACCCCTTAAAAAAATTGTTTTAGTAAAATAACACATGTTTGTGACAATTTTATTTTTACTTTAAATAAAAAGTTATTAATGTCATTTTCTTACCCAAGTGGATCCATGGGGTCCCCAAGTTGACCCATTGATTTTCTTGGTCTTCAATGACTCATCCAATAAGGGTATGACAAGTGTAAAGGTATTTTCATATTTTTATAATATCATTTTTACCTTAAATTTCACTAATTACCTTTAATCGCGATTAATTAAACTTAAAAGTTACTATTCACCAAAAAATTATTTTAATCCCATTGCACCAAATTTTACATCCTAATGACAACCATGTATGTCGGATTTTTGAAAATCAAATCACAGAAGTGGTAGTGTTTCATTTAAATGAAAAATTAGTTTTTTAACTACCACTTAGTGGTTTCACTATTCATCAAAAATTGAAGTTTTTCAGAACATTGCCAAAATTTCAACATAATCTATAATTGATATTCAGAATTAAAAAATGATGTATATTTTAAATAATTACAAACATATAAGTTTCATTAATTAATTTTATAATTAATTTTCGCTGTCACAACAAATAGCGTGTTTTTAAGAAACAATATATATCAAAAGATTGACAATTGTTTATGTCCAATTTCAAAGTGAAATTAATTCTAATGAACACAATTGGATAAAATGGTATAAATATATTCTAATTATACTTGAAAACCTCTGAATATTATAATTTATCACTATAAATTATTTTTATTAAAAAAGTTGTTTTTATGTATTTTTCACTATTCATAAAAAATTGGAAGTTCTCAGAAAAATACCAAAAATTCAACTTAGGATAATTTCGATATTCCGAATCCCAAAATGAAGTCCATTTTGAAATATAATATATATATATAATTTCAAAAAGTGGGTATTACTATTCATAATGGCTATTTTGATTGGTCACGGTGTGTTAGAATCTCGAACTTGCGTACAATGCCAGGTATTGCATTATTGAAAGAAAAGCGTATCGTGGAAGCTCGAGGTGTTATATTCTCCCCTCCTTCAATAAATTGCGTCCTCGCAATTTGAAATTTTTCTTTGAAAATAGAAGGTTGAAAATAGAATATACCTTTGTGGAAAACCCACATCGAAAATAAGGTTAATAAAAATATAACATTAAAAGAAATAAAGAGAAGTACAAAGGTCACCCGAGATAGCCCATACTAGGATTCTATGAAATTATGGATATAGAGGAAAAACAGAGCATCAAGGTCTGATGGAGAGTTATAGAAAGCAGGGTTAGGAGAAAGTTAACTATAAGAAAATCACAAACTTGTGATTGGTTAAACGATCATTGATTCCCCAATAGGAAAAGTTAACCGAAAACTTTTTTGTTTTAAGTTACCTTTCATAAAGTTGAGGAATTTATTTAGGAGATTTACTAAGAACGTAAAGAAATATACATACTTGTCATGTAGACTTTCATTCTTTAATAAATTTTCAGCACAAACCCATCTTTCACTCAAAAAGATAATAGAACTCAAAAATATTATATTTATCCTAATCTTATAAGGTTCCAAATATTAACACATACCATTTAGATTAGGAAAACTGTTTTATAGTAACCAGGGACTTCCTGTAGTCTAGTGGTAGGTAATAAAGTCTTGTCACAATATGGTTGTGGGTTCAATTCCTACATCTTTGTCCGACGCGATGGGTTATCCCCCGACCTGCATGTTGTCCTTTTCCAAAAACTATAGTATTATAATATTACAAAAATAATCTTCATAAATGTTTTAACCTTAAACAATACTACCCAAAGTTCAACTTAATCCATTCTAACCTTTATAGTTATCTAAAATACCTCTGTCCAGACTTTTTCTAAAAGGTCTCTAAATTCCAAAATTAATTGTATCATCAGATTCCTCAAAAAAAGTAAAGTTTCTCTTATTGTCACATACAAAAATATGATTACCTTCATAATATTAAAACCTTAATGAAAAAAAAGTACTGCAGTACAATACTTATATATATCAAATTATTCTTATAACCAGAATATAATCCTTGAGTCTAAAAGCACCAATACATTAATTATTCCACTTAAACTGTAGTAACAACATAAGATTGTCTTTGATCCCTTGGCCTTTTCTGAGGAAAGTTTCCCTGACGCTTAGGAAATTCATTTGCATAATGCCCCATTTCTCTACAATTATAGCATTCAACATTGATAGACTCTTTCTTTCCCTTGCAATCATGTACCTGGTGACCTTTTTCTCCACATTTATAACAAACTTCCATTTCTTTTAGGCAGGTAACAGGGTGATTCTTCCCACAATTTTCAAATAATGGAAAATCCTTCTTTCCCTTTTTCCCTTTATCTGTCTCTTGTTCCACTGTTCTCTTCTTCTCTTGCTTTACTTTATTGTTATAAGATTTAGATAATTCCTTTACTGTCTTGATAGCACATGAGAAAATGTCTTCATAAGACGAGAAGGTTTGTGATACTAATGCTCGACGAAGAAATGATTTTAACATATCAAAGAAATGATCAATCTTACTTCTTGGGTTACGTATGTAATCTGCAGCATGCCTCGCTAACCTTGGAAATTTGGCTTCATACTTTGCGACCTTCTCATCCTCCTTTTGTCTCAGACTCAGAAATTGTCTTTCCATATATGCTTGATGGTCACGAGGATTGTATTTTTCTAGGAAAAGCTCTTTGAACTCCCTCCATTCCATATTTGACACTTTATCATCTTCCTTTGTGTTTTGAATCAATGACCACCATTGATCAGCATCTCCAGTGAGGTGGTAAACTGCCATGACAACCTTCTCCCTTTCACTACTCCCCAAGGCGTGGAATATTTTCTCTAAGGTTTTATCCATTGCTCAGCTACTAATGGATTTGTACCCCCATTAAATGTTGGTGGTTGTTACCTCATGAAGTGGTCTGAGATTGATCCTCCACGTTGCGAATCAGGGTTCTCCATACAAGTAAGGTTATTATTCATAACCTGAGTGAGTTTTCCTAGTATGGTGATAAGTTGATCAACACCAGTTGTATCACCAGCTCCACTATAATTATCTTGAGCAGGAGGGAAATCCCTACATGTAGTGCATGCATTGATACAGTTTCCATTCCTTTCACTAGGCTCTATTTCTAAACAATGGCATAAACTAGATCAGTTTATGAATCAAAATACATAATTCCCTAATTGTAAAACACTTAACATAAATTGAACAATTTTTGGATATAATCCATAATCATAAAAAAATTTCCTTTAAGGAAGTATAAACTCATAAACCCTTCATAATGGTTTTTAAAGAAAATGAGAATAATCCTAAGCATATCCCCTGGGAGTGTCGTAACCAAGAGTGCAGCAAGGCCCATTGTCATGCACCAGTTCTCGTTCGAGTCTAGCTCAAAGTAGTGTTTTTGGGTTTTACCCCTAGGTACATCTGTGCTAGAGCCACCTCAACCTTCTCGTATCCAGACATGGATGTATTTCTCGGAAAAATCACAAAATCTCTATAATACCAAAATTCTAGGAAGTTCTTCTATACTAATCCTCAATGTCTATCTTAGGGCTATTTGATCTAATCAGAGTTTATCTAAATCTAGCTTCTAAGGTTAGTACTAAACTTCCTCTGATACCAACTATAATTCCCTGACCCCAGTTACCCAGAGTCGGTGCATTATTGCGTAACATTGGCATGATCACAAAAGATCAAGTCGCGAAAGACTGATTAGTTTAGTATCCTTGGAAACACTAGATACATTCATAAATGTTACATTACATCATAAAGTGAAAAATCACAATAACATAGTCTCCATAGTCCACACTTCTATCCCCTTCAGACTATCCCTGTAGGTCAGTCATAAAATATTTCTTCACATCCTGGAAAAAATAAAACATTGAAAGGGGTGATCTCAGATGATCAGTAAGGATAACAATATAGCAGAAGCTTTCATAAATAAACATAAACATTTAAGGCGATGTATGACTAAAACAAAA
Organism: Viscum album; assembly: GCA_963277665.1. NCBI lineage: Eukaryota > Viridiplantae > Streptophyta > Magnoliopsida > Santalales > Viscaceae > Viscum > Viscum album. Next base: position 369,347,346 of record OY728144.1, read on the forward strand.
GCCTTTTAAACTTGAACTTCAACATAATATGGAAAAAGTAAAATGAGATAATTCCATTTACTTATTCACATGGATATTCTATTGGTCGAATAATCACATGAAATATCAATAACCACTTTCATAGTGATGGAATGCATAATGCCAAACCATCATAACCACGTAGCCAAGGCCTCGTGACAAGACTACAAATAATATTTTGTTAAGGCATCATGCCAAGAAACTAGTTTGTCTCATGAGACCTGTCGATGCATCGAGGAGCTATAGCGGGCTCCACCCGTCACTTTTTAAGTCCAATGCATTCCTCATATGAACAAGTTTAAAAATATCATAAACCATAACATAATTGTATCACATAAAACATGCATAAAGGAAACATAACATTTCCACATTTCAATCACAAGATATCAATACAACACATTTATATAATAAAAACATTATCAAAACCATTTTCAATACCAAAATAAAAGAAAATTAAAACTTGGTATTTATTTTTCATTTAAAAAAACTTATGGCTTGTAGAGGAAGCCAAAACTCAAATAATGGTCACGGCAGTGGAGAAGTCATTGTCGCCGCATACATACAACAAGAAAAACATTCCCTTTTTTTCATTTAGTAAAACGCTTCGTATAAAAATATTCCTTTTGAATAATTGTAAAAGTCAAAGGGGTTTATACACCGTATAAAAGAAATTGGTGTATAAAACAAAATATGCCTCAATGAATGGAGATTGAGACGAAGTCCCTTACAAAGATAATTTTTTAAATAAAATAGATCTATTATGTGTAATAACTATAAGTACACATAAAGAAAGTACAAATACAAGATAGGACATAATAATATAATGACATAATTTGAAAGCAGGAGATTAACCCAAAGAACGAAAATTGGGTTAAGAAGTTCCCTTACCTCGTGTCCGACTTGACTCGATCGTTCTTTAATTTCCTAAATAATAAACTAGAGTTAATTTTTATTTGATTAAGAACCTTTTTAATGTTCATTATTCCTTTTTTATCACTTATTACCATGTTATGAACATTATGTAATTATTTAAGTTAATAACGGTCATTTTATCTATCTTTGGTACTTGAGTCAAAAATAAACTTCTTATAATTACAAGTTGTTCATGTGGTGAAATATCCATTATATCCAGAATTATATTAATGATGTAGATATCATATATATCATATATATCCATTATATACATTCATTCATAATATTACGTAACATTTAGAGGTAAGAAATGAAATGCACCGTTCATGGAGATGGTAAGCCGTACGTACGCATGAACACTACTTTCATTTTATTTTGTATTTAATGGAATGAAATCATAATTATATAAAGGTTTATTATAATTCCAGTATAATATCATATATAATATCATTTAATCTATCCTTTATACGTCCCACATATGGTGTTAACGATTCAAATCACTTTGAGGGGGCGGTGGTCCACACTTCCTCAAATGAAATTATCGCATTTTCACAACATACAAAGAATAAAGATATGTTTTAAATTTAAAATACAGAAGAATAGAGAGGAAATAAATACAACATATATCATAAATAAATATAGTTCCATCATAATGGACACCATGATAGGTGGTTGGATAAGATAGAACAATCATCGTTTCATGAGGCAGTAATTCGCCACCCACAGAAACAGTATGTTCTTTAACCATTAGATGAAGGTCTGTGTAAGTGTAAATAAAATACTTCTCATAAAAAAATTCCTATTATATTGAAGATACTGGTTTTTTTACAAAAGAAAAGAATAAAAAGAGTTTAGGGGGTTGGAGAAGCAAAATAAAATAAAAACAACATTAGAGAAGACGTTGCCTTAAAATCGGGTAACTCTTTTTGATTTGATCCAAAGGCTTCCTTGGGAAGCCTTCTGCCCAAAGTGAGGCTTCTAGGAGTAATATAGGGAATTTGGGAGAGTATTGGTTCAGAGGTTTGCTGAGACAAATGGATTGAATGTTTGAATAAGGTGGTAGAGGTGGGGGCCTTTTATAAGAGGAGAGGAGGGGAACTCTTGGAAAGATTGAAATGTTACTTTATTATGAAATGATTTTCGGATTCTAAAGGTCCCCCAATGATATAATTCTAGGATAAGGTGATAAGGGTTCTAAATATACTCATCCAATAGGTTTTTGACAAGTTTAAGCCTTATATTTTACATTATCGTTTCATTTTATTTAAATCGTTAATTAATGAGGTAATCACTGCATCATCATGGTGTCATAAATAATTTAATTTATTTAATGTCTAAAAATTATAAAACAAATATAATTATGTATTAAATATTTTTAGATTTCCAATTAATATTTATAGTCTAAAATATGACTTTTATAACCCCTTATAAAAATTGTTTTAGTAAAACAACACATGTTTGTGACAATTTTATTTTTACTTTAAATAAAAAGTTATTAATGTAATTTTCTTACCCAAGTGGCTCCATGGGGTCCCCAAGTTGACCCATGGATTTTAGTGGTCATATATGACTCATCCAATAAGGTTAGGACAAGTGTAAAGGTATTTTCATATTTTTATAATATCATTTTTACCTTAAAGTTCACTAATTACCTTTAATCGTGATTAATTAAACTTAAAAGTTACTATTCACCAAAAAAATTATTTTAATCCCATTGAACCACATTTTACTTCCTAATTACAACCATTTATGTCGGATTATTTAAAATCAAATCACAGAAGTGGTAATGTTTCATTTAAACGAAAAACTAGTTTTTTAACTACCACTTAGTGTTTTCACTATTCATCAAAAATTGAAGTTTTTCAGAACAATGCCAAAATTTCACCCTAATCTATAATTGATATTCCGAATTCACAAATGATTTCTATTTTAGAAAATTACAAAAATATAAGTTTCATTAATTAATTTTATAATTAATACCCGCTGTCACAACAAATAGTGTGTTTTTAAAAAACAATACATATCAAAAGATTGACAATTGTTTATGTCCAATTTCAAAGTGAAATTAATTATAATTAACAGCATTGGATAAAATGGGATTTTTTTTTCTAATTATACTTTAAAACCTATCAATAGTATAATTTATCACTAAAAATTATTTTTATTAAAAAAGTTGTTTTTAAGTATTTTTCACTATTCATAAAAAATTAGAAGTTCTCAGAAAAATACCACAAAATTCAACTTAGGATAAATTCAATATTCCAAATCCAAAAATGAAGTCCATTTTGAAATATAATATATATATAATTTCAAAAAGTTGGTATTACTATTTATAATGGCTATTTTTATTGGTCGTGGTGTGTTAGAATCTCTAACTTGCGTACAATGCAAGCTATTGCATTATTGAAAGAGAAGTGTATCGTTAAAATAGTATTCTCAAAAAGGTTCAACAATAAATTCAAATAATGTCCATTTAATCAAGGTTATACGAATATGAAAGTTTTACTGTTTAAATAACTTATCAAAATTTTAAATAATTATCAGTAATCTTAATATAAGTTATCAACATTTCTTTTGAAGAAATTATAATAAGGTAAAAAAATTCTATCTTATCTCCAAGATTAACTATCAATGTAAATTTAGTGATTTCTAAATTAAATAGTGAAATAGAGAAAACTAAATTAAATAGAACAGAGGATATAAAACAAGTGGTTTAGTCTCAAGCCAAGACCTAATCCACTCTACTTTGTGATCACCTGCCACCAAGTAGTTTATATAAATAAACTTGATCCACACCCTAGATCAGGGTTAAAAATAGTACACAAGACTGTCTAGGTCACATGACCTCTTCTACAGTTCTTACTAGGTATAAACTAACAGGTCACACATGGACCTCTTCCACACATATCTGTGGGAATACACAAGTGTAAAAATATGTGAGAGGAAGGATATCATGTATCCTCCAGTTTAATGCATGATATAGTGTATGTTTTTTATACTGATATACACAAACTGCTCGAAAGTTAAAATAAGTACACAACCGAGGAGAAAGTGTTGAGATAAGTTTAGAAGTGCTCTGAGTGTTAGTCTATGCATATCTAGACTTCTGGAATGAGGAAGATGCAAAAATCGAGTCCTCTCGTGGAAAACAGAGTATCGCAAGTCAGCTATATATAGCTCATGTTTTTGGTGGTGTTTGGCAGTGTGAAGATGTCCCCGACTCTGGGATTCGAGTATTCTTTGTGTGTTATTAAGTAGTGTTGAGTTTCATGTATTTATTCTTTTTTCTAAAATTATCTATGTGTTTTCTTCGTTGTCATGATCACACCCTTGCTTCATGTACATTGTTTCTGGGCCACACTTCTCTTTTATTCTAGAGTGCATGTGTGGAAGCCTACATGATGTATGTATTCCGCACCTCGTACCTCGTACTGTCAGGTGACATGTCTACAAAGAAACATTAATTATGTCAGTGCATTTAAAAACTTAAAATATGTTCGTTAGAGGTTAAATTGAAAAACGTCAAAACAAATTAAGAAACAATGTCACCGTCTGTCATGAAACGGTGTCTCCTTGAAATGGTGTATTCTTGAAATGGTATCTCCTTCTTTGCCTTTGAGTGATGAAACAGTCATGATGGAATAGTTGTATAGGGATCCAGAATCGGTAGTATAAATGCAGTATTAGGATCATGGTGTTTGAATGGTCACGATGTCTGGATGGTCACGATGTTTGGATGGTCACAATGTCTGGATGGTCACAATGTGTGGATTGTCACAGTGTGTGGATGGTCACAATGTTTGGATGGTCATGATGTCTGGATGGTGACAGTGTCTGGTCACAGTGTCTGGGTCCTTTGTCAGAAAAACATAACTGGTGGAAGACTCACAGTGTCTCAGACTTAGCCAAATAACTTTTTTCATACTTGGAACAATGATATTCCAAATATGGATTAGAATTAATCATTCATCAAAGAAATCATTATAAAGTAAATCAAATATAGTGTATAGTAATCATACTTAATGTATAAGAATTAATATCATGGATAGGTTTACTTAAATTATAACAATACCAATCATCTTTACATATGATTTGAGATAGATTACCTAGGATTAACAAGTTTTATAGATTGAATAGGATTAATGATCATTAAATCATGATTAACACATGAGGAGTCCAAAAAAAATGGTACTATTAATTTATATTATCATGAATAACCATAGGAAAATAAAATTCATGATAATTATTGAGAGATAGATCATAACATTTCATAATTTGAGACTTAATCATAAATAATCACAATAAATTATGAGATTGTGACATAAAACTCTTAACAATTTGGTAACTTTGAATCATAAGACCCATGAAATGATAATAATAAATGAAACACAAAATATCATAGGAATTTATAAATTCATGATATTACATGTCAAAGGGTTTGTATATACACCTCATATACGATGATAGGTGCATAACATGACATATCTCCCAAAGAAGGAAAATTGATACCAAAATTTCTTACCACTTTATTAAACTTTTGAATCATAATACCAAATAAATAATAACATGAAATGAAAAATAAAATATCCTGAAAATTATTTTATTCATTATATAACATGTCAAATGTTCAGTATATACATCACATTAATAAATGAGTGGCGAATTTGCATACATATCTCATAAATAAAAGAATGTATAGAAATCTATTACTGCTTTAGTAATATTTTGAATCATAATCCCCAAAAATTATTAACATAAAATGAATCTTTAAATATCATGAAAATAATGGGATTCATGATATAACATGTAAAATGGGAAGTATATACCCCACACAAAGGAAACAAGTGGTGAATTGTCATATGTCTCCCAAAAATAAAAAAGAGACTAGAAATCCATTACTTTAAGTCTCAAATTGCTTCATACATAACCAAAACTAGTGTATAATAAATATAATTTTATTATATATATCATACCATTTATGATTGACTTATTATTATTTATTACCCATTTATTAACAATTCCTTATTAAAACCATGTTTCATATAATAACCACTATGTTTTTCATATATGTTTTTTTGTCCTCTTACTTTGATCATGGTGTCATCATATTTATAAAGATAATAATTAAATAATTATCTTAATTTTAATTAATTATACCTTTAATACCAATCATAAAATATGGTTTTGAGAAATGAAGTACGTTATGATCATGGAGATGATAAGCCATATGTACTCATGAGTAACAATTCCATTTTTCAACGATCATTATGGTAATGAGAAAAGTAATTATTTATATTTAAAAAATTACAATAATGTATGAAATAAAATATTATTTATTTAACCTTAATTATATATATAATTCATGTGATTTGGTTATGAAAATAGAGAGTCACATCACTTTGTGAAGATGATAGTCCACACATACACGAATGATGTTATCATCTTTTTGCGAGTGAAGAGGTAAGAAAGAAAATGATATATTATATTTTTAGAATGATAAATTTTCCATTAATATATTAATTATTTAATTTATATAACATATATTCATTAAATGTATTCATATTATTTTCCATGTAAAGTGTTAGTGAAAATGAATCACATCACTTCAGGAGGCGGTAGTCTGCCTTACACAGGAACAACATTATTGTGTCCCAAAAAGAATGAAAAGTAAAAGAAAAGATATAATTAATAAATAGGTATAATTATGTTATAAGTATAATAGACACACACACAAACATTATATCTATCATCATACCGATACCTGAGAGGTGATAATGGAGATATGAATGACATCGGTTCATGAGGCGGTAGTACTCTTTACAGACGAATGAGGATTTTGTAACCCATTTGATAGAAGTAGGGATGGATGTAGATCATGAAATTAAGATAAAAATAATCAGGATATTTAAAATAATTTGGTTATTATATCATCATGGAATAATAATAATTGAAGGAGTTGGAGGATAAAATAAAATAAAAATGCTAGTTGAAGAACGCTACCTATTCTTCGGGTAACCTCCTTAGGTTTGCACCAAAATCCTTCCTAAGTTTGATTTATGCCAATAATAAGGTTTATAGGATGATATTAAATGAGTTTAGAATTTATTATGGTAGTTATTTTCATATCCAAAATGGTTTTAAGGTGTTAATAAGAGAGGATAGGGGTGCCATTTTATAAGCAAGGTGAGTGCCACACATGTATTTTTTTTGAAAAAAATATATACCCTTGTTTTTGAAAATTTAAAAAGGATAAAAATGGATTATTATTGATAATTAGACATTATAATATATAAATATATCTATATAATAGTTTTTATACAAGATGTTATCTCATTCTTACCCTTATAGATTTAGTTTAACTGCTGATAAACCCATTTTCACCTTTACCGTGGTAATTTATTTTTACTATTCATTATGGTAAAACATTAAGATGAACTTATTTGATAATATAAATTATGATGATTAAAAATATTGAATAAATTTTTAAAAATTATATTAATTAAATTTGAAAAATTTAATTAAAAATTAAACTCACAGATGCAATGAAAAAGCGGGTTTTCAAGAAGGGTATTTTTCAAGGTAAAGATGATTTTATATTAACTATATGTAAAATAAAAATTATTTTCTAAATTTAAAGTAATATTTATTGATTTATAATATAAAAATTTAATTTAAAATATTCATCATTATGGATCATCCTAATTATTTAAAATGGAAAAACATTATGCTTTTTAAAATAGTTTTCAGAAAAATCCTATTTTTGAAGCTAAGGAAAAACTTATACTAAAACACAATATGAAGTTGATTCAAAATAAATTAAGTGGGTTAAATAAAATTAAATAAAACTTATTTTTCTTTAAATTATATTCAAAATATAATTTGTCTTTTAAATTTCTTAATTTATTGAAAATAAATGATATTTTTAGAAAAATCGGTATTTTTCACTATTCATTGAAAAATCAATATTTTCCAAAAAATCCCAAACATTAAATGAAATTAAAATTTAATATTATTAATTAAAAAATTAATTTACTTATATTAAATAAATTTTCTGAATTTTTAAAAAATTAATTATAATAATTTTCTTAAAAATAAATAAAATTAATTTTTGAAGAAAACATATTTTTGAAGAATAAAATTAATTTAATAAAAATTGATTGATTATTTACTGAATATTTATCAATAATAAATATTGATTAGAATATATATATATATATATATATATATATTAGAAAGTATTTACTACTATTCATACGCTCAAATTTAATAGATAGGTTATAACAGTTATATATATCACAGGTCGTTTAAGCTCGGTGTTGCATGACGAATGCACTATAGAACATAGTTTTGTTTTCTAAAATATAGTTGTTACACTATACATCACTACATCTTTTACACAGAACCATACCACACATTATTATGATATACATTTGGATAATAAAAATATATTTTAATACCAACTTTGAATTATGTCTTATGTGGATGTACTGCCTCTTTATCATTCTTATTATACTTGGACTACAACTTAAAAGGTATTTATCTTCTTATATTAAAAATAGAAACTCACACAATATCATAATTTCCCACTTTAATTACATCCAAAGAGAATTATTATTTTTTCTTTTCCTCTTCTTCTCTAACACTGGTTTCAATAGACTTCTTCTCTCGAGGAAATTCTAAAATGCATAACCACTTATTCTCTATTTATCTTCTTTTATTTCTTTATAGTAGTAAGTGATGGATACCTTTCTTTCAAAAATTACCAATCACTCATTCTTCTCCTTTTCTATAATTTCTTATTGGAACTTCAGTGCACATCAATATTTCACTAGTGTTTCTTCTTTAATCTTCCAATTTAGTGTTCAAACAAGAATGCACTGGTTATTCTTCATCATATTATCTAATATTAAATCGAAGAAAAGACCTATTTTGACTGGGTAGAGAGAGAACCATTACATAGATTAAAGTCCCAAGGGCATGAAAGCCAATTGTTTGGCCCAAAGGGACCTCTGGTGAATAGTACTACTACAGTACCCAGGCTACTACAATAACTAATATAGTACCACCCCCACTACAGTCCCACTACAATACCTCCGTAGCTACAGTGTCACTGCTACTATAGTCCGCCACTGCTATAGTGCTGCTATAGTAGCCCCTACTATAGTACTGCTACAATACCCCTGGAAACTTGTCCCTGCCTAGAATTGATCTTGGGTCTTTTGGATTCCAAGATGGAGCTTGTACCCCTTGGGTAAAGGCTCATTAGCCTATTATCTATTAGAAAAACAATTATTTGATATAGTCTAGCATTAGATCTTATTCTATTGGCATAAAAAATTCTCTGTATAATAATGGTTCCAAAATACCTTCACTTTCCATCATCCAGCTCTTCTTCTACACTCTATTAAATACTAATTAATATTTCACAACATCCCTCTAATTTATATAGTCTGAATTCAAATTTTATATCCAAATTCGAACCAATAGGTTACATAAACTTATTTTTTAATTGTGGCCTTTGGATATTTGTTCTAATATATCATAGTCATGCAATTTGAATTAGAGTTTATTTGGAGTCGAAATAACCAAAAAACCAACAAGTTAAAGTCAAGTCATCAAACTTATTCAAGTATTACTAGAATTTATAAATCATGGAGCAGAATCACCCAATATAGTGTAGCATGGTAGTTCAAACCTATTACTTTTTAACATCATGAAACCAGCTATTCTTCACCCATATTTCATGGGAGACAAAAAAATATTTGTGGTATGAGACTCCTTTATTCAAAAACACGAATCATGAACTCAATTCGTGATATTGAATCACTTTGAACTATCTTAATAATTTTATGAATTATTCTTTAAACACCTTCAAAACTTCATCTAACTCTCATGGATAAAAATTCTTCTAATAACTCCGGAATTCAAAATATTAAGTACTTCCAAGGTAAAAAGTTCAACTAAATTCCAAACCAATCTTCCATGTTTTTTAATCCAAACTTCAATCATATTTTTCCTCCACTATTTTGAGGCTCTTAACATGAGTATAAATCTTATAATACATGCATTTTTTACATGAATAATCACCATACCATGTAACACAATGCTTAAAATATTCTTCAAATTCTTCAACTGAATTGGATTCATCAACCAAAATTCCAAGATACTTCTTATTTACTACATTTTTAATATATTAACATCAATGAAATACTTATTTATTGATAATTTTTAAAAAAAATAAAACTCACACAAGGTGGGATCAATAATCCCCCTTGTATTTGTTGTCAATACCCTCATCAAAAGAAATTTTAATATGTAATCTTTAGTCTTGCACATCATTTTACTCTTTCCAAATTCCTCATCAATTTTTTTATAGAGATTTTTATCCCCCTTATTATCAAGAAATAAAAATTAATCATGAAATAATATCAATTATTACTTAGAAAATTTCATAAACCATTTAACTCTATGTATACTAAACCATGCTCAGTGTAGAAAAAAGATGGATTGATTTAGGCAAAAAATAAATACCATTAAAATTGAAGTGATACCAAATTAAACTAGATAAATTATAATATTATCTTTAAATAATGTTTAATGTGAATCAGGATGAGATATTTTATAGATACCAATTGAGATATAAATTTTTCATTAATATCAAACTGAGTATCCTCTATTCACTTCAACACAAGGTTTAAAATCATTCAAGTAAAAATGAAAGGATACAACAACCATGAAACTTCAACAAACTTAAAATTTCATGTCGTTGATAAACATAAACCCCCATTTAATTTAGAATATCTTTTTTTTATTATCAGTATGGGAGATACCAAATTACATACCTCTTAAATGACATTATTAGCAAGAATCTGTCAGTGTAACCAAATTTTTATGAGGCACAAATTCTAGAATCTTATTCAATTTTCATCATTTGTCACCCCCTATAGGATAAACTCCTTATGATTCTCATAATGATGAATCTATTAAATTGATATGATTGAGGATTTATATAGTGAGAATAAATAAAAATGAAATTATTCATCTGGCTATACAGAATTTACAATTTCCACATCTTCACTAAGGATGCTCACTTTTATGTATGCCCATTTAAATACCTGGTTGTGAGATCAATACATGATGTGATCATAATCCTTTTTGATGTCCATCATTGAAAATAGATTCTTAAACTTTATCAAATATGATTATATGATAAATTTTAATTTGAATACCAATTGATAAATCATTCAATCTTGGAAATGTATTCATCGTTTCTGTCCAAAATTGACAGCACTCCAATTTCTCAGTCCCCTGAGAACAGGCTTCACCTTCAATTCCCTGCATTATAAGTATAAATAAAATACAAAAATGTTAAGGGAATGAGGTGTTTATTCATATTCATCAATTTAAATATCATTATTGAGAGTATTTTCATAACCAATTTTCTCTATTCTTTATTCTTCCACATTTTCTTCTTAGATTTGATTTGGATTGGGGTATCTTGGTACCCTTCACATCCTTTTTTGTGTAGATATATACTTTATTATTTAGCATTTTTCCGAAGTAATTTCCAAATGAACATTAAATTTGGTCTTGAATAATTGTTAAATAAAATATAGAATTTTTTAAAACCATATTAAACTTCCCATATAGTTCTTATTTAAGAAAATATTTTTAATTTGTTGATAACCTCTCATGAAACTCATATTCTTCATGAAAACCATCTTCTTCTCCTTTCAAAATATCTTATACTTATGCCACTTATAATTTTATATATTTATCCAAATATACTAGAAAAATAACTAAAATATCTTTGAGATCATTGGTAGATTTTTTGGAATGTCGAGATGGATTATCATGAGTTGTTTTGATCACATAATGCCTATTAGATGTTTCATTATTAATGAAATTATTAGGTTTATTACCCAAGTGTGAAATATCAACCATATTTGTAATATTCTTGGATGTTTCTAGATTTTCAGCTCTCTTAAAATTCATTTCAATGTATAGGAATAATTTATTCTTCATATTCTATAATCTTCTTTCCCATTTTCTCTAGGTGCATGTTGAGATAAACGTGCATCACTTTTGTGACCACTATCATTTCATGCAACATTGATTTTATCAAAAAGATCAAATATTTTTGGAATATATATATTTTACTTTTTATATTATGAATTTTTTAGATTAATATATAAATTTATTCACTTTGATACAGGTTTTCATTATTCTTCTGAAGTTAAAGGATTATACCAATATTCTATGCCCAAACTTGTTACACCACTAACATTTCCCAACAAACCTTGTTCTTCTCTTCTTCTGAACATGCTATCCAAAATTTTCAAATTTTATTGCATGTTATTTTTGGGCCTTCTTAATCATTGGTTTAAATTTACTTGGGTAACCAATTCTCACACTTCTTCATATATCCACCATAGACATAGTGGTAGGATCCTCATCATATATTCTCATCCATAATTAAAAATATTTTGTATTTAATCCTAAACTTTTTATGAAAATATATGTAGTATAAGCATGAAATTTTATATGTATGGTACCTCATTCTTTGGTATTTCTTAATAATAATCAATTAATTATTTCATGATCTTCTTGCCTCATAATAGAGATACTTCAGTATTAGAATCCTCCTTAGAAAAACCTATGAAAATAACTCCTTCTTACTTTAATTGTGAATATACAATATTTATAATTTCAAGATTTTATATTTTAATATTCTACTATAGACACCTCAAATTGAGTGAGTTCTTATGATCTTTAATCAATGAAACTCTCTCTCTACAATTTTTCCTTATATTATTAATATCAGCTTCATGTATTTCAACCCTCTCTTGTAACAGTGAGTCTAACACCTTGATTCTATTAGTTTTAAAACCCAATTATGAAATCTTGACATCAATGCTATTTTTTAGATTTTATTCCAATTCATTGGTACTCTTCTCAAAGTAATTAGTGGAATCATCATTTTATTAGATTGTGTTTAGATACTCTTCTTCAAATTTAGAGGATCTTACGACAAGATCTTCATACTCATCTTCTTTGATAGTAACTTGTTTTGAGAGCATAATGAAACTAATATATCTTTCTCTTAAAGCCATATCCATATTATATTCCTCACCTTAAAGATAAGTGATATATTCATACTGAATTTTAAAATACCAAAAATAATAGAAAAACATTCATCGGGTAATCCATGTATCATATCATTTAATGAATCAATAGATTACTCTATTGAAATATGATCACAACCACTTGATTATTTTTCTTATAGAAAAGTTAAACACAAATACTCTTATACCTTTGGATCACTTTAATCCCTTGACCCCTTTGAGATGGTAGTACTTCCCATATAATTGGTTATTGAAACAACCATTTTTCATCTCAAAAAATGTTAGATCTAGATTTGTCACTACTCTAGGAGACTAAAACCTCTTCCTATTTTTATAGGAGGGGTTTCTTTCTTAATATCTTCTTCTTATTGTTTCTCCTATTCATCAATGTCTTAGTTGAAACTGAATTCTAGTTTTAAATAGATAATTCTTTACCAAAACCAAACATCATTATGAATTATTAAATAAACTACAATTATTCAAAAAGAACGACATCAAATGAAAATAGAGAATCCATTAGATGTTAACCTTCCATTTGATACCAATTTAGTGGACTGTATGGGATATGAAATCCACTATGATTGAAGTGAATTTGAGTTGGTAAGTCTTTATGTAATTAAAACTACTTAATTTTATCCCTTTTTAATTTACCTTTATAACTTTTTAAGATGAACATGACACTATTTTTCACTCTCACTTATTTTTTATTCCTTATAATATAATCAAACACAATCACACAAGAAACACAAAAATTTACAAGGATAACCCCTCAATGTGTGGCTAGTCCTTGATGTGAACTAGATATCTAAATGATCCAATAAGCCACTATATTCCTCCTATTAGATACAAATATAATGGTATAATCTTGAGACCTGTGTTTTCATGTCTCTTGACTATGCTTCAATACATACCATAAACGAGTGCATCCCATGCATTAAATTATTAAAAATTTTGATAAAAACAAGTGATTTTGATACCATAGAATAGTTATATCTTGTTGTATCTATTTTTCCTATTTTTTATTCTTCTTATACCTTCACAACATCATGTAAGGACTTATTATTCTTGTATGCAAAGAACTATTACACACAATATCCTCCTTCATCACCTCACTTATAACAGAACTATATTATGATTTCAATTTTTCTTGTTCTCTTAAAATTGTTACTAAAAACTTCTTATATCTATGAAATTTTTGAATATACAACCAAATATTCTCCTTTAATCTTATTTTAATTCATCACAACAATAGGTGATGGCTACCTTTATTTCACATAATACAAGAAACATCACCTCCTCCTTTCACATTATTTCTTCCACTCACTTCAGAACCCAATAGGATTGAACTTGTTATTATTCTTTAATCTTCTAATTTAGTGTCCAAACAAGGATACACTAGATCTTTACCATCATATTCTTAAACACAAATAATTACCCTGATATATTTTGGTATCAAATATTATTCTAATGAAACACAAATATTCTCCCTATAATAATGGTGTCAAAATTTAATCACCTTCAATAATAAACCTCTTATTCTACAATATACTATATATTAATAAACATTTTACATTATCAATCTAATTTATCTAGAGAATTTTAATTTAAAATTAAAATTCAATCCCAAATCCCATGTTCAAAATCTTCTTTATACATAGAGTTTGGATTTTTGATCCAATAGATCTTAGTCACCCAATTTGAATTTGTAGTTATTTGGAGTTGAAGTAACTACAAAACCGATAAGATAGATCCAATTCATAAATATTATTTGAATCTAACCAAAATTCATAAATTATGATGCAGAATCTTCTGTTGTGGAATAGCATGGTAGTTAAAACTAGTTATTTTTTAATAACCTAAACACATTGTATCATGATCACACTCTTGTGGTTTGGAGATATCAAAATGCCTGAAACCACCAAATTCTAGAAAACTAAGCACTTCAGCATGGACACCTGTACTGCATTGTATTACTAACTTCCTATCAACTAGCTATGGAATATCCAATTCCTATGGCACATAGGTCCTTAAATTTCTAGGGACAAAAATATTTACCCAACCTTATCTATAACATGGTCATACTTCTATGGCCTATGAACCTAGACGCAACTATTGAGCAAAATATTGTTTTCAACAATGTTTATTAATGTTATTTAAAGGGGGAGATTATTGAAAATAATACTCTGTCTCTTTATGATAATTTTTATGCTCAAAAATACACTTAGTTATTTTTATAATGATTTTACTTAGTATTTTGAAGGGGTTTATTAATTTATTTTACTCTTGAAATAAAAAGAATTTATTACTTAGTGTGGAATCTGTTTTAGCGCGTTCTGGAAACACTGTTCATATCTTACGTAGATGAATATAACGCGAAATATATTTTAGCGTGTTCTAGAATCACTGTTCATAACCTACGTAGATAAACGTAGCATAAGGATGAAAAACATGTATACTTTTTGAGATTTGAGAAAAGTATGGTTAAACAACCATACGTTTTCAGCAAATTATAGAAGAAGAACCTTACGTTAGGAAGGAACCCTAAGTTTTGGTTATCAGAAAAGTATAAAAGGAGAACCGTACATAAATTCTAAAGGTTACGTTTATTTCTCAAAAGTATGGTTCATCAACCTTACTTATGTAAACAACCATACGTTCTTGGAAAAGTATGGATCAAGTGAAAGTATGGATCTTTTACCGTATGTTTGAATGGTGAAGAAAAAGTATGGATAATAAACCCTATGTTTGTTATCAACCTTACATTGTCAACCCTACGTTTGAAGACTATGTTATTAAACCTACGTTTGGAGGACACATCATCAACCTTACATTTGGCGTCAGAAATTTTGGCAGACGGTATTTATGTAAAATGATCAATAAGCTGATTTCTGGGCGGATTTCAAGCCAGATTTAAAGTCGTTTTTAAATTGAAACTTTGACTAATTCAAAGCCATTTTATTAATGGATTTAAGATAGAATTAAAAGTATCTTTTTATGCCGAGTCTTAAGGGAAGTTACGAATTCTCTGTAAATTCAAAATTTTGAATATCGCGAATCAGAAGGAGATTTTATAGATCTAAATGTGCATGAGATATGGTTTATTATATATTCTTTCTCTAAAACACTAGGTACAAGGGGATGTGATCGATCTATTATTAAAAATAGGAGGAAAACAGAGATTGAAACTATTCACAATTGATCTACTGATTCAACAAGAGCGTAAAAGCTCTGTTTGTTCAAGAAGAAGGAACTTGATAGAAGATTCACCTATTCTACATCGAATATCTACTGTGGATCTACTACTACTAAGGTTGTGAACTATATCTCCATATCTACTATAACTGGATCAACTCAGATCTTCTTCGTCTTAAAGATCAATATTTCAAGAGACTTTGATCCATATGCTGTCAATTTCATTCTGTTGAAATTGTGAAGATCAACTGGAAATTTCTTTCTGAAATTATTTTTTATTCTTGAGTAACCAGCTTCTCGTTCTAAGCTGTGTAGGTTCGTGTTTGAACCAGAAGGCTTTGTTTTGATTTGGATTGTAAAGGTTTCAACTGCCTGTACTCAGTTTTGAATAGGTCTGTGGAAAAGAGGACCAGATAGTGAAAATCACCAAGCTCGTGGAGTATAGCATTGGTGGAGTGGACTAGGGGATTTCTGTTCCCCGAACCAATATACATATTTGTGTTCTTAATTTTACTTTTTCCGCTGTATGATCAAATATGATAAAGTATAGAGGACAGAACTCATTCAAGAGAAGTGTTATTGAAAAAATTTCAAAATACACAATTCACCCCCCTCTTGTGTATAATCTTTAGATTCAGATCCAACAATTGGTATCAGAGGAGTATCTTCTGATAAAGCCTTAGAAAGCTAGAAGCATTTATGGATTATACAACAGAGCATCATGACTGATACAAGATAAGGGATGTCGATGGTTAGAGAACCATATTTTAATGGATACAACTATGGTTGCTGGAAATTGCGCATGATAATATATCTGAAAAACCTCAGATATAGAGTCTATTCAAAGAATCTGACTCCTTAGGAAATTCCTGAAAATCCTGAGGCATGGAGTGCTGCTATAGAGGCAGAGAACGATATAAACTCGAAGTCTATGAATGCAATTATCTGCGGTCTAGGACCAGATGAATTTAATAAAGTATCTCAGTGCTCGACAGCATATGAGATGTGGAAAACAATAGCTGTGGCATATGAAGGAACAGATAATGTAAGGAAAATGATATATGCAACTGAAAAACTGAAATTTTATACTTTTAGAATGATTGAAGGTGAGAGCATTACCCAAATGAATGGGAGATTGACAGAAATTGTCAATAACACAACTACTCTAGGAGAACCTATTAAGTAGGCTCATCAATCATTAAAAGTACTGAGAGTAATTCCTACTAGATGAAATGGTATCTCTGCTACAATCAAGCAATCAACACCTGACAAAGATCTAACTATGAGAGAGCTGATTGGTACACTGATGATGTATGAAGCTGAAATGCAAGATGAAGCTAATGAACATAAAGTGCTTATCAAAAGAGAAGATACTACCTTGAAGGTAACTTCACTACAAAAGAATAGAAATATGAAGAGAAAAGAAGTCAAAGCTAAATCAGAAAGTTATGACTCATCCAACTCAGATGAAGAACTGGCTCAACTAGCCACAAAATTTATAAAATTCTACAGCAAGAAAAAAGGCTTCAAAAAATCCTTTAAGGGAGATAATAAGGAAGTGAGATGTTATGAATGCAAAAAGATGGGACATATCAGACTAGATTTCCCACAATTGAAGGATGCAAAGAAGAAGAAATTCTTCAAAAGAAATGACCTTGAGCAAAAAGACAAGAAAGCTATGAAAGCCACTTGGAGTGTATCTGAAGACTCTAGTAGCTCTTCTGAATCAAGCTCAGAAAAAGAAGAAGTCAATCTAAAGGAAAAAATGTGTTTCATGGCATAAACTGATGAGGTACACTCATATTACTCCTATGAATCACATTCTGAATCAAGTTACGCAAATGAAAAACTTGCAGCCTACTACAATATGCTTGAAGAAAGATATGACTCACTATTTAAGAAACATAAGTCACTGAAAAATATACATAAATCCATTTCAGATGAAAGAGACACAATTCTAAAAAAACATAAAGAATTAACTGATAAATAAAATTTGATTAACACTAACTATATTAATTTTGAATCAAGAATAAAATCACAGCCAGATGAAGTAGAATCTTATAAACAGGTTTCACTGGTTTTTACAAAAGGAGAGAATTCATTAAATAAAATTCTTGGAAAAACTGTCATTAAAAAGGAGAGATTTGGAATTGGCAGTAAAGGAGAAAAACTAAAGCTATATAAAAATTATTTTGTTCCTAGCTCTAAAAAGCTTAATTGAAATTTTTGTGGGGAAAAGGGACATGTGGATAAAAACTATTTCTTAAGACAACCTCAAATTTGTGGTATTAAGAAAGCCTATGTTTCAAAATACTTATATGATTCAACTAATTTTAAAATAACAAAGAAAATCTGTATACCCAGATCATTCATAACTAACACTCCTGGACCCAAAGAAATATGGGTACCAAAGCAATTTGTTTGAATGTCTTTGAAGGTAGCAGGTCACCAGAGAAGAAAAGATATATGGTACATGGATAGTGGTTGCTCAAGACATATGAGTGGAAACTCATTGAATTTTTCTTCACTCACTCAAAAGGAAGGAGGACCTGTCACATTTGGTGATAATACCAAAGGAAAAATCATTGACATTCGAACTATTGGAGATCCAAAAACAGTCTCAATCAACAAAGTAATTTATGTACAAGGACTAAAACACAATCTGATAAGTTTATCTCAACTTTATGATGATGGATATACTGTTGATTTTACTAACAATTGCTGTACTATTTCTAAAGATAAACTGTTTAAATTTAAAGCACCAAGAACTGAAAATGTCTATATTTTTGATTTAAATTCCTTGTGTAAACAACAAGTAAACTACTTGAATGCTAAATTAAGTTAATCCTAGATCTGGCATAGAAGACTTGGTCATTGAAATGTATATGTTTTACATAAGTTATCCAAGAAACATCTAGTTTCTGATTTACCTTGTCTCAAATTTTAATGTGACAGATTTTGTGATGCATGTCAACTTGGCAAGAAACACAAATCATCCTTCAAATCTGTTAATAAGGTTGCTACATCTAAACCTCTAGAACTTATTTATATGGATTTGTTTGGACCTTCAAGAGTAGCAAGATTAGCTAGTAAATTATATGTATATGATTTAGTTGATGACTATTCAAGATTTACATGGATTTTCTTTTTGAAATTTAAAAATGAAGATTTTACTTTATTTGAAAGTTTCTGAAAATCTGTTCAAAATGAAAAATGTTTCAATATAATCTCATTAAGAAGTGATCATGGTGGAGAATTTGAGAATCTGGAATTTAATTCCTTTTTCTCAAATATGGGTATTAAACACACCTTTTCTACACCCAGAACACCTCAACAGAATGGGATTGTAGAAAGAAGAAATAGAACAATTCAAGAAATGGCTAGAACTATGTTAAATGAATATAGCCTACCTATATATTTCTGGGTAGAAGCTATGAATACAGCTTGTTATATAATTAATAGAGTTTTAATTAGACCTATTTTGAAAAAGATACCCTATGAAATATGGAATAACAGAAAACCTAAAGTAAATTACTTTAAAGTTTTTGGATGCAAGGTTTATATCTTAAACACCAAGGATAATATTGGTAAGTTCGATCCAAAATATGATGAAGGTATTTTCTTAGGATATTTTGCTACCTACAAAGCTTATAGAGTTTATAATAAGAAGTCAAGGATTGTTGAAGAATCAGTTCATATGAAATTTGATGAATCTGATCCATTTGAGAAAAGGATAGAACAAATGGATGAACTTGACTCTAATGATAACATGAGACTTGAAAATTTAAAGAATGATTTCGAAAATGATATAAAAGAAATTCAGTCTAGTTCAGAGGAACATGATACTGAAGAACCATTAAATATATTACCTAGACAGTCTATAATCTTAAAGAATCATCCTTTAGAAACTTTAATAGGTAACTTAGAAACTGGTGTTCAAACTAGAAGAAACTCAGGAAACCTAGTGGAATTCGCTGCCTTCCTATCTCCACAAGAACCCAAGACTATAAAAGAAGCATTAGATGATGAAAGCTGGGTAATAGAAATGCAAGATGAATTAAACTAGTTTAAAAGACATGATGTTTGGGATTTAGTGGAAAGAACTAAGAATTATCCTGTAATAGGAACCAAATGGGTTTTTAGAAATAAACCGGATGACCATGGCACAATAACTAGAAATAAAGCAAGATTAGTAGCTAAATGATATAATCAAGAAGAGGGAATAGATTATGATGAGACTTTTGCACTTGTAGCTAGGTTATAAGAAATTAGAATCCTTTTAGCCTATGCATCTTATATGAATTTTAAATTATTTCAGATGGATGTTAAATCTGCCTTTTTTAAATGGCTATTTAATGGAGGATGTTTATGTTGAGCAACCTCCTGGTTTTGAAAACTCTCAAAAACCTGATTCTATTTTTAAACTTACTAAAGCTCTTTATAGCCTTAAACAAGAAACTAGAGCTTGGTATGAAAGATTAAGTTCTTTTCTTTTAAAAAATGATTTTACTGTTGGAATGGTAGACCCAACACTCTTTAAGAAGACTGTGAAAAATAATGTTTTATTAGTTCAAATTTATGTTGATGATGTAATCTTTGGATCAACTAATAAAACTCTTTGTCATGAATTTTCAAAATTAATGCAATAAGAACTTGAAATGAGTATGATGGGATAATTAAATTTCTTTTTGGGTCTTCAAATATTTCAAAAAGATTTTGGAAATGTTTTAAATCAAAGCAAATACATTTCTGATTTACTTAAGAAATTTGGACTTGAGAACAACAAGACATTTACAACTCTATATAGGTGTACTAATATAAAACTTGATTTGGATGAAACTGGGAAATCAGTTGACAACAAGTTATATAGAGGTATGATTGGTAGCATGTTATATCTTACTGCTAGCAGACCAGATATAATGTATTCAGTATGTCTTTGTGCTAGATTTCAATCAAATCCTAAAGAATCCCATCTAACTGATGTTAAAAGAATATTTAGATATTTGAAAGGAACATTTTCTTAATCTATTCTTTATCCTAAAAATTCGGATTTTAATTTGATTTCATATTCAGATGCTGACTTTGGAAGTTTTAGATTAGATATAAAAAGTAAATCAGGTACATGTCACTTTTTAAGAAAGTCCTTAGTATCATGGTCTAGTAAGAAACAACATTCAATTTCCATGTCAATAGCTGAGGGAAAATATGTTTCTTCTGGAAATTGCTGTGCACAAGTGTTGTGGATGAAAAACACTCTAATAGAATTTGGATTGAATTTTAATAATACACCTATTTTATGTGATAATACGAGTACAATTAATATTTCAAAAAATCATATTAGTCATTCTAGAACTAAGAACATTTATATAAGGCATCACTTTTTAAGAGATCATGTTATTAAAAAAGATATATTTTTAGAATTTATAAATACTGAAATTCAATTAGCACATATTTTTAACTAAATCTCTTCCCACTGCAAGGTTTGATTTTATTAAGGGGGAGCTAGGTTTATTTAATTTTAAATATATTTTTTATGTAAATTTTATTTTGTTTATTGAATACTGTTCAAGTTTTTATTTATTTCATCGTATGAAAAATTTATTTTTTTTTAAATATATGTAATCATGAGTGATTACATGGGAATCAAGGCTATTAGAGCCTTTTTGACTTCTAAACCCTTTCATTTCTTTCGAAACCATTTCGAAATCTGAAAATCGCACTTCCTCTTTTGAAACCCTAACCTTCGAACTTATGAAACCCTAACCTTCAAACCTTTAGAGACTCTCGCAGAAATGGTAAGAACTAAAAGAGTCAGTGAGGCCGAGCTGAGAAATTCCAAGAGACAACACACTGAGAGAAGAAAAATATTACAGGGTAAAGTAATCGATCTTGACTGGTTATTTAAGACGAATCTGTTGTTGAATAAAGTGATATCGTTTCAAAATCTTGAACAGATGTTCAATAGTGAAAATATGGAATATCTGTATGAAGTAAAACTTAGATACTTCTACAAATCTGTATAGTTTAGTCTGGGAGATAATGAAGACAGTATGATGGCTAAAATAGAGGATAGGGATTTCTCAATTTCTTCAGTAGAGATTAGTCAGATTCTCAACTGCCCTCATGAGGGAGTTTTTAATTTTGAATTGAAGAATATATGAGATTCTGTGCATAAATCTGAAGACATTATATCTTTTATTTTCGGTACCAAGACAATAAAGAATATGTTTGTTAAGGATTTGGAGCCTGATCAGAAGATTTTGGTAAAATTTATTCAGACCGGAATAACTCCACAGATGGTAGAAATGGAGAAGATTTTGTTCCCTAATATGTATATAATGTTTCTTATGTTAAGTGATATTAAGTTAAACTTTCCAAGATACATGATAAGGTATCTAAGTTACTGCTGTCAAAGCGAGGCCAGGATGAATTTCTATCCCTTTGGTAGATTTATTTCTAAGCTGCTGTTTAAGAAAGACATGGTGAGATTAGTGGATGTAAGAGTTAACTGTCATCACAGTAATACGTTTAATGCTGGAACCTTGAGGAAAATTGGATATTTCTAGAGCACAATTAAAGGAAAACTTTTGCCAGTAAGAGCTGAGGAAGACTCAGAGAGTGCTCAGGCTCAACCTGCTAAGTCCAAGGAGGGAAAAGCTGAATCCAGAGTCAGCAATGTAGCAAGAAGGATTCGCTTTGAAGTGGTAGATGTTGAGGAAGACAGAAGCGAGGAGGGACTTCAGTCAAGAAGAAAAAGACCAGTAAATGAGGAAGTCACTTCCACTACTTTGGAAACTCCAACAGAACCTTTATTTTCATATTATTTTGTGAGAGAAGTTATTGCTGATAAAACCATGGAATATGTTACTGAGAGAATTTCTCCAGTAGAGAAATTAGGATCTCAACAAGACGCTCAAAGGGAAAATCAGGAACAGATTTTTGCTGATGTTGAAATTTCTCTTCAACAAGAACATGAGATGGAGGTAGTGCCTGGTGAATAAGTGGCCATACCTCAGGAAACTTCTGAAAATATTTTTCTTGAAATTACAGTGGAAGACAAAGATGCAGATGAATGTGAAGAGAATGATTCTGAAGCTCAAACAGAGGTACTTCAAGAGGATTTTTCTATGGAGTAGTTTGAAAAATCTAAGGAAAAATCTGTGGACCAACCTTCTCAGGACAAAGAAAAAGAGAAATCTGATACTGAATCATTGACTTTGGTATTGCTGCATCAACCTGAGAATGTGAATCAAGCATATGGTGCATCTGATTCAAGAAAAGAAGAAGTTGAAGAACTGTACAGAAAAGTATCTCAGTTGGAATCTGATAATGCTTCTCTAATAAATGCTTTAGACTTAGAACATTTGAATTTTCAAAAGCTGAAAGAGTGTAAAGTTTCAAGGCAAGAAGTTGAAATGTTTAAAGAGGATATTCTGACTGCTATTACATAATTAAAATCTAAAATGGTTATGAAGTCATATTTATCAGATCTGAAGTTGTTTATGGAGAACCAATTTGCATCAGTTGCAAATAATGCTGTTAGTGGATCAGGTACTTCACCTGATTTAATCAGAAGGTTTCAGGATATCATAGCTACGTTGAGCAATATAAATGACAGGATAAAAGATCTTCAATGTAACAGTGATCCTTTTTTAGTGTTACTGTACAATCTTAAATTCTTAGGGGATCAACTGACATCTAGTGATCCATCAATCAGAATTCTGTTAGATCACTTATCAGAGAAGCTGTCAGTATTTGTTGAAAAAGAGGAAAGGATGCATGAGTTTTTCAGAGTAAATTTAGTTGAGGATATTTGTATGACTCAAGAGAATAGAGAGATCATTATCAATCTTGGAGATGGAATGATGAAGAGACTTCGGGAACAGTTTCCAGAAATCAAGTCTGCAATTCAAAGGAGATAGACCCTGTTTCCTATCTTACCCAAACCATGATTCCTATGTATATAATTTTCATATATATACTACTGTTTTTGAATGAAAATTTTCTTCATTGTCTATTTGTCTCTTTCCTTATTTGTTTTACTAACTTTATTTTTAATATGTCAGTACTCCAGATTTAATTATTGATAAATAGTTCGTAATAGCATTTACTAACAGTTCAGTTCAATATTAAACATGTTAAAATTCATGAATTTCATTCTTTTTGATATCACAAAAAGTGGGAGAATCTGGATAAACACAACAACAATTTTTAGTGGGATAATTCATTTTATTGAGGGAGAAACTTAGATGAGACATTTGGATTTATAATTATTTTTTTGGTGGAGAAGGTTTTATTTAAAACTTTATAACGAATTTTTAAAGTTAATTTTGTTTTGTTTAAATAATTTTAATTATTTTATGGGTTTTTTGATCATCAAAAAGGGGGAGATTGTTGAGAAAAGTATTGATTTCAACAATGCATATTAATGTTATTTAAAGGGGTAGATTATTGAAAATAATACTCTGTCTCTTTATGATAAATTTGATGCTCACAAATACCCTTAGTTATTTTTATAATGATTTTACTTAGTATTTTTCAGGAGTTTATTAATTTATTTTACTCTTGAAATAATAAGAATTTATTACATAGTGCAGAATCTATTTTAGCGCATTCTGGAAACACTGTTCACATCTTACGTAGATGAATATAGCGCAGAGTCTATTTTAGCGTGTTCTGGAATCATTGTTCATACCCTACGTGGATAAACGTAGCGTAAGGATGAAAAGAATGTATACTTTTTGAGATAATAGAAAAGTATGGTTAAACAACCATACGTTTTCAGCAAAGTATGGAAGAAGAACCTTACATTAGGAAGGAACCCTACATTTTGGTTATCAGCAAAGTATGGAAGGAGAACTGTACGTAAATTCTAAAGGTTACATTTATTTCTCAAAAGTATGGTTCATTAACCTTACTTTTGTAAACAACCATACGTTCTTAGAAAAGTATGGATCAAGTGAAAGTATGGATCTTTTACCATACGTTTGAATGTTGAAGAAAAAGTATGGATGGTGAACCCTACGTTTGTTATCAACCTTATGTTTTCAAACCTATGTTTGAAGACTATGTTATTAACCCTACGTTTGGAGGCCACATCATCAACCTTATGTTTGGCATCAGAAATTTTGGCAGACGGTATTTATGTACAACGATCAGTAAGATGATTTTTGGGTGGATTTCAAGCCCAATTTAAAGTCATTTTTAAATTGTGACTTTGACTGATTCAAAGCCATTTTATTAATGTATTTAAGATCTAATTAAAAAGAGATTTTTATGACGGGTCTTAAGGGAAGTTACAACTTCTCTGTAAATTCATATATTTGAATATCGCGAATCAGAAGGTGACTTTTATGGATCTAAATGTGCAAGATATATGCTTTATTATGTATGCTTTCTCTGAAAAACCAGGTACAATGGGATTTGATCGATCTATTATTAAAAACAGGAGGAAAACAGAGATTGGAACTATTCACGATTGATCTGCTGATTCAACAGGAGCATAAAAGATCTGTTTGTTCAAAAAGAAGGAACTCGATATAAGATTCACCTATTCTACATCGAATATCTACTGTGGATCTACTACTTCTGAGGTTGTGAACTATATCTCTATATCTACTACAACTGGATCAACTCAGAACTGCTTAGTCTTGAAGATCAATATTTCTAGAGACTTCGATCCATCTTCTGTCAATTGCATTCTGTTGCAATTGTAAAGATCAACTGGAAATTTCCTTCTGAAATTATTTTTTATTCTTGAGTAACCAGCTTCTCGTTCTAAGATGTGTAGGTTTTTGTTTGAACCAGAAGGCTTTGTTTTTCCTTGGATTGTAGAGGTGTCAACTTCCTGTACTCAGTTGTGAATCGGTCTGTGGAAAAGAAGACCAGATAGTGAAAATCACCAATCTCGTGGAGTAGAGCGTTGGTGGAGTGGACTAGGGGCTTTCTGTTCCCCGAACCACTATACATCTTTGTGTTCTTAATTTTACTTTTTCCGCTGCATGATCAAATCTGATAAAGTATAAAGGACAGAACTCGTTCAAGAGAAGTGTTATTGAAAAAATTGCAAAAGACACAATTCACCCCCCCCTCTTGTGTATAATCTGTAGATTCAGATCCAATAGCTACACCTATTGTGTCATGGTTCTTCACTATGACATAGATACCTATACAAAATTATGGTTAACAAAATTCAACCTTTCCTCTTTATAGTGTGGAATCACTTCCACAACACTTTACTTATTCATTCTTATATCTTAATGGAATGGTCATTCTTATCATAGTTCAAACACATTTCTTCATCTCCTCCTTAAATTTCCACAAGTTATCCATAGTGTTGAGGTCCTAAAATATCCAGAGCGACTTAAAATTGACCTATCCTTCTCTAAAATATGTTCATTATCATGGAATACGACACCTCTTCCTCAACACCATTGTAGAGTGTTCTTTCATCAAAGGTGAAAAACTTATTCTTAAACAAAATTTCATAGTATAAACCCATGTTTTGTGAAATAATACGCCTTTATTCAAAATATAGCATCACGAACTCAATTCATGACATGTAAACACTTTTAACTAACTTAAGAATAATCAAAATTATTTCTTAAACACCATAAACAATCCTCCAACTCTCATGGATGAACCTTATTTAAATCACCTTTTCCTTAAATATATAATGTACTTCCAAGTAAAGACCATTAACAAAATTCTAAACCAATATATCATATTTTTTCATCAAATATTTAAAACATTTCTCCAAATATTCCAGGTCTCACAACTTTATAATGATTCTTCTAATACATACGTGTTTAAATAATTAAACACCATACCATGTATCACAATGATTAGGATCTTTTATAAATTCTCCAACCATCATGGACACATAAACCATAAATTCAAGATACTTATTCCTTATTATATCTTCAACATATTTAAATCAATGAAATACTTCTTCATTTAAAACCATTGACAACAAATATAGTTCCTAAAAAGTGGGATCTATTTAATTTGACTTTAAACTATACTCATAGCACCAAGTCACCCTTTGCCTAGACAAGAAAACTTATAAACATACAAGGTATTATAAATACATTTAATGGTAATACATGAAACAAAAATATAGAAATAAATAAATGGACATAAGTTTTAATTTACTTTGGACTATGTCCTATTTATATCAAGGAACCAAAGTCCTACTTGATTTTATTACAATTGGAAGATACAAGTGATATAAACAAATTAGAAAAGCATGAAATACTCCCTAACTTAAAATATTTCAAATAAAGTATTATTTGAACCAACATTTCAATAAAGGAATCACACACTTATGAACTAATAACAACTAGTCAAACAAGTTAAACCCACTCCCCTAAAAAATGAATCACTAAACATGACTTTCTGAGCTTGATTACCAACTCGATGAATTTTCTGTATAATTAAATTTTTATAACTTTCATATCTCTACCATTGAACCATTAGTTGTTAAAAATTCCAATGGACCTACTAATATTAGAGAACTCCATTTTTTTTCACCTTAAACCCAACCATCATCTATTTCATGAACTTTTGGTGTTTGTAATCCCAATAGATGAAATTACAGTGAACTAAATAGACTTCAACTCCCAAAATTATATTACCGTCTCAAGGGAGATCTATATCCTTTATAAAAATACTATAATATTTAATTAATACACTTATATATTTGGGATATGAATATTCTAAATATCTATAGTATAAATCATTGAGAATTACTTTTTATTTAGTTTGATGTTTTTGTTGTGTAATAAATGATTCCCATCAATCCCTGGAGGCTATAACATAATATATTATCATTATATTTCAATTTTTATAATATCCATCAGCCAACATAGTTGAATATGGTCAGTTATTTCATTTATATTTTCAAATTACGCCTCAAAAGAAATTGTGGAATCATTGAAATGCATATAAGATTCATCATTGAATTCTATTTTTTACTACCACCACTATATTAAGGTTTATAAGGAAATTTTAGTTTAGAAATAACTTTACTTGACATATAAATGATTGATGATCACTTGGTTAAAATTTCCTCTAATAACTTGATCAAATCATCTTGTGTATTTTACCAAGTATAATCATTACATAAAAAATAATTCCTAAAATCTATTAAAAGAATCATTTAAAGGACATGAAATTAACTCTAACTTCTCATTAAAGTTGTTCACATGGTCTTACTACACTAAATCTAAAATATCTTTGGCATATATTTGTTTCTAAAGGTTTCTTTTTCAAAACCCGATAAGTAGTTTGTCAGTATACACAACATCATAGCTTAAAACAAACACTGAAACACTTTTATTGATGTAAAAAAGTATACTACACTTAGTTTTTTATTAAAACAGAATTATCTTTCCACTAATAAGTAATTAAGTTATATATTTTATGTAGGATATCTATGATTTTATAATTAATGAAATATTAGTTAAGTATTAAATACTATAACATCATAAATTTCAAATATGAAATAATGTCTCATTGTATCTTAGACAATCACTAATATAAATGATTTGGTAATACTCAATGAGAAAGAATAGTTTAACTTGAATCATTTCTCCATGCAATGTAGAAGTTTTTCATTTCTCTTTACTGATATATGAATCACTATTCTTTATCTCCTTTAAGAATTCACATTACTTCTTATAATATTTATATACTTACTTGGATCCTTTATTTTAGATAAACATATGTGAACATATATACCTATGAATTATATTAGAAAAAATACATGTAATGATGAATATTCCTTAAATAAAAGTTTATGATTTCTTCTTATTCTTCAATTCATCTTGATTTTCATTATAATAACTTTAATTTCCATATTATATTCAACTAACCACATGTTTGTTAATTTCGGATTGAATATTTTTTCTCTTCAAAGAACATCATAAAACCACCATTGAATTGGAAATGTCCTTGGGCTTTTAAACCTTATTTCTTACTTCATTTATAAGGGATGAGGAAACATGTTCTAAAAAAACCTTATCAATTTAATAGACCATATTCAAAATATTCCTAAGTGATGTATCCATACTATTCATCCAATTTTGGATGAATAAGGATATCTTTTATGGTAATGATGATAATATGGGATTAATGGATAATTTAATTATCCAAATGGAAGCCTAATCTCACTAACTTATTAATGTACTTCAATATTTTCAAGACATGATCAGTAGATAGGTGGACTTATTCTAGTTTAAAATAATATAGTGTAGTGACAATCTCTTTTATATATTTCATCTCTTTCCCCTTATCAAGTGATAGGATATTAGATATCACAATATAAGTATCCATGTACTTATATTGCAACATCATTTCTCTCAACATAGATAATAGCATGATACAAAAAATGTGAGAAGTACCCTCCATGCATATTTGATAGAAATCCTTTTCAACTTATCTTTATTTATATAAAATCTAATTAGAAATTGGTGATTCAAACACATAATAATATTTTCTGAGAGTAAAGCAGTGTACCAACATCTATGCCACTTTAGGAAGTTTGTGAATGTGAGGAAATTCCCAGAGGCAAGGAATGATCAAAGTTTTTTCATGGATAGGATGGTCATTATAGTGAAAAGTATCCATATTTCACTTAATATACACCATAAAAGTCCATGTAAATTATTATAAGATGTTTGGGTAGGAGGTCTTTCCAACTACTAGCTCAAAAATCCTTGATCAGCTAAGTGGAATCCTCATTTCTGATATCCTGACATGGATTTCCTCAACAATTTTCCCTAAATTTGTATTGAATAGGATAAGGTTATTAAATATAATAAAATTTTGGTTAATTCAACCCATTATCTTTTCTTAGACTTCCTGATATGTAAAAATTCACCTAAAGAAAGTCTAATCTGAAACTTTAACTACGGGACCATCTTAACTTAGATAATTTAAGGTTTATTCTGACATAAAATTTTATTGATGTATTTTATTAATTATGCTTAGATTTTATTATTTTATCCTTTTAAATTCATTGTTAATATTATGGGAATTTTACATAATTAATTAACCATGTTCTAATAAAATATTTTCCCCAAATATATATAGATATATATATATATTAATTATATATTGTATACTTGTTAATTCAATTAATTAGGTGAGAAAAATAAGGTATCCATAAAAATTAACCATGCATGAAACAAAAATAAAATAAATAAAATGAATTGGACATTATATTTGTATTGGTTGATTTATTGAGTGGACAATAAATAATCCTATGAACCTAGGGAAAAAACTCCATGAGTTGGGATCAGCTTGTGAGTTTCAGTATTCCATAATCGACCTATACATTTTCTTGGATGGTTTCACCTCAGCTCAGGTTCTAAGCCATCTCCTCTCATTAGAGATATATCCTTTACATATACTTTTAGACACACAGATTAGGGGAACTAATGGATTTTTTATGAAGTTATATAAATAAGACATGGACACATCGGTCCTACATAATAAAGGGTAGGGATGACTGAAATTCCATCATATTTAATTTACTAAATATTTATTAGACATAAAAATCATGAAACAAAACTAAATTAAATAGAAACCAAATCTATATATTAGTCGGTCAAAGCTCATGATCAGTCACATACATGAAATTACATCACATTAAAACAATTTAGAATATATTTATAATCATAAAATTAAAATTTATTTCCATTGAATTAATAATTAATGGTCTTATTAATTAATTATTTAATTATCATAATTATTAATCAAAGATGTTCCTTTAGATACATTAGATAAACCATCCATTTTAATTTAAATAAAATAAATAAATAAATTTCAATAAAAATTACTTAAGTACACAGTGCGTACTAGGATTTAACATGTCATGCACCTATCCAATATGCACAACACCTTATTTGGTCATGTATAGTGTATTCACATGACATGTGAGCATACATGGTATGTTACATTGTTACATGAAGTGTACCACTTTAAATGGTCATGTAACATACACGATGTTTATATTGATCAGACAATGTGTAGATCCAATTTTTTAGGTGAAATTAATTAGGAATTTATTATTATTCTAAACCCTACTACATAGCATGTACTCTAGTTACAAACCTTGTTATTTTATTTTAAATTTTGCTGTTAATTGCGTTCTATGTAATTTAACTTTCACATGTATAGCCTGGATTAGTATATAATATGCATAAATGGGTATGAGTTACACAATGTGCACACCAGCTACATGAATTGTAACTACCTTATACCAATCTCATATTACATGAATATGCACTAGACATGTAATCCATGTGAGATAAAATTTAGTTACAAGATGTGTCCAATGATTACACATCATTTAATATAGTTGGCACCGTGTCCTTAAATTAGCATTAAAACACATGGAATGTGTATTTATTTCACTTTTCATGTATTAATCACATGACCATCACATTATGTGGGTGGTACATGGTGTGTATGGAAGCTGCACACCATGTAACCCAAAAATTGTATGATTCTAGGCTATTTGTAGGTGGGGTGTATAAAAATAGTTTGTTTAATTAAATCTACATGATGATCCAATGTTAATGTGAGAAAATATACATGTGTTGATCTAGGCTACATAACATGTAATCATGATACATGACTTGTAATTTTGTCATCCTACTAAGATTTAAACACCTTTGGAAGGTATCTCTATGGATCCTTCACTAGTTCATAGCCCATTCTTGGTCATATGAATGTGAATGAACAATATATCCAAACATAATGGATTATTAATGATTATTGGAATAAAAATCTAAAAAAAGTATTACAAGAATCCATCAATAATTTAATAACTAGAAATTTAAATGTTACTTCTCTAATACTATTTATAGGTTCTGAATACAGTGTAAGTTTCTTTTGGGGCTATGACCAACTCATCTTAGTCAGAATCAATGAGTTATTCACAAATATCCATGAAAAATATTAACATGGACAATGAATGATCCCAGGTGAAACTGGCATAAGATGACCGAACTAGGATGAAATTATCCTTTTAATAATTAATTTTATAATAATTTATTCCTCAAGATATTACCTCAATATTCAAATCCTTCTTTAAAGAAGATGTTGATCTCACAAAACCCATATAAGGTTTATCGTCATTTTTCCAAGAGGTCCTCAAAGAGATCCCATCTTGTGGAAATCCACCCATTCTCTCATATCTTGGAATGTAACCAATGAATCTCGAGGTGCTAGCGTAGAGGTATTGATTATATTTTATCATTCATGTTAATCACAATGCAATACTTAGTATTTTTATTAAATATACTAAGGACATTAAATAAAATTAAATTAAGAGTATTTTATCCTTTTTATCTCATTCTTGATAAGGAGGAAGTGGTGGTGGTATTTTATCATTCATTAGATAAACCCTAGAGGTGTTCTTTATGAGAGAATTCTCTAGGGAGAAGAGAAATTGTGCATGGACCCCTTTTCGGAGACGATATAATCAGGTATATATAGAGCTAGTTTAGAGATTTATTAATTGCACACATGCCCTTAACTAATCTCTAAATCCTTTGTGAACCCAACATATAAATAATAATAATAATAATAATAATAATAATAATATTATTATTATTATTATTATTTATTTAACGTTCAAAAGTCTCACAGATAATATAAATTTCAAAAAATAAATTAATATTTATTTAAATGATATTTAGTATATCATTTTATTTACAAGGCCATTAAATTGGCCCATCCACCTTCCTCAAGATTTACTGAACCTCAAATAATAAATATTATTAATTCAATAAATAAATAAATATTATATTCACAATTTCCTCAATAAATATTTATTAAATATTTAACTCACACATAAAAAAAGTTACTAAATATTTGTGATCAATAATTCTTGAATAAATATTATTTCTTGGTATGAAAAATATTTATCCATACTATAAAATATAAATAGTATTTAACTCAGATCAATGGAATCACTAAGTGTGTGACCCTCTAGGCTTGTTCTTGAGCGAAATTAGGTGGGTTTACCTAAAGTCCAATATAAGCATATAGGAACATGTAAAACCACCCAAAGAGGAAGAAGTTAATGTCTCAATGATAATAACCACATACAAAATCTCACCATGTAAGATAATCTCCTTTTATCAATATCTCATCCAGTAGGTTGCATACTCATGTCATTAACCTCTATTCTTGATTTTTCATTCCTTAACTATCTGAAACAAAACAATCAATACAAAATGTACATGGATTTTAGTTCTATAGTTTCATTCCAATTAATGGGAAAAAATATCAACTCCCATTAATATGGAAGGGACATATCCTTCCGTGACTTATTCATTAATAACATATTATTCATTATGCACCCAAGGTACCTAACTTCATCATGAACACATGTATTCAGGGTTTGAAATAATACATATGAGTATGCGACTCATGATATGTATTTATAATAATATTAAAGTGTAAGGATCATTACACATGTTCATATATAGAAATATATAAAGGCACATAAACATGTCAGATTCCTACCCATGGGTTTGTTCTTATAATTTCCTCTCTTCACTACCACAGATCCAGGCAAGGGGTGTGCTTGGTTTCATCAGTGCTATGAAGAAAGTGCTGATAAAAGGGGGGTCTTTATGAGTGATTTTATAATTATTTAAATATAAATAAATAAATAAATATATATATATTTAAATAATTATGAAATTATAAAAAATATATAAAATTAATATATTTATTTTAGTTTCGTAAGTATTTAATTATATACATTTATTTATATTTATGACTATAAATAAATAAAGAAATATTTATTTTAATTTTATAATTATTTAAATATAAATATATATTTATTTAAATAATTATGAAATTATAAAAAAATATATATAAAAAATATATTTATTTTAATTTCATAATTATTTAAATATATATATATATACATTTAAATTTATTACTATATATAATTAATATATTTATTTTAATTTCAGAATTATTTATATATATATATATATAGAAATTTATTTATATTTATGACTATAATTAAAATAGTTATGACATAAATATATATTTATAATAAATATATTTTAAATTCATAACTATTTCATAATTATTTAAATAAATATATATTTATATTCAAATAATTATAAAATTATAATAATTATATTATATAAATAAATATATTAAATTAAACAAATATATTAAAAATTTATAAAAAATTTATAAATAAATTCAAATATTTATAATTAGAATTCACAATAACACAGATATATTTACAATTAAAATTCTAAATAAATATAGATATATTTAAATAATTATAAAATTTTAATAAAGATATTAATTATATATAACTAGTACTCGCTCATGCGCACGCATGGTGATATGAAATAATTGTTATTTTTTTAATTAGAGAGTACTATTTTTAAAAGTTAAGGTGAAGTAGTAACATTGAATGTATTTTAATCACAAAGAAGTGGTGCATAATATTGAAATAGAAGTGACTAAAATATGGAGACACCATTAAAATAGTTCAAAATAGAAGCATTAATTTTAAAGTGAAGAAATTTCTAATTGTTGACGATGGAGACTTCATTTCAATATCAACTTCATTTAGGAAAACAATATTGCGTACGGTGAACTAGAAAGTGAAAGAGAAATTACTTAAAGAATATTTGTTCAAATAAAAAAATATGAGATGTGCAGAGGATTAATTACAATACATAATAACAAATAATTTGTCAACAAACATATATTTTTTGATGTTTAGATATGGAGTAATTTTTTAGAAAGTAGAAGATAGGTACCTTTCAAGGGGGCATCTTAGGCGTTCTGGTGGAGATAGAGACAATTTCAATTTCATTAACTTCTATTTCGAGGGGGAAGCTCAGGCGTTCTGGTGGAGAACCATTAGACTAGCAAGAGAACTTCTATTTCCAAAAGCATAAAGGCATACAATTCCACCCCCAATTTTAATAAAAATGAAGAACCTATTATGAAATTTAGATTCCATTAGTATTACAATATGATTTGAATATGAAACCCATGTTTCTATTAATAAAATCTTGCCTATCTAAGAGAGAAGTTCAATTTTGATAACTTTTTTACTATTCCTTTCCTAATAACATGGTGGTCAAGAACAAAATCATTATGTAGTCAACTCCCAATGGGAGTAACTTGGGGGAATAAACTATCAATTATATAACATGAATCGGAAACACAAGAGACCATTGGAATCACCTAAGTGCACTGCAAAGAGAATCGCTGGTAACATCACAATAGACATCAATGAATAGATAGAAAATCAATCAACAATTAATAATAGAGTAGGTTTTTGGAAAAGGGAAGCTGGATACATAAAGACATGGACTGATGGGATGGAGAGGGGTCATGCTAAGCAAGGATATATTCTTCTATGATGCCCCCAGTTTGAAGAAAGAAGATTTAAGTGAAAAAAGTTAGTCCCATGATTTTACTCCTAAGGCCAGTAAATTGGAAACAATTCCATCAATCAAAACCTGTTATCACACCCTTCAACAATTTTTTTTTGATCCCTCCCTTAATGCATGATCAAGGTTGAAGATAAAAGAAAATTTTGTCTTATTACGAAATGTTTAATACTTTTTATTAACACGATATGTTCATTTCAATCACATTCATTTAGCATGTTTTCATTAAAAAAATAAATTATCATATGTTACTTTACTATTAATGATGTTTATGAAAGATAGTGTTGTTGTGATTAGAATTTCATACAATTCCACAGTACCAAGTAAGTATTTATTCATGATGATGGTGGGGAATGTAAGTCACATATTCAAGCTATAGAACAGAAAAATGTCAAGGGAAAAAATAAGTGAGACCAGTTATTCTAAAAGAAGATGATAACTAAAATATAGCTGAATAAAATGATCCAATTCACAAACAAATAAGACCTTGGTCCAATGACATTTCAAAAATGGGGGAAAACACACAACAATAATAAATGAACACATTTCAAATCTAAAAAATTATTAAATAAAACCCATGATATTTATGAATTTACAAAGATAAACAATTTCATTAAGATGATTAAAAACTAAAAAACTAGGCTTTCCAAACATGTTTATCATGTTCATTTTATAACTAAATATGTAAAATGAAAAGAATAATAGAAAAATTAATAAATTAATTTAAATAATCATAATTTTAATGAAATCATCATTGTTAATATAAAAATGAAAAATGTAAGCTATACCAGCATGAAAAGAGGCATGATGATAGTAATGAAGTTAAACACATTTAGAGTTCATAAGCTTGTCTGAAACTGAAATCTGCTTTAACATAAACAAAAATAAAAAGATACATGGTTGTGGGAAAATGATAAATGTGATCTATACCTATATGAAAAGAGGAAGGTTGACTATAATAAAGTTGAACACATTTAGAGGCAATAAGGCTGACTGCAATTGAAATCAGCTTCAATATAAAAAGAAATAAACACATACATTGATGTGGGAAAATGAAAAATGTAAGCTATACCTGCATGAAAAGGGTCATGATGACAGTAATGAAGTTGAAAACATTTAGAGGTAGTAAGACTACCTAAAACTAAAATTTTCTTCAATATAAACAGAAATGCACACATACATGGATTTGGAAAAATGGAAAATGTAATCTATACCTGCTTGAAAAGATCCAAGATCACAGTAATGAAGTTGAAGAGATTTAGAGGCCGTAAGAATTCCTGTAACTAAAATATGATTCAAAATAAATAGAAATACACACATACATGGATGTGGGAAAATGAAAAATGTAAGCTATACCTGGATGAAAACTGGTAGGATGACTATAATGAAGTTGAACACATTTAGATGTAGTAAGAATCCCTACAAAAGAAATCTGCTTCAACATAAATAGATATACCCACAGACATGGAGGTGGGAATATGAAAAATGTAAGCTATACCGGCATGAATATAATCAGGATCAATTTAATGAAGTTGAACACATTTATAGGTAGTAATACTGCATGCAACTGAAATATCCTTCAACATAAACATAAATACACACATACATGGATGTGGGAAAATGCAAAATGTAAGCTATACCTACATAGAAAGAGGAAGGATGCCTGTATTTAAGTTGAACACATTTAGATGATGTAAGAATTCCTACAACTGAAATATGCTTCAACATAAAGAGAAATACATACATATATGGATGTGGGAAAATGAAAAATGTAAGTTATACCTGTATGAAATGAGGCAGGATGACTGTAATGAAGTTGAACACATTTAGAGGCAGTAAGACTGCCTGCAACTGAAATCTTCTTCAACATAAATAGAAATAGAGACATAAATGGATGTGGGAAAATGAAAAATGTAATCTATTCCTGTATGAAAATATGTAGGATGAATGTAATGAACATTGTGGAATGGTCAACTACACCTTTAAAAGGGTAATTTAACAAATGTAAAATAGGAAATATAAAGCCCTTAGTTTAGAGGGTTGATAAGTCTGGTAAAAGACCATGATCTAGTTTTAAAATACATGATTGACAATTGATATGTACTACAGGTAGTAGAAACTAATTACTTAAATAATATAAAATGTTCTAGAGATCATGCATCCCCTCACAACTTGTCTGTTCGATGAATTTGTATATCTCCAAAATGATGATATAGTAATCCCTATTGCATTAAATGTATTAATGAAAAACTGAATTAATATTTATTTCATTGAATATAAATAAATGTTAAAATAATATTTAATAATATAACACTAAGAGTGTATTCCAAAAATGAAAAAATGATGTTCTATACATTTAACCTTATAAAACCTCAATAATATATGGTGCACATCTATTATTTTTTGTAGTACTGTTGAACACATATGAACCCACATATGATTCATCCATATTTGATTAAATTTAATGGTAATTTAAAATAAAAATAGAAATAACATAATTGAAAGTAATATTTAATCTGATTACATAGAATAAAATAGAATAAATAATTACCTGATGTAGTATTACCTTTAATATCAGTAGAAAATATTAGTCATTCTTTTCAGTTTTGTCTTTTAATTTATCTTTCATTCGGATTTTCAGATGTTTTTCCAAGCATTTTCTACCCATTCTATTCGGTGGTAAATGATAATATTTCTCAAAAACATCTTCACTAACAAATTTATTCATTAGATTTTTCTTCATATAGAATGTAGTTAAAATAAATAGTAGTTCTCATAACATCTGTATTCACGGATTAAAATAAGGGCTTGTTAAAAAAATATATATGGAAGATAAAATATATATACACCCAAATTGTTGATAAAAATATAGATTATGTAACCAATCCAGAGTCAACCTTTGCACTAAGTCAAAAATATTCAACACTTTAATGATCCAATGATGGAATGACAAAAGAAATAGTCCAGTTACATATTATTTACTGCCCAAAAAAAGAAAATAATGATAATGGAAAATATTGTACCTGACTCTGTTCATGACCACTACTTACATTTGTACAACCACTGTTCTGATGATCCTTTATAAAAATAATAATGGGATTAATGATTTTCAATTTTTCCATATTAATGAAATTAGGAATATATAATATCTACTACCAGATTTTCTATGAAGATGTCATTTAAATTTCTGATGTAGTTTTCATTGTCTCTAATGTAAATTAACTTGTATGTGTTTTGTTCTATTGAACAATGGTGATTTTTAATATTAAAATTTGATACTTCAATTAACAATAGAATGTTTTTTGATTTTAAAACATTTAATTCTATAGGAAAACCGTACTCATCATCTTCCTAATCTAAAAATGAAAGTAACTGTTAGTTTAAATGAAGTGAACATATTTTTTCATCATGATATTTTATTTTGTAGTTATACTTGTATCAAAGATTTTCTCAAATTTTTATCTATTTTTCTTACAAATTGCATTAATTGTTTATCATATAGAACTACTGAGAAGGAGTCAGTGATATCAGTCACAAGTAGCTACACACTAAATCTGTTGATTTATAAATGTAATTACTAAGAGATTAAAGATTAGTAAAATAAGTCAATACTATCAAAATATCAAATGAAAAATTAACTATTAAGGAAAAGAATAGATAAAAACCTACGAGTAGTGTAATTTGGGGAAATTTTTCAACTATTGCACCAAATGATTCCATCAACATTGTGCCCTTTTTTCATGTATGAATTACATGATTCATAGAACCAATTGTTTGTGGTTTGAATTTTTTTTATTGTGACTAAAATTAAGAAAGTTTTAAGCTATAAAACATTGATAATATATTAATTAATTAATTTGTGAAATTTAGTAATGGTACCTACAATATAATATAGTGCATAAATAAATTTATAATTTGACCATATATTAGACACCTGTTCACAATTATTGACTTCAGAAATGTTGTGTTTGTTATCCTAATAAAGAATTGATGTAGAGGTAGAAGTTGGGTATGTTTGTGATGGAATACGATTCTACGATTACATTATAAACCCACATCTGAATATTGTAAAATTCAACTAAAATATGAAAGATAATCTATACATTAACGATATAGTACACATTGGAAAATAGATATAAAATTCACAATTCAATTAACTATTTTGAGAACCTTTTTCTGAAAATTTCTACATCTTCAATATCAAGGTTGAAAAGAATTCTTGTCTCATTAATGGTAGTTGTTATTATAACAGATCCTGAAAGAAGTTTTAAAACCAATTCAGAGGAAATACTAGTTTAAAAATCATAAAAGTAATGAGTAATAGAAAGGGAAATAAGGAAGTGTGTTATTAGAAATAATACTATTCAATTACTTCACTCTGAAAAGATGTAATATTAAAATAGTCAATGAACCAATATTTTCTTCCAAGTAACATGACATCTGATTTGTATAGTCACTCCATAAACTACATTTAACTTGTAACCTACTATACAAAAATGAGTACATCATAATGTTAAATGTAAATAGCTAGTTAGATATACTAAAAGGCCATAATGAATAACCTTTCATCCTTTAAGACAATATGTATTTTAAAATTGGAATTAACTAAAGTTTCAAGAGGATGTGACCAACGTAAATGTCTAATTATTTCTAAAATAGATAAGAAATAAAAAATGTTATGTAATGTATCTTATAGTTAGTTCAAATTCTTCCATCATGTTATATAATGATCTACAGAGAACCTTTAAAAACATTTAAAAACTGTTATAAAAACCTTCATAAAGCTGTACCCATTAAATGTTTCTCTGGAACCCTTCCCTGATTTATGTCTTCAAAAGAAGTAAAATTAAAACAGAAATGTGGTTGCAGTGCATCACATGGCTGGACATGCATTTTTTATGAGAACAGTATTCAACAAGCATGTTGAGTACGTAATTAGATACCTTGATTAACAGTTATTTGGAAGTTTTTTATAAAATAGTATATTTCTTCACGCAACAGATTTTTGAACTTAGAGATAATTTGACTACCACTAATTGAACAATGTATCTTTGTTCCCTACAGAATAATTTTTTCAAAGTTTTTAAAAATCAGAAAATAGACATATCAATTTGAAATTTTTTTTGTATAGTTAAAATAAAAAAAGAAATACTGAAGAAGAAAGAAAAACATAGTTTCTTTTAAATGTTAAGTCACCTATAGATCTTGAATAATCATATCAATGGAAGCAATATCATTGGAGTACCTGGATGATATATTTCATTAAAAATTCAAAATACACACTTGTATATTCAATGTCTCATCAACATTAGGTGTTATCTCATTCAAAGGGGTAATTGATCATGACATGTTGGAAAATATGTACTGTTTGAATTTTTGTACAAAGAGATCATATTCAGAAACATTTAGATTCATGAAATCGTAGATAAATAAGCAGAACAAACCCAACATCAAGATTTTAACATTTAATTTAAAATATACCTAACATAATCTATCAAATATTTCCTTACAGAAAATATTTTACGTCGATTCACAGGTTTTGGGATTATTATCACCAAGTACTATTTTCAAACCTAATGGTGATGTGACTCTAGATACATCAACATATAGTTGACCATGAAAAAACATAGGTTTTTGAAGATAAAACCCAATTGAAGACAATGATTATCCCTGACTTTTGTTAATAGTGATAGCATAAGAAAAAATCAAAGGATATTTTCTTCTTTGTAGTTTTAAAGGACATC
The DNA here is from genome assembly GCA_963277665.1 of Viscum album. NCBI lineage: Eukaryota > Viridiplantae > Streptophyta > Magnoliopsida > Santalales > Viscaceae > Viscum > Viscum album. The sequence goes on from OY728144.1 coordinate 369,388,791, forward strand.
GACAATTAGAGTGTGTCATATTTAATTTTTGAATGAATGAAAAATATCTAGAATTATAGCCATATAAAATTCTTGCTTCGATGACATGGTCACCCAAGTGTGTAACAATCAAGAGAGTCCTATTACATAATCCAACATATTGATCTAAATTTCAAAACAACATGATGGTCACCCAATTTTGAGTGTAATTTTATGGGAAAAAATCCTTGAAACTTTAATAAAATTTAACAGATTAGACCTATAAATGTTTTCTAGACTTTCTGTATCAAAACTTGCATCACAAACTAAATATGAGCTGAAATAATATTTTTCTTCAGGACATGTGAGAGACATCATGTACTCATTTACTTCTTCAATAATATCACGAGTCAGAGCTAAAATAGCATGGTCTTTAAGAAAATTTACATCAGTATAGTTAACTATGAAATTGGGTAAGTATGTTCAAAAAATGAAAAAATTAATCTATAGTCCTAAAAAGAAGATATGCTGAAGGAATTTGAATTATAGTTTCACTATAATTTGGATCTCTAATGCGACCTTCACCAATATCTAAATTCTATTTAGAAAATTCAAAAAGTTCATCTAAAATTATGAAAGAATTAGAATGAAATCTCATGTTCTTTGTTAGTGTTAGAACATGATGATGTTTCTCCAAGTATGACAATTCTATACTTGTAAACACTATTTCAATTCTATTACCACCTGGTACTACAAGTAGTATTTCCCTAAAATCCCACCCAACACAACCGTTATACCATCGAATGGTATGTTTGAAGCATTTTCATTTTTTACTGACATTATATCTTTTTATGTATTATCAATATCTTCAAAACATTACTTATGAATCATAGGTGCCTCATCCCAAATAATTCACTTTTTTAACTATAGAAGATCTATGAAATCACTCCCTTATTGAATATGGAAAACATTTTTATCAGAAATAGATACCAGAATTTGAAATTTGGAATGTACTGTCCTCCCACCTGGTAGAAGTAATGATTCAATTCCACTGGATGCAATTGTTTGAATGATATTACCTTCCTACTGTAGTAGAGATTTCAACACTTTACAAATGAAAGTCTTACCTATGCCTCCTTGTCCATGCATGAAAAAGAAACCACTATCACATGTAATTAATGAAGACATAATGATAGTCATAACCTCTTTCTATTCATCAGTAATCTTACTCTATAAAGTCAGATACTCATTCTGAAGGCTATCTCTATTATAATTTAGTTCATCTGCTACTAAATGATTTCATTGATAAACAATTTCATAATCTGGAACCAGAATTGGTGGATAATAAGGAAGATATCTACTATTCCTTTGAAGAAGGTTCTCTATATCAAGAAAAGCATACATCTGTATTTGATGATCCGTGAGTGTCAAATATATATGAAATTTAGAAATAGTGTTATATAAATATTAGAATGTTTTAGTAAATCAATTATAGTTAATAGAATGAACAATTTCATAGGTAAGAAGCTAGAGAATGAACACTTTGATTATATACCTGCAATTTGTAGCCTCTGTTGTTGCACTTAAAGAATGTATTCACTGGGGATCTTCTAGGTTTCATGACACACAATGTCTGGAAGAGACATATTGTTTGATAACAAAAAGTTGGGAAAACGTCTGCACAAGGAATTTCCCATATCCCAAGTTGATACCTCTTTTTTTTGCTTCAATAAATTCCCTATCATCAACTAGAAGTCCCAATGCAAAACACACCTCCTGAAAAGTACCATGAGTAATGTTGTTCACACTTTTAATATTTTCATATGAAGTTTCACCTCTAATCTTTATGAGCATTAACCATAGGTAATATAGTTCTCCATTTGTTGGCGGCATATAATAAAGTCTACCAATATAGAACCCATGCTTTCTTGGATACCATTTTTTTTCTCATTGGTGGAATACAAATCCTATTGGAAATTATGCATATTTTAATCATCTACCTTCCAGGTAATCAACATTATCTTGAAACAATGCAATAAGAATTGATTAAAAATATTACCCTTTCTCAAGACATCCTCAATATGATCTGTGTCCATGTACGTAACAATATTTTGTCCTGGTAAATGGAAATGAAACCTTTATACTTGAGGATATCTATAGTTGATATCATAAGAAAATATCCTCCATGAATCCTCACAAGGAGAGATGTATCAGATAATCTGATGGACGAAGACTATAATGTGAAACAAATCTACTGATTTCAGGCCATAGTGGATTTCATGTAAATGTTAAAAATAAATATGGATATCCTTCCCAATTACATATTGACATAGCATCTTGTTAATTTTGAATCATATACCTAGGACCACCAATAAATATAGAAGGAAAAATTATTTTCTTCCCACAAGAGTACCCATCACAGTCACCTTGAAGAAAATCATATTACAACCCATTGTACAACTCAACCCTCAAGCGTTTTTGATTGAAGCGAATGAAGTAAAGTCTCCGAGACTCTATCATTTTCTAATCATCAAAAATAAATTGTTTCAATAGTCTTCTTGAATGTTTTAATGTTGATGTATCATTGAAACAACCATACAAGTTATAGGAGAAGTATTCTCGCATTGTAACCATTTAAAGCTTTGTACTTGCACTCAAAGATGTAGAATAATGTAATATGTTGTTAATATATCCATACTGACCACCTATGAAAATTATGGTATATTTCAATAGAAGATACAAGGGATAAATCTCATTAATGAACTTAAATTCACCACTTTTTATTTGAATGATAATATCTATTTAATAGTTGATATTTTTAATGTCACCGACAATAAGCATAGTAATATCAGAAGTAGTAGGCATGTTGTATGTCTCTACATCTATTTGTCTTCTCTTAATTAGTCACAACTTTAAATTTATAATTTCTTGAAGATCAAGAAAATACCTTGAAATTATGAAATAAATATCTAAAGAATTTGTTTCATGAAGCATATTTTGAAGGTTGACAACAATATTAAAATTGAACGCTATTTTTTAATTCACACTGTCACAATTGCATGTTAAATTAAATTAAAAATGAAGTGAAAATATCACAATCAAATCAATGTGTTTACTTACCATTGTAAATATTACCTAATGTTCTGAATCCAATTATAAGACCCATTAGTAGTATTATACACATACATCTGGGAAAACCTTGGTAGTTCTCTATCAGGAGGACACAAACTACCTATGAGGTGGTAGTTTTTCCCATTCAATCTAAATATATTTGGAGTTCTACCATTATTGAGTGACATGTTAACCTTCCCGCCCATTGAAGTAAATGAAGAAATATAATTGTAAATATGCATATTTTCCTAGAATGATCTTGCCATCATGGATTTGTGATTTAAGAATAACATTCTAAGGTATTAAGGACATGATAACAGTAACTCCAAATAAATTTTACCTAGCAAGCAACATAGATAAAATTGCGGGTTTCCGTTAGTGCTGCATTTTTTATTTATCTCATCAAACCAAAAGATAGAACCATAGTAATGACATAACTGAGAAGGATCTACACTATTAAAATAATATTCAGGTGAATAATGATTAAATAATAGGTGTTAATAAAAAAGGTATTATAAATTTCATAAATGGGTCATGAATTGAATTGTAGTATACTGATAGGTAAAAATAATAAATTATCCTACATTTCTACTAGTTGAATTAGTTGTTTTCTTTCTATAGTAGAATTTAATAAACTTAGTAAGATGATGCATGCAAAATAATTTTACACTAACAAATGAATGTGTAGAAAGTCATACCTGAAAAATAAGCTTCAGGTTTTTTTCAGCATATATTTCAGTAATTATTGTTACATGTCTTTCTGAAAAGACATGTGTCAATGTAGTTGACACCTATAGTTCATGGGTAGAAACTTCATTTAATCTACTAATAAATACCAAAAACATGAATATTTCTATCTATATATTCAACTAAATAAGAAATCATGAGTACAATTTACATCGCACCTGTGCCAGGAAGATAAGCATGGTTTCCAGCAGTTGAAGTAGGAAAAAAATATCTGTTGTAAACGGAGTATGAAACTAATTAAATTATGGGAAAATTCCCTGAATGGCTCGAAGGCCTTCATTTTATTGATTTTTGATAACCCCCCTTTCAAGGGATGAGGTGGAACCCTTACAAGGCCCGTAGGCCCAGAGATTACATGGCCCGTAGGCTTAGGAGATTACATGACCCAATGGTCTTAGGGAATTCAACCAGACTATCTACAAGGAACTGACCCTCCCCATCATCTGCATCCTAATAGTATCTCTCTACCTTTTCATGACCGTCTGACTAGGCTTCCCATGCAAGAATAGCCTGGTACCAATGACATAGCCATACCCTCTCATTATGACAATCCATTTGGCTCTGCTCTGGTGAGTGCACCTACTCTAAATCCTCTTCTGTGGTTTCTCTTTTTTTGTAGTGTGTCTAGGGACTGCATCCATGTGGCCCGAAGGCCTTGGGGTGGCCCTAAGGCCTTAATGTGTCTTGAAGGCCTTGAGAATCAACTGGACCGAAGGCCTCGGGTGGCCCGAAAGCCTTACAGGACCCGAGGACTAGACCTATGGCCCGAAGGCCCAGATGGATGAATAGTTCTAATTTCTACAGTACCGAACAAAGTCTGCTACAATACTGCTACAGTACTGCTACAGTACCTGAAAAATATGCCTCCACCCAGATTTGATCTCGGGTCTCTTGGATGCACCTAGCGAGGAGGCAGGTGATGGGTAAGTGAGAATGTTTCCCTCAGTCATTAGAGCTAGCATAAGTAATGAAGAATTAGTTAAATCTTTAATAGAAGAGAGACATAACCTGAATGTCGTTCACAAGAATACATTGACATCATCCTTACTTAAGGGGGAAACATTTTCTACATTGGATTCTGATATTTGTTTTCTCTTGCCACATCATACAAATTTTGTGGATGAAGTTTCACAGTAATGATAATCTATCAATTAAATAGAATAGTTAACTAATTAATCAATGATATGACATTGTAAAATAAATTTTATAAGTCAATGTACTAAGAAATTGTAAATAAACTCACTATTTAATGATAATGGTGACAATGAGATGCATGCTCCTCCTTTGGTGGTGCAGATTTGTTGTAGTGGTTCAAATGTTTTAGTACAACAGAGGTAAGTATAGTCCAGAGGTGAATAGCCAGTACATGTAGAAAATTTTAATAAAGTAAACACATGTATTTGAAGAATGAAAATAAGCAACACTTATTTCAAGTACATTTAATATAGTAATGAAAACCTTTTATATTTCTTGTTCTAATAGATATTGGTGAAGAAGTTACACATTCTTGAGGCATTGTGAATTTAACAGTAGACTAAGGAAAGTAGTCAATGTTATTTAGAAGTAATATATTAATTATAGATGATGTTTTTGGTAAACTGAAATGGAACTCACCATTGGTATATAAAGGTGACAGTTGTATGCGTGCTCTTCTGTTCGACTTGGAAGTCATCTATACTGATTCATATGTTGTTGTGGAACAGACGTGACGGTAGTCTGAAGTTGAATTGAAATTACATGTATAAACTTGTAAATGAGTAGCTAACTTTATGTAATTATTGTAAAAAGTTACATTATTTGTCTACCTTTTTTATGTTCTCTCATATGTAGTCTCATTTGTAACCTTGCATCTCTCGATGTTGACGGTGTATGCATCTTTGTATTGGTTTTCTTTTTGTTGAATTTTTATGGTTTTGAAGGAAACCATTGTATGTTTATGGGTCGGTAGATTAAATTAAACATATAATGGGAAAGCAATTTTGTATCTTGCATAAATATCTCAAAACATATTTTTTTTGTAATTTCAATGTAAAGCAGCTAAAGCATGCCAGTTAATGAATGCATATTGTTAAAATGTTTCTTGATAAATCAATAAAGGACATATTAACTACAAACATTTTGATACATGTGAGTTATTTTTTTAACTGAAAAAAGTAGTCATCTTGGTATTTAGAGAAAATGAGAATTGTTTTACCTCTGAAATAATTTAGACAGAATAGATTGATGTACCATTGATGCTCTTTCCATTTGTTGAATGTGAAGAACACCTTCTCCGGTGTGTAATAGGGCCATTAGTAAGTAGGTATGGAGATATTACACTTGAAACAGATAGCCTATGTATAATGTTGGGATAAAAGTAGGATACACATAATCCTATTGTACTTATAGTAAAAATTTAGAACTATAAAAAGTGGGTTTGTAGTTTCTATGGTTTGTTACAGTAGAAATCAACAGTGACATCAAATTTCAGGGACCCAAATTGTGAGCCGAAGGTGTTCGTGTGAATGGAATGTGACTAAAATGGAGGTGGTGTTTTCTGGTAGTAATTGCTTACAATAGTAAACATAGTTGTGCGAGATAGAGAAGTTTCTTGGTATTGAATATAACACTTGGTTCTGTAGTCGATGAAGATACTTTGAAAGATTTAGTTATCATAATAAAAAAGTGGGATTTAGAGGCTTTACTGGAAGGGAAAAACTGTATTTAGAGATGAAGAAATTTTGTCGTATTTTTGCATGAGCAGAAAAAATCAGAGCCCATCATAGGCAATGAATAGTAGAAACTTGTATGCGTGTGGTGACAGATTCTATCCGTAATATAGGAAAATAGGTAGGTCTATAGGGATCTTTGAGAATAGGGAAAGAGAGATACATGTATATGGAGGCAACTCGATATATTAGTAGTGGGTCGCGATGGATGATTGGAAACCCTTAGATGGAGGGAAGATCATGAGTATTGTGGCATCTATGAGAACAAATATGGGCTGAATTTATCTTGATCATCGAATCGTTCTTGAATAATACTGAAGAATGGATGGAACCCTAAGTTGGAGGGAGGAAATGAGGTTGCACGAGTGATATGGAAAGCCCATCGAGGAATGCCTGACTTTGGAATGAGGAATTATCAAATGTAGGTGATGTGGTTGATTTGTAAGGTGACACGTCAGCATGGAGAAGCAAAGGTTAGTATATATAATAGATTATAAATATAATAAATATATTTATTATAAATTTAAATATAAATAAATAAATATTTATTTATAGTTATTATTATTAATAAATAAATACATTTATTTATTATACATATATATATATATAAAATATAAAATAATTTATTATTATTATAGTTTTATTAGTGCTTTCTATTTTAGCGTTAATAAAACATACCTTTATCAATATTTTTTAGCTAGCACTGATAAATGGTTTACCCAATTTTATAAATAAACCTGAATAGTCTCCTACTTCTCTCGCATACCTCAAGCTCTCGTGGAAGACAAACCCTCCGACTGGCTCTACCACCTCCTCCTCCTCCACTGTAGACTCCTCCTCCTCCTCCGTTACTGTTTCCGCCTACTCCTCCTCCTGCTCCTCCTATGCTCCTGACTTCTCCTCCTCCCACTCCATCGTTGTTGCCTCCTCCTTCATTACTAACTCCTCCTCCTCCTCCTCCACTGCCGTAAAGACCTCATCCACTATGAATATCAGCTCCACCACTAAACCCCATCTATTGCCGAACCCCACTTCTTCTTCGAATCCATTATTCTCTACAAACCCCCTATGTTGAGAACTGAGCTTCTCAGGTGCTACCACTATGAGTATTCCTACAATGATCTTAGTATTTCCATTTTATTTTTTCATTGTAAAATTTTCCATGATCAATTCCATGCCAGTAACATTTCTATATCCGATCAAGGATATTGATGAGCTTCTAAGGATAGAATATATATTTTCCAAATAATCATGTTTGTTGACTTTTTGGTGCATATTTTTCCCTGATCATCATATTGAAGTGGGTCTTGGTGCATTAGATACCTATTTCCACCAATTAAATAATAATCAATGAATTTTAAAGATTAGAACTTGATACCTTACAATAGGTATATAGTCATTGATGTTTCGGGTGTGGATCAAGGATAACTAGGATAAGATCTATAGATCCTCCAAATAAATTGGGTAAAATAAACATGTTCATTTGATTTAAATTAGATTTTTAATAAATATATTTTTAGAATCTTGCAGATTCTCATTGATGAATTCTTAAATTGTTTTACATTGCATCTTAATTTCTAAAATTTTATTATTTCAATCAGATAATGAATCTTGTTTGATCAATTTTTATTTCCACTAAAAATGAACTACATAAGTAAATTTATGATTTGTAGAGTTTTATTAATAAAAATTTTTAATAACTGATAAATAATAAATTTGAATAACATGAAAACCGTGTGTCTAGTTTGTGACTACAATTAAAACCCCCATGTATTGATGTGTCCATTATATCAATTTTTTTCATCGATGAGTGGAATTATATTTTTCAAGGCTAATGATTATGTCTATATTGGAGAGTTGGATATGAAAACCAGTTATGTAGAACCTATATTTCTATAGCTGGGTAGAATCACAACCCATTTTTCTAGATTAATTTTGGATGATAGAGAGAAACATCAGTCAGTATGTCCTACTATCATTGAAAGGTTCCTAGATATATTTCCAATGGACTTCTCTAGGTTACCACCCAAGGGATTGGTTTAGTTTTTGATTGTGTTATTTTCAGGTGTGGAGCATATATCTATTCCACAATATAATATAGATCTTGTAAAAATACAAGAGAAGAAGGCGAATTGAACAACTTAGAGGTGAAGGTGTATATATGAATGATTATGTCCCCTTGAGGTGCCTTAATTTTTTCCATAAAATTCAAATGGATCATTCATAATATGTGTGGACTATTATAGGTTACTCTAAGTGATAAAAATGAACTTATATCCAATTATACATATTGATATACTATTTGATCAACTTATAGGTTCTAATGTTTTCTGTAAGATCATTTTGATATGAAATTATCATTAGTTTATGGTGAGGTATTTTTATATACCACATACTATATTTAGGAGTACCTATGTATTATACGAGTATCTAGTGATGTCATTCAGTTTGAAAAAGAAAATGGCAGTGTTCATGGATGAGATGAATTGGTTCTTCCATCCTTGTTTAGATAATTTTGTAGCCATATTTTTCAATCATATCATCATGTATTCCCAGTAAAGAGAGGAATATGCTCAATATATAGAGATAATTTTGAGAAAACATAGGGAGAATAAAATATATGCCATTATCTCAAAGTGCACATTTTGGATTAATAATGTACACATCATGGGGATAATGATACGGTGGATAGCGTATTTTCAGAACCTATAAAGTTTGATGTTATAGTTTATTTAGAGAGACCAAAGAATGATTTTGAGATCCAAATCCTTTTGGGAATTTCCATTTATTATGAGAGGGTCAACCAGAATTATTCCTCATAGGAAGTTCTAATAAAGAATTAACCAATAATGTGGTATAGTTCCTTTGCTTAGCTTTTCATGAGAGATCCTTCTAAGATCTTAATATGATATTGATGAAAACACCAATCTTAACCATAATTAAACTGTGTAATGAGTATGACTTATATTTTGATATATCATGAGTCAAGATTTGAATAGTTCAAGTCCATGATGGTTAAGTGGTTTCTTATAGGTCCAGACAGTTAAGGACACATAAGAGAAACATCCTAAATCCTTTCCTAGATTTTCAAATAATGGCGCTTTCCATGATGTGTTATTGTTATTATCTTTAGGGTGAGATATTTTTATAATACACTAAAAAAATATTTTGAAATATATTTAATTACAATGTGTATTGAACCATTGACAACAGAGAAGGTTTGAGTACCTATAATCTTTTAACTTTGACCTAAGGTATACCCTCAGGAAGGGGAATTTTTTTTCTAATGTACCATATTGGAAGGATAAAGCTTAGGTAGTACATGATTCAATCATCAAGTGGAATATAGTTGCCCACTTTGAAGATATGTGACTTTATATTCAAAAGTATCAAGTCTAGGTGACACTTATGTCTTTATCTATCACTTATTTACGTCTCAATAGTATTATGAAAGTAAACTATAGGATTAATAATATTTATTCATGAGAGACACGATAAACCTTTTATATATTTATATTTTATAAAATGTGGGTTATTTTTGAATCATATATCCTTTATAAAGTGACTCTGTTAGGATTTATGTCTTTGTGAAAATGCCTAAGTGGCTCTTTTAAAATGATTTAGGTGTTTTGAAATGTTTCTTAATAAATTATATGTGTTCAACATACCATTTTTGGGTTTTAAAAAGATTTAAAATGATTTAAAGACTTGGTTTGGACTTAGGTTGCATGCCAATTGTTTTTTAACTCACCTGATTGGCTTTCATAAAGGGATGTGAATGTTTTGAAACAATATGTAATTCTAGTTTCAATTTAACAAGGGGTGTTTGAAGTTTTAAATGAAAATTTTAAAATATAGATGGTTTTGGTTCATTTTAAATGATTAAGATTTTTGGGTCATGAAGTTACCTTGAATGATTTAAAAAAAGGAATTGGGTTTTTGTAAAAGAGTGTTTGGAACTGATTGGTTTAATTTTAAAAGGGTGTGATATTTTAAATGGGAATTTGTGTAAATTATTAATTTTTTAATGGGATTTCAATTTAGATTTTATAAGTAGTTTTCAAAATAAATTTTAATTTTAGTTTCCCATTATATTTTAATTTTATATTTTTATAGAATTAGGAAAACCATTACATTATATAGGGAAGACAAATAGATCGATAATAACACCATGGAAAGGGTAATTGTATTTCAATAATTAGAAGGATTATATTTCCGTTAGATTTTATCTCCTACTGTAAAGTATATAATAATTCAAATGGTTCTCGAATTGGTATCCATTTAAGGTTTATTTCTAAAGCAAATGGATGTCATGATTTTATTCTTTCCTGGTGATTCAGAGGTAGAGATCTACATAGATTGACTAGAAGGTTTCACACTAAATGGAATAGAAGGTTTGGTTCTAGTTTCAAATGGAGTTTTTTGGGCTTAAGTAGGCACCAAGACAGTGTAACTGGAATCTCAATGCTATCATGGTAGAATTAATGTTCATACAGTGTAATGTAAATAATTTATACTATATGAAGGTGTATTATAATGGGGGGTTTTTTAATTTTACTTCTTTATGTGGATGAATTTCTCTTAGTTGGACCAATGAAGGAAAGACTGGAAGAGATGAAGATTTATTTATCTAGAAGACCCCCAATAAAGGACCTTGGTTATTTAAAGTGGATATTGGGGATAAATATTGAAGGAGACTTAAAGTCTAGAACTTTCTATATCCTTGATTAATTTTTATATCAACATTTTTTGTATTTATATTATTAAATATTAATATTACTGTATCAAATAGGATGAAAATGAATAAATAATGTATGGATGCCAATTTTCTGACACAATAGTATGAATATGGTGTGAAAGAGTTCATAAAGTTTGAAAAAGATCAAGCATATGAATCTTCTCAAATCCTTTTTATATGTTTACACTGTTTTTATTCAAGAAAAATTAGTCTAGAGGATTTAGAAGAACAATTGATCTGTCATAGTATAGATCAAAGTTATAAATGCTGGGATAAACATTGGGAAAAAGTGAATATAGCTAGTGGCTAGGATAAAATTATGTTTTATGGATAATATGATATGATTACAAGTGTCGAAAATTAAGAATACTATATCAGGGATTTTATTATAGATGTAAATGATAATAAAGATCACATTGAGGAAATGAAAAGGATAATTGAAGATCAACTTCATGATTTCCCAAAATTGTTTGAGAAGTTAAAGAGTTTTGAAAAGAATCCATTGTACGGTGGTTCCACTAAATATACTGCATTGTCAGCCATAATGATGCTATATAATCTGAAAGTAAGAAATGGATGGAGTGATGCCTATTTTAAATAATTAATTACTCTCTTTAATGACATTATCACAGAAAACAATGAGACCCCGAGCTATACATATGATTCCAAATAAATGCTACACTCGATGGGTATGATCTTTGAAGTAATACATGCATGACCAAATGACCGTATACTATTTCTCAAGGAATAAAAATCACTTAGAGAATTCCCAAAGTGTGTTTCTTCTCGATACAAGTAAAATGAAACTGGTCATATGAAAGTTATATGGTACTTTCCAATCATTCCATGGTTAGGCACCTATATGGAAGTGAAAAGAGTACAAGGAAATTGACATGGCATGCTGACACAAGAATTAAATATGGGAAACAACGTCACCCAACAGAATCTCTTTAGGGTAAGAGAATTGATCATGAGTATCCTGAATTTATAAATGAGCCAAAAAAACTTTGTCTTGCATTATCTACAGATGGATTGAATCCTTTCGTTTTTTAAATAAGCACTCATAGTACATGTATGATTATGTTGGTAAAATATAACTTGCTATTGTGGTTATGCATGAAACTAAAATGCATCATGTTATCTTTTCTTATATTAGGACCAAATGAAATGAGTAATGATATTGATGTTTATTTGGATCCATTTATCAAGGATTTGAAATTATTGTGGGATTCAAGTGTTACGTTGTATGATTCTTATATAAATGAAGATTTCACATTGTAATCCATTTTTTATAGAATGATAAATGACTTTTTTGCTTATGGAAATTTGTTAGGATATAGAATTAAAGGAACTCAAGAGTGTCCTGTTTACAAATAAGGTACACAATTAATTAGGTTGAAACATTCATCCAAAACCATTTTTCTAGGACATAAAAGATTTCTACCCTAAAGACATAAGTACTGATCTTGGATGATATTATTTTGTATAAGTTTAGAAGAATATACAACACCATTTCCACTAATAGGTGATAAACTATTCGAGAAAGTAAATGATGTGGACAATGCTGTTGGTAAAATTTTTTTCGACAAACATTACGAAAAGAAATTGGAAAAAGAGATTGGTTTTTTTAATTACTATACTGGAATTGTCTATACGTCAGAAATTTTATTGATGTTATGAATATTGAAAAAAATGTGTTTGATAGTGTTATCCAAACAAGGCTAAATGTAATCAATACAAAAAATGATGGAATTAAGGCTAGGCTAAACATGGTTGACATGGGAATATGAGAAGAGTCAATACCAGTGAAGGGTGAAAAATGAACTTTTCTCTCTCTAGATACTTTCAATATTTCCCAGAAGGAGAGATATGAGTGTTTTTTAACTCCTTGAATGATGTAAAGGCTCCAGAGGGTTATTCATCAAATATCAAGAACATCATGTCAAAGACCGATTTAAATTTAACGTGTCTAAAATCACATGAATTATATGTTTTTATGAAATATCTAAGGCCTATATATTTATGTTGAATTGTGTAGAAGAATTTCCATCATAAATTAACCAAGCTATGTTTCTTCTTCAAATCTATGTGCATAAAATTTATAGTCTTGGCGAAATTGAAGACTATGGAAAGATAAACTGCTATCATATTATGTGAATTGGAAATATTCTTCCCACCAACATTATTTGATATGATGGTTCATTTGATGGTTCACTTGGTGAGAGATATTAGAGTATATGGTCCTATACACTTTAGATGGATGTACACCATTGAACGATACATTGAGATCTTGAAAGGGTATGTCAAAAATCGAAGTCGACTAGAGGGTTGTATTGTGGAGAGATATATTATTGAGGAATTCATTGAATTCTGTACCGAATACCTATTCTGTGCAAAAATAATTGGTATACTGAAATCTTGTTACACTAGGTGACTTGCAGGTGAAGCAATTTCTGGAAGAGATGTTGTCACAATCAATACTATATATCGGGAGCAGACCCACCTTTACATTATTCACAATAGTTTGGAGGTTTCTCTATGTGTTGAAACATAAAATAAAATTATTATGCATTTGAATCCATCAAGGGATAAAATTTTGATATCAAATACACATAATAAACAGTTTATAGGATGGTTTTGGGACCATATTTTAAAGGAGTCTGAAGAAAATACAGATTCAATTTCAGAACGACATTGATGGTTTTTCAAAGGACCTAGTGTGTATAAATTGTCTTATAATGTTTATATAATTAATGGTTATAAGTTCTTTATAAATGACCATTATGAAGACAGTACCATGAAAAATAGTGGAGTTACACACATTGATAAAGTGATGCATGCTTCTGGTACAAAGGTTAGAAATCCAATTTATGTGAATATTTCATACTTTGGCATCATTAAACAAATATGAGAGTTGGATTATACAAAATTTCAAGTGCTTATTTTTCAATTCAAGTGGGTTGATAATTGTAGTGATGTTAAAATAGATGAATTCATATTTATGAAAGTTGATTTTAGTAAGGAAGTCTACAAATATGAACCATTCATAATGTAATCATAGGAAGAACAAGTATTTTATGTTCCAGATCCGGCAAAACAAAAAGTGTTCAATTTTTTTGTTATTAACCAAAACCACTGAAGGATTAGTTGAAAGTTCATTTGAGGATCACACTTTCACTGAGACATAATCAGCCTTCAAAAAGAAAAGAAAAGAGAGTTGAATAATTAGGTTATTTTTTTGTAATATACATTGTGTTACCTCATGTTATTATCTGTTTACTTCGGAATTTATGAACTCTAAATTTAATTTTAAACCACTTCTACAGATAATGAATTTTTCATGTTTTGCTGCTCCCAATCCTAAGGGAAAAATCACTCTCAACCTAATGCTGTTCGCAGTGCAGAGGAACAACCTTCTGCACGTGATGGTGCGCCCATTCCTGAGAAACAATAGGTTTCTTAGCGTACTCCTACTCCCAGTGCAGTGGTACAATGACAATATGCACATGATAATGGTACCACTCATGAGAAAAATATTGATGATGTTGATTCTGGGGAAATGGTACATGATGAAGGACCTGCGACATAGAAAATAAAAGATCACCGTAGTTAGAAAATGTTAATAAAAATAATCAAGGCGAAAACTAAAGGCATCAAATACAAGGTCAGATGGAATTCACATGACCAATATATTAACCCCAATAAGTAAATTCTCAGTAGTTATATTGGAATCATCACTCTGAAATGCATGATTATTGAGGTATATTCATGGCACTGTGTTGTGCTCAGGCTTCATACACTGATGTGGGAATAAATTACAATAACATTATGAAATCATTTCTTTATTTGACTAAAAAATAAAATATCGAAACATTGACTACCTCTTCATCATAAATTGCAGAGAGAATTTATAGTAGATGAATCCCATAAGAAATATTTATTAATTCTTGATGTAAAGATTCAAAGAGTATTTCTCACAATTCTAATAAAATATCATCTTAAAGATGCTGAATGTAAATAAAACTACACCCACCGCTTATCTATGCCCACCTGATAACCCAAGAAGCATGGGATGCACTTACTGGTCGTCATGTAGATTTATGTTTTCAGTACATTGTGGCTAGTAATTCATTGTTTGATGATATTTGTATTCATAACTTTTATTGATTTTTTTGTTTATGAAATAGAAACTGAGTACGAGAAATAAGAAATGAGTAGCAAAACCAGTGTTGCCTTACCACAAAGCAAGGATGAGGTACGTTTTACTTGAAAAAAATTGGTTTATATTTTAAATATATCGTAATACTTTTATGTGACAAGAAACAACTCCCTAATTATGTTCCTCTACTTATATGTATATTAATAACTCCAAATCCAAATACACTTCCATTCCATTTAAAGCTGTATGGAAGGAGTCACGTGTAAATAAAGATGAGATAATAATAGATGAAAACACACAAAAAGTGTGGGAAACATGTGTATGTAATACATAATAATTTTTTTTTCTTTAAATCGCTATTATATAACAATTATAAATTATTTTCCTATATTTTCTATCTGGCATAGTCATAGGTTTCAGAAACACCGATACCGGATGAACACATACTATCAGTGGCCTTGAAGTGGCCAGAATAATATGGCCGCGTCAGAGGTATAGGTTTTGGGGTGATACCCCAATCATATTTTGAGAAAAAAAACAATAGGCGGATGAAGGTGAATTAATAAAATAGACTATAGAAAGAATATATAACCTTAAAGAAGAATTCCAACGGTATAGAGAGATGATGGAAACTTTAATGGGGGTGGAGGCAAAGAGAAGAAGAAACTGTAAAACATCCACCACGTGGAGATCCCATCCCACCCCCACCGACTATGAGGCAAGCCATTCCCCTCAAAGAGATGTCTTAGCTGAGGTAATAAATTTTATAATAAATGTTTCTGTGAAATGTGAATCAGATATGCATTGATACCTTTCCTTTAATGATATTTTATAGGGTGATAGTGACTATGATTTATATCAAGAAACACCCACCCATCATCTTGTAGTGAGGGATATGATGTTCATTATTCAAAAAGACTTTCTACACAACAGACCACACTCAACAGGTCATGTGCGAGTGTTGATTTGTATATCCTATGAGTCAAGCATAGAGATACCTATTCCAATTGATGAGGAAGATATTCATTTGGTCAAAAAAATTTTAGGAGCATTCATCACAAGTCCATCACATATTGTAAAAAATACATGTTGACAAGGAGGTATTAATCTCTAATTTATGTTTCAATATAATCCTTTAATAATTAATGAAAAAAGGATTTAACCAATTTATGTTATTATAAATGGACAAAGATAATGGGATGAAATGAAATAACACCTCAAAATCATATAACGTATCGAACAACTGATCAAAGAAGGAACCATTACCCCACCCATTCTATATTCGCATTTACTATCATTGAAGGTTCATGTGGATACAAATTTAAAAGATGGTCATAATCACATAGTTTATTTTGAAGGAAATAAGCATAGAGAAAAAGATAAATACTTCATTGGTGTTGAGATTGTAATTGAAATACTCAAATATGATTATCTAGACAACTTAGTTGGAAATGTATACATGAGGTATGTTTTCATGAATTGATTTTACAAAAGATGATATACTATGTTAATTATGACTAAATACATTTCATATTTTTTATAGATGTATGTATGAAAAATAATTTAAGGGATTTACCCATGAAAAAAATTTGGACGCTTTAATCATCAGATATTCTCTACATAACAAAAATAAATAGATAACAAAAAAGAGCATAAAATAGTGGCAGGTCTAATCAAAACGTTTCAAATAGAAATTTAGGATGATATAATCTATTTAATACCAATGATGTAGGGGTAAAAATATACCATTTAATAATATCAAATATATTTTTATCTATTTCATTACTTATTACTTTTTATGTTTTTTGGAAACATTGGATGCTCAATGCAGTAAATTTGGATACACCAAAGATTTATTTCCTAGATTTAGAGCATGGATATCCAAAAAACCATCCACCCATGATGGAATTTTTCAATTTTTAATACACTACATACATGTTTTTACAAATAAACATAAATTTATATAATTTATATTATCTTTTAATGAGGATTCTATTATGATAGGGCAGTGCATCACAATCTTGAAATATAAGGAATGAGGCCAGTGGATAAGCACAATGAGAAAGAAATGTTCTATGAAAAAAATAAGTATTAGGGTATATATATTACAATTACAATATCAAAAAAATATCAAAACACATTTCTTATTCTAATCAATGTTTATATAGTTTCCGAAATAAATCTATGGAAAAAATTGCGATTATTATATTTGTGAATTAATGTGAGAGATCATATTCCATGAAAAAACTAGCATACTTGAAGAGGTATTTTAGAATATAATTACTATTTAATTTAAAACATTTATCAATCCTTTGTCTATTTATATTTTTCCATTTCTATTAATTTTGAATAAACTCATATTCAGAACATGATATAGATGTGCTCAGAAATGAATAGGCGACATACCTGATTATAGAATGCACATGAAAAGCATGAAGATGTGACTTCCATAGAAGTAGTGGATTGATTTATATTTATGTTTAATTTAATTATTTTTAGTATTAATCATATAATAAATGTTTTCATATATAGGTGGATTCCTTTTTTCAAGTTGGGGCGATTTTTTTGAAACTGATCATGCTCACGAGTCATTAGACTTTATGGATGCAACTCAAAATTCAATGAGAAGGTAAAGTTTTTTATATAATATGTTTTTCATCATAATACTATCTATTCTATAATACATTAAAAAAATCTAAATTAAATGTTTGACTGATCATACAATCAATGTATTCTATAGAGTTACTCTCACTCAAAACCTTATCACCCCTGCATTGTCGGAATTTATCAATTTCCTTCGAAGGTAGTGGAGGAAACTTGAAGGAAAGTGATAAATGTTGCCAATGAAGTGTTTCTATTTAAATAAAAAAAGAAAATGGAAATCATGTTAACAAACTATGTCTCCGGTATGACTCAAAGTGTGTCTTTTTATGTAATTAATTATTTTTCATCATTTTATCTACTATTTGTAAGTTAATTTCCTTATATGATCATTGATATCTCTATTTTTTTAACTTATTGAGCATATATGATCACCATTCCTTATGTTTCATATTCTTAGGTTATTAATTATGGTTTTATAAATGATATGTCTAAGAAGGTTTCTAGTAAAGAATAACTTAGAGATAGAATCTTATAAACTAGTTCTTTATATTTCCATGTTTCTAAATGCGCTAGACCTAAACTATTGTAGCATGAATCATTATGTTATATAAGGAATATTAATATATTAAGATTTGATATGTATGTATGAAATGTATGGTTCAATATAGTTGGTATTAGAGCAATTGAACTACTCAAAATCAAGCAAAAAGAACAAGTGATCAGAATCACTTAAAGTACCTCTTTTTATTTTAAATTGACATCACTTTTAGTTAAAAGAACATGGAACATACTAAAAACTGAGAAAACACATACATATTTTTTTTATAGTTTATTAAAATGATCTATAATTCATTTGTGATGTGTAGGAATCAGCCGCACCTCAATACGATATACGATGTGGTGATATAAATCGAAGTGTCTCTTTTTATTTAAAATTAACATCAATTTAAGTAAAAACACTGGTGACAAAATGAAAACTAAGAAAAAAAATTTGGACTATCTTTATATTTTAGGAAAATTATATATACATTATTTTTGATGTGTAAAAATTAGCCACACCTAAATACGATGCACGATGTGGCTGGTATCACTCAAAGTATCTCTTTTTATTTAAAATTGTTTTTAGTTTAAGTAAAAACAAAAAAGTGACATACTAAAAACTGATAAAACACATTTATATTGTTTTTATAATTTATTAAAATGATACATGAGTCATTTTTGACCTATAGGAATTAACTACACCTCAATCTGACACATGGTGTGAGCGATATGACTAAAACCGTCCTTTATCCATTTAAAATTGACATTTTAGTTCAAAATATGTCACTCACTGAAAACCAAGAAAATGCACTATGATTGTCTTGATACTTTTTCACAATGGTTAATAAGTCACCTTTCACATGTATGAAGTAGTCTAACATCAAAATATTTCCCGATTCAACCGATAATAATTGTAATGTGTGTTTCTAGTTTGAAATGACAATTTAATGAAAAAACCCAATTGATATTCTGAAAAATGAGCAAACAAATTTGAATTGTTTATATAATTTATAAAAATGATCCATAATTAATTTGTGATAGGTATTAATGAGACTCAACTCAATCCGACACACAGTGTGACTGGTATAACTACAAATGTTTCATCATTTACAATTGACATTAATTTTAGTAAAAGAACAAGTGATATACTAAAAAATGAGAAAAGTATTCAAATTGTTTTGATATTTTATGAAAATGATCCATAAGTCATTTTTAATGTTTAAGAGTCAATATCACCTCAATTAGATTCATTATACAACTATTATGACTCAAAATGAATGTTTCTAGTTTGAAATGACATGTTAGTAAAAAAACACAACTCACATACTGAAAACTAAGAAAAACTATACAGATTACTTTGATATTTTTGGAAAATGGTCTATTAGTCATTTTTCACATGTAAGAATCAACCTAACCTCCATATGATATCCATTGTGGCCGGTATAACTTAAAGTGTATCTTTTTATTTCAAATTGACATTAATTTAATTAGAAAAACTCAGTGAGATACTGAAAACATAACAATCACATTTATATTGTTTTGAAATTTTACGGAAATGATCTATTAGGAATTTTTGTTATGTAGGAATAATCCTCACCTCAATATGACACATGATGTGTCTGGTATAACTCAAAGTTTTTTATTTATAATATAAATTAATTTATGTAAAAAAGAACAAGTGACATACCGAAAAATGAAAAAACACATTTGGATTATTTTGATATTTTAAGAAAATGATATATTTTTTATTTGTGATGTGTTATAATTAGAAAAACATTAGTACGACACATGTTGTGTCTTGTATAACTCAAAGTGTCTTTTTATTTAAAATAAACATTAATTAAGTAAAAACCACAAGTGACATATCAAAAATAAAGAAAACACATTTAGATTGTTTTGATATTTTTGGAAAACAATATATTAGTAATTTGTGACATGTAGGAATTATAATCACATCATTACATTGCATGGTATGACCAGTATTGCTCAAAGTGTATCTTTTTATTTAAAATTGACTATAATTTAAGTAAAAACAACATGTGATGTACTGAAAACCAAGAAAACACATTAGGATTGTTTTGATACTTTAGGAAAACAATCCATCATTCATTTTTGATGTGTAGGAGTCAACCAAACCTAAATCCGAGGAACAATGTGACCAGTATGAATAAAATTATCCTTTATCAGTTTAAAATTTATAGTTTAGTTTAAAATATATCACTCAATCAAAACAAAGAAAACACACTCGGACTATCTTGATAATTTAGGAAAAAGATTCATAAGTAATTTTTGATGTGTATGAGGTATTCTCACATCAAACTAACACACAATGCAATTTATATGACTTATAACCTGTTTTTTCAGTTTCAAATGATATTTTAGTAAAAAAAAACACAATTGGAATACTGAAAACCAAACAAACGAATTCAGATTGTTTTGATACTTTAGGAAAATGATAAAATAGTAATTTATGATAAGTTGGAATCATATTAACCTCAATCCAATGCCTGGGGTGACCGGTATAACTCCAAATGTGTCATTATTTAAATTGTTCATTAATTTTAGTAAAAAAACTAAGTGACATACTCAAAACCAAGAATTTTTTTTGAATTGTTTTGATATTTTCGGAAAACGATCTATACATCATTTTTGACATGTAGGAATCAACCCCACATCAATAGGACATATAATTGGATTAGTATAATTCCAGATGTGTCATTTTTAATAAATATTGACATTTTATTAATGTATTTTTTCATATTAATGTTTAATTTATTTCTTTATAGTATTACTAACATAATATTTATGTTCTTATATAAGTGGAATCGTTTTCTCATGTTGTTATGATTTGTTCGACAGCTGATACCATGGGTGGAAATTTTTAAGAGGGGATCATAAATGTCAAAAGATGAAATATTTATGTTTTAGATTATTTGTCAGATAATTGTAACTATAATTATATAAAAAATTTTGTTTAAAATGTAAATAGTAGTGTTTTTATATATTCCATGGGTGGAATTTTTTGTATTCATGATGTTAATGAAATGTATATAGCATTGTTTAAAATCATAGAATTGTTTAAAAGGGAATATGTGTAGCACTAATAAATGAGGTCCTTTATAAACTCTTTTTAGCATGGATAAATGACCCCCTTTATCAGAGCTTCTTTTTCACTGATAATGAGGACCCCCTATATCATCACTGTGATTAACAATGCTTTTTTAGTGTTGATAAAAGTCGATTTATGTACTATTAAAGGGAATATGTGTAGTATTTCTTAGAGATTATCAATTGTGAAATATAGGAGATAAAGTATCATACATTTATAAGTACTGACATAGGACATGTAACATACCATGTTTCCCATCATATATTATTATCCAACCATAGAACTTATGTTTAAGAATATCATCATAGCACTTCAAGGTTCTTATTATAGCAGGGAACTACTATGATCTTTTTGATGTGACAGATACTCAAGGACATGATCACATTAATTTTATGTAGAGGAATAACAAGTATGTGTTAATGAATTTATTAATATTCAATTATTTGAATATACAAGAAATATAAAGTAAAAAGTAGTTGGTTCTAAGGAACAAACTCAAACAAGATGAAAACCATGAAATTTATGTTTGTGGCGACGTAGTTTAAATCATGCATGTCATTAGTGGTAGGGCATTGATTAAATGACCTAGATAGGATTTCTCAATCTTAAAATAAATAATATTTATTTGGTCACTTTTATGGGATGGTAGTGACTAGAATAAATCCATGACCACGATATACAAATTAAAGTCTATATAATACAATGAATAAATATTCGTAAAGCATTAAAGGATGATGATAAAAAGTATGTATCATGATTCATGAGATACCACAAGATAAAAAGACTTTATCATATAATGCATGTTCATTAGTGGCTATTGTAGCTATAAAATATCTTTATCTATTTAGGGTCCATGATGCATTTCTGGATACAAATATTGGTTTGTGAATATTATTCACTACTATTAGGATAAGGGACTAGATAGTCACACAAAAAGTGTATCAACAAATTCCACTAATTCAAATCAATTAGAGTTTAAGATGATGTAGGCCCCACACGTGAGGCTAGTGAAGGTTTGTGTGTGAACGATCTCAAGTTTATTAATTAATAAATTTGATTATATACTATTAATTATTAGAATAACGAGAATTGAATTTATTTTTCAAGGTATTAACATTTTATTTTTGCATAAAAGTAAATGAAAAAAAATATTTTTGATGAATGTTACACATTGACAGCCATTAAATAATTATTGGAGGAACAATCCATGTTAATGGATTATGTATCATTAGGTGATAGATGATAAGTGTCATAAGTGAGTAATGAAATTTTCATGAATCATACAATTTTTTTACTTTTTCATCATGACATAAATGGGTTGATTTTGTTTAGGGTTAACCCATTTAAAAACTAAATTTCAATTCTAAAGAGTCAAACCTAAGTATAAAAACCATTTTACAACAAAAATGAGATGGCATAAATCCCAGTGTGAATTATTTATCCCCCCATACCATCTCTCACATTATTTAGAGATAAACTGAAGGAAAGATCAAGAATATAATTTTCCATGTTTGAGGATTGATTATTTGATCTTCTAGTGATCATATGATATTTTTAAAGAATATTGATCATCTACGATAGTACCTAGAAATCAAAGAATAATGTTTGAAGGGTTTTCATGAACATTTGGATAATTTAGAGAAATCCACTCTTGGATCCTTTGAGTTACGAAACATTGAAAATGATAATACCACATCAATTTTTGATTAATTAATGAGTTATGGTTTTGTTTGAATTATTATCACTTATTATTTATTTTCACAAGATCTTTGGGGGAATCCATGAAATGGAATTCTTAATCTCATGTTATTGAATGAATCCAAACTGATTTATTTTAAATACAGGTTTTTAAAATTTTAAAAAATCCTGGGTTCCTTCAATTGGTACCATACCATTCATTAAAATATTTAAGTTGAATTTTCAATTAAATATGATAAAATTCTGATATATGGTTTTGATATTGTACCAAATCCACTGATGATACATCAATCTGAGTTTGAATGGATATGAAATGGTTTGTAAAAGATCAATATTATTTTTTATTGATTTTACTTCAATTTTGTTAAATTAAAATTAATTAGATGATTAAAAATTCTGATGGGGGTTTTGATGTCAAGGTAGTAAAAATCCATAAAAATAAAAAAATAAAAATGATTATTGTGGGAAGTGTGTAGCCACTCTCATCTTGGCTCACTCACGCCAAATTAGAAAAAGGGGTGGCCTCCCAACACCAGTATCATGTCAGTGGTTCCTTTATAATAAATATATATTTTAAAAGATAACTCACAACCCACAATGGCCACTACTGGTACCCCACCAAAGACCTCCACTAGTGGATTTGCCTCACCCCAATGGGTGACCCACAGGCTAGTCGGGTTAATTAAACCTATGATGGGGTAGGCCAAACTCAACCCATTAGGATTATTCAGGCCTAATAAGGGCCAAGATACCAGTCAGGGACTCGTGTTTTTGTCCAAATAGAACCAAACAATTATAAAAAAATTAATATCATTAATAGAGATTGATCCATAAATATTAAAAATATTAATTAAAATTTAACACATTAAAAATACTTATAGTTAAAATTTTATATTATATAGTTTCTATAATGTGTTATTTTTTTATAGATTGATCATAAAATAAGGCTGACTGATGTATGTTTGAGTATTTTTTTATTTTATTTAATTATTATAATATGTGAATGTTATATAACAATTAGTCATTAAATATCATTTTAGACAATATTTGAATCATATCCCCATCTTTAAATGTATAAGGGAACATATATACACACATGAGAGATAAAAATATAACCCACACATCCCAATATCCCCTCACCCATAGGAGTATACATCATAAATATTAGAGGAGTTCATGAAAACATGGTTTACGTATGTGTACTAGAATGGAACCTAATGAGAAAATCTATAGGATTTGATGGGCACTGTAATTTGAGTCAATATTCGACACAAATAATTTCTCTAGGGCCCCAGTTGATCTATCCACAACTACACATATTCCCTTTAATAGCACACAAATCAAATATTAATTTAGAAAAAAGAGGTATTAATCATAGTGATGATTGGGGGTCCCCTTTTTCAGTGCTAAAAAAGCACTGATGAAGGGGTTCCATTATCCATGTTAAAAAAATCATTGATAAAGGACCCCCTTTATTAGTTCTACTTTAGCCCTGATAAAGTGGGCCCTTTATCAGTGCTAAAAACAACACTGATAAAGGCTTAGCCACCTGCAATATACTATTAATATAATAGCACACCCAGAAGAAAAAACCTGCAATTTCAAATGCTATATAAAACCTTTAGTTTCAAATAATTCTATAATTTCAAACAATGATATATACATTTAATTGACATAATGAGTACAAAAATGTCCACTCATGGTATATACCAAAACAACACTACTATTTACATTTAAAAGAAAATGTTTTAAATAATTACATTTACAATTACCCAACAATCATTCTAAAAAATAAATATTTCATCTTTTGATGTTTGTGATCCCCTCTCAAAAATGTCAGCCCATGATATTAGCTACCAAAAAAATCATATCAACCTAAGAATGAGATTATACATATATAAAAAGACAAATATTATGTTAGTAATACTATAAGTAAATAAATTAAACATTAATATGAAAGAATACATTAATATAATGTCAATTTTTAATAAATATGTCACATTTGGAGATATACCAGTCACACCGTGCTTCCTATTGAGGTGGGGTTGATTCCTACACTTCACAAATGAGTTATGAATCATTTTCCTAAAATATCAAAACAAGATGAATGTGTTTGATTGGTTTTTATCATGTCACTTGTTCTTTTACTAAAATTATTGTCAATTTTAGATAATGACACATTTTGAGATATACCAATCACACAATGCATCAGATTGAGGTTTGGATGATTCCTAACTATCAAAAATTACTGATGGATCATTTTCCTAAAGTATTCAAACAATCTGAATGTGTTTTCTTGGTTAGTATGTCAGTTTTATTGTTTTACTAAAATGTTATTTCAAACTAGAAACAAACATTATGAGTCATACCAGTCGCATCATGTGTTGGTTTGATGTGAAAATTCTCCATAATCATAAAAAAGGACTTATTAATAATTTTCCTAAATTATCAAGACAATCAAATTTAATTTTCTTGGTTTTTAGTGAGTGACACATTTTGAACTAAAATATCAATTTTAAACTGATAACATACACTTTTAGTCATACTGGTCACATTGTGGATTGAATTGATGTTCAATTGACTCATATATGTCTCAAATAACTAATTGAGCGTTGCCATAATGTATCAAAACAATATGAGTGTATTTGATCGGTTTTCAGTATGTCGTTTGTTGTTTTTACTCAAATTAGTGCCAATTTTAAATAAAAGGAGACACATTGAGTTTTACTAGACACAACATGTGTCATATTGATGTTCAAATGATTCCTACACATTAAGAATGACTAATATATTATTTTCCTAAAATATCAAAACAATCCAAATGCATTTTCTAGGTTTTCGGTATGTCACTTGTTGTTTTTTACTTTAATTAATGTCAATTTTAAATAAAAAGAGACACTTTGAGTTATACCAGACACACTATGCATATTATTTAGGTGAGTTTGATTAATACACATAAAAAATGACTAATATACCATTTTTATAAAATATCAAAACAATCTAAATGTGTTTTCTCAGTTTTCGGTATGTCACTTGTTGTTTTTACTTAAATTAATGTCAATTTTAAATAAAAAGAGACAATTTGAGTTATACTAGACACACCATACCTCATATTTGGGTGTGGATAATTACTAAACATCACCAATGACAAATATATCATTTTTCTAAAATATTAAAATAATATGAATGTGTTTTTTAGGTTTTCAGTATGTTACTTGTTGTTTTGACTTAAATTAATATCAATTTTAAATAAAAAGAGACACTTTGAGTTATAACGGACACACCATATGTCTTATTGAGATGAGGATAATTCATACATGTCTAAAATGACTAATAAATCATTTTTCTAAAATATAAAAACAATATGAAAGTGTTTTCGTAGTTTTTACTATGCTAGTTGTATTTCTTTTTACAAAAATGTGATTTCAAACAGAAAATGCGCATTTTGAATCATACTAGTCACATAGTACATCAGACCGAGGAGAGGTTGACTCCTATATGTCACAAATGAGTTATGCATCGTTTTACTAAAATATCCAAATAATCCAAATGTTATTGATCAGTTTTGTGTAGGTTACTTATTCTTTTACTAAAATTAATGTCAATTTTAAATAATGTCACATTTGGAGTTATACTGGTCACACTGTGCATCAGATTGAGATTTGGATGATTCTTACCTATCAAAAATTATTGATGGATAATTTTCCTAAACTTACAAAACAATCTGAATGCATTTTCATTGTTTTAATTATGTCAGTTGTGTTTTTTATTAAAATGTCATTTCAAACTAGAAACACACATTATGAGTCATACTGGTCGTATCATACACCGGTTTAACGAGAGACTACTTCATACACATAAAATATTACTTACGAATCATTATCCAAAATTATCAAGACAATCAATGTACATTTTCTTAGTTTTCAATGAGTGACATGTTTTGAACTAAAATGTCAATTTTAAACAGATAATAGAGAATTTTAGCCATACCAGTCACAATGTAAAATGGATTGAGGTGTGGTTGATTCTTATAGGTCAAAAATGACTAATTTATTGTTTTACAAGAGTATAAAAACAATATTAATGCATTTTCATTATTTCAGTATGTCACTTTTATGTTTTTTACTTAAATTAAAATCAATTTTAAATAAAAAGATACACTTTTAGTGATACCAGCCACACCATGCATCATATTTCTGTGCATATGATATCTACATGTCAAAAATGACCAATATATTGTTTTCCTAAAATATAAAAAGAATAAAAATGTTTTTCTTGGTTTTTCGTATGTTAATTTTTGTTTTTTACTTGAATTGATGTCAATTTTAAATTAAATGAGACACATTGAGTTCTACCGACCACACCATGCATCATGTTGAGGTACAACTGATTCCTACACATCAAAAATGACTTATATATAATTTTACTAAAGTATAAAAACAATATGTATGACTTTTATCTGTTTTTTGTATGTTTCCTTTTTTTACTAAAATAAATGTCAATTTTAAATAAAAAGAGCCACTTTTTGTGATACTATCCATTTGTTCTTTTTTCTTGGTTTTTAGTAGGTCAGTTGATTTGATACAAACTATATTTACCTAGAAATTCCATACATATATATCATATCTTAGAAGATTAATATTCCATACATAACATAATGATTCATGAAAGAATAGTTTAGGTCTAGTGATTTTGGAAACATTAAATCATAAATAACTGTTTCATAAGTGTCTCTCATTAAGTTATTCTTTACTAGAAACCTTTTTACACATATCATTTATAAAACCATTATTAATAAACTATAGATATGAAAAATAATAAATGTTGATCATAGATGCTCAATGAGTGTAAATAAGGGAGATATCAATGATCATATAAGGAAATTAAATTATAAATAGTAGATAAAATGAATAAAAAATTAAGTTATTACATAAATGACACACTTTGAGTCATAACTGACACATCAGACATTACTATACCTTCTATTTTCTTTCTTTGTTGTAATGGAAACACTGTATTTCTGAAATTTATCACTTTCCTTCAATCTCCCTACAATTCCCTTGAATGAAAGTGATAAGTGCAGACAATGTATGTGTGACAAAGT
Organism: Viscum album; assembly: GCA_963277665.1. Lineage (NCBI taxonomy): Eukaryota > Viridiplantae > Streptophyta > Magnoliopsida > Santalales > Viscaceae > Viscum > Viscum album. Next base: position 369,417,267 of record OY728144.1, read on the forward strand.
TTTTAGGGATAATAAGTATGTGGAAGACATTGTTTGTATTAGTAATAAAAAAATTAATTCAAATTATATTAATGTTGTAGAATATATATAATATTATGAGTAAAAGCATAGTATATTAAAAAAACTTTACCTTTTCCTTGAATTCTAAGTTACATCCTCAAAGTCTAATCACTCACGAGCATGATTAGTTTCGAAAAAACCTCCCCAACTCGAATAAATGGAATCCAACTATATATGAAAACAATTATAATTAAAGTAATACTAAAAATAGGTAAATTAAACATTAATGTGAAACAACCCACTACTTCTATAGAAGTCACATATTCATTCTATTTTTGTACATTCTTCCATCATGTTTGCTACCCATTCATTTCTATGCACATCTATATCATCTTGTGAATATGAGTTTTTTCAATAGTCCTAGTAGTGCTGAAAAAACATAAATACACAAAGGATTAATAAATATTTTAAATGAAATAGTAATTATTTTTGAAAATAATTCTTCGTGGATGATAGTTTGTTCATGGAATATGATCTCTCTAATAAATTTACAGACATAATGACCACAATCTTTTCGATTTGTTTATTTTAGACACTGTAAAAATTTTTATTAGAATAAGTAATTTGTTTTGATATGTGTATGATTAGTGAAATCATATTATAAATACCCTAATATTTACTGATTAGTAGAACTTGTCTTCATCCTTATTCTTATCCCCTGGCCTCATTCATTATATTTCATGATAGTGATGCACAACCCTATCATAACAGAATCCTCATTAAAAGATAATGTAAATTATACAACTTGATGTTTAATTTTAAAATGTTTGATGTAGTGTTTTATAAATTTGAAAACACCATCATGTGTGGATGGTTTGTTGGATATCCATGTATTGAATCTAGGAAATAAGTCTTTGGAGTGTCTAAATTTACAACATTGAGAATCCAATGCTTCCTAAAAACACAAAAAGAAATAAGCAATGAAAAAATAAAAATATATTTGTTATGATTAAATTATATATTTTTGACCCTACATCATTGGTATTCAATAGATTCTGTCCTCTGAAATTTTTCTTTGAAACTATTTCATCAAACCGACCACTGTTTCATCCTTTTTTTGTAATCTATTTATTTTTTGTTCTGTAGAGGAGATGTGAGGATTAAAGAGTCTAAATTTTTTTTGTGGGGAAATCCATTCAATTGTTTTTAATATATACATATTCCAAAAATAACAAGTGTATTTTGTCATAATTTACACATTATATCATCTTTTGGAAAATCAAATCATGAAAACATACCTCATGTATACATTTACAACTTAGTTGCCCAGTAAATCACAGTCGAGGATTTCACTTACACTCTCAACACTAATGAATTCTTGATCTTTCTCTATGTACATATTTTCTTCAAAATAAACTATGTGATTATGGCCATCTTTTTACTTTTTATCCACATGAACCTTCAATGATAGTAAAAGAAGATATTGAATGGGTGGGGGTAATGGTGATTTTGGTAGATCTCTTTGATCGTTTGGTCAATCCTTTAGATGGGTTTGAGGAAGTATTTATTTTCATCCACTTATCTTTGTCTATCTGTAATAACAGTCACTGGTTCATAAATTTTTTCATTAATTGTTAAAGGTTTTGCTTGAAATGTAAATTTGAAATGAAGACCTCCTTATTGACATGTTTTTTACAAGATTTGATAACCATGAGATGAATGTTCTGATAGATTTTTTGACCATATGAATATCTTCCTCATAAATTGGAATAGGTATCTCTATGTTTGGATCATGGGATACACTAATTGACACTCACACATGACCTGTTGGAAGTTTTCTATTGTGTATCATGACTTTTTGAATATCGAACATCGTAACCCTCGCTACAAGGTGATGGGTGGGAGTTTCTAGATATAAACAACAATCATTATCACCCTATAGAATATCTGTAAAATAAAGGTAAAAATGTCTTTCTGATTAACATTTCATAGAAACATTTTTTAGAAAATTGATTAACTTTGATAATACATCTCTTTGAGTGGAATGGCTAGCATCATAGCTGGTGGGGGGTGGGGCGTGATCTCCACATAGTGGTTGTTCTTGAGTTTATTCTTCTATTTTCCTCCCCCCATTAAAGTTTCCATCATCTCTCTATACCATTGAAATTATTCTTCAAGGGTAGATATTCTTTCTCTCAACTATTTTATTAATTTACTATGATCCTTTTCTTGTTTTTCCCTAAAATATGATCAGGGTGTCACACCAAAACCCCCACCTCTAATGCAACCATTCTGTTCCAGCCACATCAAGTCCACCAATAGTATGTGTTCATCTAGTATAGGTGTTGTTGATTCCTATGAATATATTAGATAAAAAATCTATAAAAATGAGTGATCATTATTATTTAATATCGATTTAAATAGAAACAAATTTTTATTATGTAATAATTACACATGTTTTCCACATTTTTTTGTTTTCATCCATTAGTATCCTATCTTTATTTATGCATGAATCCTTCCATAGAACAAGGCATGGGATGTAAATGGATCTTGATTTGGATTCATCAATCTATATATAAAAAGAGGAACATAATTATGTTGTTGTTTCATGTCACATAAAAGTATTATGGTAGATTTAAAATACGTACTAATTTTTTTTAACTTGAAGCGTACCGCATATTTGCTTTATGGTAGGGGTACACTGGTTTTTGTGCTCGTTCTTCATTTCTAGCACTCAGTTTCTATTTCATAAATAAAAAATTTCCAAAAAATGTGATGAATACACGTATCTCCAAAAAACGTATTACTAGGCACAATTTACCTGAAAAGACACATCTGCAAGACGACCAGTAGTCACATCCCACTCTTCTTGGGTTATCAAGTGTGCATAGATAAGTGGTGGGTGCAGGTTTATTTTCCCTTCAGTATATTTAATATGATCTCTTGTTAGAAATTTGTGAAGTCCTATATGAATCCTTCCATCAAGAATTAATACATATTTCTTGTGGGATTCATCTACTATAAATTCACTCTATAGTGGATGACGAAGAGTAATTCAATGTTTCATTTGTTTTTGTAAAATAAATAAATGATATCATAATGTTATCGTAATATCTTCCCACATCAGTGTCTTAAGATCAGGCACAACATAGTTCCATCAATATATATCATTGGCATGCATATTTGAGTGACGATTCCAATATAACAACTGAACATGGCCTTGTTAGTGGTTAAAAAGTTGTCCCCACACATTCCATTCAACCTCATATTTTATTTGTTTGGATTTCTCCTTGATGATTTTTACTAACACCATAAAACTAAGGCACTCTTATTTTTTCTATGTTTATGGTCCTTCATCGCCTCCCATTTCCCCAGAATCAACATCATTAATATGTTCCTCAGGAGCGGTATCATAGACATGTGTAGATGGTCATTGCAACTCTATACTGAGAGTAACAGTAGGTTGAGAAACTTGTTATTCCTCAGTAATTTGAAAACTATCACGCGTAGAAGGTCATTCCTCTACACTGTGAGCAGCAGTAGGGTGAGAAACCTATTAGTCCTCAGTATTGGGAGCACCAACAAGTGAAAATTCATTATCTATATAAGTGGTTTAACATTTAATTTAGAGTACATAAATTCACCAAAAAATTGATAATAACATGTGGTAAAATGATGTATATTATAAAAAATAACATGGGACTATCTTAATCATGTTCGTTTGTATAGAACTCTTAACCATTAATTACATAAACATGATAAGATAATACATACACACTTGGTACTTCATTTATCCATCTAATTCATTATGTAATTGAATCCAGATTCTCATTTGACTCTTTTAAAATATGGTCCTGAAATCATCCTATAAACTGTTTATTTTGTGTATTTTATATCCACCTTTCATCCCTTGATGGATTAAAATGCGTAAGATTTTTTTGGGTTTCAACATATAGGGAAACCTCCAAACTATTATGAAAAATGTAAATGCGGGCCTACACCTAGTTTGTAATATAGATTGTGACAACATCTCTTCCATAAATTTCTTCACCTACAAGACCCCCAGTGTGATGAGATTTTAGTAGACCAATGCTTTCCACCCTAGATAGGTATTTGGTAAAGAATTTAATTTCTTCATCAACAATATAACTCTTTGTAATAGAACCCTCTATCCAAAAACAATTTTTGATATACCCTTTCATGTTCTTCATATATCATTCAATGGAATACATCCCTTTATAGTGTACATGACCACATAGTCAAATCTATCTCACTAAGTGAACTATCAAATGAACGATCATATAAAATAATGTTGGCGGGAAGAAAATTTCCAATTCACATAATGTGATGCCAATTTCTCTTTTCATTGTATTCAATTTAATTAGGTCTATAACTTCACTGCATGTATCTTTAAATAAGAAACAGAGTTTGGTTAATGTATGTAAACAATTCTTCGGCAAAATGAAATGTAAAGCTATAAACATTAGATCTTTCATCAAAACGTGGAAGTCATATAATTTCAGACCCTTTAACATTAAATTATTCATTGAAATGATTTTCTAGATATTCAATGAATACCACTCTAGAACCTTTACATCATTCTAGTAGCTTTAAAACTGATATCTATCCTTCCTGGAATGTGTGTAAGCAGCTGGAGGAAGAATAGTTCATTTTTCACCCTATACTAGTGTGAACTCTTTTCATATTCCCATACCAACCTTGTCCAACCAAACCTTAATTCCATCATTTGTTTTACTGGGTGAATTTAAGAACATATTAATGATACTATCACATATTTTTTTTTCAACATACATAACATCAATAAGATGTCTAATGTACATACAATTCCAGTATAGAAATTCAAAAAAAATGTTCTCTTTTTCCAACTGGTTTCTATAAGGTTTTTCAAAAAATGGTTTACCAACATCAATATGAACATATTTTACTTTCTAAAATATTTGATCACCTATTAGTGGAGACAGTGTTATAAATTCTTCTGTACTTCCATTGAATGATGTTCTTCAAGATCAGCACTTATGTCATCGGAGTAGAAATGTGCGATGTCCTATACAAACGGTTTTCAATGAATGCTTCAACCTAATTAACTGTGTACCTTGTTCGAAAATGGGACACCCCTGAGTTTCATTAATTATATATCTTTAAAAATTTATGTTAGAAAGAAATTCATTTATAATCCCATACAATAAGGCTATCTCCATGAAATATTCATTTCTATAAGCATCATACAACTTAACACTTTAATCCTACAATAATTTAAAATCCTCGATCAAGGGAACTAAACAAACATAAATATCATTACCTAGTTGTTTTGGTCCTTATATAAGCATAAATAACATGATGTATTTTCATTTCATGCATAACCACGGTAACCAGTTATAATTTACCAACATACCCGACCATGTACTGTGGCTGCTTCTTTGAAAACCAAAAGGATTCACTCCATCTATAAATAATATAAGATGAATGATTATTGGATCATTTAGAAATTCAATATACTCATGATCAATTATCTTCCACTGAGGATAGTCTATTAGTTGACATAGTTTCCCAACTTTATTTCACGTGGCTATGTGCCACTTCAATTGCCTCGATGTCTCCTCACCTCCATATAGGCACCTAAACCTTGGAATGATTGGAAAGTACCATACAAAATTCATAGGAATATATTATTTTCTATTGTATCATAAATCACCAAACTTTGGGAATTCTTTAAGTGATTTTTGGTCCTTGCAAAATAGTATACAATCATTCGGATAGGCATGTATTATTTTAGAGATCATACCCAATGAGCATAGAATTCATTTAGTATTGTATGTTCGGGTTAGGAGCTCATTATATTCTAGGAGAATTTCATTCAAGAGAAAAAGTAATTTTTTAAAACTATCATCACTCCATCCATTGCCTGCTTTCAGATTATACATCTCTATTAAGACTGACAATGTTGTATATTAAGTGAAACCACCATACAATGGTGTCTTTTCACAACTTTTTAGCTTCTGGAACAATTTTGGGTAATCAAGAAGTTCATATTCAATTGTCCTTGTCATTTCCTGAATACAATCTTCATTATCATCCACATCTCTAATTAAATCCTCAATATAGTCTTGTTCATTTTCCACACTTGTAATCATATCAGATAATCCTTAAAATGCAGTGCTATCCTGGACACTAGCTACATTATCTTTTCCCCATGTTTATTCCAGTATTTATAACTTTGATCTATTCCATGATAGATCAAGAGTTATTCCAAATCCTATGGAATATTTTTTATTGTATAACAATAGTGTAAACATAGGGAATTGAGATGGTTTATATACACGATCTTTTACAACTGGATGAATTATTTCACACCATCTTCATACTCTTTTGTTACACGATTGGTATATATCCATTCTTTATTCATATGCATCCCATTTGATTCGGTAATATTAATATCTACCAAAATAAATACACAAAACGTTGATATAAAAATTAACCAAGGCTAAAAAAATATAGACTTTAAGTCCCATTCAATATTTATCCCCAATATCCACTTTCCAGAACCAAGGTCCTTCATTTTGGATCTTCAAGATAAATCAATCTTCATCTCTTCCATTATCTCCTTCATTAGTCCAAATAAGAAAAATTCATCCACATATATAAGTAAAATGAAAAAAATCCTATCATAATACACCTTCATATAGTAGAAATTATTTACATTACATTTCATGAACATTAAATCTATCATGAAAGAATTGAAATTCATGTTACACAGTCTTGGTGCCAAAAAACTTCATTTGATACTGGAACCAAACCTTTTATTTCATTTAGCATGAAACCTTCTAGTTCATCTATGTATATCTCTTCCTCTGAATCTCCATAAAGGAATATAATCATGACATCCATTTTTTCTAGAAATAAACCTTCAATGGAAACCAAGTCGAGAACCATATGAATTATTATATACTTTATAGTAGGAGAGAAAATATAGCTGAAATCTAATCCTTCTAATTATTGAAATACATTTACCCTTACTATGGTGTTATTATCGATCTACCTGTATTCCTTATATAATGTAACAGTTTTCCTAATTCTATAAAAATATAAACTTAAAAGATGAAATAAAAACTACATTTTAGATGTCCTTTGAGAACTGTTTATAAAATCACAATTTAAATCCCATTAAAAAACTAACCATTTACACAAATTCTTCCTTAAAATATCACACCCTTTTAAAACTAAACCAATAATTTCCAAATGGTCTTTCACAAAGCTGCAATTACTTTTTTAAAGCATTCAAGGCAACTTTATGACCCAAAAATCTTAATCATTTAAAATGAGAAATAAACCTCTATATTTTACAGATTTTATTTTAAAACATCACACACCCCTTGTTAAAATTAAACCAGTATTAACTATGCTTTCAAAACAATCACATCCCTTTATGAAAGCCAATCAGGTGAGTTGATAAACACTTGGCATGGAACCTAAGTCCATGAAAAGTGTTTAAATCATTTTAAAGCTATTTAAAACCCAAGAAGGGTATGTTGAAAACATATAATTTTTAAGAAACATTTAAAAACACTTGAATAATTTTAAAAGATCCACTTAGGAATTTTCACAAAGACATAAATCCCAAGAGAGTCAATTTATAAAGGATACATGAATCTAAAATGAGCAACATTCTATAAAATATGAAGATATAAAAGGTTTATCACATATCTCATGAATAAATAGTGTGAATCTTATAGTTTACTCCAATAATACTATTAAGGAGTGAATAAGTAATAGATAAAGACATAAGTGTCACTTGGACATGATAATTTTGAACATAAAGTCATATATCATCAAAATGGGAAACCATATTCCACTTGATTCTTGAATCATGTACTACTTAATCTTGATCCTTAAAATATGGTACATTAGAAAAAATGTTCCCCTTATTGAGGGTATACATTAGGTTAATGTTAGAGGAATATAAGTATTCAAACATTCTTCACTATCAATGGTTCATTTCAATTTTCGACCAGTGTATTAAAAAAATATCTCACCCTAAAGATAATTCCAATAACACCTCATGGAAATAACCACTATTTTCAAATCTAGGAAAGGATTTGGGAAGTTTCTCTTTTGTTTCCTTAACTTTCTAGACCCATAAGAAACCACATGAACATCAAGGACTGGAATTGTTCAAATCCTAACTCCTTATACATCACAATATAAGCCATACTCATTACACTTCTCATTTATAGTAAAGATTGGTGTTTTCATCAATCTAACATTAAGATATTAGAAGGATCTCTCATAACCGTCTATGAAAAGGGATCATATCGTATTCTTGGTTAAGGCCTTCTTAGAACTTATAATTAGGAAGAATCCTAGATTAACCACTATTAATAACTATAAATTCCCAAAAGTATTTGAATCTCAAAAACATTCTTTGGACTCTCTAAAGAAACTATAAGATCAAACTTCTCAGGTTCTAAATATATGATACCCAAAAATATCATTTTCCCATGATGTGTAAATTTTCAATCAAAAACATATACTTTGAGATCATGGAATACAGTTGATTCTACCAAAGTTTTCTCAAAACAATCCCCAGATATAGATCATGTTCCTCCCTCAACTCAAAATACATGATGATATGATTGAAAATTATGGATAAAAATTATCTAAATAAGGACGGAATACCCAATTCATTTCATCCATGAACACTACCATTATCTTTTTAAAACTAAATGACATCACTAGATACTAATAAAATACATACGTACTCCTAAATATTAATGTGGTATATCAAAATTACTCACCATAAACCGAGGATAATTTAATATCAAAGCAATATTAGAGAACGCTTTAGGACCACTAAGTTGATTAAATTGTCCATCAATACGTATAAGTATATATAAGTTCATTTATTTCACCAAGAATAACATCTAATAGTCCAAAAATATTATCAATAATACATTTTAATTTTTATGGAAAAAACTAAGTCACCCCAAGGGGACATAATCATTCATATGAACCCCTTCACCTCAAAGTTGTTCAATTGAGCCTTCTTTTATCATAACTCTATAGGATCCATATTATATGGTGGAATATATATATGATCCACAACCTGTAAGAACACAATCATAAACATAACCCATACCTAGGGTGGTAACCTAGAAAAGTCATTGGGAAATACATCTAGGAATTTGGTCAATTATAGTAGGACATACTGACTAATGTTTCTCTCTATCATCCAAAATTACTATAGAAAAATGTGATATGATTCTACCTAGATACAAAAATATAGGTTCTACATAACTAGTTTTCATACCCAACTCTCCAATAAAGACATAATCATCACCCTCAAAAAATATAAATCCACCCATCGATGAAAACAATTGATATAGTAGATATATCACTATAGGAGGGGTTTTAATTGTAGTCAAAAACTAGAATCATAGTTTTCATGTCACTCAAATTTATTATTTATAAGTTATTATAATTTTTTATTTATAAAAGTATATTAATATAACATTTACTTATGTGGTTCATTTTCAATGGAAAGAAAAATCAATCAAATGAGATACACTATCCTATAGAAATAATAACATTGTGGAAATAAAGTTGCAATGTATTTTTTTAAGAAGTTAACAATGAGAATCCTAAAGATTCTAAAAATATATTTATTACAAATCTAATTTTAATCAAATGAAAATGTTTCTTTTCCAAAATTTATTTGGAGGATCTATAGAGTTGATCCTAGGTATCCTAGATCCACACCAGAAACATCATTGACTATAAACCTATTGCAAGGTAGCAAGTTCCAGTCCTGAATATTCATTGATTATTATCTAATTGGTGGAAGTAGATATCTGATGCACTAAGACCCACTTCAATATGATGATCAGTGACAAATCTACACCAGAAATTCATGAAACATGATGATTTAAACAATAAACATTCTATCCCTAGAAGCTCATAAATATCCTTGATCGGAAATATAAAAGGTATAGACATGTAATTGATCATGGAAAACTGTACAATGAAAAATACAAAGGAAATACTAAGAGCATTACAAGAATAATCACATTGGTAGCACATAAGTAGATGGGTCCACGACTGAGGTGGGTTCACAGAGGAGAAGGTCTCTGCAGCAGTGGTGGGGTTCGACAATAGATGGGGTTCATCAGTGGAAGTGATTATCAAGATAGAAGAGGGCTTCGTGGTGGAGGAGGAGGAGGGCATCATGCTGGCGGAGGAGGAGTCGACAGTGGAGGAGGAGGAGGAGTCAACATCAGAGGAGGAGGAGGAGGAGGCATCAGGGTTCGACTTCCACAAGAGCTTGAGGCATGCAAGAGAAGTAGGAGACTGTTAGAGTTTATTTATAAAAGCAGGTAAACCTTTTATTAGTGCCAGCTAAAAAGAGCTGATAAAGGTATGTTTTACCAGTGCTAAAATAAAATGCACAGATAAAACATGTCTTTATCAGCGTTTTTAGTACTAATAAAGGCCTCTCTTTATTAGCGCTAAGAAAGTATTGATAAAACTATAATGATAAAAAATTATTTATATTTTTATATATATTTAAAAAATTATATGCATAATAAATAAAAATATACTTATAATAATAATAATTAAATATATATTTATTTATATTTATTCATACAATAAATATATATTTATATTTAATTATAATTTTTTAATATATATTTATCATATTTATAATTATATATAATTAATATCTTAATAGCAATTTTATAATTATTTAAATATATATTTATTTTTAATTATAATTATAAATATATCTATATTATTTAGAATTCTAATTATAAATTTTTTTATATATTTATACATATATTTATTTAATTTAAAATATTTATTTAATTAACATATTTATTATAATTTTATAATTATTTATATATAAATATATATTTATTTAAATAATTATGAAATACTTATGAAATAAATAAATAAATAAATAAATAAATAAACAAATATATATATATATATATATATTTATTACATATATATTTTAATTATAGTCATAAATACAAATAAATTTATATATATATTTAAATACTTATGAAATTAAAATAAATATACCAATTATATATAGTCATATATATATATATTTACATAGTAATGATATTTAAATAAATATATTAAATAAATATTTTTTTTATAATTTCATAATTATTTAACTACATATATTTATATTTAAATAATTATAAAATTATAATAAATTTATTTATAATAAATATATCAGTTATCTTTATAATCATAATTATAAATAATTAAATATTTATTTATAGTCATATATATATATATATATATATTAAAATAATTAAAAAATTAAAATAAATATATTTTTTCTAATTTCATAATTATTTAAATAAATATAATAGTATATTTAAATAATTATAAAATTATAATTAATATAATTTTATAATTTCGTAATTACTTAAATAAACATGAAATTAAAAAAAATATAATTAATATTTTTTTTATTTTCATAAGTGTTTATATATATATATATATATAAATATATAAATATATATATTTATATTTATGACTATAAATAAATTTTTTTTATAATTATAATTATAAATGTAATAAATATATTTACTAAAATTTCATAATTATTTATATATACATATATATATATTTAAATAATTATGAAATTATAAAAAAATATATTTTAATTAATATATTTATTTTAATTTCATATTTAAATAAATAAATAAATAAATATTTATTTATATTTATGAATATAATTAAAATATATATTTACTTATAGTTATAATTATAAATATATTAATATATTGATTATAATTTTATATTTTTAATTATATATATATTATTTATAATTATAAAAATAAAAATTTGAATAAATGTATAAATATTTTCATATATTTATAAATATATTTGTATAATTATATATATTTATAAAATTATAATTACTATAAATATATTTTTCTTGATTTTAAGTATTTATGCGGACATAATAGGTTCATGGGAACATGAATGAATCATATACACCGAGTAAAGTATCGACCATAGAAAACAAGTCATCATACATATGGAAAAAATGAATAGTAATGAGGTGTAATGTATAAATGAACATTGATGATGAATACATGACATATGAACATTATTTATTTTCACGCATCAATTAACCAAATTCAATGGAAACATATATTTATTAAAAAAAATATATTAGGTGATTTATTTTTATAATTACAAATATACATATTAAAAAATTATTTATATATAATTATAAATATACATAATTAAAAAGTATTTATATATAATTATAAATATAAACATTTAAAAATTATTTATATATAATTATAAATATATATATTTTAAAAGTATTTATATATAATTATAAATATATAATTATAAATATATAAATATATAAATATATAAATATATAAATATAATAAATGAATAAATTTAATAAATATATTTATTATTTAATGAAATTTATTATATTTATAATTGAATTATTAAAAAATATATATTAATTACAGACATGATTTTTTATTTAATGTAAAGAAATAAACATTATTTTTGAATATATACGTAATAATTTTATATAAATTAAGAATATTTTTATTAAAAACATTTTTCAGTACTAAAAATAGCACTAATAAACATACCCTTTATCAGCGCTAAAAAAAGAACTGATAAATGGTACTACTTTATTAGTGTTTTTTAAAGCTCATAAAGGGTAGATTTACCAATGATTTTTGCTGGTGCTTATAAAGGCCGCCCTTTTATCAATGCTTTCTGCTTAGCACTGATAAAACCAGGAGCATCCCTTGTCTGGATTTGTGGTAGTGATTATCTTCTCAATGGATTAACTAGTAGAAAACATCTCATGATCATGCCATTGTTTAATTATTTTTGCATGCATGGTTAATTATTTTTGAATATGTGGATGATACGAGATCACATAGGATAGTTTATAAGAATGCATGGATAAAGTACATAAACATGAGTGATGAATAATTACTATTTATGAATGGTTAATCTGTGAGTATAATAACATAGGAAGAAGCATGATAAAAAAAAATCAAATTTCAGTCAAGGAGAAAAAATAATACTTTATAAATCCTCTAAAGTAGATATTAAGAAGAAAATACCTTCTACCACAGAAATTAGAATAAAACCATAGTTTGAGGTGCTCATGAGTCATAGTTGAGGGTGCATTCTTCTATCAGGGAGTTCTAAAAATAGTGGTGGGTTGACATAACTAAAATTAGCATAAAAAATTATCATAACAAGCTTGGTGTAATTTTAGACTTAATCATTGAGACATTCTGATTTAAAGATTCATATAAGAAGGGAATATTCTCAACAGATCAAGGATTTGTGAGTTAATGTAGTTCCATAAGAAAAATCCAACCTTATACTCTTTGAGTAGATTCATTTCCATTTCTTGGGATATGAAGAGATATTTAATGATCCTTTCCCCAAAAATACTCAAGAAATTGAGTATTCCAAATCTAGTAGTTGGTGACTACAATGATTTGAATAATATAGCAGGATACATTTAAGATTAATGAATCTATAACAAAAATTGAAAGTAATACAAAAAATTAACTATGATAAATATTGGGAAATAAAAACATCCTAACTGAAAAAAATTTACAAGATGGGTACATGAACTTGTGAATATTATTGTGATATGAAAGAAAATTTCATGTGATGGAATTCCCACTACATGATGAGCCACCTCAGGAAGTAAGTGTATGTTAAAAATAAGATTACTTGAGGCTCATGGATGATGCATTTGATGTTTACATCATATTTTCATCATCAATGTCCAGTGATGTGTGAAATCAGTATGAGGGCATGGATGGTTATACTAGGTGGTATCATCTATGATATGTGTTCACAGAGAAAATAAAGCAAGAAATGAATGTGATTATCCTTACATTGAACACACGTAATTTAAAATATGGAATCAAGATGGTCCTCATGAACTCAAGATGAGGGAGTACATTGATTGATTAGAAAAATTATTATTCACGTTGAATCATGATCTTTTAATACCTATCATTATCTTATCTTTATCACCTAGTTACCCTAGTTTTTTAGAACTATAAAACCAATGGAATGGGGAAAATAATTCAAAAAAATTTAGGCATAGTTTTTGAAGTTGTTATGAACATAATTAAATAAAAATATTTAGTTTTTATTGTGAACATAAAGAAGGGAATGGTGAAAATTAAAACAAAAAGTAAAAAAGTAAAGAAACCATTAAAAACTACTTCTAAGAAACCAAAAATAAAGATAGAGTGTATAAAATAGGAGGAAATATTATTCACATGTGGAATGAAAGGTCCCTAGATGAGAAACTGTAATAAAACAAATAATAATAAAGTAACGGCTTCTGAATTTGGTATATTTATCATTGTATGTAATATTTCTAGTTAAAATTCTTGTGTATTAGATACTATATGTCTGACACATATTTTTATTCAAATAATTTTACCAAGGAATTTTATAATGATTACAAGAGTGAAGTTAATCTCCATGTTTCTAATGGAGATTGTATCCTACATCAATTAGAGAAGATCACAATTTCCTAATGCTAATTGGAAGGATTCATATATTTCAAAAGTATTGTTATATAATACATGTTACCAAAATATTATCTCAATGTAATGTTTAGAAACAATTATATTTCATTACATTTTTGAAATAAAAGTTTATGGAATATCATACTTCATTAATAGTTAGATTACACTTAAATCACAAATGTGATATGTTGGAAATTAATAATGGATATAAAAACATAAGTCATAAATAATACCTAAATGTGAAAATTTAGAAATTGGTGAATTATAAAAGAAAAAAATCAATGATATACCAAGGAAGGTGTTAAAAAGCTTCTTAGCTAAAACACCTAAGCAAATAAAATCATTACAAATGTAATATCTTTATTATTTATAAAGTTGCAAATCAACTTAATTTTAGTTAGTATCTCTTATTTCCTCTAAGTATAAGTGACTAAGGGTTTATGAAAGGGTTCAAGATTATCCATGGACTAATTTGATCCATGAGATCAAGTTTTTTGAGATATAGTTTATAGAACACGATTGTTTTATAGGTAGTAGTAATAGTGAAACTCAACTATGTAGCCCAAAGGGGAGGAGCATAATTTTTTTATAAATGTGAGGGAGGATAAATAGTTATGAAAAACCTATAATAAATTAATGGTATGTTCTGCATGGTTGGTGCACGGTTAGTTTAACCATGGTCACTTAATCATGTGAAGGGGTGGAGGTGTTGGATAGTAAATATGCATAGTCTATGTATGGTTTGTCAGACTGTTCACCTATACATATGAGGGTGTGCCACCATAGCCATCGGGTGCACGTGGTTTGTCCAACCATGTGACCAAACCGTTCACCCATTAAAATTATAGTAAATTAATTTTTCCCTCTTAGTTAATTGACCATTTATCCTCCCATTTCTTTCCCAAATTGGACAATAACACCCCCATTTATGAAGCACTCTTCCCTCTCTTCTAAGTATTTTGAATATCACCTTCATTTAGGCTCATAAATGACCATTATTTATCCCATTGAATTTTTTTCAACAAGTTCTTTAGTCCCCTTGCTTTATTTATTTAAATATCTCATGATATGGATTGATAAATACATGTGAGATAATATTCCATATTTTCCTAGAATTTTCTATTTCTTTGATTTCTTCCATTATATCCCGGATTAAAGGATTATACTAGAGGATGAGTCTAGTAACCTTCTAAGGTTAGTTGTAGAATTATTTTCCCTAAAGTTCAAATTTAATATATTTTCCTCCATTAGGCTATGCACTAGAACTTCTATGCACCACTTCTTAAAATTGTAATTAATTAAATAAATTACTAATGCCTAATCATAGTAAGTTTTAAAGGCCTGAATCCATAATCAGAGGTTTTCTACATCGACATGAACAACCCCTTTGGGAGTGTTGTTAAAAATTCCTATAAACAATTTTCCATAATAACATTTCAAATCTATTTATGTTGCGTGTTGAAATGTCCATCATGTATTAGAAATTTAATTGAATTAGATGAGGAAGTGTGACACATTTTTTGAACCATATTATTGGCTATGTAATTGATCCACCTTATGAGGTGAGTTAGGATTGCAACTTCAAAATAAAATGGATAAACGACATAAATGGATGGTGAATGGTATAACTCTAACACCAAATTATTGTTCACTTATAAAGTGTAACAATTACTATCATTATTCTTGTGTTTATTTGATTATGATTACTATGCACGATGTTCAAAATTGTTAACTGGTAAAGTTTTTGTCACGTCACTCCACTCGCACACTTATCCTTGGTTTAGAATATTGAACATGGTGATACTAATACAAAAATAGTATGTTTGACATGGAATTACTACTATTATATAGGATATTGGACATTGCAAACCTAATCCTTGTATTAAGTGTAGATATAATGATTCGGGCGCCACAGGAATTGACATGATATGTCTCCTCTTACTCCATGAATCAAGGCCACCTAGAATGTATTTCTAGGGATCCGGTACAAAACCTTAGGGTGATATGCCAAGGGTATGCCCCTTTAGATTTATACTCAACTGAAAAAGTCATACATATTTTGGAACCTCATAGTTGTCCTATCTGATTATTTTATATAGATTCCTCAACAATATTATATTGATCATAGACTTGTTTAAATATACTGTCATACATATATTATATTATGAAGTCACTTTCTCAGTGACAATCTGACTTAGGCCGAAGTAGGTTGAGTTGGATGGGTGTCCTCTCAGGAACCCAAGATGACTTGGTTTTGTTTATATTAATGATTTAATTATTATTGTACACGAAAACTATTCATGTTGTATTCATTATCTAGGTAGCATTAGATTCTATTGGTTGTGGCATAGAGAGTTTTACTCACACCCTGTTCGGGCCAACGATAGGTACCCAGACAGACATCATCGATACGGGTAAGGATAAATGGAAGTACCCCAATATAGATGCCTAATTTTATATACTAGGATGGATTAGGAGAGTAGAGGACCGAGACTATGCTTATAGTTCCATTAAAAACAACCTTTTCCATTTTTGTTAATTTTGTATAGCATGTTGTATATGGATTCGGCTCCATATCCCTTGTATTCCCTAATTTATATATCATACAGACATGAAATAATTATATATATATATATATATTATTAGATATAGTTGTGATTATGTTTTAGGCCTATATATTTATTATATTTGGATGATTTATATTCCACTATTACTCATTTATTATATTTACATTATTTGATAACTTACTGTACTGCTATTTTCCCACTATGATAAAAGAGGTTATAGTCTCCCCACTATACAATTACAGATCCCTGTTTCTCATTGGTAGACTATGAGATAGTAGGAATCATTTTAGAGGCCATGAGACCAACTGGGTCCAGTTACTTATTAGTGAACTGGGTCTAGGATATTATAACTTATAAAGTATAGTGGCTGAGTAACCTTTGAGTATTGAAGGTAATAAATACACAAATCTTATAGAACTAATTCCAAAAGATACATGTGAACTATTTCAAGAAGAAGATAAGGTAAATTTGTGTTATTCATGAGATTCATTTAAGAGGTTTATCTAATGCAATGAGAAGTATAGAATCATCTTGTTAAGAAGATAAGAGATGCTCCAGGTGGGTGATTGAAAACATATCTTAATCAATAATTAATCAATCATTAAAATATAGAGAAGAGTAATTCTTTAACTCACATTTCATTGTACACATCAAAGTCATGATGTTATTAAAAGGAGGATCAACAATGATTCTTAGAAATTTTGTAAATACTTACATTATATTTTGAGACATGCTTCAAAAATAGCCGCATTAACCTTTAACTATATGACACATATGAATATCATATGGATTTTAATAAGATATAAATATATTATGTATAAAAATTCACATGTTTATGTGAAAATATATTCTTAAGCCTAACTCAAAAAAAACTTACTTTAAGAAAAAGACAAATTAAATCTCAGTTAATTACCTATAGGGTTTATAAGGATATTACATAAACCCATAAGATAGAAATGAAATAGTCAAGTAAAACATTATATTTCTATAAGATATAAAACATCTCATTTTGAGATAGTGAGAGAAATAAATACTTGGATACATTCAAGGAATAAGATACATAAGTGGTTGGTATAGGAATAAGTTCCATAAGATCTTGTGTAAAAGGAATGTTCTAGAGACAAAAACCATGAAGGAATGATAAAATCAAAGTTAAGTGGTTTTATAATCACTAGTTAGGTGATATATTATTCATTGAGAATAATAATTCATTATCATATAATAAACCAGTAAGTATAAAATAAGATAAAAATGTAGGATGGTTATAAATTCAATAATGTATTCCTTGTGCCAAAATGGGATTTTATTTTTAAAAATTATCTAGTTAATGTAAATCACACTAGGCCAAAATGGTTTTTCAAGTGAGAGATATACATGAATGGAAAAATGATTACCTATAAACAATATTGGTTGTGGAAGGATTAAGATCAGTTAAAGAATTAACTATGTCAGAATATTTTCAATAATAGAGATTATCAAATCCATATAGATTCAAAATTCTTTAAGTATTTTACCATTATTAATATATAAATTCTACATGAATTAATTTATTGATCAAATCATTCATTAAATAATGGGATGATAATTTGACCATTTTTCAATAAGATTTTGGTGGGAGATCTATAGTTTTCAATGTGATTTATGTTGATAAAATAGGGAAAATAGATATTATTCTTACAGTTACATACAACTAAATTTGAAAATATTTGTCAAAAGAATCATTTAATGTAAAAAATCCAAGTTCAACGGAACATCGATAAATTTATATTGATTTATGGGTTAATTGGACCAAGTTAATGTACATAAATTTATAAGGTGTTTAAAAGACTATATGGAACAATTTGATAGATAATTATTTTAATTTTAACATTAAATAAACCTCTCCATGAATACATGTATAAGATAAAATATAAAATTAAAATGGTTAGTAGAACTCTATATACCTCAGTGAAGGATCTATCACACGTGACATGATTTTAACCATATTTTGTAATTCCAATACAGACAATATAACAAGAAAATATCAAAGAAATATTAGAGAACAACATAGGTAGTAGTTAGAACTATCCAAAAATACTCGAGAAATTATAATGGATATATACATTGTACATAGAGAAAAAAGAACACAAGTTATCTAGGGGACACCAACTAGACTTACTAAAGATAAATTATATACAATATCACATTTTTTCTAAGGAAATGTGTAAAAGATTCTCATTTAAGACAATGGTATCCATATCTCCAAATACAGAGTCTATTGCAGCTATGGATGAAGATAAAAAATTTATAAAAAATATAAATGATTTCTTTCAATTTTGGGAATTATAAAAAGAATGTAAACTATTGCAATAATATAAATAATAATAATCTTATGAAATTGGTTCAAGTCAATAAGTCAAAGTTATGAAAGAGGAAATGGGGATATACTCAGAAATATAATATCTTGAGGGAATTTTTACTCAAGGAGGTGAAGTCATATGTAAAGACCCGTAAATTTCAAGGAATTTTTTTCTTAAATACTTTGGATTTTTATGAGTCTGCGGTTTCTGATGGAACTTGATTCCGAGGCCCGGTGTGCCCGGAATCAATTTATGAAGTTTTTTTCAGCTACGTTCAGAAAAAGTACGTGTTGGTTTTTATATCTTTGGAACCAATGCTCGGAATTGAAAACAGGGGATACCAATGAACTCACAGCACCAGTATTCGCTTAAGGGGACCTTTACTGCAGTTGCATTTTATGCGGGTTGAGAGATAATTTTTGGGGATTTAGAATAAAATAAATAAAATTGTAGCACACAATTTTATTTAAAGATTCTGGTTAATTCCTACAATGAGAAGTTAGTGGTGGGTCCCACACCCACATAACCTCCCATGAGAGGAATTAGTGTGCTGGGGACCACATGATCCCTAACCCTTTTATCTTCCTTTAACACTCCCCTTTATTCAATTTTTGACAATCCACTTTAAACCTTTGGACTCCCACTAAAATGTGGAGCCTCTCCATCTCCCATCCATTAATATTGCCAACTCAATGCCTTAATTAATTAAATTTACATTTTTAATTAATTTGAAAACACTTGGCAATGTTATATTATGGGGGGGCCTTATTATTATTTTGGTTGGCCAATATTTGTGGGGAGATTTAGAAAGGGAGAGTTCTTCCATGAAGAACGTGAAGAACGCTCCCCAATTTGAAGGACGTGAAGTAACTTCTCTAAACTTCTTCTTCCTCCATGTCAAGGGAGGAGACACCACTGTAGGGAACGTCGCCAACGATGACGGTTCTTTCTCCAATGTTAAAAGAGCAACATCATTTTCCATGACTACGACGAACAAGACTTGATTGAGGTAGGGGTATTATGTTCAATTTTAATTGATTAAAATTTTTATTGTTCTTAGTTTAAAATTATGGTTTGTCTTTGGCCATGTGATATCGCCTAATGCGGAGGGCACAAGCCGAACGAACACGGACCGACGACCCTCTGTTGATCCTCGTTTTTTTATTCGTGAATGAGGTGTGTTGGAAGAGGCGGCGACGAACGAAGGTAGCAACCGCGCGCCGACCGCATGTGGAAGAACCGCGAGCCGCAATCGCGGGACGCTTGGCCGAAGAAGAACCGGCCAGTAAAATATGACCGGGCTGAAGGAAGACCGCAACTCCACAAGGGGAACTGTGTTGCGAAGAACCGCGGCCCGCACTCCGTGGGCCGCTTCAGCGGGCGAACCGGCCGACTCTTCAGTCAGCCGGGTTGGAGGAGGCCGCGGCGCCGCCTGGCACCGTGTGCGGAAGACAGCGGCCCGCCCAAGCGGGCCGCTAGGCACTTCCGGTTCGGGAAAGTAGGGGGTCATGCCCCCCGGATTGCTCAGCCAGCCGACTGAGCTGTGGCCCGCCGGGCCGCGTCCTGCTGGGCCGGGGCGCATCACTTTGGGCCGGGACGCGCCCCAACGGGTCGGGCCGCACACTTCACTGGGCCGGTCCGACCCCATCTGGGTCGGACCCGCCAAAACCAAGACGACCTGACCTGCCAGCCCAATGGGACCCTCGTGATGAAGCGGTCCTTTTTGCGATACTCTATGTGAGTTTTGGAAAAATTTGAAAAACGGCCGGGTTTGGAACGAGCGTATTTCAAACCGGGCCCCTGGAACGGAAAATCCAATATTTCTCAAACCGGGTGCCCAATTGATGAGATTTCTATCGTGTTGGGTTCCTTTTGACGAGAAGGAACTTCGGGATACAAAAACTATGGACTTCGTGATAGTTGATGTATCGAAACCTTGACTCAAGGAGTGGATCCTCTTGGAATCGAGCGTGCTGTGTGTGAGAACCCTAGAGCTGGCTGCGACTGCAACGTCTACCGTACTGGAATCCTTCCTGGGTTTAACGATGACGACTACCATACTGGAATCCTCTATGGGTTTGGAGACTATGACTACCATATTGGAATCCTCCATGGGTTCGACGATGATGACTACTATTCTTGTATCCTATGTGGGTCTGACAGTTTGAATTATTTTCTAGTATCTTATGTGGGTCCGACAGAGTAGCTCATCTAGTATCCTGTGTGGGTCTAACAACTTAGCTGGTCTAGTATCATATGGGGGTCCAACAAATTAGATGAATCAGTGGCTACATATAATCATCTTTATCACTTTACGAAAGATGTATACCTGTGTGAGCTGAGTTATGACTTTCAATCATTATAAACGATGTGATTGACTTATTTCCTGTGTGGACTGGGTTGTTCTTGGGCTCGAGAGTTAGAGCCGAACTGGAATTGATGACTTAGGTATATGTATGGGCATATACCTAAGTAGAGTTGGTTGATACTTCATGATTGTACTTATATTCTTTTTCTTATCCTTAGAGAATATTGTGAGACCTTGTGGGTCTCTGGGTCCCTACTGAGTATCGTTATACTCACCCCTTCACGGGCTATGCCCTCACTACGTTGTGTTGGATGCAGATGATGGACATCACTGATCGTGGTAGAGACTTGTAGAGCTGAACAATACCCGGAGGTGGATCACTTGGAGAGACGTACACGGAGCGGACAGACGGACCGGAGGTGCTGAGGAGACCATTCGTTCCCACCCTTCAGGTGGGATTCCCAGAGGACGACTCAGTGGTTGATACTTTACTTTACTGCTATTGTACTATTATTTCAGTTGTACTGTACTTACTGTTGGTCTTGTATTTCCGGCCCCTTTCTTTTCAGCACTTACTTTTGTATACAGTTTTACTTTATGCTTACTTCAATTGCATACTCTGTTGTGTTTGTTTACTTCTATAAAGGAAATGCATTCCCAGTATAGGGATTTACACCTTTGGTGCTAGTCGCCAGCCCCTGGCCTATGGAATTCGGGTTTGGGGTAGTCACGGCATGGGCCCCGAGGATGGGTCGTGAAAAATTGGCATTAGAGGAGTCAGTTCTACTGCAGAACTCAGTAATTTGATTTTTTCTTCTCTATGAAGCAATAGTGTTATGAGTATTGAGTGTGGTTATCATTCCAGGGAGTCCATTGTTGGTGTGGTGGCCGGCGTATCCATACACCAGGACCCTGACCTTTGATTTCCGACTCAGTGCAAGAAAAAACTGATTGCATGTGTGTTTACTTTGAAAAGTTTTATTTGTGATTAGTTTGTGTCAGCTCACCAGGTATACGATTTTGACCGTGGCGCACCTGTTTCTTTTTTGGATGGCCCCACTAAGGTAGCCAGCTAGGGTTCCGAGTTACGTACGTGATGGTATCCCACTGAGCAATGAGGCCTCGGTGCAGGGCCCCTTCATAGAATAGGCACCAGCGGTACCACTACCCACTGGGACACCGATACCACCAACCCCAACAGCAGAGAGTGAACACCACCTGAGTGCGTTACATGAGTTTCAGCGAAAGAGGCTGCCCAGGTTCCACAGAGAGACTAACCCTTAGGTAACTGAGGATTGGATGGAGGCTATCTTCAGAGTTTTCAGATTGGTAGTGACACTAGCTGAGCTTATGGTGATCCTTGACACGAGTCACTTGCACGTAGCAGCATGTAGATGGTGGAGCCTGATTGTCTAGGTGAATGACTAGGCATATTTACTCTGGACGGACATTGAGAGTCTCTTCTGCTCGGAGTTTGTTCCAGATACTCTTTGTGTGGTGCCGATTCAGTAGTTACTTCATATGAGGTAGGGTAGTATGATAGTAGCTCAGTACTCAATGAGGATTACCGACCTCTCACGCCACTCCACAAACATGGTAAGGGATACATTCTTCGTGGCCTAGACCTTTGAGCAGGGACTCAGACATGAGATAAGGGCATCAATGATCTCCCTTAGCATTTCAACACAGGCAGGAGTACTGGAGCGAGCCCTTCTTGTGGAGAGATTTCTCGCTGAGCTGACACCAGCAGCGAGACCCACCGCAGGGCAACACGTAGTGGAGTCTTTTTTAGCCGGTAGTAGAAAGTTGATGTAGAGGTTCAAGCGGACTAGGCCTTCAGGAGAGCGACCTCAGGATATATGTTTGGTTGTGCAGGTCACCCCAAACAGAGCCAGCTATACGAGGAGTAGACAGTGCTATGCATGCAGCATGCAGGGTCACATGGTTCAAGACTGCCCGACCCACCGTGCAGATGAGCAGCAATTAGTGGAGGGACCTCCCAGGCAGAGGAAGAGGTTCAACCATGGTGGTTTGCTGGGAGAAGGAAGATGATGGAGATGAGCTGGCCGAGCAGCGGGTGGTGGACGATGTTTCGAGACTCTACCACCACCACCACCAGGAGGTCCACCCCAACCACAGAGTGCTGGAGGATAGAGGCAAACTCAGCTCCAATCAGTTGAGGATTATGACCACGACACACCTGAGATGATTCGAGGTACTATCTGTGTCTACTCCACCCTTGCTGTAGTACTTATAGACACAAGTGTGAGTCATTATTTTATTTACGTTACCCTTGTTCAGAGCTAAAATATTCTGACGGAGCTGTTGGCTCGATCCTTACGGATAGAGACACCTACGAGAGCAGACTCGATGATTAAAAACTGGTGCCGGCAGTCTGAGATTACTCTAGGAGGTGAGATCTTTAACTGGGATCTTCTTTTAGCGGCGTTGAGGCCTTACGAAGTCATATTGGGTGTGGACTGGTTGTCTATAGTCCATGATCATATCGACTGCATTAGGTGCAAAGTGCGGTGAGTCCGCACGGATGGGAGTAGGTTCACCTTCACCGGTGAGAAGGGATCATTTGCAGCTCAGGATGGACTTACGCAGAGGAGAGGGTAGCCGAGCACACATCAGTTGTCTAGTCTCATCCTTGGAGCAGTTGATGTGCAGAGTCTGAGTTTTCCTGTTGTGGTGGATCAGTATACAGACGTTTTTCTTGATGACGTTCCAGGACTACCGCCTCGTGGAGAGGTAAACTTCTACATAGTCCTATACCCCGAGACAAAACTGATATCTACTCCAGCATATCGGATTTCTCCCACCATGATTTGTGAGCTACAGGTATATCTGGAGGACTTGCAGGGGAAAGGATTTATCCGACCTAGTGTTTCACCCTGGGCTTATCCGATTTTGTTCACCAAGAAGGCGGATGGGAGCTTGTGACTGTGTGTCGACTACCGTCGCCTGAATTAGGTGACCGTGAAGAACAAGTACCCACTTCTGATGATTAACGACCTCTTTTATCAGCTCAAGGGAACAAAA
This sequence comes from Viscum album, assembly GCA_963277665.1. Taxonomy (NCBI): domain Eukaryota; kingdom Viridiplantae; phylum Streptophyta; class Magnoliopsida; order Santalales; family Viscaceae; genus Viscum; species Viscum album. The sequence goes on from OY728144.1 coordinate 369,442,111, forward strand.
TGGTTCTCAAAGATAGATCGTAGGTCAAGCTATCACCAGCTCAGAGTTTGAGATAAGGATGTGCAGAATACGACCTTCAGGTGTCCGTATGACCACTATGAGTTCTTGGTTATTCCTTTCGGCATTACCAACGCACCAGCAGTGTTCATGAGTCTCATAAACATGATCTTATAGACTTACCTCGATCGTTTTGTCGTAGTATTAATCGACAACACACTGATTTACTCGACTACTGAGGAGGAGCACGCCTACCACTTACGGGTTGTACTGGATACACTCCGAGAGTACCAACTTTATGGTAAGCTCTCGAAGTTCCAATTATAGATTCGAGAGGTTCAATTTCTTGGAAACGTCATCTCAGAGGTGGGATTTGTAGTGGATCTAGTGAATATCGAGGCAGTACTTGCTTGGGAGCCACCAGGGAGCGTGACGGAGGTGCGAAGTTTCTTGGGTCTGGCTGGGTACTATCGGAGATTTGTGCCAGACTTCTCCAGAGTTGCAACACTGATTTTAGCTTTGATGAATAAGGGGAAACCCTTCGTGTGTTCAGATTGATGTCAGCAGAGCTTTTAGGAGCTAAGGCAGAGATTGACCAGTGCGCCCATCTTGAGGCTACCAGAGGAGGGCGCTGGGTAAGTAGTTTACTAGGACGCATCAGGGGCCGGACTCAGGTGTGTCCTGATGCAGGAGCAAGAAATGATCGCATATGGTTAACGACAGTTGAAACATCATGAGAAGAACTACGCTAACCATGACATAGAGTTAGTAGCAGGGGGTTTCACCTTGAAAATGTGGCGACACTATCTGATGGGAGAGCGCTTTACAGTCTATTCTGACCACCAGAGTCTCAAGTATATCTTCTCCCAGAAGGACCCAAACCTGAGATAGTGGAGATGGCTGGAGTCCCTCCCAGACTATGACTTTGAGATAGTCTATACTCTTGGGAAGGGGAACGTTGTAGCTGATGCTCTCAATAGGAGACCAGACATTCATCTACTAGGAGAGGTGACGAAGCATCTAGTCGCGTCATAGATATCCTTCGTAGATAGAGATGAAGTAGCCTTTCTACAGTCACTCATAGTCACTCCTCCACTCCTTCAGCAAGTCAGAGAGGCACAAATTGAGGACATTGACTGTGAGACGCGACGTGCTCAGATATCCATAGGGTAGGAACCTGATGGATTATCTGAAGGAGGTGAGAACGTCATCCTCTTTAGCGGACGTACTATGGTACCAGTTGCACTGCAAGAGGAAGTGCTGAGGGAGTTTCACACTTCCCATATAGCGGAACATCTAGGAGTGGAAAAGATGTACCAGGACCTCAGACGATAGCACTGGTGGCCGGGTATCAAGAAGGCTGTAGAAGAGTTCGTTTCCCGATGCCTCACTTGTCAGCATGTGAAGGCGAAGCACCAGGTACCAGTAGGCTTGGTACAACCCTTAGAGGTCCCAGAGTGGAAGTGGGATGAGATATCCATGGATTTCGTGACAGGTATTCAACATACATACTGAGGGAACGACTCTATATAGGTGATAATAGACACACTCACCAAGTCGGTCCACTTCCTACCGATCCGAGAGCAGGGCTCATTAGGGATCTTGGGATTCCTCTACATTCAAGAGATCGTACGACTTCCTGGTGTGTCATCATCTATAATTTCTGATCGGGATGCTCGTTTCAATTCCTGGCTATGGAGGGGGTTACAGTAGGCTTTCGGGAAACAGCTTTGCTTTGCACCACCTTCCATTCTCAGACAGATGGCCAGACTAAGAGGACCATTCAGAATCTTGAGGACATGCTCTGTACATGTGTGACTAACTTTGGTCGCAGCTGGGAGGATCACCTGCCCTTGGTGTAGTTTGCATACAACAACAGCTACCACTCCACCATCGGGATGACACCTTACGAGGCATTGTACGACCAAACTTGATGATCACCTCTCTGCTGGACTGGCCCAGGGGAGTCAGAACTTGTAGGACCAGAGATGGTGCATGCTACGACAGAGAAGGTGCCTATCATCCAAGAGTGGATGAAGACTGCACAGAGGAGACATAAGTCCTATGCAGATAGGATACAGAGACCACGACTTCCTACGGGTCTCACCTTGATGAGGTCTACAGAGATTTGGTCAGGGCGACAAGTTATCTTCACATTTTATCGGACCTTTACAGGTCCTCAGTAGAGTATGCGAGGTGGGTTACCGTCCGACCCTTCCACCTTATTTTCACCAGGTGCATGATGTCTTCCACGTATCTCAGCTGAGGAGATACGTGCACGACCCATCCCACATCATCAACCACATGAAGCTGGACATCATTGATGAGGTTACATTCACAGAGGTCCTGGTGGAGATCGAGGATTGATAGGAGTGGGTCCTACGTTGGCGGTCGATATCTCTGGTGCGCATTCGCTGGTAGCACGTGAACCTCCAAGAGAGCACTTAGGAGCGGGAGGCTCAGATGCGAGCTCATTACCCCCATTTGTTTCCCTAGTGTGTGTTGTAGCTTTATGGGGATGTAAATACTTGAGGTGGGAGTAATGTAAAGACCCAGAAATTTCAATAAATTTTTTTTCTTAAATACTTTTGGAATTTTAGGATTCTAGGGTTTTTGACAACACTTGATTCTGAGGCCCAGTGTGCCCAGAATCAATTTCTGAAGTTTTTTATGGGTACGTTCAGTAAACGTACGTGCGGGTTTTTCTATCTTTTGAACTGGTGCTCAGAATTGAAAGCTGAGGACACCAATGAACTCACAGCACCAGTATTCGCTTAAGGGGAAATTTACCGCAGTTGCGTTTTATGTGGATTGAGAGTTAATTTTTAGTGATTCAGAATAAAATAAATAAAATTGTAGCACACAATTTTATTTAAAGATGTTGGTTAATTCCTACAATTGGAAGATAGGGGTGGGGCCCACACCCACATAACCTCCCATGAGAGGAATTAGTGTGGTGGGGTCCACACGAGCCGTAACCCTTTCATCTTCCTTTAACACTCCCATTTATTCAATTTTTGACAACCCACTTTAAACCTTTAGACTTCCACATAAATGTGGAGCCTCTCCATCTCCCATCCATTAATATTTCCAACTCAATGCCTTAATTAATTAAATTTACATTTTTAATTAGTTTGAAAATACATGTTCATGTTATATTATCGGAGGGCCATATTATTATTTTGGTTGGAAAATATTTATGGGGAGATTTAGAAAGGGAGAGTTCTTCCACGAAGAATGCTCACCGACATGAAGGATGCGAAGTAACTTCTCCAACCTTCTTCTTCCTCTACGTCAAGGGAGAAGACACCGCCACAAGGAACATTACCAACGACGATGGTTCTTCCTCTAACGTTGACAGAGCAACATCATTTTACACGACTACGACTAACAAGCCTTGATCGAGGTAGGGGGATTATGTTCAATTTTAATAGATTAAAATTGTTCTTGTTCTTCATTGAAAATTATGGTTTGTCTTTGGCCATGTGATACCGCCTAACGTGGAGGGCGCGGGACAAACGAACACGGCCCGATGACCCTCCGTTGATCCTTGTTTTTTTTATTCGCGAACGAGGTGTGTTGGAAGAGGCGGCGACGAACAAAGGCGATGACCCCGCACCTGCCGCCTAAGAAAGAACCGTGGCCTGCAACCGTGAGCCACTCGGCCGAAGAAGAACCAGCAGGAAAAATCCGACCGGGCCGAATGAACACCTCGGTGCCAAAAGGGGCGCCGTCCTGCGAAGAACCGCGGCCTGCGCTCCGCGGGCCGCTTCGCTGGGCGAACCAGCCGGCTCGTCATCCGGCCGGGTTGGAGGAGGCCGCGGCGCTTCCTGGTGCTGCATGTGGAAGACAGCGGCCCGCCCAAGTGGTCTGCTCGGCACGACCGGTTTGGGAAAGCGGGGGGCCACTCCCCCAGATCACTCGACCAGCTGGGCCGTGCCTTGCTGGGCCGGTCCGCGCCCCTTCGGGCCAAGCCACACCCCAACGTGCCGGGCCGCACACTTTACCAGACCGGGCTGACCCCATCCGGGTTGGACCCGCCAAAACCGAGACGACCAGACCCACCAACCCACTGGGATTGATGGGCCGGGCCCGTTTTCACTTAAACGTGAATAACTTTAAGACCGCACGTCCGATCGACGTGCCTTCAGCGGCATTGGGATCCTCGTGATGAAGCGATAATTTTTGTGATACTATAATTGAGTTTTGGGAACCTTTGGAATTGGACGGGTTTGGAACAAGCATATTTTCAACCGGGCCCCTGGAATAGAAAAGCTAATATCTCTCAGACCGGGCGTCCGATTGACACGCCGTCTGTCACGTTGAGTTCCTTTTGACGAGACAAAACTTCAGAATTCATAAAATCTGGACTTCATGATAGTTGACTTATCTACCCCTTGGCTCGAGGAGCGGACCCTCCTGGAATCGAGCGTGCTGTGTGCATGAACCCTAGAGCTGGCTGCGACTGCGACGTCTACTGTACTAGAATCCTCCGTGGGTTCGGTGAGGATGACTACCGTACTGGAATCCTCCGTGGGTTCGGATATTGTGAGACCTTGTGGGTCTAGGGGTCCGTACTGAGTATCGTTATACTCACCTCTGCATGGGCTATGCCCGCACTACGTTGTGTTGGATGTAGACGAAGGACAACATTGATTGTGGTAGAGACTTGTAGAGCTGGACAGTACCCGGAGGTGGATCACTTGGCGAGACGTACATGGAGCGGATAGATGGACCCGAGGTGCTGAGGAGACCATCTGTACCCACCCTTCAGGTGGGATTCCCAGAGGACGACTCATTGGTTGCTTCTTTACATTACTGTTTTTGTACTAGTCTTTTAGTTGTACTGTACTTACTATTGGGCTTGTATTTCCAGCCCATTTCTTTTTATCACTTAATTTTGTATACAGTTTTACTTTGTGCTTACTTCAGTTGCAGACTCTTTTGTGTTTGTTTACTTTTATAAAGGAAATGCCTTCCCAGTAAAGGGATTTTCGCCTTTGGTGCTAGTCGCCAGCCCCTGGCCTATGGATGGCGGGCTTGGGGTAGTCACGGCACGGGCCCCGAGGATGGGTCGTGACATCATAGATAAGAGAGTATCCATGTAAGAAAATATATAATTCCAAATGACTAAATCCACAACTCATTAGAAGTAAGATCTTATCATGTGAGAGCTCATAGGTTGATGGCCAACGAGTTAGATCTAGTGCAAATCAGAGTGTTGTAAAAGTGTATACCCAAGACCTAATATATAAATTGATTTATGATAACCCAATAGTGTATATATAGTTTTATTAATGATTTATTATTACCATATAATTTTTACAATTCAGGTAAACTATTTATATGGTAATTTCCTTGGATTATTTTTCATATAAAGATGTTATAGAAGTTCCAACTACAATGAGAACCTTGAGATACTGAGATATTAATCTTAAAAGTATTTCATATAGTCTAGATATATCATACTAAAAAGACACTGATGATGTATGAATATCAGGTGTTGTTGGGGTCTCCTAATAATTGAGACTTCCTCTCATGAAGTTAGCACTTGATGATCATGAGTAGAGGAGACCAGGAAGATTGACCTACCAAAAATAATGTACAATTATTCAACCATTAAATTTACATTTTTTGTGTTGTATCTTTCACCAGGTGTTTCATTGATTTCAAGACATTGAATAAATGATCAAGATAGTATTTTTCACTTTTGGAAGGAAGGATATATCTTTGGATACGTGACAAGGGTGGAAGTGCTTTGAATTAATCCATATCCATGGTAAATAAAGGAAAGTACATCCAATATAATAAAACAATATTAGTAACACATTAATGGATGATTACACAAAGTATGCATCCCTGTTTATCAAATATCATGAGACTAAGAGACTATACTACACATTGTGTGTTTGTAGTAGGCTTTCATAGATAAAAATTGTACTTCTCTATTTATGGGATATAATGTGTTTATAGATTACAATATTAGTTTTGGAATATGATTCACTTCCATCAGGATAAGATCCTAGAGGGTCACTAACAATGTGTATTCGAATGTTCCAATAATTTAGATGAATTGGTGTTGATAGGAATGTTGGTTCCACATACGAGGGATGGTGAATGTATAAGTGTGAATGATCACAAGTGAATTTATTACTAAATTCAATTATATAATATCAATGTGTATCATTTAATAATGTACAATTATTCAAGAAGAAAACTATTAAATTTACATTTGTTGGGTTGTATCTTAAACCAGGTGTTTCATTGATATCAAGACATTGAATAAATAATCAAGATAGGATTTTTCACTTTTGAAAGGAAGGATATATCTTTGCATACTTGACAAGGGTGTAAGTGCCTTGAATTAATCCATATACATGGTATATAAAGGAAAGTACATCCAATATAATAAAACAATATTAGTAACACATTAATGTATGATGACACAAAGTATGCATCCCTGTTTATCAAATATCACGAGACAAAGAGACTATAATACACATTGTGTGTTTGTAGTAGGATTTCATAGAAAAATTATGCTTCTCTATTTATGGGATATAATGTGTTTATAGATTACAATATTAGTTTTGTAATATGATTCACTTCCATCAGGATAAGATCCTGGAGGGTCACTAACAAAGTGTATTCAAATGTTCCAATAATTTAGATGAATTGGAGTTGAGAGGAATGTTGGTACCACATACAGGGGATGATGAATGTATAAGTGTGAATGATCACAAGTGAATTGATTGATAAATTCAATTATATAATATCAATGTTTAAAATAATTGGGATTTAAGTTATATCTTAATGAATCCACATATTATTTAAGTATAATATTGAATATAAGAAAAGTATATTTTTTTTGGATGAATGTTACCCATTCAAGGTTCGTTAAATAATTATGGGAGGATAGATGAAAGTTAATGGATTTTGTTTCATCATGTGGCACCATAAAAGTTTTATAAGTGAGTTATGAAATGATAATGGTATGTATAATAATCTTACTAAGTCATTCATGACATAAATTTATTGGTTGGTTTAATATTATAAGGACTAAAGTGAAATTATACAATGTTCGACCAAATTTTACACCCAAAATGAGACATTGTGAACCCTTAATTGAAATATCTATCCTCCCAAAATCTCTCTCATGTTGTAGAGATATAAATTTAAGTTAATATAAAGAATAGATCAATCCATGTTTGGGAATTGATTTTGTGATATTTTGATTATTGTATGAGCATCGTAAAGAACTTTGATCTTACACACTAGCATCTATGAAGCAAAAAACATAGTTTGAGTGGATATAGTCCACATATGAATAAAGTAATTAGACCCAATTAGGGATCCTTTAAGATATTAAACACTGATGATAAGAAAATCACATCACTATTTAATGAACAGACAAGCTATGATTTCATTTTCATTATTCATACTTAGAATTTATTTTCATGCGATCTATGTGAGAATCTGGGAACTGGTATTTTAGATATCATGTTGCCTCATAAACACAATTTGAATTATTTTAAAACACTAATGTCTATGCTTCCAAAAATTATTGGGTTTCTTTAAAAGAAACATATTATCATAAATTATTTTTATGTATACAGAAGTAAAATATTCTTGGGCATCACTAAGGATCCATGATTTCAAGAGTGATTAAGTTTATAACTCCTCTATGTTCAAATTTTTTTTGTTAAGACTTCATTGTTATAACATCATAAAAAATTTGATGTTGTATAAGAAACACACTAAATTCAATTAAACCAATATTCTCTTGATGCAATGATTCATGAAGAAAAATTTTAATAAATTTTTCCAACTGATAACTTCCATATTGGTCATGAAATAACATAATGAGTTGTTGTAAAATCATTAGGCTCTATAAAGAAGCCCCACCCTATTATCACAATAAAATGATACATAATTTTTAGAGGAAACTTAACTCAATTTTTAATAACTAATACTGGACCTACATAACTAAAAATGTTAATTATATATTTACATATACTAGAAGACATGATAATGAAAACAATGATTTTGTACCACATTAAAATTGACACAATAATGTTCTATAAAATGAGAAACAAGGAACTTATGACCATTATATAATTAAAGGCCATTTTTCCTATACATCACATACACTTAGACACTATGTTTATATCTACATAAAATAACAAAAGGGAAAAGGTAAAATGGAAGATTCAAACTTTATAGGATATAAAATTACATTTTTTATAACACATTTTAATTTTTATGATTTTATTAAAGCTCTAAACAATAAAAATAAGGATGAAAAAATTGATATAAATTATCATAATATTTAAAGTTATAATGTTTTGTTATTATATTATACATTATCTTAATAAAATTTTTAATTTAATTTGATAATTTTTTGAAGATATGAATGCATATTTGATAGCACAACCATATACAAAATCCTTTAATAAGGTGAATATATTTCTTATATAATGATTAAGAAATAATAGATCAATATAATATATTGTATAATAAAATTTATTGATGGTTTTGGAAAAAAATATTAGACATTATTAAATTGTAATATTATATATATTAATGAAAAATTATATTCTCCTTGTTCTAGTAGAAATTTACTCATCATAAAGTATGTTCATCTGACTAAAAATCATATTAAAACCATAAATATAAAAAATAATGAATATTTTTATATTAATATTAGTACATTTTATTAAAAGGAAGTATTGGAAAATATCACTTATTCACCCAATAGACTATATATTATAGCTATAAAATCCACAGAATCATATATAATAATGAATCAAAAAAAATACTATTTTTTAAGTATGAATGACTCAGTCATATAAGGGAAATATTGAGGCCACAAATAACTAATAATTTAAATGGTTATTCTATAAGGAATCAAAATATTATTCTAAGTAATAACTATTACAATCCAATATACATAGAATGAAAATTAATTGTAAAGTCTTCTTATTTGAAAATTTTATTTCAATCAGCTTCTTTTTAATAAAATATTTAATATGATGTATGTAGGATAATTAATTCACTATAAATATGATTTGATATTTTATGGTATTAATAAATTTATAAAAAATATGGTATATTTTTTATTTTCTTGAAAATAGAAATATGATTTTTTTCAGGTCTTTTTAAAAATCATAAAGTTAAAAAAAATTTGTTTTTGAAAAAACATTTAACTAGATAATATTGGTGATTTTTTATCTAAGGTATTTGATGAATATTATATGGTATTTTTAATTATAATTAAGAATAATATTTTCCAATTTCATACTTATAATGTGTTATCCAAATAATTTATTAAAGGATTGAAATAATAACATTACCAAAACTATTAAAATTTAAATTGAAAATTTCTTCTTAAGAAAATGAGATATTATATATTATTGAAATTATTTGCATATGGAAAAATGATTATAAAAAATACTCAATTATGAAACTCAAAATTGGTCAAAAACTGATTTTTCTTTCATTTATGAGTTTTTATTGTGATTCATATATTTCAACAGCAACACCACAATTCACCAAATTTTTTCCCCAACATAAACTTGGTATTTAAATTAGGTTTTATTAATTATATATCAATAGTTGGTTAGAACCATTTACATGTGATTTATTCATTAAAATATTTTCAAAATTTTTTTTACATAAAATATAATTTTATCAATTATGGTGAAAAAGTATATTTCCTAAATAAAGAAGATAACTCAAAAGGTGATCGTTATATTTAAATAATATTGATCATTATACTGAGAAATATGAATTTTATTATTAAAGTATCTGGAATTTATAATATGACAAAATCATTTTTTAAATTCATTAATAGATGCTAAGAATGTTATAAAAATAATATATATTTGTTGAAAATGGTTATGTATGGGATGATATACCCAATAGATATACATACAAATAATTTGAAGAAATAAATAAATGCTTAATGTGTGCCATGATTGTTTGTTATAAAGATATGAAAACTTGAAAGAAGAAATTTCAAGAATGGATGTATAAACATATAGAACAATAGACCTGAATATTGAATCTAAAGTGGTTGTGGATAAAAATAAATAAATTACCATAAATTATTTACATAATAAATAGGTGGATTGAAATATCATTTTATGTGATGAAATATTATCCTTTAACCTAATTTTAGATATAATTGATGGGTTTTGAGGGGTTGTTTAACAATTAAAGTAAACAGTGAAAATAAATTTGAAACCCATTACATGATCACCATATGAGATAACTAAAACAATGTGTAAACTATAAAAATAAGAAATCATTTACCATATAACATATGATGTTTTTATTCCATATTTTATTGATATGTGATTGATAAAGATCACTAGAGGTAGCCTAAATATCCACCTTCTCCATTGTGTATCCACGGGTTGCATTGAATCTATTAATACTCAAGTAGGATCCTCTCATCACCCTCTATATTCTAGTGCCTTACTCCGGTAAAGGGTGAGAGAGAAGAGAGATTATAGGGAGAGGGAGATTCCTCTAGAAGATTATCATGGAATACCACACCAACCATAGTATTTTGAATCCTTTATATAAGTACTCATGGATACTCCCTATGTCCATTCATCTATTCATGTGTTACAAAGAATGAGTAATTGATTTTAACGTGTTAAGGATTGATCTCAGAAATGTTCCCACATGTGTTTCATATTATGAAATACTTATATAATGACAGACATTGTTGATGGATTCTTGAATGTCAACCTTTAAAATTTAGGTTCATGAATATCATAGGATGTGATTGTGGGTCATACATTATGATTCATCTCACTCCCTATCCATACAATATCTCCATATTATACTAAAAGATATGCCCAACATGGAATTTTAAAAGTCTATGAAATCAGGATGTCATTTCACATGATATCCCTATATACTATAGTATGATATAGGTTAATATATATTATATACATACTAGTATTTATGGAATATATCTTTTCATCTTCAACTTTCACAAAAGATTAATAGACACAATGTCCATCTACCTTATAGTGTATCATATAAAATAACTTAAAAAAACCATATATAAAATTACTGTTGGATATATTCTATTTTTTTTGAAAAAATATCACAAACTTCACCATATATCATATAATATTTTGAATACCCATCCAAATATATTTTATAAGAACTATAAATCACTTTTGGAGAAGTTCTCTGAGTAAAACGCAATCCTCATTCCGTTTACCACAAAATGTAACCCCATAGGATTTTGTATCATTGAAAACAGTATATGAATCATTGAATATATAAATGTGAAAAACGAATCTGACAGCAAAGAACCATTTCTACTCAACTTTTGATGGGATAATACTGGAACCCTATCAAATATATTTATCATTATACCCATGTCAAATAGATGCATCATATACAAGCATTTATTTTCATATAAACCCTTTTTCTAATACATCGAGTGGACATGGGAAAAAGAGTATTTCAATACTATATATAAAACTCATAATTTCTTGATTCACTGAGTATATACTAACCACGTCAATGCATAAATCACTTTTTGTTAACCTTTATGGATGAGCACATCACATGTACATCACCCGAAATGGTAAGAACATCAAATGTACTGTTAAGGAATGGTCATAAACTTCCAAAATATATCTCAATCAAGGGTATATATGAAATACACATCATAAGAGAATACAAATACAAAGTTTATACCAATATAGTGTATAAAATTCCAAGAATTATACATAGTGGGTTATCCAATGCACAAAACTTGATTTGTGCCTCAAGAGCATATTATGTATCATGTTATAGGAGCCATTCTCATGCTGACCTTAACATTTCATCACAACCTATAATAATACATGATGAACATTAATTAGGGATAAATCAAAGTAATACATTGATAGGTAGATTATTATTTCACTTTATGAAATTTATATAAATATTTACATATATGCAACCAATGTAAAATAATGATAAAGTGGAGATTTCCCTTTTCTTAACATGATAAAATTTATATTATTAAATAGTAGTAAGAATATTTAACAAAACCAAACATGTAAAAAACTCAACTCTAGCACCATAGATCCGGTGGTTGTTTTATTACCTCAGTATATAAATCACAATGGAGAGGATCCACAAATTTAGTGGCCTTAGAAACCCAAATACATAAAGGAGTTTTACATTAAATTGAAACAAAAATTAATTCATATAAAAGCATGAAATCATTATTAATGTTATTGAAATCCATTTTTCAAACATAGTACCCCTATTCGTTTCTTGGAGAAAATGAAAACAATAGAAATGGGTGATATATGACGATTAGTAGGGGATAACATACAAAAAGGTATTATGAATAAAGTATTATAACCTGAATAAATTAAATGAGTTATTCCATATAAAATGAAATTGAGCTTATAAATAAATCCATGTAAAACATAGAAAAAAAATAAATTCTAGAATATCAAAAAATGATCATGTAGGGAAGGGATTGATAAAACATTATATCATGATTAAATTAAGTTATTTATGTCATAAAAATGAAACTGAGAGGATGAATAAATCCGTGGACAACATAATAATGAATAGATTCTAGAATATCAAAAAAATGATCATATAGTGAATGGATTTCTAAAAAATTAAGGAATGAAGAAATAAAATGAGTTATGACATTTAAAATGAAATTGAGAGCATAAAAAATACATAGAAAATATAACAATTAATAGATGTGAATATATAAATAACTGATCATATAGTGTTAGGATACATGAATAAATAAACTGAGTAATTTCATATAAATTTCACTAAGAGAGTAAATAAATTTATATTCAATATAATAATTAATAGATTCCAAGATATCAACAAATGATCATATAGGTATGGGGGGAAAAAATAAAAAATATGAGTAACACCATATCAATTGATGTAACACCCCGAGCTTCCACGATACGCTTCTCATTCAATAATGCAATAGCTTGCATTGTACGCAACTTCGAGTTCTAAAACACCGTGACTAATCAAAGTAGCCGTTATGCATAGTAATACCCACTTTTTAAAATTATAGAAATTTTATATTTTAAAATGGACTTCATTTTTGTATTCATAATATCGAAATTATCCTATGTTGAATTTTTGGTATTTTTCTGAGAACTTCTAATTTTTTATGAATAGTGAAAATTACTTAAAAACAACTTTTTTAATCAAAATAATTTATAGTGATAAATTATACTATTTAGTGGTTTTAAAGTATAATTAGAATATATTTTTACCATTTTATCCAATGGTGGTAATTATAATTAATTTAACGTTGAAATTGGACATAAACAATTGCCAATCTTTTGATATAAATTGTTTCTTAAAAACACGCTATTTGTTGTGACAGCGGGAATTAATTATGAAATAAATTAATGCAAATTATATTTTTGGAATTTTTTAAAATAGACATCATTTTTGAAATCGGAATATCAATTATAGCTTAGGGTGAAATTTTGGCCTTATTCTGAAAAACTTCAATTTTTGATGAATAGTGAAACCACTAAGTGGTTGTTAAAAACTGATTTTTCGTTAAAATAAAATATTACCACTTATGTGATTTTATTTTCAAAAATCCGACATACATGGTTTTCATTAAGAAGTAAAATGTGGTTCAATGAGATTAAAATAATTTTTTGGTGAATAGTAACTTTTAAGTTCTTAATCGCGATTAGAGGTAATTAGTGTAGTTTAAGGTAAAAATAATGTTTTAATAATATGAGATGAGCTTGACACTTGTCCTACTACTATTGGATGAGTCATGGCCGACCGAGAAAACCCATGGGCCAACTTGGGGACCCCATGGAACCACTTTGGTTGGAAAATGACATTAATATATATTTATTTAATGTTAAAATTAAATTGACACAAACATGAGTTGTTTTACTAAAACAGTTTTTAAGTTGGGTTACACAAGTCCAAATTTTGATTATAAATATTCATTAGAAAGATAAAAAGATTTCCTACATCATAGTGTTTTTTTATAATTTTTAGACATTAAATAAATTAAATTATTTATGACATCATGATGATGCAGCGATGACCTCATTTTTTAACGATTTAAATAAAATGGGAAGATAATGCAAAATACAAGGCTTACACTTGTCCAAAGCCTATTGGATGAGGATATTTCGAACCCTTATCATCTTATACTCGACTTATATAAGTGTGGGACCTCTAAAATCCGAAACTCATTTTATAATAAAGTGACTTTTCTTTACTTTCCAAGAGTGCCCCTCCTCTCCACTTATAAAAGGCCCCCACCTCTCCCACCTCATTTACACTTTCAAGCCCTTTGGCTCGGCCATCCTATGCCCAAATACTCTCCCAACTTCCCCCTCTTACTCCTAGAAGCCTCACTTTGGTCAGAACTCTTCCCAAGGAAGCCTTTGTCTCAAATCAAAAAGAGTTACCCGATTTTGAGGTAATGTCTTCTCTAATGTTGTTTTGTTTTATTTTTCTTCTCCAACCCCCTAAACTCTTTTTATTAATTTCTTTTGTAACAACAACAGTATCCTCAATATACTAGGATGTTGTTATAAGAAGTATTAGAGCTACACTTACACACACCTACATCTAATGGTTAAAGAACATACGGTTTCTGTGGATGGCGAATTTCTGCCTCACGAAACGATGATTGTTCAACACTCATATAACACCTTCAAAGGTGGCCATTAAGATGTAACTATTTTTATATATGATATATAATATGTCTATGTTTTAATTATGCTTCTGTATTTCTCATTTATGTCATAATTTATGATTTCCATTATGGGTAAAACGCGATAATTTCATTTTAGGAAGTGCGGACTACCGCCCCCTCAAAGTGATTTGAATCGTTAATGCCATATGTGGGATGTATAAAGGATGGAGTAAATGGTATTATACACTATATTATACTGAAATTATATTATACATTTATATCATTATGATTTCATTCCATTAAATATGAAATTGAAATGAAAGTAGCGTTCATGCGTACGTACGGCTTACCGTCTCCATGAACGGTGCATTTCATTTCTTACCTCTATATGTTACGTAATATTATAAATGAATGTATATAATGGATATATAAGATATATATGACATATAAATCATGAATATAATTCTGGAGATAATGGATATTCTACCACATAAAAACCTTGTAATTATAAGAAGTTTATTGTTGACTCAAGTACCAAAGATCGACAAAATGACCGTTATTAACTTAAATAATTACATAACGTTCATAACATTGTAATAAGTGATATAAAAAGGATAATGAAATTGAAAATGGTTCTTAATAAGGTAGATATTAACTCTAGTTTATTATTCAGGAGGTTAAAGAACGGTTGAGTCAAGTCGGACACGAGGTAAGGGAACTTCTTAACCCAACCTCCATTCTTTGGGTTAATCTCCTACTTTCAAATTATGTCATGATATTATTATGTCTTATTTTGTATTATTACTTTCTTTATGTGTACCTATAGTGAATACACATAATATATCTATTTTATTTTAAAAATGATCTTTGTAAGGACTTTGTCTCAATCTCCCTTCATTGAGGCATATTTGGTTTTATACACAAATTTCTTTTATACGGTGTATAAAACACTTTGACTTTTACGTTTATTCAAAAGGAATCTTTTTTATACAAAGAGTTTTACTAAACGACAAAAAGGGAATGTTTTTCTTTCCGTACATATGCGGCGACAACGACTTCTCTGCCACCGTGACCATTATTTGAGTTTCGGCTTCCTCTACAAGCCATCACTTTTTTTAATGAAAAATAAATACAATGTTTTAACTTAATTTTATTTTGGTATTGAAAATCGTTTTGAAAGCGTTTTTATTATATCAATGTGTTGTATTGTTATCTTGTGATTGAAATTTGGAAATGTTATGTTTCCTTTATGCATGTTTTATGTGATACGATTATGTTATGGTTTATGAAATGTTTAAACCTATTCATATGAGGAATGCATTGGACTTAATAAGTGACGGGTGGAGCCCGCTATAGCTCCTCGATGGATCGACATGTCTCATGAGACAAACTAGTGTCTTGGCACGAGGCCTTGACAAAATCTTATTTGTGGTCTTGGCACGAGGCCTTGGCTACGTGGTTATGATAGTCTGGCATTATGCATTCCATCATTATGAAAGTGGTTATTGATATTGCATGTGATCATTCGACCAGTAGAATATCCATGTGAATAAGTAAATGGCATTATCTCATTTTACTTTTTCCATATTATGTTGAATTTAATGTTTAAAAGGCTTTTCTTTTAGTTATACATTTCCTTAAATGTTAATGATTGTTTATCAAAGCTTCCACAATATTGTTATTTTTACTGAGCATCTGAGCTCACCCCTTTCAATGTTTTAATATTTTTTCAGGATGTGAAGAAGTATAATATGATTGAACTGCAGGGATAATATAAGGGGATATGAAGAGAAGATGTTGTAGTTTTGTTTTACTTTATGATGTAATGTAAGACTTATGAATGTATCTAGTGTTTCCAAGGCTGCTAAACTAATCGGTCTTTCGAGACTTGATCTTTTGTGATCATGCCAATGTTACGAAGTAATGCACCGACTCTGGGTAGCTGGGGTCGAGGCATTACAGTTGGTATCAGAGGAAGTTTAGTACAAACCTTGGAAGCCAGATTTAGATAAACTCTGATTAGAGAACGTAGACCTAAGATGAACTTTGAGGATTAGTATAGAAGAACATCCTAGAATTTTGGTTTTGTAGAGATTTTGTGAGTTTTCCGAGCAATACATCCCTATCTGGATACGAGCAGGTAGAGGCGGCTCTGGCACAGATGTTCCTAGGGGTAAAACCCGAAAACACCGCTTTGAGCTAGACTCGAACGGGAACTGGTGCACGACAACGGGCCTTGCTGCACTCTTGGTTACGACACTCCCGGGGGATATGCTTAGGATAACTCTCATTTTCTTAACAAATCATTATGAAGGGTTTATGAGTATATACTTCCTCAAAGAAATTTTTTTTATGATTATGGATTATATCCATAAATAGTTCAATTTATGTTAAGTGTTTTATAAGTATAGGATTATGTATTTTGATTCATAAACTGATCTAGTTTATGCCATTGTTTAGAAATGGCGCCTAGTGGAAGAAATGGAAACCGTATCAATGCACGCACTCCATGTAGGGATTGCCCTCCTGCTCAAGATAATTATAGTGGGGCTGGTGATGCAACTGGTTCCGATCAGCTAATCACCATACTGGGACAACTTACTTAGGTTATGAATAATAACCTTACCCGTATGGAGCACCCTAATCCACAGCGTGGAGGATCAATGTTAGATCGATTCATGAGGCAAAACCACCAACGTTCAATGGGAGTACAAATCCCTTAGTAGCCGAGCAATGGATAAATTCCCTAGAGAAAATATTTCAGGCTTTGGGGAGCAGTGAAAGGGAAAAAGTTATCATGGCAGTTTACCGCCTCATTGGAGATGCAGATCAATGGTGGTCATTGATTCAAAACATGAAGGAAGATGATGAAGTGTCAAATATGGAATGGAGGGAGTTCAATGATCTGTTTTTAGAAAAATACTTTCCTCGCGACCATCGAGCAGATATGGAAAGGCAATTTCTGTGTCTGAGGCAGAAGGGGGATGAGAATGTCGCAAAGTATGAGGCTAACTTTACAAGGTTAGCGAGGCATGCTTCCGATTATATACGTAACCCAAGAAGTAAGATTGATAGTTTCTTTAATGGGTTAAAACCATTTCTTCGTCGAGCATTAGTCTCACAATCCTTTTCATCATACGAAGACATTGTCTCGTGTGCTATCAAGACAGAAAAGGAATTCTCTAAGTCTTATGACAACAAAGTAAAGCAAGAGAAGAAGAGAACGGTGGAACAAGAGACAGATAAAGGGAAAAAGGGAAAAAGGGAAAGAAGGATTTTCCATTATGTGATAATTGTGGGAAGAATCACCCTGGTACGTGCCTAAAAGGAATGGGAGTTTGTTATAAATGTGATGAAAAAGGTCACCAGGCTCGTGATTGCAAGGGAAAGAAAGAGGCTGTCAAAGTTGAATGCTACAATTGAAGGGAAATGGGGAATTATGCAAATGAATGTCCTAAGTGTCAAGGAAACTTACCTCAGAAAAGGCCAAGGGATCAAGGCCAATCTTATGCTATGACTACAGTTGAAGCAGAATAATTAATGTATTGGTGCTTTTGGACTCAAGGATTATATTCTGGTTATAAGAATAATGTGATATATATAAAGATTGTACTGCAGTACTTTTTGTTTTCAGTAAGGTTTTAATATGATTAAGGTAATCATATTTTTAGTATGTGACAATAAGAGAAACTTTACTTTGTTTGGGGAATCTGATAAATTGATTTTGGAATTAAGAGACCTTTTAGAGAAAGTCTGGACAGAGGTATTTTGGATAACTATAAAGGTTGGAGTGGATTAAGTTGATATTAGGATAGTATTGTTTAAGGTTAAAGCATTTATGAAGATTATTTTTGGAATATTATAATACTATAGTTTTAGGAAAAGGACAACCTGCAGGGTGGGGAATAACCCGTCGCGTCGGAGAAAGCTGCAGGAATCGAACCCACAACCATAGTGTGACAAGCCTTTATTTCCTACCACTAGCCTACAGGAAGTCCCTGGTTATTACAAAATAGTTTTACTAATCTAAATGGTATGTGTTAACATTTGGAACCTTATACAATTAGGATAAATAGAATATTTTTGAGTTCCGTTACCATTTGGAGTAAAAGTTGGGTTTGTGGTAAAAATTTATCAACGAATGAAAGTATACATAACAAGTATGTATATTCCCTTACGTTCTTAGTAAATCTCCTAAATAAATTCCTCAACATTATAAAAGGTAACTTAAAACAAAAATGTTGTCGGTTAACTTTTCCAACTGGGGATTCAATGACTGTTTAACCAATCACAAGTTTGTGATTTTCTTGTGGTTAAACTTTCTCTTAATCCTGTTTTCTATAACTCTCCATCAGACCATGATGGTTTGTTTCTCCTCCATATCCATATTTTCATAGAATCCTAGAATGGGCTATATCGGGTGACCTTTGTACTTATCTTGCTTTCTTTTAATGTTATATATTTATTAACCTTATTTCCGATGTGGGTTTTCCATAAAGGTATTTTCTATTTTCAACCTTTTATTTACAAAGAAAAATTTCAAATTGCGAGGACGCAATTTATTGAAGGAGGGGAGAATGTAACACCCCGAGCTTCCACGATACGCTTCTCATTCAATAATGCAATAGCTTGCATTGTACGCAACTTCGAGTACTAAAACACCGCGACTAATCAAAGTAGCCGTTATGAATAGTAATACCCACTTTTTAAAATTATAGAAATTTTATATTTTAAAATGGACTTCATTTTTGTATTCGTAATATCGAAATTATCCTATGTTGAATTTTTGGTATTTTTCTGAGAAATTCTAATTTTTTATGAATAGTGAAAATTACTTAAAAACAACTTTTTTAATAAAAATAATTTATAGTGATAAATTATACTATTTAGTGGTTTTAAAGTATAATTAGAATATATTTTTACCATTTTATCCAATGGTGGTCATTAGAATTAATTTAACGTTGAAATTGGACATAAACAATTGCCAATCTTTTGATATAAATTGTTTCTTAAAAACACGCTATTTGTTGTGACATCGGGAATTAATTATGAAATAAATTAATGCAACTTATATTTTTGGAATTTTGTAAAATAGACATCATTTTTTAAATCGGAATATCAATTATAGCTTAGGGTGAAATTTTGGCCTTATTCTGAAAAACTTCAATTTTTGATGAATAGTGAAACCACTAAGTGGTTGTTAAAAACTGATTTTTCGTTAAAATAAAATATTACCACTTCTGTGATTTGATTTTCAAAAATCCAACATACATGGTTGTCATTAAGAAGTAAAATGTGGTTCAATGAGATTAAAATAATTTTTTGGTGAATAGTAACTTTTAAGTTCTTAATCGCGATTAGAGGTAATTAGTGTAGTTTAAGGTAAAAATAATGTTTTAATAATATGAGATGAGCTTGACACTTGTCCTACTCCTATTGGATGAGTCATGTCCGACCAAGACAACCCATGGGCCAACTTGGGGACCCCATGGAGCCACTTTGGTTGGAAAATGACATTAATATATATTTATTTAATGTTAAAATTAAATTGACACAAACATGAGTTGTTTTACTAAAACAGTTTTTAAGTGGGGTTACACAAGTCCAAATTTTGATTATAAATATTCATTAGAAATATAAAAATATTTCCTACATCATAGTAGTATTTTTATAATTTTTAGACATTAAATAAATTAAATTATTTATGACATCATGATGATGCAGCGATGACCTCATTTTTTAACGATTTAAATAAAATGGGAAGATAATGAAAAATACAAGGCTTACACTTGTCCAAAGCCTATTGGATTAGGAGATTCCGAACCCTTATCACCTTATCCTCGAATTATATAAGTGTGGGACCTCTAAAATCTGAAACTCATTTTATAATAAAGTGACTTTTCTTTACTTTCCAAGAGTGCCCCTCCTCTCCACTTATAAAAGGCCCCCACCTCTCCCACCTCATTTACACTTTCAAGCCATTTGGCTCGGCCAACCTATGCCCAAATACTCTCCCAACTTCCCCCTCTTAC
Organism: Viscum album; assembly: GCA_963277665.1. NCBI lineage: Eukaryota > Viridiplantae > Streptophyta > Magnoliopsida > Santalales > Viscaceae > Viscum > Viscum album. Next base: position 369,462,826 of record OY728144.1, read on the forward strand.
TCCTAGAAGCCTCACTTTGGTCAGAACGCTTCCCAAGGAATCCTTTGTCTCAAATCAAAAAGAGTTACCCGATTTTGAGGTAATGTCTTCTCTAATGTTGTTTTGTTTTATTTTTCTTCTCCAACCCCCTAAACTCTTTTTATTAATTTCTTTTGTTACAACAACAGTATCCTCAATTTAATAGGATGTTTTTATAATAAGCATTCGAGCTACACTTACACACACCTACATCTAATGGTTAAAGAACATACGGTTTCTGTGGATGGCGAATTTCTGCCTCACGAAACGATGATTGTTCAACACTCATATAACACCTTCAAAGGTGGCCATTAAGATGTAACTATTTTTATATATGATATATAATATGTCTATGTTTTAATTATGCTTCTGTATTTCTCATTTATGGCATACTTTATGATTTCCATTATGGGTAAAACGCGATAATTTCATTTTAGGAAGTGCGGACTACCGCCCCCTCAAAGTGATTTGAATCGTTAATGCCATATGTGGGATGTATAAAGGATGGAGTAAATGGTATTATACACTATATTATACTGAAATTATATTATACATTTATATCATTATGATTTCGTTCCATTAAATATGAAATTCAAATGAAAGTAGCGTTCATGCGTACATACGGCTTACCGTCTCCATGAACGGTGCATTTCATTTTTTACCTCTAAATGTTACATAATATTATAAATGAATGTATATACTGGATATATAAGATATATATGACATCTAAATCATGATTATAATTCTGGAGATAATGGATATTCTACCACATAAACAACTTGTAATTATAAGAAGTTTATTGTTGACTCAAGTACCAAAGATCGACAAAACGAACGTTATTAACTTAAATAATTACATAACGTTCATAACATTGTAATAAGTGATATAAAAAGGATAATGAAATTGAAAATGGTTCTTAATAAGGTATATATTAACTCTATTTTATTATTCAGGAGGTTAAAGAACGGTTGAGTCAAGTCGGACACGAGGTAAGGGAACTTCTTAACCCAACCTCCATTCTTTGGGTTAATCTCCTACTTTCAAATTATGTCATGATATTATTATGTCTTATTTTGTATTATTACTTTCTTTATATGTACCTATAGTGAATACACATAATATATCTATTTTATTTTAAAAATGATGTTTGTAAGGACTTCGTCTCAATCTCCCTTCATTGAGGCATATTTGGTTTTATACACAAATTTCTTTTATACGGTGTATAAACCACTTTGACTTTTACGTTTATTCAAAAGGAATCTTTTTTATACGAAGCGTTTTACTAAACGACAAAAAGGGAATGTTTTTCTTTCCGTACATATGCGGCGACAACGACTTCTCTGCCACCGTGACCATTATTTGAGTCTCGGCTTCCTCTACAAGCCATCACTTTTTTTAATGAAAAATAAATACAATGTTTTAACTTTATTTTATTTTGGTATTGAAAATCGTTTTGAAAGCATTTTTATTATATCAATGTGTTGTATTGTTATCTTGTGATTGAAATTTGGAAATGTTATGTTTCCTTTATGCATGTTTTATGTGATACGATTATGTTATGGTTTATGAAATGTTTAAACCTATTCATATGAAGAATGCATTGGACTTAATAAGTGACTGGTGGAGCCCGCTATAGCTCCTCGATGCATCGGCAGGTCTCATGAGACAAACTAGTGTCTTGGCACGAGGCCTTGACAAAATCTTATTTGTGTTCTTGGCACGAGGCCTTGGCTACGTGGTTATGATAGTCTGGCATTATGCATTCCATCATTATGAAAGTGGTTATTGATATTGCATGTGATCATTCGACCAGTAGAATATCCATGTGAATAAGTAAATGGAATTATCACTTTTTACTTTTGCCATATTATGTTGAAGTTCATGTTTAAAAGGCTTTTGTTTTAGTTATACATTGCCTTAAATATTAATGATTATTTATCAAAGCTTCCGTAATATTGTTATCCTTACTGAGCATCTGAGCTCACCCCTTTGAATGTTTTAATATTTTTTCAGGATGTGAAGAAGTATAATATGATTGACCTGCAGGGATAATATAAGGGGATATGAAGAGAAGATGTTGTAGTTTTGTTTTACTTTATGATGTAATGTAAGACTTATGAATGTATCTAGTGTTTCCAAGGCTACTAAACCAATCGGTCTTTCGAGACTTGATCTTTTGTGATCATGCCAATGTTACGAAGTAATGCACCGACTCTGGGTAGCTGGGGTCGAGGCATTACAGTTGGTATCAGAGGAAGTTTAGTACAAACCTTGGAAGCCAGATTTAGATAAACTCTGATTAGAGCACGTAGACCTAAGATGAACTTTGAGGATTAGTATAGAAGAACATCCTAGAATTTTGGTTTTGTAGAGATTTTGTGAGTTTTCCGAGCAATACATCCCTATCTGGATACGAGCAGGTAGAGGCGGCTCTAGAACAGATGTTCCTAGGGGTAAAACCCGAAAACACCGCTTTGAGATAGACTCGAACGGGAACTGGTGCACGACAACGGGCCTTGCTGCACTCTTGGTTACGACACTCCCGGGGGATATACTTAGGATAACTCTCATTTTCTTTACAAATAATTATGAAGGGTTTATGAGTATATACTTCCTCAAAGAAAACATTTTTATGATTATGGATTATATCCATAAATAGTTCAATTTATGTTGAGTTTTTTATAATTATGGGATTATGTATTTTGATTCATAAACTGATCTAGTTTATGCCATTGTTTAGAAATGGCACCTGGTGGAAGAAATGGAAACCGTATCAATGCAAGCACTCCACGTAGGGATTTCCCTCCTGCTCAAGATAATTATAGTGGGGCTGGTGATGCAACTGGTGCCGATCAGCTAATCACCATACTGGGACAACTTACTTAGGTTATGAATAATAACCTTACCCGTATGGAGCACCCTAATCCACAGCGTGGAGGATCAATGTTAGATCGATTCATGAGGCAACAACCACCAACGTTCAATGGGAGTACAAATCCCTTAGTAGCCGAGCAATGGATAAATTCCCTAGAGAAAATATTTCAGGCTTTGGGGAGCAGTGAAAGGGAAAAAGTTATCATGGCAGTTTACCACCTCACTGGAGATGCTGATCAATGGTGGTCATTGATTCAAAACATGAAGGAAGATGATGAAGTATCAAATATGGAATGGAGGGAGTTCAAAGATCTGTTTTTAGAAAAATACTTTCCTCGCAACCATCGAGCAGATATGGAAAGACAATTTCTGTGTCTGAGGCAGAAGGGGGATGAGAATGTCTCAAAGTATGAGGCTAACTTTACAAGGTTAGCGAGGCATGCTTCTGATTATATACGTAACCCAAGAAGTAAGATTGATCGTTTCTTTGATGGGTTAAAACCATTTCTTTGTCGAGCATTAGTCTCACAATCCTTTTCATCGTACGAAGACATTGTCTCGTGTGCTATCAAGACAGAAAAGGAATTCTCTAAGTCTTATGACAACAAAGTAAAGCAAGAGAAGAAGAGAACAGTGGAACAAGAGACAGATAAAGGGAAAAAGGGAAAAAGGGAAAGAAGGATTTTCTATTATGTGATAATTGTGGGAAGAATCACCCTGGTACGTGCCTAAAAGGAATGGGAGTTTGTTATAAATGTGATGAAAAAGGTCACCAGGCTCGTGATTGCAAGGGAAAGAAAGAGGCTGTCAATGTTGAATGCTAAAATTGAAGGGAAATGGGGCATTATGAAAATGAATGTCCTAAGCGTCAAGGAAACTTACCTCAGAAAAGGACAAGGGATCAAGGCCAATCTTATGCTATGACTACAGTTGAAGCAGAATAATTAATGTATTGGTGCTTTTGGACTCAAGGATTATATTCTGGTTATAAGAATAATGTGATATATATAAATATTTTACTGCAGTACTTTTTGTTTTCAGTAAGGTTTTAATATGATTAAGGTAATCATATTTTTCGTATGTGACAATAAGAGAAACTTTACTTTGTTTGGGGAATCTGATAAATTGATTTTGGAATTAAGAGACCTTTTAGAGAAAGTCTGGACAGAGGTATTTTGGATAACTATAAAGGTTGGAGTGGATTAAGATGATATTTGGATAGTATTGTTTAAGGTTAAAGCATTTCTGAAGATTATTTTTGGAATATTATAATACTATAGTTTTAGGAAAAGGACAACCTGCAGGGTGGGGAATAACCCGTCGCGTCGGACAAAGCTGCAGGAATCGAACCCACAACCATAGTGCGACAAGCCTTTATTTCCTACCACTAGCCTACAGGAAGTCCCTGGTTATTACAGAATAGTTTTACTAATCTAAATGGTATGTGTTAACATTTGGAACCTTATACAATTAGGATAAATAGAATATTTTTGAGTTCCGTTACCATTTGGAGTAAAAGTTGGGTTTGTGGTAAAAATTTATCAACGAATGAAAGTATACATAACAAGTATGTATATTCCCTTACGTTCTTAGTAAATCTCCTAAATAAATTCCTCAACATTATAAAAGGTAACTTAAAACAAAAATGTTGTCGGTTAACTTTTCCAACTGGGGATTCAATGACTGTTTAACCAATCACAAGTTTGTGATTTTCTTGTGGTTAAACTTTATCTTAATCCTGTTTTCTATAACTCTCCATCAGACCTTGATGGTTTGTTTCTCCTCCATATCCATATTTTCATAGAATCCTAGAATGGGCTATATCGGGTGACCTTTGTACTTATCTTGCTCTCTTTTAATGTTATATATTTATTAACCTTATTTCCGATGTATGTTTTCCATAAAGGTATTTTCTATTTTAAACCTTTTATTTACAAAGAAAAATTTCAAATTGCGAGGAATCAATTTATTGAAGGAGGGGAGAATGTAACACCCCGAGCTTCCACGATACGTTTCTCATTCAATAATGCAATAGCTTGCATTGTACGCAACTTCGAGTTCTAAAACACCGCGACTAATCAAAGTAGCCGTTATGAATAGTAATACCCACTTTTTAAAATTATAGAAATTTTATTTTTTAAAATGGAATTCATTTTTGTATTCGTAATATCGAAATTAGCCTATGTTGAATTTTTGGTATTTTTCTGAGAAATTCTAATTTTTTATGAATAGTGAAAATTACTTAAAAACAACTTTTTTAATCAAAATAATTTATAGTGATAAATTATACTATTTAGTGGTTTTAAAGTATAATTAGAATATATTTTTACCATTTTATCCAATGGTGGTCATTAGAATTAATTTAACGTTGAAATTGGACATAAATAATTGCCAATCTTTTGATATAAATTGTTTCTTAAAAACACGCTATTTGTTGTGACAACGGGAATTAATTATGAAATAAATTAATGCAACTTATATTTTTGGAATTTTGTAAAATAGACATCATTTTTGAAATCGGAATATCAATTATAGCTTAGGGTGAAATTTTGACCTTATTCTGAAAAACTTCAATTTTTGATGAATAGTGAAACCACTAAGTGGTTGTTAAAAACTGATTTTTCGTTAAAATAAAATATTACCACTTCTGTGATTTTATTTTCAAAAATCCGTCATACATGGTTGTCATTAAGAAGTAAAATGTGGTTCAACGAGATTAAAATAATTTTTTGGTGAATAGTAACTTTTAAGTTCTTAATCACAATTAGAGGTAATTAGTGTAGTTTAAGGTAAAAATAATGTTTTAATAATATGAGATGAGATTGACACTTGTCCTAATCCTATTGGATGAGTCATGGCCGACCAAGAAAACCCATGGGTCAACTTGGGGACCCCATGGAGCCACTTTCGTTGGAAAATGACATTAATATATATTTATTTAATGTTAAAATTAAATTGACACAAACATGAGTTGTTTTACTAAAACAGTTTTTAAGTGGGGTTAAACAAGTCCAAATTTTGATTATAAATATTCCTTAGAAAGATAAAACGATTTCCTACATCATAGTATTTTTTTTATAATTTTTAGACATTAAATAAATTAAATTATTTATGACATCATGATGATGCAACGATGACCTCATTTTTTAACGATTTAAATAAAATGGGAAGATAATGCAAAATACAAGGCTTACACTTGTCCAAAGCCTATTGGATGAGGAGATTTCGAACCCTTATCACCTTATCCTCGAATTATATAAGTGTGGGAACTCTAAAATCAGAAACACATTTTATAATAAAGTGACTTTTCTTTACTTTCCTAGAGTGCCCCTCCTCTCCACTTATAAAAGGCCCCCACCTCTCCCACCTCATTTACAATTTCAACCCATTTGTCTCGGCCAACCTATGGCAAAATACTCTCACAACTTCCCCCTCTTACTCCTAGAAGCCTCACTTTGGTCAGAACTCTTCCCAAGGAAGCCTTTGTCTCAAATCAAAAAGAGTTACCCGATTTTGAGGTAATGTTTTCTCTAATGTTGTTTTGTTTTATTTTTCTTCTCCAACCCCCTAAACTCTTTTTATTCATTTATTTTGTAACAACACCAGTATCCTCAATATACTAGGATGTTGTTATAATAAGGATTCGAGCTACACTTACACACACCTACATCTAATGGTTAAAGAACATACGGTTTCTGTGGATGGAGAATTTCTGCCTCACGAAACGATGATTGTTCAACACTCATATAACACCTTCAAAGGTGGCCATTAAGATGTAACTATTTTTATATATGATATATAATATGTCTATGTTTTAATTATGCTTCTATATTTCTCATTTATGGCATACTTTATGATTTCCATTATGGGTAAAACGCGATAATTTCATTTTAGGAAGTGCGGACTACCGCCCCCTCAAAGTGATTTGAATCGTTAATGCCATATGTGGGATGTATAAAGGATGGAGTAAATGGTATTATACACTATATTATACTGAAATTATATTATACATTTATATCATTATTATTTCGTTCCATTAAATATGAAATTGAAATGAAAGTAGCGTTCATGCGTACGTACGGCTTACCGTCTCCATGAACGGTGCATTTCATTTCTTACCTCTAAATGTTACATAATATTATAAATGAATGTATATACTGGATATATAAGATATATATGACATCTAAATAATGAATATAATTCTGGAGATAATGGATATTCTACCACATAAACAACTTGTAATTATAATAAGTTTATTGTTGACTCAAGTACCAAAGATCGACAAAACGACCGTTATTAACTTAAATAATTACATAACGTTAATAACATTGTAATAAGTGATATAAAAAGGATAATGAAATTGAAAATGGTTCTTAATAAGGTATATATTAACTCTATTTTATTATTCAGGAGGTTAAAGAACGGTTGAGTCAAGTCGGACACGAGGTAAGGGAACTTCTTAACCCAACCTCCATTCTTTGGGTTAATCTCCTACTTTCAAATTATGTCATGATATTATTATGTCTTATTTTGTATTATTACTTTCTTTATGTGTACCTATAGTGAATACACATAATATATCTATTTTATTTTAAAAATTATCTTTGTAAGGACTTCGTCTCAATCTCCCTTCATTAAGGCATATTTGGTTTTATACACAAATTTCTTTTATACGGTGTATAAACCACTTTGACTTTTACGTTTATTCAAAAGGAATCATTTTTATACGAAGCGTTTTACTAAACGACAAAAAGGGAATGTTTTTCTTTCCGTACATATGCGGCGACAAAGACTTCTCTTCCACCGTGACCATTATTTGAGTTTTGGCTTCCTCTACAAGCCATCACTTTTTTTAATGAAAAATAAATACAATGTTTTAACTTTATTTTATTTTGGTATTGGAAATCGTTTTGAAAGCGTTTTTATTATATCAATGTGTTGTATTGTTATCTTGTGATTGAAATTTGGAAATGTTATGTTTCCTTTATGCTTGTTTTATGTGATATGATTATGCTATGGTTTATGAAATGTTTAAACCTATTCATATGAGGAATGAATTGGACTTAATAAGTGACGGGTGGAGCCCGCTATAGCTCCTCGATGCATCGGCAGGTCTCATGAGACAAACTAGTGTCTTGGCACGAGGCCTTGACAAAATCTTATTTGTGGTCTTGGCACGAGGCCTTAGCTACGTGGTTATGATAGTCTGGCATTATGCATTCCATCATTATGAAAGTGGTTATTGATATTGCATGTGATCATTCGACCAGTAGAATATCCATGTGAATAAGTAAATGGAATTATCTCATTTTACTTTTTCCATATTATATTGAAGTTCATGTTTAAAAGGCTTTTGTTTTAGTTATACATTTCCTTAAATGTTAATGATTATTTATCAAAGCTTCCGCAATATTGTTATCCTTACTGAGCATCTGAGCTCACCCCTTTCAATGTTTTAATATTTTTTCAGGATGGGAATAAGTATAATATGATTGACCTGCAGGGATAATATAAGGGGATATGAAGAGAAGATGTTGTAGTTTTTTTAACTTTATGATGTAATGTAAGACTTATGAATGTATCTAGTGTTTCCAAGGCTACTAAACTAATCGGTCTTTCGAGACTTGATCTTTTGTGATCATGCCAATGTTATGAAGTAATGCACCGACTCTGGGTAGCTGGGGTCGAGGCGTTACAGTTGGTATCAGAGGAAGTTTAGTAAAAACCTTGAAAGCTAGATTTAGATAAACTCTGATTAGAGCACGTAGACCTAAGATGAACTTTGAGGATTAGTATAGAAGAACTTCCTAGAATTTTGGTTTTGTAGAGATTTTGTGAGTTTTCCGAGCAATACATCCCTATCTGGATACGAGCAGGTAGAGGCGGCTCTGGCACAGATGTTCCTAGGGGTAAAACCCGAAAACACCGCTTTGAGCTAGACTCGAACGGGAACTGGTGCACGACAACGGGCCTTGCTGCACTCTTGGTTACGACACTCCCGGGGGATATGCTTAGGATAACTCTCATTTTCTTTAAAAATTATTATGAAGGGTTTATGAGTATATAATTCATCAAAGAAAACATTTTTATGATTATGGATTATATCCATAAATAGTTCAATTTATGTTAAGTGTTTTATAAGTATGGGATTATGTATTTTGATTCATAAACTGATCTAGTTTATGCCAATGTTTAGAAATGACGCCTAGTGGAAGAAATGGAAACCGTATCAATGCACGCACTCCATGTAGGGATTTCCCTCCTTCTCAAGATAATTATAGTGGGGCTGGTGATGCAACTGGTGCCGATCAGCTAATCACCATACTGGGACAACTTACTCAGGTTATGAATAATAACCTTACCCGTATGGAGCACCCTAATCCACAGTGTGGAGGATCAATGTTATATCGATTCATGAGGCAACAACCACCAACGTTCAATGGGAGTACAAATCCCTTAGTAGCCGAGCAATGGATAAATTCCCTAGAGAAAATATTTCAGGCTTTAGGGAGCAGTGAAAGGGAAAAAGTTATCATGGCAGTTTACCGCCTCACTGGAGATGCTGATCAATGGTGGTCATTGATTCAAAACATGAAGGAAGATGATGAAGTATCAAATATGGAATGGAGGGAGTTCAAAGATCTGTTTTTAGAAAAAAAATTTCCTCGCGACCATCGAGCAGATATAGAAAGGCAATTTCTGTGTCTGAGGCAGAAGGAGGATGAGAATGTCGCAAAGTATGAGGCTAACTTTACAAGGTTAGCGAGGCATGCTTCCGATTATATAAGTAACCCAAGAAGTAAGATTGATCATTTCTTTGATGGGTTAAAACCATTTCTTCGTCAAGCATTAGTCTCACAATCCTTTTCATCGTACGAAGACATTGTCTCGTGTGCTATCAAGACAGAAAAGGAATTCTCTAAGTCTTATGACAACAAAGTAAAGCAAGAGAAGAAGAGAACGGTGGAACAAGAGACAGATAAAGGGAAAAAGGGAAAAAGGGAAAGAAGGATTTTCCATTATGTGATAATTGTGGGAAGAATCACCCTGGTACGTGCCTAAAAGGAATGGGAGTTTGTTATAAATGTGAAGAAAAATGTCACTAGGCTCGTGATTGCAAGGGAAAGAAAGAGGCTGTCAAAGTTGAATGCTAAAATTGAAGGGAAATGGGGCATTATGAAAATGAATGTCCTAAGCGTCAAGGAAACTTACCTCAGAAAAGGGCATGGGATCAAGGCCAATCTTATGCTATGACTACAGTTGAAGCAGAATAATTAATGTATTGGTGCTTTTGGACTCAAGGATTATATTCTGGTTATAAGAATAATGTGATATATATAAATATTGTACTGCAGTACTTTTTGTTTTCAGCAAGGTTTTAATATGATTAAGGAAATCATATTTTTAGTATGTGACAATAAGACAAACTTTACTTTGTTTGGGGAATATGATAAATTGATTTTGGAATTAAGAGAACTTTTAGAGAAAGTCTGGACAGAGGTATTTTGGATAACTATAAAGGTTGGAGTGGATTAAGTTGATATTTGGGTAGTATTGTTTAAGGTTAAAGCATTTCTGAAGATTATTTTTGGAATATTATAATACTATAGTTTTAGGAAAAGGACAACATGCAGGGTGGGGAATAACCCGTCGCGTCGGACAAAGCTGTAGGAATCGAACCCACAACCATAGTGAGACAAGCCTTTATTTCCTACCACTAGCCTACAGGAAGTCCCTGGTTATTACAAAATAGTTTTACTAATCCAAATGGTATGTGTTAACATTTGGAACCTTATACAATTAGGATAAATAGAATATTTTTGAGTTCCGTTACCATTTGGAGTAAAAGTTGGGTTTGTGGTAAAAATTTATTAATGAATGAAAGTATACATAACAAGTATGTATATTCCCGTACGTTCTTAGTAAATCTCCTAAATAAATTCCTCAACATTATAAAAGGTAACTTAAAACAAAAATTTTGTCGGTTAACTTTTCCAACTGGGGATTCAATGACTGTTTAACCAATCACAAGTTTGTGATTTTCTTGTGGTTAAAATTTCTCTTAATCCTGTTTTCTATAACTCTCCATCAGACCTTGATGGTTTGTTTCTACTCCATATCCATATTTTCATAGAATCCTAGAATGGGCTATATCGGGTGACCTTTGTAATTATCTTGCTTTCTTTTAATGTTATATATTTATTAACCTTATTTCTGATGTGGGTTTTCCATAAAGGTATTTTCTATTTTCAACCTTTTATTTACAAATAAAAATTTCAAATTGCAAGGACGCAATTTATTGAAGGAGGGGAGAATGTAACACCCCGAGCTTCCATGATACGCTTATCATTCAATAATGCAATAGCTTGCATTATACGCAACTTCGAGTTCTAAAACACCGCGACTAATCAAAGTAGCCGTTATGAATAGTAATACCCACTTTTTAAAATTATAGAAATTTTATATTTTAAAATGGACTTCATTTTTGTATTCGTAATATCGAAATTAGCCTATGTTGAATTTTTGGTATTTTTCTGAGAAATTCTAATTTTTTATGAATAGTGAAAATTACTTAAAAACAACTTTTTTAATCAAAATAATTTATAGTGATAAATTATACTATTTAGTGGTTTTAAAGTATAATTAGAATATATTTTTACCATTTTATCCAATGGTGGTCATTATAATTAATTTAACGTTGAAATTGGACATAAACAATTGCCAATCTTTTGATATAAATTGTTTCTTAAAAACACGCTATTTGTTGTGACATCGGGAATTAATTATGAAATAAATTAATGAAACTTATATTTTTGGAATTTTTTAAAATAGACATCATTTTTGAAATCGGAATATCAATTATAGCTTAGGGTGAAATTTTGGCCTTATTCTAAAAAACATCAATTTTTGATGAATAGTGAAACCACTAAGTGGTTGTTAAAAACTGATTTTTCGTTAAAATAAAATATTACCACTTATGTGATTTGATTTTCAAAAATCCGACATACATGGTTGTCATTAAGAAGTAAAATGTGGTTCAATGAGATTAAAATAATTTTTTGGTGAATAGTAACTTTTAAGTTCTTAATCGCGATTAGAGGTAATTAGTGTAGTTTAAGGTAAAAATAATGTTTTAATAATATTAGATGAGCTTGACACTTGTCCTACTCCTATTGGATGAGTCATGGCCGACCAAGAAAACCCATGGGCCAACTTTGGGACCCCATGGAACCACTTTGGTTGGAAAATGACATTAATATATATTTATTTAATGTTAAAATTAAATTGACACAAACAAGAGTTGTTTTACTAAAATAGTTTTTAAGTGGGGTTACACAAGTCCAAATTTTGATTATAAATATTCATTATAAAGATAAAAATATTTCCTACATCATAGTAATTTTTTTATAATTTTTAGACATTAAATAAATTAAATTATTTATGACATCATGATGATGCAGCGATGACCTCATTTTTTAACGATTTAAATAAAATGGGAAGATAATGCAAAATACAAGGCTTACACTTGTCCAAAGGCTATTGGATGAGGAGATTTCTAACCCTTATCACCTTATCCTCGAATTATATAAGTGTGGGACCTCTAAAATCCGAAACTCATTTTACAATAAAGTGACTTCACTTTACTTTCCAAGAGTGCCCCTCCTCTCCACTTATAAAAGGCCCCCACCTCTCCCACCTCATTTACACTTTAAAGCCATTTGGCTCGGCCAACCTATGCCCAAATACTCTCCCAACTTCTCCCTCTTACTCCTAGAAGCCTCACTTTGGGAAGAACTCTTCCCAAGGAAGCCTTTGTCTCAAATCAAAAAGAGTTACCCGATTTTGAGGTAATGTCTTCTCTAATGTTGTTTTGTTTTATTTTTCTTCTCCAACCCCCTAAACTCTTTTTATTCATTTCTTTTGTAACAAAAACAGTATCCTAAATATACTAGGATGTTTTTATAATAAGGATTCTAGCAACACTTACACACACCTACATCTAATGGTTAATGAACATACGGTTTCTGTGGATGGCGAATTTCTGCCTCACGAAACGATGATTGTTCAACACTCATATAACACCTTCAAAGGTGGCCATTAAGATGTCACTATTTTTATATATGATATATAATATTTCTATGTTTTAATTATTCTTCTGTATTTCTCATTTATGGCATACTTTAGGATTTCCATTATGGGTAAAACGCGATAATTTCATTTTAGGAAGTGCGGACTACCGCCCCCTCAAAGTGATTTGAATCGTTAATGCCATATGTGGGATGTATAAAGGATGGAGTAAATGGTATTATACACTATATTATACTGAAATTATATTATAAATTTATATCATTATGATTTCATTCCATTAAATATGAAATTGAAATGAAAGTAGCGTTCATGCGTACGTACGGCTTACCGTCTCCATGAACGGTGCATTTCATTTCTTACCTCTAAATGTTACGTAATATTATAAATGAATGTATATACTGGATATATAAGATATATATGAAATATAAATGATGAATATAATTCTGGAGATAATGGATATTCTACCACATAAACAACTTGTAATTATAAGAAGTTTATTGTTGACTCAAGTACCAAAGATCGACAAAACGACCGTTATTAACTTAAATAATTACATAACGTTCATAACATTGTAATAAGTGATATAAAAAGGATAATGAAATTGAAAATGGTTCTTAATAAGGTAGATATTAACTCTAGTTTGTTATTCAGGAGGTTAAAGAACGGTTGAGTCAAGTCGGACACGAGGTAAGGGAACTTCTTAACCCAACCTCCATTCTTTGGGTTAATCTCCTACTTTCAAATTATGTCATGATATTATTATGTCTTATTTTGTATTATTACTTTCTTTATGTGTACCTATAGTGAATACACATAATATATCTATTTTATTTTAAAAATGATCTTTGTAAGGACTTCGTCTCAATCTCCCTTCATTGAGGCATATTTGGTTTTATACACAAATTTCTTTTATACGGTGTATAAACCACTTTGACTTTTACGTTTATTCAAAAGGAATATTTTTTATACGAAGCATTTTACTAAACGAAAAAAAGGGAATGTTTTTCTTTCCGTACATATGCGGCGACAACGACTTCTCTGCCGCTGTGACCATTATTTGAGTTTCAGCTTCCTCTACAAGCCATCAATTTTTTTAATGAAAAATAAATACAGTGTTTTAACTTTATTTTATTTTGGTATTGAAAATCGTTTTGAAAGCGTTTTTATTATATCAATGTGTTGTATTGTTATCTTGTGATTGAAATTTGGAAATGTTATGTTTCCTTTATGCATGTTTTATGTGATACGATTATGTTATGGTTTATGAAATGTTTAAACCTATTCATATGAGGAATGAATTGGACTTAATAAGTGACGGGTGGAGCCCGCTATAGCTCCTCGATGCATCGGCAGGTCTCATGAGACAAACTAGTGTCTTGGAACGAGGCATTGACAAAATCTTATTTGTGGTCTTGGCACGAGGCCTTGGCTACGTGGTTATGATAGTCTGGCATTATGCATTCCATCATTATGAAAGTGGTTTTTTGATATTGCATGTGATCATTAGACCAGTAGAATATCCATGTGAATAAGTAAATGGCATTATCTACTTTTACTTTTGCCATATTATGTTGAAGTTCATGTTTAAAAGGCTTTTGTTTTAGTTATACATTTCCTTAAATGTTAATGATTATTTATCAAAGCTTCCGCAATATTGTTATCCTTACTGAGCATCTGAGCTCACCCCTTTCAATGTTTTAATATTTTTTCAGGATGTGAAGAAGTATAATATGATTGACCTGCAGGGATAATATAAGGGGATATGAAGAGAAGATGTTGTAGTTTTGTTTTACTTTATGATGTAATGGAAGACTTATGAATGTATCTAGTGTTTCCAAGGCTACTAAACTAATCGGTCTTTCGAGACTTGATCTTTTGTGATCATGCCAATGTTACGAAGTAATGCACCGACTCTGGGTAGCTGGGGTCGAGGCGTTACAATTGAACTAAGAGAATAAATATATACATGCCCTATATAACAATGAATTGATGCTAGGATATCAATAATTGATCATATAGTGATGGGAATGAATAATTATAGAAAACATAAACATACCATTCAGGAGTTGTTCCATGAAATCATAAACATAATGTCAAGGTCTTGTGCCAAGACATCTTATATAAAGGGTAAGGATTCTCCCATTACCCTATCTTAGTTGTCTCATGAGACCTACCAATGCACCGAGGGGATATATATTTTTGGTCCCCACCTATTACATAATAGTATAATTAATTACATCACATAAAAAATGATTATATGGAATAAAGTTCAAGTAAATGACAAATATAAATACCTATAACATTTTCTCAATGAGTAATATCTTAAAATATTTGCACATATAAAAATAAGAATTATATGGTACAAAAAATATTTTCCCAATAAAAGATCAATATTTACATCTATGTGAAATACCTTAATGAATAAATTTGTATTTCATAATTATACAAATAAAACTATTTACAATTTAAGTATATGATATTTTAATCAATGGGTGTTAATAAGGACTAAGGTGTCAATGCGTCTAGGTAGCAAGATACTTTCATTTGAAAAGGTAGGAGACCAATGAAATGATAGAAAAATAATTTATAATGGTTTATTTAAAGAACATATAAATTATACAATGTATATACCACATGAGTTTCAAACAAAGTGTTAAGTATGATTTTTTTTGTGTACCATGTGATGATCATGTAAAATCCCAATGTGCCCTTTTTTGGGTTTATTACCCCTAGGTACAACTGTTCTAGAGCCACATCCACTTTTAGTATCTAGATAGGGATTTCATTTCTTCGAAAACCAAAAAAAGATTACCTTACCAATATTTTAGGATGGTTTTATGGCTATGATATAGATCAAGTATTATAAAAACTTGACAAAGGCTATAATGATAGAGAGTTAACAAACTCCCTTTTACAGATTATCAAATGGAATATAATACTATGGAATAATAATAATTGAAAACATATTAAAATGAAATTTAAAAAGAATATATAAAAAATATAGTAAAATTGAAAACGAAATAGAAGGACCGGGGAACCTTGCAATAGTAAAAAAAAGGAAAATTTCACATCGTTTTTATTTTTTATTTTTAACATCGGTTATTATGTGACATTGTTGTAGGCGACATTGTAAATAGGTTTTTAATGATAGTTAATAAAAATGTATGTTATAAATACATTTTGGTGGAATTTTTTAACATTGGTTACTTCATAAGAAATGTGAAAGGTCTATCACACTTTATTTTTCACATCATTTATATGGAAAATGGCATTAAAAATAATATTTTTCACAGTTTACCATGATGTTTATAATAAAAAACTGACTAGGAAAATACATTAACACATAAGTTATTTCATAAATGACATGAAATATCTATCATATTTGATTTTTTAATGTTTATTATATAAACTTTGACCTGATAATGAATATTATTCGTATTTTACCACATCATCTATATTAAAAACAATGCGAACAGTCTTTTATCAAATCCATTTTTTAGAAAAACTGATATGGTAAATATTGTTTTAATATTTTCATACCAGTTACAAAATAACTAATGTAAAAAATATTTTTTTGAATAAAATTCCATTAATTCATCCCCTCATCACAATATAATTGATTATTAGCAGAAGAAAATATAATATAAGAAAATGAGCAGCAAAAAAACAGCAGTAACACAAATATTTACAATTTAATCTTTCAATTCTACAATGTATATTAAAAATAAAATAAAACCTAATAAAAACTATGAAATAATTATCCCATTCAATTTTAAGTGTCTTATATATTTTCTAGTATAAGGTTTAGGGTCATCAAAAACCTAACAATTAAATATAAATTGTTTAAAATGTATTTTGAATAAAATCAATGAAAAATTAATAGTAAGGTTTATAATAAAATCTTACCTTGTAGAACACTGGAACTGCCCTAGTTGAAATTATTTCAGATATAAATCATAGATAACTTTAATACACATTCCATTAATAATTCTTTTTTATGAAACTTATGTTTAAAAGAATTTTATAATTCAAAACAACATTTTACGTACTTACATCCAAAATATAGTAATTTTATATGAAAAGTCACCATTTATTTTACATATTTATCTTTTCACTCTTCTTTATTGTAGTCTCTATAAAGTAATTCCATTCCCTATTTCAAAATAATTTTTATCAAATAAATTTAAATTTAATTATAATATATAAAAGTATTCAAATATTCAAACTCATGTGTTCAATACTTTCATTAAATTATCTTTCACCTCAGCATGGATTGAGAATAGAGAGTAAAGTGTCTTCTCCCTAAGAAAAAATAACCAATATCCAATGGATCTTAATATATAATAAAAATATAATGTTATTGTTTATTATATTAATAGATATATAAAACTTTTTGAGATATATTTTTCATACTTTTAAAGATAAGGAATCACCCAACATTGAATAATTTCATTATTTTTAAGTATTTTAGTAATATAAACCATTCTTTCTACATCGAGCAATGCCATCCCTAGTGGTGAAATAAATTGTGGGTACATATATCCATATAATTCCGTCATGTCATGGTGTATATAAATTTTATAAATATACCTAATATGAAACAATTATAAGTAAAAAAGTTTCAATAATTTAAAATAAGAGAAAGATATTTTTTAATCGACTTACATGGAGAAGACTAACATCATGTTGATTCCCAACTCATCTCCAATTAAAAGATCCATGTTATATTTTTTAAAAATCATTATAATAATTTCATACCCATAAATGTCATCTTCTATTGGAATGTCATAATAATCCTTAAATTTTTTGTATATGTTGATAATCTATCAAGACCTGAAGAAGTTGAATCTGAAGTCATAACAACCTATATTTATTGTTGTCTATACATTATGTCACTACCTTTATTGTATTCTCATAAAAAAGAGATAAATATATAAAATAAAAAATTTTAAAACAAATTTAATAGATAAATTAAATAAAGGATATAATATACACGTATAACAATAGCATTTTTCAAACAATTCTTGATGTCCAAACTAAAAAATGGATGATACTTTTTCCAACATTATTGACCTCATCTATAGGAAATGGTTTTCTCTTTGACCTATCTATAATATCATATATAGTTACCATATGATTCTCTATCTATATATATTGAGGATGAATGGTATCACGAATATAATATATCATCCCATATAAAATATTATGATAATAGGGATCATCAACATATAACTCACAATAAATGGGAAGGTGTGGAGGAGGATGTATATGAGTTGGATAAGTAAGATGAGTGGGATCTATAGGTAGAGGTGGAGGAGTGGGATCAATAACATAAAACTATATTTTACATTTCTGTAAACACCAAATTTATTGAAGCTCTAATTATTTCCTACATCATCTCATGAATATCCTGATCTATAGATTCAAATATTATATTTTTTATAAACATCATCCATTGAAGAAGATTCAAATTGTGGAAACACTATTTTTACCACTATAGTAGCTTGGTATCCTCATTCACGAACTGGGTGTTCATATTTTCCCAATGAAGTGGCTAAATATAATTAATACCCTTATCTATGAAGGTCCATTGTGTTCTCTACTCATCAAGAGATTCTTGTATAAAAAATTAGAAAAAAATATATAGTGAATCACAATGTATGAATAATTTATTTAAATTAAATAAACAAATAAAGTAAATATTTTACAATCCTCTCAACTACAAACTTCAAATCTTCTATAAGATATTTCCCTTTTTTTAGCATATGAGCCCTGTACTATTTTTCATTTCTAGCTGTGGGGTAGATGGGTCAACCTCTATGGATCCTTAAGTATCAACACTCGTTTTTTGAATTTTTATCCTATCATTTTTTCTTCTAATAACGTATACCCTCTATAGGATAAATTATGAGGGTATACATTTCTAGATTAGATATCCCAATGATATATCCTTATTTTATATACATTAAGATTAAAGAAACCCTTAATATGATCATTAATATAAAAAACTTATAAGAGGTAACATTGCACTTATTAAAAATTATTCTTCTCATATAGTTTCAAAATATTTCTTCCATGTATATTTATGTTAAAATTGATATATCGCATGGATGTTGTTGTTTTCTATGCCCAAAAATGAAATCTGATGTGAGGGTTGATTTCATATCCATGCATCTCCTAGAATTCAATGCTAAATATTTCTTCTTAATTTCTCTAGTATTAGGTATATCATATGTCATCCAATTAGAGGGAGGAAAACCTATATTAGTATAAAAATTTCATGTTAAATAAAAAAATAACAAACAATATTACTAAAAATATGTCCCATAATTGAGATATTTTAATTTTTTCAACAATTATCTAATAGAAATCAAAATTATAACTTTTCTTTTCTCCTGAACTGAAAAAGGTATTTATTTGTGTTGAATTCAGGCCCCTTTGAAAATCATTATAATCAAATTCAATTGGTATCCTCTGGTCCTGAATATGGGAAAATGATAATTTTGTTAAAAACGTTCTTCAACCTTTACCAACCCTTGAACTCTTTTCTCCTATGGAAGTAGATTCCTCTTGTGTAAAAGGATAAGGAGGATCATCAATATGGGTATGTGTATGGTCCTCCCTAGAAGTATGTGTACGATCCTCCCTAAAAGTATGTGGTAGATCGAATTTTTGAACTACCATTATCCTAAAAATCAAAGTAACAAACAATTAGTACATAAATATATAAATCATACAATTTCATAAAAATTGTAACATCACGACTAGAGTGTCGCATACTGGTTCCCCAAGCCGGACAACCTCATGACCTTAGGTGCATCTCCCTGCACACTATAGGCTAGCGACTAGAAGTGAGAGTATAATAATCATGGGGAGAGTATACCCTCGTTTATTAGTGTAATACACCAACGAAAAAATAGGTAAGAATAACTAAATGACATATAACCATAAGAAGAACAATACCAGTATCCTGAGATGAACCAAAACTAGAAATATAATATTAAAATGAACAAAAAATATTATATGCTAATGTACATGTCAAGTGTATAAATGAATACTCAAAATTAAAGACACTAATAACTCTCAAGTGGGTTATAAACCATATTTGTTTTACCCATCCATGCTCCATATCTACATAGACACCGAATACAAGGCCTTTTCCCATATCCTATCCTGCAACGATGAAATCTATTTAGGTACTGATCTGGAAGCCCGAGTAAGGTGTGAGTACAACTCAGTAGGCCACCACCAACAGTTTCTATAACAATATCCACTCAAAAATATCATATGAAGTTGTATAAAGAAATAATGACAATTCATAAATAATAGTTATCACATTATCAACTATTATTTATTTAACCAAAAAAAATACCTAGGTTCTTGTGGACACCCGTGCTCACAATACCTACTTCGGCTCCAGCTGGAGTTTAAAATAATACCAAAGAATATAATATCTCTTAATTAAATTATTACCATTCATTCATTCAATTTACATATGAATTATTATGTTACCATTCATTAATTCACTAAATATAATGACCATGTTATCATTTATTAATTTTAACAATCATATGACCATGTCACCATTCATTAATTCACACAATCAAATGACCATGTTACCATTCATTAATTAAGGAAATCAAATTACCATGTTACAACTCATTAATACATACTTGAATTCCCATGTTACCATTCATACTTCACACATTATATTACCATGTTCCCATTATTCTCAACTAAATGAAAATTTTTGGAAGCTTTGTGAAATAGTTGTTTCCATTATTACAAATCATTCCAATCTACAAATTCTAGTAATTCATATATTAAGTTATAACTCATGTTAATCTTGTCAATGAATATTTATATGTGAATAAATTATGTAACATAATATAATACTTTTCAATAAGTCAACACATTAGGGTTATTTATCTTTCAATATGTTTACAAGTGTATATTTACATGTATTTATGAATTTCACTTTATCTGGAAGTGTTCTGTGTAATACATATACTTTATAAGTATTTTGGAGTCCCTGACATAGATATCTCAAAAGGAGTCACCGTTGGTTGACCCACCGATAAGGACTCACTGATCGAAGGAATCACCGATCGAAGAAGACACCAATGATGGACTCACCAATAGAACAAAAAACCCACTGATGAATGGGTCACTAATGATTGGTATCACCGATAATTTAAGCGACTCACCGATGGGCGACACACTGATGAACAAGTCACCGATGGGAAACACACCGATGAACAAGTCACCGATGGGCGACACACTGATAGTTCTAAATTAGTCACCAATGATGACTTACTGATACCTGGACAGGCCGATACCACAAATTACTCATAGATGCCCTGATTCACCAATACCAATGGAAAGTACTCATTGATACACGGAGTCACTGATGCTGACAGACCAATGATGACAGTCCGATTCCAATGAGTCACTAATACTTATGACTCACCGATAGTCCTAAAAACTTTTTTTATTTTATTTAATAAAATTTATATCTAAGGGTCATATTTAGAAAAATTAATGTTTTTGAAATTATTTAATGTTTTCTATCGGACATTCAGTAGATAGTACGAGGTACATGCACGTGGGGAGATCTTTATGTCTGTGGACATTGAAGTATAATGTAACTACAATCTGTATCATTTGCGGGGTGCTGAAAAGTAGAAAGAATA
The DNA here is from genome assembly GCA_963277665.1 of Viscum album. Taxonomy (NCBI): domain Eukaryota; kingdom Viridiplantae; phylum Streptophyta; class Magnoliopsida; order Santalales; family Viscaceae; genus Viscum; species Viscum album. Next base: position 369,484,500 of record OY728144.1, read on the forward strand.
GAAGAAACTCACATTCTTGTAAATCTAAATCTTACTTCAAAATCCCAAAACTCAAAGGAAGAACATACAGAGAGACCAAAAAGGAAAGCTAAACCTACTGAGCTACACTAAACATCTTTGGAAAGAAGGATCTGAACATTTCACACTCCTAGAAGTTAGAGTACTGAGATTACGATACTTTGTTTTGAATCCAGCTTCTAGAAGTGGACTCAAACATCATTTCCACTACATTAAATGAGTCCAGAGCTTCACTACATAACACACATACTTCTAAACCTTTTTCTACATCTTAGATCTTTTGTGTTTATTTACATGTATTTTTGAGTATTGTGTATTTTTATCTCTAACACATACACTGACTCCTATGCATAACTGGAGGATACTTAATATCCTCAAAATATCTCTCATTTTATCCTTTTTATCCCATAAAGAATAGTGGAAGAGGTCAAGTGTAACCTATTTGTTGTTTTCCTCATGAATAACTATGAAAGGGGTCAAGTGTGACCAGGATATCTTTGTGTGATATTGTGAACCCGAATCTAGGGTGTGGATCAAACTATTTATTAATTTAAACAAATTTCCAACTGGTGATCATCAAGTGCAGAGGACTAAGTCTCTACTTGAGACTGAACCTCTTGTTTATATCCATTGTAATTTTACCTTTTGGTTTTTACTTACTTTTTATCACATATTCATTAAAACTAAATTTAACTTTGATAGATAGTTTAGAAGGTGTTTATAACTATTTTGAACCAGTAGGGAAGTTTTAAAAGTAATATTAATCTTCAGATTAGTATAGCTAAGAACTAATCAATAGTTTGAGAAATTAATTGAACATTCAGGACTTTTATAAAGTCACTACAAACTGACTTTGATTATATTTATTATTTAGGGAAATATTTCAAAGAACCAATTTTAAACAGAAATTTTTATGATTACTCAATTCACCCCCTCTTGAGTAATCTACTCCGACCAACATTTGGTATCAAAGGATTTAGAAAATTTTCAGTTTTCAAAACTTTTTCAAAACTTTTCAACTGTGATTGTAGTTGTATTTCAAAGATCTTAAAATTTTGATTATTTACAAATTTTTATTTCTTTAAAATATTATTCTAAATTTTTTATTATAGATAATAGACTGGGAGGTTCCGCTACGAACATACCTCCATTCTTTAATGAAACTAATTATGCACAACGGAAAATTAAGATGAAAATTCATTTAAAGAGTATGGGTTTCAAAATTTGGTCTTCAGTTATAGATGAGTATAAGATTCTAGATACTACTAGAAACACTTGGGATGACCCCAAAAAGTATGAATATAACAATAACTATAATTTAATTAATTCCCTATACCGTGCCTTATGAGATGAAGAATTTAATAGAATGGTTTCATGAAAATATGCCTATGAAATCTGGGACACTCTCTTTGTTTCACATGCGAGAACCACTAATACGAAAGAAATAAGACTTAATACTTATAATATTAAATATGATAATTTTAAAATGAATTCTGATGAGTATATTTCTGATATGTATCTCAGGTTCAAAAAAGTTGTAAACACAATGATCTATCTTGTAAGAGAAGTTACTGCCAAAGAATAGATCATGTGGATTCAAATATTATTACCTGACAGATGGAGAGGAACCTCTATCACAATTATAGAATCATGTGACATCAACAAATTATATGTTAAATAACTCATTAGAAATCTGATGATGTATGAAGAATAGTTTAAAGTAAAATAAGAAGAGGAGGATGAACCTAAGATAAAGTATGCAGATTTCAAAACTTCTGCCTCCAAACATAAAGAAAAAGTGAAGGTTCCATCCTCTGTTTAAAGATCCAGTGCTGATGAATAAAAACCATACAGTGATGAAGATATGACCTAGATGTCTAGAATATTGAAGAAATTTTATAGAAAGAAGAAGTTTTTCTTAAATCCCAATTATAAAGGAAAGTATGATAACAAGGGCAGCTGGAAAAAGTATTGAAGGAGAAATGAAAAATTAGAAGAAATAGTCTGTTATTAATATAAGCGAAAGGGACATGTAAAGGTTGACTATCCTATGCTCAAGTATAAAAATAAGTTTTAAAACAAAGACAAAAGGTTCAAGAAAGCAATGAAGGCTAACTCGAGTGCCTTTGAGGAAAAATATAGTGAATCTGCTTCTTCTAATGGTGAGAAAGATGACATGGAAAATATGTGTTTTTTATAAAACACTTCTGAGGTAACCATATAATCTCCTATTTACAATTCTTATTATTATGAAAATGAAAGTAAATTTGAGAATATGAAAAGTGATGAATTATTTGAATATTTTAATTTGATGGAAGAGACATGTAATGAACTCAAAAATAAATATAAATCGTAAAATAAACAATATACTCTTACTGTAGATATTGAATTTGAACTTACAAATAAAAAAGAGAAAAATGCTCAATTGCTCAAGGGAAAAAATGAGTTGAAAATGTCTAATAAGAAATTAAATAAGGAATTAGAAAAGTTTACCAATGGAAAAAATACCCTCACTCAAATGCTTGGTAAACAGATAGTCCTTAATTACACTTCTGGAATAGGATATCATCCAGGACAAAGGAACTTTTCCAAAACACATTTTATAACGAAATATAGAAAATCTACTTCTTTATTCAAAAATCATAATTTTTCTGCAAGTTCCAGTTCTAGAAATTCTTTTACTACATTTATTTTTTTGGACCTAATAGAGTTTATTTTTCAAAAAGTTACATTCTACATATAGGAAATCTATAAGACAATTTTGGGTTTATAAAGCTCTTATTACTAATGTTTGTGGACCAAGAAAAATATGGGTAAAAAAATCATTTATTGGATAAACTGTTTTGTAGGTAAACTATCTAAAGAGTTCCTGTAGAAATTTTTCGTACATGGAAAATGGTTGTGCAAGAAACATGAAAAGGGACTACTCAATATTAAAGATTCTCATTAATATTTATGGATGGAATGCCACATTTGGTGACAATGGTAAAATAAAAACCCTTATCCTAGGCCATATTGGTAACCCTAACATTATTTCAATTTCCAAAGTACTTTATGTTGATGGACTAAAGTATACCCTACTTATCATACCTCAATTATATGATGATGGATTCAATGTGAATTTTAAAAATGATTCATTGCATGTTTTTTATTCCAATAATAAGTTTTATTTACTACTCTTAGAAATGATAGTGTATATGCTATAAAATTTGACACACTAGCTTCACAAAATGATTCTTTCCTAAGTGACTTTCACAAAGAGTCTTGTCTCTGGAACAAAATACTATGAAATTGCAATATACATTCCCTTAAGAAGTTAATTAGAAAATGATTAGTTAAATACTTTACCAAATTAGTGTTTCTAGACAATAAAGTGTGAAATACTTGTCAAAATGAATAGGAACATAAATTCTCTTTCAAACCAAAGAAAGAAGTTACAACTTCTCAACCTCTCGAGTTGGTTCACATGGACTTGTTTGGACCATCTAGAGTTTCATGTATCAATGGGAAGCACTATTTTTATGTTCATGTAGTTGACTTTTCTAGGTATACTTAGACCATTTTATTAGCTCACAAAAGTGAATCTTTCTCACATTTTACCAAGTATTCTAGGACTGTAGAAAATCTTAGTGGACTTAAAATTAAATCTTTATAAAGTGACCATGGCCGTGAGTTTGAAAAAAGAATACTTTGAATCTTTTTACTCACAAATTGTCTATAGGAACAACTTATCTACCCCTAGGATACCCCAATATAATGGTGTAGTAGAAAGAAGAAATAGAACCCTATATGAAATTTCCCGAACTATTCTTAATGAATATGACCTACCAATTTACTTATGTGATAAAGTTGTTATTACAATTTTTTATATAATAAATAGAGTCTTAATAATACCTATCCTTAATAAAACTCTTTATGAGTTGTTGAATGATAGGAATCCCAAGGTAAATTATTTTAAAGTGTTTGGATGTAAAGTTTATATTCTTAACACTAAAGACAATGTAGATAAATTTTCCTCAAAAAGTGATGAAGGAATATTCCTTGGATACTCTACATCAATAAAATCTTATATATTATTTAATAATAAAACAAAATGTGTGGATGAATTTGTACATTTCAGGTTTGATGAAACAGATCCACATGAAACTAAGACCTCACTAGGAAATCTAGAAGAGGATATGACAAATCTAGACATTAATGAAGAATCATCAGGTCATCCTATAAAGGAATATGTAAAAAATTCCAGTAATATAAATTCTTGAGAATCTAGAATAATGAACTAGAACCAAATGATGAACCTGAAATAAATATTCCTACATTTACTAGACCAACTAGAACCCTTAAAAATCATCCCTTAGATGCTGTCGTTGGAGATATAGATAGAGGAACACAAAATAGAGCTTCATTGAGAAACTAGGTTGAACATCAAGAATTCTTGTCCTTAGTTGAACATAAAAATATCAATGATGCAATAAATGATGAATTTTGGGTGATGTCTATGCAAGATCTTAACCAGTTTGAAAGAAATAAAGTATACAAGCTTGCTGATAGACCAAAATATAACATGACCATAGAAACTAAATGGGGGTTTAGAAATAAAGCAGATAAAGATGGAAACATAATTATAAATAAATCTAGATTGGTTACACAATTCTATAATCAAGAAGAAGGAATTGATTATAAAGAGACCTTTTCACCAGTAGCTAGGCTTGAAGCCAATAGAATCTTACATACCTATGCAACACACTGGGATTTTAAGCTTTATCAAATAGATGTCAAAAGTGTATTCTTAAAAGGTTATATAATTGAGGATGTTTTTATTGAACAACACCCGGGTTTTATAAACCCACATTTTCCAATTCATGTTTTCAAATTATCAAAAGCTTTATATGGTTTGAAACAAGCTCCAAGAGGTTAGTATGAAAGGCTAAGTAACTTTCTTATATCTAGAACCTTTACAAAATGAGTTTCATATCCTACATTTTTTATACAAAGAATTTATAAAGATGTTTTAATAGCTCAAATATATGTAGATGAGATTTTTTTTGGATTTTCTAAATTTTTTTATGCATTGATTTTTAAAAAATGATGCAAAGTGATTTTAAATGTGTTTGATGGGTGAATTCAAATATTTTCTTGGATTTAAAATATTTCAAAACAAAGAAGATATTATTATAAATCAAATTAAATATAATAAATATATTTTGAAATGATATGGCTTTGATAGCATTAAGAGTAGAACAACCACCATGAGTTCTACATATAAGTTAGATCTTGATGAAAATGGAAAATCTGTTGATCAAAATACTTAGAAATTAATGATTGGGATTTTTTTATATTTAACTTCTAGTATGAAATATATTATGTTTAGTGTGCTTATGTGTGGAAGATTTCAATAAAACCTTGAAGATTCACATTTTAATTCTGTTAAAAGAGTTTTCTAATACCTAAAATATACAACTAATTTTGGATTATTCTACACAATAGGATATCATTTTGATATAGTTAGTTATTCTAATGATGAATTTTGTGGATGTAAGTTAGATATAAAGAGAACCTATGGAACATGTCACTTTTGGGAAATTCTCTAATTTCATGGGGTAGTAAAAAGAAAAATTCAGTTACATTACCAACTACTGAATCAAAGTATATTGTTGTTGGCAGTTGTCATGAAAAAAACTTTATTAGACTATAGATTTAAATTCAGACATATCCCCATAAAATGTGAAAATACAAGTACTACTAACATCTCTAAAAATACAATTTATCATTCTAGAACAAAACATATTGATGTAAGAAATCACTTTTTTGAGAGATCACTATCAAAAAAGTGATATAACGATTGAGTTTATAAGGACTAAGCATCAACTTGCTGACATATTTACCAAAAACTTAAACCATAAGAGAATTAACTACATCAGACATGAACGGGGATTGATAAATATCTAAAGTCTATCCAACTTTATTTTCTTAGAAAAATATGATTATTAGGTGAAACCGATTAGGTGAAATTGAACTGTCAAACCGATCAGCTGAAACTAATCTATCAAACCGATCAAATAGAACCAATCTATCAGACTGTTCATATGAAAATTATCTTATGAAACTGACTAGATGATTCTGATCACATGAATCTGATTGTGTAATACAAATCAAGTGAAACCGATGCCTATAAGGAACTTTTTGTAAATATTTCTGTTTATGTGAAACAATATAATTTTGTTTTATTTTTACCATTATTTAATTCTATGTTTTTACAAATTACAATCCCTAAATGATAAAATAAATTCAATCCACACTTTGACCTTTCACCTCCCTCGCTACCATTGAACCTCACTCTACCCTTGAGCCTTCAACCTTTTGACTCCCTTCGAATCCAAAACTTCAAAATGGAGAGAATGAATCATGTGATGGAAGGACCCAGTGAGTCACCATCATCTAAGAATCATAAAGGTGAATCTAGTGGTACTGCAGGCTCTGGGAATCCAGGATTGGGATGTTGTGTTGTTATTATTGAGAAGGAAGTTTCTACTGAATGGATTTTTTCAAGAAAGTATCTCTTACTGAGAGTGCTAAAATCTCAAGGTTGGATCCATTGGTTTTCAAATAATGAGAGGCCGTTTTTTTCTTCAGCTGGTATACAAGTTATATTACAACTTGAAGGTGTCTCTAGAATGAGATGAGGAGGCACAAATGAAGTTAGCAGGGAAGGTAAAATAGATTTCATTTTCTTCGAAAGAATGGGTTGAATATTTGGAAATGCTCATAAGAGAATCTATGCTGATTACCATGTCAACATTCCTCCAACCTCAGACTTATTTTTATATGAGGATGATTTGAAATAGTTGAATGGGAATGAATAATTGAGGAGTACTACAACCACTGAGTTGGATGGAGAAGTAAGATTACTTTTCAAATTTATTGAACATAAAATCTGCCCAAGGAAGGGAGATTTTGTAGCTATGAAATATCAGGATGCCTTTCTGATTTATCTATTGAATAATTGGGTAAAGGTGAACCTATGTAGGTACCTAATAGAACATATTTCTAACATGATAAAACCCTCCAAGAATGCAACATGTTTATACTATCCTTGAATGATTTTGACAATATTGAGGAAGCTGGATTGTGTAGAGGTTTGAGATGAAGTAATCATTGCTTGTAGTGGATTATGCCTACACAAGGAAATATGCAAGAGGATGAAGATTTTCTAGAACCCATGAAATAATGTTTGGGTAGGAGGTGAGGATAGATTATAAGAGGATTACAATCCTGTTGACCATCCTACTATAAAAAAGGATGAAGCTGATCTAGGCCTTAAACCAGGTGAAAAGGCTATTTATTCTGATGAAGAAAAGATTGAGGCTGAGCTGCCAAGAGAAGAGGGGTCTGCAATATATTAAATAAGTGACCCTAATATTGTTGATATCCCAAAGGATATGTCTTATGGACCTACCAGTCTACCTTTTGGAGTTACCATCTTGAGAGCCTTTATTAGGTGATGAAGAAGAAGAAGAGATAGAGGTCTCTGGAGTGGAAGGTAATGTAAAAAGTCTGATGATGAGGATGATGTTGATGATGAGGAGTAGGAGGAGGAGGATAATGGTGATCATGTCAGTGACTCATTAAAAGCAAGAAAGTACATTTTAGACATGTCAAGTGAGGAGTCTATGTATGGAGATGATGATGGGGATGATAGAAAGGAGGATTTTGATCGTGTTGAACAGGATGCTACTACTCATGCTGCTGAAGATGATGGAGATGAGGACAGACCTGATCACCCTAATGATGATCAAGGAATCATTCCAGAGTTTGATGAAATCATGACTGGATGCCAAAAAGAAGTTGATGAGGATAAAATTGTACATATGACTCAGATTGAGGAAGTGATTAATGTAGCTGAAGTGGATGGAGTGTAAGTAGAACCTCATTATAAATTGGTACCCATACCTAGAAATGCTTTTTTGGATAGAGGTTAGGTAGAAGAATATGATTAAGATAAGATTATACCTAAGCCTAAAGGAAGAAGAGTCAAGATTGATATAGTGGAGCCCAGAGACTAGACATGTTCTGGTGAATGGAATAAAAATCTTGGACTCATTCTATTTGGCTTGGATTATGATTTTGATGAGGTGATAGTACCTCCTCCTCCTCCTGCACCACAAGTTGAAGTAGAACTCATTGCACCTAATTCACCTATAGTAACTTCCTGCAGATGATCTAGTTTTAAAACCAATTCCTAGTTACTATGTCACTAAGGCTGATCTAGATATTTTCAAGGAGGATATATGTGAGTTAGTGAGATCTCTTATTGGATCTAGAAGTGAATATTCTAATTCTATGAGAATTTCAGAAGCTGATTCTTCCAATATTTTCAGTATTATCATTCAAGAGATTCAACCTAATCTTATTACTATAGTTGAGTCAATCATTAGACACAGTACCATGCTAAGAGAAGAATTTAAGAGGATAGGTAATGAGCTATAATCTTTTAATATTTATTTCAAGACCACTATTAGTGGTGTTATGGAGGTTCTTAGGAACTTAGTTACACATCTACTGAGTGTAGATTTTAAGAAATTGAAGGAGGAACTTGGAAAGATGATCTCTGGTTCCTCTAGTTCTAAAGGTACCATGGATACTAATGCTGATATGGAGTCTCTCAGGGCTGTGATGAGGGAAGAAATCAAGGGTCTTCGGAGTGATTAGGATAAGGAAACTCTTTCCTAGGTACATAGAAACAATGATCTCTTTTACAACATGGTGAGATAGTGCACGAATGAAGCCTCTGCTGCTCCGAAGAAGAATAGAGAGAAGGTGGATAATTATTTTTTGAAGATTTATACCAAGCATGATTTGATCAATAGCTTCAAATATTCGGCCAAAAATCCCAAGATCCCTCCAGTGACAGAAGACTTCAAGAGACAAGTGGGTTAGTTTAAGGAGTTTACTCCTCTGTTGAATATATTCATGGATAACAAGGATGATTTTGAGAAGGCTATGCAATATGGGGTGAAATCATAAATGATTTCAGAAAGCTTTTGAAGCCCTATTTTCATGTCCAGGCTGAAGATATAATGGTCCTAGTAGCTGCTTCCATTCCATTTGGTTATCTATATTCTACTCAGATGATAGTCTCTCAAGCCTTATCCCAGATCTGACTAGTGATGAAAGAGAAACCTCAGAGTCGTGTGTTGTCAGAGAGGAGACCTAGCCTTGTAGCCAATGATCCTACAGGCCCTACATTGCCTAGTGTCTTCATTACACCAGCTCTACCTAGAGCCACACCAACACCTTCTGCACCTACTCTCGATCCTTCATACAAAGGAAAAACACCTCAAAATCCATATCCTTTTCTGTGGATTTCTTATTTGACAGGGCTTTGTACTTTTATTTTGATAATTTTACTTTCTGAACCTTAATGAAAACCCTTTTTCCTTCCCTATATTTCTAATTTTCTTTGTGTTATTTCTCCTTATTATTTATCCTTATTTTATCCTTTTTTTCTAATCCCAAAGTGGGAGAAAGTTATAGGCATAAATTATTAATGTAAAGGAGATAAAATATGGAATAGGAAACATGTAATGTACTCAGCATAATATATATATATATCTAACATATGATACAAACTGCTCTAATACAAAGGAGGAGCATGACCATGCTCTGATATAAAGTAACCTTCTATATATACATTTCCTCTATTAAAAAATTGAGGGGGAGGTTACAAGGAAAGAACTTAGTTAACATGAAAATTCACATTCACTGCAGGTATGCTAAGTCAAGTAATTATTATTCATTAACATCATGTTTATTCCATGATTTGTGATCATAAAAAAGGGGGAGATTGTTGGACCCTATGTGAAATAGTTGTTTTCATAATCATAAATCATGCCAATCTAAAAATTCTAGTAATTCATATGTTAAGTTATAACTGAAGTTAATCTTGTCAATGAATATTTATAAGTGAATAAATTATGTCACATAATATAGTAATTTTCAATAAGTCAAAACATTATGGTTATTTATGTTTCAATATGTTTACAAGTGTATATTTACATGTATTTATGAATTTCACTTTATCTGGTAGTGTTATGTGTAAGACAGATACTTCATAAGTTTTTTCAGAGTCCTTGGCACTGATAGTATAAAAGGAGTCACCATTGGTTGACTTGACGAAAATGACTCACCGATCGATGGACTCACTGATCGAAGAAGTCACCGATTATGGACTCACCGATAGAACAAACGACCCACCAATGAACGAGTAATCGATGTTTGGTCACACTGATAGTTTACGTGACTCACTGATGGGAGACACACCAATGAAAGAGTCAACGAAGGGATAAACCCCAATGAATGAGTCCCCGATGGGAGACACACCAATGAACAATTCACTAATGGGCGACACACCAATAGTTCTAAATGAGTCACCGATGATGACTCACTAATGCCCAGACAGACCGATTGTACAAACGACTCACCAATGCCCTAAGTCATTGATACTGATGGAAATTACTCATTGATACACAAAGTCACTGATGCTAATAGACCTATGATGAAAAACCAATTCCAATAAATCACAGATACTTATGACTTGCCGATAGTCATAAAAACTATTTTTTTATTTATTTAAATTTATATCTAACGATCATATTTAGAAAAATTAATGTTTGGGAAATTATTTAATGTTGTATTTAGGACATTCAGTAGACATTATAAGTTAGATGCACATGGGGAGATACTCATGTCTGCTAGCCCTCGAAGTATAAAAGAATTACAAGATGGATCATTCGTTGGGTGATGAAAAGTAGAAAGAATAGAAGAACTGCAAATTCCTGCCACTCTCAAGCTTAATTCAAAATCCAAAAAACTCAAAGGAAGAGCATACAGAGAGATCAAGAAGACAAGATATACCTGATGAACTACACTGAACATCTTTGTAATAAAGGATATGAACATTTCACACTCCTTGAAGTTAGATCACTGGGACTACAATACTCTGTTTTGAATCCAACTTCTAGAAGAGGACTCAAACATCATTTACACTACATTAAAAGATTCCAGAGCTTCCCTACATAACACATAGATACTTAGAAACCTTTTTCTACATATTAGCTTTGTATTGTTTACATAATTTCATTTTTGAGGAGTGTGTGTTTCTATCTCAAACATATACACGGACTCCTTTTAATAATTGGAGGATACTAAATATCCTCAAACTCTCTCTCATTTTATCCTCTGGATCCCATGAAGAACAGTGGAAGAGGTCAGGTGTGATCTGTTTGTTGTTTTTCCAACAAATAACTGTAGAAGAGGTCAAGTGTGACCTGGAAAACCTTATGTGCTATAGTGAACCCCGATCCAGGGTGTGGATCAAACATTTTATTAATTTAATCTTCTTGGTGGTAGGTGATCATCAAGTGTAGAGGACTAAGTCTCTTCTTGAGACTGAACCTCTTATTTATATCCGCTGTACTTTTACCTTTTATTTTTTACTTACTCTTTATCAAATATTTCATAAAACTAAATTGAACATTTATAGTTAGTTTAGAAAGTGATTATAAATGTTTTGAACCAGTATGTTAGTTTGAAAAGTAATATTAATCTTTAGATTAGTATAGATGAGAATTTATCAATCTCTTGAGAAATTAATTAAACATTCAAGACTTTTATAATCTTACAACAAACTAACTTGGATTATTTTTTTAATTTGGGAAATTTTTTCAAATAACCAATTTTAAATAGAAATTTTTATAGATACTCAATTCACCTTCCTCTTGAGTAATCTACTCCAACCAACATCCATTTACCATTCATAACTTCACAATTGAATGAGCATGTTACCATTATTCAACACATAATTAATTCATAAATTAATTATTCATATCAATTCTATTACTAATTCTAAAATTAGTAAAACACAACAATTCCATTAGTTAACTCAACAATTAAGTAATCACATCGGTAATATTAATTAATTAAAAAATTAATTAATCCCACCAATTTAATTACTAATTAAGAAATTTATTTATCACATAAATTTACTTAACAAATTCCACAATTAATTAAGTACATCCATCCCATTAATTAATTCAGCAATTAATTAACCATTATCAAAAAACTAAAAATCCCATAATTAATTACACAAATAATTATATCGTTTTCAATATCAATATATTATAATTAATACCAAAATTATTTTTCTCAATTCTAAAATATCAATATATCTTAATTAAATCATGTATTTATTATCTCAATCTATAATTTCCCAAATACCCGATTTCAAATCTCCATAATTAATTAATTAACCAAATTAATTAAGTCAATAAAGAACATAATTTCTAAAAATGTAATATAAATTCTAAAATAACATACACATAATTTAATAAATACTTTTTGATTTTAATTATAGAGCACCTACCTTGATTTTTTGATGAATTATCACCCAACTGAAATCCCCAAATTTGATGGAGTAACGACGTAGAACGAGATCCGAATATAAAAACTAAATCCATGATCTTATAAATCGACATCTAAACCTTCAATACTAGATGTATAACCACTAAATATTATCTAGATCTAACCAAAAAGAGGAATTAAAAACCCACCAAAATAATGGGAGAGGAATGGGAAAGTGGTAGGGAATCAATAGGGAAGAAACCACGAACCCAAAGAGATACAAATCTGCCAATCAAGATTTGAATCACCATAAAAGAAGGTTATATGAACTTAGAATCCCATCAAGAGGCTTTGGAATCAATATAAATAAATTATGGGTTAATCTAGGGTCTTTTGGGGTATTAGATGGGGGTTCTATAATTTTTTAGTAATTTTTAGGGGATTAAAATCCTATACGCATGGTTTGATACCAAGGGTGAACAGTTTCACCTAACCTTGTGCCTGACTTTGCACCTCTTTCAGTGGGGGGGGGGGTGCATGGTTTCTCCTAAAAGGGTGTACCATTTGACAAGTTGTGCACCAGTTAGAAAATTTCTCACTATCTAGGGTTGCACAGTTTGGAAGGACCTGACATACAGTTAGGGAAAACCATGCACTGCCATATTTCTTTCATTTTCCAAAATTGTTTCCCAAACACTTCCCATTATAGAATCCAAAATGAAAATTACTCAACAAAAATAAAATGAGTACCTATAAATGAGCCCGAGAAAACTCCAGAAAAGGTTGTGACCTTACAATCTCCCCACCTTATAACATCCTGTCATCAAGATGCACTCCTGCAAATATTTAAGATCCCAAGTAAAAAATACTGGTCCATTGATCCCTCATATATACTTACTTTACCCATGTTTTCTCATTCACACATAAATGTTTCCACAATATATGATCTATCAGCACGGTCTTTCCCATAAACACTTTCTCACTAAGATCCAACTAATGTATCAAATTCTCCTCAAAGGGCACATCAATCTAAATCTCAACATCATCCACATTGATCACATGATAAGGATTTTGGTGATACCTCTATAGTTGTGACATGTGGAAAACATCATTCATATCACTATATTTATATTGAAGATCCAATCAATATGAAATCGGCCAGATTCTCTCCACAACCTCAAACAATCCAACAAACCTAGGTGTTAGATTTCCCTACCTCTGTATCCTATAGTGACCCAATATAGGTGATACCCGAGGGAATACACGATCAAACTTTGTAAAATCTAGGGGTTTTCAACATCTATTTTCATATGAATAATTTCTACTCTAATCCATAGAATTACCTTTCTGAATAAACTGAACCTGCTCCGATGTCTCCAACATGAGACTCATTCCCAACAACACTAACTCACTTATCTTCATATAGCAAAGTAGTGATCTGTACGACCTATCATAAACATCCTCATTTTGTGCCATTTATATGATATCTGGAAATTCTTTCTTATAGGAAAACTCCACCAATGCTTGGTGATTCTCCAAAGACCCACTGATGTCAAGAACACATGATCATATCATATCCCCAAGCACCTGTATAGTATGATCTGGCTACCCATCTATCTATGGGTGCAATGTAATACTCAAAAAAATCTGTGTACTAATAACCATCTATAACACTTGAAAGAATCATTATGTAAAAAATTAATCACTATCTAAAACAATAGTCCTTGGAACTCTTTGTAGATAGACTATCTCTAGTACATATGATTCTCCAAATTTCACCATTGACAATCTTTTCCTGTATAGGCAATAAATGTGATACCTTTTTCAATCTGTCCACAAAAACCTAAATAGAATCATTCTTTTGAGGAGTCCTCAAGAGAACCAAAATAAATTCTACAGTAACATCATCCCACTTCCATTATATAATGGTAAATAGATATAGTAAACCACCAGGTCATTAATGCTCAGCCTTCACCAGCTGATAGGTGTAACATCATGTTATAAACCCTACTATGTCCCTTTTCATGCCCGACCACCAAAACTGTCTTTAAATCTCACAATAAATTTTTGGTCACACCAAGATGTACCATCCAATTTCAGGTATGAAATTCACACACAATCTCCAGCTACATGCTTTTAGGCATAACAAGTATATTCCTGACATAGATGATCTTATTCTTATCTATGATCCAATTGGAATGTGACTCCCCACCTTCAAGGCTTTCTCTCAAGGTTAAACATTCTGGATCCTCTTGTTGAATATATTTGATCCACATTAAAAGTGTAGACACCACTAAAACTAATATGCGAGTTATCTATACATGAATATCCTGAACCACAACATGCATCTTATCCAATAAATTCATCATTTTCCACTCAGCAATTGACAACTAAATCACTTTAGTCTGAGTTTTTGTTCTTAAAGAACAAACAAAATTGTTCCCCATTTTGGGTGTATATTCTAGTTAAAAATAAAAATACTTTTTATACTCTACCCATCTACTCTTTTTAATATTGAAATCTCATTGAAAATATATAAACCTAAATCTCTTATCGTCCATGTACACAGTAAACTTCTCACCAAAAAAATAATTCCCCAATAATTTAATGCATAAACCAATACTTCTAGATCAAGTTCATGTGTAGCGTAATTAAATTCATGTGGCCTCAACTGTCAGGACCCATACACCACAACTCAATCTACCAGTATCAATACAGCTCTAATTATGATCCCAGAAGAATCACAATACACCATGTATTCCTCAACTAGATTATGTAGGATCAAGATTGATGGCAATGCCAAGCACTTCCTTGGATCATGGAAAGCATTATCACATTATTTAGACCATTCAATGTTTACCCCCTTCTTATTCATTACCAAAATAGGTTCTTCCAATCGGTAAAAGTACTAAATTAACATACGATAATATCATACCAACCCTAGAAAGATTCAAATATCAAACACGTTCTTTTAATGCTCCCACGATATGACTTCCTAGAATTATTTGGGTCAACTAACACACCTTCTTTTGAGATTATGTAACCTTATAAGTATTCCAGATCAATCCAAAACTAACACTTAGATAGCTTCATGTATAGCTGATTCTCTCTCAGTGTACTCATAAATATGTAAAGATGTTGGGAATTATCATCATGAGTCTTGGAGTACACCAAGATTTAATCCAAAAAAACCACCTCAAACTGATCTAGGTAAAAATTGAAGATTCTTTTCATGAAGTTCATGAACAATGCTAGTGAATTCGTCAACCCAAAAGGCATTACGATGAAATCACATAGGCCATACCTGTTTTTCAAAGTAGTCATTGGTATATCAGAAGACCGAACACTTAATTAGAGATACATTGATCTCAATTTTATATTTGAGAATACACAAGTTCCTCTCAATGGTTCAAATAGATCATAAATACATGATTTAGGATACTGGTTCTTCACAATTATCTGATTTAACTTCAGGTAATCAACACAGAAGTGTATAGTCCTATCAGCCTTATTAGAAAACAAAACTGGTGAATACCAAAGATATGTACTCGAATAGATAAATCCCTTGTCCTCTAGTTCCTCTAGCTATGTATTGATCTCTTGATTCACCTTTAGTACCATTATGTATGGTGGAATTGAGACTGGATCATCCCCCAAAATGATCTCAATTTTAAATTTGATATCTCTCTTAGGTGGAAACACTAAGAAGTATTCAGTAAAGAAATCCTAAAACTAGTACACTACAGTTGTAAAAACATCCTTATTTAAACCTCCATCATCATGAAATACACTAGAAACCTAGTTTGTGAGCTCTCCTAGTATCTGAGTAATTAGCCCTACTCGGCCTGCCTGGATATCCCACTCTCCACGGCGAACATAACTGTAAACCTTGGGTGATATAAAAGTCACTCTCTTGTGATAATATTCTATGTTGGATCAGTATTATACTATGTAGTCCATACCCAGAATTATGTCAAATCCTTACTTATCAATAATATAGAGATACCACAAAAAATGATACTCTCCAACCTCAAGAGAACACCCCTTGAACAAGAAAATGTCTCTTGACCGTACTCACAATGGTGTATCTATCATCAACACCCAACTCATGAACTCTACCGCTAGGCACAAACCATTCAAAATATGTGTATAAATAAAGGAATAAGAGGAAACAATATCAAATAAGTCACTAGAAAATATAGAATCTATGAGAATTCTACCTCTCACAGTTGATGGTCCAACCTCTCTTTCTAAAAGTGTAGTTCACACTTCATGAAACTGTCCTACCCATCTTCCTGGTGATTAAGTCTAAATCACCTGAGCTATACCACTCTGCTGATATGGGTTATATTTCGTAGAAGCATTATGTCTGACACATCTACCACCTCGACCAGTATAACTCCAACTACTAGACTGATATGGGATAGATTATCCCCTTCCCGCACCCTGGTTATGTCTATCTCTTGTATCACTGATCGTTAGTCCCTTGGTCCTGCAGAACTTCTGTAGATGTACCATTTTGCTGCAAGATCATCAATATATAGTTTTTTGGGTGCAATATCTTCAAAAGTTTCCTGAACTACCACACTGGTGACAAATCACTTGAGTAAGATCTTGAGAAACTAATCACTTTGTTTATTCACCCCTCTCCCCGCTACCTTAACTAACATAGTCGTAGAGACACTTATTTATCTTGGAAGTTATAAATCCTTATTGTATATATGAAACTATATATCTTAAATTGTAAGTTTGATTTAGGTTACCCTTAGCTATGAAATCCTAATCCACCACCTCAGCAAACTTCTTTAACCAAAAAG
The DNA here is from genome assembly GCA_963277665.1 of Viscum album. Classification (NCBI taxonomy): domain Eukaryota; kingdom Viridiplantae; phylum Streptophyta; class Magnoliopsida; order Santalales; family Viscaceae; genus Viscum; species Viscum album. The sequence goes on from OY728144.1 coordinate 369,501,734, forward strand.
GTTAACCTAGGACTTAATCTCACTTTTTATTCCATCCTGAAAACACATTTCTATAGATGTTTCATCTCCTGCCAATTATAGAGAAAATCCCTTCAAGTATATAAATCATCCTACATAGTCCGTCATAGAAATTCTCTCATGATTCAATTTCATGAACTTGGATTTTCTCTCTTGCCTCAACGACTCTGGATAGAGGTTCTCGAGGAACTTCTCTAAAAACTCCTTCCATAACATTATATCAACCTATCTAGTCTGTACCTGAATGTCCCTGCATCACTTAAGTGATCCTCATAGAATATAACTTTCCAACATGACCCTCTTCTTATTTGGAATATCCAAATGGCCAAGTATCATATGGATAAACTAAACCCCGAACTCAGCTCCCTTAGGTCCACCAACTTTAGTAAAAGTTGGAGGGTGTCGTAGATGAAAAATCCATGTAAGGTCAGACATTCTTTTCAAAACCCACCTTAGGTATCTCTCCATTAGATACATGAATCAAGAATAGTTCTCTTGGAACTAATCCATGGCATCCTCACCTAGCACAATCGATGCCTCATGTTTCACCACTGGAGGATAATCCCTAGCCATGTACCATGATCATCCTATCAACAACTGTATTGGTTAAGGCATACTCTCTACAATGACAAACATTCCCCTTAGGGAACAATTCACAAGATCAACACATTTATGAATGAGGGAAACACAAAAATCCACAATAATGATTTTCCAAAACACTTTCCATGCTGTCAAAACCAAGTCACTGTAACATCCCTTAACAATCATACACCTAGGTCCTAGTTAACAAGGGTAAACACATTCTCATTTTTAAATTTTCACATTTAGACACCCATTTATTCTATCTTAAATAATTTTAAAATATCTCCCAATTTAATGTTAGGCACAAAGATTCAATTTAATTTCCCAAGAAAGAGAAAATAGTTCATGTCCGACAACTTACTGATAACCCATTTTCCCATGAGTGCCTAAATTGATGCATGTCACAATAATCATAAGTTCCTAGATTGATTCATGAAAACACAAATCTTATTCCATGATGGGGTATGATTCAAATATCAACAAATATTTGAAATAATAATCAAATAAAAATATAATTGAATCACCCAAGGTGGAATAATATTCAACTGTAATAGAAAACAACAATATCAACAATCCTACCATGGGTACTTGGGTTCTCCCCCATAAATGGGTTAGATACTCTCATAAACAATCTTATAACCAAGGAAAAACTCTTGAAAGTAGATTTTATAGATTTCCCAAATAGTAAAAAAATAGAAAGAAAAGAAAACTCCATTGATACCACTTTTTAAGGTCCTGTTCTAGGATCCACACTCCAATGCCCCAAGCCAAACCGCCGCATGACCTCAAGCACATCTCCCCATATGCTAGTGGATTCTGAATAGAAACGAGGGTCTAATATCAATCATTTGGATAATAAAACCTATTTTATTGGATTAATATAATAACATAAAAATAATAAATAACATTTTAATAAAAAATAACCATAAACAGAACCATACCAGTATCATGATATGACCCAAAACTGGAAATACAATATCAAACTGAACAAGAAATATGCCATGCTAATGTACATGTCAAGTGTCTAATTATAGACTCAAAAGTAAGGACACTAAAATATCCAAATAAGGTCCTAAACCATGACCGATTCCCTCATTTATATTCCATCCTGACATAGCCACCTAACATAGAGACTTTTCTCTTATCTCGTCCTACAACCATGAAATCTATCCGGGTACCGAATAGACAACCCGAGTAGGGTGTGATTACAACAATATAGGACACCGATAATGATGTTTAAAAAAAATATCCAGTAAAATAATAGTGTATAAATATGAATAAATAAAATGTTACTATGGCATCCTATCTTTTTATTACATAATGTTTCATTACATTTTACAAAAAAGGATCTTTAAAGTCCAGTGTCTTGGAAATAAGGTACATAATACATAAAAAGAGATAAAATTATTTTAATCCAATTTAAAGTATTATTGAAATATTCATCCTAAGTACAATTACTGAATCTCATAACCTAGGGACATACATCAAATTATATGATGATAATAAGGTGAAGTAAGGGAAAATAGGGAAAAACAGTTTACATGTGAGCTTGAGAGAATTCAAAAAGAACTTGAGTAAATATCATAAAGGCATGACAAATAGGAATATAATGATGATAATAAATTTAATAATATCTTGAAAATGTGTCCACAACATTTAATTAATACATTCATGAGCATATCATCAAGTTCCATCCCCAAGGTGTCATAAAATTTACCATGGTTATTTACCAAGGAATCATAAAACTTGTCATCTCTAGAGATTAATTTATTTACCCAATGTATGAGAGTTATATCAAGGATAAACCTTAATATGTATTTATTTTTATGTTATCCACATAGATCATAATTTAACATTTTAAAAATAACCCATATAGAATAAAAGAAATGGGTTTCATATCAAAATCAAGGCATTTTAAAAAGTGTTTAAAAACGAGTTCCTCTTTTTAATTTTAATTACAAAGAAAACAAAGGTGGTTCTAATTTATTTTAATAACATAATTAATATATATCATTTATAAATCCATTTGAATACCCCTATATGAGATAGAGGTACGGGTATTCTCAAAATAAATAAAATAATTTCTTGATAAAAAGAGAGAAATTTCATGACAAAAATATGGCAGCATAACAGGTATGAAACACAGATTCAGAAAACATTAAAAAGAGAGGGTAAAATGGACTCAAATTTATATAATAATCATAATAAAGTATAGGTATAAGACAAAATGGATAGAATAACATTCTATGGAAATTTTAAAGACATACAACATAAAAAGAGAACATGAAAGGAAATGTGAAGTTGAGATTTCCCTCACCATGAAGAGTAACTTATAACACTCTAATATAGGGACCTTGAGGGATTGAGGAAACCTTGGGAGTACTACTTGGGAGGTAATACTATCATATCTTCTAGGGGGATTATTTTGGAATGAATGTAAATGAAGTAATAGCTTGGTATTTATAGTAAAAGAGATGGAGTTTTTTATTAATTTCTTAGGACACCTCATCTGTGGTATTTTCAAAACCATGGGCTTTCCCATCATATATTCCCATGGTTCTGGCCACTTGAGATACTGAATAAAATATTATTGTCCACATGTTTCTGCCACCATTTTAAATTATATATTACATCATTATGATGTCATTAAACACCCCGAAAACTCAAAAACTGTATTTTTACTATTCACCAAAAAACAAAACATTTTATAAAAATATCATAAATTCACCCTATCCTAATACCGATGTTTAGAAATAAAAAATGAAATCCATTATAGGAAAATAATTTTCTAAATATGAGAAATTTAATTTTTAAATAAAATCTCTATTTACTCAAAAAATACTAATACTTAACCAATAATTTCTAAAATTGTTATTTACTTATACTATTATATCACATTACCTTTCAAGAAGTCTAAATTATATTTATACTTCCTTAGGTGAGGATACTATTCCATTGGCCATATTACAATTCATAAGGGTTATATTACTATTCATAAGTTACTATTCACTAAAAATTATGTTGATCTTATCAGGCTCTAAATTTCTTACTGATCACAACCATGTATGTCCGTTTTTCAAAAATCATTTCAGATTATCAATTATTTAATGTATAAGAAATATTTTAAAATAAGTTTTTTCAATATTCATCAATAATATGAAACTTCATAGAAAAATACTAAAATATCATCCTAGATTAATTTTGACATTTGAAATTCAAAAAATATTTTTATTTTTCCATAATAACAATTTTATTTATACAAAATAATTACACAGAAGTAACTAAGGCCTAATTACATAACCCATTATAACACCCAAGGACCTAAGAGTAAGGTGTGAAATGGTGATATACTCTAAGGGTGGCTCAGATAACATCACTCAAGTGGAAATATACACTAACTTGAACTTCTCCCATAGGAAATTTTTTTCAAGCTTAACATGTTGAAGTTCATCTTGGGATTGGTCCAAAGTGAAGCCCATTGATGATACCTCCATCCCAAGCTCTGAAAAATGAGTTTCGTATGTCCTGAGTCTACTAGATGAGACCATCAACTATTATTTCTACCTTAATTATCCATTATCATTTCTATTTATAAAAAAATTATAACATTTATTATTGTTTCCAACGGTCATATTAACCAACAATAATATTAACCAATGATCATATAATAGTCAAAACCTGATGGTAACAAATTACATATACTTATATATTCTTATTGATTATGATGTGGTAAGAGATACATTTTTATGAACCAAAATATTATTCATATTTTTGGGTCTTTACATTCTCCCCCTTTAAGAAATTTTGTCTCTGAAAGTTCAACTCTTATTCTTAAAAGAGAGATGGTGTGGGTACTTCTTCCACATTATTTCCTTTCGTTTCCACTTGGATTCTTCATATTTGGGGTTCCTCCACAAAAATTTAACAAGGTGAGTAGTTTTTTTGTATATAACCCTGTCTCTATAATCTAAAATCCCCACCAACCACTTCTCATAAGATATTCCATGTTCCAATTGTACCACCTCTGGATTTAGTACATGTAAAGGGTCAGGTACGTACTTCCTCAAGAGGGATATGCAGAATACATCGTTAACTTGAGTTTTATTTGGAGGAATTTCAAGTCCATAGGCCACTTCTCATATGCGATCAAGGATTTCAAAGGGGCTAATGTATCTAGGGTCGAGCTTCCCTTTCTTCCGAAACCTCATGAATCTCTTCCAAGGTAAAATTAAAAAGAAGAACATGTCACCAACATCAAACTCCAAGTACCTTCGATGGTTGTCGGCATAGATCTTCTCCCATATATGAGAATCCTTAATGTGTTATTGGATGGAATGAACCATTTTTGTAATCTCTTGCACAAGATTAGGCCGAAGAAGCTATCTCTCACCATCTTCATACCAACAAGTAGTAATTCTACATATCTTCCCATATATAGCTTCATAGGGTGCCATTTGAATGCTAGAATGGAAGCTATTTTTGTAAGAGAACTCAAATAATGGGAGATATTGATCCCATCCACCTTTAAATTCCATTGAGCATATTCTAAGCATCTCCTTGAGTATCTGAATAGTCATTTTAGATCTTCCATCAGTTTGTGGGTGATAAGATGTAATAAAATTCAATTTGGTACACAAAGAATGTTGAAGACTTCTAAAAAATATTGATGCGATCCTTCAATCATGATTAGATACGATAGAAATTTGAACTCCATAATGCCTTACCACTTCATTTACATAATTCCTGAAAAGTTGATCAAGAGATAAATCTTCTCAAATAGGGATAAAATGGCCAGTCTTGGGGAGACGGTCCACTATATCCCATATCGCATTGTTTCCTTTGGAAGTTCTGAGGAGACCAATGAAAGATTCCATAGTGATATTGTCCCAATTCCATGCTGGTATGGGTAGTGGTTGTAATACCCCTTTAGGGAGTTTTCAATCTTCCTTAACTTGCTGACACACTAAGCACCCTGCAGTATTGTAAAAAATATCCCTTTTCATGTTATCCCACAAATAATGATCACAAAGGTCCCTATAAATTTTAGTGCTTCCAAGATGTATAGAGAATGTAGAGCTATAAGCTTCATCCATCAGCTCCTTTATTTTCAGAATAGATCAAACACATTGTATTGTATGAAATTTCAATACACCTTATTAATCAATATTGAACTTAGGAAACTTACCAACCTTCACAGCCTCAAACTTATTCTATAAAAATGATCATATTTTTTAGCTTTCTTGATCTTCTCTAGTAATGATGACTGATAAATAATTTTGGATAGGTTTAGGGATGTATCTTCCCTTTTAATCCCCATGTATAGTTTTACTAGGTAATTAATTAAGAGATCTCCTAGAATCCTCACAATTTCCTTAATATTAGGGTCTTTCCTACTTAATGCATTAGAATTTTTTTTTGATCTTATAGGGTGATAATGAATTGAACAATCATAGTCTTTTAGAAGTTCCAACCACCTCCTATATCTCATGTTCAATTAATTTTGTGTAAAAATATACTTCAAACTTTGATGGTGTGTGTATATATCACATTTATCCCCATTAAGATAGTGCCTCCATATCCTCAGAGAAAAAACAACTACATCCATCTCCAAATAGTGTGTAGGATAGTTCTTCTCATGAAGCTTCAACTGTCGAGAATCAAAACAATGACTTTTCCATTTTTCATGGGGATTTACCCAAGTCCTTTCAGAGATTAATTTCTAAAAATAACCAATATTTCTATGATTGAGGGAAGAGTTAACATGGGTACATTAATCAATATCTTCTTTAGCTCTTAGAAAATTTTCTCACACTCCTTTTCTAGATAAAATTGACCCCTTTTCGAGTTAACTAGGTTGGTGGATTGGAAAGTAATGAAAAGTTTTTCACAAACCTCCTATAATATCCTGCTAAACCAACGAAACTATGAATCTCAATTATAGTTGTATGATGAGGCCACTCCTTTATAACTTGTGTCTTTGTAGGTTCAACTGAGATTCCTTCATTGGTTAAAATGTTCCCCAAAAAAGAAACTTGTTGTAACCAAAACTCAAACTTTATGACCATTCCAAAAATCATTTCCTTTTGTAGAGTTTTCAAAATAACCCTTAGATGATCCTGAGTCTCCTTGTAAATTTTAGAATATATCATAATATCATCAATAAAAACTACTACAAAATTATCAAGGTAGTCCTTAAAGACTCTATTCATCAAATTCATAAATATAGAAGGTGAATTAGTCAAAATGTAGGGAATAACAACAAACTCAATATTCTCATATCATGATTAAAATGTGGTTTTCGAAATATCTTATTTCTTCAACCTTAATTGATGATAACCAAATAAATGATCTATATTGGAGAATAATTGAGCACCACAATGATGTTCAAATAAATCATCAATTCTTGGAAGAGGGTACTTGTTCTTTATTTTGATCCCATTCAGTTCTCTATAATCAATTCAAAACCGCATTGATCTGTCCTTATTCTTCAAAAGGAGAACATGTGCTTCCCAATGAGACACACTTGGCTAGATAAACCCCTTATTCAAAAGATTTTGGATTTTCTTCTTTAATTTCTCAAACTTCGAATTTTATATTCTATGTGGGGTTTTTGAAATCAGATTAGAACCAGGAATGAGTTCAATAGAGAACTCTGACTCTCTTTTTGGGGGAGGTCCAAGTACTCCTCAAGAAATACGTCAACATATTCCTGAATGATGGGGACATTATCTATACTTATATTCTTATTTCATTATTCTTCTTCACTGATCAACTATATAAAGAAGGATATATGAGGTGATTCTAGAGAAATATCAGGTTGATAAATCTCTCCTTAGAAGATAAATATAGGTTTCCCATTCAAGACTACAGATATTTCTTTACTTCTCCATTTGATCATAGATTTATACTTTGAGATCCATTCCATCCCTAGTATAATTTTGAATTCCAAAATGGTAATTACTACTAGATTTATGATAATATTGTTCTCAATAAGGTAAATAATATATTTCCTAAAAACTGTTAATTCTTGGAAATATTTCTAAGAGCCTTGACTGATAACTCTACTTTCAGTAGTTCAAGAATTGATTCTATATTTTTTGGAAACTTGGAGGAAGTAAAAGAATAAGTATAACAAAAATCATACAAAGTAATTTCTATCTTTGATAGAATAACAAGAGTACCTACCACCACAATGTTTTTAACTTCAACTTCATCTGCCATGATAACAAAAAGTATGACCTTTCTCCCTTGGCATATGCTAAGGATGATGGTGATTTCACTCCACTACCTTTTGATTCAGACAGTGATACTCAAAGTACCCAAGATGAACACACTCAAATCATTGGACTTTAGGTAGGTCCTGCACCATCTTCCATTTTTCTTTAGTGTTGGGAATTTGAGGCTTCACCTCACTATTCAATTCCGAGTGATATGACCATCTCTTCCACACTTGTAACACTTCCTGCCCCCAACCAGGCAGTTCCCCAAATTCTTCTTTCTATATTTATTACATGTGAAAAGTTTCACTTACTTTTCTACTCTTCCCTAATCAAAGATTATCCCCAATCCAATTGATCTATTCTTTTCATTGGATTTTTTATACTATTCTATCTCCCGAAATTCTAGCATGACTTTCATAACACTCCACATGATCTCCACATATCTATCATAGTATCAGTTGGCTAGATTCTTCTGCAGACGAGGTCTTAGTCAACCAAAGAATCTATCAAACTTCCCATTAGTATCAATGACAAAGATTGAGGTGTAACGGTAATGTCTTATGAAGTTTATCTCAAAGCTTCGAACAGATTTATTCCCTTCTACTTTAGCTCTAGAAACTATTATATTTTTTTGTTCTCATCGAATGAGGGAAATACTTATTGAAGAATATCCCTATGAACTCTTACCACTTCATAACTTTAATATCCCCTCTTGGACTCATGTTTTTAATTAGTTCCCAGCATTGATCATCTTCTCCTTCTAAGTGGTAAACAACAAGGGTGAAATTATCTTATTTTGAACAACGGAGTATATAAATGATCTTTTCTATAGAGCAGATACACTATTCAGAAATCAATGGGTTAGTAGAGACACTAAATGTTGGTGGTCGTTGACGCATAAAATACCCAACATAAATTTTTCCCCTTATTGGTGAAATAATTATATTTTATTGATTAATGTTATTCCCCATAACTTGATTTAGTTGGTTCATCATTCTCATGAAAGCTTCCATTCCATCTTCCATCGGAGGGCCGTCAGTGCATTGTCTATTGTGGTCACCATTTGTATGGTTCCTTCTATTTCCCAACATTTTCTAAAATAATAAATACTTAGTTAGAAAATTATTTCATTTACAAATATTTTGACTTTAAAGGTTTTTTATTTCTTAAAACTTTATTCTTAAACATATTATTCTTGAACAAAAATTACATTTCTCTATAAATCGTTCATAATGATTTGTAAAAAGCTTATGAATAACCAAACATATCCCCCAAAAGTGTAAAAATAGGATTACAACAAGTCCCATTATCATTCACCAGTTCCCATTCGATTCTAGATCAAAGAAGTGCTTTCAGGTTTTACTACTAGATACATTTGTGCCAGAGCCACATCCACTAGTTCGTATCCATACATAGATTTATTTTTTCAGATTCCACATACTAAATATTTCAACAAAATACCAGGATGTTTAACTATATTTAATATTTTCCTTAAGGTTATTATTAATCCTTTAAAATCCTAATTTCCAAAAAGAACTAAATGATACTTTGATACTAACTACGGAATCCTTCATTTTTATTACATAACTTTTCATTAAATTTTACAAACAGAGTATCTTTAAAGTATAGTTTCTTGGAAATAAGGTATATAATACATGAAAACATATAACATTATTTTAATAAACTCGAAAGGATTATTTAAATGTTTATACTAAGTAAAATTAATGCATCTCATAACCTGGGGACATACATCAAAGGAAAGGGTGAGTATAAGGCCCAATAAGGGAAAACAAGGAAAAATAGTTTACATGTGATCTTGAGAGAATACAATAAGAACTCGAGGAAATATCATAAAGGAATGAGAAATATGAATATAAAAATAATAAAAACTTTAATAATATCTTAAACAATGTTCCTACAATATTTAATTTAGACATTGATAAGCATATCACAAAGGTTCATCCCCGGGGTGTCATAAAATTTACCAAGTTTATTCACCAAGGTATTGTAAAACTTGTCATCTCTAGAGATTCATTTCTTCACCCAATTCATTAAAGAAATATCCAGGAACACCCTTAACGTGTATTTATTTTAATGTGATCCAGATAGATCATAACTATTCATTTTATAAATTACCCAAATATAATAAAAGAAAAGGGTTTCATATCAAAATCATGATGTTTTAAAAAGTGATTAAAACAAGTTCCTTGTTTTCATTTTAATACCACAAAAATGAAGTTGGGTATAGTGTATGTCAATGATAAATTTAAAATATATAATTTATTAATCCATGTGAATACCCCTATATTGTTGTACCCCACACTCTTTGATTTTCATGATCACAATCACTTTCATATGTGTCTAACATTGTTTTTAAGTGTTGTGGATGATAGGCAAAAGATTGCCAAAGGATTGGCCCAAGAATGGACAAGAAATGGACTGAAATTCAGTCCACCGGCCAACCGGTGTGATAGCACCGGCCAGCCGGTGGAACTGGCAGAGGGATTGCCCACTGCCAGGTTCCACCGGTCGACCGGTGGCTCTGTCACCGGTCGACCTGTGGCACCCAGCCCAAATAGTATTTGCTACTGTCTTGCCACCGGACAGCCGGTGGCTCCTCCACCGGTCGACCGGTAGAGCCTGGACCAAATCTCCTCTTCTCTGCCAAGGCACCGGCCAGCCGGTGGCCCTGTACCGGCCAGCCGGTAGCCCAGTCAAACTAGCCGTTGGGTTTGACCAGTCAACACTCTTTTGGCCTCCAACGGCTCCGAGGACTTCTCCAACGGCTCCGAAGGCCCCCAATGGGTTCCATGCCTATGAATAAAGGCCAAGGAAGCCCCGGAACCTAATCGGATCACATACCAAGCGCCCAGACATTTTGTTGCACATTTGGCGAACCTCCGGCGCTCCACCTTCAAGGATCCACAAGTGCTCCAACCATTTTCCAATCCAAGGAGCACCTCAAGAAGCTTGGGGGAGCACGCTACATCAGCTCCATCATCCAATTGGCGCCCAAGTCTTCCTCCAATACGGTTTTTCTTGTTTATTTTATTTTGAGCTTAAAATTGGGTTTGTACCTACAAACTCCAAACCTTTTCTCAATCCCCTTTCTTTTGGGTTTCACACCACCACTAAGGTGTGAAGAGGTTTCTTCAAGCCTTTCCTTTTAAAAGGCTTGTGTTTTCGGTGAGCTAGCCTTCACCCGTTAAAAAGTCTAGTGGGTTCTTGCTAAACCATTAAAAGCAAGTGGGTTCTTGCTTAACCACTCAAAAGCAAGCTGTAATAGGTCCTAGTGCTACCTCAAAGCCTAGTGGGTTTCTTGCTAAAACCATTGAAAAGTAAGCGGTAGGAATCTCTCAACGGTTGAGTTGGGAGCGGAGACGTAGGCCGGGTTTTGGCCGAACTCCGTTATCAATTTTGTGTGTCTTGCCTCTTTATTTCCGCTGCACTTTACTTTGATTTTTAAATTTGTTAATCAATTTTTTAAAAGGCAATTCACCCCCCCTCTTGCCATCATTTCCCCGTCGGGGTTTCTTCCGACCCAACAATTGGTATCAGAGGAAGTATTTGAATAATTCCTTAAACGGTTTCAAATTAAAGATCCTATTTTTTGATGGCATCTACCTCTTTCGCCCCCGAGGGCTACTCATTGGGTCGGGCTCCATTTTTTGATGGGACCGACTATAATTATTGGAAAACCCGCATGACTACCTTTCTTAGAAGCATAGGATATCCTATTTACAAAATTGTCATGCAAGGTTATTCTTTGTCTTCCCCCGACGAATCCAAATGGACCCCCGCAGATATTAGAAACTTTGAGCTTGATGGCAAAGCCATGAACGCTCTACATTGCGGCCTTGACCGAAATGAGTTCAACTGAGTTTCCACTTGCACCTCATCTCATGAAATTTGGAAACTATTGGAAGTGACCCATGAGGGCACTAACAAAGTTAAGGATACTCGGTTAGATATGTATAGACAAGACTTTGAATCTTTTTCCATGCACCCAAATGAATCAATTTCTGAAATGTTTACTCAATTTACTGACGTGTGCAATGGTAGAAAGTCTCTTGGAGATAATATTTCTGCAGAAACTATGGTGAAGAAGATCCTATGGGTCCTTCCGAGCTCATGGGCACCAAAGGTGACAGCGATCCAAGAAGCTAAGGACGTCAAAAATATGCCGGTAGAGGAGCTCATCGGATCCCTAATGACGTACGAGATCACGATGAGGAGGCAAGCTCAAAAGGAGGGCACACCAATCAAGACACCAAAGAACATTGCCCTCAAGGTACAAAAAGAAGTAAGCTCCTCCTCATCCTCATCTTCCTCATCTTCATCATCTTCAAGCGGCGACTCGGAAATGGAGAATCTCGCCCGCCAAATGCACAAGTTCATGAAGAAGCACAAGAAGAAGAAGAAATCCCGCAAGGCGCGTAAGCAAGAACCCACCGCAAGATCCGAGCCCAAGGTAAAATGCTACGGGTGCGGTGAAAAGGGCCATTACAAGCCCGATTGCCCACTCAACAAGAAACGGGCCACGCCTAAGGAAAAAGGAAAGAAAAAGGTCCTCAAGGCAACATGGAGTGACACCTCATCCTCCTCCTCCTCCTCGAGCGACAACGGTACAAAATGCCTAATGGCATTTCACGAGGTAACTTCTTCCGATTCCTCATCCTCGTCCTCATCTTCTAATTATTTCAATCATTTGTCATACGAAGAACTCCAACATGTGCGAGACCAATTAGAAAATGGTTTTCACGAACTTTCTTCAAAATTCGTTGCTTTAAAAAAGTCTTTCAAAAAACTTTCCTCCGAAAAAGACCAACTTCTCAAAGAGAAGGAGGAACTCTCCATTAAAATCCAAAATTTTCCAAATGTTGATTCCATGGAATCAACCATCAAGGACCTTAGAGAGACCCTAGCTAAGTTCACCCAAGGGGAACAAAATTTGAACAATATCCTAGGTTCCCAACGAATTTCTAGAACCACCCAAGGGCTAGGATATACCAACCAAGCCTCCTCCTCCCATGCACCCACTATTTTTGTAAGGGGGAGATCTTGTTATAAATTTTGTAACTATTGTAAAAAACCCGGGCACATGATATATGAATGTAATTGCAAAAACGCCCGGTATGGTAGGCCCAAATCGATTTTTTATTCGGATGAATTCTATAGGAGAAGACCCGCTACAAGGCAAGTGTGGATTGAAAAATACCTCTTAGCGAGTCTCTCCGGGCCTAAAATTGTCTCTTTTCAAAATCCCACTCCCCGGTGATTCATTGTTTTTATTTAGGGGGAGTTAGGTTTGTTTCAGCTTTTTGTTTCAATTCAAACTTCAATTTTAAAATAAGCCCTTTTGATTTCAATTCCAAAATTTTCGATTCCAACTTCCAATTTCAACACTTGGAATCAAATTTTCATTTCAAAATATTCAATTCGAATTTCTCACTCTTCTCTCTCAATTCTTTTTTTTCAAAACTCTCAATTTCAAAAATTTCATTTGGTTTCAAATTTCAAATTTCAATTGGTTTTTGATTCAAAACTTTCAATTCAAACTGTTATTCAAATTTTTCAATTCAATTTTTCATTTCAATTTTCATTTCAAACTTTTCAACAATTGGTATTATTTTCAATTAGTTTAAAATCTTGATTTTCAATGTTTCCCTCAATCAAGTTTTATGCCCCATTCTATTTTGATAATCACAAAGGGGGAGAAATTTCTTGATTGATTGGGGGAGAATCTTTTCTCTCATGCTTAGTATTTCTTTTCAATTTATCATTTAAAGCATGCCTTTCATTTAAGTTTTTACATTTCTTAGATAAGTGATTGTGATCATCAAAATAGGGGGAGATTGTTGTACCCCACACTCTTTGATTTTCATGATCACAATCACTTTCATATGTGTCTAACATTGTTTTTAAGTGTTGTGGATGATAGGCAAAAGATTTCCAAAGGATTGGCCCAAGAATGGACAAGAAATGGACTGAAATTCAGTCCACCGGCCAACCGGTGTGATAGCACCGGCCAGCCGGTGGAACTGGCAGAGGGATTGCCCACTGCCAGGTTCCACCGGTCGACCGGTGGCTCTGTCACCGGTCGACCTGTGGCACCCAGCCCTAATAGTATTTGCTACTGTCTTGCCACCGGCCAGCCGGTGGCTCCTCCACCGGTCGACCGGTAGAGCCTGGACCAAATCTCCTCTTCTCTGCCAAGGCACCGGCCAGCCGGTGGCCCTGTACCGGCCAGCCGGTAGCCCAGTCAAACTAGCCGTTGGGTTTGACCAGTCAACACTCTTTTGGCCTCCAACATCTCCGAGGACTTCTCCAACGGCTCCGAAGGCCCCCAATGGGTTCCATGCCTATGAATAAAGGCCAAGGAAGCCCCGGAACCTAATCGGATCACATACCAAGTGCCCGGACATTTTGTTGCACATTTGGCGAACCTCCGGCGCTCCACCTTCAAGGATCCACAAGTGCTCCAACCATTTTCCAATCCAAGGAGCACCTCAAGAAGCTTGGGAGAGCACGCTACATCAGCTCCATCATCCAATTGGCGCCCAAGTCTTCCTCCAATACGGTTTTTCTTGTTTATTTTATTTTGAGCTTAAAATTGGGTTTGTACCTACAAACTCCAAACCTTTTCTCAATCCCCTTTCTTTTGGGTTTCACACCACCACTAAGGTGTGAAGAGGTTTCTTCAAGCCTTTCCTTTTAAAAGGCTTGTGTTTTCGGTGAGCTAGCCTTCACCCGTTAAAAAGGCTAGTGGGTTCTTGCTAAACCATTAAAAGCAAGTGGGTTCTTGCTTAACCACTCAAAAGCAAGCTGTAATAGGTCCTAGTGCTACCTCAAAGCCTAGTGGGTTTCTTGCTAAAACCATTGAAAAGAAAGCGGTAGGAATCTCTCAACGGTTGAGTTGGGAGCGGAGACGTAGGCCGGGTTTTGGCCGAACTCCGTTATCAATTTTGTGTGTCTTGCCTCTTTATTTCCGCTGCACTTAACTTTGATTTTTAAATTTGTTAATCAATTTTTTAAAAGGCAATTCACCCCCCCTCTTGCCATCATTTCCCCGTCGGGGTTTCTTCCGACCCAACAATTGGTATCAGAGGAAGTATTTGAATAATTCCTTAAACGGTTTCAAATTAAAGATCCTATTTTTTGATGGCATCTACCTCTTTCGCCCCCGAGGGCTACTCATTGGGTCGGGCTCCATTTTTTGATGGGACCGACTATAATTATTGGAAAACCCGCATGACTACCTTTCTTAGAAGCATAGGATATCCTATTTACAAAATTGTCATGCAAGGTTATTCTTTGTCTTCCCCCGACGAATCCAAATGGACCCCCGCCGATATTAGAAACTTTGAGCTTGATGGAAAAGCCATGAACGCTCTACATTGCGGCCTTGACCGAAATGAGTTCAACCGAGTTTCCACTTGCACCTCATCTCATGAAATTTGGAAACTATTGGAAGTGACCCATGAGGGAACTAACAAAGTTAAGGATACTCGGTTAGATATGTATAGACAAGACTTTGAATCTTTTTCCATGCACCCAAATGAATCAATTTCTGAAATGTTTACTCGATTTACTGACGTGTGCAATGGTAGAAAGTCTCTTGGAGATAATATTTCTGCAGAAACTATGGTGAAGAAGATCCTATGGGTCCTTCCGAGCTCATGGGCACCAAAGGTGACGGCGATCCAAGAAGCTAAGGACGTCAAAAATATGCCGGTAGAGGAGCTCATCGGATCCCTAATGACGTACGAGATCACGATGAGGAGGCAAGCTCAAAAGGAGGGCACACCAATCAAGACACCAAAGAACATTGCCCTCAAGGTACAAAAAGAAGTAAGCTCCTCCTCATCCTCATCTTCCTCATCTTCATCATCTTCAAGCGGCGACTCGGAAATGGAGAATCTCGCCCGCCAAATGCACAAGTTCATGAAGAAGCACAAGAAGAAGAAGAAATCCCGCAAGGCGCGTAAGCAAGAACCCACCGCAAGATCCGAGCCCAAGGTAAAATGCTACGGGTGCGGTGAAAAGGGCCATTACAAGCCCGATTGCCCACTCAACAAGAAACGGGCCACGCCTAAGGAAAAAGGAAAGAAAAAGGTCCTCAAGGCAACATGGAGTGACACCTCATCCTCCTCCTCCTCCTCGAGCGACAACGGTACAAAATGCCTAATGGCATTTCACGAGGTAACTTCTTCCGATTCCTCATCCTCGTCCTCATCTTCTAATTCTTTCAATCATTTGTCATACAAAGAACTCCAACATGTGCGAGACCAATTAGAAAATGGTTTTCACGAACTTTCTTCAAAATTCGTTGCTTTAAAAAAGTCTTTCAAAAAACTTTCCTCCGAAAAAGACCAACTTCTCAAAGAGAAGGAGGAACTCTCCATTAAAATCCAAAATTTTCCAAATGTTGATTCCATGGAATCAACCATCAAGGACCTTAGAGAGACCCTAGCTAAGTTCACCCAAGGGGAACAAAATTTGAACAATATCCTAGGTTCCCAACGAATTTCTAGAACCACCCAAGGGCAAGGATATACCAACCAAGCCTCCTCCTCCCATGCACCCACTATTTTTGTAAGGGGGAGCTCTTGTTATAAATTTTGTAACTATTGTAAAAAACCCGGGCACATGATATATGAATGTAATTGCAAAAACGCCCGGTATGGTAGGCCCAAATCGATTTTTTATTCGGATGAATTCTATAGGAGAAGACCCGCTACAAGGCAAGTGTGGATTGAAAAATACCTCTTAGCGAGTCTCTCCGGGCCTAAAATTGTCTCTTTTCAAAATCCCACTCCCCGGTGATTCATTGTTTTTATTTAGGGGGAGTTAGGTTTGTTTCAGATTTTTGTTTCAATTCAAACTTCAATTTTAAAATAAGCCCTTTTGATTTCAATTCCAAAATTTTCGATTCCAACTTCCAATTTCAACACTTGGAATCAAATTTTCATTTCAAAATATTCAATTCGAATTTCTCACTCTTCTCTCTCAATTCTTTTTTTTCAAAACTCTCAATTTCAAAAATTTCATTTGGTTTCAAATTTCAAATTTCAATTGGTTTTTGATTCAAAACTTTCAATTCAAACTGTTATTCAAATTTTTCAATTCAATTTTTCATTTCAATTTTCATTTCAAAATTTTCAACAATTGGTATTATTTTCAATTAGTTTAAATTCTTGATTTTCAATGTTTCCCTCAATCAAGTTTTATGCCCCATTCTATTTTGATAATCACAAAGGGGGAGAAATTTCTTGATTGATTGGGGGAGAATCTTTTCTCTCATGCTTAGTATTTCTTTTCAATTTATCATTTAAAGCATGCCTTTCATTTAAGTTTTTACATTGCTTAGATAAGTGATTGTGATCATCAAAATAGGGGGAGATTGTTGTACCCCACACTCTTTGATTTTCATGATCACAATCACTTTCATATGTGTCTAACATTGTTTTTAAGTGTTGTGGATGATAGGCAAAAGATTTCCAAAGGATTGGACCAAGAATGGACAAGAAATGGACTGAAATTCAGTCCACCGGCCAACCGGTGTGATAGCACCGGCCAGCCGGTGGAACTGGCAGAGGGATTGCCCACTGCCAGGTTCCACCGGTCGACCGGTGGCTCTGTCACCGGTCGACCTGTGGCACCCAGCCCAAATAGTATTTGCTACTGTCTTGCCACCGGCCAGCCGGTGGCTCCTCCACCGGTCGACCGGTAGAGCCTGGACCAAATCTCCTCTTCTCTGCCAAGGCACCGGCCAGCCGGTGGCCCTGTACCGGCCAGCCGGTAGCCCAGTCAAACTAGCCGTTGGGTTTGACCAGTCAACACTCTTTTGGCCTCCAACGGCTCCGAGGACTTCTCCAACGGCTTCGAAGGCCCCCAATGGGTTCCATGCCTATGAATAAAGGCCAAGGAAGCCCCGGAACCTAATCGGATCACATACCAAGCGCCCGGACATTTTGTTGCACATTTGGCGAACCTCCGGCGCTCCACCTTCAAGGATCCACAAGTGCTCCAACCATTTTCCAATCCAAGGAGCACCTCAAGAAGCTTGGGAGAGCACGCTACATCAGCTCCATCATCCAATTGGCGCCCAAGTCTTCCTCCAATACGGTTTTTCTTGTTTATTTTATTTTGAGCTTAAAATTGGGTTTGTACCTACAAACTCCAAACCTTTTCTCAATCCCCTTTCTTTTGGGTTTCACACCACCACTAAGGTGTGAAGAGGTTTCTTCAAGCCTTTCCTTTTAAAAGGCTTGTGTTTTCGGTGAGCTAGCCTTCACCCGTTAAAAAGGCTAGTGGGTTCTTGCTAAACCATTAAAAGCAAGTGGGTTCTTGCTTAACCACTCAAAAGCAAGCTGTAATAGGTCCTAGTGCTACCTCAAAGCCTAGTGGGTTTCTTGCTAAAACCATTGAAAAGCAAGCGGTAGGAATCTCTCAACGGTTGAGTTGGGAGCGGAGACGTAGGCCGGGTTTTGGCCGAACTCCGTTATCAATTTTTTGTGTCTTGCCTCTTTATTTCCGCTGCACTTTACTTTGATTTTTAAATTTGTTAATCAATTTTTTAAAAGGCAAAGAGAAGTTGAGATTCCCTTACCTTGAAGTGCTACATCTAAAACTCTAATATCGGGACATTGTAGGTTTGATAACACTTTTGGAGGAATACTTGGTAGGTTATACTATCATAGATTCGAGGGGGATGATTTTGGAATTAAATGAAATGAATGAATGTCTTGGTATTTATTGTAAAAGCGAGGTAATGTTTTTTATTAATTTCCAAGGACACCACATTAGTGGTATTTGAAAAACTAGGATCTTTCCCAGGGTATTTGCCCATGGTTTTGGCCTCTTGGGACACCTCATAAAATATTTTAATCCACATGAATCTACCAGTATTTTAAATTATATATTACATCATTATGATGTCATTGAATACATCGAAAACTGAAAAACTATATTTTTACTATTCATAGAAAAATTGTACATTTTATAAAAATATCAAAAAATCACCCTAACATAATATCGATGTTCAGAATTTATATATTTACTCCATTTTATGAAAATACTTTTCTAAATATTAGAAATTAAATTTTTATGTAAAGTCACTATTTACTCTAAAAATACTAATACTTAACTAATAATTTCTAAAATAGTTATTTTCATATACTATTATATCACATTACCATTCAAGATACCTAAATTATATTTATACTTCCTTCTCTGAAGTTACTTTTCCATTGGTCATATTACTAATCATAAGAACTACATTACTATTCATAAGTTACTATTCACCCAAAAATTAAGTCGATCTTATAAGACTCAAATTTCTTAATAATCACAACCGTGTATGTCCATTTTTTGAAAATCATTTCACAGTATCAATTATTTAAAATATAAAAAATATTTTAAAATTCTTTTTTTCCATATTCATTTATAATAATAAATTTCTTAGAAAAATAAAAAAATTCCTCCTAGATTAATTTTGACATTTAAAATTCAAAATGATGTTTATTTTACCATAATAAAAAATTAATTTATACAAAAGGATTACACAATATAACTAAGGCCTTTTTACATAACCCATCATAACACTCACATAAGAACTACGATTAGGGTTTGAAATAGTGATAGAATATTTGGACGGCTTAGATAACATTGCCCGAGTGGTAATCTTCACTAACTTGAACTTCTACCGTATGTGATTTTATTCAACATTAACATATTACTATTTGGATTGGGCTTGGTCCAGAGTGAATCCTAGTGATGATACCTCCTTCCCATGTTCTGAAATATGGGCTTTGTATGGCCCGAGTCTACTGGATAAGGCCATCATCTCCTCTTTCTGCATTAATTATCCATTATCATTTATATTTAAAAATAATAATTATAAAGATTATTATTGTTTTCAATGGTTATATTAACCAAAAATCATATTAGACAACATTCATATAATGGTCAAACCCTGATGATCATATTTAATTTATACTTATATATTCTTATTGACTATGACATAGTAAGGCATACAATTTCTGGAAACAAAATATTATTCAAAAGTTTGTGTTGTTACAGTTACAATTCATGAATAATAGTTACCATATTATAAAATATTATATATTTAACCACATAAACTCCCTAGTTCCCATGAGAACCCAAGCCCACAATACCAGCTTTAGCCCATGCCGAGGTCTGAACTAATCCCAAATAACATCTTATCTCAAAATTCCATTGTTATCATTAATTAATTCAATTTACATATGAGTGACCATGTTACCAATAATTAATTCAGTCAATTTAATGAACATATTACCATTCAATAATCCACATAATTGAATGACCATGTTACCATTCATTAATTCACATAATCTAATGACCATGTTACCATTCATTAATTCACACATTCAAATGACCATGTTACCATTCATTAATTTACACAATAGAATGACCATGTTACCATTCAATAATACAAACTTGAATTCCCACATTACCATTCATATATCACACATTACAATATCCATGTTACCATTCTTTATTCTCAAATAAATGACCATGTTTCTATTCATAGCTTCAAAATAAAATGAACATGTTACTATTCTTAAAAGCATAATCAATTCATCATTTAATCATCTGAATCAATTCCATTACTAATTCAAAAATTATTTAAACACAAAAATTCCATTAGTTAACTCAATAATTAACTAATAACATCAATAATATTAATTAATTCAATAATTAATTAATCACGTCACTTCCTTTAGTTAATCCAACAATTAACTATTCACATTTATAATATTAATTTATTCAACAATTAATTAATCACATAAATTTTATTAGTCAATTAAATAATTAACTAATCACACTAATATAGTTACTAATTCAACAATTTGTTTATTACATAAATATCCTTAGTAAATTCCCCACTTAATTAAGTACATCCATCCCATTGATTAATTCATTAATTAATTATTCATTATTCAAAAACTCAAAATCCGATAATTGATTCCACAAATAATTCTCTCATTTGAAATCTCAATAATTCATAATTAATTCCATAATTAATTATCTCAATTATCAAATCTCAATATCCCATAATTAATTATCTCAATCTATAATTCCCAAAATCCATAATTTCACAGCCCCTTGATTAATTAATTCTCCAAATTAATTAATTCAATGAATTAAATGATTTCTAAACATATAATATAAATTTTACAATTACATACACTTAATTTTATAATGTATCTGGGATTTGAATTATAGACCACCAACCTCAACTCGTTGAGGAACGATCACCCAACAAAAATACCCAAATTCAGTAGAATATAATGAGATCTATATCTAAAACCTAAATCCATCATCAAATAAATAGAGATATCCTAAATCTAGATCTGGATCCTCAAACCTAGATCTAGATCCACTAAACTAGATCTAGATCTCACCAAAATAGGAAGGAAGAACCCCCCAAAATAATGGGAGAATAATGTGAAAGTGATGGGAAATAAATCGAGAAGAAACTATATTCTCGAAGTGATGAAAATCTACCAACTAGGATTTAAATCACTATGAACAGGTGTTAGAAAAAATTTGAATAACTTTGAGAGGCACTGGAATTGATAGAAATCAATTATGGGTCGATCTGGGGTCTTTTCAGTTATTAGATGGCGGTGTAAGAATTTTTCTAATAATTTTCAAGGGATTAAAATTAAATATACACATTTTTCTACTTAGGGTGAATGGTTTTGCCTAACCATGAACCTAACTATGCACCTAATCTAGGGTTTTATGGTTTACTAGTCCATGGTGCATGGTTAGGGAAAACCATGCACCAACCATGAACTTCCCTTTTTCTTCTATTTTCCCAAATTTTCACCCAAAAACAACCCCATGTAAGACCTATGTAAAAAGTACCAAACACAAAGGAAAATAGTAACTGTAAATGATCCCAAGACAACTCTAGAAAAAAGTTTAGATATTACAAAAATCGAAATAAAAAATAAAAAAATTATTAAAAAAAGTAAACAATACTAAATTAAATTTTTATTCATATTCGATGTAGTAAACTAAAAAGATAACAACATTAAAAAGAGATTAAATGAAATAAATGTATAGAAAAATAAAAAAATTACATGTGAATAACAAACAATTAGTACACAAATATACAAATCCAACTAGAACTTATTAACATAAATTAAAAACAAAAAATAATCCAACAAAAAGTAAACTATACAAAACAACTTTTATTCATATTTGTTAAAGTTGTTAAATAAAATGATAAAAACATTAATGAGATATGAAATGACTTAAATAAATGATAAAAAATCTGAAAACCAGTCTGTGGATAGTAAAAATTCTCCAACATATTTTACAAATTTTTACACAAAAAAGAATATTATTTGAATATGTCAAAAATGATCCAAAAAAAGTAAAGTAAACTGAACACATTTTTATCCATCTTGTTATATTAGTTAATTAAAATGAAAAAAAATTATGAGATATGAAAAGACATAAAATAATGAAAACTGATCCGAAAAGGTGTACGAATAGTAAAAATACTCCAACGTATAACATCATTTTTTACAGAAAAAATAACATTATTTGAATGTAATATTTTATATAATTTTTTATTCTTATTTAACATATTGTATTAAAATTAATTGTTTTTTCACAAAATCAATAAATATATAATTTGAGTAAGGGTAAACACGACACACTAATGAAAAATAAACACATATAAAAAAAATTAACTTATTAATTATAATATGAATTTTAATAAAGAAAGTAAAACTGTTATATCTAATATTTTATGAAATTTTAAAAATTTAAAAATAAATAAGTACCTATAACCTGTAATATTATGAATTTACTAAATGATTATTTTTCCAAATTTTCTCCTCATGATCATTCAGTGTGGAAAAAACAATGTCTATGACACTCTAATCCACATTGTCTATTAATATTTCCATGGAAGTTGGGATCATCATATTCATTATGTTTTTCATCACCAAAATACAAATTTATACATTTAAAATGATATACCACTTCATTTTGTATTGTTTAGTAATATATAATTTTTTTTGAGTTTTTTAGATGATAAAAAGATCATATATCTATTCCAATCTATTTTGATTAACTAGTTTCATTTCAAATTCATCATGACTAACACTTTTTTCATTGACAACCCATTTGTTGTTAAATAATGGATCTCAAAATTTCCTGAAACCGACTTACCATATTTCCTTAATGACTTCATCATATGAACTTTATATGAAAATTGGGTTTTTATCTTTGGCACTCAAGAAATGAAATTCTTCTACGATCACCAATACATTACTTCTCAAAACACTACTTGTATTGTCATTATCTTTTATATAAAATTTATATCATTTATGCTATACCGAGATCATGTTATAAAATTTAAAAATCGGCTGTCCATTAACCATCATAATGTTTTCTATGCATCTGATCTACTAAACATAGTCTCTTTACACCAAGGACTATTTTATGCTCATTCAAAATCCATATATATTTCTTCTTTGTATAACATTTCTTTAAAACATTAATATGAAATGTTATATATGGTTTAACATCATCTATGTTATTCAAGATGTATAAATGTACGTTATTTATCTGTTCACCTATCAATAATTTTACATTCAAGACCTAAATCCCCTTTCCCACCATAATTGACTCTATCATGGAAAGATATTGGTAAACCAATGTGATCCACTGTAGACATGTAGGTTTTACAAAACTCTGGATCCTCCTCAGAAATATACTTCTCAATAATGGAGGCTTTAGGTCAATATGGATTCTTAATATAACCATTCAATATCATTATATACCATTCAAAAGTACACATACAATATAGATATTGTGGTCCAAGAAATAATTATTTTTTGCACTAAATAAGCCATTAAATACTCAATGATATTAAATAAAATATAGATAATAATACATTTCCAATTAACGAAGTTTGGAAACCACATTATTCCCTAAAATTGTTAAAAGAATTCAGATAAATAAACTTATTAAAAAAAAATTAAAAAATAACAAACCTTTATGATAGTAATTATATCAAAGATGAGAAATATTCCATGCAATGAAACTAGTAGGATCTATTGCATCATGATGTTAAAATCATGAGATTTCAAACCTGTCAACTTCAAATCCCATAATGTCACAAATTTTTTTACATTTGGAGAATAACCCAATAGTACTTTGATATCATGAAGACACGAAGAATAGTTAATTTTATCCCTTTAGAATAATGTATTACAATACATAGGTAGGTATTTTTTTTCTTCTATCAGGAGTAGTAGCCAACTCTAAACATATTCCCATTGAGTGTATATCCAGTCTTACATTCAACCCATCTTTTTTATTTCATTAAATATCTAACAATGTTCTAATAAATATTTCATTTGTATTCTTATCTTTGTTTGTGACATAAATTTTATATTTAACCTCATGAAACATCCAATATGTAAACTCAAAAAATATCAACCATTTCTTCCCAATATTTCTATCAATACCATATTTTTGTGTTTTTTGATTGTCACATCAATGTTTTCACCTCCTCAAAATATTGATCGATGGAAAAAGGTTTTGGAGAAATATCAGACCCTTGTGATCCATTGAATTCCTTTTTTAATATTTGATAAGGGTGATCCACATAAAAAACCTTTGATGACACATGGATATTATTTTTCTCCCATGTTGTAGTTATTAACCTGAAGTATGTTGTTCACAAATTTGAAATATTTAATTTCCCTTAACACTATATCCATAAAAATTTCTATTGGTTGGGAAATCATTTATAGTGAACATAATTATTGCATGTAGTTGAAAATATTTAATTTTTTAAGACTATTACACACTAATACATTCCTCATGTAAAAGTTAAGAATCATCAATTAATGGGGGAAATAAAACATCAATATCATTTTTTGGATATTTGCTCTGGATTTCATTAAACTCAACATGAAAGTTTTTGGCTTCATACAAAATTAAAGACATAAGTTTTAAACAACCAATAAAATAGTCTACGAACTATGTGTGCTACTAAGGATTTATTATATATTCATTACATTTGTGAACATTCAAAGTCAAATATTTCTAATTTCATTTTTGAAAATAAGAAACTGTTGATCAATTTTCTTCCACTCTAGAAAATATGATGGTTGATGTAATTTGTCATGAAATATCTACTCATCTACGTGAAATATAAATTTTTTTTCATCATTTTAATTTGTAAATAAAAATTTTAAATGAGTAATTATAGAAATATACCAAAATTACTTAAAATGAGCCTCTATAACTACTAAATTAGACATTGTTTTTTCATTCATCGTATACTATGATGTCCCAAATTTAGAAAAATCTAATAGAAAGTTCTATTCCTTCATATATAGTACATGACCATTTGTGAAGGAATTATATTCTTATACCCCAAAACCATCAGGAAAAATATTTTATTATATTTGTAATGTGAATCTAGAAGATTGTTGTATATAGAAACCCTCCTTTTTATAACATAAACTTACATTAAATTACACAAAACTGAGGATCTTTAAGGTTTAGTGTCTTGGAAACCAGGAACACAATACATGAAAACAACATAAAAAATTATTATTAAACACTTTAAAGGATTTTCCTTAAGTTCATCCCTGGTTCATTACTACATCTCATAACCTGGGGACATACATCAAAAGAAAGGGTGAGCAGAAGGCCCAGTAAGAGAAACAAGAGAAACATTTTACATGTGAACTTGAGATACTTCAATAAGGTCATGAAAAGAACTTTAAGGTATGAGAAAGAAATCATGAGGCATATCATAATAAAAATAACGTTTTTCATAACTTGAAGATGTGGCTACAACATTTTACAAATACAATCATTTCCGTTTCACCAAGGTCCTTCCCAAAGGTGTCAATAAACATTACCAAGCTTATTCATCAAGGTATCAGTCTAAATGGTCATCTCTAGAGATTAAGTCTTTACCCATTGAATTGAAGCGCTATCAGGGCGCACCCTTAAATTTGTATTTATCATCATGTGATCCACATATAAAATAATAAATCATTTCATAAACAACCCCTATAGCATAAAAGAAATGGGTTTCATTTCATAATCATAATGTTTTAAAAACTACTTTAAAGACATGATCATTAGGTCACTTTAAACCCACGGAAAGGGAAAGCGGGTCTAATGTATGTAAATAAAATAATTTAAAATAGAAAAACATGTTATACATGTGAATACCCCTATAGAATAGAGAGCTTTGAGTATTAACTTAATAAAATAAAAGAACTTTAGAAAAAGAGAGAGACATTTTGAGACGGAAATTCTGCAGCATAACGGCTATGTTTCGAGGTTTTAGAAAACATTAAAAAGAGAGGGGACCTGGGTAAAACATTCATAAATGACCCATAAAACAGTAGAGGGACATAATATAAAGGATATATGAACATGGTAATGAAATTTGAAGGACATACCATTTGAAATGAAAAAACATGGAAGGAAGAAAAAACATAGATTTCTCTTATGAAAATTCGGCACCCTAACGGCGTCACTTAAACTTCAACAAAAAATGAATTGAAGAGATCAAATAGGGTCTCTCATCATATGAACATAAAATTTCAGTATGATAGATATATAGATCATACCCCAACATAATAAAAAGGAAATTAAAAGAATTGACATGAATGTAGAACTTTGAAAAATGAGAAAGGAGAAAGAATCCCTTAAAGAATTTGGCAGCATAACAGCGCCACTTAAACATTCTTAAAACTAATTGATGATAGCAAGAGGGGGTATCTCATAATTTGAACATTAAAAGGACAGTATTATGAATATAAAATAAAATCCTCCAACATAATAACATGGAGCATAAAATAAATGACATAAAAGAGATTGCTTGAAAAGAAAGAGGGAGGTCAGATCCCTTACCTTAAACGTAACTCTTAAAACTCAAAGGTTGGAACCTTGATAGGCTTGAGGGAATATTGGGAGGACTCCTTGAAAGGAAATGAGACTAGAACTTCGTTTATGATGTTTTTGGAGTCGAAAGGATGAGATAACGTCTTGGTATTTATAGGGAAAGTGATGGGACAAGGCATTAATGGCCAAGGGACACCTCATTGGTGGTTTTGGCAAAACCATGGGCTTGCCCATGGTATTTGCCCATGGTATTGGCCACTTGGGACACCTCATACAATAATCCATCCCCTTTATTTGAACATCCCTTAAAATATCTCATGAAATCATCATGACACAGTTATGATGTCATTTAACATATCGAAACCCTAAAACTGCATTTTTACTATTCACTGAAAATTCATCTTTCTCAGAGAAAT
Source organism: Viscum album (assembly GCA_963277665.1). Classification (NCBI taxonomy): domain Eukaryota; kingdom Viridiplantae; phylum Streptophyta; class Magnoliopsida; order Santalales; family Viscaceae; genus Viscum; species Viscum album. The sequence goes on from OY728144.1 coordinate 369,528,921, forward strand.
GTCAAAATTTCACATTAACCAAATATTGATGCTCTGATTAAAAAATTAAATTTCACTTTATAAAAATAATTTTATAATTATTTTTTATTTAATTTTTAATTAAAAAACACTATTCACCTGAAAAACTAATGCTTGACTAATAATTTATGAAACTGTTATTTACCCATTTTATTGAATCACATTACTTAAAAAAGGTGTCTAAATTATATTAAAACTTTCTTTAAGTGAGATTACTAATCCATTTGGTCACATTACTAATCCTAAGCATAAAATCACTATTCATAATTTACTATTCATCAAAAATTAAGTTGATCTTATTAAACTCCAAATTCATTACTGAACACTTTTGTAGAAGACCATTTTTTGAAAATAATTACACATCATTAATTATTTATGGTTTACATAAATATTTTAATATATCCATTTTTTCAAAATTCATCAATAAAATACATCCTAAAATTATCCTGACATTTGAAATTTCACAAACATCACTAAAGGAATAAATCTCAATTTATTCATCCAAAAGGATTACACAAAGAAGCCATGGTCTCGTCACATAGCCCCTTATAACACCAGCATATGACCTAAGTGTAAGGTGTGCTATGGTGAGAGAATCTGAGGGAGGCTCAGATAACATTTCCCTAGTAGTAATCTCTACTAACATGAACTTCTCCCACAGGAGTTTCCATTCAAGCTTGACATGCTGGAGTTCGGATTGGGCTTGGTCCAAAGCGAAGCCCAAAGATTCCACCTCCCTCCCAAGCTCTGACAAGTGGGCTTCAGAAGGTTCGAGTCTACCAGATGAAGCCATCGACTCCACTTTCTACATTAACCATTAACATATCTATTAAATCGTTAAGAGTAAGTTAATATACTATTCAAAAAGTTTGGGTTTTTACATTCTTCCGCCCTTAATAAATTTCATCCCTAAAATTTTATACTTGAGGCCTAGTCGAAAAGGTGAGGGTAATTTTGCTTCATCATTTCCTCAGGCTCCCAAGTCGCTTATTCATACTTATGATTCCTCCACAACACTTTCACAAGGTGGGTAGTCTTGTTTCGTAGAACCTTGTCTCTACGGTCTAAGATCTCAACTGGATGCTCCTCATAAGAGAGGTCATGTTCCAATTGTAGCACCTCTGGGTTCAGTACATGCGAAGGGTCGTGTGTGTACTTCCTCAAGAGAGATACATGGAAGACATCGTCAACTTGAGCTAGGTTCGGTGGAAGTGCCAGATGATAGGCCACTGCTCCTATGCGATCAAGGATTTCATAGGGGACAATTTACCTAGGGCTAAGCTTCCCTTTCTTCCCAAACCGCATGACTCTCTTCCATGGATAAATTCAAAGGAAGACTTTGTCGCCAACACCGAACTCTGTCCCTTCGATGGTTGTCAGCATAGCTTTTCTGCCGACTCTGAGCAGCCTTTATGTGTTGTTGGATGGAATGAACCTATTTTGTCATCTCTTGAACAAGATCAGGCCCAAGAAGCTGTCTCTCACCAATTTCATCCCAACAAGTAGGATTTCTACATCGCTTTCCATACAGAGCTTCATAGGGTGCCATCTGAATACTCGAATGGAAGCTGTTGTTATAAGAGAACTCAACTAATGAGGGGTGTTGATCCCATCCACCTTTAAATTCCATTGAGAATAATCTCAGCATGTCTTCGAGTGTCTGAATAGTCCTTTCAGATTGGCCATCAGTTTGAGGATGATAGGCCGTACTAAAATTCAATTCACTATTCAGAGTATGTTGAAGACTTCTCAAGAATTTTGATGTGAATCTTGGATCATGATTAGACACGATGGATAGTGGTACCCCATTCAGCCTTACCACTTCCTTTACGTATATCTTGGCAAGTTGATCCAGAGATAAATCTTCCCGAATAGAGATAAAGTCTGCGGTCTTGGTGAGACGGTCCACAATAACCCATATCACATTATTTCCTTTGGATGCTTTCGGGAGACCAGTTACAAATTCCATAGTGATATTATCCCACTTCCATACTAGTATGGGTAGCTGTTGTAATACCCCCTTAGGAAGTTGTCATTCTTCCTTTACCAGTTGACACACCAGGCACCTTGTAGTGTAATCAGCAATATCCCTCTTCATGTTATCCCTCCAATAATGATCACGAAGGTCTCTATACATTTTCGTGCTTCACTGATGTATAGAGAAAGTAGAGCTATGAGATTCATCAATCAGTTCATTCTTTATCTCCAGAATAGAAGGAACACATAGTCTTGTATGAAATTTCAATACACCTTCTTGATCAATATTGAAATCAGGAAACTTCTCATCCTTTACAGTCTCAAACTTCTCCTACAGCAAAGGATCTTCTTTTTGAGCCTTCTTGATCTTCTCTAGTAATAAAGGTTGGGAAATCATTTGGGATAAGGTTGATGATGTCCCTTCCCTTACAATTCCCATGTCCAGTTTTACTAGATCTTTAATCAAGGGATCTCCAAGGATCCTCATTGTTGCCAGAACAACAGGTTCTTTCCTGCATAATGCATCTGCGACTTTGTTTGCTCTTCCAGGGTGATAATGAATTGAACAATCATAGTCTTTAATAAGCTCCAACCATCTCCTTTGTCTCACGTTCAATTCATTCTATGTGAAAATATACTTTATACTTTGGTGGTCAGTGTATATATCACATTTCTCCCCATAAAGATAGTGCATCCATATCTGTAGAGTAAAAACAACCACCGCTAGCTCTAGGTCATGCGTAGGATAATTCTGCTCATGAATCTTTAACTGTCGAGATGCACAAGAAATTACCATGTCATTTTGCATGAGGACACACCCAAGACCTTTCAGAGATGCATCACTAAAAATAATGAATCCTTCTCCGATAGAGGGAAGTGTTAACATAGGTGTAGTAACCAATCTCTTATTCAGCTCTTGGAAACTTTCCTTGCATTCCTTTTTCCAGATGAACTTAACCCCTTTTTGAGTCAACTTGGTTAGTGGATTAGAAAGTCGTGGAAATTTTTCACAAACTTCCTATAATATCCCGAAAAACCAAGGAAACTACGAATCTTAGTTACTATTGTGGGTTGAGGCCACTCCTCCACAACCATTGTATTTTCAGGGTAAACTGAGATTCCTTCATTAGTTATGATGTGCCCCAAGAAAGCCACTTGTTGTAACCAAAACTCACACTTGCTGAACTTTCCAAAGAGCCTCTCCTTCCAAAATAACCCTTAGATGATATTCATGCTCCTCACGAATTTTCAAATATATAAAAATATCATCAATAAAAACTACCAAAAAGTTATCAAGGTACTCCTTAAAGACTCTATTCATCAAACCCATGAAAATAGCAGGAGAATTAGTCAAGCCGAAGGGAATAACAGTAAACTCAAAATGCCCATATCTGGATTGGAAGGCAGTCTTTGGGATATCTTCTTTCTTCACCCTTAGTTGATGATAACCAGATCGAAGGTCAATCATAGAGAAGAATTGGGCCCCACGAAGTTGGTCAAATAAATCATCAATTCTTGGAAGAGGGTATCTATTCTTCACTGTGATCCTATTCAGTTCTCTATAATCAATGCATAGCGGCATTGATCCATCATCCTTCTTCACAAAGAGAACTGGTGCTCCCCAAGGAGACACACTCGGTCAGATAAACCCCTTCTCCAACAAGTCTTAGAGTTGTTTCTTCAACTCTTCTAGATCCACATTTTCCATTATATACGGGGTTTTTGATATTGGTTGAGATCCAGGTACGAGTTCAATGGAGAACTCTACCTATCTTTCTGGGTGAGGTCCAGGTAACTCCTTAGGAAATACATCCATGTATTCCTGAACAATCAGAACATCTTCTATTTGTATACTCCCTTTTCCTTCTTCATCATCACTGATTAACTCCATAAAGAAAGCTATAGGAGGTGCTTCTAGATAGGGATCAGTTTGGGATATATCTCCTTGGAAGATAATTGTAGGTCTTCAATTCAAGACTATTGAGATTTCCTTATGTATTCATTTGATCTTAGAATTATATTTTGAGAGCTAGTACATCCCTAGTATAACTTTGAATTCCAACATGGGAATGGATACTAGATTTTCGATAAGACTGTGCTCACTAAAGTAAACACTAGAGTCTTTAAACACTATTGATGCATGGATAATCCCACTTGGAGTTATGACTGACAACTCTACCTCAAGCAGTTCGGGGATTGATTATATATTCTTTGACAACTTGGAGGAAATAAAGGAATGCGTAGAACCAGAATCAAACAAAGTACTTTCTAGTTTTGAGAGGACAAAAAGAGTACCTGCTTCCACGTCGTTTGGAACTTCAACTGAAGTTGTTGTGATAGAAAAAGAACGACCTTACTCCCTTGGCCTTTTCTAAGGTTGATGGTGATTCCCCTCCACTACCCTCGAATTTGGACAGTGATTAGCAAAGTGCCTAAGCTGTCCACACTTGAAGCATTTGACTTTAGGTAGGGACGGAACCATCTTTCCTCTGTCGTTAGTGTTGGGAAGTTGAGGCTTCACCTCACTATGATAATTCTGAGCAATATGGCCTTCTCTCCCACACTTGTAGCACTTTCCACTTCCGATCAAGTAGTACCCCAGATGCTTCATCCCACATTTATTGCATGTGGTAAGTTGCATTTTCTTTCCACCTCTTCCCTGATCAAAAGAATTCCCTAGACTGGGCTCCAACGATCTCTTCTTGTAATTTGATTTATGAGACCACTATGTCTCACCAAACTCTAGCTCGACTTTCATTGCACTCCACATGATCTCCTCGTAGCTATCGTAGTCCCGATTGGATAGATTCTTCCGCAGATGAGGTCTCAGTCCACCGAAAAATCTGTCAACCTTCCCACTTGGATCCATGAAAAATCTAGAGGTATATCATGAATGTCGGGTGAAATTCATCTCATAGATTTCGACAGATTCGTTCTCCTTCTGCTTCATCTCAAGAAACTCTTTCTCCATTCTCATTCTCATGGAACGAGGGAAATACTTATTAAAGAATATTCCCCAGAACTCTTCCCACTCCATAGCTTCCATCTCTCCTCGTGGTTTCGTGTTTTTGATTAGAGACCACCACTGATCAGCTTCTCCCTCTAGGCGGTAAACAGCAAGGGTGAATATTTCTTGTTCTGAACAATGAAGTACAAAAAATATCTTTTCAATGGAGCTTATCCATTGTTCCACAACCAAAGGGTTAGTAGATCCACTGAATGTTGGTGGTCGTTGACGCATGAAGAACTCAACATAATTTTGTTCCCTTCATGGTGAGATCATCCTCTCATCTTGATTCAAGTTATTACTCATAACTTGAGTCAGTTTATTCATAATTCGTATGAATGTTTCCATTCCGCCTTCCATCGGAGGGCCGTCAACACATGGTGCATTGCGGTCACCATCTGCACAGTTCCTCCTATTTCCCTCCATTTTCTAAAAGAATAAAACCTTAGTGAGAAACTAATTTCATTTATGAATCTTTTAACTAAGACTTCATGCTTATACAATTACGTTTCTCTATAATTCCTTCATAATGATTCATAAAAAGCTTGTGATTAACCAAACATATCCCCTGGGAGTGTCATAGACAAGAGTGCAGCAAGGCACGTTATCATGCACCAGTTCCCATTTGAGTCTAGGTCAAAGCGGTGTTTTTGAGTTTTACCCCTATGTACATCTGTGGCAGAGCCACCTCTACCTGCTCGTATCTAGAGAAGGATGTATTTGTTTGATAAACCACTTACTCACTACTTACCAAAATACTAGGAAGTTTTCCTATATTTAAACTTTTCTATAGGGTTATTCTTAATGTTTTTATATCCTAATTTCCACAAATAACTAAACCATACTTTGATACCAACTATGGCATCCTGCATTTTTATAACACAAACTTTCATTACATTAAACAAAAATGAGGATCTTTATGGTTTAGTGTCTTGGAAACCAGGAATATAATACATGAAAAAAAACATAAAACATTCTTCTTAAACACTTTAAATGATTGTCCTTAAGTTCATCCTAGGTTCATTACGGCATCTCATAACCTGGGTACATACATCAAAAGAAAGGGTGAGCAGAAGGCCCACTGAGGGAAACAAGAGAAACATTTTACATGTGAACTTGAGATATAATAAGGTCATGAAAACAACATTAAGGCATGAGAAAGAAATAATGAGGCATATCATAATAAAAATAACATTTTTCATAACTTGAAGATGTGGCTACAACATTTTACAAAGACAATCACTTCCATTTCACCAATGTCCATCCCCAAGGTGTCAATAAAAATTACCAAGGTTATTCACCAAGGTATCAGTCTAAATGGTCATCTCTAAAGATCAAGTCTTTACCCAATGCATTGGAGCGCTATTAAGGAGAACCCTTAAATTTGTCTTTATAATCATGTGATCCACATATAAAATCATAAATAATTTCATAAACAACCCATATAGCATAAAAGAAATGGGTTTCATTTCATAATCATAATGTTTTAATAATTTCTTTAAAGACATGATCATTATGTCACTTTAAACCCACGGAAAGGGAAATATGGTCTCATGTATGTAAATCCCAGAATTTAAAATATAAAAACTTGGTATATGTGAATACCCATATAGAAGAGAGAGCTTTGAGTATTCATTTAATAAAATAAAATAACTTTAGAAAAATAGAGAGACATTTTCCAGATGAACTTAACCCCTTTTTGAGTCAACTTGGTTAGTGGATTAGAAAGTCGTGGAAATTTTTCACAAACTTCCTATAATATCCCGAAAACCCAAGGAAACTACGAATCTCAGTTACTATTGTGGGTTGAGGCCACTCCTCCACAACCATTGTATTTGCAGGGTACACTGAGATTCCTTCATTAGTTATGATGTGCCCCAAGAAAGCCACTTGTTGTAACCAAAACTCACACTTGCTGAACTTTCCAAAGAGCCTCTCCTTCCAAAGAGTTTTCAAAATAACCCTTAGATGATATTCATGCTCCTCACGAATTTTCAAATATATAAAAATATCATTAATAAAAACTACCAAAAAGTTATCAAGGTAGTCGTTAAAGACTCTATTCATCAAACCCATGAAAATAGCAGGAGCATTAGTCAAGCCGAAGGGCATAACAGTAAACTCAAAATGCCCATATCTGGATTGGAAGGCAGTCTTTGGGATATCTTCTTTCTTCACCCTTAGTTGATGATAACCAGATCGAAGGTCAATCTTAGAGAAGAATTGGGCCCCACGAAGTTGGTCAAATAAATCATCAATTCTTGGAAGAGGGTATCTATTCTTCACTGTGATCCTATTCAGTTCTCTATAATCAATGCATAGAGGCATTGATCCATCATCCTTCTTCACAAAGAGAACTGGTGCTCCCCAAGGAGACACACTCGGTCAGATAAACCCCTTCTCCAACAAGTCTTAGAGTTGTTTCTTCAACTCTTCTAGATCCACATTTTCCATTATATACGGGGTTTTTGATATTGGTTGAGATCCAGGTACGAGTTCAATGGAGAACTCTACCTATCTTTCTGGGTGAGGTCCAGGTAACTCCTCAGGAAATACATCCATGTATTCCTGAACAATCAGAACATCTTCTATTTGTATACTCCCTTTTCCTTCTTCATCATCACTGATTAACTCCATAAAGAAAGCTATAGGAGGTGCTTCTAGATAGGGATCAATTTGGGATATCTCTCCTTGGAAGATAATTGTAGGTCTTCAATTCAAGACTATTGAGATTTCCTTATGTATTCATTTGATCTTAGAATTATATTTTGAGAGCTAGTACATCCCTAGTATAACTTTGAATTCCAACATGGGAATGGATACTAGATTTTCGATAAGACTGTGCTCACTAAAGTAAACACTAGAGTCTCTAAACACTATTGATGCATGGATAATCCCACTTGGAGTTATGACTGACAACTCTACCTCAAGCAGTTCGGGGATTGATTATATATTCTTTGACAACTTGGAGGAAATAAAGGAATGCGTAGAACCAGAATCAAACAAAGTACTTTCTAGTTTTGAGAGGACAAAAAGAGTACCTGCTTCCACGTCGTTTGTAACTTTAACTGAAGTTGTTGTGATAGAAAAAGAACGACCTTACTCCCTTGGCCTTTTCTAAGGTTGATGGTGATTCCCCTCCACTACCCTCGAATTTGGACAGTGATTAACAAAGTGCCTAAGCTGTCCACACTTGAAGCATTTGACTTTAGGTAGGGACGGAACCATCTTTCCTCTGTCGTTAGTGTTGGGAAGTTGAGGCTTCACCTCACTATGATAATTCCGAGAAATATGGCCTTCTCTGCCACACTTGTAGCACTTTCCACTTCCGATCAATTTGTATCCCAGATGCTTCATCCCACATTTATTGCATGTGGTAAGTTGCATTTTCTTTCCACCTCTTCCCTGATCAAAAGAATTCCCTAGACTGGGCTCCAACGATCTCTTCTTGTAATTTGATTTATGAGACCACTATGTCTCACAAAACTCTAGCTCGACTTTCATTGCACTCCACATGATCTCCTCGTAGCTATCGTAGTCCCGATTGGATAGATTCTTCCGCAGAAGAGGTCTCAGTCCACCGAAAAATCTGTCAACCTTCCCACTTGGATCCATGACAAATCTAGAGGTATATCATGAATGTCGGGTGAAATTCATCTCATAGATTTCGACAGATTCGTTCTCCTTCTGCTTCAGCTCGAGAAACTCTTTCTCCATTCTCGTTCTCATGGAACGAGGGAAATACTTATTAAAGAATATTCCCCAGAACTCTTCCCACTCCATAGCTTCCATCTCTCCTCGTGGTTTCGTGTTTTTGATTAGAGACCACCACTGATCAGCTTCTCCCTCTAGGCGGTAAACAGCAAGGGTGAATATTTCTTGTTCTGAACAATGAAGTACAAAAAATATCTTTTCAATGGAGCTTATCAATTGTTCCACAACCAAAGGGTTGGTAGATCCACTGAATGTTGGTGGTCGTTGACGCATGAAGAACTCAACATAATTTTGTTCCCTTCATGGTGAGATCATCCTCTCAGCTTGATTCAAGTTATTACTCATAACTTGAGTCAGTTTATTCATCATTCGTATGAATTTTTCCATTCCGCCTTCCATCGGAGGGCCGTCAACACATGGTGCATTGCGGTCACCATCTGCACAGTTCCTCCTATTTCCCTACATTTTCTAAAAGAATAAAACCTTAGTGAGAAACTAATTTCATTTATGAATCTTTTAACTAAGACTTCATGCTTATACAATTACGTTTCTCTATAATTCCTTCATAATGATTCATAAAAAGCTTGTGATTAACCAAACATATCCCCTGGGAGTGTCATAGACAAGAGTGCAGCAAGGCCCGTTATCATGCACCAGTTCCCATTTGATTCTAGCTCAAAGCGGTGTTTTTGAGTTTTACCCCTATGTACATCTGTGCCAGAGCCACCTCTACCTGCTCGTATCTAGAGAAGGATGTATTTGTTTGATAAACCACTTACTCACTACTTACCAAAATACTAGGAATTTTTCCTATATTTAATCTTTTCTATAGGGTTATTCCTAATGTTTTTATATCCTAATTTCCACAAATAACTAAACCATACTTTGATACCAACTATGGCATCCTGCATTTTTATAACACAAACTTTCATTACATTAAACAAAAATGAGGATCTTTATGGTTTAGTGTCTTGGAAACCAGGAACATAATACATGAAAAAAAACATAAAACATTCTTCTTAAACACTTTAAATGATTGTCCTTAAGTTCATCCTAGGTTCATTACGGCATCTCATAACCTGGGTACATACATCAAAAGAAAGGGTGAGCAGAAGGCCCACTGAGGGAAACAAGAGAAACATTTTACATGTGAACTTGAGATACTTTAATAAGGTCATGAAAACAACATTAAGGCATGAGAAAGAAAAAATGAGGCATATCATAATAAAAATAACATTTTTCATAACTTGAAGATGTGGCTACAACATTTTACAAAGACAATCACTTCCATTTCACCAATGTCCATCCCCAAGGTGTCAATAAAAATTACCAAGGTTATTCACCAGGGTATCAGTCTAAATGGTCATCTCTAAAGATCAAGTCTTTACCCAATGCATTGGAGCGCTATTAAGGAGAACCCTTAAATTTGTCTTTATAATCATGTGATCCACATATAACATCATAAATAATTTCATAAACAACCCATATAGAATAAAAGAAATTGGTTTCATTTCATAATCATAATGTTTTAATAATTTCTTTAAAGACATGATCATTATGTCACTTTAAACCCACGGAAAGGGAAATATGGTCTCATGTATGTAAATCCCAGAATTTAAAATATAAAAACTTGGTATATGTGAATACCCATATAGAAGAGAGAGCTTTGAGTATTCATTTAATAAAATAAAATAACTTTAGAAAAAGAGAGAGACATTTTGAGACAGAAATTCTGCAGCATAACGGCTATGTTTTGGGGTTTTAGAAAAAATTGAAAAGAGAGGGGACCTGGGTCAAACATTTCTAAATGACCCATAAAATAGTAGAGGGACATAATATGAAGGATATATGAATATGGTAATGAAATTTGACGGAAATACCATTTGAAATGAAAAAACATGGAAGGAAAAAAAAACTTAGATTTCTCTTATAAAGATTCAGTAGCCTAACGACATCACTTAAACTTCAACAAAAAATGAATTGATGAGATAAAATAGGGCCTCTCATTATATGAACATAAAAGTTCACTATGATAGATATAGATATAATACCCCAATATAATAAAAAGGAACTTGAAAGACTTTACATGAAAGTAGAACTTTGAGAAATGAGAAAGGTGAAAGAATCCCTTAAAAAATTCGACAGCCAAACGACGCCACTTAAACAATATTAAAACGAATTGATGAGAGAAAGAGGGGGTATCTAATCATATGAACATGAAAAGGGAAGTAAGATGAATATAAAATAAAATCCTCCAACATAAGAACATGGAGCATAAAAGAAATGACATAAAAGAGATTTCTTGAAAATAAATAGGGAGGTCGGATCCCTTACCTTAAACGTAACTCTTAGAACTCAAAGGTTGGGACCTTGAGAGGCTTGAGGGAACCTTGGGAGGACTCCATGGGAGGTAAGGAGACCAGAACCTCTTTGAAAATTATTTTGGAGTCGAAAGGATGAGGTAATGGCTTGGTATTTATAGGGAAAGTGAGAGGACAAGGCATTAATGGCCAAGGGACACCTCATTGGTTGTTTTGGAAAAACCATGGGCTTGCCCATGGTATTTTCCCATGGTATTGGAAACTTGGGACACCTCATACAATAATTTATCCCCTTTATTCGACCATCCCTTAAAATATATCATGACATCATCATGACACAGTTATGATGTCATTTAACATACCGAAACCCTAAATTTGCATTTTTACTATACACTAAAAATTAATCTTTCTCAGAAAAATCCCAAAATTTTACCTTAACAAAATATTGATGCTATGATTACACAAATAAAGTCCACTTTATAATAATAATTTTATAATTATTTTTAATTTAATTTTTAATTAAAAAACACTATTCACCCGAAAAAACTAATACTTGACTAATAATTTATGAAACCATTATTTACCCATTTTATTGAATCACATTACTTAATAAAGGTGTATAAATTATATTAAAACTTTTTTTAAGTGAGATTACTAATCCATTTGGTCACATTACTAATCCTAAGCGTAAAATCACTATTCATAATTTACTGTTCATAAAAAATTAAGTTGATCTTATTAGACTCCAAATTCCTTACTGAACACTTTTGCAGAAGAGCATTGTTTGAAAATCATTACACAACATTAATTATTTAAGGTTTAAATAAATATTTTAATATATCCCTTTTTTTCAAAATTCTTCAATAAAATACATCCTAAAATTATCCTGACATTTGAAATTTCACAAACATCACTAAAGGAAGAAATCTCAATTTATTCATCCCAAAGGATTGCACAAAGAAGCTACAGTATCATCACATAGCCCCTTATAACACCAGCATATGACATAAGTGTAAGGTGTGCTATGGTGAGAGAATCTGAGGGAGACTCAAATAACATTTCCCTAGTAGTAATCTATACTAACTTGAACTTCTCCCACAGGCGTTTCCATTCATGATTGACACACTGTAGTTCGGCTTGGGATTGGTCCAATGCGAAGCCCAAAGATGCCACCTCCTTCCCAAGCTCTGATAAGTGGGCTTCAAAAGGTTCGAGTCTACCGGATAAAGCCATCGACTCCTCTTTCCGCATTAACCATTAAAATATCTATTAAATCGTTAAGAGTAAGTTAATATACTATTCAAAAAGTTTGGTTCGTTACATTGTATTTATAAAGTATGTCTTTAAAAAAATTATAGAAACTCTATAAAACACTTTTCAAACCATAAATTGTTTCTAAAAGTTAATTAATATTAACATCGTTGATAAAACCATACATTCCGTATAACCTGAATACAATGGATTTTCAGCATCACTATATATATGCTCAATTTTTTTTCTCTTTCAATTGCGTCTACTTAAATATAACAAACCATTTATTCAATTTGATTAGACTTATCATCTGTCAAATCATTATCATCATCAATAGATTTGAAATTCTACCACGTTTTACCATTCTAAATCCAAGTTCTATAACTTGGATTAAAACCTAGACAAATTAAATGATATTTGGTCTCTAGGCATTTCCAATTCTTTATATTTAATCATTTCATGAATGGATAAAAAATCAATTTGTTGTTTTGAACATTACATTTAGAAAATTCCCAATAACAATCAACACCTTAATCATATTAAATACTTATTCAATGTACATTAAACTAACATCAAATCATTAGTATCTATAAAAATATCAATAATTGAAAATAAGTTATTATAATTTTAAATTTTATTAAAAAATTTATTTTATAAATAACAATAAAAATATACTATAAAATATTTCACAAGAAAATAAACCATATTTAATAAATATAGAAATAACTTTGAACATATTAAATTATCATTTTTAATAAAAATACCAAAAATCTTAATCTAAATAAAATCATTCATCAATTAAAAACTAGCTAATATGTGAGAGTAATGAGAACTGAAAATATAAATATTGAAGATAAAGTTAAATCAATGGAAAATCATAATTGAAAATAAAAACGAAAATACCTTGGATTCATATAAAATAAAAAATATAGATAGAAATTGTAAATTTAGATTGGGAACAAGATGATTAAGATGGTGATACCAATTAGAAGAAGAAGTAAGCAGCAACTGATGACAGGTAATGGTGGATGGTGGTGGTGAATCACAACTGAAATATAAAGTGAAATAAATGGAAAATTTGAACCTCAAATACAAATGAAAATACCTTGGATGCATGAAAAATAAAAAACAATAAACATAAACCATAAATTGATATCAGAAATAATTACATTGAGAAACTGTATCCAATGAGAATAAGTTACAGGCAATGAATTTTGATGGATAAAGGTGATGGATTCGTTCTGAATGATAAATAAACATGAAATTAAAATTGGAACCACAAATAAAAATAGCGAGTATTCATTGAAAAATAAAATAATAAACACCAACCATAAATTGAATTCAGAATTGGGATGATAGACACCAAAAAGAATAATCCTGAGAAGTGTTCGATGACAAGTGAGGGTGGATGGCGGAGGTTGATACCAAATGAATGATATTTAATGTTAAGTATTCAAGAATTCATATATTTGAGGCCACATATCAAATAATGAATAGATTCGAGGCCATGAATCAAAGATAGAATGGTTAGGGTTTACTGTGTGAAGGAAAAATGAGATTTGTTGCATGAATTAATTTAAAAATGGCTCCTCCTTGTCATCAATTAAATTTATAATTCTTTTCTACATAATTTATTTAATAACTTATGTGAATTTCTTTTTGGTGTTTTATTTTGATCATTCGTTACTTAATAACCGATTTGAGATATTTTGGTTTTTTATTTTCCATGTTGGTTATTTAATAAACTATGTGAAAAATAATTTTTTACATTAGTTGTTTAATAATAGATGTGAATTTTATCTGTTTTATTTTTCATGTCGATTATAAATAAAAGACTTGAAAAACATGTCTAGATAGATCAATTTTGTACGAGTATTACTTCAACATAGTAACGAATTAAAAAAAGGATATATTGAGTGTAATAAATAAAATATCATTTAAAACATATCAAATGGAAGATATTACCATTGAATAATAAGCATGTATGTATAAGAAAATAAGTTTAAAAAAACAATAAAACAAAGGCAAAGAACTTGAAATGGAGAGATCATGACTGATGACCCTTACCTTGGGAGGATGATTCAAAAAGATACTCAGGGAATTCTTAGAACCTAATAAAAAAATAGATATAATATTGAGTTAAATATTAATATATAAATAATGATCAAAGGATTATTGTGGAGAGTGAGGAGGGAATAAAGAGTATTTATACATGTGGAGTGGCTAATTTCAACTATTAAATAAGGATTATTTTTTAATTAAGGATAACCACTTTCTGATGGAATTAATTTTAATAAATTTGGTTGATAATTAATGTTTTAATGTTTTGTGCAGTGTTTTAAAAACTAAATAAACCATTTAAATTTTTCATTTTTATTTGTATTAAGCCTTTACCTTTTCATTTTAATAATTTAGATTGTTTTACCGATACTGCAGTAACTATTTTTTTCCATGGTAACTTTTTTTTGTTAGTAAAAATAAAATTTAACTTATTAACTAATTTAAAATTTATAATTAAAATATGAAATCCATTTCACTTTATATAATTTATAAAAGTAATAAAATTTATTCCAAATATGATACCCATATAACTTATAAAAAAAATTTCTTTAGAAAAGATAAAATCATGGTTTTTAAAAAGTTAAGAATGTGTTTCTAAATATAAGGAATTAAGAATTATTTTCTTACATAAATAAATTTTTATCAATAAGAAGGAATTATAAAATTTAAATCATGATCATATCATTGTTTTATCATAATATTTATTGTGTTTCTAAAAGAAATGGTATTTTCAGTTTTAACCCCCAAAATCAACTTTTTTAGAAAATTACCACAAATTTACCCTAAGATAATTTCAATGATCTAAATTAAAAAGTAATACTTATTTTATCTAAAAAGTTATATAAATATGATAGTTATAACTTTTAAATAAAAATCCCTATCTATAGAAAATTAACATTTTTTATAGTGTAGTAAACATTCCGACCATTTTAAAAATTACTTTGGGATTTGTTAAAAATAAAACAATTTAAAAAGTGTTTTATAAGATTATTTCATCATTCACTATGTTGCATTCAAAGGTTCTTAAACACTCATTAACAATGCCTATCATTTTCCTAATGCTACTATTACCTTTTAATATCTTTATGGTAGGGGAGATCATCTTAGGGGAATTAAAACCTATGGAGTTTATTATGGGGAATTTAATTTTATTCAATTTTTATATAAATTTGTTGTTCATAGTTGTATAATCCCATATTTATGCATTATGTGTAATGTACTTACGAAATGTAATAGTATTTTTGTGCGTCTACCTATTGTATTAGTTGATATTTTATGAGCAATTATTATAACATTCTAAAATAAAGTGTTGTTTACTAGCACATTTCTTATATTATTCTACATTAATAATAATGAAAAAAGAATATATATATATATATATATATTTAATTATTAAATTTATTAGTAGTTATAGGACATAAGTGTCTGTCTAATATATCATATATGATAAACTTCCAGATCAGGCATATGTTTACAAAACATTCGTGGTTTTTCTTAAAATGGTTAAATATCTATGAAATCACTATGAAATCACTATGTTTACTATAATTTATATTACATGTATATTTAAATAATCTAACATTAATTATAATATCTTATTTAACATCATTCAATTTTTTACATCACCTTAATGTAATAATGTCCCAGAGTATATGTCACATTAAAAAGGGAATTTTTAATTACCTGAACTTTCATGAAGGTGTAGATTCATGTTTTTCTGATTTAAATTCCTTGTTTCATACTTTTTAGTACGTCCTATGGCTTAAGGGAGGTCTTAGGATCATTTGGGTATTTTTTGGAGCCCAGAGCTCCCAAAATTGGTGATACAGACTGAGACACATGGTTATCTCATGGTTAGGGATAACTATGTGACTCAAATAACTAGGGCACTCAGTTCATTATAGAAGACCAAAAAATCATCCCTAATCATGTGATCTGAGTCACAAGACTATGTGATTTTTCTTATAAAAATTGAAAATTCATATTTCATGATCTATATATGGTTACTCAAACCGTGCTCCTAGACCATACGGGGGGGGGGGGGGGTGTTGGATAGTGCAGGGCACATGGTTTGGCCAACTATGTTGTCAAACTGTGTGACCCCCTATTTGAAAAGGAATTAATAGTTTTTACCTTAAATGTTTTAAAAACCTATGTCCCTATTTCATTTTCTTCCCTAGAAGGCGTGCACCTTTTTTTCTCTCCCGTGGAGCTCTCTAAAGCCTAGGCTAGGTTCATCGATAACCCCCATATGTTTCCTCATCATCATAAGAGTTGGATCCGTAATGGTAATCTCTCTTAGCTTCTTGATTTATTCCTCAGATTACCTTACCATATCTTGTGATATTTTGGTACAAGCCCATATTCCCTATTTTCAGGGCACTAGTTTATTCTTTCGATTTCTACTATTTTAGCTTGCTTTAAGGGCCAAAAATGGGCAATGTGAGTGATGAGGGCCTAATGCATGTGATGTAGAAATTTACCCTATTTTTTCTTTTTTATAGAATTCTGTCAATTTTCTTCATGAAAGAATTTTCAATTCATTTCCTTAAATTGTATTTTACCTTTATAATTAATTTTACCATGATATTATACTCCCATAGACCCATGTTAGATTATTCAAGAATGCCTAACTTGTTTATTATCACCATTTTCATGTTCTAAATGGAATAAACTCTTTTGTGTAAATTTAGTTTGACCCAAATACCATATAATTGGTTGGATTTCCCCTTAATTGGTTTATTATTAACTCTTAAATCAAATATATTGAACTCTTTAAATGAGAGTGAGTGGAAAGGCCATACCACAAGCTTATAAATTGATTATAAAATTAATATTAATTGTGAAACCCATGGTTAGATGGGGTGAAAAATTATAATTCTTTAGAGGTAATCCCTCATGATTATTATTATTAGACCATGGATATTAGTTAGTGGACAATGGTTAAGGGATTTACTGAGTAAGGCATTCGACTCTCCCTTATGTTGGGTGTTGGTCATGGAATCTCACAACATTTAATTTCACTTGGATGATGGGCAGGATGTTCCATGCTCTTTGAATTGGGTGTTGGGTACGATGACTAACTCCACTATCTCAAGTGATGGCAATGACATCTCGTATTCCCATAAGATTCTGGGATAATACCGTTGATAGATCCTATAGCTCATTAGACTAATCTTGAATGCATGAGTTATGATCCATGTATAGATATCACCTAGTATCCAAGTATATTACTCTATATATCCTTACATATAGAGTGTATATACAAGTATACATATTATATATATACAATTAATTATAATCGCTAAACTAATTAGAATCATTTTGTCCTATGCCGAAGTAGGAAGAGTATGCTAGGTTTCCTACTAGAAAATGAGCCAACTAGTATTTATTTTTCTATCATAGTTTATTATTCATTATACATGAACACTGATATACTATACACACTGGCTGGATTATTCCAGAAACCTTTAGTGGTGGCCTAATAAGATTTATTGCACACCCCAATCAGGCTTCCATTGGTACCCTTGTAGAATTTGTGACTGCATGAGCATATACGGGAAAAAAACCCTATCACAAATGCTTGATATGTTATACTCATAGAATGTATCATGGGATAAGTGGATTAAGTGTTTTCTCATGATGATAATGGAACAATATTTTAGTTTTTTCTATTTTTTTATATCATATTCTATACAAATTTTCTCTATATCCCATGTTTCCACTTTTTGTATATCATCATGACATGAAATGATTTGGTATTTAACTCAGCCTACAGATTTTGATTATTTTTTCTATTTGGACGTTTATCTTCCACTATTGATTATTGATTATTTATTATATTGTGATGTTCAGTTATATCATTCTTCTACTACTTCTTTTTGTTATTATTTATAAAGTTCCACCCTAATATGTGGGTATAGTCTTCGTACAGACACGCCCAAGATGCTCACTACTACTCGGTAGCCTCTAGCATATGGGGAGGCATGCTTGAGGCCATGTGAGCCACCATCTCAGGGCACCATTTTAGTAGATCCTAGGTCAGGATGCTATAATGTTATTTCAGAGCCTCTTTTCTCTTTGTCTTACTATTTGGGTATTATATAAGAGACTAGGATGTATTATAATTTCAAAATGAGAATATTCTTGCGAGTAACTAACCCACATGTAGGGGAAACACAATTTTTTTGGATGGGTTATTACTATTTTGGTTCGTGACTCTTATAGTTATACTAATTTCCGCATTGGGTGATGCACATGATTTGTGAAATTATTCATAAAAATATTTTTATTTTTACTATTATGAAGCTTTCATCTTTTCCCAGTATGGCAATGAGGAATTATCAAATGCATCATTATGGAAAATTTAGGATTAATATGCCTTGCATTTTTCCATTCCCCATTTATTTTCTATGTTCATTTCCTACTACATACAGTTTGTTACTGGATTGTTATACATGGAAATGTTATAAGGTTTCTTATAGGGATAACATAATTGGATTAATTAAAGTGTTCAAATCAATATAAATAGTGTTTTCTAAAATATATTGATGATGATACCTTTATTAACCTACTTATGAAATGTTTGAGACATAAACCATTTATTTTATGGGATAAAACATTATTTGATTGGATTACATGAATGATAAGGTTGATTTATGAAGCAAGTAAATCTATAAATCCTAAATAGGGATCCATTTCCAATCAAATAATATTTCATCCCATAAAACCAATGGTTTATGGCTCAAACATAACATAATTGGATTAATTAAAGTGTCTACATTAATCTAAATGGTGTTTTCTTATATATATTGATGATGAAACCTTAATTAACTAACTTTTTCCATGTTTGGGACTCAGACCATTGGTTTTATAGGATGAAACATTATTTTATTGGATTACTTGAATGCTACAGTTGATTTATGAAGCAAGTACTTTTATAATTCCTGAATGGTGATCTATTTAATCCAATAAATAAATATGACATGTTACATTTTGATACCATATGGAATGTTTGGGTAATAGTTAAATGGAAAGAAAATTTTAAATTATAAGAGGTATGAATTTTATAAATTGGTAATTATGATGCATCTAACTAGAAAATGTCATATATGTATATATATAACAGGAGTATGAACTTAAATGAAATTAAAACTATTAAATAAAATAATTACCACTAAATTGGGATTCCAAATGAAAAGTAAATGGTGTTTTATTCTACACCTTGGAATTGAAACTTTATATATAGGAACCTTTATGTTATATGATACCTAAACCCAGACCATGACTTAATAGTGGGTAGTTGGGGGTGCCTCTTATGATTCTTATGGATTGTTACAGTCTTCCTCTATCACCTATACCTAGATTTATGAGAAGGTATAAGGGTGTTATTTTTTCCATATGAAGGCTATGTACATTTGATAATAATTTATCTAAAATATTTGAAACTACTGAATTGTTTTTTGAGGCATGTATTTTTAATTTTACAATCATTCAACCACAACACCCTTGTGTCATATACCAAGAATGTAGTGATAACCATGCTCCATAGTATGTGGTCCCTGAGCCACCTGTATTAACTCAAGTAGTTCCACTAGAGGTACCACATGTTATTATAGATATGAAAATAGATTTCTAGTTTTGAGAGGGTTTTCTTTGTATGATGATGTCCATGAAAGGTGATTCTCGACCTACCCTGAATATGGCAGAGTTAAATTGGGAATTCCCATAGAAACATCCTTCCACCTTTTCAGGGTACGGTAGACCTCATGATACTAAGTCATGGATGGAGGCTGTGATTTCGATATTCGATCATCTAGATATGCCTTTATATAGGAGGGTAAATATTGTTTTCTATATGCTATGCAGTTATTCCAAGCTGTGGTGGGATGTCATCACCCAGGGATATAGACATCGAGATATGATCTCGAGGGATTTCCAAAAAGTTATTTATGATTATTTATTTCTATATAAATTGAGGTATTACTAAGTTATGGAGGTCATGAGCTTTTATTGGAGAGGTATGACTATGACCTAGCATTCTTATTGGTTTACTATGATACAGTGGTTCACACCAACTCTTGAGGGTGATGATTTTATGAATGCATCAAAATTTGAGGATGGGTTGGTATACTACATTTGATCATTGATTAATGTTTTATGGATAACAACTATTTTTGAGATATTTGACTAGAACCTCATTATAGATCAAAATATGAGGGAATCCAATTGTATGAGCCAGGATGATTCTGTAGCTAATCCTTGTAGTGGTACTTCTAGTAGAAGAAAATGGTACTTTGATGTTTCTAATAGAGGTAGTAGTAGTCATACACCTCGTACTGAAATCTTCCTTATATGTCACCTATATATGAATATGGGACACATGAAACCCTAGTGTTAGTGAGATCTAGTTGAGTGTTGAGTTTACAGAAATATGGGGATTATCTAGTGCTTCTGTAAGATTTTTTTTATTAGTTCATAGAGAGATATTATCTACACCAACTCCATTATCTAGATAAGGATAAGAAATATCTCATGAGGTAGGCAGCTGGAATACCACCAACCGTTTAAGTTGAGGGGGTTTTCAAGGCAGTGGGAATCATACCCAGGATTAATAATGCAAGCAGATCAGGCTTGATCATGGTATTATGGTTGAAACTCAGGGCCATGTTACATGAAAATTATATGCAGTGAAACCTATGCTAGTGGAGTAGAGCGCCGAAACATCAAAAATTTATGGTACTCTTCTAGTAGCCTATACTTTAATGTATACTTTTTATAAAATAGTTGAATAAGACTCTTTTATATTTTTAGAAATTATGGAGAGTCTGAACCCTGAGATATAGTACTTTTGTGGTGTCATGACACTTGATACCCCATTGGGCATCAAGTGAGAGTGTGTTCAATAATGTATGGAATTTCTCCTTGATATAGGTGTCTATCTATTCACGTGTAACCTTTTTATCCTTTACATGAAATGATTTGAGGTAATTCTCAAGATAGAATGGTTGGTTCCCTATCAAGATTATATCAATTATTATCACCAAAGGGTGAAGTTTACATCACCAGGGGGAAATAGACATATCCATAAAGGAGAATAGGATGTCAATGTGTATCAAGCTTGAACCTGAACATCGGGATATTTGTATAATGATAAACCATATTGATAGTATTTTCTTTGATGTTTAGGGGAAATGATCTACTTTTTTTACTCCACTAGTGGATACTTTTAGGGATGTATTACCTAGTTATTTTTTTTGGGATACCTCCATAGAGATACATAATTTACCAATGAGTTAGTGCCTAGAACTGCACTAGTGTCCATTCCTCCTTATTGTATCTTATATATGGAGATTCTAGAGAAATAGAAGTAGTTGTAGGACCTTAAAATAAAATTATTTACCCAACCTAGTATTTATTTCATGGGATTCATTGGTTCTTTTTTCCAAGAAGGCTGATGTTACCCTTATGATTTTTTGGATTACCGATGGTTGAACCATCTTGTGATAAAGAATTGGTATCCACTACCTCAAATAGATGATGTATTTGACTAGATCTAAGGATATTAGGTTTTCTATAATATTTATTTGAGGACATTCTATCATTAGGTGCTTGTTAGGTCTTCAAACACACCTCACATAGATTTCGGGAGTAGGTATGGACTTTATGAGTTTTTGTTTATTCTGTTCGATCTTCTTAATGCACCATCCATTTTAATGGATATGATGAATTTGGTTTTCCACCCATATATGGATTCATTCGTGGTAGTCTTCATGGATGAAATCTTGGTTTATTCTCGCACTCATAATGTCCATGAAATACATCTAGAGATCATGATAAATAAACGAGAGATTAGCTTAATTATTAAAATATCACAAAATGACACTTTTGGATCAATAAATTCTACATACTTAGGAATATCATCATGAAGCCAGGAGTATTGGTAGATAATGAAAAGTTGAGAGATGTAGTTTCATAGGAGCAACCCAAGAAAATATTTTACATTCAATGTTTCTTGGGGTGATACAAAAATTACAGATATTTTATTCATGATTTCTCATGGATAGAAGCACCTCCTATGGGCCAGACAAAGACGAGTGTGAAATTATTATTATTAGAGTCTTGTGAGATAGCATTTTATAAGTTGAAAGACATGTTTAATTCAGAGTCGATTATGATTCTACTAGAGATATTCAAGACATACATGGTTTATTATGAAGCACCACGTATTGGGATAGGAGAAGTTTTAATGTTGGATGAGCGAGTTGTGGTGTATGGGTCTCATCATTTTAGGCCTCATGAGTGGAATCACCCGATGCATGACTCTATCTTGCAGAATTTGTTCTTCCTTTATGTTGTTGGAGGAATTCTTTTCTTATGGATTATAATTTTGTATTCAATGATCAAAAAAAGACTCAAGTATATATTTAAGCATCATGATTTTATTCTTAGGTAGTGAAGATGGGTTGAATACCTTTATTCCTTTGATTTTTATCTTTCTGATATTCCCGGTAAAGATAATTCAGTGGATGATTCTCTGAGTTAGAAGATTTAGACTTAGGAATTTTAGAAGGCCAGTGGTGAGTGGAACCCTATGGCCTTGTTTTCAAATATTCATGCTGAGGTTCTAAAGGATCATGGTCATATTGTCCTCTCATCTCTAGTAGTGACCTCTACCCTACTAAAATAGGTAAATATGAGGAAGATTTATGATACAAAAGGCCAAGTCCCATGGAGAAGTATCTTAGATGAGGATTCATCGCCTGACTGGAACATAGATTAGGATGATACCATACAAATACATGGCTGTGTCTGGGTGAAAACATACATATGAGAGGCACTGATGCAGGAATCTCCTGACCTATCTTGGGAAGTGCATCCTGGGTTCATAATTATGTATCGAGACTGACATTCCTAGTATTGGTGGCCTAGTATAAAATAGGAAGTAAATGACTTTATTACTCGGTGTTCCACCTATTAATATGTGAACGAAGAGCATTGGTGACTAGTAAGATATTTATAGTCATTGTTTATTCCTCAGTGGAAATGGGATGACGTCTCTATTTACTTTATGATGAGTTTTCCTAGATCACATCATGGAAATGATAAAATTTGGGTAGTTATTGACCAGTTGACTAAGGTCACCAACTTCTTACCTATTTTAGATAAATTTTCAATAGACAGTTTAGGGTGTCTATATATTGGGGAGGTCATACATGTTTACAGATATCCTTGTTCTATCATATCTGATAGGGTTTCTCATTTTACATCATTATTTTTGTAGGGGTTCTAGAAGGAATTGGGTATACATGATCTTCTGAGGAAAACCTATCACTATTAGACTAAAAGATAGATAGGGCACATGATTTAGGTGTTAGAGGACATGAACTGTGCAAGTTTCCTTAACCTTGGGGGTTATTGGGAAAAGAACATACCCCTAGTTGAGTTCTCTTTCAATAATAGTTTTCATGCTACTATTTAGATGGATCCTTATAAATCATTATATGGTAGGACCTTCTTATCACCTCTATGATGGTTAGAGTTAGGGGAGGAAACACTTCTTGGACCATGTCACATCCACGAAACTTTATTGTAGGTGAATCTAACCAGGAAGATCATGTTGGAAGCCTAATCAGGGCCAAAATCCTATGCTAACCGCCATCGATGACCTATTGAGTTTGAGGACATAAATCATGTTTTCTTTCATGTATCATCTAGGTTGTACCATCAACAGATTTGGAGGAAGGTTAAGATTTCACCACAATTTGTTTGATCCTTTGAGGTTGTGGAGGGAGTCAAACCAGTGGCTTACTGAATAGAACTTCCTCATAGATATTAGTCTATGCATGGAATCATTCACATGTATTGATTATATTAATATTATTTATACCCATCACATGGTTTATATCCTAAGGATGTTGAGTTAGATGTTGATTCCTCCTTTGAGGAGTACCCAGCGTGTAATGTGGAATATAGTGTGAAGAAACTCCGAGGTAAGACAGTTCATTTAGTACAGGTGATGTGGAAACAAGTTCGGGTACATCGTGCAACATGGGAGTTAGAATATGATGTGTGTTCCCAATAGATGAATCTTTTCTAATATGAACCCTCTTTACTTTTAGAAGTTTAAATTGGGTACAAGTTGATTTAGGTAGGGGAGTATATAACAACCCAACTTTTCATGAAGGTAGAGATAATTGTTTTTCGAGTTTAAATTACTTATTTCATCCTTGAGAGTATGTTTCTTCTGGAAATGGGGATGACCTTGTTTGTTTATGGTTCAAACATTCCAATTGATTTTTAATGGGTTTATTCATAGAACTGGAAAAATCCAATGATTCTATATCTATTTGGACCTACTTTCCAAAGGTAGGTGCTCATTAGTTGTGGACCAATGAGGCTTAAGAATTTTCATTGGTTGAGAGGATGGGAGGTCAGACTCATCACACCTTTTTTTGGGGTGAATTATTGCCTACTATGGGACTCTCTTATAGATTTGAGTTATGTTCGTGAATCATTATTAATTTACCATGTATAAAAATTAGATTTCTTTTAGATCTGATAATCAATGATCGATGAGATTTAGAGAATCTTTTATATGTATTTGAGGTTCTTCATCGATAGAGAATCACCCGTATTTATTAGGGATTATTAGTAAATGGTATCCTTCAACACATTATAATGAAATCTCTGGGTCATTATGATAACCATACTGGTATTGAAGACACTTAGTGGGGCACTTGAAGTTTATTGTCATTTAGAAATATGGGGATTATTTCAGAGTAAGGATCGTACCCACAGATGGGTTACCAACATATCCTTGTTAAAAACGAAATCAGAACCCATGTAGTTCGAGTGAATAAGTATGGGGTTTATGCATGATTGATGGCCCAAAGAGAGATGTCAAAATTACTTTTACACTCTAATCTCACATGAGTCATGCTCGGTGTGAGAAACAAGAGGTATTAGTAAAACCTCACGATTGTGCCATGAAAGATGAAATCATAGGAAATGATGTGGGGCTTATGTATGTATGACCGCTCAAGATATATGAGGATCAGGATTTACTTTAGGGAAGAAACCTGGGAACAAGGTCCATAAAGGTATATGTGCTTTATGGAGATTTAAATACTTAACTTAGGGCTTACTCTAGAGAAGGATTCCAAAATTAGAGAGGGACTAATGATTGGGTTTTATTACTGAGAAGGAAGCCCAAGTAAAAATAAAATAAGCCTTGGACTTAATACTAAAAAGGAGGCCCAGGTTAAGGGGACTTGAGATTTGGGGCTTACACCTAGAAAGGAGGTCCAGGTTAAGAGAAATTATGATTGGGGATTACTCCTAAGGAGGATACCCAGATTAGGGAACTTGGGGCTTACTCCTAATGAGGATGACCATATTAGGGAACTTGTGACTGGGGTTTACTCCAAAACAGGAGGCCCAAATTAGGGAACTTGGGGCTTCCTCCAAAGGAGGATGCCCAGATTAGAGAAATTGGGGCTTACTCCTAAGAAGCATGCCCAAATTAGGGAACTTGGGGATTACTCCTAAGGAGGATGCCCAGATAAGGGAACTTGGGGCTTACTCCTAAGGAGGATGCCCATATTAGGGAACTTGGGGATTACTCCTAAGGAGGATGCCCAGATTGGGGAACTTGGGGCTTACTCCTAAGGAGGATGCCCAAATTAGGAAACTTGGGGCTTACTCATAAGGAGGATTCCCAAATTAGGTAACTTGTGACCAGGGCTTACTCCTGAAAAGGAGGCCTAGGTTATGGGGACTTAAGACTTGGGGATTACTCATGAGAAGGAGGCCCAATGTTAAAAGGGGATTTATGTTTGGGGCTTACTCCTAAAGAGGATGCCCAAATTAGGGATCTTCTCATCTTAAAGGATGAGGTTAAATGAAGGAAATCTCTAACCTTAGTGACATAAAGTTATGTAAATCCTGAGGTTTTGAGAGATTTTCCATAGAATTCCATTCCGATAAGGAAGCCAAAAAAAGAACCATGCCACATATGGATTTAAAGAGGGTTTTGAAAGATATATATTGAATAAGAGAGGTAAATTTGAGGAAAGGAAGTGAATTAGAATGAGGTGCACAAGTATTGGTCTGGTGCACATGTTTTGGTCACGCAAGTATACTTGCACGACATGAGTTCACTTGGGTGACGAAGAACTTGTGAAGTGATACTTGGGAAACTTTGGATTGGAGCCCTTAGTATCATCCCTAGAAGAATTCAGATGGGTGGCGTGAAAGTTTCCTTGAGAGGGAAAGGCGGCGCACAAGTATCATCACTACCCTTGAGGGATAGAGACTTAGGTACGCAGGTATTGATGAGTTCTAATACTTAGGACTTATTCTTCCTCTTAAGACATTCTATTCTAGGTAAATAGTTACCTTATAAGTGTTTAGAAGACTTCAGATGGAGACTTGGGTGACCAGAGATTAAATCTGAGTTTATGATTTTTTTCGTCCCCTCAATGGGGGGACCACAGGGGGTGTTTATAGGCCACCTGAGGTTTGGGAGAAATTTCACATAGGGAATGCAAGTGAACTACATGCCACATATCTGGCGCACAAGTGACCTGCACACCCAATGCTGGCGCGTAGATATACTTGTGTTCCTTAATGACTTTGTGAAATTATTGATGAATATTCCCCATTATTTACTCGAGGTATTTCCCTTAGTCAATATCTATACTCTGTGATGGAATGGAGAATCAAAAAAAGCTCTCCCTCAGAGTTGGATCCAAAAAAGGAAAGAGGGTTGTACTCTGAGGAAAAGGAGAAAACCAAGGAATTTGGGCGCGTAAGTTTTTAGCGTGTAGGTATCGACGTGCAGCTTATGGTACACAGGGGTACGACCTCGCATATATATATACGAGCATCATTCTCGTGCAATGCACTCAGATTCCAAAGATTCTCACTCTCATCGTGTAAGTGAGCTCTCGTCGTGCAGGTTCTGCTGTCCACAGTTGATTACTTCTTCTAAATTGTGTCGCGCTTCTACAGAGGTATTTTGACTTGCACGGAAATTCATGTGCACCCATACTTTCACGACCGACTTAGACATACATGTCAAGATTAGACTTGCACACCTAAATGCCTTAGCCATTTTTACAATTTCTTTACAAATTTTATGAACAACCAACTTACTTAAAAGTTAATTATTCGATCTTTGTGCAGATTCAATGGATCCCAGAAGAATTGGATCAGCTGATGAACTAGCTAGCAAAGAGATTAATGATATGATGAACATCATTGGCCATGACTAATATGATATTTGTGACAACACTCTCCTAGATTTGGCCAAGTACATCAAGAAATATCATATCAATTTCCCACAAAGTATTTACCTGCATCTGTATGGACATGGTCCTCTGCAAGGATTCAACGTTCTAGATGAAATGCATTATATTCCTGAGAAGCAGCCACACTGCTACTCTTCTATTTCGGTTATGCTGTGCATTAAGAGCAGCAAAAATGGTGTGAACATTAAAAATTTTCCTCCATGCCATTTCCTTGTAGATATGAAAATGGAAAACCCATGGGCTGATATGTTTTCCGCTATCGGTTGGTGGAGAGAAGACTATCATGACGTTAGAACAATATCTGAGAATATTACTCTCTTCAAATGCCTCTTTACTTACAATGCTCTATTCTCAAATCCATGTATCCATCTTCCAAGTATCATGGACAAAAGCAGAGTCACTGTTTGATCAGCAGAAAATTTTCTCAAACCGCACTCAAGAACATATTTTTAAAATTGTTCCAAGAAGAGAAAATATCACAGAATCTCTTATTATATCCATTTGAATGAATGAATTCTACTTAGTTGCTGATGAAGCACGAGATTCCGTAAATCAAATGAAGAGTTATATTGAAAGCCTCTTGTAATTCCTGAAAAAGAGAAGAGACTCCAGTCTGGGGATTTCCTTCTAACTCTTGTGCATAAATGAAAAACACATTCATCTTCAATCATTTGTGCCTGTATTCTCTTGCTACCTGCTTTAAATTTTTACCTAAGACAATGGTCCTAGTAAGCATAGTTTTATTTTTTTAGGGTGATACAAACAACCCTACAAACTTGGAATCTTTTGTTGCTAAATATTGCCTAAATCATACAATATGTACGTTTAGTGAGCTGGGACTCAACTATTATTTAGAGTTCCTTTTACAGGTTTCTAATTTAATGAAAACCCTGTATTTTGTTGGATGTTTAAATTCATGCTTTTCGGACAAAAAGAAGCTAATATTTAAGGTCGAATAGCATTGACCGAATGGATAATTGATTAAAATTGACTCAATCCCTTGATAATTTATCTGAAAACATATTACCACATTCAGGTATGGGGGAAAACATGTAAAATATGACTTAAGAAATTTATTGTTTGAGGAATGATATGAAAAAGGTCTAAAAGGAATTAGAAGAAGTATTTCCTAAGTGTAAAGTTACCATTATTTAACAAACCCTTTAGGGGGTTGAATTATGTAGAGACACTTAAGGGCATTGGCTATATAGTCAAATAATATCATCTTTTGGATAACAGGTTTGTTATATAGACTACTTATGCAAGGCCGCCTAAGGGCAAGTGCTGCATAATCAGGCAAAGGAACTCTAAATTTTCTTACTTTTCTACTGCTAAAAATCCAGTGGAAGTTTATGGAGATTCAAATTTTCCAAAGCATAGAGTTTGCTGTATGGAGAGAGGTACTTGAATATGGAGAGGATATTCCCAATCAATATTGTCAAACAATTGGACGAATGTCACTCCTACGAAGGTCTAACCCAAACTTAGGGAAGGGAAATATAAACCATAGACTTGAATACTTTTAGATCATGAATAATAGTACGGGACAAATATGTGAAGGATGGATATTTTTTTTCTGGATCCCTACATATTGTCATTAAGACTAATAAGGACAAAAGTGGTTTTCCTCCCAAGAATGAAATTACCACTATTTGAAAAACTCGTTAGGGGTTGAATTATACATGGCCACTTAAGGGAATTGGCTACATAGTCAAATAATAGAATTTTTTGGCTGACAGGTCCGTTATGTAGACTACTTATGCAAGGCTGCCTAAGGGTACGTGCTGCATAGTCAGGAAACATAATTCCTGGGTATCCGAAATTTGGTGACTAGAAGTCAAGAAAAAGGTTATGGAGATCTGGAAGTATTTATGGTTATGAGTATGACACATGAAAAATTGATATCGTCCAATGCACGGAGGAGATACATAGACCAATTCTGACAATAATCATGTTGTGGCTGGGTCCTGAATTGTGATGCTGGACTTTAATATATATCTCATTATAATGAGAATCAATCCAAATGTAGTTCTTGAAATAATGTTTAACGTCATGTGGGACAAGAATGTAGGAGATCTTAGTTTAGATTCATAGAGCTTGGACCATAATAAGGAACGCACATTGTGTGTTTTATAAACCTGATGTGAATGAAGACCAGGGTTTTCATACCACATTCATGTTTTCCTAGGGGGAATTTTCAACAAAGGGACTGAAAGTGGAATTTTGGGTTAGGCCCAATGACTTGGGGCTGGATTTGAGGGATGCTCGAACATTCCTACATATCCCATAAGGATAGGAATCAATCCATACATAGTTCTTGATATACCCTCTGTATAGATTTGGTTCGTATAAGTAAAGGGTGTAAAGGGACTTTAGTGCAATGATGGTTTGACCCAAGATTAAAGGTTCAGGAATTTCCATGTATGCACATAGTCCTTGTAATATGACATGGTTGGAGATCAATGTCAATAACAATTCCCTCTCAGGTGAGGGTGTCAAATACTGGTTAAACAATGTGAAGATATTGGTTTTGGGGGGGCTTCACGGATTAACATCGTATGAGATGGAGGTGAACTGATGTGAAGATGTTGGTTTTGGGCTTCAACCTTGAGAGGTTTCTTACATACCTATACTAGAATGCAAGGATCAAAATCTGCATAGTTCTATGATGAATAAATTGGTGATCAAGTTGTACTTGAAGACAACCCGAATATAGTGTTGGGACTTACACGTGGTTAGCGGCCTAGAGAGGGTATTATGGTTGAAGTTTACTCTAAGCTCACGTGAGTCATACTCAGTGTGAGAAATAAGAGGTATCAACAACCCTAACGATGCACAGTTTAATGTCATATAAGACATATAAGGGACTGGACATAGTTTTACGTCATGTTGGAAAAATGGAAGAACTGTGCAATTTAAAGTCTTGCAGCAAGGACTTTGGGGGATGTACAGTTTAAAGTCTTGCAGTAATGACTTTGGGGACTATGCAGTTTAACATCATGTAGTAAGGATAAAAGAGGGGACTATGCAGTCTAATGTCATGCAGTAATAACTTTGATAGTTTAAGTTCATATGCATGGACCAGTGCTTCACAGTTTAGCATCATGTAGCTAGGAAAAAAGAGGGAAATATGCTGTTTAATGTCATGCAATAAGGACAAAACATGGGACTATGTAGTTTAATGTCATGCAGTAAGGACTTTTATAGTTTAAGGTCATATGCATGGACCAATGTTGCACAGTTTAGTGTCATTTAGCTAGGACAAAAGAGGGGACTATGTAGTTTAATGTCATGTAGTAAGGACTTTGATAGTTTAAGGTCTTATGCATGGACCAGTGCTTCATAGTTTAGCGTCATGTAGCTAGGAAAAAACATGTATTTGTGTTACATAAAATACATCTTTAGAAATCTGGAATTGGTTGGAGTCGTGATGAGTTCTTCTTCCATTGATATTAAATAATAAGATCCATTGGAGTAGACCTTATTAATTGAATAAGGTCCTTCCCACTTTGGCTCAAGCTTGGGAGGTTTCTTTCCTGGTATCATTGAAGTTCTGAGGACCAATACCAATTCTTCTTGAATTAATGAATGATGAAGAACTTTTTTGTTGAAATCTCATGCTATTCGATTCTGATAGACTTCCAAGTGGTGCAGAGCGCACAATCTTTTTTCATCTAATAGTTCCAATTCATCCAATCACTTTTGAGATTGTTCATCTATAGATGACTAATAAAAAAAGGCTACTCTGAGTGAAGGTAATTTAACCTCAATAGGAAAGACTACTTCTGTTCCATATACTAATGAATATGGAGTTGACCGAGTAACAATGCGGGTGGTGTTTCAATAAGACCATAAAGAATGAAAAAGTTTATCAGGACATGATTTCTTATCTTTATCCACCATCTTTTGCAAATTTTTTTAAAGATTCTTATTGAAGCCTTCTATTTGGCCATTGGCCACTACATGATACCGAGATGAATGGTTGGATTTGATGTTGTATTCTTGATACAACTTCCTTACCTCGGATTTACAAAAGTTGGTGCCATTATCCATCAATATGGTATGAGGGACACCAAATCTGGTAATGATTTTAGACTTGATGAAGCTAACAATGATTTTAGAACTAACTTCTTTGAGTGGTATTGCCTCATCCCATTTGTAAAATAAGTCTTTAGCAGTAAGAATATACTTAAACTGCTTGGATGTAGCCGAAGGGTAATTTCCTACTACATCCATTCCTCATGTGTAAAATGGCCATGAGTACTTAGCTGTATGGAGCAACATTGGGAGTTGATGAATGAAGTTGGAACATACATGGAAAGAATGACACTTCTTAGTGAAATCAACACAATCTTGTATCATTGAAGGCCAGAAGTATCCAAGTCTTCAAATTTGATTAGACAGTCTATGTCCAGACTGGTGGGCACCACAGACTCCTGCATGTACTTGTTTCATGAAAACAATTGTCTCTTCACCACCAATACATCTAAAGAGAATTCCATAAAAACCTCACTTGTAGAGAATTTTTTGTAAATGATCTGGGCTATCATAAAGAGTAAAATTGACCACACATCACTGGACTAGTTCTTTCACGGCTCTATCAGGAGGGAGTGTTCCATTTTGAAGGTATTCCCTGATTGGTGTCATCCATCCTATAGTATGACCATATGGTTCATAAATGGGACTAATTTCATTGATTTAATCGGTTATGATTTGAACATAAGGTGAAATTGTATGACAGTGGGAAATACTGATGATTGTTTTGTCCTGATTTGGATCTTCCAGAGCTGTGGCTACATTAACCAATGCATCAGCTTGGGAATTGTTTGATCGCGATACATAAGAAAATGTTGGTTCTGATGGAAATTCCGCCATTAACTCTCTGATGTATTTATACAATGGGATTAACTCTTCTTTTTTGATGGCATAGTCCCTATTGAATTGTTTGATTACCAAGTCTAAATCACCTTTCACCTTTAAGTGATTCACCTATTCCTGAAGCCCCAACTCTAATCCTACGATGAGAGCTTGATATTCTGCTTCATTTTTTGTACCGCCTTCCAAAAAATATATAGGAATAGGGTAGCAATGCATTTTCTAAGGAATTAAGTACAATTTCCAACCCAACTTTGTTGATTTTAGGATCTTCCATTTTCTTCCCTGTTGGACTTCTGGAAGCACCATCAAAGAACATTTACCTTGTTTGAAGATTATATTGAATAGAGAAGACTTCATCATTATGAAGTTCAATATCTAAAGATGTATCTTCTACTGAAGGGTTTTATTCAAGGAAATCAGCCATAGCTTGACCCTTTATTTCTTTTGAGACACATACTGGATATCAAACTGCTGTAAAATAACTGCCCAACATTCCACACGTCCTGTAAGCATTGGACGACTAAGGATAAATTTGAGTGGGTTATTTCGAGATACCAATTGGACCTCATGATGTTGCAGGTAGTGTCTCAATTTCTGAACTACAAATATTAACACTAGGCAGCACTTTTCAATACTTGAATATCGAGTTTCTGCCTCAAGCATAGTCCGACTGAGATAGTAAAGATTGTTTTCATTCCCAGCATCATTCTTTTGGGCAAAGAAGGCACCCAATGATCTCTCTAAAGCTGCCACATAAAGAATAAGTGGTATTCCTTCAACAGGTGGCATTAATACTGGTGGACTCAAGAGATATTTCTTGAGAATATTGAATGCCACTTGACATTCTTCATTCCACTGGTAAGCGACTCCCTTCTTCATCAATTTGGTGAGTGTAAACATTTTCCTTCCATATTGGTGATGAAACGCCGAATATAGGCCAAGTTTCCTTGAAGTCATCTCAATTCCTTCAAATTTCTAGGAGGTGACACACCAAGGATTGATTTTTTCTTCTCAGGATCGACTTAGATACCACGATGGCCTACAATAAAGCCAAGAAATTTTCCTGAGGTTACCCTAAAAGCACATTTCAAGGGGTTCATCTTCAAATTGTGCTTCCAATGTTTGTGGAATATGATTTCAAAACCATCCAAGGGATTAGAACATTGTCTGCATTTAACTACCAAATCGTCCACATAACATTCGAAAATTTCCCAAAAAATGGTTTGAAGATATGGTGCATGGCACGTTGATATGTTGCACCTGCATTTTTCAGGCTAGAGGGAATTAACTGATAGAAAAACACACATTGAGGGGCTCTGAAGGCTGTAGATTCTTCAGCTTCTAGAGCCATCTAGATTTTATTATACCTAGAATATCCATCCATGAAGGAAAGTGCTTCATAGCTAGTTTTTGCATCAATTATGAGTTATGTGATCGGAACTGGAAAATTATCCTTGGGACAATGCCAGTTAAGATATCTGAAATCAATGCAAACTCTAATTTTTCCATTCTTCTTTTTCATAGAGAAAATATTAGCCATCCATTTGGGATACTGAACTTCTCTGACGAAGTAAGCTTTGATAATCTTATCCACTTCAGCTTCAATTTTGGAGGCATAAGTTGGGTGTGTTCTTCTTGCGGCTTTCTTGAATCCTAGATGTTCTTATGGAAAACCCAAATGATGAGTAGAAACATCAGGATCAATCCCTGAAATTTCTATATAGTTCCAATAAAATATATCTCGATTTTTTTTTAAAAATGAAATATAAATTTCTTTCTCTTCAAGATTCATGGCCTCACTAATTAAAGCGGGGGTGTGGATCTTCTTTTGTACCCAGATTTATTTCCCTGAGTTCATCCACAGTGGTAGAGATACCTTCTTCAAATACTGGAGGAGCATCCCTGATATCTTCCTCTTCTTCTTCAGTATGTGTTACTTCTTTTGTTTATACTTGCATAGTAGATGATGAAGCATAATTTCCATGATCAGGAGAGAAGTTAAAATTTGAACATTTTGAAGAAAAGGATACCATTTCTGACCCTATTAACGATGAAGGGTCTTCCTTAGGTAATAAATAGGAGATGGTGGATTGAGAATTGACATCATCGTTCATCTATGTAATTCCTATTACTTCTTATATCCTAGTTTATGAAGTATAGAATTGCTGTATTTCAACGGATGAAATGAAGACATCTCCATTTGAGCTTTCATCATTGCATGGTGAATCAAAAATTTCTCCCATGCTATCTTGTTTGGTTGTCGTAACTGACATTATGGAAGTTTCCATAAGAGTGTTGGGATTTGGGTATATTCTGTCAATTTGACTGATGGGCAACACATAATATGTACTCACATGTATGAATGGGTTTACTGGAATCTTTTCCAAACCATATGAAGCATTAATTTTGGTAACCTCCTTTTTTGTAGATACCTCCTTTCCCTCCGTGTGATAGAATTCTGCCTCAATGTATTGAGATTCACATGTTTTAAATGGGGATTTATCACCATACAATGTCCCAATTTGACCATTGAAACAATATTTGAGACATTGATGGAATTATGAAGGTATAGCCACATGTGGATATAGCCAATGTCTTCCAAGAAAAATGTTTAAGGTTGTGTCATTAAAAACAACCATGAAATCTGAATTGGATACAAGGTCCCCAAACTGAGTTCTGAGTGTAATCTTGCCCAGAGGTTCTTGTTCATTTTTATCAATTCCTTGCAACATCAAAGTAGAAGGAGATAAATCAGATTCGGTGAGGCCCAATGAGTGAAGTGTATGAATAGAAATGAGATTGACTCCTGAGCCATTATCAATGAAAGCTCATCGGATATCTACTTCATTGACCTTTCTAGATATATACAAAGGTCTGATATGTCCATGAACAACATCATCTCCATCTTCATTTATAAAAGATATCACTACATGGAATTTTGTAGGATCAATCTCTACATGGTAGACTTCAGCTGCAACAATTTCAGTTTCGAATTCTTGAGGACTTGAAAAAGCCTCAATGAGTACCTCCCGAAGATCCTTTGATAGATTCAGGTCATCCAGAATTGATAACTTGGCTGGTACTTGGGCCAAATGTTGCAATACATCATACTTTTGGTCCAAAGGTCTGCGTTTCCCAACAAGAACATGTGGTTTTGTAGGTGCCTTAGAAGTTGATGCTTTGGAAGTAGATGCATCTTATACCGGGGTAAGAGTTGGAAATACTCCTGGCTTTAGAAGATTAGACAAACTAGGTCTATTTATTTGCTGAGAGGAAGAAGGTGTAACTTATAACCGATATTCCAAAATAACTATGCCAATATTGAATCTGCGATGTGTGAAAGAACTTACTTGTTCTTGTTGAGGCCACTAAAGAGATTTGCCATGAGTTTCGGCTACATATACAGTTCTAACAGGGGTAGGATTGAAATAATGTCTTCTGGAATATCCACATCTTCCTCTGCATCCTAGAACTTTGGATCTCCCTCTAATTCCTCTATTTGATACATGGAACTGAAGATCATGAGGATCAAAATCGTGATTGTCATATAGATCCATTAAGTGAATCATATTAACAGAACCAAAGATAAACTCTTCATCTAATGTAGATTCTGCCTAATTAGCCAGTTTAGGATGTTCCATTTGGTGGGGTGGTGACCATGCTTTTGAAGTAGATGGCATAAAATCTCCCAGAGTCAAAGACAACTTGGTCTTTGACACGATCTCATCTTCTTCTAACTGCTCTTATTTCTTTGAATTCTTACACCTCTTTGAGGATTTTCCTTCTGATGAGGGGTGTTTTTCTATGGTATTCATAGTAGAAGATGCAATTGGTTTATTTAATTACATTCGTAAAATGGAATGAGTTTGGTTGATCATTTTCCTGACCATCCAATCATCATATTTCTGCACATTTTTCTTTTGACTTAGTGCTACTCTCCTTCTTCCTCTAGATCTATATTAGTAACACATGCTACCTGGGATGAAGAACCTTTCAGTTTGACTTTTCTCGAGTCCACCATCTTTTGTAGGAGGTCATTAAAGACAAACACTCCTGAATGGGATGCCCCAAAATCTGATGAAATGGGTAATAGTTGGGGAGGTCTTCATGTCCTTCCTTGTTCGGACTTTTGGGCCTTGGAAACTAAACCAATTTATTTTCCAGAGCTGAAATAAAGTAACCAGGAACTTGTTCATTTTGGAATGAATAAACTTTGTTCTTTAACTCCTCAAATTGTTTCTGTCTTTGATCTCTTTGATCATCTTGAAGAAATGGCCTCTGTTGTTGACGCTCAGGAGGAGGATCCCTTCGATAAGATGAAGGTTTTGAAGTGTAAGTAGGTAAAGGTTCTTGTTTAAGTGTAACTATAACAGTCTCTGCTCTCCCCATTCTCCTTCCAGGAGATGATGGAATTATATGAGTTTTAGCCTTAGTATCTATAAGAGAATCTTCGATCTGTTGAGCGGTTGAAGTAAGGTCTCGAAACCCTCCTATTTATTTCACAGGGATCAATGGTGTGCGTAATTCATCACACAAATTTTCCACACATATTGGAAACAATTCTTCTTGAGGGAGTGCTAAGTTTAAGAAATATTTTAATCCGTTCCAGCAAGAAAATAAATCTGAAACTGTTTCGTTTTCCCTTTTCTTAAAATTTGTAAGATAAAAAACTTTCATCTTTGGTAATGTTGAGCTAAATTGAAGAAGGAATCGTTGATGGAGATCTTACCACCTGGTAATTGACAAGGATTGCAAGATTTTATACCAAAAAAAAGCAGGACCTTGTAATGACTATACAAAACACCTGAGCTTAACTGCTTCTTATTATTGAGGAGTTCCCATCATAGGATCACAATGAGAAACAAAACGTGTTAAGTGTTGTTCTGGATCTCCCTAACCATTAAAAATTGGGAATGTGGTACTTGCAAAATTTGATGGGGGAGGGATTGCATCTACCCATTCAGGGTAATCTCTCTTTTATGGTTGAATTTGTGCACGTTTTCACTCCATATCTTCCAAACTATCTATTAATGACTCAATGGTTGTTATTAACTTTTGAGAAACATCTATTTGATCTTGGACCTGAGATGGTGCAATAACTGTAATTTGGATGAGTTTAGAAACTGGTACTGCAACTGATGGTAGCACTACCAGTTTGTTGCGTATGACCCATTGGATTGGACCTATGAGGGTGTACTTGTAAAGGAGGATATTATTGATCCATCTAAGTAGCTGCAACAAATTCCGTTAACTAACTATCTACAGTATTATTAAGATGAAGACTACCTTGAAGTAGTTCTACATTCATCCTTCTTAACTCCTTCATTTATTCCTCTTGTTGTGCAAACCTTTGCTCCAGTGAGAGTGATTGGCCTTCTCTAGAGGTAGGGTGGGAAGTAACCTAACTTTTACCCTTTTCCTTGGCATGTGCCTTTCTGGAGTATGGAAAGGAATTTCCCGAAGGAATATCTTGTCTCTAGGAAACCCTCTGGCCTCTGGTATGCAGACCTTCTTCATTTATTTCTGAGTGTACAACCCCTTGAACATGAACTTCTTCATCTAATTCCTCTAAGTGAAACTCATTTTTTGGAGGATCAGTGAAAAC
Organism: Viscum album; assembly: GCA_963277665.1. NCBI lineage: Eukaryota > Viridiplantae > Streptophyta > Magnoliopsida > Santalales > Viscaceae > Viscum > Viscum album. The sequence continues at coordinate 369,567,066 of OY728144.1, forward strand.
AAAATTGATGAAATTTATTGATGAATAATGCATTGAATACCTTCTATTGGCATTTATACGATACTATCTTCTCCCATGTCCTTGATGAGACATTGCCTTTTGTTGAGTTCATCCCTCAGGAACCTCTTGATGAACTGTAATTTGGAGGGAATATCCTGATAATTCGGCTCTACGTTCCTCCTGTGGCTTCTTCCCTAATTGAGAGGAGAATGAATTTCGTTGAGGAAGAGATTAAGGATTTGAAAAAGTTCCCAGTCAGGTGGACTTGGGTTGTTCCTGTTGTTCCTACTCAACTCCTCGAATCCTATTTGTTGATTCCAAGGGTTGGGCTAAAAGAGTCCCCAGTCTGGCAAGATGAGGTGGCTCTTGAGCTGCTACATCTGAGAATTTCTTGAAATATCTCTTGATTTTGCGGACTTTATTCCGAAAATTAGCTGGATGCATCAACCTACATCCACTAAAATCACCTAGCTCAAATGACCATTAGATGATTTCTGACACTTCTTTCACCTGATGATGCACATGCTCTAAATAAGAAGCCTGATCGATATTCTCATTTTCCTGATGAAAGATTAATTCGACAACTTATTATTTGTATGTATGAGTTTGGGAAGAACTAGTTGAGGCCTATTCCTGAGAAAGCCTTCGATTACACACATAACCAATTGGCTATGACCGGCCATGGGAAATAAAATTGCATGAGACCATTTTCGGTGGACTTTGGTGAATGGAGAGTACAGTGAAATGTAGTGCTCCATGAACACCCCATCCTATGATATGAATACCATACAGGGCATTGGTAATTAATGGTCGCAATCATTTTAGTGCACCAAGGAATGAACACTAAAGGGCTCTCTGCTTCTTTTCAACCTTTGGATATCGGGAAACTGAGAGAGATGCCAAATCAATTTGGTGTTGTAACCCTTCTATTATCTTAACATGATTTTCATATTAATCATAAGATTATATTTTATTTTTCAAGTGACAAAGAGTTTTCCATATGTTGAGACAAATATCGTGAATAAAATCATTCATTAACATTTCTAGAATATCATATTGAGAGTCAGTCAAAGGCTAAAACATGTCTGGTACTTCACCTTTCTCCAATTGTTTTCTCATATTTAGCACTTCCTCCTTATTATTCAATGAAGATTATTCTACTTGATTAGACCAAAGATAGTTCTTCATTGTTGCTTCATCAGATCCAACAATATTGATAGAGAATTAATTTTTCAAATTAGAAGATGAATGACCCAGGGGGGGTCGGAGAAAGACCTACACACCAGGCTATCTTTTGATTGTGAAAGTATTTCACCTACTAGCGGTAAAGCATCAGACATGACTGTCTTCACATTTTTAAGTGCCTCAAGATAAGAGGGCTTTCTCATTAATGCATTTTCCTTTGAAGAATTTTACAGCCAATGCGTATTACTACTGTGGAGAGGAAATTCATAGCTAAATTCATCATCATGGGGATGACCACCATGTTGGGTTTCAATAAAGGATGAAACCTTTTTCGACTTGATCTTATGGCCACACAGAGGGTTATTGTGGCTCTAATCTGAAGATTATACTTCGAGATCGACCGAACTGTCATGAAGCAAGCCTTCATGAGGAAGTGTTTGATGAACACCTTTGGAGTTATTGTTCCCACTATTGGGAAATGAGTGAGTACAATCTTGAGTTGCAACAGATAATTGTCTGAGTGCATAAGAACTGCAGCATCGAGCAAGGCCTTACTATACATTGGCTCTTGATTTCTTGACTGTTCTAGATGGGTCTTTTTCTTAGACGCCTTCTTACTCACTTTGGAAACTACTTGTTGATGAAAGTGGTTATTATGGGTAGGTGTATGTGCCTGCCCAGATGAAATGGTCAGGTTAGGCTGATTATCTCCATTCAAATCGGGTGTATGTGCCTGACTTGATTGTCCGTATGACATGGGGGAGTATGCCCCATGACCCTCTTGAACTGAGAAAGAGGTGTGTATCTGTTCCAGAGTGATATGTTGATGAGTCACTCCATTGGCAGGGATAGATTTATGATTTTTTCTTTGCGATGCTGCTGAAGTTGTTATAATATTCTGATTGGCATCCAAAATATGGGCAGGGATTTTCTTTCCCCTCCTTCACCATTGTCAGAATGTGTTTGGTGACTTCAGCTACTGGAATTGGAATATACGTCCACTCCAGGTTTGGAGTAGGCATGTGTTCCTGCTCCTATCTTCCTTTTCGAGTCAGTGAATTCTGACAATACTCATGTGTGGGGGAAGAGAGTTGAGTTTGCTCCAAATTTGTCGCCAGAGCTTTCCGAATGACTTCTCCGGGTGCTACCAAATGAGACTGTTGGTAGGATTGATGAACATTGGCAAGTGTATGTGCCTGCTGTGTATTCTTATTCCAGTATGGTTGACGAATTTCCTTCAATACTGGCAGACGAGACTGTTGACAGAATTGGTGATTGTAAACAATTGTATGTTCGTGCTTACCAGTTGCCACCATATTAGATTGGCGAGCTTCTTTTGATGTAATAAGACGATCCTTCTAACGGGTTGATGAATTATAAATAGGTGTATATGTCTACCTATGATACTCCGCCAGAATTGCCCAGCGGGATTGGCATGTTATTGCCAGATGAGTCTGCTAGGCAGTAATATCAGGACGGACGGGTGTATATTCTCACTCGTTGTTTGACATTAAGTTGTCATGATGGACTTCTCTAGAGGGGGAATAAGTCAGAACCTACTCCCTGTTGACCAGGTTTTTCCTCTGATGGTTCTTCTTGCATGATCAGGTCTGAGGAACCTGAGCCAAACCCCAAAATGCAGTACCCTCATCATGTTGAGGGAACACTACCGCATGAGTATGGTGGCGATTGTTTATGGGAGACCTCGGGAAGGACTCCTGTCTTCTTGAATTAAGGCTTTGAGTGACCTTCTCATTCACCTACCCATAATATGGGAGGGACTGGTGATTGCATTCCGAGGTTAACGACCTGAAACAGTTAGAGATGGTGGTTTGCACCACCTGCTTCTTGACCATTGGTCATCGCTGTCCGGACAACCAGGGTGAGTTATTAGCTTGGGGGGCTTGTCGAGCGGCCTCCAGAGTCGGGATGGTACCGTGCTGATGGTATTCATTTACCAATGCATTTGAAACCCAGCGTTGAAGACGCTGAGTAGGTGATGTCGTCCTCAGAGCAGAAGAGGATCCAACATGAGTAGTAGCTGAGGCATTCACAGGTGTGAACTTTAAAGAAGACATTTCTATAATGCAAAGAGATCTTGGAAATGAGTGCCTGTTTGATATAATAGATGTAATCAAGATAATTTTGGCCACTACATCTTTTGGATGAGCACATATGTTATTGATTGTTTGGTTGGGCCTCACATTAAATTAAATAGGGGCCTAACAAACAAGTAAAACATCATTTAACTTGGTTAAGGATTCATGCCGGTTTCACCATTTTTGTTTCTTTTGGAAATGGGGATGACCTTGTTTGTTTAAGGTTCAAACATTCCAATCGGTTTCTAATGGGTTTATTCATAGAACTAGAACCATCCAATGATTCTATGTCCATTTAGACATACTTTCCAAAGGTAGGTGCTCATTAGTTGTGGACCAATGAGGCTTAAGAATTTTCATTGTTCGAGAGGATGGGAAGTAAGACTCATCACACCTTTTCTGGGTGGACTTATTGTCTACTCCGGGACTCTCTTATAGATTTGAGTTATGTTCGTGAAACTTTTTAAATTTACCAAGTATGAAAATGATCTTTCCTTTAGAACCAATAATCAATGATTGATGAGATCTAGAGAATCTTTTATATGTATTTGAGGTTCTTCATTGATAGAGAATCATCTGTATTTATTAGGGATTCTTAGTCAATGGTATCCTTCAGCACATTATAAAGAAATCTCTTGGTCATTATGATAAACATACTGGTTTTGAAGCCACTCAGTGGGGAATGTGAAGTTTATTATAATTCAAAAATACATGGATTATTTCAGAGTTGAGATCCTACCCGCAGATGGGCTACCTACGTATCCTCGTTAGAAAAGGAATCAGAACCAACGTAGTTTGAGTGAAGAAGTATGGGGTTTATGCATGATTGATGGACCAAAGAGAGTTGTCAAAATTACTTTTACACTCTAAGCTCACGCGAGTCATGATCAATGTGAGTAACAAGAGGCATTTGTAAAACTTGATGATTGTGCCATGAAAGATGCAATCATAAGAAATGATGTGGTTCTTACGTATGTATGACCACCAAAGATATTTGAGGATCAGGATTTACTTCAGGTAAAAAACCTGGGAACAAGGTCTATAAAGGTATATGTGCTTTATGGAGATTCAAATACTTAACTTAGGGCTTAATCCTAAGAAGGATGCCCAAATTAGAGAGGGAATAATGATTGCGTTTTATTCTAGGGAAGGAAGCCCAAGTCAAAAGAAAATAAGCCTGGGACTTACTACTGAAAAGGAGGCCTAGGTTAAGGGGACTTGAGATCTGGGGCATACTCCTGGAAATGAGGCCTAGGTTAAGAGAAATTATGATTGGGACATACTCATAATGAGGATGCCTAGATTAGGGATCTTGGGGCCTACTCCTAAGTAGGATCCCCATATAAGGGAACTTGTGACTGGGGATTACTCCCGAAATGGAGGATCAAATTAGAGAACTTGGGGATTACTCCTAAGGAGGATTCCCAGATTAGGGAACTTGGGGCTAAATCCTAAGGAGGATGCCCAAATTAGGGAACTTTGGGCTTACTCCCAAGGAGGATGCCTAGATTAGGGAACTTGGGGATTAATCCTAAGGAGGATACCCCAATTAGGGAACTTAGGGATTACTCTTATGGAGGATGCCCATATTAGGGGATTTGGGGATTACTCCTAAGGAGGATTCCCAAATTAGGAAGCTTGGCGCTTACTCTTAAAAAGGATTCCAAGATTAGGGAACTTGTGATTGGGGCTTACTCTTGAAAAGGAGGCCCAGGTTAAGGGGAATTAATACTTGGGGCTTACTCCTGAGAAGGAGGCCCAAGGTTAAAAGGGGATTTATGATTGGGGCTTACTCCTAAGGAGGATGCCCAAATTAGTGATCTTCTCATCTTAAAGGATGAGGTTAAATGAAGGAAATATCTAACTTTAATGAAATAAATTTATGTAAATCACGAGTTTTTGAGAGATCTTCCATAGAATTTTATTCGGATAAGGAATCCAACAAAAGAACCATGCCACAAATGGCTTTGAAGAGGGGTTTTAAGGCTAAATCTTGAAGAGGAGAGGTGAATTTGAGGAAATTAAGTGAATTAGAAGGAGGCACGCCAGTATTGGTCTAACGTGCAAGTCCTAGTCACACAAGTATACTTGCGTGACATGAGTTCACTTGGGTGATGAAGAACCTGTGAAGTGATACTTGGGAGACTTTGGATTAGATCCCTTAGTATCATCCCTAGAGGCTTTCATATGGGTGGCGTGCATGTTTCCTAGAGATGGAAAGGCGGCGTGAAAGTATCATCACTTTCCTTAAGGGCTGGACACTTAGGCACACAAGTATTGATTAGTTCTAATACTTTGGCCTTTTTCTTCCTCCTAAGAGCTTCCATTCTAGGTAAAGAGTTACCTTAAAAGTTTTCGGAAGACTTCAAATGGAGACTTGGGCGACAAGAGCTTAAATATGAGTATTGGATTTTTTTCATCCCCTCAATGGGGGTCCCACAAGGGGGTATTTATAGGCCACCTGAGGTTTGGGAAAAATTTCACATATGGTGCGCAAGTGACCTGCACACCACGTATCTGGTGTGCAAGTGACCTGCGCGCCCAAGGCTGGTGCACAGATATACTTGCGCACCTTAATGCCTTTGTGAAATTATTGATGAATCTTCCCACTTCTTTACTCGAGGTATTTCCCTTAGCCAATATTTCGACTCTGTGATCGAACAGAGCATCAACAGAGTATTCCCTATGGCCTAATGGAGGTCTTGCGAGAAACCAGGGATTTCTTAGAGCATAGATATTTAAAAAATATAGAGGACTGGGATGCATAGTTAGTGAATGGTTAGTAATAATCATGTGACACAATAGTTTGGGTAACTCAGCACAAAACAAGAGGATGCAAAATTTTACGTAACCCTATGATATGAGATACATGTTTATGAAATTCTTCCTAAACAAATTATAGAGCCATATCAAATGGGCTTCACACGGTTAATCAAACCCCACACCTATCCCGTGCGAGGTCGGTTCTTTTACAATGCTGGGGGTTGACGGTTGGCACACAGTTTGACCAACTGTGCAACAAAACCATGAGACCTCTTATTTGAAGGGAAATTATCTATTTTTCCATTAAATGTTTCAAAAACATACCTCCCTCTTTTTTTTATCATCTACAATAGGAATACACCTCTTTTCCTCTCTTATGGATCTATCCCTAGACTTATCATGCTTCATCGATAACTCCCATGTTCGATCTATTATTTCATCATCATCAGAAGCATTAGATCCACAATGATAAGATCTCTAATACTATTGCTTTATTCCTTATATTATCTTCCCATATATTGTGCTATTTTTGGGTGATCTCATATACCCTATTTTCAGGGTTCCGTCTAGTTCATCCAATTTCTCCCAATCTAGTTCAATTAAAGGGATGACAATGGATTCTGAGAGTTCTACCTACCTATGGGAGGTGTTAAAAAGATTTTCCCTAAAATTTTAGGTGTTTTATAGAATTTGTTTGATGTGTTTCACACAAAAATATTCCATACAGTAGCTTAAAATATGTTTTACCATTATAATTAATTTCACTATTTTATTATACTCTTGTGGACCCATGTTAGATCTTTCAAGGATGCCTACCTCATTGATTACCATGATTTTGGGTGTGCTACATAGAATTACCTCTTTTATATAAATGTTGTTCAATCCAAACAACATATAAATGGGTTTTAATTACTTATAATTGGTTTTTACTTTTCTCCTAAATCAAATTTTTTGAACCGTTTAAATGAAATTGAGTATAAAGGCTAAGTCACATGACTATAAATTGATTATAAAATATATATGAATTGTGACACCCATAGTTATATGGGGTGAATTATTATAAATTTTTTAGAGGAAATCCCTAATGATTATTATTATTTGACATTGTATATTGGTCTATGGGACATGGTTATGGTATTTTTTGAGAATATTCGTTCACTCTTCATTATATTGGGTTTTGGGCATGGTGTCTCACACTATTTAATTTCACTTGGATGATGGGAATTACATTCCACATTCCTTTTCATCATGTTTTAGGAATGAAGACTCAACCATTATCTCTAGTAAAGGGTATGATATCTTGCATTCCCAAAAGATTCAGGTCTTGTACCCTTCCTAGAGCTGATATCTCATTAGAGTAGTCATGTAATCCTATGTTACATCATAGTTCCTGTTGAAAACTAGTATCCATGTATATTTCTCAAAATATTTCAACAAATAGAGTGTTTATATACATGTATACATATTAAACATATATATTTATATATATGATTACTTATATATGGTAAACTGATCAGACTCATTCCGTCCTATGCTAAAGAATGTAGAGTCTTGTATGTTTTCTACTAGAACCAAAGTCAACTTGTATTTATTTTTTTATAATTTTTTATTATTAATTATACCTGAGAACTTATATATTGTACACACTTACTGAAATATTCTAGACCACATTGGTGATGTCCTAATAATATTTATCCCACATCCTACTCATGTCAGCTTTGGTAATTGAGTAGATTTCACGAATGCATGTGTGGATAAGGGAAATAACCCCTTCTTGACCGGTTGATCTGTTATACTTACAACATGTAGCATGGGAGTAGAGGACTGAGAATATGATCTTGATGCTAATAGAGATTCCTTTTGGTATTTTTGTATTTATTTGTATCAAGTTGTAGACTCCTATGACCTGTGTCCCATTTTTTATATCAATAATCCTTGAAATCAATTGGTATATGAATTAGCCTACATATTTTGATTACTATTATTGTTTGTATTTTTAAATTTTTTTGTCGATTATTTTTTTCTTCCATAGAGATGTTTAGTTATATCATGTTTCTTCTGCTTCTATTAATTATTATTTCCATTATTCCACCCTAATATGAGGATATAATCTCCCTACAAACACATCCTAGATCCTCACTGCTAGTTGAAAACCTATGGAATATAGGGAGGTGTTCTTAAGACCATGTAACGCACCAGTTCGAGGAACATTTTTAATGGCTTCTGGGATGGTACGCTATAACATAGAATTTCCCTAAAATGTTGAGAACCTTAAAATTCAAAGAATATATTCTTAAAACATGTTATATGTGGAAATAAAATTCTTTGATGAGGAAAATAGTATGTTGACGATAATGTGGGATTACTTTTAAGAACATGTGACTTTATATCATAATGTTCTTTCTTTATAGTATCCAAGATGAGAGATTATGATAACATACCCACCATTACGAATTCTATATTTTATGTGTCAATGGATATTCCTATATTACAATATCTGTAATGGCCCATAGAATTTATCATTATTGTTAGAATATGTCATTGATCTTGCAATTATATGTATTACTATAAAATAATATTAAAATAGCTCATGGTGATGTTGGGTACATCATGAATGACATGTCATTAATGTATAATTCATGGAAGGAGTTTTCCATTCCATATTTAGAATGTTGATATCTTGGAACTTTGATTAAAATAGAAGTATCTCATTCAATTCCATAGATATGGTGTAATGATGGGATTATTTTACATATTCAAAGAAAGATAGATTTGGCCTATAGGCTGATAAAATGAGTGTGTAACCCACTTTATGAGATATCATTAAAAAATGATTACATTACACAATAATCGGTCGTATATTTTTGTCAGCTTTGTAACATTAACATATTTCTCTAGGATTCCATGAACCATAGCTAGATAGTAACATTCATTATTAGGAAAGACCACATAATTCTATTGATAAATAAGACTAGATGCCAACAAACTAAGTGTTTCTTTTGATCACAATTAAATTATTATGGAAATTAATTATTGGAATACATATTAATTTCAAGTATGAAGAATAATTAAATTTAGGGTTTATTGAATACATAAATTAAATATATAAATATTCACCAAGAAATTATTTTAATTACATGAATATATAATATATAATTATTTAATAATTTATTTAATAAATTAATATTTAACAAAATATTTATCCATGGTATTAAATAAATGATTATGAGGGAGAGTAGACAAATATTGTATCCAATGATAAATAATAATTTTCAAGATGGTAAAATAATATATATTATCTCGCTAGTTTAAAAATGCCTTGATAAAAATAATAATGATATTATTATTACAGGTAATGAGGTCATTTAAAGGCGTAATATATTATTGAATGACTATTGCAAAATCAAATAATATTTTAATCCTAATACCAAATATATAAATAGATGATTATGTTTATTATGTAGAGATTGATGAAAATTAGGTATTGTTACACATAATGAAATACAAATATCTCTCTAATGAAATAAGAAATCTCTAGAGTTTCTCCTTCCTCATCTATCTTGTCAAGAATGAAAGTGATATAATGATTCATTTTTTTAAAGGTTGGGGCCGTAGCCCCATTTTTATTATTAAATCAAAGAAAATACCTCTTTTAACTGGGTAGAGGGAAACCCATTACAAAGCTCGAAGGCCCAGTAGGCTTGTAGCCCATTACATAGCCCGTAGGCCCAAATATATGGCCATATTCACATTCTGTGAATAGTAACCCGCCTACTACAGTACCGCCACTACTATAGTGTCATACCGCCGCTACAGTACTTGCTGATGAACAGTGTCACCGCTGCTATAATACCACTACAGTACTGCTACAGTGCCTGCACCCAAGGGGTTTTGAACCCCCATTTTTCATGTAGGATTACGAGGTGCTTACCACTAAACCAAACCCCAAATAATGATTCATTATTCCTGAAGTAATCATTACAATGATCATGAAGAATACAACAAGGCAATTGATCCACTGTGCTCTCACATGAAAATACATCAATCTTTTTCCAAGATCAAAGGAGTGTGGGTGGATCACTTCTAGAGGGATTCTATAATTTGACCTTACAAGATCAATGACTTTTGACCCAAAAGGGTTTCATAAAACTGAAAAAATCATTAAATAAAGATTTCAAGACAAGGTATTATTTCTTCATATCTATTTAAAATAATTATAAATTTAACATGAAAAGATATTCTCTTGGTTCTGATGTATTTATTTTTAAACATTCATTAGAAAAATGTCAATGGTCATTAATTTTATTTATTTTATAATATGCGAATGATATATAAAATTTAACAATTGATGAGTTTGGATCTACCACGATAAAAACTTCAACTATGACAAGAACCAGCAAGTGGAATCAGAGACGTTATATTCAAACATCTAATTATTTATTTGATTGTTTATAATTAGGAATTTTAAAAATTAATTTCATTCCATGTTTAGTTTTGTCATAATATTTTTTCAAGATCTATTATTTTTTATCTTCATTTCTAACTCACATAACCAAGATCAGTTAACAATTAAAAAAGAAAACATTTGGAGAGCCCATCCATAGGTTCCAAGATCATTATAAAAAACATTGGTTTACATGGTGTGTAATTCATTTTTACTTTCTTTGTACCCTTATCCATTTCACCAGGATACATGTGTGGACTCTGGGTCTTCATGTAATAAATATGCATTGCATGTATCAAATGTACCATATATTGACTGTATAGGGTGGATCATGGAATTTACAAACTATATGACATGTAGATTTCCTGCACTCCAAGTATTCCATGTATTTTCATGGTAGAAAATGAAGGGTCTAGATGTGTCATATAATTAATACACCGTTTGTATTCAATACACGATTTGTATTGGCTGATATCCATTTAAATTGAAATACAAACCGTGTTACCTTTCCACATATCAATTACATCATAAATGTTCACGAGAAGTAGACACCGACTCCCTAGTAATGTATTGCAGATATATAGAGAATAAAATTACACATTGTGTGGCCACCATGTACCTTCCATTCAATTTACCTGTTGATGTGGAAATATTAAATTTAGTTAATTACTCCATTAAACGTTATCGAACTGAGTTCCTTAGGTTTTTAAATTGAACGTAAAATATGGTAATTATTTTATATTTTATAGTATTATATGCTTAATTAATTATGCATAACATTCAAAACTAAAATTTATGAACGATCTTTATATACTAAAGATTCAATGTGCATTAAGTTGTTTATGAAAATTAATTTTTATGTGTTTCATGTGGAATTAATTTCTTAGTACTTGCTGTGAAATTATGACACATGACATGTACATAATATGTTATATGATGGCATTGTATACAATTAAAACTATACATATTAGTTTAGATAGTTACTCACTAAGTTTCTTCCAAGTAAAAATCTGTGTAAAATTTCAATAACTTTTTAATAAAATAAAATATTTTATTTTATTTAAATTCATAGTGGAAGGGAATTATACAATGATTAGATAGAATAAGATAAAATGAAATTATTGATTAATAAAAAAATTAACTGGATTAATTAGTTATATTTTTATATTATTGAAGAACGAGTTGAAATGATTTCTAACTAGATGTTTTAAATTTATATGTAGTGCCCCAACCCATTTTCCACCCGAACAGTGCTACACGCTATGTGAGAATTGCCTTAAGCACTGCTCCCTATATACTAAAGGCTATTGACTAGTAGTGAGGATGTAAAGAGGTGATATTTAGGAGAGTATACCCTCTGGTGATGATATAATAATAATGTACTATATAAATAACAAGGATTGGAAAAGAAATACCAACAAACACTGGACCAGTAACCCACCCATACAGGATGCACACAATACAATAGAAGTAATAATAACAAACATGATCAATTCCATTTGTAGAATTAAACATGATTACATACCATTTGTATCTACTAAATCAAAACATGAATCCATGATAGGTCATATATATAATACGTAGAAGGGTATCCAATAGATTGCCTTAGTACATTTATAAAATAGAAATCTGATCCTAAAAGAAAAAAAAGGAAACTCATAGTGAGTCAAGAACCCATGGTCATTGGCCTTTAATCCCATGACAACTCAAGTAGTAATATCCAAATCTTGAGCCTAAACCTTTACCTGAATGCAAAGACATAAAGTAAACATGCATCCCGAAGGTCCTCTGTAGGGTGTGAGGAAGAATATCAGTAGGCCACCACCAACATGTTCATATCCTACATATATAACTAAATAGGTTTATCAAAATATTAAAATAAAGAAAACTACACAAAAACATAATAATAACTCAGTCCCGTTGCGCTCAACAGCCACAAGAGAGTGATCACCTACTTCGTTTAATTCCAGAATACTATAGTAGATAGGATCCTTAGCCTGATCTCAAGCCATCCTTAGATATTAATCATCTCAGGTGAACCCTCATGTTACACCTCAAATAAAATCACCCAAAACCTCATTACAACTGACACCTCATGTCCAACAAAATCCAATGTCCCAAAGGCATGCCGCAATAATCAAATTTCTGATCCTACAGACCTCATGTCATAAGAATTCTCATTGTCTCATATCCAAAAGACTAAGGCACAATGATGTATTCCCTTTAAATAATATCATCATCATATCAACAACCAAAGTCACAAGGAATGATGATATCTGTCCTCCCTAAATAATCCTAGCTCAATGGCCTCAAGTCCAATGAGCCTCTTCCCCCGCCAATAGTCTTAAAAAATGTTAACTAATGGATCCTCATTATCCTCATGGATTTCTATGACAAGAACCTACAAACATTTGCCTATGTTGTAGCTACTGGAGGCCTTTACCCACATGAGTGGTCAATACCACCTCATCATTTAAGTCATACTATGTGAAAACAACTCCAAACGGTGCATTGGAAAACTTGGGTATGTAAAAATCACCAAATAAGAACCCAAGACACACCATATGTCACCTCATTTTCTATTGACCACGTTTCTCCATCCGATGGTCAACACTATCCAATATTACAAGGGACTTTCCCATAGCTTGAGGACCTCGTTGCCTCATCTGATGACCGAGTCACCCAACATGTGATCAAAATCACCTGAATATATATATCTTGGGCCATGACTTTCTAGATTATTACATCACCTCATACCAAATGTCCAATTCTATATCAATCTTCATTAAAATATCGTAACATTCCCATGGAACCCTAGAGCGCATCACAAGAAATTCACACACACAGACACACACACACACACACACATATATATATATATTTCAATTTCATTTAAATAAAAGAGACACCCATGCCAAATTTTCCCAAGTTCTGAAGCCTCTAACTGGTATTAATGATTTATAATTAGGTGTAAGAATGACTATAGGAATCTCCACTCGGTCAAATTAATTAATTATAGGAAACTAATTAAATTTTTGGGTCTCACTCGGTCCACCCAACAAATTTCTCAAAGCCACACCCCCTAATGCAACCGAAAAACCTTTGATAAAGATTCAAACCTCCTACTTCATTGGTGTAGATGCTCGCATATCCAATCTTAGCCTCTAACTTGATACAATTTGGATGAAATCAGTGTTTAAATAAACTCCTTGAAAATAGGGTAAATTGACCTGCATGGATTTAACTATTCATATGTTGAGAGAAATGGAAAAGAGAATTAAGTGGAGTAGAATCCTTATTGATATGAATCCAATTCCATATAAATATTATGAAACATATTATGGATGGATAATTAATCTCAAAAGCTATAGGAGGAGAGAAAGAGGGAGTTCCACATGCTGTGTGCGTCCCATAGAGGAGAAAAGAGGAGGAAATGAAGGAATAAGGTAGGACATAAAAAAATAATTTTCACACCTTTAATGTTCCACAAGGTTAGAATACATAGTTTTCTAAACCATATGGAAACCATGGGACACTCACTACCAAAATATCCATGCTCAAATGATTCATGTGCACAGTTTGAAAAACCATGCACAAACCACACATGAGTCCTCCGTCAAACATTGTAGACATAGCCACGTGGTCATATTCCCTTTCCTTAATAGTTTGAAAAAATATGCACATAGATCTGGATGGCAACACAGTTACTCCTAAAAAGCTACAAGGTATGTCCAAACCATGCACCTTAGTCTTCATATTTATAAACCTTCTGTTTTTGTCCTCTGATGCACTCTCCCAAAAAAACCCTGAGAAACTTGCTGATAATTAAGACTCATCTAAAATAAATTCCATAGGTAAAAGAAAAACATAATTTTTAAATTCCGTTAGATGTGTAAAGAGTTGGTCTACTAAGCAAACTCTAGAAATTAAAAATGGTCAAGGAATTCGACCCACTCTAAAAACATGGGATGTTACAATCCCACACCTTAACATAGACTATACCTAATCTATAAGACAAAAACATGAGATGGACCCCAATTTACCCATATCACTATAAGTAACCCAGACTAGCCCAGTCTAAAAGTGACAGGTCAACTACCTCAAGGTTCTCCTCACCTTAGGAGTTGCCTACCCTTGTCACTTCCCAATAGAAAAAAAAACACAACCAATGGTCCATAGACCATTCTGAGACTCAAAGTCCTCCCAAAATGAATTATCACTTCTAAACCTTAGCAGGTTCTCACATCGAACTCATTTCACATTAGAAAACCATGAAATCCCACACTGCATCAATGCACTACTCGTTCCCAATCCACAAATGGAAATTATGAGGTACTGAATCTCAAAAGATGCTCAAAATTTATCATGTTTCCTCACACCTCAAACAAGTCCCGTGTCACAATGATGCCCAGATGTTGATGCACCTTATAGTCCATGCACCTAATGGTTCTAATAATTAATCCCAATTCCACATACCTCATACATATATATAACACATACAAACTAATTCCAACCTACTAACCAACGTCTTGTTACTCTATATATATATCCCATGCACCCCGTGCATGCAAAAAAGAAATTCCTACAAAAGGGGAATTAAAAAATAAAATAGAAGAGACATGACTACCCCCATGTCATACCTCTAACTATAACCATAACATCATCATTCTCTGAGCCTTTTAGCTCAACTACATGAACCCAGCCTGAAGTCTACTACCTAATTCTTGACCTCCCAACAGTGCTTCACTAGCCACCAGCCACTAAACCCACTACTATATTCTACTATCTCTTTAGGACCTTCATGTATAACTGAAAAATGACTACCATCTCCTGGTACCAAACCCAATCTGATATTATAACCTGGAGCCTACCCCAGTCTCTGACTACCAACTATCTGAGAAGGATTCCTGCCTAACCTCTTGAGATGTCTGACCTGAAAACATGCTCAACAATCCTTCAATGTCCAATCACATTGCAATCACATGTGCGATGGATGCCCAAACTAGAATCACACCATCAATTACCCCCTCCTCAGTTGTATTATCGGGTCCCTACACTATCCAATCAGCTAGACCACCTCTTGGCCACACTTCCTTCTATATGAATCATAACTAAAAACATCACTTGACATCATAACTTAACACAAATATGATCGATCCGTCAAATTTTCCTCAAATATGAGTGCCTGAATCACTATCTCCAAGAATGGTTCTAGAATGAAGATGTTTACCTGCAGCTAAATTGCATTCCTTAAAAAATCTTTGAAATGAATCACCCTTGAGGTGTCATCACTCACCATACCGAGTGTGAAGAGTGATAAATAAGTGAATTTCGCTATATAGTTCATGAAAGAAATGTCACCCTACCATAGTTTGAAGAAATACCAAGCTCTTTCTTCCCTCAATATATTTGAAAAGAAGTACTAGATGAACCTGGCCTCAAAATATTTCTAGGCCATTCCCTCATGTATGTCTGCTTGAACCTTCACATCCCACCAAAGCTTAGTTGGTCCCATGAGAATGTATGTGTCCAGCTTCACCCTCTATCATGGGGGTGTCTCAAGCTTCTCAAAGATCATTTTCATCAACTCAATCCAGTTCTCAGCTTCCTATGGACCACCCTCACCTTGAAATAGTGTCAGGTATTGAGATTGTAACTCATGGGCTGAGTATGCCATCAAATTCTCTTATACATGAACTCAACTATCGATAAACTAGATAAAATGTACCATAATTTCTCTAAGATGGTCATAAATCCATGACCAAAATGATTTCACATATGGGGGATCCCCCTCCTATACCTAATCCTTTACCTATGACTCATGCTCTGCCCGAAACTTTAGGGCCTTAACTCACCCCTTAGAGGTCTCAACCTCTACTCGCTCTTATGACACCACATCATTTCCTTCCTGACACTCCATTAGAGCCAGTCTAGTCAGATTCCCACTGAATACCAATAACTTGGTCACACAAACCATATAATATATATATATATAACATAGATAGGGAAATAAGTAATAGGTATTGAAATTTCACTACCTTCACCCTCCCCTTTCACATCCATGTCACTCGACATCTAGCCTCTTGGACCTTTACCCTACCATATTAGAGATGTGTATCACATTATACTCAATCCAAAATTGTCTTGATGAACCATGTTACCTCAATCTAACCACCATGTTTTCCAAACCAGACGTCAACATCAACCCATATCATAATCCCAATATTCTCCTATAAGAGCTAGGCCCACACAGAGACACACACCGATATATATATATATATATATATATATATATATATACCACATATCACAAACACATTTCATTAGGTCCAATTTTTTGGTTTGGTTGAGTAAGATTCCCCAAAAAATAAGCTAGGTTGGAAAATGATACTTATCTACAATTGTTGACACTTTATACAACCAACCTATCTTAGAGCATTCTTGGAACCTAATGAAAATTAAAAACAATTTTTTTCATCAAAACATGAAAATATAATCAATTAATATATTCCCATCAAAATCATAAAAATCCACCCTTTCCATATTGGGCCAAGGGTCAAATAACTCCTTACATACCATACTAGGTAAGGGGGAACATGTCATGATAGTTAAAAACCACATACAAGTGATCCACTCAAGGTGGAAATCATATCAACTATAATCAGAGAAAATCATAACAACAATTCCCACCATTGGAAACATGGTCTGCCCCCCATGCATGGGATTACATGCACTAAAACAAAAGCTATAAACCCAGTTCCAGCGACATACTAAACTTCAGTCTACCACAAATCAAATATCAAGTCAAAGAAATTTGTAGAATGAACTCTTTTGATACCATCTGTAGCACCTCGACCCATTTATTCTCTCGAGCAGTGCTACAGTTCGAGTAACATTGACCTTAAGCATGCCTACCCATATGCTAAAGGCTACTAACTAGTAGAGAGGGTGTAAAAAGGTGATAGTGGGGAGAATGTACCCTCTAGTGATGATATAATAATAACAGTTTATATAAATAATAAGCAGCAGAAAAAAAATTCCAACTCACACTAGATGGGTAACCCTCCCATAGAAGAATCACAATAGACAGTAGAAGATATAATAATAAACAAGATCAATGCCATTTGTAGAATTAAACATCACCACATTCCATTTGTAGAAACTAAATAAAAACATGCATCCATGACATGTCCTACATACAACAAGTTGAAGGGTCACCAATGGATGAACTTAGTACATACTAAAGTAGAAAGATGGTACAATGAGTAAAAAAAATGAAACTCTTACTGAGGAAAGAACTATGGTCCCTTTCCTTCTATACAATTCAAACTCAAGTAATGAGATCCAGATCTTAAGCCCAAACCTTTTCATGAACACAAATCCATGAAGTATACACGCATCCCGAAGGGCCTGTGTAGTGTGTGAGAAATAATCTCAGAAGGCCACCACCAACATGTGTCTATATTATGTATGTACTTAAGTAGGTTTATCAAAAAATGAAAGAAATAACACTACACAAAATAATAATAATAAATCTCTCCCTGTTTTCTTAGTATTCATAAGGGAGAAATCACCTGCTTCAACCAATTACATAAGACCACAGTAGAGAGGATCCTTATCCTAAGACTGAGCATCCCTTGATATGATTCATCACAGATAAACCCTCATGTTTCATCTCAAATAAATTCACCCAGAACTTCTTGCCAAGTGACTCCTCATGTCCAAAAAATCTGATGTACCAAAGGCACACCCTAATAAGTAAACACGTAGTCCCACATAACTGAGCTCATAAGAAACCTTATTGGCTCATATCCCAACATACCAGGAATGATGATTTATATCCCCTAAATAATATCACTATCGTATCAATAGATTACATCCCATCGAATGATGATATCTATCCTCTGAAAATAGTCATAGCCCAATGGACTGAAGTACAAAGAGCCTCATCCCCCCCAATAATGGTCTCAACACTATCAACTGATGGATTATCACCATCCCCATGGATTTATATCATAATAACCTCTAACCATTTACTTAATCCAAAACTACTGAAGCCCACTACCTACACAAGTGGTATTTACCACCTCATCATCTGAGTCCCACTGTATGGACATGAGTCCAAATGGTGCATTGACTAACATGGGTGAGATAAAATCACTAAATAAGAACCTAATCCACGCCATTTCACACCTCATGCCACTACGACTATGTTACTCCATTTGATAGTCAACACGACCAAACATCACATGGGTCTTTCCCATAGCCTGATGAATTTTTCACCTCATACAATGAACAGGTCACCCACCCTATGATCAACACCACCTGAATATTTATATCTACGGCCACACCAATTCTGATGTTACATCACCTCATACCAAATGGACAACACCATCTGAATTATTATGCTCATCCCATCACATGCCCATGGAACCTAGTAGTGCATCACAAGAAATTCATATATATATATATATGTATTTCAATTAAATTTAAATAAAAAAACACCATAACCTAATATTTCCAACGTCTAAAGCCTCTCACTAGGCTTAACCATTTGTAATCAGCCAGAATGATGACCACATGCGTCTACCCTGGGTCCAATTAATTGGAGGAATCCATTTAAATTATAGGGTCTCACTTGATCAGAAAAACAAAATTCTCAAATAAGAACCCCTAAACAAATTGTAAAATCACCAGGAAATATGATCACCACATACCTCATAGCCATAGATGCTCACATATCCAATAATATCCTCTAACTCGAGCCAATTTGTAAGAAATTGATGTCTTAGATGAATTCCCTGAAAATTGGGTAAATTAGCTCCCACAAATTTGACACTCCATATGGAAATATAAAAGGAAATGAGAAGAAAGAGGAGTTGAAACCATATCAATACACATCCAATTCCATAGATTGGTAAAAAAAGGAGTATGGAAGGAGAATCTAGATCCAAATATAGAGCATGAAAAAAGAGAGAGTTGCCTCTACTGTGGTTGACCAATAGAGTGGAAAAGAGGAAGAAATGAAGAAATAGGGCAGGAGGGGAAAATGAATTTTCTCACCTTTAATTGGATACAATATTATCTCGCACGATATTCTAGTCTATGTGAAAACTGTGCGACACCCACTTCCCAAATCTCCATACACGCACTATTCATATGCCTGATTTGACAAACTGGGCACAGACTGTGTGTGAGCCCACAATAAAAAAATTAATACATGGACACAGAGCTGTGCTCCCCACCTAGAAGATTTGAAAAAATCTATATAGTATACCTGGAGGGCCACATGGATACTCATGGGAGGCCACATGTTTTTCCAAACAGTGCTCCTCCATTTTCGTACTTAGATAACTTGGGTTTCAGCCTTTGACGCACTCGAAACCCATCCAAAACCCCAAGACACTTTCCAATAATAAATTCGCATTTAAAATAAAGGCCTCGGGTCAAACAAAACATATAATTAAGTTCCATTAAGTGATAAAAGTGTTGTTCTACCCCCCAAACTCTGAAAATTCAAAACTGGATAGGAATTTAACCCACTCTAGAAACCTGTGAAATTATAGTATAGTTGTACTATGTGTATAAATGATCATGATTTTTTAATAGAACTATGTATTAGGTGGTTTAATCTAATCTAATTTAATTTCATGAGTTTTAATTTAATTATTATTAAATTAAATACGATGACCTTCCTTCCATTCCTCCCTCATTAATTATGTAAAAGCTATATGTGATGGTTTTTTTATAGAATCACCGTTATCCCATCCTTTGGTTCCCCTCACTAATGTGTGTGTTATAAAATATATGTAATAAAAAGAGTATCTAAATATGTATAGAGTATTACAACCATTCTTTTCATTACACACATAAAATAATTTATTACATAAAACCTTCACCTGATACAACGAAGAAGATGGAGAGGTCTAGTGTCTTTGGGTATTAGGAACATTACATAACAACTAAAAACATATGGTACAACGTCTTATTGAAAACATCCTTTACATGACCACTACATTCCCTCGTACTAAGAATTGCATGTGATAACCTAAGGACATGATTAAGAAAAGGGTGAGCTATAAAGTCCAGTAAGGAAGTGAACAAGGCATAACATGAAAGATACAATACATGTTAGGCAATAGGAATATCAAGGGATCATAAGATAAACCCGAACATAATGGCATGATATAACATGATTAACATAACATGGAAATGTGGCAACAATATTTTACATGTTTTTAGCATGAGCCAAGGCTCATTTCACCTGGAGAATGAGTAAACCCTCATTTAACTTGAATTAGCATGATTAAACCCTCATTTCACTTGACATATCATGATACTAATCTTTACCCAATGCATTGGAGCGCTATGAGGGCACACCCTTCTTAAACATTTAATTTCATGCATAAATGTGCCACACAGATCATATAACATGGATTCATTAAACCTCATAATTTATTCCATGATAAATGAAATGTGTAATTCATACATCAAAAACTATAATTAATACGTAAATGTTCATAAAGTTTAATACCCTTGATAGAGAAATGGGCATTGTATTCACTATAAAATGACATTGGCTTGGAAAATCGCGGTGCAATTTCGGCAGCGTAACGACGTGACAAAAAATTCCTAAAAATGGTTGATGAGAGAGAAATGGGTGTCTCAAAATATTTAAATGAAATTGAAAGTAATGGGTTCATATAGATAAATGTCTCAACATAAGTAATGGGATTTATATTCATAATACAAATGAATCTCTTGAATGTAAATGAGGAGAGAGAGATTTCTTTTGGAATTTTGGCATAGTAACAGGTGTACATGAGAGGCATTTAATGATTGAGAAATGGGTCTCTCATCATTAAAACATAGAGAGGGATGTATGGGGGAGGTATGAAATCATACCCCAACATTTATAATTGAAAACAAAATGGCATAACCAAATTAAGAAACATGGACCAAAATGAGAAAAGTGGAAATCCATTACTTGGAAGTGTGATCCCAAATGCTTGGGAGAGGCTTGAGAGAGGCTTCTTGGGAGCTTGTGGTGAATTGGGAGGATTCTAGAGATATGAGGGAAGATGTGGGATGAAATCCAAAGGCTTTGAGTGAAGAGGAAGTGGGAGATCGGGTGGGTTTATAAAGAAAAGGAGAGGGAATTCTTTATTATTTAAGTTTGGATCACCACACATTAAACTAATCAATACAACAAACTAGCCCATGGTTTTTGCCTATGGTATTTTCCAAAGGAGAGTGGAAAAAAATATTTTATAAGGACAGTGTCCAAACTTCTTAAAATAATAGGGTTTCTTATGTGGAGGTGAATCACACTCGCAAGGAAATTCATTTAAAAAGTGAAAATGTTTTATAACTCTTAGAGGGTCCACTAATGTTTTGTGAAATAAATCAAACAAACCTAAAATCACATTATTTTAATTCTAAAAAATATATTTTCTGAACATATAATTTATATTATTTTATTACATTACTATTGGTTTAGTATGATGTCATAAAACACATTATATATTTAAATTGTATTTAATTTTACACAAAAATTTGACTGTCTCTAAAAGTTATGAAAAATTCACAGTTGGATAATTTTGACACATTGATTTCAAAAATAATATTTATTTTATCTAAATAATTTTCTAAATAAGTGAATTTTTACCTTCAAAATAAAAATCGTCATTTATCGAAAATTCATGGGTTTTGACAAAAGCGGCTTTCAAACCTTAATAAAAATTACAATTGCATTCATAAAATTGTACGATCATTTTTATTTAATAAAAAATAATTTAATAATAATAATATTTTATTAAAATATTATTTAATTCTGAAATCCATTAATTCATCAAAATACATTTATTATTTGAATATTAAGTAAAAATACTGTTCACACTTTAAAAACTATTTACAAAGTAACCATAATTAAATGTATGTATATTCATTATTATATAAAAAATAAAGCGCATATTAATAGTTCTAAGGTCTTGTTACATAACACCTTATAACGCCCGCATAGGACCGAAGGGTACGGTGTGCGATGATGATAGACTCTTGGGGTGGCTCAGATGACATTACTTGGGTGGTAATCTCTATCAACTTCCACTTCTCTCGTAGGTGGTTTTGTTCGAGATTAACATGTTGAAGCTCGGATTGGGCTTAGTCAAGAGGGAATCCCAATGAAGCCACCTCCTTTCCAAGCTCTGACAAATGGGCTTCATATGGGGCAAGTCGATGGATGAGGCCATCAGTTCCTTTGTCTGAGTAAATTGGATTTGGTAAATCCCTATATTTATACTAATCATGTGATCACTATTCAACGACTATATTAGAAGTGGTCACAATTATTAATGATATTATAAAATCCAAAAACATAAGACCAATCAAGTTCAAATTTATATAAACATTGTTCATAATGAGACGTTTAATGAGATCAAGAGGAATTTTCATTGATGAATGTTTGGGTCTTTACAATCTTCCCCCATTAATTAATTTTATCCTCAAAATTTCCTTTCCCACACTAAAATAGATGTGTATTACTTTGCTTTATCACTTCCTTCGATTCCCATGTTTCTTCTTCAATCATTTGGTTTCTCCATAACACCTTGATGAGGGGAATTATCTTATTTTGTAGAACTTTTTTTCCTACAATCTAAGATCTTCACTGGTTACTCCTCATAAGAAATATCATCCTCTAACTGTACCACCTCTTAAGACAGTATATGTGAAGGGTCTTGTATGTAATTCCTCAAGAAGGATACATGAAAGATATCATTTACTTTGGCCATGGTAGGTGTAAGTGCTTGTCGATAGACCACAACCCCAACACGATCAAGAATCTCTAAGGGGATGATGTAACTAGGAATTAACTTCCCTTTCTTTCCAAACATCATGACCTTCTTCCATGGATATATGGGTAGAAATATAATGTCTCCAACTTTGAACTAAGGTTCTTGCCGGCAGTTATCTGTATAACTCTTCTGTTGACTTTGGGCTACCTTGATATGCTGCTGAATGGTTTTCACCTTCTCCACCATTTCTTCGACCATTTCTAGTCCTAGTAGCTTATGGTCAACGACATCATGCAAACACACCAGTGTTCTGCACCTTTTCCCATAAAGGGCTTCATATGGTGCCATTCAAATGATCAAGTGGAAACTATTATTGTATGAGAATTCAACCAATGGAAGGTATTGGTCCTATCCTCCTTTGAAGTCCATTAAGAAAGCTCTTAACATGTCCTCAAGTGTTTGGATAGTTTATCAGATTGGCCATCAGTTTGAGGATGATAAGCTATACTGAAGTTCATCTCAGTATCTAGAGTATGTTGAAGACTCTTTCAAATCTTAGTGGTGAATCTTTGATCTTGATCAGATACAATAGATAGTGGTACTCCATGCAGCCTTACCACTTCTTTGATGTAAATCTGTGCAAGTTGATCTAGTGAGAAGTCATCTGCAATAGAAAAAAAGTGAGCTGTCTTTATAAGACGATCCACAATGACCCATATAGCATTGTTTCCTCTGGATTTCCATGGAAGTCCAGTGACAAAGTCCATGGTAATTTTTTCCTTCTTCCATGTTGGTATGGGTAGTGGTTTCATCATCCCATTAGACTCTTGCCTCTCAGCATTTACTAGCTAACATACCAGGTACTTTGATATATATTCAGCAATATCCCTTTTCATATTATCCCACCAAAAGTTATCTTGGAGATCTCGATACATCTTTGTGGTCCTCAGGTGAATAGAGAAGGTTGAGCTATGTGAGTCATCTAGAAGATCCTTCTTTATCTCTGGATAAGATGGTCCACATAATTGCGACCCAAATCTCAGAAATCCATCCTTTTCAACCATGAACTCTGAGGATTTCCCATTTCTAATAGCTCCCACACTTTTCAGAATTTCCACATCATTTCTTTGAGCATCCTTTATTTTCTCCAAAATAGACAGCTGAGCAATACTATGTGAAAGGATTGATGAAGTTCCCTTCTTTATGATTTCCATTTCCGACTTCATCAAATCTAAGAAGATGGGATCCTTCTCAATTCTCATCAATGATATAATTTCTTGGTCCTTTCTACTTAGAGAATCTGCCACCCTGTTCGCTTTCCTAGGGTGGTAATGGATTGAGAAATCATAGTCTCTGATTATCTCTAACCATATTTGTTGGCGCATGTTCAACTCTTTCTATGTGATTATATACTTGAGGCTTTTGTGGTTCGTATATATTTAAAACTTCTTCCAAAATAGATAATGCCGCCAAAATTTTAAAGCGAAGATCACCGAAGCCAACTCCAGATCATGTGTTGGATAATTCTTCTCGTGAACTTTCAATTGCCTCGAAGCATAGGTAATGACTTTTCATTTTTCATCAACATACATCCCAAGCCATTCTTTGAAGAGTCACTGAATACCACAAAAAGTTACCCACTTATGGGTAAAGTGATCATGGGTGCAGTGATAAGCCTCATTTTCAACTCCATGAAGCTTTCTTCACTTTCATCACTCCAGGAAAACATTACTCCCTTCCGGGTTATCTTGTTATGAGGGTTGGAAAATCATGAGAAATTTCTCACAAATCATCAATAATATCCAGCTAACCTGAAGAATCTATAGATATCTGTTATCGATGTTGGCCTTGGCCATCCCTCAATTGCAGTTGTCTTGGAGAGATCAACAGATATCCTATTACTTGTGATGATATGACCCAAGAATGTGACCTCCTATAACCAAAACTCACATTTTTTGTACTTTTAATAGAGTTTATCCTTTCTCAAGGTCTCTAGTACCGTTCTTAGATGCTCTTCATGATCCTCCTTGGTTTTGGAGTATATTAGAATATCATCTATAATGTTTACCACAAAAAAGTTGAGGTAATATCCAAAGACTCTATTCATCAAGTCCATGAATATTTATAGAGCATTGGTGAGTCCGAAAGGCATTACTATTAATTCATAGTGCCTGTACCTTTTATGAAAACCAGTCATGGGGATATCTTCCTTCTTCAACCTTACTTGATAATATCCTGACTGCAGATCCACCTTAGAGAAGTATTGTGCTCCACGTATCTGATCGAACAAGTCATCAATTCGGGGCATAGGATACTTGTTCTTTATCATGATTTTGTTAAGCTCATGATAATCAATGCAAAGGCGCATTGACTCATCCTTCTTCTTGATGAAGAGGACTAGCTCACCCCATGGTGAAGCACTTGGGCGTATAAATATTTAATCCAGATTCTCTTATAGATGTTTCTTTAGCTCCTCAATCTCCCCAAAAGTCATTTTATAAAAATTCTTGGATATTGGTGACTCCTCAGGTATAAGATCAATTGAAAATTCAACATCTCTTCTAGGAGGAAGACCATGAAATTCCATGGGAAACACTTCAGCGAATTCCCTCACAATAGGAATGTCTTAAAGGATGGTTGCTTCCTTGGACTCAATCATCTGAGCTAGATATGCGTACTCATAGGGTATTAATATCCATGCTTTATATGATAGAGTTAAAGAAGATTCATCTTCCTCCTTTCACTTGAATAGAATTGGTGGCTGATTCTCCATATGGAGAGTGATTTTTCTCTCACGGAAATTTATGTTGGCTCTATAAAAGGAAAACCAATCCATGCAGATAATTGCATCAAATTCCACAAGAGGGAGTATGAAAAGATTTTAAATCAAGTTCATTACACAGATTATGACAGGGGAGGAGTTATATTCATGGGATACAATGATTTCCCCATTTTCTGTACTCACCAACATCTTCACTTCCATGATTTGTGGTGGTGCTAGGATTGTTCTACAAAACTTTTGGGATATAGAAGAATGCGTAGAACTAGAATAAAAATGATTCCCTCTATTATTGAATGAATAACTAGTGTACCTATCATCACATAGTTTTCAGGGTTCACTTAGGTGGTAGTTATGCAAAATTCTTGTCCTTGCGGCCTTGGAGGTTGTTGGTTGCCTCCAAAATCCCTTGGATCATGGAACTAGATTTCGAAGTGCCCTTGTTCTTGGAAGTTGAAGAAATGAACAACGCGATGAGATTCAAACACAATGTTTCTCTATTTTGTTGTAGTCATGGATTTTTCTTGTCGACAGTTAATAGCCAGGTGCCCTTCTCTTCCACACCTAAGAAATTTCCTCATCCCCTTCAAGAAATTTTAGCAGTGCTTATTTCCACACCTTTGGAAAGTGAGGTGTTTTGTAAGAACCCTGTTTTTGGCTATAAAAGTCTTTGGAATATTTTTGATGTTATTATAGAGCGGGTCCTTCAGACGGCATGAGATTCCGAGTCCCGGTGTGGCTGGAATTAAATTTTTAGTGCGTTCACACTGGGCATGAAAAATAAATGGAATAACTCCTAAACAGTTCTTCGGATCAGAAATATGAGTGTATGGATGAGTCTGAAAAGGGGTTTTTACCCTAGGAATAAAATAAAATAAGTCGGCACGGGATGTTCGGACACCTCGCTCGTTAGCGGAATGTAAAATAGATAAATTGAATTAAATTATTCATTTAATAGCACAAACCCAAGTAACTCCTAAACAGTTTCTCGGATAAGAAAACTGAGGGCACCATTGAGTCCGGAGCATGTCGTTTACCCTAGGCGGGGTGTAAAAGTTGCGGGCACTGGCCTGCTGTGAGAGATGACACGCAGGGGTAAAATGGTCATTTCAAAATGACCACTAAGTGATTTTTATCACTCGCGTTCCATTCAAATAACATTTAAACCAAGTCTCGAAATGGAAATACGAGACTTCCGTTGAGTTCAAAATGGGGATTTTTTCCTAGCCGTGAGATAAAATATGCGGGCGCTGAGGTATCAGAACCCGCCCTCGTTGGGAGAGTTTTCGTGAATTTTTATAAATTCACTAAGTGTTGAGGGAAGAGCCATTTCTTCCTCCCTCTCTCTACCTCTCCCTCTTTCTCTATATCTCTAGCCATTCTTCTTCGTTCTTCACCGGATCGAGGAGTGATCTTTGCCGAAATTTTGGCGATTCGAAGGTAGAGCCTCATGGACGCGTCACCTACGACACACATCAGAATCGAGGTAGGATTTCTGTTAAATTTATTCACCTTTGTCAATTATGTAATTTAATTTCTAAATTTTAAAAATTGGGATGATGGCCGAATGAACACGGCCATCATCCAATCCCCGTTTAATTTCTCGTTCTTGGGCGTTCTTCGTCCCGATTTTCAGACACACGTGAACCTCGACAGATCGATGAGCAAGGGGCGGCGTTGTGAAGATCCGGTCCTGGGGACCCCAAAAAAGGTCTCGGATAATTTTTCCGATCACCGGAGTGGTCGGGGGGACTGACTGAAGGTTCGGAATCCGGCGGAGGAGGGCTAGCACGCGGCAGCCGGCGGTCGAGCTGGAGGTGTTCGGGAAACCGGTGTGCAGCTAACTCGGGTGTGGCTAGGGGTAGCCGGTCGTCACGACGGAGCGTGGCGTGGCTGAGCCAGAGGCAGCGAAGCATGGAAGGGTCCTGGCGGTGGAGCTGGAAGGGCCTTCAGGGGACCGCGACGGCGCGAGCAGGGGACCGCGGCGGCTCGTCGTGCAGGATGGAAGGATCTCGGCGGTGCGAGCAGGGGGCCACGGTGGTTCCCCATGTAGGACGGCGAAGCCGGTGGTGAGCAGGGGAGGCCGCGACACTTGTGGCTGTCGCGCTCGGTAGGAGGAACTAGTGGTGGTCAACTCCTCGGGTGTGCAGCAGCTACAAGGACCCGCATACCGCGGGACCTGCTGGCGTGACGCATAGACCGGCTTCGGCCGGTCTGCTGGGAGGAAAACCGGACCCGAGGCGGGTCCGGTGCGGCTAGAGTGGGCCGCAGCAAGTAGGCCGTAGCGGTTCGGACTGGGCTGACCAGGGTGAACCGGCCCAGTTGGCCCCCTTATATTTGGGGGGCCGTAATTTCCAAACGGCCTGTCTGTTTGACGCGCCATCTACCGCTGTGAGTTTTTATCGGTGGGGAGGACAGTGTGAAGTGGGTTTCAGGGTTTTTGGGTTCTGTTCCCGGAGGCGGGTGACCCGAAACACGTTAATTTAATAATAATTAAATTATTATTAAAGTTGCGACGGTCGTGACTTGCAAGCCGGACGTCCATTTGACGCGCCGTCAGCAGCATTGTGACCATGGCGTCGAGAAGAATATTTCCAAGGAGTTTTCGGGTGTCGATGCTAGAGTTGAGACGTGGTCCCCAAGACCCCTCTTTTAAGCTGTGAGCATAATTTAGCAAATGTTTCATCGGACGTCCATTCGGGGCGTGCGAGTAGTTGTTTCTGAGTGTTTTTCTGAGGGCATTGCAATGGTGCAATCCACCCGCTTTAGTTCAGCACACTGGTGTGGGCCCCACGAGGGCCGTTTTGGGAGTGGGCAGTGATTTCCAGCTTTATCACCGGGTGACCGTTGATAACAAGTGAATAGTCCATATTATTTACTTTTTCGAGAATATCACAATGATGCGATTCATTTGTTGCACTTTGGGACCGAGATGCGGGTCCCTCGAAACATCGCCCGTGTGTGGTATGGCGAAATGAATCTTTTTCTCTGGACATCCGTTCCATGCAAGTAATCAGTCTTTTTGACGTGTTTTCCTAAGGGGATCGCAGTGGTGTGTTGTGCCCGATTGTTTTCAGGGCTGAGGCTCGGGACAACGGGACGCCGTATGGGCGTAAAGCGGTGTCAAACGACTTTTACGTCAGGTTTCTGTTGGATGAAAATAAATTGTCTATCTCACAAGTTTTTTCACGAGGATTACAACGGTACGATCTGTTTGGATGTGAGGAATGTCTTTCAAGATCTCTTTTAAATGTGGAAGCATGAAAGGTGTACCAGTGGTGGTTCTTTCCGTTGTGTTTGTTGCGGACCCTTGGTGTGTGATCGTGTGCACTCCTGTGTGAGTGAAGTAAATGTTTAAAGAAATGTAGTTAGTCATGCCTCGACTGATGAGGTGGAAATTTGGAGTTATTATGTTTACGCCCTTCGTGTTGACGTTGGGTACCATGTGCATGATAGCTTTTGGGATGGAAACGTGGTATACTCTAGGAGTATACGGGAATGCTTGTAGGTACATGTTGTTGTTTGTACCTGAGAACGTTTGTGCGCTTGGTTGGAGTTGACTTGGGGTCACACGTCGTGTGGGCCCCATGTGCATGCTGTGTTCTGCTTTGCATACCCTTGACCTCCCGCGACGTAAAGGGTCCCTCTGTTCTCGTTTGTTTGACCAGCCAGGTTGAGTTTACCCCTGGTTCTGTTCTCATTTGTTTGACCAGCAGGGTTGAGTGGTTTTCCCCTAGTTCTGTTCTCAATGGTTTGGCCGACAAAGTTTCTTCGTGTTCTGTGGTATATTTCTTGTGGATTCGGTGTGACCAACACATTACGCGGGCACCAATCCTCTACCCAGGAGGTTGTTTCTAGCAGGGCTGGCCAGGAGATTGTTTTCAGTAGGGCTGGCTGGTGAGGTACCATCCAGCAGGGATGACCTTTGGGTACCATCCACTAGGGATTTCCAGTGGACTACCATCCAGTAGGGATGGCCAGTACAACAATATTCACTGAGCAGTACCATCCAGTAGGGATGGCTAGAGTGGTTCCATGTTTACCTCCAGTGGGGCTGGGAAGTGGTCCCCGATGTCGGGTTTACCTCAAGCTGGGCTAGGAAGTGGTCCCCGATGATGGTTTCGAGCCTCCCTTCAATGGAGTACCATTTTAAGAGACTGGGCATTGGGACTCGTCGATGAATTTAGCCGGGTATCCCTCCAGTGGATTACCCTTTTACGGGACTGGGCAGTGTGGAACTCGTCAAATTTTTCTGGGTCTCCCTCCAGTGGGAACCCATCGACTTCCAGGGATTACCCTCCAGCGGGGCTAGGCAGGGGGTCGCCTATCGACTTTGAGGATACCTCTCGACTGCGGGGCAGTGACGAGGTGTAGTTTAATGTTTCCCCAGAACTATCAAGTACAAGGGGCACTTTCTCCACTGAGACACATCCTTGCGATGCGACCTAAAACTGTGCGGGCGAGTCAGTGCTGCCCAAAGTGGATAGTGTCAAGGTGAGGTGATTTGATCCCCTTGACTTGTAGTTTGGGGCAGACGTTTGGGATACTGGACATCGATGGTGTTTACTTTGGGGATTATTGGCTGATCAATTTCTTGGGCTGAGCTAGGGGACGGAGATCCCATTACAATATTTATTGGGTTTCTTGACAGAGCATATAGATATGTATACCTTGTTCTAGTACCCACTTCTTGGTCTTGGTTACTCTCCCACTAGGAGAGGCAAAGACGCACGGGGTATGCCACGTGATTTCTGTGTCTAGATTCTCGTGGTTGGACGAGTCTACTCTCCTGCTATAGGTAGCGAATAGTCGACGATAATTTCATCTTCTCACCATTTCTATCTCCTTGAGTTTGGACGAGTCTACTTCCTTCCTCTTGTTTGGTTGAGATGTACTCTTTA
Organism: Viscum album; assembly: GCA_963277665.1. Taxonomy (NCBI): domain Eukaryota; kingdom Viridiplantae; phylum Streptophyta; class Magnoliopsida; order Santalales; family Viscaceae; genus Viscum; species Viscum album. The sequence goes on from OY728144.1 coordinate 369,598,031, forward strand.
CTGCACTCTTTATTGTGCTCCTTTACATTTCCATGTCCGATCTACTTCTCACTCTTTGGTATCTCATTTGTTTCTCCCTCAAGCCTTCGGGGCATCCTGCTGAGTATTTTTATAGTCACCCCTGCTTGGGATTTTCCCGCACTTGGTGTGCCCTTACAGACAACGAACATGTTGATCATGACTTCAACAGAGCTTAGAATATCGAGAGCTTGGACCGCGTACGGTGGTCAGAGTCAGGATCCAGGTGGGGGACCCTTCCTGCTGTTTGTATTTTGTTTACATGTTTCTAGGTTGTGGCACCTTTTCTGGTTGGGCACGTGTTTGACCCTTTTCATTTTCAGTTTACCTTCAGTACTTTCTTTGTACTGTTAGCGGTCGATGCACTTTTGTTGTTTATATATATAAGTTTCACTTTACTTTACTTGTCTTTTCTTTTACTCTGTACTTGTGCATTGAGTGGGATGCGTGTGTGTGTACAGGTACTCAGGAAAAGGCCTCCCCGAGTTGTTCAGCCTTCGGTGCTTGTCGCCAGCCCCTGGCCTATGGAGGCGGGCTTGGGGTAGTTGTAGCTCGAGCCCTGGTAGGGTCGGGTCGTAAAAAAGTGGTATCATAGGTGGTTCATTCCTTGGGACATTGTTTAGATGTCCCTAAAAAGGAATTGGTTGGGATTTTGGGCAACAGTGTTAACATGTCTCGAGAGCGGCTCTCAGGCCAGGGAGTCTAGTGATGGTGCAGTGGTTGACATATCCATTCACCGAGACCCTGATAACCCGCTTGTCAACTCAGAATACTGAGACACTTGTTTCTGGGAAAATTGGTTTGTGCATATTATATAATTGAGTCTTGATTGTCCTTCTTGAGTCAGCTCCCCATCACTGTTGTCGTTGTGATATACATATATGCTCATCTGATCACGACACTCCTTTATAGTATTCAGGGTGTCTCCATGATGACAGCCATCCAGGATACCAGCTTTGGTTTGTGATGACGACCCTGTGAGCTCCGAGGCCATAGTACGGGACCCATCATGCGAGCCCCTTTCTGCGGGTGGGCCGGTAGCAGCACCCCCACCTGGTGAGCAGCAGACGGATCCAGTAGTGCAGACGGGGCTTGAGCGTAGGTTGAGCGCGCACCATGAGTTCCAGCAGCAGAGACCGCTGAGGTTCGGTGGTGAGCCAGACCCTTAGGCAGCAGAGGTTTTAGCGGAGATAGTGGTTCACCTTTTTAGGCTTATGTAGATGCCGAAAGATCTTATGGTGGCTTTGGCCGCCAACCTTTTTCGCAGAGCAGCTTGGTGTTTGTGGAGTCTGGTGACTCAGTTTCTTGACGAGTCGTCGCTTTTGTGGGGCGACTTTCAGTTGTTGTTTCATGAGCAGTTTTTCCCCTCCTTCTTACACTCCATTTGGATTCAGGAGCTCCAGTAGTTTCAGCAGTGAGGGATGACAGTGGCCGAGTACGCGACTAGTTTCGCAGACCGTGCATGCTTTTACTCGGACTTTAAAACACCCGAGACTTTTATAAGAAATATTTTGTTTTTTATGTTATATAAATCATCAAAGGGATCTTTCACTACACACAACACTACCTTGGCTTCCTTTACACGCAATAGTGACCTTCCTTGATAGCTTGCATCGTACGCAATAACGAGTTTCACTAAACAACGATATGCTATTAAAATATTATTAAAACTAGCCATTATGAATAATAATAATCACTTTTTGAAATTTTTTAAATTTTATTTTTCAAAATGGACTTCATTTTTGGATTCGGAATATCGAAATTATCCTAGGGTGAAATTTTGGTATTTTTCTGGAAACTTTCAATTTTTGATGAATAGTGAAAACACTGGGTTACTATTTAAAAACCGACTTTTTATTTAAATAATTATTTATTTTATTTAAATATATTTTAGGTCAAAATTGATACATAATAACTATATAAGTTCAATGTAATTCGTTGGAGCAATTTTATAATAATTTTAGATATATAAAAATTTTATTGAACTTTTCACCGTCTTTTACCCACCTCCTAGGAGAATTTGAAAATTTATAGAAAACGTAATTTTACCACTTCTGTGAGTGGAATTTCAAAAATCCGAGAGACACGGTTGATGTCAGTAAGTAAAATGTGGTTCAATAAGATGAAAATATTTTTTGGTGAATAGTAACTTTTTACTTTTATTTACCGCGGTTAAAAGTAAATAGGGTAATTAGGGTAAAAATGATATTATTATTACCCTAACACATGTCCTAATTCTATTGGATATGTGTAATTTGACCAAATACAACCTTAGGAATAAAATATGACCATTTAGGCCCACTTGGATTAGATTAGGACATTTAATATTAATATATTTAAAGAAGGGTTAAAATAGTTAAAATCAAAGTTTAATAAGTAAATCATTTTTAATATCGGGTAATACATAATATAAATTCGACTATAAATATTCATTAGAAAGACAAAATTATTTCCTATATAATGAGATTTTATTTGTAATTTTTAGACATTATATAATTTAATTTATTTATGACACAAAGATGATGCAATAATTATCTTATTAATGAAATATTGACATAATTGATGTTATAAATACCCAAATAAATGTAATTTGAGACTTTTTATTGATTCCACTAATTTTATAGGATAATATGGAATGTTAGTATTTATTTAATTAACATTTTTCGAACTAATCATTCTGTTATGATTTTCAAAAAAATCAATTACTAAATAGTGTCAAAATTGACATAAAATAGTTTTGAAAACAAATATTATAATATTAATTGTTATTTTATTCCTAAAAATCTAAGGTTCGGCCAAATGACTTTAATAAGGTTATATATATTAATAATAAACAACTTGGGGTTCGTTTGGCTTGTTATAGTATGTTTATTAACCTTATAGTATAAGAACACAAAAAGACACTGTAAAAGTAAAATTATCTAACTTAAAGTTAAATCTAAATGATAAGGTTAAAATAGTATACTAAACTTGTCCAAATTCTATTTTATGAGAGGATTTAGACCCATACCTACCTTATCTTCGAAATAAATCAATATTGATCTATTTAAAAGCGAATATGGATTTATAATAAAATAATATTTTTTGTTTTTCCAATGGTGCCCCACTCCTCCCTTATAAAAGGGCACCTCCTCCCTCTATTCCTCACACCACTTTGAGCCTTCAAGCTCGACCAAACCATGCCAAATTCTCTTCTCCACTTCCCTAGAAACATCCTAGAGGTCGTGGTCTTCTTAAAAGGCCAATTTCAGTGCCCTAAATGGAGGTCTCAAAGAGGCGCTTCAAAGAAGAGGTAATGTCTGTTACCGATTCTTTCAACTTTATTTCTTCTTCCAATTATTCTTATTTAGTTTTTTAATTATGAATTAATAACATCAGTATCACTCATATACTTATATGTTATTATAATTATGAAACAACTCTATTTCACCATCTATCCATCCTACGGAAAATGAAATCACCGCGCGTGCGTATGTACGGAATACCGTCTCCACGCCGTGGTGTAATCTATTTTCCACCACCACCTTACTTGGATGGGTATAATGGTGAAAATAAATAACTATATATAATTAATGTAAAGTGATATTGATTCGGAAATAGTATACATACACTCCAATACAATTCCACGATCATGGGAACGATATCATCGCTCATGCGTACGTACAAAATACCGTCTCCACGATGTGATGCGACTCGTTCTACATGCTTTTCATTGAATAATGATTACATAAATGAATTGAGGGAATAAATATGATATATATTACACTAATAAAATTCTGTAAATGAGGTATCTATAACCTAAAAAGAAGAATAATAATTTATTCGACAAAACACGCATAAGAACAAAAAAGTAATAAACTCCCGAATAACAAGTTGAAATGAAATATTACTAATAATAAGCTAAGAATATGACCATATATGATATCATAACAATTAGTATGATTCTGGAATAAGTCAATAACATTATTTAAATGATTATACAGAAGGTTCAGACACTTACGAAGCAAATCGGACCTAAGGTAAGGTAAATATCACAATCTCATTTTTATCCGAGATTGTTTATACTTTGGTATTTACTGGGTTGTATTTTATCATCCACATACATGTTTCCTCAATATTTAATATTATTTCCATCCACATATAATTGTTTAAATCCAATTTTACCCTTTGGTGAGTTTTTAGTAAAAGATATTAAAGGAATCTTTTTTCGTTTTTCGTACGAGGTACTTTTTGACTTTTCTGACAAAAGTACGAGAAGAATGTGTTTTTAACTTATACGGCATGAATAGATTTTTAAAACATTATTTCCAAGAATCTTCATTTACAAGTTTTCAAGTTTATTTTTAATTAACTTCTTTTTGTTTAGAATTGTATGACATGTTAAGAAAGGAAAAGTGTTTTTGAAGTAGAAAGGATATTTTCCTCAAGAATGGAGTTCAAGTGTTTTAACAAAATTATTTTCAATCTAAGATAATAAATGGTTCTGTTTCTATCCCTATTATTACATTGATTTGATTATGTTGTGATGGAATTATTTTTATGAATTCCTTTATCTTATATGAACTGTTTTATGATGTCACGATGTTTAAGAATCCCATTTTTATTACATGGGTTATGCTATGATGTATGGTTTATGATTTTGTGGCACACATCAGAATGGTATCATTATGAGATGGGTGGAAACTATATCTCCCTCCAATTCATTGGGTAAAGATTTTATATCTCATGAGATAGACATGGCTGGAACGCCAGGTTAAACTGGTTCAGTGAAACAGGACTGAAATGAGGAGTGAACTCGGTTCAGAAATGGACTTTGTCTACTAAGGTAGTCTTGGAAATGAGTCTTGAATAATAAGAAATTATTCTCCATGATTATGTGTGTATGCCAAAAATTTTCATGTTTTAAGTTATGATTATTGTGATTACATTTCACTACCATGATTTATCCAATGTTATGAAATTGTGATCTATTTTGCAGGGTAAGATTTCCAAAATGTTATGTTATTATGAATATGATGTGATTGATATTTCTTTTGTTTAACCTTACTGAGCATTTGAGCTCACCCTTTTGTATGTTTTCTTTCCCCAGGTCAGGAAGAAGGTTATTAAGTAAGATATTACAAAAGGGACTATAGATATGATGAAATAAATTGGAGACAGTGTAGATGATTTATGAACCTGTTATTTATGTTTCCCAATTTCTAAAGACACTATACCTATAAGGTCCTTTCATGGTTTTGTAATATGTTGTAATAAGTCTACTTCAATTTTGAAGTACTAAAAATGTATGTAAAGTATGGGTCGTTATAGTTGGTATCTGGGGAAAGGTTATAGTCAACCTTTGGAAACTAGGATGTGAAAGCCTTAGTAAGAATACCAAGGATAAATCTAAGCATAGAACACAATCTTAGTGTTTTAGAAATGGCTATTAATAAACTAGGATAAGACCTTAAGGGTGAAATTTTATTCTTGATTATGTGGTTTTCCTATTATAATTAGTGTTGCTCACACTATTCTTCATGGTTTTTATCAGTGGCTGGAACCCGAAGGAACCGTGTTAATGCGGAATGCAACAGGAAATGCAATTATTGTCCCCCTGAGAAACTAAACGTTATAGGAGCTAGAATGAAAAATCCTGTAGCCATGCTCACACTACTTTATCATGCTATGAATCATGCAGGACTTCCAAACGAGCAGAGGAAGGAGCAACATTCTGTTGAATCCTTCATGAGGCAGTGTCCACCTTCATTCAGTGGGTCTACTAATCCATTAGTGGCCGAACAATGGATCAGTACAAATGAAAAGATATTTTTAGTTCTTCAATGTTCTGAACATGATAAAGTCATCTTAGCAGTTTATCGTTTGGAAGGTGAAGCTGATCAATGGTGGAATCTTATCAAAAATATGAGGCAAATGGATGAAATTGAATCCATGGAATGGGACGAGTTCAAGAACTTATTTTTCAATAAGTACTTACCTTGTGTTCTTCGAACAAATATGGAGAAGGAGTTTCTTGAATAGAAGCAAAATGATTATGAATCTGTTGGTACCTATGAAGCAAATTTTACAAGACTTCCAAGGTACACTTGTAGTATTATTATCCAACCTGAGAGTAAGATCAATTGATTCTTTACTGGCTTAAAACCAAGTCTTCAAAGGGCGTTAGCCATAAGGGACTTCAATAGCTACGAGGAAATCATTCGATGTGCTCTCAAAGTTGAGATGGAGATTGGAGTAACCCATCAGTCATATAGGTTTGCTAAGAAGAGGAAATGGAATTCAAAGGAAAATCTAAAGGGCACACTGAAAAGAAGATGAGTTTTCCCTTATGCTCAAAGTGTGTAAATAAACATGGAGGGAGTTGTCTTAAAGGGACAAATAAATGTTTAAAATGTGGAAAGGAAGGTCATCTGGCATTTGAATGCCGCAATGATGGGAAGAAGATGTCTAGTGATGCAAACAATGAAAAGGCTACACAGAGTGCACCTCCTACACTTCAATTTTACAAGTGAAAGGAAATGGGGCATAATGCCAATCAATTACCTAATCCAAGGGTTGTTGATGATGATCCACATCAACAAACTCTTAATTCTAAAGACAAAGGAAAGTCACATGCAATTTCTATCATCAATGTGGAGTACGATAACGAAGTTGTGAAAGGTACACTTACCATCCACTCTAAAGTAGAAAATGTTTATTTGATTCTGGATCCACCCACTCTTTTATTTCTGAAGAATTTTCTAAGGTTATCACTGTATTACATCAACAATTACATGTTGAGATAGCTGTAACAACCCCTAATGGCACAACAATCGCATCAAAAGTTTATAATTCTTCTCCAATTGAAGTTTGTGGGAAAGTGCTTCCTGCAAATCTTGTGATCCTCCCTATAGTGTAATTTGATGTGATTCTTGGCATGGATTGGCTTTCTTTATATGGATCTCATATCAATTTCCAAATAAGGGAAGTCACATTTCATATTCCAGATCAATCTTTGATCGTCTATCGATGCAAGGATAAACATAACCTTCCAGTGGAAATTTATTCCATCTTATGGGTCTAGATTACACTAAATGAAGGTTATATATCTCAAATGGTTGGTGAGAAACTCACGATTAAGAATATTCCCATTGTACGGGAGATTGATGATTTCTTTCCGGAGGAATTGCTGGGTCTTCCACCAAATCGTGAAGTTGAGTTTTCAATAGAACTTGTACCAGGTGCTTTACCTATTTCAAAGACACCTTATAGAATGTCCCTAATTGAGTTGTAGGAATTGAAGAATAAACTCCAAGAGAATCTTGATAAAGGATTCATATGCTTGGTGAATGTTTAATGGAGGAACCACCAATTACATGAAGCTACATTGGAGCTTAAGGATATGATGATGGAGAGGTATCCTCATCTGTTTGTTACAAGTGACGAATTTCGAGGCTGAAATTCATTTTAAGGGTGGTAGAATGTAACACCTGAGACTTTATAAGAAATATTTTGTTTTTTATGTTATATAAATCATCAAAGGAATCTTTCACTACACACAACACTATCTTGTCTTTCTTTACACACAATCACGACCATCCTTGATAGCTTGCGTCATACGCAATACCGAGTTTCACTAAACAATGATATTCTATTAAAATATTATTAAAACTAGTCGTTATGAATAGTAATAACCACTTTTTGAAATTTTGTAAATTTTATTTTTCAATATGGACTTCGTTTATGGATTCGGAATATCAAAATTATCTTAGGGTGAAATTTTGGTATTTTTCTGGAAACTTTCAATTTTTGATGAATAGTGAAAACACTCAGTTACTATTTAAAAACCGAGTTTTTATTTAAATAATTATTTATTTTATTTAAATTTATTTTAGGTCAAAACTGATACATAATACCTATATATGTTCAATGTAATTCATTGGAGTAATTTTATAATAATTTTAGATATATAAAAATTTTATTGAACTTTTCACCGTCTTTTACCCACCTCATAGGAGAATTTGAAAATTTACATAAAACATAATTTTACTGATTCTGTGAGTGTAATTTCAAAAATCTGAGAGACATGGTTTATTTCAGTAAGTAAAATGTGGTTCAATAAGATGAAAATATTTTTTGGTGAATAGTGACTTTTTACTTTTATTTACCACGGTTAAAAGTAAATAGGGTAATTAAGGGTAAAAATGATATTATTATTACACTAAAATATGTCCTAATTCTATTGTATAAGTGTAATTAGACCAAAAACAACCTTAGGAATAAAATATGACCATTTAGGCCCACTTGGATTAGATTAGGACCTTTAATATTAATTTATTTAAAGAAGGGTTAAAATAGTTAAAATCAAAGTTTAATAAGTAAATCTTTTTTAATATAGGGTCATACATAAGATAAATTAGACTATAAATATTAATTATAAATATAAAAATATTTCCTACATAATGATGTTTTATTTGTAATTTTTATACATTAAATAATTTAATTTATTTATGACACAAAGATGATGCAGTAATTATCTTATTAATGAAATATTGAAATAATTGATGTTATAAATACCCAAATAAATGTAATTTGATAATTTTTATGAATTCCACTAATTTTATAGGTTAATATGACATGTTATTATTGATTTAATTTACTTTTTTGGAACTAATAATTCTGTTATGAGTTTCACAAAAATAAATTACTAAATAGTGTCAAAATTGACATAAAATAGGTTTTTAAAAAAATATTATATTATTAATTGTTATTTTATTCCTAAAAATATAAGGCTCGGCCAAATGACTTATATAAGGTGATATATATTGATAATAAACAACTTGGGGTTCGTTTGGCTTGTTATAGTATGTTTATTAACCTTATAGTGTAAGAACACAAAAAGACACGGTAAAAGTAAAATTATATAACTTAAAGTGAAATCTAAATAATAAGGTTAAAATATTAAAATAAATTTTTCCAAATTCTATTGGATGACAGGATTTCTACCAATCCTTAACTTAGCTTCGAAATAAATCAATTTGGAGCTATTTAAAATGGAATATGGCTTTATAATAAAATAATATTTTTAGTTTTTCCAAAGGTGCCCCTCTCCTCCCTTATAAAAGGGTACCTCCTCCCTCTCTTCCTCACACCACTTTGAACTTCAATCTTGGCCAAAACCTACCAAATTATCTTCTCCACTTCCCTAGAAACATCTTAGAGGTCCTGGTCTTCTTCAAAGACCAATTTCAGTGCCCTAAAAGGATGTCTCAAAGAGGCGCTTCAAAGAAGAGGTAATGTCTGTTAACGATTCTTTCAACTTTATTTCTTCTCCCAATTCTTCTTCTTTAGTTGTTTCATTATGAAGTAATAACATAAGTATCACTCATATACTGATATGTTATTATAATTATGAAACAAACCTATTTCACCATTTATCCATCATACGGAAAATGAAATCACCGTGCGTGCGTACGTATGGAATACCGTCTCCACACAATGGTGTAATCTATTTTCCACCACCACCTTACATGGATGAGTATAATGGTGCAAATAAATAACTATATATAATTATTGTAAAGTGATATTTATTCTTAAATAGTATACATACACTCCAATACAATTCCATGATCATGGGAACGATATCATCGCTCGTGCGTACTTACGGAATACTGTCTCCACGATGTGATGTGACTCGTTCTACATGATTTTCATTGAATAATGATTACATAAATGAATTGAGTGAATAAATATGATATATATTACACTAATACCATTCTGGAAATGAGGTATCTATAACCTAAAAATAAGAATAAGAATTTATTCGACAAAACACGCATAAGAACAAAAAAGTAATAAACACCCGAATAACAAGTAGAAATGAAATATTACTAATAATAAGCTAAGAATATAACCATTTATGATATCATAATAATGATTATGATTCTGGAATAAGTCAAGGACATTATTTAAATAATTATACAGCAGGTTTGGACACTTACGAAGCAAATCAGACCTAAGGTAAGGTAAATATCACAATCACATTTTTATCCAAGATTGTTTATACTTTGGTATTTACTGGGGTGTATTTTATTATCCACATCCATGTTTCCTCAATATGTAATATTATTTCCATCCACCTATAATTGTTTAAATCCAATTTTAACCTTCGGTGAGTTTTTAGTAAAATATATGAAAGGAATATTTTGTCATTTTTCGTACGAGGTACTTTTTGACTTTTCCAAAAATAGTACGAGAAGAATGTTTTTTTAACTTATAAGACATGAATAGATTTTTAAAACATTATTTCCAAGAATCTTCCTTTAGAAGTTTTAATGTTTATTTTTAATCAACTGCATTTAGTTTAGAATTTTATGACATGTTGAGAAAGGAAAAGTGTTTTTGAAGTAGAAAGGATATTTTCCTCAATAATGGAGATCAAGTGTTTATCAAAATTATTTTCCATCTAAGATAATAAAGGGTTCTTCTTCTATCCCTATTATTACATTGATATGATTATGTTGTGATGAAACTATTTTTATGAATTCCTTTATCTTATATGAATTGTTTTATGATGTCACGATGTTTAAGAATCCCATTTTTATTACATGGGTTATGCTATGATGTATGGTTTATGATATTGTGGCACAAATAAGAATGGTATCATTATGAGATGGGTGGGACCTGTATCTCCCTCCAATGTAATGGGTAAAGATTTTATATCTCATGAGACAGACATGTCTAGAACGGCAGGTTAAACTGGTTCAGTGAAACAGGACTGAAACGAGGAGTGAACTCGGTTCAGAAATGGACTTTGTCCACTAATATAGTCTTGGAAATGAGTCTTGACTAATAAAAAATGATTCTCTATGATTATGTGTGTATGACACAAAGTTTCATGTTTTAAGTTATGATTATTGTGATTAAATTTCACTACCATGATTTATCCCATGTTATGAAATTATGATCTCTTTTGCAGGGTAAGATTTCCAAAATGTTATGTTCTTATGAATATGATGTGATTGATATTTCTTTTGTTTACCCTTACTGAGAATTTGAGCTCACCCTTTTTTATGTTTTTCCCCTGGTCAGGAAGAAGATTATTAATTAAGATATTCCAAAAGGGACTATAGATATGATGAAATAAACGGGAGACAGTGTAGACGCTTTATAAACCAGTTGTTTACGTTTCCAAGTTTTTAAAGACACTATACCTATACGGTCATTTCATGGTTTTGTTATATGTTGTAATAAGTGTACTTCAATTTTGAAGTACTAACAATGTATGTAAGGTATGGTTCATTATAGACTTGGTCCATGATGACAACTTCCAAGCACGGAAGTTCGACCAGGGTCTCCGCAGAGTGATCCGTGTTGTCATAGTAACCTTGTGCATTTCCACTTATGCTGGGGTGCTAGAGCAGGCGCTGGTGACAAAGAGCTTCCTGTCACGCTCTACAGTTGGTGGTGGCAGTAGGCTCGACAGAGCCGAGACATCTGCCGCAGCTAGCAAGCTTTGGCTGACAGAACCTCAACGCATGTGGCTTTCTGATAACCAGACTCAGGGGAATGGTCGTACACCACTGTGGCACCGAAGGGCACCAGTGCCGCCCGGAGAGAGTTGGTGTTATGCTTGTGATGGGAGAGGTCACCAGGCACAAGACTTACCGACCAAGTATGCTGAGAATATCGGGCAGGCAATAGGTGCGCCACCGCGGTAGAGGCAACGCTGTGATCAGAATAGCGCCAAGAGAGGTGGTTCTAGCAGAGGAGCAGGAGGAGCTGGTAGTGGGGGACAAATTTATGAGGTCTTCCCATCACCACCAGGTGGTCCACATCAGGCTCCGGGAGCTGATAGTTGGGACCACAGATAGCCGCGAGCTTTGGATTTCTACGATCCTGAAGAGCATGAGGTGATAAGAGGTATGCTCTATAGTTCTTCTACTTTTTGTAGTAGAATTGTTAGACTCTGTGTGTGAAATGATTTCCTCCCTGCTTCTTTTTTGAGTTGTTACCAGGGTGGAGTGGGGCGTCGGTGTAACCATGTGTTGGTAAGGTAAAAGGCGTGGGACCTTTTTCTTTAGTCGATGGTGATGAATCCTTCTCTCTATGAACGTGTAAGAGAGTCATAGTTACGAGACATCGACTGTGAAATCTAGCGTGACCAGATATCCTTGGGTGTTTACAATATGAATATTTTGAAGGATGGAATCACCGGGCTTTTTCCTAGGTCCAAACGGTGATTCCAGTTGCGGCGTGCGATGTAGGAATTTTTCCGGGGAGTTGAGCTACCCTCGAGGGCCTTTGGGCCATTTGAGACCATGCTAAGGGATGGAGAGATTCCCTACCTCCTTGTCCTAACCCCAAGGTAGGGAGTGGGTGCACGATGTCTCCCATGTGGCTTACCAGAGGAGAGGTGTGTGTTCTCCTATGCACATCATCAGAAAGGGAAAACCTCACATGAATAGATCAAACTATTTGGTCTGTGTGCAGTGATGCAAGACTGTGCAAGAGTTCTTCTGGGTACAGAAGAGCCAGGTGAGGGCTTGGTACCCTGAGTTGTTCCCTGGTTTTTCTTTTCTGGGATGAAAAGCTTGAAGTAGGGAATAATGAAAGAACCTGGTTTTTGGCTATAAATGACTTTGGAATATTCTTGATGTTATTCCAAAGCAGCGCCTTTAGACGGCGTGCAATTCCAAGTCCCATTGTGTCCGGAATTAAATTTTCTGTGTGTTCACACTGGGCATGAAAAATAAATGTAATAACTCCTAATCGGTGCTTCAGATCAGAAATATGAGTGTACAGATGGGTCCAAAATGTGGGTTTTACCCTAGGAAAAACATAAAATATGTTAGCGTGGGACGTTCGGACTCCTCGCTCATTAGCAGAATGTTAAATGGATAAATTGAATTAAATCATTCATTTAGTAGAACAAACCTGAGTAACTCCTAAACGATTGGTCGGATGGGAAAACTGATGGAACCGTTGAGTCCGGAGCATGCCTTTTACCCTAGTCTGGGTGTAAAAGTTGCGGGCGTGGGCCTACTGTGAGAGATGACACCCAGGAAAAAAATGGTCATTTTGAAATGACCACTTTGTGATTTTTATCACGAGCATTCCTTTCAAATAACTTTTAAACCAAGTCTCAGAATAGAAATACGTGATTTCCATTGAGTTTGAAATGGGGTATTTTTCCTAGGCGTGATATAAAATAGGCGGGCGCGGAGTTTTAGTAACCTGCGTTGGTTGGGAGAGTTTTAGTGAATTTTTATAAATTCACTAAGTGTTGAGGGAATACCCATTTCTTTCACCCCCTCTCTCTCTCTCCCTCTCTCCCTATCTCTCTAGCCGTTCTTCGTCGTTCTTCACCGGATCGAGGAGCGATCTTCGTCGAAACTTCGGCGATTCGAAGGTGAAGCTTCGCGGGCGCGTCACCTACGACGCGCACCAGAATCGAGGAAGGATTTATATTAAATTTCCGCACCTTAGTCAATTATATCATTTAATTTCTAAATTTTAGAAATTGGGATGATGGCCGAACGAACACGGCCATCTTCCAATCCCCGTTTAATTTCTCGTACTTGGTTGTTCTTCGTCCCGATTTTCGAACGCGCGTGAACCACAACGGATCGATGAGAAACGGGCGGCATTGTGAAGATCCGGTCCAGAGGACCCCGAAACCGGTGTCGGATAATTTTTCCGATCACTGGAGTGGTGTGGGGGACTGGTCGAAGGTTTAGAATCTGGAAGAGGAGGGCCGACACACGATAGCCGGCGGTCGAGCTGGTGGTGTTCGGGTGGCCGGTGTGCGGCTGACTCGGGTGCGGCTAGGGGCAGCTGGTCGTCACGGCGGAGCACAACGTGGTTGAGATGGAGGCGGCGGAGCAGGGCAAGGTCCCGGCGGCGGAACAGGCGGGGGATTCAGGGGACCGGGTGGCCCGAGCAGGGGAACGCGGAGGCGCGCCGTGCAGGACGGCAGGAGCTCAGCAGCGCGAGCAGGGGGCCTCGATGGTGCACCCTGCAGGACGGTGGAGCCGGTGGCGAGCAGGGGAGGCCACAACACAGGCGGCTGTCGCCCTTGGCGGGAGGAAACCGAGGCGGTTAGCGCCTCGGGTGTGCAGCAGCAACAAGGACCCGCATACCGTGGGTCCTGCTGGAACGACGTGGAGACCGGCTTCGTCCGGTCTACTGGGAAGAAAACCAGAAATGAGGCGGGTCCGGTGCGGCTAGAGTGCACCGCGACCAGCAGGCCACGACCGTTCGGACCAGGGCGGCCGAGGTGAACCAGTCCGGTTGTCCCCCTTATATTCAGGGGGCCATAATTTCCAAATGGCGCGACAGTTTGAAGTGCCGTCAACGGCCGTGAGCTCATATTGGTGAGGTAGACTGTTTGAAGTGGGTTCCGGGGTTTTTCGGTTCCATGCCCGAAGGCGGTTGACACGAAACGCATTAATTTAATAATAATTAAATTATTATTAAAGTTGCGACAGATGTGGATCACAATCCGGACGTCCGTTTGACATACCGTCAGCGGCGTGGTGACCCTGGTGTCAAGACAAAGATTTCTGAGGGGTTTTCGGGCGTTGATACTAGAGTTGAGATGTGGTCCCCATGGCCCTTCTTTTAAGCTGCAAGCAGCATTTAGCAAATTTTTCATCGGACATCCATTCGGGGCATGCGAGCAGTTGTTTCTGAGTGTTTTTCCGAGGGAATTGCAATGGTGAAATCCTCCAGCTTTAATTCAGCACACTAGTGTGGACCTCACGAGGGCCATTTTGGGAGTGGGTGGTGATTTTCAGGTTCATCACCGGGTGTCCATTTTGGACAAGTGAATAGTCTATCTAGTGTACTCTTTCGAGCGGATCTCAATGACGTGATCCGTTCTTTGATCTTTGGGACCGAGATGCGGGTCCGACAACGTATCGCCCGTGTGCGGTACAGTGAAATGCATTTTTTTCTCCGGAAATCCGTTCCACGCAAGTAAGCAGTCTATTTGACGTGTTTTACCGAGGGGATCACAATGGTGCGATGCACCCGAATATTTTCAGGGTCACGGCTCGGGACCACGGGACACCGTTCGGGTGTAAAGCGGTGTCAAATGACTTTTATGTCAGCTGTCTGTTGGAGGTGAATAAATAGTCTATATCACATGATTTTCTGCAAGGATTACAATGGTACAATCCGTTTGGATGTGCGGAGTCTCTTTAGAGATATTTTTTAAATGTGGAAGCATGAAAGGTGTACCAGTGGTGGTTCCTTCCACTGTGTTTATAGCAGACCCTTGGCGTGTGATCGTGTGCACTCCCATGTGAGTGAAGTAAATGTTTGAAGAGATATACTTAGTCGTGGCTGGGCTGATGAGGTGGCATGTTGAAGTTGTTACATTTATGCCCTTCGCGTTGATGTTGTGTGCCATGTACACGATTGCCTTTGGGCTGGAAATGTGGTATACTCTGGGAGTATACGAGAATGCTTGGAGGTACATATGGTTGTTTTTACCTGAGAAAATTTGTGCACTTGGTTGGAGTTGACATGGGGCCACACGTCGTGTGAGACCCATGTGCGTGCCGTGTTCGGCTTTGCGTACCCTTGATCTCCCATGACGTATAGGGTCGCTCTGTTCTCGTTTGTTTGACCAGACAGGTTGAGTTTACCCCTGGTTCCCTTCTCGTATTTTTGACCAGCAGGGTTGAGTGGTTTTCGCCTAGTTCTGTTCTCGATGGTTTGATCGGCAGAGTTTCTTCGTGTTCCCTGGTAGAGTTCTTGTTGATTCAGTGTGACCAACACATTCCACGGGCATCAATCCTCTACCCAGGAGGCTGTTTCCAGTAGGGCTAGCCAGGAGATTGTTTCCATCAGGGCTGGCCGGTGAGGTTCTATCCAACAGGGATGACTAGTGGGCACCATCCAGCAAGGATGGCCAGTGAGCTACCATCCCGCAGGGATAGCCAGAACAACGGTGTTCACCGAGTAGTACCATCCATCAGAGATGGTCAGAGCGGTTCCGGGTTTACCTCAAGTGGGGCTGGGAAGTGGTCCCTGATGCCGGGTTTACCTCCAGCCGGGCTGGGAAGTGGTCCCCGATGATGGTTCCGAGCCTCCCTCCAATGGAGTACCCTTTTACGGGACTGGTAAATGGGACTCATCGATGAATTTAGCAAGGTCTCCCTCTAGTGGATTACCCTTTTACGGGACTGGGCAGTGCGGCACCTGTCGACTTTTTCTAGGTCTCCCTCCAGTGGGAACCCGTCGACTTCCAGGGGTTACCCTCCAGCGGGGCTAGGCAGGGGGTCGCTTGTTGACTTTGAGGAGACCTCTCAACTACGGGGTAGTGACGAGGTGTGGTTTGATGTTACCCCAGAACTCTCAAGTATGAGGGGCGCTTTCCCCACCGAGATGTGTCGTTGCGACGTGAGCTAAAACCATGTGGGCGAGTCAGTTCCACCCAAAGAAGATAGTGTCAAGGTGTAGTGATTTGATCCCATTGACTTGAAGTTTGGGGCAGACGTGTGGGATGCTGGGCATCGATGGTGTTTACTTCTGGGACTTTTGGCTACTCACTTTCTTAGGATGAGTTATGGGACAGAGATCTCCTTACGATCTGGTTCAGGTTTCTTGAAAGAGAATATATATATGTATACCTTGTTCTAGTACCCACTTCTTGGGCTAGGTTTCTCTCCCTCCAAGAGAGGCAAAGACTCATGAGGTATGTCATGTTCTTTCCATGTCTAGCTTCTAGTGGTTGGACGAGTCTACTCTCCTTCTATAGGTAGCGAAGACTCGACGAGAAGTTCATATTCTCCCCATTTCAAGATCCTTGCGTTTAGACGAGTCTACTTCCTTCCTCTTGATGGGTTGAGATGTACTCTTTACTCCACTCTTTGTTGTGCTCCTTTACTTTTCCTTGTTCGATCTACTGCTCACTCTTCGGTATCTCTATTGTTGCTCCCTCGAGACTTCGGGGCATCATACTAAGTATTTTTATACTCAACCCTTCTTGGGATTTTCCCACACTTGGTGTGCCCTTGCAGACGACGGACTGGTGGATTGTGACTTCAGCAGAGCTTAGGAGATCGGGAGCTTGGACCACATACGGTGGTCAGAGTTGGGTTCCAGGTGGGTTACCCTTCCAGCTGATTTTCTTTTGTTTACTTGTTGTCGGGTTGTGGAACCTTTTCTGGTTGGGCACGTGTTTTCCCCTTTTTTTCAGTTTACCTTCATTACTTTCTTACTACTGTTAGAGGTCGATGAACTTTTGTGGTTTATATATAGCAGTTTCACTTTACTTTACTTGTCTTTTCTTTTACTCTGCAGTTCTGAATTGAGTGGGCTACATGTGTGTGTATAGGTACTCAGGCAAAGGCCTCCCCAAGTTGTTTAGCCTTCGGCGCTTGTCGCCATCCCCTGGACTATGGAGGCAGGCTTGGGGTAGTTGCGGCTTGAGCTTGGGTAGGCTCGGGTCGTGACATGATGGGTTTTATTAGCACCGTTGGATTTATCCACCAGACCACCAGAATTGAAATCCACCTTACGCTTCTTACCCCCTTGATACCCTTGAGATTCCTTGATCTCCATTTCGACTTTAAGGGCACATAGAGCAATATTTTTATAGCTGTCGAAGTCACGGATCACCAGGGCTTTCCGCAGGCTATGTTTCAGTCCACCAAAGAAGCGGTCAACCTTACATTCATGGGTAATGACAAAGCTAGATGCGTATCATGAAATCCTTGTAAAGTTTTCCTAGTACACTCTGATAGATTCTTCATCGTTTTCTTGAGGTAAAGGAAGTCCCTTTCGATCTTAAGTCAGAGGGTGTGCAGAATAAATTTATCAAAAAAATATTCCAGAATTCCTTTCATTCCAATGCCTCAAAATCTTCCTCAAGCTTTGTGTTTTTGATCAATGTCCACCATTGATCGACTTCACCCTCTATATGATAAGCAGCTATAAAGAACCTTCTATTGCTTAGAACATTGAAGGATGGAGATGACCTTTTTAATGGAGTTGCTCCATTGTTCGTCGATTGAGGGATTAGATGGTCCATTAAAAGTAGGAGACCTTTGTCTCATGAAGCTCTCGATAGCGACTTGTTATTTCTTAGGGGCGTTGAACATTCCTCTTGACCCATATTTATATTTAAATCTTGAGTTAACCAAGAGAGAAGTGTGACAAAGTTCTCGATTCCATCTCCCATTGGATTGGGCATCTCCTTAGCACAATCATCACATTCATCTTTACATCAGCTATTAGCCCGAGTCCTCCTATTACCATCCATTGGATGAAATAAAAGGAAATTTAGGGGTAACACATAAAGGGTAATCCAAGGACAAAAACAGAATACTTAAAAATTACATTTATTCATTAACTTATGAATATATAGGCTTGAATCTATTATATTCAGGATATACTTTCTAACATATATTCTTAGAAGATTTTTTTAATTTCCTTAACAATGGTTCATACTAAGATTGTAAATTTACCAAAGCATATCCCCTAGGAGTGTCGTAACCATGAGTGCAGCAAGGCCTGTTTTCTTGTACCAGGATACCCTAGGTCAACCTCGAAACTCCTTGTCAGAGTTTTCACTCCTAGGTACATCTGTGCTAGAGCCACCTCTACTTGCTCATATCAAAACAGGGATGCATTTTATTGATAAAACACTTACTCAATACTACCCAAAATTTAGGGATTTTTATTATTATAATTACTCTTATCTCTAAGGCATCACTAGGGTTTTCTAATCCTAATCCAAAAAATAACTAGCCTCCCTCTAATACTAACGATGACAACCCCACTTTTTATTACACACTTAACATACATTATTACATAAAAATTTCACTTGATACAACAAAGGAGATCAAGAGGTCTAGTGTTTTTGGGGATTATGAACATTACATAACAACTTAATGCATATGACAAAACTTCTTATTGAAAACTTTCTTTACATGCCCACTACATTCCATAGTACTTAACATTTCATGGTATAACCTGAGTATTTGCATAAGAAAAGTGTGAGATATAAAGCCCAGTAAGGGAGTGAACAAGGTATAACATGAAATATACAATACATGTTAGGAAATAGGCCTATCAATGGAGAATAAGACAAACTTGAACATAAATGCATGATATAACATGATTAACATAACATGGAAATGTGGAAACAACATTTAACATAATTTTAGAATGAGCCAAGGATCATTGCACCTGGAGAATGAGTAAACCCTCATTTCACTTGAATTAGAATGATTAAACTCTCATTTCACTTGACGTATCATGATACTAATCCTTACCCAATGCATTGGAGGGCTATCCGAGCACACCCTTCTTAAACATTTCATTTCATGCATAAATGTGGCACATGGATCATATAACAAGGATTCATTAAACCTCATTATTTATTCAACTATAAAGGAAATGTGGAATTCATACATGAAACACTAAAATAAATATGTAAATTTTAATGAAGGTGAATACCCTTGATAGATAAATGGGCATGGTATTCACTATGCAATGACATTGGCTTGGTAAATCGTGGTGCAATTTCGGCAGCGTAACGACATCCCATAAGAATTCATAAAAATGGTCTATGAGAGAGAAAAGGGCGTATCTTCATATGTAAATGAAATTTAAAGTAAAGGGGTAATATATACACATATCCCAATATATGTAATGAAATTTAGATTCACAATAAAAAATAATTTCTTGAATGTAAATGAGGAGAGAGAGATTCCTAACGGAATTTCGGAATGGTAACAGGTGTACATGAGAGTCATTTAATGAGCGATAAAGGGGTATATAATCATTAAAACATAGAGAGGTCAGTATGGGGGAGGTGGGAAATCATACCCAACATTTATAATTGAAAACAAAAGGGAATAAAAATATTAAGAAACTGGATAAAAATGAGAAAAGAGGAAATCTCTTACTTGGAAGTGTGATCCCAAAGGCTTGGGAGAGCCTTGAGAGAGGCTTATTGGGAGCTTGGGGTGCCTTGGAAAGATTTTATAGAGAAGAGGGTAGAGTTTGGACAAACTAAAAAGGCATTTAGTGAATAGTAAGTGAGAGCTTGAGTGGGTTTATATACGAAAGGAGAGGGAATTTTTTATTATTTAGGTTTGGGTCACCACACATTAAACACATCAATACCACAAACCATACCATAGTTTTTGCACATGGTTTTTCCCAAATGGGAGTGGAAAAAGATATTTTATAAGGACAATGGCCAAACGTTTTAAAATAATAGGGTTACTTATGTGGAGGTGAGTCACAATCTCAAGGAAATTCATTTAAAGAGTGAAAATGTTATATAACTCTTGGAGGGACCAGTAAAGTATTGTAAAATAAATCCAAAAAACCTAAAATCACATTATTTTAATGATAAAACATATATTGGACGAAAATATCAATTATATTATTTTATTACATCCCTATTGGGTCATTATGATGTCATAAAACACATTATATAATTAAACGGTATTTAATTTTACCCAAAAATTCAACTAGCTCAGAAAAGTATGATAAATTCACCATTGGATATTTTCAAAATCCTGATTTCAAAAAAAATATTCATTTTATCTAAATAATTTCCTAAATTTGTGAATATTTAATTGTAAAATAAAAACATTCATTTATAAAAAATTCACGAGTTTTAAAAAAAATGACTTTCAAACCTCAATAAAAATTACAATTGCATTCATATAATTATACGATCATTTGTATTTAATAAAAAATATTTTAATAATAATAATGTTTTATTAAAATATTATTTAATCCAAAAATCCGTTAATTCATCAAAATATATTTCGTAGTTGAACATTAACTAAAAATAATATTCGCGCTTTAAAAACTTTTTACAAATTAACACTAATAAAATGTATGTATATTCATTATTATATACAAAAATAAAGAAAATATTCATAGTGCTAAGGTATTTTTACATAACCTCTTTTAACGCCCACATAAGGAAGAAGGGTAAGGTGTGCGATGGTGAAAGACTCTTAGGGTGGCTAGCATAACATTTCTCGGGTGGTAATATCTATCAACATCCACTTCTCTCGTAGGTGGTTCTGTTCGAGCTTAACATGTTGAGGCTAGTCTTGGGATTGGTCAATAGAAAATCCAAATTACACCACCTCATTTCCGAGATCTGAAAAATGGGCTTCATATGGGGAAAGCCAACTGGATGAGGCCATCGCTTCCTTTGTCTGAGTAAATTGGATTTGTTAAAGACCTATATTTATACTAATCATGTGATCATTGTTCTACGACTATATTAGAAATGATCACAATTATTAATGATATTTTAAAATTCAAAAACATAAAAACAATGAAGTTCACATTTATATAAACATTTTACATAATAAGGCATTTAATCAGATCAAGAGGAAGTTTAATTAATAAAAGTTTGGGTCGTTACATAGTGTCTGTTCAAGGTGGAGCCTAAGTAGAGGTGGTCAAATATAGAATCAATATAAAAACAACCTGGGTGATACACAGGTTCATAGGTGGAATTATATAACTCATGATAATACCAAAAAATATATTTTCCCCTAGGGTCATGGGTTGATTTATTTTACAATCAATAAATTAACCACTAGACATGCATATGACCACACCATTTATTTATTTAATTTATTTTTGTCTATGTATGATTTATTTTATGTATGTAAGATTGATATAACATAATTGAATTTTTTAATATGAAAAATAGAATTAAAATAAAATTATTAAGTGTAAATTATTTATAGAAACAAGGATAATCCCTAAATTAAAATCCAATTAATATTAACATGACATGTAAAGGATAAAATAGAAAAATTATGTATAACAAAAAAAATCCATCAAGTTAATAATAATTCATTAATACTTCTATCATGTGATGTAAGATGAATCAATAGTTAATGTTTCAGTTGATCCTCCATCATGAAAGATTTTAATTATAGGTAAGTCTTAAGTTACATATTGGGTTAACTTAACTGAATATTTATTGTGTTTAATGGAATCTGTCCATTTTACACCAATTTAGAGGCAAGTGTTGAATAAATCTTAGTCCATATTTTTTGAATAGGGAGCCTGATAAGTGGTTTAAGGAGATGATAGTTTTCAACTAGAAGGACATATTACCTAAATTCATTTTTATAATTTTCAGGTCCGTCATTTTGATTATAAAAAGGTAAATACATATCCTTACCACTATAATGTCTTAAGTGATTGTACATTTCGAGTTAAATGTGATGGTTATTGAGACTTGATAAAATATCATGAGACCATATAAAATTAAAATTTATTATTTTGTCTCATATAAATTGGTTTCAAGTGATGTAATATAAAATATTTCATTTATTGATGAAGGAATAATGAAAATTGGAACCACAAAAACATTAAAAATTTTTCTTAACACAGGGAATTTCATTACAAATACAAATTTATGGATATAGTGAAATCATTTATGTGATGTATTATTATCAGAAAAATTTTATTATGTATTGGAATCCATTTTCCTTGTTCTTCCACCCTAGGAGGTGATAAAAGGTGAAAATGATACTTACTAGAGATATGAATAGGATGCTTTCTATATTCATTGTATTGTATTATAAATTATATATAGAGAGTTGATGATACAATATTGGTAAATGGATTCTTACACCATGATATGTCACCTTTTTTCTCAAGAAAGATAATGAAAGGCTTAATATAGATAAGATAGTCAATAAACTATATTAGTGTAAACTAGAATAAAGAAATTTTGATACTGATAAATGTTTCAAAATAATGGTGTATATTGATCATTTAGTTCAATTGAGTTTATAATTAGATAATAAATTAAACATTATTCTTATTTTATTATATTTACCACTAAGTATAACTTTATTCATGGAAGCCTGGATAAAAGAAATAGATAAGTGGATCATAAATATTTTGACCATACTTTACCAAGAAGATAAGGATTGGTTGAAAAATGTTTCTCTACCCCTTATGGCGAATAATATGAAATAAAAGGGTATTTATCCCATGGCTAATATAATTACAAAATATCCTTTATAAAATCCTTCAAAGAGAAAGAGGATTAATTCTTAGAAGAATGAATGTTATTTTCTTGTTATGTGGAAATAATAGACACTGGAAAAAAATTCAATTAATTGAAGAAGAAAAATAATGCATCCACTTCAGGTATATTAATCATGTTTCTATTCATCAATTGGGTTTTGAATACAATATATTTATGACATACACATATTTAAATATAGGAAACAAGGAAGAATAAATAGGATATATAGTGAACTCAAAAGTAGATGAGAAAGGGAGATTCCAATGTCATCCAAGGGGATATCATTACTTATAAGTGAAAAAAATGGATTGATATGAGTTTTTAATGAGTGTAACAAAAACAAAATTTATATTAGTATCTTGATGGACATTAGAAGACATTATTTCACATCTTTCATTATTATTTTTATAATAATTCATGTTAATATAATGGATCAGTTACTCTATATTTGCAAATATCCATTGTAATGAATTACATATATAAAATTATAAGACTCAATTACCTAATTGGGAGAAAATAGTTATTTCTTTGACAAATATAATAATATTTTACTTATTTATATTTATAAAAATGTTTTAATCTCTTTTGATTAAATATTCTAGGTAAAATGCTAAACTGCTTATAATTTTATTAATATAGAAACCTTTAGAAATAAAGGTATGCCACATCACTTTTGGAGTTAGTTTAGTATGGACATTTGAAATATTCTAAATCTAAATGTAAATTAATATATTTTATGATAATACTTAAACGAAATATTAATAAATTCATAGTGAAGTAAATGAGTTAACTTGGTAATGATAGAGGAATATTCGATATGTCTTGTTCAAGAACATCTTTTCCAAGTAAAATTTATTCCTACATGTGGTGTAAGGGAATTCAAAAACTCACATTTCCATATATAAATTAATATCATGATAGTAGTTAAATAATATTAATGACGATTCTTATGTATATGAAACTTTTTCTATAATTTCATCCAAGACATGTTTTCCAAATATAAAGGATACAACTAACCATTTTCCAAATATATTGACTAGTGGATATCACATAGTTGTGAAATGATAATAATCTATTAGGTCACAACCTGAAGTGTTTTCTGAAAATCATATATTAAAAACTAGTTTTAGATACAAACAAACAAGATCCTATAATTTCATCTCAGTTAATAATTCTATAGACATTAAGAATTTTATCGTCTAGTCAATACCAACTATATTTCCACAAAGGAAGCATATCTTATTAAAAATAGTAGGAGAAGACTTAACTTCAAGGTGTTAAGGAATTGGATGCACATGGTTTGTAATATTAAGGCTCAATTCCACTGAGCATATTGTAAGGAGTAGTTTTAGATACATATATTTCATAAGAATAAATAACCAAATAGGATATCTATATTCACCTTAGATGGTGATACTTATTTTATTCCTTCAATATAATGATTCCTACAAAGAAACAATAAAAGGAAATATGGTATGGTTAAAAAGTATATATGCAATGAAGTAATGGATTCCATCTATCATGATCTAGGGACTCCATATTTTTAATGGGGAGTATTCAAGAGAAATAAAATGTGCATGGTATAATCCATTACTAATAAATGATGATTAATTATTCAAATGTTTAGTTTACGAAAAAACTTATACACTAGTCCCCATGAAAAAAATTCTTTTGAGTTATACTTGTATAGAATAATTCTTTGATCATAATATTGCACTATTGATTGTTAAGTAAACCTTATTTAGAGGAAAACTTATGTAATATGTCTATATGGTGTGATCAAAAGAAGACCCTATGGTATATTTCTACAAGACATAACTAGAAATGTATGGTGACATCAATAAATGATAATTCGATATATAGATTACCTAAATTCATTTATCAATAAATCATTAATAATGATCATAGAATATATTTTTTTGAAAACCAATGAGTGAAATGTGTCTCTAATAGGTTAGTAGGGGCACTATAAGTTTTCAAGATAGATTAGATAAAATCATAAGGAATTTTTTTTGTATTAAAAGTTTGTTAAGACTAAAGAATTAATTTATCCAAGTATGAATAAAATTATCTACCATGTTATAGGGAACAATATCTACAAAAAGATTCAGTATTCTACTGAAACTAGTCATAGAATATATATTAACAAATTATTGATAAATAAAATTTTAAAAAATTCATGATCGAAATATTTTTGTCATATAATCCCTTTAGTATATTTATCATGGGAATATGAAGATATTATTGAGATTAAAAGAATTTTACAAGATTAAGTGACTGGAATTTATCTTATAAAAAATGATATGTACTAACATTTTATATTACTAGTGTATGATGTATAGAATGTGGATATATAATAGATCCTACATAGTTGTAGTGAATTGAAGTTAAAACTGTGCAAACATAATTTGAAAATTTAGAATTCCATTAGTTCCTAGTGTGTAGATAAGTTGGAAAACTAATGATCTAGTGAATTGAATACTTGTATTCATTTAGTTCAATTTGATCTAGTATTATAGTAAGGATAAAGTAATATAAATGGAAAACTTTATAGGACTATTTGTGTCCATATCTACATTTTATGCGTTTGTTGTGGCTTCTAATGTAGATTAAGAAGTGAAAAAGTAAGATCCTATTTTTTTGGGTTATACAATAACTAACTGTTTTAACATTATTATGAGAATCTTGGATTATGGACATCATCAAGATATTAGGTTTCTGACATATGAACAAGAGGTGGATACTCGGTAATGTAAAAATTGTGGTATTTTCTCAGGTTAGTGAAGTTGTAGTATATAGATTCTATACATAGTTATGTGGTTTTCCAAACCTAATAAAAAAACATGGTAGGCCCTATAGCTATAGCTGTACTCATCAGAAGCTTGTTTAATATGTGAGAACTAACTAGTCATTAGTATCTATCTCTAGTGAAAGTGGGATTTTTGTTATTGCCAGTTCCCTAATAAAACTACCCTATACTACAGATTACATGTATATTTAGAGAAGTGAATATTAATTAAAATACTTTATTATATATCATTCATAGTTCCATGTGACCTTAATGTAATAATTTCATAGAGTATCTATCACATTTACAAGGGAATAATAGTTCCCCACTTAGATGAGAACCCTTAAATGTCATGAAGAAATTATTAAACCATGGTATATGGTTGGATAAAATTCTATGATGGGTAAAAAATTATGCTGACTTCCAGGTTTGAGTAATCATAAGAAGGTGAGACTTTATCTCACAATGTTTTCACTTTGTTGTCTACCAGATGGGAGATTATGATAATAGACCTGCCAGAATGAGTTTCACAAGTGTATGTGTCATTGGATATTCTTATTTTTTAGGGTTTATAATAGTTTATAAAATTTAATATTTTTATTAAAAAATGTCATGAATCACATACTTAGATGTATTTTTATAAACCATGATGAACAAAGTTCATGGTGATGTTCTGTATATTGGGTGTTGTGCAAATATCATGTTATTAATGTATAAGTTGAGGAAGGATTTTTACCTTCTATGTTTATGTAAGTTGATATCTCAATACTTTGGTTGAAATAGAACTATCAAATTAAAATCCATGGACATGGTGTAATGTTGATTTTATTTTAGATTTTAAAATATTGTAGCATCAATTATATAGTTTGAAGAAATAAGTGTGGAACCTACATGATGAGATATCACAAAAGAGGGATTAAATTACACAATGACCACTCATATGTGTTTTTTAGCATTAGTACATAAACTTAGTTCTCTTGGATTCCTCAACTTGTTGCAAGATTATAATCTTGGAATCTAGAAAATCTTGCCTAATGAAAATGTGAAAGAAGACTAGAGGGACACACACTAAGTGTTTCCATTGATCTCAATTAAGTTCTACTTGAATTAAATTATTGGAATAAAGATTAGCCTCATGTCCAAGGAATAATTATATTCAGGGTTTATCGATCAAAAAAATTAAAAAAATAAATTTTAGCAAGGTAATTATTTTAATAATATTAATGTATAATATTTATTTATTTATTTATCGAACTATTAAATATTTTATAGAATATTTATTCAGGGTATTCGATAAATTCCAAGGAGGAAAAGGGGGAAAAATATTTTCCTGATGATAAATAATAATGTGAAAGCTGCTAAAATAATATTTATTGTCGCACTAGTTATCACACACCATGTGTAAATTAATAATGATATTATTATAACATGGAATGGGGTCATTTAAAGGTTAAATGTATTATTTAATGGACAATTTGAAATTAAATAATATTTTAACCCAATATTTTACTCTATAAATAGATAAATATTTCTATTGTGTATAGATTGATCAAAATTTAGAATAATCATGAATAATAAAATCTAGAGATCTCTCTCAAGACCGAATAATTCTCGAGATATTATCCTTTCTTCTCCATTATCTCAAGAATGATATTATATAAGAAATTATTCAAGCTCGAAGGAATCGTTTGACGAAAAAATCCACCATCATTGTTGGAAGATCATAAGATCATGTGTGGATCACCACTAGAGGGATTCTAAAATTTGATGTAATAAGAGAAAAAACTGTTGACTGAAAATATTTTGGTTAATCAACAAAATAATTGAAGAAATATTAATAGACAAGGTATTCATTATTCCAATCTATTTAAATTAAAAAAATATTTAACCTAAAATGTATTTTATTAGTTTTAGTGTATTTATTTTTTCAATATTATATTGAAAATATTTATTGGTCATGGAATTTTTATCTTGTACAATATGATAATGATCCATCTAATCTGATAATTTCCAAGTCAAGATTGACATCGATATGCACTTCTGTAGTACCAAAAACTAAAAACTCTTCTCTTAAATTCTTTAGTGAGTAACATATATGATGTAAGCTAGTTTGAATTATTATGACTCTATCCATTGTGGTCCGACCCATGAATACCCCAAGCCCATCTCTAATAGGCTAGGTATTACCGACCCATACTAAGTAGGCATATCCCACAAATGGGAGACATTAGCCTAACGTACCTATCTACAAACACACACACATCTCCAATCCCACACAATGATGAAAATTTTAAAAACTAAATCAAATGCCTGTATACATCTATAATACCACAACAAAAATATGATAGTAAAGTATTAAAGTGACAAAATTTTCCATGTACATGCCCAATCAAAAACAATAATGAGTCTAACATGCTCTAATGCAATGAGATAAAGTCAAAAGAAAGCTCTTATAAAACACCTCAGTCCGACAAAATTAAGCTGTCCTCCACAAACTTTTATTCCACCAAGGACACCATCAATAGGGTCATCTTCTATATAAGACATGACATGTGTGGGTAGAGTCCTTGCAAGTGTGATTATAACAATTCCCAATAGGAAACCTCAAAAACACTAAACACAAACTACCAATTACAGTCAGATCAATACAAGGATATAAAAATCAATGTATAACTGAAACACCGATATATACTTAGTAAAGATACCACACCATCAAGTAGTAATAACCAACTGTAATCCACATGAATTGACTCAAAACAATGCTCGTTCTATTGGAATCCACTCCACAAGCTATTCTATCATCGAATACATTCATCGAAGAGGCCTACATCATTGGACCTAGCCCGAGAAAGATCACTGGTCAAAATATACCCTGATACTGAGATAGGGGTTTAACTTAGGACTGTTAGGGTACACCACAAACCCAATTTGGATCAACCTGCTTTGTAGGGGATCGTATGCCCATAATACCACAAACCCTACTGATATGTCTTGGTAGATGGAGGATTAAGTCACTTATCAAGGATATCATGATGATTCTAGAAACCCAACCTAGTGTATAAAGATGATAGAGTATCACTCTCAAGTCTCATGGAGGGAAACTGAAAACTCTATATATGACTCGACCTATAGAGGGGATCACAATCCTATGATGAGGATATAATGCTGCAATTTACCCTCAAGGGAATGGACCATGGGGACATAGTCAACCAAGAACGGTCTAGACTAATGAAACAAAGATCTCAAAACACAATTTATTGGGGTACACGATGTGTACTTAGGGTACACTATATGTGCATCTATCCCCATATATTCCAGTGTGGTAATGTATCACCCAACAGGTAATATCTTCGAAGATATTTCATGTAGACTAGATATACAACATGTAGAGATATCCTGGAACCTTCCCATGTTCCACTAGTAGTGTCCATATATTGGTTACCATGTATATGTACTAGCCCTTGTACACCCAGTTATGTCTGGTTCTATGTAAATGGTATGCCACTGGCCATGTACCTTTGGCTATGTCTGTTTAGTTTCCCAAGTACAATGTGGGACAACCAGGAAGGTACACACACTGTGTCATAGGGGTCACACGTAGTGTGCTCCTTGAATTCAACCCAAAACCCTAGCAACCACTAAAAGGGCCCCACAAAACATGTAATATATAATTTCACACCGTGTTGATTGGGATTTTCTAGACCCATTATATTTTCCTCCATGCTAACCATCACATCAACAGATACATGAATAACGCTAAAAATTATATATCAGGGGTCGACTGAGCCTTGCATTTCTCATTTTCTGGAATCCGGGGTATGATTCTACTAAAAAATACCCTCATCGAGCAACCCACACCATGTTTAAAAAATAATAAAAATGGGAAATAATAAATCCATATAATCCACATCTGATCATCCATTTCCATATCCAAACCTTGATCATTTCCCCAATCACGAACCATACCCACGGTATTGATGTTTTATGTTGAAGAACGTTCATACAATGATTGAATATTGTGTATTCATAAAACCATAGGCTAAAGGAAATTCCCACGAAGAACACATGAATATTTGGGGAAGAAATATAAAAGCTATAAAATGTGAGGAATGAACCTCATCCTTTGTCTATTTGGCCTCAATTTGTTTTTCAGAGGAGAAGAATAATGAAGAGGAATAAAACACAATGAATAGTTATAAAATTCAACGAAATTAAATATAACGATTATTCCCATATCAATTCTATTTTTATAATTGATCCATATCCACCTAGATTAACAAAAGTGATGGAAAACTCAGAATAAAAATTCCTACTTGGGGATTGGATCAATCAGTAGTGAAGAATGGGTTTGTGTTTCCCTCATTGATGAGATCCTAGAACTCTGTTGGAACAACAATCAATGATCCAGTCCAGATCCATCATTTTTTTACAAGAAGACTCTCCAACGATAATATAGATCTCAAGGGTTTTAGTGTATATACTTGAGTAAATCCAAAAACTGTATACTTATAGGAGAATTCCGAAAATGCTTCCATATTAATAAAACAAATAAATAAAATAATTTATTTTATTAAATTATGCCCGCAATTTTTTTTTCATAAATGGCCTGCACCAATAAAGATTATGTCACAAATAAGGTAAAACCCATGTTATGAACTCAATGGTGCCCTCATATATCTAATACAAACATATTTTTTAGGTTTTCTTTCACTTCTTTAGGAAAAATGCACATTCGTGCTATTTAATATATTTCAAACATTTATTTTGGTAACACTGGGCATCGAAATTGCCGATTTTATTATTTCTTGATCTCAAAAATAATTTATATAACATCTAAAAATAATAGTTGGAAGATATTTTTCATTACATTCTCCCCATATTATGTATTTTCATCTTGAAAAGAGAAAAACCTACTCAAAAAAATGAGGGTACTGAGTTTGAATCTGGGTCTCTCACTCCCGGTTTCTCTTATGAAGATTCCCATGCTACCTCCAGAAATACACTAGGGGAATAAATTTCCTACAATAGGTCCTATACTACTGATATTTTATCTCCAGTAGGTACTCTGAAAATGTGCCTCTATCATTGATGTCTTGCTCGCCCCAATTGATATAATGTGACAGGTCGTGCACGTACCTCCTATATATCGACCCAAACTTTTATTAATGAAAATTACTTTTGATTTGATTAAATGTGTTATTATGTAAAATGGTTATATAATACAAATGAACTTCCTTGGTTTTATGTTTTTGGATTTTAAAATACCATTAATTATTTTTATCATTGATAATATAGTTGTTGAACACTGATCACATGATTAGTATAAATATAGGGCTTTAAAAAATCAAATTTACTCAGACAAAGGAAGAGATGACCTCATCTAGTAGAATCACTTCATAAGAATCCCATTTTTCAGAGCATAGAAAGGAGTTACCATCATTGGGCTTATCTCTCGACGATTACCAAGTCGAGCTTCAACATGTTAATCTTGAACGAAACAGCCTACAGGAGAAGTGGAAGTTTATAGGGATTACCACCCAAGTGATGGTATCCGAGTCACCCCAAGAGTCTGTCACCATCAGACACCTTACCCATAGATCTTATGTGGCTGTTATAAGGGGTTATCTAATAATACCCTATCACTATGATTATTTTCATTAGTTTTGTATAGAATAAATAATATACATTCATTTTATTATTGTTTCTTTTGAATGATTTTTAAAATCACAAAATTGTATTTTTAGTTAAAATTAAATTAAGAAATCCATTTTGATTAATTAATATATTTTTTGAATTAAATAATGTTTTAATAAAATATTATTATTAAATTACTTTTTAAATACAAATTATTATATAACTTTTATGAATACAATTGTAATTTTTATTATGATTTGAAAGTTGTTTTTGTCAAAACCCAAGAATTTTTTATAAATGTCATTTTTATTTTAAAAGTGATAATTCACATATTTTCAAAATTATTTAGATAAAATGAAAATTATTTTTGGATTTAGGACGTTAAAACTATCTAATGGTTAACTTTTCATATTTTTCTGAGACATTCGAATTTTTGTGTAAAAATCAAATACTATTTAAATATATAATGTCTTTTTTGACATCATAATGACCCAATAATGATTTAATAAAATAAAGGTTTGTTAATTTAATATATTTTTTAGACTTAAAATAATGTGATTTTAGATTGTTTTGATTAATTTTATGGTGCCTGAGTGGACCCTCCAAGACATATAAAACATTTAATATTTTAAAATTATTTCCTTGAGAGTGTGACTCACCTCCACATAAGAAAGCCTAATATTTAAATAAGTTTGGACATTGGACATATACAATAATGTTTTACACTACCCTTTTTCAAAAAAAATTGGAAAAACCATTTGTTTGGTTTGTTTTTGTGATTAGTTTAATGTGTGGTGTCCAAAACCTAAATAATAATGAATTCCCTCCCTTTTCCTATATAAACCCACTCAATCTCCCATTCCTCTTCACTAAAAACATTTGTATCTCAACCAAATCCTTCCATCACCTATCTATAATACCTCCAAGGAACCCCAATCTCCCAATAAGCCTCTCTCAATCCTCTCACAAGCCTTTGGGATCACACTTCCAAGTAATGGATTTCTTCCTTTCTCATTTTTTGTCCAAATTTATTTATGTCGTTATGCCATTTTATTTTCAATTAAAAATGTTGGGTTATGATTTAAAAATACCCCTATACTCACCTCCTTATGTTTTAATTTTGATATATCCCTTTGTATCTAATTAATACCTCCCATTTACACCCATTACCATGCCAAAATTCCGTAAGGGATTTCTCTCTCTTCATTTACATTAAAGAAATTCTTTTATATTATGCATCTAAATTCCATTAAATATGTTAATAAATGTATCTATATGAAATCATTACTGTTAATTTCATTTAAATATTATTATACACCCCTTTCTCTCTCATCAATCATTTTTAGTAATTCTTATGTCAAGCCGTTATGCTACAGAAATTGCACCGCAATTTTCCAAGCCAAAGTCATTGCATAGGGAATACCAAGCCCATTTCTCTATCAAGGGTATTAATATTTACTAAAATTTAATTATTGATTATATAGTTTCATGTATGTATTCTGAATTAATTTATCATGGAATAAATGATGATGTTTAATGAATCCATGTTGTATGATCTATGTGGCACACTTATGCATGAAATAAAATAATTAAGAAGGGTGCACCCTGATAGTGCTTTAATGCATTGGGTAAAGAGTAGTATCATGATAAGTCAAGTGAAATGAGGTTTTACTTATTATAATTCAAATTCAATGATGGTTTAGTCATGCTCTATGTTCTATGATCCTTAGATCATGCTTATATCATGTTAAATGTTGTTGCCACATTTCCATGTTATGATAATAATACTATATCATGCCTTTATGTTCATGTTTATCTTGCGCTCCATTGATATGACTATTTCCTAAAATTTTCTATATTATTCTTGTTATTCCTTGTTTACTCTCCTAATGGGCTTTATAGCTCACACTTTTCGTATTCAGGTCCTCATGTTATCCCATGCAATGCTAAGTACGAAGGAATGTTGGTGTCATTTAAAAGAAGTTTTCAATAAAGATGTTGTGTTTTATGCTCTATGTTGTTATGAAATGTTTCTAATTTATCTAGACACTAGACCTCTTGATCCTTATAGTTGTATTAATTTCAATTTTATGTAATAAGTCATGTTTAAGTGTGTAATAAAGAGTATCATTGTTATAGTTTGTATCAAGGAATAGGTTTAGTGATTTTTGAGATTAAGATTAAAAAACCCTAGAGAAAGCCTTAGTGATAATACTAAGTACAATAAAAACATCCCTGAATTTTGGTGAGTATTGAGTAAGTGGTTTATCAATAAAATACATCCCTATTTGTATATGAGAAGGTATAGGTGTCTCTGGCACAAATGTATCTAGGGGTAAAACCTGAAAACACCACTTTGAGCTAGACTCAAATGGGAACCAGTGCACGAAAACAGGCCTTGATGAAATATTTCTTAAGAAACCCCTAGGGGATATTATTTTATAAATTCATAATCTTAGTATGAATCATTATGAAGGTTATAAAAAAATTCCCCTAAGAATAAATGTTGGGAAGTAGATCTCGGATAACATATATTGAAGCCTAAAAATTCACATGTTAAGGAAATAAATTTAATTTATAAGTTATCCCTTTAGTGTTATTGTATTCCTCTTTATGTTTTAAAATGTCTAAGATAAGCATCCCTAATTATCCTTTTATTCTAGACAATGGTCGGTAATATGAGGAATATGGATAACAACTGATGTGAAAGGAAATGTGATGAATGTCCCAGTGAGATTCCCAATAAAATGGGAGCCCAAGTAAGACATATCATGATCATTCCAAACCATCTATCAAAAATCGCAATTAAAAATTGCTACTTTTTTGAATGCACATGTACATCAAGGAAGAGGAAGATTCCATCTCATGAAACTCCATATGATAAAGGTGATAAGGGAAAAATGACCCAATTTACTTTCTGCAATAAATGTGGAAAGAGGCACCATGGGAAATGTCACAAAGGGACTAGGATATGCTTTTAGTGTGGAATGGAAGAGCACAAAGTATCCAATTTCCATGAAATAATGTATAATGTGATGGATGAAAACACAACTCCATCTAAGGAACATTACATGGTTCTATGTCATAAATTTTTAAAAGTTGGGCATTATCCAAGACGATGCTCTATTACAAGTGATAAGAAGCATGATGAACCTAAACAGTCTCCTTGATCAAGGGAGCACAGTATACTCTATGCTAATATGGTTAATGATGAATTAATTGCATGTAACCACTACTTAAAAGTAGTGTATGTCATAATGTATTTAAATTCATGTCCTATTAGTATACCTTTTATGTTTTCAATGAAAATTGACCCCTCAACCAAAATGATATTAAATCATTAGGGAAAAAAATTCTATAAGTGTTGTATCACGTGTTGAAGGTTTTGGGAATGTTCTTATTGAAAATTTTTTAAGCCTCCATTTGATAGAATTTAAGGAAAAAATCAAAAAGTAATTTCCTATGCCTCAAGGTAGTTACACACATGATATGGAGTTCATAGAATTGATCTTTATGTTAAAAATCAAGCAGCATTATCTCTTTGGGGAGAAGTGTGAAATATATACAGACCACAAAAACCTCAAGTATATTTTCACACAAAAATAGTTGAATATCCACAAACAATGATAGTTAGATATAATCAAATACTATTATTTCTCAATCCATTACCACCCTAGGAAATCAAAATGGTGGCAGGTGCTCTATGTTGGAAGGACCCAATGATTCTTTCATTGATGACAATTGAAAAGGATATAATCTTCTTAGATTTGATGATGATGGACATGGGATCATAAAGAAGGAAAAATCATCAATCCTTACATAAATTATTGCTCAAACATCTATTTTGGAAAGGTTAAATGATGCTCAAAAGAATGATGTGTGAATGCAGAAGAAAGAGGAAACTATTATAAAAGGAAAATCCTCAGAGTTCAATGTTAACAAAGAATGAATTGTGAGATATGGGTAAATAATATGTGTTCTATCAAATCCAGGGTTAAATAACGAATTTTTAGATAATGAACATAGTTCAAATTTCACCATTCACCCAGGACACAAAAAGATGTATCAAGATATTCGAGAGATTTATTGGTGGGATAACATAAAGAAGGAGATCGCTGAGTATAATCAAAGTGTTTGGTATCACAGAAAGTAAAGGATGAGAGGAAAGAGTCTAATGGGACTATCCAAACATTACCCATACCAACATGGAAATAAAAGAATCATCACCATGGACTTTGTCACTAGACTGTTGAGACATCCAAAGGAAAAAATGCTATCTGGGTTGTTGTGGATCATTTTAAAAATACTGCACACTTCATTTCAATTCAATATGTTTTCTCATTGGATCAGCTAGCACATATATACATTAGAAAAGTGGTCACACTGTATGAAGTAAAACTATCGATTGTATCCAATTGAGATCCAAGATTCACCTCTTAGTTCTGGAAGTGCCTCTAATATGCTCTGAATACTGAGTTGAACTTCAGTACGACATATCATCCTCAAACTGATGGCCAATCCGAGTGGACTATCCAAACACTTGAGGACATGTAGAGAGCATGCTCAATAGATTTCAAAAGAGGACGAGATCAACATATTCCTCTGGTTGAGTTCTATTAGAATAACAATTTCCACTTAAGCATCCAAATGTCTCCTTATGAAGCCTTTTATGGGAAGAGGTTCCAGACACTGACATATTTGGATGAAGTTGGGGAGTG
The DNA here is from genome assembly GCA_963277665.1 of Viscum album. Classification (NCBI taxonomy): domain Eukaryota; kingdom Viridiplantae; phylum Streptophyta; class Magnoliopsida; order Santalales; family Viscaceae; genus Viscum; species Viscum album. Next base: position 369,634,215 of record OY728144.1, read on the forward strand.
AACACTCCTAGGTCCGAAAATGGCCGAAGAAATGGTGGATAAGGTTATGACCATACTGCAACACATTATAGCTGCTCAGAGTCGACAAAGTTCTATGCTGATAATCATATATGGGACCTAGAGTTCGATGTTTGAGACATGTTGTTCTTCCTTATATCACTGTGGAAGAAAGTTATGAGATTCGGGAATAAGGGAAAGCTTAGTCCAAGTTACATCAACCCTTTTGAGATCCTTTATCACATTGGAGGAGTGGCCTATCTACTAGAACTCCCACTGAACCTATCTCAAGTACAAGATGTATTCCATTTATTACTCTTGAAAAAGTACATACCTAAACCATCACATGTACTCAATCCAGTTGTAGTACAATTAGAGAATAACCTCTCCTATGAAGTGAATTCATTTAAGATCTTAGATCATAGGGAAAAATTACTAAAAAATAAGATAATTCCCCTCATCAAAGTGTTGTGGAGAAATGAAAAGTTTTAAGAAGCAATATGGGAAGCAGAGGAAGTGATGAGGCAGAGTTACCAACATCCATTTTAGTGTGGGAAAACGAAATTTAAAGGGTGAAATTGTTTAAGGGGAGAAGATTGTAATGAACCAAACTTTTATTAATGAAAATTCCGCTTAATACGATTAAATGAATTATTATGTAAAATTGTTATATTAGAAATATGAACTTCCTTGGTTTTCTATTTTTTGATTTTAAAATACCATTAATAATTATTATTGTTTCTAATATAGCCGTTGAATAGTGATCACATGACTAGTATAAATATAGGGCCTTAAACAATCTAATTTACTCAGACAAATGAAGTGAGGACCTCATCCAGTAGAATTGATCCATATGAATCCCATTTGTCAGAGTTCAAAAAGGAGGTATCGTCATTGGGCTTTTCCCTTGACCAAGATAAATCTGAGATTCAACATGTTAAGCTTGAATGGAACTTCCTATGGGAGAAGTTGAAGTTAATAGAGATTACCACCTGAGCGATGTTTTTCGAGGCACCCTATGAATACGTCACCATCGCACACCCTACCCTTAGATCTTATACGACTGTTATAAGGGGTTATGTAACAATACCAATGAACTATGATTATGTGCATTAGTTTTTTATTGAATAAACAATATACATTTATTTTATTAAAGTTACATTGTAAATGATTTTTTTAAAAGTAAAAATAGTATTTTTAATTAATATTCAATTAAGAAATCAATTTTGATTAATTAATGTACTTTTTTAATTAAATAATATTTTCATAAAATATTATTACTAAATTCCTTTTTAAATATCAATGATCATATAAATTTTATAAATAAAATTGTAATTTTTATTAAGATTTGAAAGCTGTTTTTATCCAAACCAATGAATTTTTGATAAATGTCAGTTTTTATTTTGAAATTTATAATTCACATATTTAGAAAATTATTTCAATAAAATGAATTTTATTTTTGGATTCATTATGTCAAAATTATATAACAATTAATTTTTCATAATTTTCTGAGATAGTAGATTTTTTGCGTAAAAATTAAATACCGTTTAAATATATAATGTGTTTTATGAAATGATAATGACCCAATAGTGATGTAAAAAAATATTATAAAAGGTTTTTTCAGCCAATATATGTTTTAACCTTAAAATAATGTGATTTTATATTGGTTTGATTAATTTTTATGGTGCCTTAGTGGACCCTCCCAGACTTATAAAACATTTTAACATTAAGAAATGATTTCCTTGAGAGTGTGAATCACCTCCACAAAAGAAAGACTAATATTTTTATAAGTTCGGACATTGGCCTTATAAAATAATTTATTCCACTCCTATTTGGAAAAAACTACGGGAAAATACTATGGGTTGGTTTGTGGTTTTGATTGGTTTAATGTGTGGTGCCCAAAGCCTAAATAATAAATAATTCCCCCCCCCCTTTCCTATATAAACCCACTCAATCTCCCAATCATCTTCACTCAAACCATTTGGAGATAAACCAACCCTTTCCCTACTCTATCTAGAATCCAACCCATGGTGCCTCAGGCTCCCAATAATCCTCTATGAAGCCTCTCCCAAGCCTTTGGGATCACACTTCCACGTAAAGGATTTCTTCCTTCATATATTTTTTACAAATTTATTTATGTTTTTATGCCATTTTATTTTCAAATAAAAATGTTGGGGTATGATTTTTAACCTCCCCAATACTGACCTATGTTTTAATGATTATATACCACTTTTACTCTCATTAATGCCTCTCATTTTCACTCGTTACCATGCTGAAATTCCGTAATGGATTTCTCTTTCCTCATTTACATCATGAAATTATTTTATATTATGCATCTAAATTCCATTACATATGATTGGAAATGTATCTATATGAACCCATTACTATCCATTTCATGTAAATATTATGAGACACCCCTTTCTCTCTCATAAATCATTTTTCTGAATTCTTATGTCACACCATTATACTACCGAAATTGCACAACGGTTTTTCAAGCCAAAGTCATTGTGTAGTGAATACCATGCCCATTTCTCTATCAAGGGTATTCAGATTTACACACATTTACATATTGATTATATATTTTCATATATTTATTCCACATTCCTTTATAGTGTAATAAATTATTAAGTTTAATGAATCCATGTTGTATGATATATGTGGAACACTTATGCATGAAATGAAATGATTAAGAAGGGTGCGCCCAGATAGTGCTCTAATGCATTGGGTAAAGAGTAGTACGATGATACTTCAATTGAAATGAGGTTTTAATCATGATAATTCAATTTCAATTAGGGTTTAATTATGCTCCATGTTCAATGAGCTTTGGATCACTATAATATCATGTTAAATGTGGTTTCCACATTTCCATGTTATGATAATCATGCTATATCATGCCTTTATGTTCATGTTTCTCTTATGCTCTATTGATATGCCTATTGCCTAACATGTACTATATTATTCATGTAATTCCTTTTTTACTCCCTTACTGAGATTTATAGATCACCCTTTTCTTATACATGTCCTTAGGTTTTCCCATTCAATGCTAAGTACAAAGGAATGTTGTGGTCATGTAAAATAAGTTTTCAATAAAGATGTTGTGTTTTTTGTTATAAGTTTTTATGAAATGTTCCTAATTTCCCAAGAAACAAGACCTATCGATCTTCAGAGTTGTCTTAAGTGAAATTTTATGTATTAAATAATGTTTAAGAGTGTAATAAAAAATAGGGTTGTTATATCCTAAGTTGTGACACATGGAAGAGTTCTTGTACTCGGTCCAACTACAACGGTAGAGCTAAGTAGTATGCCAGATCCCAAACTCTACATATTATCAAAAAGGAATGAATTAATCTCAAAGATAACTTTCCATCGTGGATAAATCTCTACGATCCATGTTGAGGTGATACCCTCAATAATACATGTTCTTTCTTCTCGAATTCCATAGGTCTCCGTTATTGGTTCGTATAAGACTTATGATGGATCTATTTAGTATTCATCCTCTCCTAGATGATCCAAACCTTCTCTATAGTAGTTCACATCAACTTCCAGCCCATGAGTACTGAATCAAATTGATCGATCTAATAATGTGGTGACCTATATGGTCGCCCACCTAAATCATAGAGTGATACTATACTAAGGGTGGAATGGTAGTTGTTCTTGTATGAAAATTCCACCAAGGTTAGATGATCCACCAAAATATCACCAAAGTCTAACATGTAGGCCCAAATCATGTCCTCAATGACCCATTTGATCCACTCTCTCTAACCATATGTCTAGGGGTGAAACACCATGACCAAGAGTAACTATGTCCCAAAGGCCTCCTGCAGTCCTCTCCATAATCATGATGCAAAGAGAGCATAATTACCTGAAATGATCATCTAGGTAACTCCATGGAGTTAGTCTATATCCTACACATAGAGGAGTCCCAATCTCTCTACCGAACTCTTCTCTAAAATAGTTAGGAAGTTGGTTGGCTTGGCGTGTTAGTCTAAGATCACCCATATAGATTTTTTTCACCTATATGTACATGAAAACCCCATTATGAATTATATTGATATCCAATACCACTTATATTATGGATCCTCAAGGGGTTATCTAAACCCATTAGAACTTGGTTCTTAGAATTCACCTCCTAACAAGGGATCCATAAAGGGATGAACTCTGTAACTACATTCTTAATGTATAACCACTAAAAATTAATGTCGGAGGTCCTAATAAATATTATGCACACATAGATGTACCACCAATGGAGATGTATGAAATTCCCACATCACCTACTACCTCAAAATTTAAAGCACTGTTTTCTATCGTATGAATAGGATAACATACTCTCCACCTTTATAATATCCATCAAGAGCATATCTAGTGGATATCTGAGTACACAAGGTCTCACAGTCAGTATCTCCTTATTGAGGAACCTTGACACAAAGTAAAAGATGTGGGGTAATAACCATCAACTATAGATTTGAAGCACCATTGATATCCATAATGTACAACTTTAATGAGGCTAATTGCTCCAACACCTCAGTCAATAACTGAGAACTAGATATATTACTGAGAGAAAATACTACAACATTCCCCTCCAAAGAGTATAAATGATCTCAAAGTCATAGCCCTAGAGGATCTCTATCCATTGCCTCTATCTCAAGCTAATATCCTTATAAGTTTTGATATACTTGAGACTCTTTTGGTCATAGTAAATGATAAAATTCTCACCCATCAGGTAGTGTCCCCACATCTTCAGTGCAAAGAATACGGCTACAAACTCAAGATCATGAGTTACATATTTATTCTTATGTGGTCCCACCTAACGTGAACCATAGGTAGTCACCATATTCCTTTACATCAGAACACAATGATTTCTAGTCCTTGATGCATCATAGAACACCATATACTCTAATATATCCTCTAAAAATTTCTTTAGGGGAGTTCTTGTCAGCCTATACCTTACCTCCTAAAAGAAATGTTGGAACCTCTATGTTCAAATGAAAGGATTCCTTTTCCAGGTCAAGGTTATCAAGGGTGATTCCACTATATAGGAATTGGGTATAATCATATGATAGTACCCTGTCAATCCCAAGAAACTCTGCACCTAAGTAACAATATTGGGTGGATCCCAAGAAAGAACTGCCTCAACCTTCATCAGATCTACTACTACTCATGCCTCTGAGATGATGTGTCCCAAAAATTTGACTACTTGAATCTATAAATAACACTTTGAGAGTTTCTAATAAATATAGTTCTCTGGGGGTGTGTCTTGGACCATCCTCAAGTGTCTCACTTGCTCCTCCTTGGATGCCAAATAATCAAGGATGTCGTCGATAAAAGCCACCATGAACCGATCTAAGAAATGATATAAGATCCAGTTTATGAGTCCCATGAACAATGAAACGGATTTTGTCATGCTAAAAGGTATCATCAAGTAGTCATAGTGTTTTTGGAGACATCTTAATTCCATATTCAGTATATCATCTCCCCGTACTCAAAGATGATGATAGACAGATCTGAGGTCATTCTTGGAGAACCATCGCTACCCTCTCAACTCGTCAAAGATGTTTTAAATTATTAGTAGTTTATAATTATTATTTATGGTAACATAGTTCAGTAATTGTTAATCCAAACATAAAATAAATCCCCCATTTGTCTTCTTGAGAAACAAAACTAGGGCTGCCCGGGGTGAAATGTAGGGTCTCACAAAGCCCTTGTACTTTAAACCCTCCAACTCCACTCTCATATTACGAAGCTCTATGAGAGACATCTAATAGGATGATTCATATATCTATGTCATCCGATGATGTAATTAAATTCATAAGTATATCTCTTGGTGGGAGGAAAAAATGGTACATCATTTGGAAAGAAGTCTTCATATTCCACCGCCACTATAGAGAACTGATAGCCCAAAGCATCCACTTCTCCAAGAGTCATGCAACCCAATTGGGGAGTAATAAATTTAAATATTTAATGAATGAGCTCATACTACTCTACTTATGTTCTATTTTCACACACAAAGGAAAACCTGGTCCCATCACCTTAGAAACACAATATCCTCCGCCTAGAGAATTCAATATGGGGATGAATTGTTTATAACCATTACATACCTAGGATAATTTCATAAGGCCTCATTACTAATATAGAGATATAGTACAAAAAACTATCACCTCCAAGTGTTAGATATCACTATTAGCACAAGTGAATAATCATTGAGTCACCACATGTAGGATTCTCCAACTGTAAGGGTCAAGGTAATAGATCTACCAGAATCTCTAATTCTAAAACTAGAGAATTAAAAAGGAAGAAATGAGTCACACCTGTGATTATCAAGACTACAAATAATGTATAAAATACACATATCATAACTCGTATCATCCCTGGACCCTCGGGGTCAAAGATATTTATCGTTTATAATTGACCTCATCCCTGATCACCAGATCGTTGAGCCTGGAATGGACCACCTTAGGGTGGTGGTTGTAATAGGTCAAACCTCTAACCACCTCATGTTTCTTTATTGGCCTCTGTATCATGTCTTCTTCCCTGTAGAACCCCTTGATCTTACCTATGTCTCTACCTTGGTTATCCTTTAATCGTCTCACAATCAGTGATATGATAAATCATGTAATTCAAGATAGATTTCCCGGACCATCATAAGAGAAACACCGCTTCTCCCTTAGCTGATTAGAGCCATCCTGAGAGCCATGTACTACTAACTTTGTGTCTTGGGATTACCTCTTAAAGCATCTAACATGCTTGGATCCCTGTGACTACTATCGGATTCTAACTACCTAGGTCTCAGCTTCTAAGTGATGACTACCATCACCCACTATCGATGCCTCCTCTACAAGGAATATATCCACTACCAAGGCTTTCTCAATGTTCCCTCAAAAATAGGTGGGAACGAAAATGGATACCATAGAAGTAATGATGTCCCTACATAAGACATGTTGAAAGGTTAGAGATCTGAATAACTGATCCTATACCATATCTAATGAGTAATGCGAGTGATTAGTAAAACTTTTCGAGTAATCCACAATGGTAAAAATACCATACTGTGGATGTAGAAGCTCCTGAATGCATAAAAATCACAGTGTGGCTATATAGAACTCCTCCATGATGAGACATTAAAATTCTAACTATGATAGATCTATCTCATCACATGACTGAGTCATTATGCTACACCATCACCCAAAAGAGCCCTGAAGTAGACTCATTGTGAGAATGACATCTAATCTTTCTATGAACTCACAAGGAATAAAATAATAGAAACTACCTCTATTCAGTACTCACACACCTGGGGATCTAGATCACCCTAAAACCTATGAGTTAACTTCCTATGAAACTCATGAAATACACTCATCCTGCGTGCATCATCTATTGAAACTTCCAACGCTAGCTGCTTCTCAATGGCTGTTGGTATAGATGGTAAACTACGTAGGGGTTCTATCTACAATAATGTACCCTATACAGAATTCTCTTCACTGGGTGGATCATCCTCATGATCATGTAGTGGAATCTTGGTTGGAATTACGTGTAGTGGAATCTGGAAATAAATCAAGATATACTACAGTCAAAAGAGCATACATGGGGATCAGAATCAAGAAGGAAATGGAAAAACGAAACCATTTTTATATGATGCATGTAACAAATGTGTCCTTACAACCAATGTCTATATGACCCGAGATAAAGGGCAGGTGATGAGAGTCCTATTGTATGGATACATCTGCCGTTATACCAATACTAGATTCCCTAGCTTGAAATATGAACACATAACACTGAAGATTGTTTCCCCAGGAAAATATCACTAAATCTTGTTTTAAGGGTAGAACTGAATACTCTGATTCCACTTTCACAGACTATCCCATCAGGGTCCGACCCATGACTACACCAAGCCCATCTCTAATAGGCCAGGGGCAAGTGACCAGTGCTGAGTAGGAATTTCCAACAAATGGTAGGAATTATCCAAACGTACCTACACACACTCACAAACACATACAATCCCACACAATTATGATATTTAAAACAACTGAAACAAATTTATGAATATATCTATAATCCCACAAAAAGAGTATGATATTAAAGTAATGAAAATGGAAAAGGGTCCAAAGACAACGCCAACAAAAAACTATACTATCCAACCGGCTCTAAGGGTGAAAATTAAAGTCAAATGAAAGCTCCCAAAAGAATCCTCAGTTTGAAAAGATCATTATACACTAAACCAACTCCACATCCTCTTGGGAAACACTCAATAAGGTTGTCTTCTACATAATACATGACACATCCAGGAAGAGCCCACATTGGGGTGAGTATAACAATACCCATTAGGACACCCTGAAAAAACTAAACACAAATCATCAAGTGATATAAAACCAATAAAATCATATAAAAATCAATGTATAACATAAACACCCATATATAATCAAGAAATAAAACATTCCATTAGGTGGTCATAACCAACTTCTTGCCACCTGATTCTTCTCGAAGAAACATTTATTTGGAGGAATCCATTCCACGAGCCATGATATCACTAGATACACTCATCAAAGTGTTCTAGATCATTGGGAATATCCTTAGAATTCCCACTAGTCTAAGAAGAACCTGATACTCAGATTGGGGTTCACACCCAAGACCGTTGGGGGACACCATGACAACAACTTGGATCAAACTTCTACGCAGGTTATCATATTCCAATGATATGACAAACCTAACTGATATGACCTGATAGAGAGAGCATAAATTCCATTCTAAATGAGGTCAAGACATTTTTATAAACCCCACCTAGGGTATAATGATGATAGAGGATCACTCTATAGTCTCACGTAGGGACATCACACACACTATTTGAGACTCAACCTCTAGAGGGGATCACAATCATGTGTTGTGGATGCAATCCCACACTATACCCTCAAGGGAATGTACTAGGGGGAAAACTCAACCAATACTGGTCTAGACCAAGGAAAGGAAGAGCTACAAACACTATTTAAGAGGGTAAATGTCATTTATTAGGGGTACATGGTGTGTCAAGCTATCAAATATCTTCCTATGTGGAAAAGCCTCACATGGTTTGTAAAATCTCTGAATACATTACATATAGGATATTTAAACAACATGTTGAAATTTCCCGAAACCTACCCATGTTCCACTGGTCTAGTCTCTATACCAATGGCAATGTCGGTGCCCCAAACTATGTACACCTGGTCGTGTCCATGTATAAGTATAGGTTGGGTCACTGGCCATGTACTTTTGGCCGTGTCCATGTACTTTACAATGTGGAATACGATCCATTCGGAAAGGGCCACATGTTGTCTGGTCCTTAACATCATACCAAATCCCTAGACACTACTGAAAGGGCCCCACAAGACATGTAATCCCAAAGTACACGCCGTGTTGATAGAGATTTTTCAGATCTAATGAATCTTCCTTCGTTCTCCATGTTTCGTCACTAGAGCCACAAATATCACAAAAAACAATAGATCAGGGGTCAACTGAGCCTTGTCTTCATCTTTGAATGATATCTAGGGTTCAAATCATTATAGAAATCACCTCATAGAGCCACCTATCATGTGCATAAAAAACTAGGAAAAAATAACTCACAAATCCATCTGATCCACCTCCAATCATCCAACGCCATCGTCTCACCTTGATCATGAGCCACACCAACATTATTGATATGTTATACTGAAGAATGGTCATGCAACGATTGAATAATGGGTATTCATTGAACCATGGTACAAAGTAAATTCCCATGATGAACATGAGAAGAACATGGATTGAAATCCAAAAAATCCATAAGATTCGAGGAAAAAACCTTATCCTTTGTTCATTCAGACTCAATTAATTTTTATAGAAGAAGATAAATGAAATGGAATAAATCACAATAGATAATTATAAAAATCCATCGAATTAAATCTAATGAGAATGTGTGTTTCAATTATGTTTGTTGAATTAATATGTGTTAGTTTGGGGATAATAAATGGAATGGAAAATGCATAATAAAACCCACTACCTAGAGTTATGATCGATCATTGACAAAGAATGGTGTTTTTTTTGCGGTCATAGATTTGATCCTCAAACTCCGTTGGCATAACGATCCACGTTCCTATTGAGATCCATCATTGTTCACCAATAACTATCCCCATTTATCATAATGATATCAAGGTTTTGAGTGGCTAACCCTGTGGAAATTATCTAACCATATACTTATAGGATAATTTAGTCTATACATTAAAGTTATTAAAAAAACAAACAAATTAATTTATTTTATTCAATTACGCCCGTGAATACGTTTTAAAAAACAGACCGCGTCAAAAACAATTATGCCACACCTAGGGTAAAAACATCATTCTAAACATAACTATGCCCTCAAATTTCCTATTTGAGCCTTTATTTAATAATTATTCTACTTTTTTAGGAATACTATCCATGTGTGATATTTAATATATATAATATATTTCAAACTTTTATTCTGGATACATTGGGCCTTAGAATCCCACACCGTCTTTGCACCAAGTCTAACAAATAATCCATAAAATATCTAAAAATAATACATGGAAAAGCTGTGTCATTAAATTCTCCCCACCTTAGGGATTTTAATCTTGAAAATTGAAAAACCTACTAAAAACAATGAAGGTATTGAGTTTGCATATGGTGCTCTGACAACCAAGTTGTCTATTGATGATTCTCGTGCTACCACCAGTCATGAACTAGGGGAATCAATCAACCTGAAAATATCCTCTCATACAAATCATCAATCTTCACTAGGTACTCTACAATGGTAGCTTTAATCCTAGATGTCCATCTCACCCCATTCGATAACATGTGACAGTTCATGCATGTACCACCTTTGATGCGACACATGGAAGACGTCTTATACTTGGTCCAACTGTGGCAGTGGAGATAAATTGTACAACACCACACTAAATCTACATAGTATCTATAAGGGGATAATGAATCTTAAAGATAAATTGATTCCCTATTGAAATCTCCATAATACACATTGATGTGTTACCCTCAGGAACACTTGGTCTCCCTACTCATATTTCATAGGTCTCCACTGTCGGTACTCATATGAATTTTGATGGCTCTTTAAAATTTTCATTACTCCTAGTTGATTTGAACCTTCTCTGTAGTAGCTCACACTAACAATAGGCCCATTAGTGTTGTCACTCATGGATAAGTCCAAAAAAGTGGTGACCTATAGGGTCGCTTATCCAAACCCTCAAATGGTGATATACCAATGGTGGAATGGTATCAATTATTGTACGAAAATTCTCCCAAGGGTAAATGATCCTCTAAATTATGTCCAAATACCAACATCAAACCATGAAGCTTTTCCTCCAAGACCCTGATGGTCTTCTTTGTCTGACCATTAGTCTTGGGGTTAAATGTTGTGCTCAAGTGTAACTAAGTCCCAAAGACCTTATATAGTACTCTCCAAAATAATGATTTAAAGAGAGAATCACAATCTGAAAAAATCATTGAGGGAACTCCATGGAGTTGTATTAACTTCTAAAAGTAGTGGTGTCCCAATCCCTCTATTGAAATATGCTCTCAAAGAGATAAGAAATGGCCCGACAAGGTGAGTCAGTCTATGATCACCCAGATGGAATCATGTCCCCAAGATTTATGTGGTCACACCTATAATAATTCCATGGATATCCCATCCCACTTAAATTTTTTAACCTCATGGGGTTGAGCTATACCTGGTGGAACCTGTTCTCAGCCTTCACCTACTGAAAAGTAAGGCATTGAGAGAAAAACTCTACAACTCCCTTCATCATGCCTACCCACCAATACTAACATCAGGGGCCCTAAAAAATTTCCGACAAAAATGGATCTACTTCTAAAGGTGATGTATGAAACTCCCACTTCACCACCTTGCATAACATCAAATTAAGCATCGTCTATCATCTAAAAATGAGAACGCTCTCCCCACCTTCATAATTTTCATCAGTAGCATGTGTGGTGTATATTTGAGTATGAAAGGTCTCACAGTCAGTATCTCCCGACTGAGAAACCCTAAAACACTATAAAAGAGGTCAAGTAACAACCATAAACTATTGATATGAAGAACCATCAATTTCCAAAACGTAGAACTTCAAAGAGGCCAACTTCTTTGACTCCTTGATCAATAAATGAGAACATGATCTCATGCTAAGTGTGTCTTTTATAACACTCCCCTTCATTAGAGTATAGATGATCTCTAATTCATAGACTTGTAGGAACTCTATCCATTACCTATATCTCAAGTTATGTCAATTCCTAGAGAATATATATTTTTTAATATTGTGGTTAGAGTAAACAATAAAATCCTCACCCATCAAGTAGTGTCTCCATATCTTTAGTGTGAAGACTACCGCTCTAATTCATGATCATGGGTCTTGAAGATTTTATTATGTTGTCTCAATTGATGAGAACTATAGTCAATCCCCACCTCCCTCTACATAAACACACAACCAAGTTCGATCTCTGATGCATCCTAGAACACTATGTACTCAACACCCTCCTCTAAAAATATCAATATGGGAGAACTCATCATATAATGATCCTAGCTTTTTTCACATATCATTACATGATTTTAATCATAAGTAAAAATAAATTTAAAATTCAATGTTCATAAATTCTAGTGTCTTTTGAAGATTAGGTACATAATTAATCATCATAAAAAACTTTTATTTAATCTCCATAATGATCTCATAGATTCCATTGAACTCTTATATCTTTATATGAAACTTAGGTAATAAATTAACAAAAGGGATGAGCTAAATAGCCCAGTATATGAAAATAACAGGAATAAAACAAATTACATGGGTTAGAAGGAATAAAATATTGGCATAAAAGGAATAAAAAATTAATAGAAATATGGGATAATAACATATATAACATGGTAATATATAATCATGGAATTATAGTAATTTTTAAAAAACATATAACATGTCATAAACACGAGTCAAGGATAACCATTAAGACTATATAACATAGTGGACAAAGTCCCACAAAGGAATTAGGTTCACTCTCTATTCTAACATTACATGCCATGAGACTAAACATTACCCAATGCATTTGAGTGATATCTGGGTGCACCTGTTACAACATGTTCATGAATATGTATTTCACATGAATAATCATACATAAGGAATAAAAAATAATAGAAGGGCTACCCATGGAAAGAAATGGGTATCGTAATCATGTCATAAGGCATTACAAATGGGCATATCATAAAGGTTTCCATGAGAGAATGTATTTAGAACATACATGGACATCCAAAAAGGGAAATAGGAATAGATAATGATAAATTATGACTAAATAAAGTGAAAATTTTTAAAATATTTCTTAGGAAATATTATAAATTATCCACTTTAGTGTGGTTTAAGGAAAATATTAAAGAGAATTAAAAGAGGAAAATGAATAATATAAAACAGTAAATGAAACATGAAAGTTTTTTATAATAAAATGATTGATTTTATAAAAATAATGGTGGATTAAAATAGATTATTGAGTTCACTTGCAAATGGGTAAGAATTCATGAAGTTCTCTTGAATCAGGCTTGTTTATCTTGTTGAATTGAAAAGGGAACCTTTCTAAAAAATGTATTACCACTTCAAAGAGGGATGATGTGATCTGGATAATTGTGTTTTTAATATATAAAAATAATTTTGAATTATTATAATAAAAATAATGAATTATTATATTGGATCAAAGAGAGATAGAGAAAGAGTAATGAGAAGAAGAAATGGTGGTTTGGGTAGAATCCATTACCATATGTCTGAAATGGTTCTACACTTGATCTTAATTTCCCAAATAATAAAATTAGATTCATTTATTATTAACTAAAAACAATAAACATATAATATATTTAATATAATTTTATGAAGATCATTTATGGCCTTTTTTATGAGTTATAGTGTTTAATTTCATCGTTCACGAGTGCTCAATTTCTTAGTTTTCATGATCAGTTCACTTGTGTAAGAGTATGGATGTTTAGGTAAAATGGAAATAGAAATGAAAATAGTAGTTATGATTTAATAATAAACATCCCTAATTTTAAATGATCATATAAGTAATTTGGTTATTTTGGGTGAGGATGAATCATTAGATAAATGGGTAATGATAATTGTTTGGATTATTTTGAGCGGTGTTCGCTAACAATGAACATGTTTTGTTTTATTAATTATCATCATGTGTATATAATTATTATAGAAATTTGGATAAGTTTTAATTAATATATTATAATTTATTTTAACCATAATAATGGTTTTATGAGTAGACTTGATGGCATTAATAGAAAATGGAAAATTTTCATCCTTGTAGGTGATAAATTAACACCTCACAAACAATTTTTTCATTTCTAGAATAAAAGGGAGAAGGGAAGGGTTTAATGATGGAATATTACAATATAATAATAAAATTATAGTATATATGATATATATTAGTCATCATTACATTTTTATTAGGAGAGGTGAAGATAGAATAAGAAAATAACATGAAAAGAAATTGAAATAAAGGAAAAGAGGAATTTACCTCTTGAGTTTATCCTCCTTGAAAACCTCCTTTGGAAAGGGTTTTAGTCTTTTGATGAGACCATGAGCTTATATAAATTAGGTAGGGTCTTTTAAATCATATTAAGAAGACTTTTTATGAGGCTAAAGTCTTGATAGGTGTCAGTAGAAGAGGTGGTGAGGGGTGGTATTTGCAGTTGAGGAGAGGGGTGTTTTCTCATTATTTTACTCAATATTTTATTATTTTGCTCAAGAAAAGAAGTAATAAATTTTATTGAGACTAAATAAAGTAACTAGATCATTATAATTTGAACCAAAATTTCTTACATCAACCATGAACATGGAATATTTTATTTAACATATAATGTATGTATATCATAAATTACTATATTTTACTATTCACTAATAATTCATCTATTTTAGAAAAATCCCAAAAATTAACCCTATATATTATTCGATGTGTAGAATTAAAATATGAACTCAATTTTATGAAAATAATTTTACAAATATAAGAAATTTATTTTTTAATTAAAATCATAATTTACTCTAAAAATACATATTTAAAATTTATAACTGATTTTATAACACTTTGAAAAATTAACCGAGGTGTTATAAAAGTATCATATTATCATAATATATAAAAATATTAATTTATGAGTACATTTTTTTTGAAATAAAGTTTATTCTAAAACATTTTATTAATTATAAAATTGAAAATAAATACTTACATTTTTAAAATATCAGTACTTAATTAATAATTTCCAAAACATACATTTACTTATACTATGATATAATTATATCATATTACCATTTATATGTTGCCTAAATTTTATTTATAATTTTATGGGTGAGGTTATGATTCGGTTTTTTGTTTTACTATTCATAAGTGTCAAATTAATATTCCAATGTTTATGTTACTATTTCATTGTTATAGGTTAATTAACTTCTAGAAATACTTTTTATTTCATTCATTTGTAATTTATAAAGTTTGTATTGTGTTATATTTGTAATTTTATTCTATTTATACTCTAAGACATAATTGTAAGAAGGTAAATTTCATTGATAATAACTTTTGTCATTACATTCTTCCCCATTATGAAATTTCACTCTCGAAATTCTATTTTACATTCTAACTTTGAAAAGAGGTGTGGGTAATTCTCTTACAAAACTTCATTAGTTTACCATGTTGCCTCTTCATACTTATGGTTCCACCATAGTACTTTTACCAAGTGAGTAGTCTTTTGTGTAAAACTTTATCTTTATGATCCAAGATCTTTATTGGATAGTCCTCGTATGAGATATCATTTTCCAACTACACCACCTCTAAATACAGTACCTGTGAATGATCAAGCATGTACTTCCTCAAGAGGGATACATGTAATACATAGTGTAATTGAGACACGGTAGGCTGAAGTGGAAGTAGAATGGCCAAAACTCCCACACTATCAAGAATCTATAAGGGGACAATGTACATGGGACTTATATTTAATTTCTTACCAAATATCATGATTTTCTTCAATGGAGATATGTTGAGGAATACCATGTATCCACCCTTAAAATCAATATCTCGTCAATGATTGTATGCATAACTCTTTTGTCAACTTCAGGATTCCTTGATGTTTTTTGAATGGTTTTTACCTTCTCCACCATTTCTTCGACCATTTCTGGTCCAAGAATCTTAAATTCATCGAATTCATCCCAAAATTAGGATCTTATGCATATTTTCCCACAAATGAATTCATATTCAACCATTCGGATGCTCAAGTGGAAACAATTTTTATAAGAAAACACAACCAGAGGAAGATGTTGCTCCCATCTTTCTTTGAATTGCAAATAACAAACTCTATACATGTCTTCCAGTTTCTGAATATTATTTTCATATTTGACATCTGTCTGAGGATTATTGGCCATACTAAATTTTAACTCAGTGTTTAGATCATGTTGGAAACCTTTCCAAAACTTGGATGTTAATCTCAAATATCTATCAGATACAATTAATATTGGTACTCTATGCAGTCTTACCACCTACTTGATATATATCCATGAATCATGATATAGTAATAATTCCTCTCAAATTATGATAAAGTTATTTCTCTTCATAAGATGATCCATAATAACCCACATAGCATTTTTCCTTATGTATGTATTCAAAATTCCAGTGACAAAGTCCATGGTAATGTTCTCCCACTTCTATGTTTGTATGGGTAGTTGTTGCATCATCCCCTTATAATTTTTTATTTCATCCTTAACTTTCTATTGAACTTGGAACGTTGATGTATATTTAATGATATGTTTATTCATATTGTCAAAACAATATTTCTTATGGAGATCTTGATAAATCCTTATATTCCCTTGGTAAATAGAGAAAGTTGAGCTCTGTGACTCATTTAGAAGATCCTTCTTTATATCTGGATTGGATGGTACACATAGTCCCAAATATCATGAATCCTTTATCCATTTGGAAATATGAGGATTTTCAACTTCCCATAACTTCAACCTTTTTATGGATTTCCACATCATTTCTCTGAGAAAACAATATTTTCTTTATAAGAATGGATGACTAATAATTTGAGAAAGGATTGATGATGTTCCTTTATTAAGGATTCCCATTTCCAGACACTACAAATCAAAGAAGATTGGATCCTTCTAAATTATAATCAAAGATAAATATGGAAGATCCTTCCTACTTAGAAAATCTTATACCTTATTTGCCTTACCAGGATGGTAGTGGATTGAGAATTCATAATCCTTAATGTGACATAACCATATTTGATGGTTCATATTAATATCCTTCTATGGGAATATATATTTGAGACTCTTGTGATCAATATATATTTTACAATTCACCCCAGAAAGATAATGCCACCAGATTTTCAATTCAAAGATCAAAACTGCCAACTCCATATCAAGCGTGGGATAGTTTTGATCATGGATTTTAAACTAACTTGAGGCATAGGTGATCGTTTTATCAATTTGAATCACTAAATATTCTAATAGCTTATTTTAAGAATCATTGTATACCGCAAAGAGATCCCTCGGTAGTTTGAGCCCAAGTGCAGTGATAAGAATCATTTTAAACTCTTTAAAGAAGTATTCACATTCACTGGTCTAATTTTTTTTCTCCTTTCCAGATCATCTTGGTTAGTGGGTTTGAAAATCATGATAAGTTCTTCAAAAATATATGGTAATACCTAGATATAAAATGGAAACTATGGATATCTATTACAAATGTTGATCTGGGAAACTCATAGATTTATTTTATCTTAGAAGGGTCCATTAATATCCCTTTCTTGGTGATATCATGCTCCAAGAATGATACTTCCTCCATAAATAACTCCATTTTTTTGTACTTTTCATAAATTTTATCCCTTCACAAAGTCTTCATCACAACATTCAAATTCTCCTCAAATTCCTTTGTAGTATATCATAATATCATCAATAAATACTACCAAACATTTGTTGAGGTAATCTTTAAAGACTCTATTAATTATGTATATGAAAATTACTAGAGCATTAGTTAGTTCTAATGGGATCACTATGAACTCATAGTGTCCATACCTCATTCTAAATTCATTCTTTGCAATATGTTTCCTCCTCACCTTTAACTAGTGATATCCTGACCAAAGGTCCTCCTTAGAGAAATAACTAGCCCCATTTAAATGATTGATAAAGTTATCTATCTAAGGAAGGGGATAATTATTCTTTATCATGATTTTATTAAGCTCATGGTAATCAATGTAGAGGCACATTGATCCCTCTTTTTCTTAATGAAGAGTATTAGAGAACCTTATGGTGAAGAACTTGAGCTTATAAAATTCAAGTCCAAATTCTCCTTTAACAGATTCTTTAGTTCTTCTAGATTAATGATGTCCATTCTATAAGGTTTATTTGATATAGGTAGAGATCTTGGAATATGTTCAATTGAGAACTCAACCTATCGATCCAAAGGAAGAATTATAAATTCATTAGGGAATACATAAGTGTAATCCCTCGTGATGGGCATGTCTTCGAGCATGATTATCTCTTTTTTACAAAGAAGATAAGATAGATATGATTGATCATAAGGAAAAAATATCCACAATTAAGGTGATGATTCTGATATAGATTCAAATTCCTCCTTATATTTAAATAGAATTTGATGATGCTTTAGGATGTGAAGAGTAATATCCCTTTCATAACAATTGATGTTGGATTTGTATAATGATTTCCAATCCATGCCCAAAATAGAATAAAACTATACTAAAATAAGTATGAAAACATTTAATGGGAGGTTTAGTCCATAAACATTAACCGAGGAGGAGTTATGGGCATTGGATTCAACAATTGCTCCATTTTCTAAACTCATAGATAACTCAACCTATAAATTTTGAGGTGGTGATTAAATAGTTGTACTAAACATGAAAGATATAAATGAATTCATAAAACTAGAATCAATTAGTATGCTCACTATTATGGAATAAATAAATAACATACCCATCACCACATAATTATTGGGTACAACCTTAGTAGTAGTGAAAACATATGCCCTTGATTGTGGACTTGGAGGTTGTAGTTGTTGATTACCTCCAACAACCCTTATCTTAGGGAAATGGTCTAATTAATTCCCATGGTCCTTTTAGTTGAAACACTTCACTGAAGGATGAGTATAGATTTTAACCTTCCTTTATTCTTCTGCATTAGTGGTATTCTTTATGTCCTATTAGTAGTTATTATCCATATGCCATTCTCTTCCACATTTGAAGCATCTCTTAGTTCCCTTTAACCAGTTTATAGGATGATTCTTCTCACACTTTTGACATGTGGGATGAAGGGTATTCAATCCATAATGGGATTTATCACCCATATTAAAATCCATTTTTTTCTTTTTTCACTAATCCCATGAGAAAACTGAGAGTCTTCAATATCCATTTCAACCATAAGGGCACAACAAACAGACTCCTCATAACTGTAGAAGTCTTGATTCACCAATAATTTTTCTAGACTCATCTTTAGTCCTCTAAATAAGTGATCCAACTTGATTTCAGTGTTCATGAAAAGGCAAGAGGTGTAAGTTTCAAGCCATGAAAAGTTTGTTTCATATGATCTAATAGATTCATATTCCTTCTACTTAAGTCTAAGGAACTATCTTTACATCTTGAGATGGAGGGTTTGGGGAAATTATTTGTTGAAAAATATTTTCATGAAATATTCCCAATCCATGGATTCAATTTACTCCTTCGACCTTGTGTTCTTAATCAGTGTCCACCATTGGTTTGCTTCCCCATCAAAACTATAGACCACTGGAAGAAATATATCTTATTTGAGCACTAGAGGATAGAGAATATCTTCTTAGTGGAGGTAATACTTGGTTCTATGAGGACTGGATTTAAATATCCACTAAACATGGGATGAATTTTCCATATGAGGGATTCTATGGAAACTTACTCTTTCTGTGGAGAAGGAGGGCGTTATACTTGATTCATGTTATTATTCATAACTTGAGCCAACTGAACATGTATTTTCATAATGTTTTGATCACCCATTCCCATCATATTTGGAATATCATTAGTGAAATAATCACATTTCCAATATCATTGATTTATGTAACACATTCATTTATTTCCATCCATTAACTAAGAAAAATAAATTGCAATTAGGTACTTGAATACTTAGCTAAAAGTCATAATAAAAGTAAACTTTAAACATAAAAGGATAAAAATATAAATGAGAAGTATATCCTAACTTGTGATTATATAGGGTTGAATCTTGGTTATCCTTGATCTATTTCCTAACATATATTCTAATGGTCTTTTTTTGTTCCATTAATAATATTTCATATTGAGATTTTTAATTTACCAAAGCATATCCCTTGGGAGTGTCAAAACAAGAGTGCAGTAAGGCCTATTGTTGTGTACCTGGTTACCCTGAGTGAGTCTTGAAACACCTTGTTAGAGTTGTTACTCCTTGGTATATCTGTACCAAAACCACATCCACTTGTAGTATCTAGATAGAGATGAATTTTCTTTATAAACAAATTACTCTATAAAAACCAAAATTTATGGATGTTTTATTATACTTAGTATTATCCCTTTGTATTTTCTATTATTTTATAATCCTTATCCAAAAAATAACTAGTCCTTTCTATGATACCAACTATAGGGACCCTTTCCCTTTTCACATATCATTACAAGGTTTTAAGAATAATTAATCATCAAATTAAAATACAAGGATTGTAAAGTCTAGTGTCTTTGGAAGATTAGGTACATAATTAAACATAATAATATTTTTTATTTAATCTCAATAATGAGTTCACAACTTTCATTGAGATCCTATATATATTCATAGGATAACTTGGGGAATACGTGAACAAAAGAGACAAACTAAATAGTCCAGTAAGGGAATAATTATAGGAATAAAACACAACACATAGGTTTTAAGGAATAACATGACTGAATAAAATGTATAAAACATTTATAAACATAAGGAATAATAACATGTATAACATGGGAACATATAATCATTACATAATAGGAATGTGGAAACAACATATAAAATGAAATAAACATGAGTCAAGGCTAACCACCAAGACTATATAACATAGTGGATGAAGTCCCATAAAGGAATCAGGTTCACTCTCATCCAAACATGACATCTCATGAGACTAAACATTACCCAATGTAGTGGAGAAATAACTCGCTGCCCCCATCATAACTTATTCATTAATATTTTTTCCACATGAAAAATCATACATAAGGAATCAAACATAACATAAGGGTTACCGATGGAATTAAATGGGTATCATAATCATGCCACAATACATTACAAATGGGTGTATCCAAAAAGTGTCCATGAGAGAATAGATTTAAAACATACATGGAAATTTATAAAGGAAAATCTGAATAGATAATGATAAATGGCGAGAAAATAATGTGAAAACATTTTGAAAGAGTTTTTATCAAACATTAGAAATTATCCACTTTAGTGTGGTTTAAAGAAAATACTAAAGATAATTTATAGCATAAAAGTCATAATATAAAACCAAAAATGAACCAAGAAATATTTTAATAATAAAAATTACTAATTTTAGAAAAATAATGGATGATTAAATTAGGTTATGTAGTTCAATTTAAAAAGGGTAATAATTCAGGAAGTTCCCTTGAATCGGCCTTGTTTATCAGGAAGAATTGAAAAGGGAACCTTTATAAAACATGTATTACCCCATAAAAGAGGGATTATATGATATGGACACTTGATTTTGGAATATTTAAACATTATGTAGAAAATTTATACAAAAATATATAAGCATTAAATTGGATAAAAGAGAGAGAGAAAGAGTAACCCAAAAGAAAAGTGGAGGTTTGGGTAGAATCCCTTACCTTATATCTAAAATGGTTCTGCACTTGATCTTATTTTCATGAATAATAAAATTAGATTCATTAATTAATAAATAGAAAAAATTTTATACATGTAATTGATTTAGTATAAATTTATTAAGTTCATTTATATCATTTTTGATTTGTCATAGTGTTTAATTTCATTATCTGGGAGTGCTTGTTTTCTATGTTTTCATGATCAATTCGCTTGTGTAAGAGTATAGAAGTTCATGTAAAATGGAAATAGAAACCATAATTTAAGTTATAGTTTATTAATGATTATACATAATTTTAAATTATCATATAAGTCATTTGGTTATTTTGGGTGAGTATGAATCATTAGATAAATGGTTAATGATAATTTTTTGGATAATTTTGAGCGGTTTTCACTCACAAAAACTTGTTTTGTTTTATTAACTAATATCATTTTAATATAATTATTAAATAACTTTTAAAAGGATTTAATACATATATTATGATTTATTAACCATAATAATGTCTTTATAACTAACCTTGAATCCTTTATTGGAAAATGAAATTTTTTCATCCTTTAAGTTGATAAATTAACACCTCACGAAAGATTTTCTCATTTCTAGAATAAAAGGGAGAGGAGAAGGGTTTAGTGATGGAATATTCTATTAGAATAATAAAATTATGTGATTTACTAGTGTTTTCATATTATTTTTATCATTGGAGGAGAGTACATAAGAATAAACAAACATGAAAAAAAAATTAAAAGAAAATGAAAGAGGATTTTGCATCTCGAGTTTCTCCTCCTTGAAAACATCCTTATGGAAAGGGTTTTGGTCTTTTAATGAGACCAATATCTCATAGAAATGAGAGAGGGGCTTGGGAATAGTATTGGGATGAATTTTAATAAGGCTCAAGGCCTGATAGGTGTTCCATAAAGGGGAGGAGAGGGGTGGTATTTATAGTTGAGAGGAGGGGTGTTTTCTTGTTATTTTACTCAATATTTTATTATTTTTCTCAAAAAAATAATAGTGACGACTAGTGAGACTAAATATAGTAACTATGTAATTTTAATTCGAACCAACGATGGTTAAATCCACCATGAATCAATGAATAGTACATTTAACTTATAATGTATGTATACCGTAAATTACCACATTTCACTATACACTTAAAATTCAACTATTTCAGAAAAATAAAAAAATTCACCATAACCATTTTTAAATGTGTAGAATTTAAAAATTAACTTCATTTTATGAAATTAGTTTTGAAAATATGATAAATTTAATTTTTAAATATAATTATAATTTACCCCCAAAAAATTTAGATTTTAATATTATAGCTGATTTTATAACACTTTGTGAAAATAAAAAAGGTCTCATAAAATTATCCAATATTCATAAGATTTAAAAATATTAATTTATGATTAAATTTCATTGAAATACATTTTCTTTTAAAATGTTATAGTAATTATAAAATTGAAAATAATACATCTGTTTTAAAAATAACAACACATAATTAATAATTTATAAACCATTTATTTTATTATACTATGATATAATTAAACCATATTACCATTTATAAGATTCCTAAATTTTATGTATACTTTTATGGGTGAGGTTACTATTATATTAGTGAGTACACTATTCTTAAGGGTCATATTACTATTCCAAATGGTCAAGTTACTATTTCATTTGTATAGGTTCATAAAATTCTAGAAATACCTTTTATTTCATTCATTCTTCATTTATAAAGATTGAATTGTGTTCTAGATGCAATTTTATGCAATTTATACTATAAGACATAGTTATAAGATGGGAAATTTCATTGATATAATCTTGGGTCATTACATGTCATCATCTGCCTCGGCTCCTAAAAGCAGCACTAATACCTCTCCATCCATATGAAAGGATTCCACTTCCTTGTCTAGGCTGTCAAGGGTGACGCCACTCTAGGGAAATTGGGTACAAACATCCTATAGTACCCTACCAATCAAATGAAACACTAAACTCAGTAGCACTTTTAGCTGGATCCCAAGCCAGCATCGCCTGAACCTTCATTGTATCCACTGGTACTCCTTCTTATAAGATGATGTGTCCCAGAAATTAGACTTATTGAATCTATAACTAGCACTTAAAAGAGTTTCCCATAATGTTGGTTCTATCAGAATGTGTCTAGGACCATCCTCAATTCTCTCACATTCTCCACATAAGACACTGAATACACAATGATGTCATTAAAAAAAACCACCACAAACCGGTCTAAGATATCTAGAAGACCTGATTTATGAGTCCCACCAAAACTAATTGGGAATCTTTTACACTAAATGACATCAACATGTACTCATAGTAACTATAGAGATATATGAATTTCATCTGCAGTATATCATCATCCTCTACTCATAGTCAGTGATAGCATAATCTAAGGTCAATATTTGAGAA
The DNA here is from genome assembly GCA_963277665.1 of Viscum album. Classification (NCBI taxonomy): domain Eukaryota; kingdom Viridiplantae; phylum Streptophyta; class Magnoliopsida; order Santalales; family Viscaceae; genus Viscum; species Viscum album. Next base: position 369,658,461 of record OY728144.1, read on the forward strand.
TCATCGTGCCCCTCTCAAATGATAAAAGAGGTTGTCGATCCTCAGTGTTGGATACTTATTCTTTACTGTATCCTTGTTCATGAATTAATAATCCCCACATAAACTCAATGGTAGAAAAACACTAGGGAAGCCTAGGGGGAAACACTAGGTCTCACAAAGCCCTTCTCCTACAAATTCTCCAACTATACCCTCAGCTCATGAAGCTCTATAGGAACCATCTGATTTGTTGGTGCAGATATCAAAGTTATACTAGGATTCAAGTTAATAAAAAAATATATCTCTTGATGAGGTGGTAAAACTAGTACTTACAAAGACATCCTCATTCTGTTCCAACACTATGGGGAACTTATATCCCAAATAATCCACTGCTCCATGACTCATGCTTGAAAACTAGTGAGTAATAGACTACACTCTCTTATACCTAAGCTCATCCGGCACCTTCAAAATTTTCTTTCCACCCACAAAATAAAAACCTGGTCCCATCACTACAAGCACATCACATCCACCACATATAGCAGCCCATATGAGAATGAACTAAGGATAACCAGTCTATAACTAAGATGATGTCGTAAAGACTCATTACAGCTACAAATAGATCCCACAAAAGTCTCTCACCTCAATGTGTTAGATCTCAATATCAGTATAATTGTGTAATTTTTGAGTCTCCACATCTTGGAGTCTCTAACTACAAAGTTTGATCCAATAGATTAACCAAAATATCCAAGTCCCGAACCAGAGAAGTGTATAGGAAGGAATGACTCACACATATGTCTATCACTACTAAAAATGAAGCTGAAAATGCATAGATCGTACCTCATATCATCCCTGTATCCTTAGGGTCATAAGTCTATATAGCATTCAGTTGTTCTCATCCTTAAAAACGAGCTCCCTAAGCCTTACGTGGACCACATGGGGGTGGTGGTGGTAATTAGTTAAACCTCTGACCAAATATTTCTACTCTTCTGGTACATCTTCCATCTCTTCTTCCCAACTAACCACCCTTATGAGACCACTATATTATCCTCAGAGGTCCCTCATTCTTCCCACAATTAGCTATGTGATGGGGTGGACAATTATAATCCAGATTTACTCAACCATCATTGGAGAAACACCGCCTCTGCCTAGTCTAATTTGATCCATTATAAGAGTCATTCACTGTTGATCCTATGTCATGGGATTTCCTCCTAAAGCATATGACATGCTTGGATCCCTATTACTACCATTAACTGCCTAATGATAAGGTATCATCTCCTAGGTTCCCAATACCATCACTCACTATAAGATCCTACTCTACCAAGAAGATCTTCACTACCAAGGACCGCTCAAGCACCCCAACATAGGTGAGAATGAAAAGAGATACCACTGAATCACTGATGTACCAAAGTAATAACAACTCAATGGTAATATCTCTGAAGATATTATCACATACCATATCCAAGGAGTAAAATAAGAGACTAGTTAAACTCGTTGAGTACTCTTCTGTAGTCAAAATTCCCTAATAAAGATGAAGAAGCTCATGAATGTGTACAGATCGTAGCATGGTCATATAGAACTCCTCTATGAAGAGATTCTCAAATTATGACCATGGGAGAGCTGTTTCATCATGTGATTGAGTCACTAAGCTCCACCATCACCTGAAATATCCCTGAAGAATAATCACTATGATGACCTCCATCTTATCTTATGATGTCTTTACAAGGTATGAAAACTTAAGAAACTGCCTCTATCAAGTCCTCTTCCACCTAGGGGTCTCGATTACCCCAAAAAACTAGGAGTTCGCTACCTCATAAACTCATGGAGTGAACTTATATTTTGTGTGTCCTCTACTGGAACTTCTAGAACTAGATGCTATTAAATGGGTGTTGGTATAGATGGAAAACCACCCAGAGGTTCTATCTCTAGTATAGAACTTTGTACTGTTGCCTCATCACCGGGTAGATCATCCTTGTAATCACACAGTGGAATCATGGATGGATGTATGAATAGAGACATATTGTAATTAAATAAGATGTACCATAGTTGAAAGAGTATATATGGGGATATGACTCAAGAAGGAAATGGAAAACGCATCCCATTCCTATATTATGAATGTACCAAAATTTCTTCTACAACCAATTTCTACAGGTACTAAGTCAAAAGGCAGGTGATCATATTCCTAGTGTTTAGATATGTCATCCACCACACCAGCACTTGGGTCCCTTGCATAAAAGTCGAATTCCAAACAATGAACATTATTTCCCCAAACAAATCTCACCGACTCTGGTCTTAATGGTTAAACTAATTTATCTGATAGCACTATATCAAGACCTAACCCATCGGGGTTGGACCCATGATGACCCCAAGCCTACCTCTAATAGGATAATGTATGGAGAGCAACACTGAGTAGGAATATCCCCAAAATGGGTGGAATTAGCTTAATGTACCAATACACATGATCACATCTCCAATCCCACACAATGATGAAATGTAAACCAACTGAAATAATGCATGCATACATCTATAATCCCACAACTAGAGTACGATAGTGGGGTATAGAAAGAGAAAAAAGGTGAAAGTACAAGCCTAAACAAAAACTATAAAGAGTCCAACCTACTTTAAGGGAACGGAATAAAGTCAAATGAAATCTCCCAAAAAACACCTCGGTATGACAAGCTCAATCTATACTCTACCATCTCCACATTCTCCAAAAACACTATCAAGAGATCCATCATCTGTATAAGAAATGACATGTATTGGTAGATCCCCTGTAGTGGTGAGTATAAAAATACTCATTAGGACACCCCAAATACACTAAATACAAAGAACCAAGTACAGTCATCTCAATACAAGGATGTGACATTTAATGTATAAAATAACCTAGATATACTTATAAAAGACACCATGCCATCAGGAAGTCATGAATAACTACCAACTAAATTATTCTTCTCAAATCAATTATCATTTTAAGGGAATACACTCCATGATTGATGATATCACCATAGAAACTCATAAAAATGGTCTAAATCCTTAGGTACATCCCAAGAAAGAACACTAGTATAAAAATACATTAATAATCATATAGGGGGTTGTGCCCATGACCATTGGGGGAAAAAAGGAAAATAATCTAGATCAACCTAATATATAGAGGATCGTATGCCAATAATGTCACAAACCTTTCTGATATGAAATTCTAACTAATTATCAACGACCTTCTCAAGGAGGTTGCACAAATTCGAAAAAATTCACATAGTGTGTAAAGATAATAGAGGATCACATTCCAATATCATAGAAGGTCACAAAAAATGATATCTGAGACTTAACCTCTAGAGGGGATCAAAATCCTCTGATGCGAATGAAATTTGGAACTTTATCCTTGAAGGAATGGACCACGGGGAAACACTTAACGAATAATGTCCGAGACTATGGAAACAAATCGCTAAAAACACTCTTTAAAGTGGTACACAATAGTACTAGAGGAACACACCATGTCTATCAATCCCCATATCTTCTAGTGTAGTAAATCATCACATGGTATATAAAATATCTAAATACATGGCATGTAGGTTAGGTAGACAATGTGTAAAGATCTCTTGAAAATTAGCACTGTTCTACTGGTTGTGTCTATCTATCAGTGGATATGTCCATGTACCGATCCTTGTACACTTATCCATGTTCATTTCCAAGTACACGACATGCCACTATCTATGTAATTTTGGTCTTCTTCATGTACCTTTCGAAACATAATACAATCCAATTGGGAATGTCCACACACCATGTGATAGGGGTCACATTCAATGTGAACTTAACATAATTTAAAAACACTTGTTGGTGTTGAAAAGTACCCATACAATGTAAAGTCTTGAAATACTTGTTGTGATGATTGGGATTTTATAGATCCATAGGATCGTCCTCCGTGTTATCTGTCATGTCATCAGAGCCCCCAATATCATTAGAAACTATAGATTAGGGGTTTTCCGAACCTTTCCATCATCCTCATCTAGAATCTGGGGTTTGAACTCCCTAAAAAATCACCTCATTGAGAAATCCCCACTATGTGTCAAAAACCCTGAAAAATGGAACTCAGAAATTTGTCAGATCTGCCTTCAATTATCCACGACTGTTGTTGTACCTCAATTATACGATCAGTCAAGAACCATACCCATAGTATTGATTCGTTACACTGAAAAATGGTCATGAAAATATTTAATTCCATGTATTATTCAAATTAAGGTCTAAAGGAAACACCCATGATGAATGTATGAATAATGATGGAAGAAATCCACAAGACATAAAATTTAAGAAACGAACCTCTTCTTTTGTTCATTCGGCCTTGATTCATTGTCGTTTAAAAAGATTTATGAAGAGAAATAAAAAATGAATAATTATAAATTTCCATCAAATTAAATCTAATGATAATATGATTATCAATTATGATTGTGAAATTGATATGCGTTTTTCTGAGATTATGAAATGGGACAGAAAACATAGAATCAAATGTACGATTTGGATTTTTTTATCGATCATTGATGAAGAATGGTGCTACATTTTCATCACTGATGAGACCCTTGAACTCGATTTCTACAATGATCCATGATTTGGTCTACATCCATCATTGTTCGCCAAGAACTCTCTATAATGGTTGTCTAGATGTCTAGGGTTTGAGAAACCAACCATGAGGAAATCTTATAACCATATACTTATAGGAAAAATTGTTCACCATGTCAAAATTAATAAAATAAACAAGTAAATTTATTTATTTTATTCAATTACATCTACCAATAATTTTTCACAAATAGCCTACACCGACCAAGATTATGTCATAACTAGGGTAAAACCCATGTTCTGAAGTAAAAAATTGCCTTAGAATTCTGATTAGGGTCCCCATTCAGGAGTTATCCACTTTTTCTGGAAAATTGGGTGCACATTATATTTAAAATATTTAATATATTTAATATTTTTTTGTCAAGGAACAACAGTCCTCAGAATTGTATTTCATCTTAGTTTCTAGACTCGAAAATAATCCATAAAATATCGAAAAATAATACATGGAAAATCTTACTCATTATAGAATAATGTTTATATTTAGGAATTATATTCCTAAATTTCAAATCCTTAAACATATATAAACTCCCCTACTCTAGGACATCTATTGTTATGATTTCAATTATTTAGGTTTTCTAATTAGAATTATTTAAAAGTACATCACCACTATTCATGGAACTCTTTCTATTAAAAGTTTTCCCTAAAACCATTTTGTAACTAATTTAACTCTTTAAACTCTTTATTTACAATGAGATCATAAAACAATTTAGATTATTTAGTGATATTAAATTTTAATTAGTAAATGATAATAATTTTAATTTTTAACATTTATCAATTCTATGTATGAACATACACCCACTAGACTCTTAGACACTATATTCTCTTCAAAATATACTTCAATGAAACACAAACACATTTTTGTTTTGAAAATAAAACTTAATTCCACTTATTAGGTATATTTAAAAAAATTAAAAATTATATATGTATCTTATACAAAATTCTACATGTTTAGGGTAAATTTTAAGAGAATATTTTATTTTTTAAAATATTTCACTAATGGTAGTGGAATCTCAATTTCTCATATTTTAACAATAACCAATATAAACTCTTTTATATTTGATAAAACATTTTTATCCATACATTATTCTAAAAAAATGTTATAGAATATAATGAATCATAAACCATATGCATTAATTCAATCATTTTATTTTGTTCATAAAAAGTTTTTAATACTTAAAAGCTCCTCTTATTATATAAAATAAATGAGATGATGGTATACACCATTTACATAGATCCATATGAGCTTGATAGATTATTTTATAGGAAAATATTTTATGTAAAATTAAAAATATAATCTCAATATATTCTTTCCATGATTTTGAACTCATGTGTATATAAATCATTTGAAAAGTATACATTTGTTATCATGTTCATTTCAAAAATAAATTAATTGACTTCTGTAACACTAAAACCTCACATGGAAATTCTATGGAGTTAGATAAACACATTTATGGATCATAAATATTTCCATCATATTTAATAATTACGCTTTATTACTAATAAGTGTAGGTTGAGTTGACTTTTAATAGATACTAGAAGGAACATTATTGGACTCTCATACTGAATTTTTTTCTTATGGTTTGAACTTTTACCCTTATATACTGTTGACATAGTACTAGAATCCATTCATCACGTGTTTCGTTTATATATGCTCAAAATGTTTTATAATGTTTTTTAATATATTATTAAACTCATTCAAATTATTATAAATTTTATATCAATGAAAATATAATTAATTATATAATAGTATAAGAATTTTTAGGATAACTCCAGTCCCTCCAAGTCATTGGCACTGTCAACTACTTTATATACATGAGAGAAGAAGAAATTTAACCAATTAATTTAGTGTCTAATTATTTTTAAATATTTATTGAATCATTATATTCTTATTTTAAGCATATAGATTTAGATGTTAAAATATTACAATAATTAATTACTTAGAGATCTGTTATTCTAACACATGAAGAATTTTCTTAAAAAACAAATATTAAATGTTTCTTACATTAATATTCTACTTATCATGGATTAATCCCATATATAATTTTAAAAATGATGATGAGATTTATCTAAAATATAATATTTTTTCAATTGAGTATCATTCCTTATACAAATTTAATATTTACTTTTATAAATATTCTCCCCCGAAAATGATAACACCTTTTGAATCCATCATATCCATTAGCGGTCCAATATCTATATTTCACTAAATAATGAGTCCACTTTAGTTTTTATCTCACCACTTAGTTATGTAGATAGGACACAATTCTAATAATATTATATATAACTCTTGGATAGTTGAGTGGAAAACCCTTTTCCCAATCCATCATATAGATACAATCTATATTATTTTACAATGGTATCATCCTTAAGGGTTTCCCATATTAGTATAACCCAAATATTATAGTGGTATTTTATAACCTCACTCTTTGGGTTATCCATATACACCAACATTATAAAATATAATCCATGGTAACCTATATTTACTATGAAACTACCCATTTTATTTATCGAGGTTATGGCATGTTCTTTCTTCATAAGGAATTTTACATTTATTATTTTTAAATGTGATTGAATCTCACCATATTATCTCATTTTATTCCATTTACTTTTATTCATGATTCTAATGATTTATTTTGTAATCACATTACTTCAACCAATTCAATATATTCAAACCATATAGTTGTGTAAAACCTTACACAACTCATATCTTGTGTTACTAACCAAAACTAAAATACAAATATATCTATACATATCCAAATAAATCTGATTCATTAGGTATATAAAAACAACTAATGTAATGGATTAAAATTATATGAAATAAAAAAAACCCACACAAGTAATTCTAGATCCACATATAATCAACCATCACTTTTATGGACAATGAAAATGTAAGATATCAATCCTTCCCATTACTGTGTGTATTTGGGCTATTAGAGGTGTCTAGGGAGAGGATGAATGAGTAAAAGTGTATATGTAGGCGAAATTTTTTCTCTAAAGTGGTAATTATGGTGTGAAGGGATATATTACATGATGGAAGGTCAGCTGGGAGGCAATGTAATGTTGTAGAAGGTTCTCTTGTGGAATATAGGTAATTATGTGACTTTTTGATGTCTTTTACCTAGATTACATTGTATCATTTCCATATTCTTAGGAAATAGAGTCCTGTTATAAAGTATTTTGTGGTGTTTTCATTTTAATGGTGGTTTTAGTGGGGTGCTTTAAGCTACATTGTGGAGCCCAAAGTGAGGTTCCTAGTATCAATTTTCATCTAGGGTGTTGCAGCATGGAGGCTATATTTTACAATGAAGTCTTAGTGATTATGACTCATATAATTTACAATTTAGGGAATATTGTGTCGTGGTTTATTAGTTTCACTATGGTGTTAACATGGGTTTGAAAGACCATAGGAGATATATCATGGTCTACACTATTATTTCTAGATGATGGTTTTAACTAAGACCAATACACTTTGACCACCATAGATGCTTTACAGTTTTGGTGAAAACTAAATCAATTTCTCCATGGTATTGGGTTTTGTGGTCTAATGTTTTTTCCATCCTATATAAATTCAGAAAAACCTTTAATATCCTCCTATTTACTCAATTTTCCTTCAATCCATAGGTGACCCAAGGATATTCTGTAGAGACTTTCTGGACATTTTTTTGTGTGTTGTTTAGTAGACCAGGAAGAAACATGTGAGATGGGGGTAAATAAGGTGGGGTAAATTATTTTTACCATACTACATAGGTAATAATACATGACTATATATGAACATGAAGGAATATTTATAATGATTTTCGTATTTTTCAGCTCTCACTGGTTCTCTACATCCTTACTACTTATAAAGTAGTTGAAAAATTCAATATAGGAATGAAAGTGTACCAAAATTAATGAGTTGTTTCCTCAATTCATTGTTTCTGTTACTAACTATTTGTCTTCCACTAAAACTAATGTAAATTGGCCTCAAAACTATCCACAAATTCCATTTCTTATTTAGAATCTATTGTGGACAACTCAAACTCACCTTCTTAACTTTGAGAGCCAATAGGTTTTATATTTTCAATAGAAACTATTATTATTCTCCACAATAGTGTTCACAATATCCTCCTAATTATTAATTGAGATATATAGATCTCTCACCTTCTCCTGACCTTATCACCTCAAGAAAAACAGCATTATTTTTTATTCAATGTGTATATCATTAGCACACGTTTCAATAGATAATTTTTCATAGATGCATGGATTATTGGTCTTACTGAACATGCTTTTCTATGCCTTAATTATAGGAATAACAGTCAATATATTGGATAATTTTTTTTATAAATGAAAATATGTGTAGCCCTATAATGTCTCATGCAATCAAAATACACTACTTTTCTTTTTTCTCATGATCTCCACAAATTTTATTCATTAATTGTTTCAATATGAATTTCACTTAGATGTCACATATAGAATTTTTGATATTACTTCATTTTATTCCTTTGGAAACCAACATCTTATCAACTCCATTTCTTCTCTCCAAATTCTTCTAAAAATCATCATAATTCAAATATTGGAGCTCTATGAAGATTATTCAAAAACTTTATATAGAAGAGTGGAGAAACTCATTTTGGATTGAAATCTTCATCATAAAAAACCTTTAAATATTCTTGATGAATCCATACAATCCTATAGCAGCTAAATATCATATTTATTTTTCCTATTCATGGACAAATTTATGTTAAGATGTTTCATTTAAATTCCATATAAATTTTTAAATTTTCATTTCAACATTTCAATAAATCTTTATTCCTTATCAGTTTTTAGGATTGGGAAAATTTATTTCCCTACTTATCAGATAATTTGAACTCTTATAAATTGGTATTATTTGACTCATTCCATTGTATTTATTATTAATGATTTATACACTGATGGAAAACTCAATATTTGATATAAATACATCTTCATTATCCTTAATACCCAGATAAATTCAATTTATTTTTCATAGAATAAATATAATGAAACTTTATCTATTTTATTGTTGGGAAAATTTCCAGTCTTGAATCTTCATATGAATCATGGATTCTGTAAAATAAATGATGTTAATAATTTGAACATTAAATATAAGTATCTTTATATTTTCTTTCATCAGAATTAATAAATTCTAGAAACATTCTTTTTGATTTTTATTTGACATTCCCTTTCCATGGATGATGATAATCCTCTTGAATCATTTTCTATTAAATCAAACACTCAACTTCCTTTTTTTATGTTCTGATCATTGAAGAACATCTATGAGATCATCCCAAATAATTTTCTTTATCAGATGTAATATAAGGTAATAAGTCATTTTCTATCAATCATAAAATAAAAATTCTATTATGTATAAAACACTTTGGTTTAGTTAAAAGAATTACATTTTTCTTAAAAATATTTCTTCTTGGAGTGGCTTACTCTAAGATACTTACTCTATTTCCTTTGAAAAATTTCTTAGTCATCTCAAAGTTATATTATTTTCCCAAGGAATTTAAGTTCTCTCAACAAATTCATATGATTCAGCAAACTCATAAAAGAATCTTAAAGACTTATAAAGTATTATGATCAAGACATATATTATAGTTAAAGTCATACGATCATCTATTTTTCATTTTATTTTAACTTTAAATTCATATGATCTCTTAAAATATATATGTTCATCATATAAAGAATTAAGTTTTTCATACAAGATTTACTATTAGTAGGTAAAACCTTATATTCATAACATAATCATTTTTCAATGAACATAATTATTCCAAATTACCATTGAATGATTTTAAATCACATATTATAGCTCCAAGGTTTCTCTAAACTCTTCAAATCATCTCATAAATTCTTCCAATTATTATTGGAATTATTAAAATAATTTTAACCCACATCAAACAAATATCTGAGGTTATTTAACATATAAAATACTCATTTAGTAGTATTTCTATGAACTTATCTTCTAAATTTGGTTTATCCTTCAATAAATTATTACCAATCCATATCTATTTTAGTAACATTTATACAAACGTTTATGATACTAGGGAACGGAATATCCATTTTGGTCCATCTCTCCTCGAAGCATTGAATAAAATTTCCACCTAATAAATTCATATGTTTAGGATATCATGTAATATATTAAACAAATAAATCATTCACATTCAATTAAATAATTTAATTTATTAATTAAAGGATTATACACCTTTAAAACATAACAAATTGCCAAATTTTAGTCACATGCTTGAAGAGTTTTGTCTAGATCTTAAAAGGTAGTAGAAACTACTACTTATAATTACCCATCAGAGTATAAGAATCAACTTTACTTCTTTCAAGGGTGGATACTTTAATACATCACATGAGACCTCATATTTATCTTTAACTCTTATTATTTAATTGATATTTGACAAAAAATATAACAAACCCAATAACTATCAACAATAATCTCTTTTTTTGGTTATTAAAAGAAATATCATATCAATTTCAATGATATTTTCTCACCAATTTTAATAATAAATTAAAAGGTTAACATACTCTCCCTCATTTAACATAGTATGAAAGAATCATGATTTTTACTTCTCCCCTTTTCAAAACAATATGTTCGATTGTAAATGTTATTATCCACCTCATATCAAAATCTTCATAATGAAGGAAACTGAATATTCTAATTTTAAAAATATCATCTTTTCTCAATGTTATTTCTTGATACCAATTGTTGTTAAATATGAATTAATACCACAAGAGAAGGAATTATAAAAGAATCACTCATCCCTAATTAAAAATGATTATAAAAAATTCATATCAATGAGGTATCATCTTATTTTTTATGGAATCACATTTTTCTTTGAAAAGATCCATTAGTGATAAAACTCTAAGTCTAATAATATAATCACCGTACACAAAAACTAAAAGTGTTTGAACATAGAAATAATATTTCATATAATATCAAATCATTTTATGCCAACAACATTATTTCAAATCACAATGAATTCTTATTGATAAGTTCAATAAATTTTATACCCTACACTTAACATTAATACATACCCAAAAACATTTCAAGTGCAAGAAACCTCTTCCTAATATTGTTATTTAAATACTACCCTTTGAACAAAAATATTGATAAGTTATTATAGAGAATATAGAATGAAATAATACCTCAAACATCAAATTTTAAAAGGGATATCAAAATTTATAGATTCATTAAAAAAATATAAATCTCTATTAACTTAGTACATTTTCAGAACTACCCCTTAAGGGATGATCTCCATTCTTCATCATTAATAATTCCATGATTTAAAATGAATATTTAATAGACTAGGGAATGAATTTATTTTCCAATATCATGTTAATGTAATCCAAATGGGTTAGTTTTTTATAAAAACCTATTAACTCATTTCTTAGCTTCTCTTAAGTGACTAGTCCATTTAATGCTTGAAACCCTTTTGATTTTATAGATATAGTCACCTTTAGGTTGAATGGTCTTGTATCTATTTTAAAAATTCTTATTTGAAGTAATGAAATTATTTACCTTGTAAATAAGTGTATTATAATTAATTTTAGCTAGTACTAACTTCATGGAAAACTACAACTATTCTAGCCTTATGATTATGATATCTTTTGGCTCATTTTCAATTCTCTATTTGAGTATGCATTCCTTCTATTTAGTAACAGTTTTTAGACATGATTTTATTGTTTATTTACCGTTATTCATTATTTGTATAGGTAGAATAGTCATACATCTAATATCCATGTTACATACCTGGTATAAGCTTCTAAACACTATTTTATATGATTTTAAACTACCATTTTTAGGATACTATCAAACTCTTTGTCAATTGTATTAATGACAAGTACAATACAACTATCTCTCTCTTAGATGGACTATTTTATTGATTTCAAATTTCTCCCTTAATTATTGAAGTTAATTTCTATTTTAAAATGGTTAATTATTTTCCCTCTGTTTCCATAGCAGAATAACTTCTTTCATACGGGTTTGATATCTTGGTTAACTTTCTTAATTTTTTTCTTGGGAGGATTTGTTTCAGCTCTCCTTTTTATCGATTTTACTCTCGTGAAATGAACACATTATTTCTTTACCTAAATTTAATACTTTTTTTTATCTATTTTAATAAATAATTGGATGATAAATATAAGTATTATACTATAATTCATCCCAATAATGAACACCTATCTTACATAGATCACAAAACATCCTCAGTGATTCAAATATGTTTTCTGTGGACAAATTCTTCTTCACATATACTTTCTTCTTTCCACAAGTACGATATATACCATTATCATATTACACCCATGATGCGTGGCTCCTACATTTTTCACATATTTAATTATTGTTCATGAACTCCATATCCATATTCTTGAACCTCAAAAAACACCTGTATCTCCCAATTAGTCTAGTTATTTTTACAGTGTATGAAATCTATTCAAATATAGATTCTTGATGTCATTGTACTTTAACACTAACTATCTATGATCCTTTTGGGGGAACGTTTTACTTGGAATTATCAAATAAAACATTGATATCATGGTTGTTTTTAACCATATTTACACTTATTAATTTGTATATAGTTTTTATTTTGCCATGTATTTCTAGAAAATATTTATTCAATGAAAACTAAATTTTTATATTTGTTGGATATTTTTTTATATGATCTAGTGGAGGATTATACTTTAGATTATCTAAATATAAATTTTACACTATTTTGAGACTTTTAAGAAGTTAGATAATAATATGATCTTTATGTGTAAAAACTTATCTTCTTAGGATGTTATGATATTAAAATGTTTTCTTCAACAATATTATCTAGTTAGATTTTCCGATCTTGACATTTCAGGTTAAGAGAGTTCATTTCACATTCCATTGATATCAACCGATCTTACCAATCACTCTTAAGTTTATAAATTTAATCTTCATCCATTTTAAATTTCACTTATATAGAATTTTCCTTATCATTTGTCCTTTTTAACATAACTTCCATATGTGTACATTTTTACATCTATAGAGACTTTATGAAATTTCTACAAGGCAAGAAATACATCATTAATAATATTTTAGAATAATTATTTGTCACATAAATCTCTTTGAAATTCATTATTAGATTGATAGATTCTTTCATTGAGAAATGAGTCTATTTCTTCTATCCCTTTATCTTGCATTGTGAGAGTGTTTCATTAATATACCTTTTTAACCAATGCTTCTTCCATTGAATAATTATATTTTTATAAATATGATTTTTCAGTAGTCTCTCCATTAACATATGAGTGCATATATGAAAAATATTCTCCAAGTAACTTTTTGAAGTAAATATTAAATTCAGAACAAAATTTTTGAAGTGACTCATTAGAACTATCTTCTTCATCAATTAAGAAATATTCACTAGACGAATAACTACTTCATCATATATTGATTTATATTCATTATAGGAAGAAATATATATGGATTTTTCATTATTTTTATTACTCTAAACTTCCTCAGCTAGTGTTGAATCCTCTACCTTCCCTGAATAGGTTTTAAGATTATGTCCCCTATATTATTCTTGATTTATAGTGCCTTGGTCATAAAATATAAATCAACATTAATAGGGATGAAAAATAATTTCTCTATATGAAAATCTTATTTAAACATCTAAAAATAAAAACTTTATCTATAGAATAACAACAACTTGAAAATAAAATATTAATATCCTATTAGAGATGAACCCTTGTGATCTAATTATACATATGATTGTAAATAGTATATCGAAACATGTGGTAATATTCAATCTAACACAAAAATTTGTGTCTAATAAGGCCATACAAACACTCATGAGTGGGGGGTGGGGTGAATTAGGTGAGGTTGAATTCTTATTAAAAGAATCCAATTCTTCTTTTTTATCTTAAACTCTTTAGTAGTTAAACATCAATTTTTATTAAAGAAGTTATAAATATTGTTATATTTTACACAATACTCCACATCCACATGTAGTAAAAAAATATAAAAAAGATCATCATGCAATATGTTTTCAATATTCATCCATAATGTGGGAAACTTACTCCATTTCGTGTCAACTCCGACTCAGTCATATATTCTACACTATAATCGAATAAATAATTATAAGTGGTGTCCATAGATAATCCTAAAACATCTTATACCATATTATATATGTGGGGTTACTATATTACCAAGGTAAAAATATTCCACTATATAATAAAAGTGAATATATAGGAGACCCTCCTTTTTCAATAGATTATGATCTCTCGGCTTCACCCCACATTAGTACCTCAATAGAAATAAATTGATTCTTGGATTACTTATGTATATTCTTATCACAAAATTTATATTATATTTTTGCAGACCCATTGATTCTTGGCCTTCCTAGAGATCCATTCCAATGAATTAATTTAATGACACACACATAATACACAATACTATTTTTTCAATAAATGTAAACACATGTAGCCCTAAAACATTACACACACATTCCAAACACTAATTTTCCTTTTTTGAATGATCTCCACAAATCCACTTAATTAAATTTCTCAAGTCATTTTATACATAGATAACGTATGTGTAATTATGTAACATCCTGGTTCTAGAAGCCGCCCAGAGACGCCCCATACCCAGTTAGTCACATGGCCTCAAGTGTATTTCCTGGAACACCAGAGGCTACTGACATGCAGTGATGGCCTTGGGTGTGAAAGTGGGGAAACTATGCCCTCATTTGCAGAGTAACACAGTGGAAATAGAACAAATAGAAAATAGCGGAAGCAGTAATAATAACATATAATAGTAAACAAGAGAAGACTAGAAGTAATAACAACTGGAGAACATATATAAAATGATGCATGATACATATGTCAAATAAAATAGCAAAAAAAGTCACAATGCTGAATAAAAAACCAATATAAAGTACAAAATAATTAAAATAAATAGCCCCACAACATCGCAAGCCTATTATTGGTCTCATTCTCTCCTACTCCAATGCATTCAAGTACCTGAAGTAGAAGGGTGCTTTCCCTTATCTATACCTACAACAATATAATCTATTTGGGCCCGAAAGCATGGCCCAAACCGGGTGTGAGCCTAAATCCCCATAGGAAACCACCATTATACCTGTTCGTAAAAATCAATGAATATATATGGCAGGCAATAAGAAGATAGAAATAGTAAAGAAGGAAGTAATGAACAATAAACAATTCCATAGTTTCAAAGAATTCAGTTTCATATATCACGTAAGCTGCTAATCTAAGCAGGTAACCATTTGGGAAGTACTCACAGCCTAACCCCTCTAGTTCAACTGAACAACATAGACAAGTAGCTAAACACCAATGGTAACCCTCTGGGAAGTACTCACAACCTAACCCCTCTAGTTCAGCTTAAGCATAGACTCTCTAAGGAAGCACTCACCATAAATTCCTCCTATAGTCTCATTTCGGTAAATAAAGGTGTTATGGGGAAGAAATTACATCACATTCCCCCTGTGTCCTGCGTTGAGGAACTACAAACACTCTTCAGAAGCAGTTACATCAATTCCCTTCTGTGGTATCACATCGTAATAGTAAACAGACACTCTAGAGAAGCCCTTATGTCCATTCTGCCTATGGTCTGCTACACCAGGTTCTCATGGCCCTGTGTAATTCAACAGGTACAACAAAGTGTATCGGCCAAGATAAACCTCAAGAACTACTTGGATAAACAGTCTACAGTATAACAACATGTTATATAAATAAAAACCCTCCATCCTACAATACTAGGCATGGGAAAAACAAGGAATCCTTATAGGCTGAGCAAGACCAACCGGTCATAAAAAAATATTCACGTGCAAACTCTTCCAAAGCATAGAAATTAACACTATTTACATTCAATTAACCTTTATTCAATCATACAAGAGTAGAAAAAAATTAACAGGAATAAAAACGTAACCACGCAATACCCCATTCATGGGTATTGGGAACTTTTTCACATAAAAGCCCAAGAATATCTATGAAAAGGAAGAAACCACCTAAATCAGTGTTGGGAGATCATTATACATGAACATCAAGCATTGAATCTCTCAAGATCACCATAGATATACAAAAAAATGTCTAAAATGTTCAACCTAGGATAAATTGAGAAAGAGGAAGAATCCGGAAAAGAAGATCTAGAAGAAGGAAGAGCCTACCGAGGTGATCCCAACACAACCAACGATATTTTATTCGGAGAACAGGTGATTGGTCTGGGTATGAGGGAAATATCGCTATCGTACGGTCTCTCTTAGATGAACCCAACCTAGAAGGTGATGGTTCTGTCCATCAGACGCGACCCTAGTACATTTAATGAAATAAAATAAAGTACATGACATGTACTTTGGAAGTACACGGTGTGTACTTTCCCTTACCAGCCCCCGCATTAGGCGGTCTCCAGGTCACCACACATGGTCGTGTGTACGGCTGTTACATGGCTAGCACACAGCTACACGCGGTAACCAAGTACACATCATGTACTCATAAAGTACATAGTATGTACTTAAGAAAATTAGAGAAATTCATATTTTTCTCAAAAATTACAGAAAAAGTAAAAACATACATGAAAAGAAGATCTGAGTTCTTACAAAATTTCCCCCTTAAAGAAAATTTTCCCCGAATTTCCCATAGTTAGAAATCGTAGAAGAAGGATCCTAAAACAGCTTCGGACACTACGATCGTACATAGACCTCCCTCTACCAAGTCTCATCCTACACTTGCACGTGCTGCCATAGCACTCGTACCAGCGGAATAGACCAGCCATGGAGAACCTTCGTACTTCGATCAACAATCCGAATAGGATGATCTTTGAAAGAGGCATCAAACTCCAACTCAAACTCCTCCAGTTGAAACACATGATATGGGTCTGAGAAGTAATGTCGAAGCTGAGAAACATGGAAGACGTTGTGCATAGCCCAGTACCTCTGAGGTAACTACAACCGATAGGCAACCAGCCCGACCCATTCCAAAACCTTAAATGCTCCGACGTACCTCGACGAAATCTTACCCAATATCCTAATCATTTTGTGTCCCATCCTCGGTGTGACACGTAGGAAAACCTGATCCCTGACATCGAACTCTAGAGGTCATCTCCTTTGATCTTCATAAGACTTCTGTCGAGACTATGCACTAGCCATCCTCTTCCGATTCAACTCTATCTGCTCTGTGGTCTCCTGGAAAAGACAGGGTCCCATCATAGCTGCCTCTCTTGCCTCCATCCAACATAAGGGTGATCGGCATGGCCTACCGAACAAATCCTCATAAGGTTCCATCTGAATATTTTCTTGAAAACTATTATTGTAGGAAAACTCAACAAGAGGTATATGCTTCTCCCAAGAATCGCCAAAATCCAGGATGCATGCGCGGAGCAGGTCCTCATGCACCTTAGTCGTATGCTCGGATTGGCCATCTGTCTGGGGATGGTAAGATGTACTCAAATGTACCTATATACCCAAAGCCTTCTGTATCCCATTAAGTAAAACGTTCATCCCTATCTGAGACAATGGAGTGTGGAACTCCATGAAAATGTACAATCTCTCAGATGTATAGTCCTCCTAACTCATTGTCACTGAATGTCTCATTGATCTAAAAGAAGTGAGGAACCTTCATGAGTCTGTTAATGACAACCCAAACTGCATCATTTACTCAAGGTGACATTAGTAAACCTATCATGAAATCCATCGCAACATCATTACACTTCCCTTGGTAATGGGTAACTACTTCAAATGCCTCGTTGGTCACTGATGTTATGCCTTCACCTGTTGACAGGTGGAACACCTCACCACAAAACCATCCACATCTCTCTTCATACTTGGACACCAATATTGACAGTGTAGATCATGATACATCTTGGTGACACCAGGATGAACTGCCCAAACTGGGGAATGAAAGTCCCACATCAGTTCCTCGTGTATGTATTCTGACACCCATACGCGCCCATAAAAATTCAAGATCTCATCCTCACCTATGGTCCATCCAGGAATAGTTTCCTCAATTGACACGCATTCCTATAGGACTAGGCATTTACAATCTGATAGATGCCTCATTCGAACACGATCAATAAGAGTAGAGGTAACAAATAAAAAAGAAAGAAATGTCTACCCCAGTCTATCGTGCACTACCAAATACATCTCAGAGAACATAGCCATAAGATTCCACTCACTACTGGCCTCCTGAACTGACTGTATATAAGTCCTTCAACTTAGCACATTAGCCAGAGTGTTTCCTTTTCCAGCGGTGTAGGCAAGCTCAAATTGAAAAGACTAAAGGTACTGAACCCACCTTCGCTGTATCCAATTCAGGTCACACAGAGTGAAGATATACTTGAGGCTTTTTTGGTTGGTGAAAACTAAAAAATTCTCTCCCAAAGGATAATGTCTCCAATAGCGTAAAGCCTGAAAAACTGATGCCAGCTCGAGAACGTGCGTCAGTTAATTTCTCTCGTGAGGCCTTAACTGTCAAGACCTGTACACAACGACTCCTTCTCCCCACATAAGAAAAACTTCCAGTCCAATACCTAAAGCATCACAGTATACATTATAGATCTTTCCCAAATCTGGAAAAACTATTATCAGTGATGAATTCAACCTCCCTTTTAGCTCTTGAAAGGCTGACTCATAAGAATCTATCCCCATGAACTTTGCACCCTTCTTAGTCAGGACCGTCATTGGCTCTGCTAAGAATGAAAATTATTGTATGAAATGTCGGTAGCAACTCTACATCCCTATAAAACTCCATAACTCAAAGACATTCTTCGGATTCTCCCATGAAACTACAACTCTCACTTTCTGTCGCTCTATTGACACTTCTATCTCTGAGATAGCATGACCCAAGAAGGGAATTTGGTCCATCCAAAAGAGGCATTTTGAGAGCATAGAATATAACTGATGCTCCAGCAGTGTACTTAGAATGATATCAAGATGGGTAGCATGGTCATGTCGAGTGCGAGATTACACCATGAAATCATCCACAAAGACTACTACGAAATAATCCAAGTATGGATGGAACACTCAGTTCATCAGTGCCATGAAAACTGTCAGCGCGTTTGTATGATCGAATGGAATAGCCACATACTCGTATAGACCATACCTACTTTGAAAGGCTGTAAGAGGTATATCATATAGTCTAATGTGAAACTGATAATAACTGGATCTCAAGTCAATCTTCGAGAACACCGGGGCTCCTTGAAGCTGATCAATGAGATCATCAATCCTTGAAAAGGGATATCGGTTCTTGATCATCAACTGATTTAGCTTCTGATAATCCACACAAAGCCTGAGGGTACCGTCTACCTTCTTTTCAAACAAGACAGATGAACCCTATAGATAAGTACTAGGTCAGATAAAACCCTTTGCCTACAACTCCTCCAACTGCTTCTTGAACTCCTGTAACTTTGGGGTAACAATACTATAAGGAGGAATTGACACCAGTGCCACTCCTAGAACAAACTCAATAGAAAATTATACCTCTCTATCTGGAGACAAACCTAATAATTTCTCTAGAAAGAATCCCTAAAACGATCCACCACTGGAGGAAGGTCCCTCTATGAGTCCCTTGGTCATCCAAATATGGACTAGAAATCTGGGGGGGTAACTCCTCCCAACCCATGATACTCAGGTCTAGCTCTTCTTAGATGGACATCCCATTCTCCCTTATAAAGAAACTATATGCCCTCTGGTGTTGTGAAACTCATTGTTAAGTCAACTAGGCTAGATACCCTACGAGTGGGGGTGAATCAGTGTATGACAGATTAAAACAACTGCCCCTTTTGATCTTGTTTTGTGGCTATAAAAAACCCTATACTCTCTCCTTCCTAATGAAGAGTATGAACAAACCTTAAAGCATACAGATGACATAATGATTTTTACTTGGTTCACCCTCACTGGGCTACGTCCAAAGAGCATACACCGGTAGTGTTCTAATGTACCAATTCTACTATAAGCGCGCTGCTATTTAAAAGTTCGAAGAGGAATCACTGTCCCTCCTGGTTTACAACCACTCACAATTTGAGAACTCACTTCTCTCTCAACTGAAGTAGGATCACTGCTTCTTCTGAATATCCACTCACAGTTTACAGACCTGTAGGTCACTTCATTTGCGTGAATACATGCATCATAAACTGTTGATAGATGCTCTATTGAATTACAATATTAATCCACAGATGAATACAACATTTCCTATGAACAGTAGGCAACTACCTTTGGAAATACCTTCACAAAGCACCCTACTTGTTAAGGCTCCCAATTTCGTGAAGCTCAAACAAGCCTTTGCGAAGCTCCTACTTTTTCACGAAGCACTCTCGTGAAGAAATCTCACGAAGCACAAGTCATTGTAGAAAGAATTACCTCGTGAAGCTCACTGTGCCAATTCGGAGCTTGCAATTTTTGTGGAGCTAGATTAGCTGCTGTGAAGCTCTTCTTTTGTGAAGAACAATGCCTTTGCGAAATATCTTCACAAACCGAGAGAGAAATATTTTCTCTAAAAATTCTCTCTTTGTCTTCTTATTCTCCCAAGGGGGTTGAGGCCTATTTATAGGAGATTCTACTGACCCTAGAACTTTCCACATGAAGTCAAAGCCATGTCATCTCAAATCGTGAAGCTCCGATGTTCTCGCCGAAATTCTCTCAAAATTGCGAAGCACCACGAAAATTTTACGATCACAGAGCTTGACGTAATCGCAGAGCATCACCGTCAATCCCTTCACGCCTATGCCGCGAAGCTCCCTCACGAAGCCCTTTACCGTCGTGACACTCTTTGACTCTGCTGTTCATGAATCTTGACGTAATCACGAAGAATCACCACCACCATTTTTCTGGTTTTCATGAAATCCCAACCATGAAGCCTATCATTTCCAAATTCATGCCTTTACCATATTTTGATGAGATATTCAATGATATCCACTTTTCGCGATGCTCAAAAAACTCCAAATTTTGGACCCCAAACATTTGGCAAACAATGGAGAACAACACCACCTTGTATCTGTTCTTTTGTACCTCCACCAGATCGTCCATTCCTTTTTCATAGTTCTTTGTCAACATGGATGGTCAACAATATCTCTAGAACTCGACAATTCACCATGGAAACCAGCATTGTCAACAAACACAAGAAACCCAAAAATACTGTAGTGATACCTTGAGGGATGTTCTCCCAATAATATCCCCCTTTGGGTTTGTTGACAACTCTTCTTATAATGATTCTCTGCAGTTTGATACCTATATGAAGCTCCGTCCAACCACTACCACCATTTTCCTCTTGTGATTATGATAGCGTTCATGGAATCACTTAACACGTACTCAAAGCCCGTGTGAGCAATGCTCGGAGTGAGAAACAAGAGTAGTATGCAAAGTTCATCAATGAATCACTTCATGTCAGAAACCGATTGTCGATTGCAAACTGATACCAACTTCTAAATTGATACCAATTGTTGAACCACAATGATACCAATTGATGATAGCTGGAAACCTTATCTCACCATTCCAACATCACTCTTATGATTTTATCACTATCCTCAGCTGTCTTGATATCAATTCTTTGATTGATAAATTTTAGCATCATCAAATTTAATACTCTCCCCCTATCTCATTGCTCTCCCCCTATCTTTCTACTCCACATGTCAGCTTCTCCCCGTGTCTTTTACTATGAAATTTTCTCCCTTACTAAGCTATAGTTGCTCCCACTTGAGGAGTCACTATTTATCCCCCTTTTTCAACGAACCCAAAGGTCACTTTTTTGTGGTCTGCAACATTGGAAAGAACACAGATTAGTGGATGAGAGAAAAACACGCAATATCTCTGAGAGGGGGGGGGGGGGGTCCCACAGCCACACTTTTTCAAGTGTGGGAAGTTGACTCGACTCCCAGAGCTAGTCGATGCCTTTCAAATGCTTACTTGAGTAAAGACTTTTTCAAAATGTCGACAACCTATAGTTCTGTAGACACATACTCCAACTTCATGATTCCCTACTCAACCTTCTCCTTGATAAAATGATACTTTATCTCAATGTGCTTTATCCTTGAGTGATGGACAAGATTTGTTCTGTGATTTATATCACTTGAGTTATCACACTGGATTCTGATCAGAGACGTCACTTCAACTCCCATATCATCAAGTTTATACTCCATCAACAATAATTGTATGCATGCTTGAGCAGCCGCAATATACTCAGCTTCTGCGGTGCTCAATAAAATGAAATTTTTCATCTGGATTGAGCAAAAAATACACAGTACACCACGATAGATTGCACCTCCTGACGTTGATTTCCTGTCATCCGCTGAACCAGCCCAATCTGCATTAGTATATCCCAATAACTCTATCTGAGATTTTTCATTATACATCAAGCCAAAGTTACCCATGCCCTTGATATACCAAAGTATTCTTCTCACTGCAAGCATGCAGCTTTCCTTGGGATTACTCTGATATCTTACTACTTGGCATGTGGGTAAAACAATTTCAGTCCTTGTCCCAGTTAAGTACCATAGACTTCCAATTAGTTGCCTATATTCTGTGATATTAACTACCTTTCCATCCTCGTCTTTGGAAAATCTCAACCAGGTAGCAACTGGAGTCTTCATCTCTTTGTAATTTTCCATTCCAAATCTTCTCAAAACCTCCTTGTCTTATTTTGACTAAGAAATAAATGTTGCATCCCTTCCTTCTGTCACCTGTAGACCAAATAAAAACGTCAGCTCTCCAATCATTGACATTTTTCGAAATCACTTTTTATGAATTTTGAAAATTGTCTGCATTGAGCTTCCTCTGATCTGCCAAATATTATGTTGTCGACAAAAACTAGGAACATTATCCTTTGATTACTTTTTTTGCTAAAATAATGATTGTAATCAACTCCCCTACGCTGGAAGCCAAGCTTTTTCAAGTACTGATCAAGTCTTGAGTACCATGCTCTTGGTGCTTGTTTCAGTCCATACAACGCCGTTTTCAGTATGTAGACCTTGGTCTCATCCTCATGAATAAGAAAACCATTTAGCTTCTTGATATACCCTTCTTCCTCTATAACCCCATTCAAAAATGCAGACATGACATCCATCTGGAAGACTTTGTACTTCCGTTGCACCACATTGGCTAGGAATAATATGATTTTCTCTAGTCTCACAACTGGTGCAAATGGCTCATCAACATATATTCCTTTTATCTAGGAGTATCTTTTGGACACTAGTCAAGCTTTGTTTCGAATCACTGTGTCATCTTCATTCATCTTGTTGCGATAGACCCATTCAGTCCCGATGACATTCTTATCTACTGGCCTCGAAACAATCTCCCACGTCTGATTTTTCTTGATTTGATCAAGCTCTTCATTCATTTCATGAAGCATGTTTTCATCTTCAGCTGCATCAGTGAAGCACTTTAGCTCAACCTGAGATTGAAACGATGTCTTCTACAGATATTTCATTCTCCTTGTCTGAACCGGAGCTGACTGATCACCAATAATATTCTTCCTATCAATTTCAACTTGCCTCCTTGGATTTTGTGTAGATACAGTCTTTATTTCTTCATGCTCATCATCAGTATCTTATTCGGAAGCAACATCATCCACTTCTGCTCCCCCCTACATTGCTTTCCTCCTCATTACTCTCATAAGGAAATTGTTCACTGAGCTATTGAATGATCTCCTCATTCTCCACTATAGTGACATCATTTCTCTCAACTACTTTTCCCAGCCTTTTGTTAAAGCATTTTTATGCTTTAATTTTTCCTGAGTAGCCTAGGAATATCCCCTCATCTCCTTGGAACTCATATTTCCTATGATTTTCCTTGTTGAGGATAGAGAACTTACATCCAAATATTTAAAATTATTTTGCTATTGGATTCTTTCCATACCACATTTCATACGGAGTCTTTAATTATTTCAGACACAACATAGCCCTGTTAGAAATGTAGACTGATGTCAATACTGCCTCCTTCCAAAATTTCTCTAGTAGGACTTTTTCTATGAGCATCATTCTTGAAAGGTTGTTGATGATCTGATTTCTCCTTTCAACCACTCCATTATATTGTGGAGTTCTCATTGAGTAAACTTGATGCCTTATCTCATGTTTCTCGAGATAGTCTTCCACCTGACTGTTTGTGAATTCCGTACCATTATCAGTACAAAACTTCATAATTTTCTGTACAAGCATCCTTTCAAACTCTGTCCGATACTATTTTAAGCAGCTGAACACATCAGACTTATGGGAAATAACAAATACCTATGACATTTTGATGTAATCATCAATACAAAGAATGTAGTACCTCTTTTTGTCAATTTCTCGTGGTGTGATAGGCCCACAAACATCAGTATGCACCAATTCAAACACTATTGTTGACTTCTTTTCCTTTTCCTTATACGTATTTCTGATGATCTTCCCATGTTGGCATGCATCACACGTGTGAGTATGATCACGTGATAGCTTAGGGAGGTCTCTTATTGCATCACAAATTTCTAGATCATCCATAGATGGTTGGCATAGATGACCAAGCCGTTTATGCCACAATTTTTTTTCTTCCTCTCTGGATAGAAATCACATATCTTCTTCTCCACTTACTAGGTAGAGATTACCATTTGTTGTTTTTCCCTTTAGAACCATTTCTCTATCTCTTCCTTTGACAATACACACATTCTTAGTAATATTTATAGAGTGTCCTGAGTCACATAGTAGACTGATGCTGAGCAAATTGTGACTGAGGCCTTCTACTTCTAAGACATCTACACGTCTCATCTCTTTGCCCCCAAACATGGCCTTTCCTGACCCAATTATCTTCAAGCCTTCATAATTTCCAAACTTTATGACTCCTTCTTTGTCATATTTTATGCCTGTTACAAGATCCTTATTACCTGTCATGTGAGATGTGAAACCGCTATCAAGGATCCACACACCAGAGTGATCTGATAATTTAAGGGAAATTTCTTCCACCACTGCCTTCTCATCCATTTTCTTCTTGGTCCATATTTTTTCCTTCATACCTGACATGGATTTAGACTTCTGATCAGTCTGATAGACCAGCTTCATCTTACAAAGATGAAAATATGTTTTGGATGTTCAAATCACCTGTTGGTTCATTGATCTGCAGCTTGCGAACATATCGATTCTCCTTTGGCATGTTCCTATGCATGGTTGAATTACAATACCTAGACATGTTCCCAAATCATATGCACCAAAAACAGTGTCCTTCGAAATGTGTTCTGGAGAAATATTCTCTGTTTGGATGACAACTTTTTTCTTATGCCCTTCGATATCTCTTGGCTGTGGAACACACATATTGTGAATGTCCCATAATTCCACAACAATAACACCTGATATGAGTTTCACTCCATTGTGTGACTTTTAAACTATGAGTCTCCCCTTGGGATCTCTAAATATTCTGATTCTTCTTTGTGCCCAAATCAACCTTCAATCTTAGAGTGGGTACTTGCGGTCTGACCTCAGTTTTCACAGCTTTTCGTTTCCGATCAAACCCTCCGTCGGTCTTAGCATATGAACAGGTAGATGCTTCCTTTCTATTGAACAAATACTCTCCCCTTTCAGCTTCTTGGTTTTCTGAGCGGTCTGCTTTCCTAATGACTCATCAAGAGTCAAGATTTTATCTAGATCTTTAACCTTTTTCCACAAATAGACAACTTCTCCTTCAAGTTCTCCAAAACTCTTTATTTGATCTTTCCTTGTGTTATTAAATCAATCGATCTTCTTTTTCGGTTCATCAATTTTTATTTTATACTCACTAACTAATTTTGAGTCCTTTGGTGTTGATGACTTGAGTTTCTCAATTTCTTCCATTAACTCAGACTTCTCTTCTTCCTACTACTGCATATAGATTTTGGTGTCACGAACAACTTTGTTGGATTTCTTTGTTTTGGATCTCCAAATATCTATCTTCTCAAGATCATCCTCTAACTCATCTTGCAAATAAACTCTTCAATTAAATTATTCTTATTCTTAATTATCTTCAGTTTCATTCTTATTCTAAGAACTACCGAAAACTGCCACCATAGCATTTTCTCCATGATCTCTGCAGTTCTCTATCTCTTCAACCTTTACAACCTCAGACTCATCTAAACTATCATATTCTTTTGAAAGATGGTTCTTCTTCAAAATTATTTTCTCTTGAACTTTTTCTTTTCTTTCCCATAGGCTGAAGACTTATTCTTGGGAATTTCGATTTCATCGACATCATAATCCTCTTGGAAATTTTTGGGGCACCTTGCCACAAGATGTCTAACCTTTCCACAACGAAAACAAGCAAGTGGAAGCCTCCCTTTAAACTTTACTTTTCCTCTTTGAATGTTTTAGGAGAGGAATGAACTCAACTCATCTGTCTCTTCTTCTTCCTAAGAGTCTTCAATGGTGAGCTTTTTCATGGTCTTGAATGCCACCTCTTTCAATTTCTTCTTTTCCACAGCATCGTTATCATCATTTTTCATTTCATATGCAACAAGGGTGCTATGAAGGTTATCCAATGTCAGCTCTTTCGGGTATTTATCATCCAAAACTGAAACTTTCGGATTGAACCAAGGTGGATGTTTTATCAAGATGCGCTTCACAATATTTATGTCTTCAATAACTTCTCCAAGAACTCGCATGTCTTCCACTACAATATTTATCCTGTCGAAGAATGTATCAACAGATTGATTCAGGTTCATTCTCAGATCTTCATACTTGTTCCACAACACCTGTAGATTTTCCTCTCTGACCTTTGTATCCCATTCATATATATTCAATATATTTTCCCACATGGCATGTGACTTTTTTCATGATATCACCTTTGTATAGATAGGATTTGATAGGGATACCCCTAAGGCATTAATTCCTTTGGCATCACCATCCAACTCTCTACGCCCAGCTTCTGATAAAGCCCGACTCTTAATATCAGCTGCTATTCCAAGAATTACTGTTGTGAACACATCTATTCCTAATGATCTCAAGTAGTGTTGTATCTGATTCTTCCATAGCTAGAAATTGTTCCCGTCGAAGATCAGAATCACTTTAGGATTAGTGACCTCCATTTGAGAGGGACATACTAATATTATACTTTCCCTCTCATACCAATTGTTAGGTCAACCAGGCCAGATACACTGAGAGGGGGGGGGGGGGTGAATCAGGGTATGATAGATTAAAACAATTGCCCCTTTTGATCTTGTTTTTTGGTTAGACAAAACCCTCTTCTCTCTCCTTCCCGGTGTAGAGTATGAAAAATCTTTAAAGCATGCACATGACACATATTTTTTTACTTGGTTCACCCTCACTGAGATACATACAAGGACCCTACACCGAAAGTGTGCCGATGTACCAATTCCACTATAAGCGCACTGTTGTTTACAAGTTCGAAGCGGACTCACTGTCCCTCCTAGTTTACAACCACTCACAATTTGAGAACTCAATGATCTCTCAACTGAAGTGAGATAACTACTTGTTTTGAAGATCCACTCATAGTTTACAGACCTATAGGTCTCTTCATTTTCATGAATACATCCATCCTCAACTGTTGATAGATGCTCTGTTGAAGTACAATTTTCATAAATAGATGAAGACCACTTTGCCTCTGAAGAGTAGGCAACTACCTTTAGAAATATATTCGCAAAGCACCCTACTTGGCGAGGCTGCCAATTTCATGAAGCTCAAAAAAGCCTTCGTGAAGCTCCTGATTTTTCATGAAGCACTCTCAAGAAGAACTCTCGCGAAGCTCAAGTCATTGGGGAACTAATTCCCTCACAAATCTCACTGAGCCAATGCGAAGCTCGCAACTTTCGTGGAGCTAGATTAGCCGCCGAAATGTTCTTCTTTAGAGAAGCACACTACCTTCACAAACTACCTTCGCGAACCCGGAAAGTAAACTATTTTCTTTGAAAATTCTCTCTTCTCTCTTCTACTTCTCTCAAGGGGGTCGAGGCCTATTTATTTTATATTCCAACGACCCTCAAACTTTCCACGCGATGTCAATGCCACATCATCTCAAATTGCGAAGTTCCGAAGTTCCTGCCGAAATCATCTCAAAATCGTGAAACACCACAATAATTTTCCAATCATGGAGCTTGACGTAATCACAGAGCATCACTGTCAATCCCTTCATGACTTCACCTCGAAGATTCCTCAGGAAGACCTTGACTGCCGCGATGCGCTTCAACTTGCCTTTCACGAAGTATGACGTAATCATGAAGAATTACCGCCACAATTTTTCTGGTCTTCGCGAAATCCAAAACATGAAGCCTATCTTCATGAAATTCATGCATTTTCCATATTTTGATGATATCTTCAAGGATATCCACTTTTCGTGATGCTCACCAAACTCCAAATTTTGGACCCCAAAAATTTGGCAAACACTGGAGAATGGTGCCACCTTTTATATATTCTTTTGTACCACCTCCTGATCATATGTTCATTTTTCACAGTTCATTGTCAACATGGATTGTCAACAACATCTCTGGAACTCGACAATTCACCATGGAATCCTGCATTGTCAAAAAACTCAAGCAACCCAAAAATACTGCAATGATACCTTGAGGGATTTTTCCCAACACTCACCCTGTAGCGATAACAATCGATGACTGCCTAGAATGGAACTAACCAGCCCATTCTGAGAATGACATCATATCATTTCATCTCTTGGAAATAGAGACCCTATAAGAAGTGACACCCACCAACCTCTAGAAGGCACTTCTTACACTGTCACACATTAGCCGTCTTTGCCCCCAACTGAATGTCTAGTGTCACGATATTAGTAGAAGAAATGATATAGAACCCAAGGCTATACACAATAGAAAAAGATATAAATCTATGGGAAGCCCCTGTATTGAAAATAGAAGAAGCTAAAACTGAGGAACCTAAGATTGTAACTGAAACTATAGAAGGTCTGGGATCCTGCTTTTGCTGCGTCTGCTCCACAAAAAAGGTCTGACATGCACCATGGCCCTGTGACCCTGCCTGTCCACACTGAGCTGATCCACCCTATTGTCATTGAAAGCTTTGCCATTGACTTCCACGACTAGGACCTCCACCTTAGCCTAAACGGCCGGAAGAACTCCAGTTCCCAGACTGATAAGAAACTGGTGGTGCTTCTCCTACTTGAGGAGTAATAGAAGAACCCCTTTCACCATCTACTGGTGAGAAGAACTGATAGTAACACTGAAGGTGTCCCATCTTACAACAAGATCGGCACTCCACTGGGTCTATCGGGCAATGTGGCCTCATATGACCATTCTTCCCGCACATGTAGCACACCACCTAGATACCAGAAGAAGTGTCTTGACTCCTTAGATCTACATGAGTAGACACCCTACAATGCTTCCTAATATCAGTTGGAGGGATACCAATTCAAGATGTCGAACCGCCCTGACTCCCAACTCCAGAATACCGCATATTGTGCTCATAGATCCGCGTCTGGTTGACTATAGATGTCATGGAAGTCAGCCTGAATATGTTCACCAGATATCGGATGTCATGCCTCAGACCATCCTCAAACATCCTTGACAGGAATAGGCGTGAAGCACTACAGCTCAATGAAGCGAGAAGAATACTACATAACAGAAAGATTACCCTGCTATAGACTCATGAACTCTCGGGCTCGATCGACCCTCAAAGTCTCCGGATAGAAGTAGTCATATAAGGCATACTAGAACTCATCCCAGGCCATAACCTGCTGGCATCCTGCCAGTGAGATCACATCCCACCATCTTTTGGCAGAGTCCCGAAGTATGTAAATAGAGAGATTCACCCTTCTCTATGGAGGCGTCTCTAGATGCTCGATGATAGAAATAATTTCCTCTAACCATGACTCTATAGCCTGTGGTCCTCCTTCTCCCGTGAAGGTGGGAGGATGCTGCTACTAGAAAATTTCATGTCATCTCTGCCATAGATGGATCAGGATGCGGTACTCCTCGAAAAGTCTTCATGAACCTCATAAAGGCCTCTCGGAACTGTGCATCGGCCCCTGTGTCTGAAATGATAGTTGGTGCCAAGAATGGAACAACTGGAGGATCTGTTGGAAGTCCCTGATCAGCTATGTCCGGTATCTGATCACTGCCCTATAACTGGCATACAACCAGAGGACATCTTGATGGCATGAATTTGCAAGGTCAAGCGCACACCTTAGATCAATATTACCAAGGACTGAAAACAATAAGAGTAGGTAGGGAACATGAGAAATAAAGCTTTCAAGTTCAACAAAACATGGATACATGGTGTGTATGTCAACTACATGTTGTGTACTTGAATCCCCTCCCACTGCCTGAGTTATCTTACATGGGTAAACCACATGGATCTCCTAGAACAATACCACACAGTGTGTTATTGCCAAACATGGCATGTACTAAACGAACTTCACCAGCCTGTGTTGTTAGTTACATGGCATACCCTGCACGGTGTGTTCCATAAGGAAATGGTATGTACAGCAGGATTTCACCGACCCGTGTTGTTAATTACATGGAAATATTCTAGGATTACACTACACGACATGTTAAAACTTGACACGACATTTTCAAACTTGAAACAACATGTATAACATAAGTTTTTATCCCCCTGTGTCGTTAGTCACATTGGTGAACACAAGGTCTAAACACACAGCGTTTACATCCAGTACATAGCGTGTTTCCCCAAGTTTTTTCCCAACCCCGTGTCCCTGACCTCACAATCAACAACATGGTTAGAGACTACATGGTGTGTACATAGAGTACACAACATTTACTTAATAAAAAAAGTTTCTTCCCAAGCAGAAGAACACAGGGCGTGTATCAAAACTACCCGACATGTATTATGGGTTTTTCTGGATATTAGGCCTTAGAAACATCTCTAGAGTCTAGAAAATACTAAAATGAACATTAAAGTGCCAAATTTTGATCCGTGAGGGACCATACTCCCCGAAAATCAAAGCTTGGAATCTTATTAATGTCATAAACAAGGAATAAAGGGCAATGATCCATGAAATTCTGATCCATGATGACCCATAACACCTCAAGAACCAAAGTTTGGCATTTATTCAAACAAAACCATACACAATTTATAACCCTATCAAACGAAATGTATTCTATCAAGGAATATTTCACAACAAAATAAATATCTAGCACAACATCTATCACAAAAACATGAAATTGCTAATTCACCCTAAGTTTCATGTAAAGAATGCAAGACATGTGATTTCTAGTAAGTGTCTATATGATGCTTGAGATGGCATACCCTCATCTCATCGGGTTTCAACATAAATAGAACCTCAATAATATCCACAATAATAGCAGAATACATGTGAATCACCCAACAGTGAAATAAAATCAACTATAACATTACAAAACAAAAACAATTGCAGTATACGAGGTAAATTAGATTTTCCCTGTACATGGGGTAACTACTCCTGGGCACTGCTTATTACCAAGTACCTATTCCTTCCTATACCTGGCTAAAGGCTCTAAATATTTTGTCAAGAAGAAATAATCCTCTGATACCACTTTGTAACCTCTTGGTTCTAGAAGCCGCCCAAAGACGCCCCGTATCCATGGCCTCAAGCACATTTCCCCGAATGCTAGAGGCTGCCGACTAGCAGCGAGGGCCTTGAGTGTGATATTAGGGAAACTATGCCCTTACTGCCAGAGTAACATAGCGGATGTAAAACAAATATACAACAGTGGAAGAAATATTAATAACATAAAACAGTAAACAGTGGAAGACTAGAAGTAATAACAACTAGATAACATATAAAAAATGATGCATGACACAAATGTCCACGAAAACATCCTAACAAGTCACAATAATGAATACATAACTAATCCAAAGTACAAAAATAAAAGAAATAAATAGATCCACACTATCACAAGCCTATGATTGGTCCCATGCTCTCCAGCTCCAAAGCAGTCGAGTACCTAAAGTAGAAGGGCACTTGCCCTTATCTATACCTGCAATAATATAATCTGTTTGCGCCCAAAATCATGGACCAAATTGGGTGTGAGACTAAATCCTAGTAGGAAAACACCATGAGATCTGTTCCTAACATCCAATGAATATATATGGTAGGAAAAATGAAAATATAAGCAGTAAACAAAGAAGTATTCAACAGTAAAAAATTCCATAGTTTCAAAGTATTCAGTTTCATATATCAAGTAAGTTGCTAATCAAAGCGGGTAACCCTTTGGGCAGCACCCACATCCTAACCCTTATGGTTCAACCAACAACACAAGCAAGTAGCTAAAAACCAATTGTAACCCTCTGGGAAGTACTCAAATCCTAACCCATATGGTTCAACCAAACAAGTAAAAGCAACCCTTCGAGAATTACACATAGTCCAACCCATCTGGTTCAGGTTAAGAATAGACTATCTAAGGAAACACTCACCGTAAATTCCTCCTATAGTCTTGTATCAGTAACGAAAGGCACTCTGGGGAAGTACATACGTCACATTCCCCCTATCAACCACGTCGAGGAAATACAGACACTCTGAGGAAGCACTTATGTCAACTCCCCATGTTGTCTCACATCGTAACAGTAAAAATACACTCTGGAGAAGCCCTTATGTCCATTCTCCCTATGGTATACTACACCAGGTTCTCACAGCCCTGTGTAAGTCAATAAGTACAAAAAAGAATATCAGCCAAGGTAATCCTCAATAACTACTTGTCTAAACAGTCTACAGCATAACAACATGTAAGATAAAAAAACCCTATATCCTACAAAACTAGGCATGGGGAAAACAAGGCATCCTAATAGGCTAAGTAGGACCAACCGGTCATAAACAAAACATGCATGGTCAAACAATTCCATAACATAGCAATTAACCCTATTAATATTCAATTAACCTCTATTCCTGCATACAATCATAACAAAAAATTAACAAGGATAAAACCGTAACCACGCAATACCCAGTTCGTGGGTATTGGGCACTTTTTTAACCTAAAATCCAAACACTATCTACAGAAAGGAACAAACCACCTACCTCGGTGTTGGGTGATCATTATACATGAACCTCAAGCCTTGAATCACTCATGAACACTGTAGATATAAAAAAACACCTTAAACGTTCAACCGACGATAACATGAGAAAGAATAAGACTTAGGAAACGAAGCACTAGAAGTAGGAAGAACTAACCAAAGGGGGTCCCAATGCAACCAACAATGGTCGATTCGGAGAACGAGTGCTCAATAGGGTGATTGGGGAAAGATCACAGCCATACGGTCTTTTTTGGATGAACGATACCTAGAAAGAGATGGTTCTGTCTGTCATACGTGTCCCCGGTACGTTTAATGAAATAATAGAAAGTACTTGTTGTGCACTTTGGAAGTACACAACATGTACTTTCCCTTACTGGTCCCCGCATTAGGTAGTCTCTAGGTCACCACACATGACCGTGTGTAAAACTATTCTATAGCCATCACATGGATACCCACGGTAACTGTGTACAGGGTGTGTACTCATAAAGTACATGTCGTGTACTTAAATATTTTTTTTCAGAAATTCATCTTTTTCCCAAAAATTATAGAAAAAGGAAAAACATACCAGAATAGAAGATCTGGTTTCTTAAAAATTATATATATTCAATCATCCTATTACTTTATAAATAATTACATAAAATCAATTTCTCCTCATCAATCACTTAAAAAAATCATTTCACTTCAAAACTTCTAGCAGTATGAAGATCATACATAAAATTCATATTATAGAGTGGAGAAACTCATTGTTTGAGAAATTCATCATAAAATCCTATATATATCCATGATGAATTTATACACACCAGTTTTAGATCATAATTATCTTAATTATTTTAATTTTAATACAACTTTACATTAAGTTCATTCATTTCCTATTACCTATATTTTTTTCTTCAACATTTCAATCAATCTATAATTATTATAATTTTCAATCATGGGGAAATATAAAAAATTCCTTCTTAGATTATTTGATCTATTATGAATGGGGATTATCCAACAAGTTACATTATATCATTTGTTTATGATTTATACATTGATGTATCATGTAAGCATTGATGTAAATTTATATGCATTATTCATGAAAAATTGATAAATTCACTTTATTCATCAAAGAATACTTGCAATGGAACTTCATCCATTTCAGGCTTGGACAAATTCCCAATCTTCTAAATTTATCTAAATCTTGGATCGTGGATTCTCCAAGATTCATGATGTTCAGAACATGAATAAAAATCATACATGTCATTATATTTGGTCTCACCTGGACTAATTAGTTTTAGAAACACACCTTTTCATTCTTATATGATCTTTCATTTCCATAGATGAAGATCAACTACCTGAATTATTTTGACTTACATTACACAATAACATTTTTTCTTGATGTTTATATCCCGGAAGAACTAATCATGAATGATTCAAAATATTTGTATTCTTTGATGAAAATATCTATAAATAATTTATTTTTCATCATACAAAACTCAAAAATTCATTAACTCCAAAATAAATATATTTGGTGAAAATTCATCTGTTCTTCCCCAAAAGGCTTATACTAGGAATGGATTATGTTGAGAGACTTACGCTCTTTATTTTTTAAAATTTATTCCCAATTTAGAACTCATATGATTTACCGAAAGTTTTTTTTATATCAATAATTTCACATGGTCCAACAGGGTCATATGATAATCTTAAAGACCTATGAAGAAGTATTCATACTCAGGATGACGCTGCGGATGAGGACATATGATTATACCTTTTCCATTTTTCTAGAAATGCCAATGTCATAATATTTCCTCAAAGACTTACTTTTATCACTTGAAGACTTATATTTGGAATCAAATACAAACAACCTATAAGTATATCCTTATGTTTAGGACTTATCCATTTATCATTGAACTTCAATATTCCAAATTTATGTATAAGTCTTAAAAATGACTTCCATTGGCTCCATGAAATCTCCAGATTCCTTAAATCATCTCATAACTTCTTCTAAAAATTATTGAAATTATTTAAATAATTATAAACTATTTAAAAAACTTATATAGGTTTATACAACATATAAAACACCTATTTTATAGTATTTCACTTAAATTACCTATTATCAAATTCATGGAATTTATTAAAACAATCATAACCCATATCAATTTAACGTAACCTTCAATAGTATAATACACTCAAGGATGTAATCTCTATATTTAGGTAACTCCCTTATAAAATTTGAATCAGATTTTCACTAAATAAATACTATTTTATAGGATGTTTCATCATAAATTTAGCAGCTAACTCATTCACATTAATTTTATTAATTAAAATGGTGAAGAAAAATCTTATCCACCTTCATCACTTGTCATATATATGAATAATATCCCTCCAATAATCTAGTGTTAGACCCACTACCAAAAATCTACCTAGGAATTTCTTTAAAGGCATTAACAAGTTTCACTTATCATTATCCATTAGAGTATGGTTAGAAGATTCAAATTATTTATCGGTAGATTCTACAATACAACACATGAGATCACATAATTCACTTCAACTCTCATAATTTCCTTTATATATTTCAAAAAATATAACAAACATAATAGATGGAAACAACTTCTTTGATTAGATCCCCAGATTCTGGAGATTTATTATTGGTGATCTGTGGTGACTTTCTTTCCTCCCCATTGGTTTTTTTCTCTACCATTATCTATCTCTATCCATGTTATGATTTCCCTATTTCATTACATTTTTGTGGTTTTTTTATTTTTTGACTAATATTCATAGAGGGATGATACTCCAAAGAATCATGGGTTCCTCATGGGATTTGTGATTATTGTTATTTGTTCATTCTTCCATTCTCATACAACAAATGTTGAAATATTCATATCAGGGAAGGGTATTCACAAACATTCTTATACTATGTGAAATTATGAGACTAAAATTATTTTGATTCATTAGGTAATGGTTTAATTTATCGTAATGAAGTTAAAAATATGAGTTAATAATAAATAAAAAAGGTTTTTTTATCTCGCATGGGATTATGATATGATTTATCCATGATAGTTTCTTCTTTATATTTTCTATTTGGTGTTCTATTATTTTTTGTTATTATTGTAGATATTTATCATAATTGACTTGAAAAAATTGAAATCATTTAAACAATGTAAATATAATAAATTAAAGTAAATGATTAATGATGTATATGAATTTTCCAACCATTAATATTTAAAATCAAATAAGCATGAAAGTAATGATTGAATCACGTTTTTAGTTGAATTGTTCCAAATTTAAACTACTAAATTTATAGGTTTTTCATTCATTTAGAATACTCATAAATAATAAACTAATTCAAGATGTTAATGGGTAATTATTTATTTCTAAAATTATATTTATTTTGGAAGTTTTAATCGAAACCTTATAGTAATGTCTTTTTTGATAAGATTGTTTACTTTGTGCAATAGTCTTAATTTCCCAGTGAATTTTTTATGCTGATTTTTTTTGCTTCCATGTTTATTCCATGGGATAGTAGAGACCTTACTATTTTTTGTTTTTAACCCATTATGTTTTGGATATTAGGTGAGGGATGGGTCTTTTTCCCTAGTTATGGAATTTGTTTATGTGGATAGTGATGAGATAGATGGAACATGTTGAGATATGGGATTTCCTATTTCTAGATGGTTGTGTTGGGCCTATTGTTTGGTTTGTTGGCTTGTCTGGAGACCTAAATTTCTCATTTTCATGATTTTTTCTTCTTATATGTTTATTTTATTTACTATTTTTTAATGTGTTTAACAAATACCTATAACAATTGTCATATGTACTATTAGTTTGTGCAGTTTTGTGGTAGTTTGGGATGAGTAATATAATACCTAGAATTTATTGAACAATAGTGAAATTATAAATTAAATTATTGGATTGAGTGTTTATTATGGTAATGTAATATCAAATAGAAACAATTTTATGGTTAAATTAATACTTCGAGATCAAGGGATGAAAATATTTAATTTGGAATTATGAACATATAAACCTATTTTCTTGAGAAAAATTATGAATGATTAAACAATAATTTATGAGAGAATTAATTTATTAAAAGTTGGGTAATTTATTAATTTTCTCGGATTATTAATACTGATTCTCTTAAATCTTTTGTTTTTTTTTAGAAATTAGTCTCCCAACCATAGCGGTAGGCACAAGGAGTCTTGTGGGATGATAGAAGTAGTAGGAGTCTATGTTTAGGTAGTTTCCCCAAATTTGTTTGTGTCATATATTATTATCATGTTTTGTGATTTGTTTCTCCCCCACTCATGTTTGCTGGGGTTATAAATTTCCAAAAATATCTATAGGTTTTAGGTGTTTCCCCTAATATTTTGGTCATCAAGGTTTTTGATAGTTAACTACTCTTCTACCCCACACTCTATTGTCAAAATAGATATTTTGTAATAATATTTAAGCTATAATGGATTAAGGTATTGGGTATGTGATAATATAGGATATGATGGATCTTAGTTTTAATATAAGGGTTTGTGTGGGCTATAAAGGTTTGAGGTATTTCACATATATGTATTCAGAATGTTGCAACTATGTTTACTATGAGTATACATGCATGGGTTGTAATAGATTGAGGCATACAACATGATGCATAGGCTATGATTACTTCCATATTTTCAACTTGGTCATGGGATTTTATGATGGAAAGGTTATGATGATATACATGAGATGAAGTCATAGTTGACGATTATGCAGTTGTGACATAGTTTCTTTAATTGGAATGATGATTCATGGATAATATTGGAGAACGAGGATGTAAGACGTTGGTGTAAGGGAGACAGATTTAGTGAGGAAGTAGATATAGGGTTCTGTTAATCTATATATGCCATCAATATAATGTTACCAATTTTCATGCTTTATTTTTTATCACTTCTTGATGAGGATGGGATATATGTTTTCCAACTTAGATAATTAGTTGTTTTTATTAATTTATTCCGTGAGATTTAGTATGATTCATTCATATTCTCATGAATGTTTTCAGGGTGGATCCTACTAAGTATACTTGTATGCTCACCCCATATATATATATATATATATATATATATACTCTATTTTTATGTCCATAGTAGCAGTTTGGGGATGGAGTTTGATGCTACTATCTCACAAGGGTTGATAAGAAGTTTTTGGTGTCTGTTGTCACAACTTAAAAGATGTTCATGGTATTTCATGTTATTTTTTCTAATGAAAAATTATATTCATGTATTTGGGACTATTTTTTTATTTTTATGATGGTTTTATTAGAGTATCTAGTATCTTTATTATTTATTATATATTGAGGATAATGAATCTATTTTTTATATATTTTATACACTCAATGCTAGTCACTGACCCATGGATTATTGAAGGTGGGATTTTGGGGCTATCCTCTTCTTCTCTACCAACCCAAGAGGGGTAACAATGGTGGTTGTGGTGGTGTCAGTGTTTGTGTGTGGGGTGGGGGGGGGTATGAAAGAGTGGAATTAGAGCTGATGGTTGAGAGACAAGACGAAGCTTGAGGATCAGTACTGGTGAGGATTACATGGGTTGGTAGGTAAATAGTACCATCTAAATATAGTATAAAAGGTAAGAAATAGTATAACATTAGGAAACTAGATTCTAGGTCCCCTTAAAACCTAATAGAAAGGCCTTAATTTTACTGGAAAATATTCGAAAAGTAATATTGTTTTTCAGGCAGAGACTTAGATAGGTGTCATGTATCCTATGTTTGATTTATTTATACATTGAAATTAATATGGACATCAAATAATTAATATAAAAAATTAAATATTTTAGTTTCAAGAGTCTCTAATTTGTTTTTTGTTTTACAGGTATGGTTCTTAGTTGATGGCCCTATTAGGTCATGATGAATATGTTCAACAATATGGTGTAGTACACCACCATAGAGTTAAAATTTATGAAAATGATGCTTGGGGTAATAAGATTAATGTGTTTTATTTCTAGGTTCAATAGATGCATGAGGCATCTATTTCATATCAAAAGACCAAGGATTTTTTAGAGGAGGTGTATATTTTATTCAGTTTGATATATGTTTTAAGGGAGAACAGGATTCCACTGGCTATCAAAACACATTATAGGGTATCTTGGTAGTGGTAGTTCTTATTCCCAAAGGATCATAAGGTGGAAAGTATTTCATGGGGGAAGTTGCATGATCAGTTTAAGGTTGAGTTTATTTTATCCACCTTGAAGGTCACCTATTATTGGGAGATTTATACCGCTTACTGGGATATATCCAATGTGGAGGAGTTAAATTTTTAGTATAAAAACCTTCTGAATTACTCTAGTAACATTATACTATATTAGGAGGATAGGATGAGTCATTTTTAGGAGTCTTTTTATCAAGATATCTAATTCCATCTCACCCTGTGTATGCTGTCAATGTATCTCGAGGTACTAGAAATGATAGAAGTTATCAAGATGGTGTTGTTTAGGATGAGATCATAATTTTTGTGGAGTCTCCATTACTATTTTTATAGTTAATCTACGACTAGGTATTTATAGATTCTTGGATAGAAAAAGTTTTAATTAGCAGGGATAAATTTTTAGACTTCTTAATCACATTTTTCTAAAAATAATAGTTATTGGATTCCTATCGAAGGATCATGTCAGGATTTGTTTTAGGTGAAGGTTGTTTCTATTATACGATTTAGTACTCTTCCTTCCTCAATAATCATTTTGGGGATGGTTTCCAACTTCATGCTTTGTCATTGTAGTATTACCCTTTAAGGAATAAAATGCATGATGCCCTCTCTTTTTATTACTAAAGAGGGTATGAGGAAGGAAAGGGACAACTTTGTGATTATTCTAGTCCCTAGAGAGTAGATTGTGAGCATTAAGGTGGTCTTCATATAGTCTAGAGAGGTCATAGATCAAGATGCATGCATACAAATTCTTTAGAGTTTCTAATTCCTTGTGATCCACGCATCATTAAAGGTATTATCTGCTTATATTCCTCTTATGAATATTCATTGTTTGATTTAGGATCCATGATCTTATTCATTGCACCTAACCTATTACATAATTTGGAAATTGATGGGGTGAGACTTCTGATTACCATAGAATTTATTATGCTATTTGGAGGTTGAGTTAGATTGTATGATGTATGTTGAGATTGTGAGATAATGTTGGGGAATCATATCTCCTTAATATATTTACTATATTTTTGTATAAAACCTTATGATCTCATCCATAGTATAGACTAACTATATTTGGTGTAAGGAAATTTTGTTTTCTTTAGAATGCGAGTTATTCTCTATGATGATGATGAGGAGAGAATTATGTTCATTAGTGTGTGAGATCCTATAATGGATTAGAGGAATTTTGATTATTTATTATCTTGGATGGATGAATTGATGTTGAGTTCAGTGAAGGATCACCCAATGGAAATTCCAAATATTGTATAAGAGTAACCTTATGTCTTTATTGATGAGGTTATGACATTACCCCCTTGATGAGAGACCAAGTTTTGGATAATGATTCAATCAGATGTCACTTTAATATTGATGTCTCCATATACAACGGTGCCACATGATTTTCATTATCTATGGATTTATATTGATGATATTTTATAAAGTGGGTTTTCTTATCCTAGAGTGTCAACTTGGGGTGCTATGATTCTGTTTTTGAAGAAAGAGAATGGTGGTTTGTTCTCGTGTATCTATTATCATCTCTTGAACCGAAAGGTAAGAACCACTGTCCTCTTCAATGTATTGATGAATTATTTGATAAAATAATAGGATCTAATTGGTTCTTGAATATCTATTTGTGGTGTAGTTATCATAAAATGTGGGATAAGGATGAGGTTATTTTGAAGACTACTTTCAGATGGTGTTATGTAATCTTTGAGTTTATGGAAATTCCCTTCAGTGTCACGGATTAACCATCCATGTTCATGGGATTGATGAAATCTATATTATATGAATTTTAGTATTGTTTCACGGTTTTGTTAATTGATGACGTACTTGTGTATTATATGTCCTAGGAATAGTATATTATGAATCTTCATGATATTATGGGAGTTTTTTAGAGTTATCATCTATTTGGAATGCTATAAAAGTGTGATTTTTAGTCCTATGAGTTCCATATAAAGGGAAATGTTGTGTCTTATCTAGACATAGTTGTGGATCCTTTCAATATTTAAGTGGTGTTTTTCTAGGTGTCCCTACAAAATGATGTATATTTGTTTTGGTCCTTTTAGGTATTATAAAATCTGTGTACCAGAATTATCCATCATATTTACTCTCCTGAAAACATTGAATCAGAAGGATCAAGCCTCTATGTAGACTAACTAGCTTTAGTTCTATTTTGAGTAACTAATGGAGAAGATATTTAGTTCTTTTTTACGTCATTTTCCAAATAGAGGTGTTGTGTTTGAAGTTTAATTCTAGGAAACACATGTTATAATAGGTTGAATTACGATACAATATAGAGTAGTTATATCTAATGGGTCTTAGTATTTATGAACTCATTAATATAACTATTCCACCCTTAAACTTGAGTTGGTCTCAGTGGTGTTCCCACTAATATTTTGGAATTATTTCTTCGTTTATGAATTCTTTGTGATCTTCATAGATCATAAGTGTTTTATTTATGCCCTATTTCATCACAAATTGAACTTCCAACAATCATGGTAGTTGAAATTCGTACTAGATTATGAATTATATATTTACTTTACATTAGGGAAAGGGAATGTTTTGTTAATAAATTGAGAATAAAGTCACATGATGACATTGTACATGAATTTAGAGATTATTTGTGATTTGTGGAGGATCCGGTTATACTATACCTTGATATGGTGAAAGTTGATGATAGAGGTGTCTCTATTAGATAACAATGAAATAATATTTAATTTAGTAGGTGGAGGAGTCCCAACTGGGGGATTCCAACGTTGTGGTTTGGTGAGATAGTACTGTTTATGGAAATCCATATGAGGGATGGATTGATGATGAGTAACTTTATGTGTTATTTTAGTTTGTGTTTTTCATTCCATAGATGATGCATGAGGTGGTTCTTAAAACGTTCAACAGTTATCCCTTATTGGTACATCCTGGTGAGGATAAGTTGTATCATTCCCTTAGAACTCAATTTTTGTGTCTTGGGGTAAGGTGGTTTGTTGTAGAGTTTATATCTCAATGTTTGGTCCATCAGAAGGTAAAGGCTGAGAATCATGTTACTCCATACATTGTATTTCCCTCAACTAAAACGGGAAGACATCTTAATGGACTATATCACATGTTCGACTGAGGACCAGGGTGAATATGATGTTGTATGGGTGGTTATAGACCACATGATAAATTAGGATCCATTTTTAGTGATTAAGGATTTTAGATTAATGGATTTTTTATCAAGATAGTATCTCAAGAGGATTAAGGGTCTTAATGGTATTCTGAATATGATAATTTTTGATCAAGTTCTCCATTTTACATTGAGGGAATAGAGTGGTATCGACTATGATTTTTTCCACTAATAATACATTAACAAAATTTTTGATCCACTGATAGATATTCAGATAAAGTGGTCTATATTAACATTGGAATACATGTTTTTATCATGTGTTTCAAATTTTGGAAAATCATGGGTGAAGAAAATAACTTTCATAGTGATTTTACAAAACAACATTTATCACTCTACCATTGGTACGCCCCTTTTCAACGAAATCTATGGACAAACCATAAAATATTTTTTGTGTTGGTCTAAGGTTAGAGAGTTAGATATTATTATATTTTAATTATTGAAGAGAATAAAATATATGGTATGGGTTATTTATAAGAAAATTAATTCCACTCAAGATCATTAGAATTACTATGTTGATCACAAGAAGAGGACACTAGGTATTTATTATAGAGATTATTAGTTCTTGAAGGTGAAACCACAATGTGTTACTTGGGGGGTTTAGTATTGGGAGTATTATTCTCCCATTATTTTTTAGACCTTTTTATTTGTTAGTATCTATAAGAATATTTTCATATCGGTTTGTGCTACCTCCATAGATGAATATAATCCATGATGTCTTCAATACATCAAAGATTCAAATTTATCTTCATGATGATTACCATATCATTTATC
The DNA here is from genome assembly GCA_963277665.1 of Viscum album. Classification (NCBI taxonomy): domain Eukaryota; kingdom Viridiplantae; phylum Streptophyta; class Magnoliopsida; order Santalales; family Viscaceae; genus Viscum; species Viscum album. The sequence continues at coordinate 369,702,019 of OY728144.1, forward strand.
AGGATGATTTGAATGTTAGAGATGTTGAAAACTATGAAGAGTTGCCTATTGAGTTTTATAACCCTTGAGAGAAGGTGTGGTACAAGTGTGATATTCCCTTGGTCTGTGTTTTTTAGCTTCATGGTAGTTTAGAGGAGATTACTTGGGAACATGAGTCATAGATGCACGCCCCATATCTTATGTTATTCAATGTTTAATTTATTTTTTTTGAGATGATATGTATGAATTTTCAGGACAATGAGACGATTTTTAATTATATAAGTTTGTGTTTCATATTCCCCTAATGTGTTGGTTGTGGTCTTGTTATTGAGATATCCTTGAGATGTATCTTGTGAGGTGATTGTTATATTTTTCCTTATTGTCTTGATATTAATTTCTTGAGAATGATAATTGTTTGAGAGTTATCTTATGTAAGGGATCGATCCTTCATATGCCCTTTTATTATGTTTCTATATGAATAGTTGTGTTTTGGTAGAGGATGAATAGGTAAAAGTGTATCCAAAGGTGAAATTTCAAATAGAAGGAGGGAATTATGGTGAAAATGTCTATGAAACATCCTAGAAGGTTAGTTGAGAGGCTGTGTTTTTTCATGGAAGGCTCGACAGTGACTTGGAGGTTGTGAGGTGGATTTTTGATGACCCTTACATGGATGTTGATATGGAACGATAATGTTTATGTGGTGTGGAGTACATTGATGAAGGATATGGTGTATCAACCATTTTAAGGGTGGTAATCATGCGGTGATGTAGGATATTCCATAGAGTTCACTTTCAGATACCTAGTTTTATTTTTCTATAGGGGAACTATAGTGTGAAAAATATGCTATGTTATCGAGTCTCAGTGATTGAGATTGTTGGATCTACTGATTTGGGTACTACTGATGCTTGGTGTCATGGATATACAAGATGTTACACTAGGTTTGTATTATCAAGTTAGATATAAAATGGGTTGATCAATAATTTTTAAAGGACAGTTTCAACTACAATCATTGTGGAATAACAACCATCATTACATTTTGGATGGGGTGAAAACCCTAACCATTACGGTAGTGAAAGGAGTTTTTCATCATGGAAATATGATTTATCCAGATTTTATAAATTCTGATGCACCTTTGAAATAATTTATTTCAATCATTTTCCTTAAAACCATATGTGATCCAAGAATCTTCTATAGATACTTTTAAGTCCCATTATTTTATATAGAGCCATAGATTCTAGAGATCAAGGATTGGTGATCTAAAGTTAGTATCTTTCCTCCCCATTGGTTTTATTGTCCCCCTTCTCTCCCTATGCTATAACAGACATGTTTCTTCAATTTTCCTTGGTTATTTATTAATGGTTCACTGAGTATTCATGGTGGGACTATTTTCTTTTGAATTGTCAGTTTTTCATGGGATCAGTGACTAATTTTTTTATCCATTATTCCATTATGTATTGATGAATGTTGAAAGAATCATATCGAGGTAGTTGATTTGTGATCATTTTAATGTTATGTTAAAGAGTGGGAGTAACATTATTTATCTTCATCAGGTAAAAGTGGAATTGAACTTAATGAAAAAAATAATTTCCCATAATAATGAATTAAAAGGTTTTTTTCTCACGTATGTGATTTTTTTGACATTTAACCATGAAAATAGAGTATTTATATTTACCAGGTAGTGAGATATTGTTTTTTTGGATCTTATTGACCTTTATCATAATTTAGTTTCTAGAATTATAACTGGTTAAACAATAAAACAATGTAAAACTAACACAAAGTATGAACAAGACACATGAATTTACTTACTTTTCTTCCTTAAAAATTTTCAATCATAAAAGTGTTACTTGAATCATTTTTATAATTGACTTCTAACCATTAATACTTTCTCAATTTTTACGTTTTTATTTAAAACAAATCTCATATTTAATTTTCCAATTCATTATGGTTAATGGTAATGATTTATTAAAAAAACTAAAGTGTTTTGGGAAATTATAAGCATAACCTTACCATTATGTCATGTTTGAAGATATTTTTTTCTTATTGTTATTTCTTTAGTTCACTCATAATTTTTTTGTGTTTAAAATATAATTTTATACCATGAGTAAGACATGTGATGGTAAATCCATTTATACAAATTGTTGTGAACAAGGTATGGCTGTGATATTATGCAATAAATGGTATAATTTTCATGGTTATGGTAGTGGTTCGATGTGGATATAGATGTGATAGATATAATAGTTTGAAAGATATTTTTTGTATTACGATATGGATATGTTAGAATAATTAATTAGTAGGTTGCAATATCTTGGGAGCTAGGAAATCACTTTTTCTGGATAATTTTTCCTTGTTTGTTGATTTTCATGGAAATTTCTTGATGTGTTTACCAACTGACTACTGCAGTTAGCCGATGAGTTTCAAGTTCATACTCTTTTATAGATCACTATAATGAGTATTAGAATACCTGTAATTATGTAAAGGGAGTGAAATTATTAACATAATTATTATATTATATGTTGATTAAGTTAATGTAATATTAAATAGAAACAACGGGATCGTCAGAGTAAAGCTTCATGTGAATGGGATAGAAATATTAAATTTGGAATGATGAAAAAAAATCTTATTGGATTGAGAATGATTATGAATGATTAAACTATAATTTTTTATGAAATTAATTTAGTTAGAGATTGTTAATTTTCTAAATTAATGGAATGATTAATGATGATAATCTTGATGATCGGGTGCTTAGTTGGGAACTAGTTTCTTAAACCTTAGTGGTGGTTGTCGAGTGTCATGTGGGATGATAGTTGTAGGTTGAGTCCAATGTTAGATATTTTCACCTATTATGTTTATGTGATATATTATTATAATGATTTATGATTTGATATGTTCCACCACCTGAGTCGGTATGGGGTTGCTAATGCCCATAATTTCCATGGGGTTCAGGTGTTTTCCCAACATCTAGATCGTCATGTTTTTTGGATAGCTTAACACACTCCCGCCTCACTCTATCCTATGGATATTTATAGTAGGTAATCATACTTGGGCTATAATAGATTAAGGTAGAGGGAATGACCTCATACAAGGCCTGATGGATCTTGGATTTACTATATGTGTATGTGTAGGTTGTAACAACTTGATGTATAAAAAACACATTTATTTCATCTATAGTGATTGTGGTTTCTATGAGTGGTCATGAACATGGTGTAAATATTTGAGTTATAGTGCTTTATACAAGGGTTGTGATGGATTTTAGATTTGTTACATGGTAATGGGATGTAATAATGATGATTTTGTGATGAGTTTCCTAGGATGCAGTATGAGGTGATGCTAATGTGGTCATGATACATTTTCCAAATGTATAGGTTGATTAATGGATAGGATGGGTGAACCAAGACACAAGATGTTGGTTTTAGGGTGACTGATTTAATGGAAAAGAACACATGGGGTTCATTCTATCTGTATATTCCCTTTTCATTAGGTTACTTATTTCTATGCATTATTTAGAGAGTGAGACTTAGTGATGGTTGGATATGGTATTTCCTATCTTGGTAATGTTTTGGTTTATTATATTTATTCACCATAATTTTGTATGATTCTTTTACATTTTCACAAGAGGTTTTGGGGGTGGGGATCCTACTGAGTATACATGTATAGTCACCCTAATAATATAACCTATTATATATATATATAAGTGTTGATTGATTATTTATTTTAATATTACTATCTTATAGTGGTTGTTCAAGAGTTTTTGTTGTCCATTTTTTATGTCTAGGTTTTTTATATTGTATTTACAATTATTCCATCTCGTATGACATTAGATTAATATATTTTGCATTATTTCTTTATTTATGTAATCTATTTTATTGATATATTGTATATTTTAACTATTTAATATATATTGAGTGTAATTCCACCCAATTTTATTCATTTTGTACACTAAATTCTAGTTTGAAACTCACAGCCTAATGGATGCACGATTCGGGGGCCATCCTCTTCTTTATCATTGGTTTAAGAGGGTTATTAGTGTGTGGGGGGGGGGGGGTGTCATGATAGAAAAATCCTCCAGGATAGTGAGAAGTGTGACCCAAATTCCCTTTACCCAAGGTTATTTTACTCAAGGGAGATTTCAGTTCAATCACAATTCTTACACTTGATATGTATAAATAAAATTAATAATTTAATTAAATCCCATAACTCAATAAAAGTCAAAGAGAAGTTATAATAAAACTAAATCTGTTTTCATACCTAGAATTTTACTCCTTAGGTAAATATATGATAGTTTAGAAACATTTTAAATATTTAAACTAAATCATACATCATAATTCATAATATAACACTATATATACATGACTAAAGCAAGGAATAAATAAATAAATAAATAATTCAAGTATTTAAACATGAGACAAAATCTTTATGAACAATTCATAAATAAAACAAAAATACTACATAAATTAACTAACCTTATTGAAATTCCATAGTTTTGAATATAAATCCGTGATATTCATTTCCAAATATGAACACTTTCATTTTATTTAGTATATGGAATTTTCTTTAAATATTTAAGGTTAAATGAATTATAATCATTTTATAATGCAATCTCTATTTTAAAAAAAAGTTATAATCAAAATATTAAATATTAATCATTATTTAAACATTTATCAAATCCATCACCAAGAATCCCATTGATGCAATTTAAATAATTTTTTAAACAACTTCTTCAATTTTACCACTTCATTTGCCTTATTTTTTTTATTTATAGACATTTAATAAATCATAATTCTCATATATATATATATATTGTAATTTTATATCTAAATTATAAACCATTCTATATAACTTGAAAACAAATTCAATTTTGACATTTAATATTATAGACACGTATCTATTAAATAATTTATAAACATTTATTTATAATTAGTTAATTTATTAACAAATTTATAAGTAATAAAATATCCCAAAATTCAATTTTCAATAATTTATAAAATTTTTATAAATTATATAATTCAATTAATAATTGAATTTTTGGACCTTTTCCCCATTTATAAATCCTATGTAGGATTTGAATTCTTGGGTTTCATTGAGATGAAACTATAGTCCATGTAAGATTAAGTAAGCATTGGGAATCCTCTTTTGATAATAACTCAATACATCACATGATATTAACATAGCACCTACATATGAATAATCGGAAACTCATGTAAGATTAAATTTGAAATAAATATTCCCTGCATGGCATTAATCAAGAACTGTAAAGGCATAACTAGAATGACTGGTGGTCTACATAGGAATAACCAAAGCACTACATGTGATTAATTTGACATACATGAGTCACATATGAATAATTATATATGGTGTAGGATTAATCCAGTGTAACATGACTATCACACATAAGCTGAAACATGCACTTACCTTTGACTAAGCTAGTATCCTGGAATCATTTACAAGATGTGACAAGTGACCATGTCAAAATCAACCAATGGTCTTTTGTGAATAATCAAGCATAAAGTGTTAGAGTTGGTTCTTAAGAATCAACTAATTTGTAATCTCAATTACCAATATATTCTAATACATTAATATTGATAAATTTTGTGTCACATGATGACTGTTCTTATGTGTAACATTTAATTTGATAATTTCCTTGGAGTATTTGTTGCATCCAAAGGAAATAACAATTCCATGATATAATGAGAAAATTAAGTTATAAGGGAAATATTCGTAAGATTATGACCTATGGTATAGATGATATTATCAGATGGGTCATAGATACTATTTTGAAAATCAAGATATGGGGGATCATAATGCAATGAGGCTTCAACTCATGAAGTTTCACACTTGGTCATCTCCATGATGTGAGGTTATGAGGATAGACCCACTAGCATGAATCCTATATTATATATATGTCACTGGATATTCTCATCTATGAATGTGTTTTTGATCCTTAGACTTGATATTAGTAGTAATCCATATCATAAGTCATTTACTTTGATTTTTCATAAAAACCAATATGACATATGCTCATGGAGAAGTAGGATACCTTAGACGTGTCACAAGTGATATTAAATTAATGAATAATTCATGTAAGTATCTGAATATTTCATTATAAAGGATGATATGTCCAGAAATTTGATTGAAATGGAGATATCTGATTAAGTCCGTAGAAACAGAGGTTTATCAATGAGTTCATTTCAAGTAGTCAAGGAGAGATATATTGGGAATATTGGATGGTGGATTGAGTTTGAAACCTATTTGATTACATATTGAGACAAAGTGGTTATATTACACAGTGATATTTCATATGAGGTTAATTTAATAGAGACATTGACATATTTCTCTATGGGTTACATGATGTATTTTTATATACTGATGTTATATTTTATGAAATTTTTATTAAATCCATTGAGAAAGAGGTCTATCGGGTCACACACTAAGTGTATCTGTAAATTTGAATTAAATTCTATTTGAATTTAATGATAGAATAAATATGCTCTCCATTTTTGAGGAATAATACTTATTCAATTTATATTCATAACATGATTCAATCTCTAATTATTCTTATTTCGGATATATATATGAGTTGAATATTATTTAAATACTATTTTCTAGTTTAACTAATATAATATGTATTTATCTCTTGTTTTATTCAAAAAGTTATTATTTATTAAATTATATGTATATATAAGTAAATATTTATTCACTAGTTAGTGAATATAATATTTATTTTTTATTGAATATATAAAAATAAAAAATATATATTTATTATTCAATCCTCGATAAATGTTGATGATGATTTGTGGGTCGAGCTAAAGGTCTGGATGAAATGATATATTTTATTTAATATCATTTAAATGAATATTAATATATTTATTTAAGAAATTCTATTTAAATATTAGTGTGTCAACACACATCAATGAACCAATAAAAATATTTTTATTATTATTAGTTTCGGGGTTTACATAGGGAATAATGATTACTTATTGTCCTATGTGTAATAGAAAATTATCTAACCGTAAGTATATAACCAGACTTATATAATTTTCATAGGGACTGTTTTCTTGTGCACAACATCATATCTTGATAATTATCTCTATAATATCTCAAGAATTAATATGATAATGAATAGAGAATCCTCGTTTTCTATCTCATTAATGAGAGAACAAGAGAAGAACCCCTCATGTGTGTTTCCACAGGAAACAAATGATCAAGGAAACCTCACAGAGGAGGATTCAGTTTAGCTTAGTGTTTGATTATGGGGGGTTTGATTTCTTGGAAAATCATCCACATTAGGACACCATTTTCATTCTTAACATAAACTCCCAGTGGTTCCCTCATCTAATACTGGGTACAAACATTCTTTCCAAAGGAAGGTGGTCAACTGGGCTTTCAGACCTAGTGACACATGGGGACTCGCATTGATCGAGAGTATGGGTGGTCGGGCTTATCACCCCCATTTTGGGGGGAATTTTTGTCATCTTTGGGAATATTTTATTGATTTAAGATATGTTTTTAATCTCTTACTAATCCCCTTACGAGACTATTTATCCTAAGAAAATGATTACAGGTTGACTCTCATTATATTCAAAAGAAATGGGATCTCATTAATGAATAAAGGAAAGTGGATCTAATTAGTGAATCCATATGTATGTATGGACTTTCTTCATCTGTTTTGGAGTAATGGGTAACTGATCATGTGTTGAATCTATATAACTAGGTACTTTTGGATTTTCTACCATGCAGATAGGTGGTAAATATTCTGAGGAAGGTATTGAGATATTACGAGGAATCCAATATATATTTGTTATTATAGGAATCAAAAACCATGTTCTTTTATAAACCCATGTAGTTTAACAACATATGGGGAGAACATATGTGTGGGAACTGAGGCACAATATGTTTGAGCTCTAGCCTCAGGGAGGAATCTTACGTCTCTAATTTATAGTAGGAATTAGAGTTACTGTAGTATGATCAATCCCTTGGGAATTGAACCAAGGTAGATGACCACATGTTTAGGGTTAGTTTTGTTATGCTACTTATCCAAGATTACATACCAGGATTAACTTGGTTTCTAGAGATTCATTATGCCAATAAGGTGTTCATTGCATCTCTCTAAGACCATGTGATCTATTCTCAGTGTAGGAAAAAAGGGATAAAAAGTTATCATCCTCATTGAAAATGGATTTTGGACTTGGGTTTTGATACATCTATTGGATGTCAATATAGAGTTGGGGATTTGAAAATGTGTCCTACGTATCCTTATTTTGGAAATAATCAAATTCATTTTAGTTTAGTTGATTTTTCTGTCAATTAAGGGATGAGGTAGATTCATCGACCAAGGGGAATGATTGGGTCCCAATGGCTGAAATGCCAACGATATGGTGATTACATTGAAATGGATATATATTTTTCACTGAGATATAGGAAGGAATTCTACGTATCCTGGTTATTGTAGGAATCATAGTACTCATAGTTGTGTTGATTGGGGCTTACAAACTGATATTTCCATTTCCCTGGTAGAGGCCTTTGATGAAAATGAAATGATTATCACAGCTCCCTATGACCACATGATCTATTCTCAGTGTGATAAATAATGGATGAAAAATTATCAGTCTCACTGATTATGGATGTGGGACATATGTATTGAGACAACCCTTCGGATGGTAATATGGAGCTTAGACCTTATATAGGCATCCTATGTGTCCCAATAATGGCAGGAATTAGAGTCCTCATAGTTCTCTTGATTGGGGATTACAAACAAATGGTTACCTTTGGTTAGTTATTACATACTGAGGGTGGAAAAAGTTAGCAAACCCTAGGATTCCTTTATGACCAGGCAGGCTTATCACCTGACATGTTTTGATTGTCTACTTTACATGCCTTGATTGTCTACTGGACATGTTAGATGATGTCTGACTGAAATGTATTAAGTATATCATTTAATTCAATTGGATTATCTGAGGGACATCTAATATAATAGATTGAATGTTTGAGGGTTGTCAGATGATCAAGACTAACTCGTTCGGAGAACATCACAAGACCTGTCTGGTCAACCCTGGAGGCCATCACTTGAGCTCAAATGGCTTGTCTATATGGTATCACATGATCCAACAAAATTTCCATAGTGTCATCACGAGCGATGGATAACATGATTAGAGGGCAATGTGGGATTCGATGAAACATATCTCGAAGGGTATCACATGTCCTGGATGACATGTATAGAGGGAATCACAAGACATGACCGTAGTGCCAAGAGGGTGTCATGAGAACCATTTTATATGCTCAGGTGCTACCACAAGAATCAACTAAAATGTGAGGTTTTAATATATGAGTTAGGAAACACATTTTAAGGGCGTCATTAGACTTGATTGATAAACTCCAAGGGTTTCATGAGACTTGGGTGGCATGCTCGAGGGGAACTAGATGACTTAGTTTGAAAAGTTCGCAGGACTTAAAATGACCCAAATAGTATACCAAAGAAGCATCATGAGGTCTGGGTGACATTTCATGGTACTATTATGTGTCCTGGGTGGTTCACATGGAGTGTATGATGATCAGTGTCTATTCCCTTTAGGTAAGTCTCCCACCTTTAGTCATGTTTTGGCCTTTATTTTGTGAAAGACTTAGATTTGTTCAGTGTCAGTTCATTTTATGTCTTGCATGATCTAGAAGATGTGCGGGATGTTCCTTATGTTCCCTTTAAGAATTCCTTCTTGTGATCTATTAGTGATCATGAAAAGTTCATTATTCAATGCTAATTATTTCTATAGTTGTTTCGAAGATCTTACTAGAGGGGATGTTTTTCCAGTCACAAGCTCAACCGGTTAGAAAAATCTGCTCTAGCACTATTCTATATAGATGAGAGAAGGCTAACTCAACATCTAGAAAGTTGTAGATCATTTTTCATACTGGGGTAGGGGAATTATAGGACTCTCCACCCCAGTTTTTTCTTCTTTGTGATGCACACTTACACAAATCTTGGATAGAGTCAGCGAAGGGATTCTACATCACGTGCCTTCACATGTGTCTGTCGTGTGTTACTCTGAGGGAGTTTCCTAATTTTCTAATACCATAGTATCATCCCTTAAATTCTTCCATTAATGGATAATTTATAATAAATGGTGACTTTTTTGAATCGTGTTGACATATCAAGGGACTTTTATGATGTCATTTTGACCTGCCTAAGGGTTTTTGTGAGATCTGGGTGCCTGTTGAGAGGCCTTCACATGATGTCTAGTATCATGTTTGGGATTTTCCCTGAGACTAGGATGGATTGAAAAGAGGCCTTTATAGGATCGTTATAAATTTTGAAGGGGTCTTGTGAGACCATGCTTGAGACAAATTTAGCACGCAGTGAAAGTTTTCTGACGACAAGAGGCATGTCCACCTCCCCCTTTTCATTTCTTTTTTTTTTTTCATTTTATAATGGTTAGAGATTATTTGAGGTTTATTGGGTGTTTTTTAGGACAATCACCTTACCTCTTGGTGATGCATCATGTGACCACAAAGGGTCCTATAGAGATACACAATCATATCCTAGAAAAATCCATCAACATTCCCTTGAGGAGAAAAAAAGGGAAGTGTGAAGTCTCTTAGATATACATGACGCCCTTCACGTGATGGGGATGAAAAGAAAAAGTAATTTCATGAGATGAGTTAAACATAAAGACAAGGGATTGCAGTTCCTTTCAGACCTACAATGGCATGTTGTGTGTCTTTTATGACCCAAAGAGGCTCAAACCTCCTCCCCTTTTATTTAATCTATTTTATTGTACAAAGGTTGGGTATCTCATGAGTAAATTTGAATGTTGTCAATGAAAATCACTCTCCCCATCAGTGATGCATCTCATGATCTTTATTTCTAAAATATTATCTAACCTTATAGATATTTTCCTAATATTTTCAAAGTATTTTCAGATGTTATTGTTAGGTGCCCACTGGTTGACAAGATGAATAACCTAGGGGAGCTTATCTAGATACTGTCGTGTGACCATTGGTTGTTCAGCTTGCCTTCACGAGAGTTGGACATTGTCAGAGGGAATTATGCAAGACCTTGTGTAGGATATTAACTATGCATGGAGTCTTTTCATGACGTTATGAAGGTCACGTGATAGCGCAACCCTTTGAGGCTCACGCGATCTGAGGGTCTCCACCAGATTCTTATTCCTTTTCATTTGTAGAGAGAATAATACCAATACATAGGTATTTATTTATTTGTTATTTTTTTGATTCTAATTTGGTGAGTATCAAAAATTTCACCCCTTAAGAGTGACATCCGCATAGAAAAATTTTGTATTCTGAGGCATGTAAATTCCTGCCCGAGTCTTGGGGGTCTTTGAGAGTTAGTATTTTGGGAGATGTTTGGTTCCTAGGTGAAATTTGGAATTAAACAGAAATCGCTATATAAAGGAGGAGAGATACATTGATTTCATTATATACTCATTCACCCATATTAATCTCTCCTTACTTTTATAGTGTGACCTTATTGCAAAACCATTCTATAAGACCTAGTCACAAGACCCCGTATGAGCTTTACCTTCATGAGGAATGTTCCTCAAGATCTCTTTTTCTCAGGAGCCTACTAGAACCCACTAAAAACTTCATTTCAGTAATTTTTTGAACTTTGGATATGAGGATTGAGATTTTATGGAAGGTTTAATAAAGTATTATGACTTGGTCATATGATCAATTTATTATCACATGGCTTGTGTGACCATATAAAAGACACGTGATCATGAGTATTTAATGGGTCATGTGATTATGTGATGCCCTACAGGGTTATGTGACCCGAAATACCTTTATAAATTAAATGATTTTTTAATTCCATAAGTGATTGTCGAATCCATTTCCTATTCATGAAATTCATATGATTCTAATGGTTTATTATGATTTTTCTTCGACAAGATTTTATTTTCTGTATCTAATATATTTCATGTAGTTCTCTTCTATTGGATTTTGTTTATCATCGATCTAATGCTGCTAACACTCAAAAGAAAAATTATCTCTAGAAATGACTATACTGACCCCCCGATATCACATTTATTATGATAATAAGGCTTTAAATAGGTTCCTCTCATCCGAGATTCAGTATTATACTCTATCGCACCAACTTCAACTATACCGGTTCATCTTGCTGGATGATGTTACAATTCTTCCTCTATACTTAAATATGTCATGTCTCTTGGTATCAGCTTCTCTGGACCATGTTTATGTAAAAATTTCTGATCATGACCGACTAGTTGCATCCCAATCATAGGGTTTTTCTTTTCTATTGGGAAACTCTCCCTTGGTTCAGGATGACCATGATTTCTCCCATCAGACTATTTATCATAGTTACACAAGTATATTTTCCTATTCTATGAACATTACGTACAATGAATAGATCTTAAAATGGGATGTTCATCCTAGTAGTAATTTTTATGATCAATTGTCATGGCCATTATGGGTTTGGAAAAGATTATTTGAGTTTAGAAACCATTTATATAGGGTTTATCTGTATGAAGTATTATGTATCTACCAATTTATTATCTAGTGCTAGCTTGATCTTCTTTGAGAACTGATCAACCATTGGGTCCCTAGAACAAAAACATTTCATCTATCCAATGGTGAATTTTGGATCATTCTATGGACATCTACCAAATGGGTGTGATTCCCCCTCTCATTCAGATTTATGATGAGTTCCTACATGTTGTAGATGTTTGGGATGATCACTTTCAGACTCCAATTTTGGTGAGGAAAATTATCACCATTGTGAAGGAGAAACTAGTAATGGAGATGTGTTTTTACTCGCTTATCTCATTCAAGGACAGTATTGACAACTTCCTTTGCACAGTTGAGTAAGGCTAACTACCATCTTCCTATATCGGTGCCTTTCATACCATAACTACAACAGTGCCAACTAGTATTGGGCTATTTTGGAAGATGGGGAATATACTTTGTGGGGATTCCAAGTGATCTTAAAGATATATATGTGTCTTAGATTGGAGGTATTTATGTACATGTTTTTGAATTGATGGATTTTCTTAGTTATGGATTCATATAAATTAATCTAAGTCATCACGCTGGTTATGGTAGCATGACCGGTGGAGGGGAAGCATCTCAAGTTGGAAGTTCTGACCCTTGGACGCCTTTATAAACTCTTGGTAAATATTAAGCTAGGAAGAATCCCCAACTGGATTAGTGGCCCTATATAGTTTCTATTTAGCTGGAGATGGGATCACTTCCATTTCCCTAGATATTACAATGCTACCGGGATCCCAGATGCCTCATCACGTCCTAGACTTCTTAACATATCTGGAGTCAGGGCTATGTCACTTGTAACACTTGAGTCTTTTATGAGAAATATTTTGTTTTTTATGTTATATAAATCATCAAAGAGATATTTCACTACACACAACACTATCTTGGCTTTCTTTACACACAATCACGACCTTCCTTGATAGCTTCCGTTGTACGCAATACCGAGTTTCACTAAACAACGATATGCTATTAAAATATTTTTAAAACTAGCCGTTATGAATTGTAATAAACCCTTTTTGAAATTATTTAAATTTCATCATTCAAAATGGACTTCATTTTTGGATTCGGAATATCGAAATTATCCTAGGGTGAAATTTTGGTATTTTTCTGAAAACATTAAATTTGTATGAATAGTGAAAACACTAGGTTACTATTTAAAAACCGACTTTTTATTTAAATAATTATTTATTTTATTTAAATTTATCTTAGGTCAAAATTGATACAAAATACCTTTATAAGTTCAAAGTAATTAATTGGAGTCATTTTATAATAATTATATATATATAAAAATTTTATTGAACTTTTGACCGTCTTTTACTCACCTCCTAGGAGAATTTGCAAATTTACATAATACTTAATTTTACCGCTTTTGTGAATAGAATTTCAAAAATCCGGGAGAAACGGTTGATTTCAGTAAGTAAAATGTGGTTCAATGAGATGAAAATAATTTTTGGTGAATAGTAACTTTTTACTTTTTTTTACCACGGTTAAAAGTAAATAGGGTAATTACGGGTACAAATGATATTATTATTAACCTAAAAAATGTCATAATTCTATTGGATAAGTGTAATTCTACCAAAAACAACCTTAGTAATAAAATATGACCATTTAGGACCACTTAGATTAGATTAGGACATTTGATATTTTTTTACTTAAAGAATAGTTAAAATAGTTAAAATCAATGTTTTATAACTAAAACATTTTTAATATAGGGATATTCATAAGATAAATTAGACTATAAATAATAATTAGAAATATATAAATATTTCCTACATAATGGTATTTTATTTTTAATTTTTAGACTTTAAATAATTCAATTTATTTATGACACAATGTTGATACAATAATTATATTATTAAAGAAATATTGACATAATTGATGTTATTAATACCCAAATAAATGTAATTTGAGACTCTTTATGAATTAAATTAATTTTGTAGGTAAATATGACATGTTATTATTGATTTATGTAACTTTTGTCGAACTAATATTTCTGTTATGATTTTCACAAAAATCAATTACCAAATAGTGTCAAAATTGACATAAAATAGTTTTTAAAACAAATATTATATTATTAATTGTTATTTTATTCATAAAAATCTAAGGTTCGTCCAAATGACTTAGATAAGGGTATATATATTAATAATAAACAACTTAGGGTTCTTTTGGCTTGTTATGGTATGTTTATTAACCTTATAGTGTAAGAAAACAAGAAGACGCGGTAAAAGTTAAATTATCTAACTTGAAGTTAAATCTAAATGATAAGGTTACAATTGTAACCTAAACTTGTGTAAATTCTATTGGATGAGAGGATTTAGACCCATCCCCAACTTAGCTTCAAAATAAATCAATTTTGAGCTATTAAAAACCGAATATTACTTTATAAAAAAATAATATTTTTAGTTTTTCCAAAGGTTCCCCTCTCCGCCCTTATAAAAGGGCACCTCCTCCCTCTCTTCCTCACACCACATTGAGCCTTCAAGCTCGGCCAACCCCTGCCAATTTCTCCTCTCCACTTTCCTAGAAACATCCTAGAGGTCCTGGTCTTCTTAAAAGACCAATTATAGTTCCCTAAAATGAGGTCTCAAAGAGGCGCTTCAATGAAGAGGTAATGTCCGTTACCGATTCTTTCAACTTTATTTCTTCTTCCACTTCTTCTTATTTAGTTGTTTCATTATGAAGTAATAACATCAGTATCACTCATATAATGATATGTTATTATATGTACGAAACAACCCTATTTCACCATCTATCCATCCTATGAAAAATGAAATCATCACGCGTGCGTACGTACGGAATAGCGTCTCCACGCCGTGGTGTAATCTATTTTCCACCACCACCTTACTTGGATGGGTATAATGGTGTAAAGAATAAATATATATTATTATTTTAAAGTGATATTTATTCTTAAATAGTATTCATACACTCCAATACAATTCCACGATCATGGGAATGATATCATCGCTCGTGCGTACGTATGGAATACCATCTCCACGATGTGATGCGACTCGTTCTATATGATCTTCATTGAATAATTACTATATAAATGCATTTAATGAATAAATATGATATATATTACACTAATAACATTATTGAAATGAGGTATCTATAACATAAAAATAAGAATAATAATTTATTCGACAAAACATGCATTAGAACAAAAAGCAATAAATACCCGAATAACAAGTAACAATGAAAAATTACTAATAAGAGGCTAAGAATATAACCATATATGATATCATAAAAATTAGTATGATTCTGGAATAAGTCAATAACATTATTTAAATCATTATACATGAGGTTTGGACACTTACGAAGCAAATCAGACCTAAGGTAAGGGAAAATACAACAATCTCATTTTTATCCGAGATTGTTTATAATTTGGTTTTTAATGGGTTGTATTTTATTTTCCACATCCATTTTTCCTCAATCTGTAATATTATTTCCATCCATATACAATTTTTTAAATCCAATTTTTCCTTAGGTGAGTTTTTAGTAAAATATATGAATGGAATCTTTTGTCGTTTTTCGTACGAGGCACTTTCTGACTTTTCTGAAAAAAGTACGAGAATAATGTTTTTTTAAAATTATATGACATTAATGGATTTTTAAAACATTATTTCCAAGATTCTTCCTTTACAAGTTTTCAAGTTCATTTTTAATAAACTTGTTTAGTTTAAAATTGTATGACATGTTAAGAAAGGAAACAGTTTTTGAAGTAGAAAGGATATTTTCTTCAAGAATGGAGTTTCAAGTGTTTTATCAAAATTATTTTCCATATAAGATAATATAGGGTTCTGTTTATATCCCTATTATTACATTGATTTGATTATGTTGTGATAGAATTTTTTTATGAATTCCTTTATCTTATATGAATTGTTTTATGATGCCACGATATTTGAGAATCCCATTTTTATTACATGGGTTATGCAATGATGTATGATTTATGATTTTGTGGAACACATAGGAATGGTATCATTATGAGATGGGTGAGACCTATATCTCCCTCAAATGCATTGGGTAAAGATTTATATCTCATGAGATAGACATGGCTGAAACGGAAGGTTAAACCGGTTCAGTGAAACAGGGCTGAAAGAAAGAGTGAACTCGGTTCAGAAATGGAATTTGTCCGCTAAGATAGTCTTGTCTATGAGTCTTGACTACTATGAAATGATTCTATATAAAAATTTGTGTATTCCACAAAGTTTCACGTTTTAAGTTTTGATTATTGGGATTACATATCACTACAATGATTTATCGAATGTTATGAAATTATGCTTTTTTGCAGGTTATGATTTCAAAAATGTTATGTTCTTATGAATATGATGTAATTTATATTTCTTTTGTATACCCTTACTAAGCATTTGATCTCACCCTTTTGTATGTTTTCTTTCCCCAGGTCAGGAAGAAGGATATTAAGTAAGATATGCCAAAAGGGACTATAGATATGATGAAATAAATGGGAGACAATGTATATTCTTTATTAACCAGTTGTTTATGTTTCCTAGTTTCTAAAGACACTATACCTATACGGTCCGTTCATGGTTTTGTTATATGTTGTAATAAGTATGATTCAATTTTGATGTATTAATCATGTATGTAAAGTATGGGTCGTTACAGTTTGTATCAGAGGAAAGGTATAGTCAACCTTTGCAAACTAGGAACTTAAAGCCTTTGTAAGAACCCTAAGGATATATCTAAGCATAGAACACAATCTTAGTGTTTTAGAAATGGCCATGAACAACCTATGATAAGACCTTATGTGTGAAATTTTATTCTTGATTATGTGTTTTTCCTATTATAATTAGTGTTGCTGACACTATTCTTCTTAGTTTTAGTCAATGGCTGGAACTCAAAGGAACCGTGTTAATGCGGAATGCGACGGGAAATGTAATGATTGTCCCCCTGAGTAACCAAACATTATGGAGGATGGAATGAAAACTCTTGTAGCCATGCTCACACAACTTTCTCAAGCTATGAATCATGCAGGACTTCCAAACGAGAAAAGGAATGAGAAACATTCTGTTGAATCCTTCATGAGGCAGCGCCCACCTTCATTTAATGGGTCTTCTGATCCATTAGTGGCTGAACAATGAATCAGTACCACTGAAAAGATATTTTCAGTTCTTCAATGTTCTGAACATGATAAAGTCATCTTAGAAATGTATCGTTTAGAAGGATATGCTGATCAATGGTGGAATCTTATTAAGAATACGAGGAAAAGAGATGAAATTGAGTCCATGGAATGTGACAAATTCAAGAATTTATTTTTCAATGAGTGAATCCCTTGTATTATTAGAACAATGATGGAGAAGGAGTTTCTTGAACTGAAGAAAAATGATGATGAATCTGTTGGTACCTATGAAGCCAATTTTACAAGCCTTGCAAGGTACGCTTCTGGTATTATTTTCCAACCTGAGAGTAAGATCGACCGATTATTTAGTGGCTTAAAACAAAGTCTTTGAAGGGAATTATCCATAAGGGAATCAATGGCTATGAGTAAATTGTTCGAGGTTCCCTCAAAGATGATATGGAGATCAGTGTAACCCATCAGTCACATGGGTTTGATAAGAAGAGGAAAATGGAATTCAAAGGAAAATCTAAAGACCACACTTAAAAGAAGACGAGTTTTACCTTATGCTCAACGTGTGGAAAGAAACATGGAGGGAGTTGTCTTAAAGGGACAAGTAAATGTTTCAAATGTGGAAAGTAAGGTCATCGAGCATTTGAATGTCGCAATAATGGGAAGAATATGTCTAGTGATGCGAACAAAGAAAAGGCTACACAGAGTGCACCTCCTACACTTCAATGTTACAAGTGAAAAGAAATGTGGAATTATGCCAATGAATGCCCCAATACAAGGGTTGTTTATGATGATTGACGTCAACAAACTCTTAAGGCTAATGTCAAAGGAAAGTCACATGCAATTTCTATCAGCGATATGGAGTACGATAACGAAGTGGTGAAAGGTACACTTACCATCCACTATAAAGTAGAAAATGTTTTATTTGATTCTGGATCCACCCACTCCTTTATTTCTGAAGAATTTTCTAATGGTATCACCGTATTACCTCAACAATTAGATGTTGAGTTAGCTGTGACAACCCCTAATGGCACAACAGTTGCATCAAAAGTGTACAATTCTTCTCTGATTGAAGTTTGTGGGAAAGTTATTCCTGCAAATCTTGTGATCCTTACTATATTGGAATTTAATGTGATTCTTGGCATGAATGGGCTTTCTTTATATGGAGCTCATACTAATTTCCAATGAAGGGAAGTCACATTTCATATTCCAGATCAATCTATGATCGTCTATCGATGCAAGGATGAACATAACCTTCCATTGGAAATTTCTCCCATCTTATGGGTCTTGATTGCACTAAATTAAGGTTATTTATCTCAAATGGTTTGTTAGAAACTCACGATTAAGAATATTCCCATTGTACGGGAGTTTGACGATGTCTTTCCAGAGGAATTTCTGGGTCTTCCACCAAATCGTGAAGTATATTTTTCAATAGAACTCGTACCGGGTGCTTTGCCTATTTGAAAGACACCTTATAGAATGGACACAATTGAGTTGTAGGAATTGAAGAAGAGACTCCAAGATAATCATGATAAAGGATTCATACACCCTAGTGCATCACCTTGGGGAGCACCAGTTCTGTTTGTAAAGAAGAAAGATTGATCAATGAGACTCTGCATTGATTATCGAGAACTTAACAAGATCACTATCAAGAACAAATATCCTATCCCACACATTGATGAACTATTTGACAAACTACGTGGAGCTCAATACTTTTCAATGATTGATCTTTGTTTAGGTTATCATCAATTAAGGGTCAAAATAGAGGATATACCAAAGACGGATTTCCATTCAAGGTATGGACACTATGAATTTGTAGTGATGCCATTTGGTCTTACTAATTCCCCTACTATCTTCAAAGATCTGATGAATATAATCTTTAGAGACTATCTTGATATGTTTGTGGTTGTATTTATAGAAGATATTCTTGTATATTCAAAGAGAAAGGAAGAACATGATGATAACCTGAGAATTATATTGAAGACCCTAAGAAAGGAGAAGCTTTATGACAAATTTACCAAGTGATATTTTTGGCTTCAAAAAGTTGCATTTTTGGGTCACATAATCTCAAAAGAGGGGATATCTGTGGATCTAGTAAAAATAGAGGTTATCGAAAGATGGTCGAGACCAACAATAGTAACTGAGATACGAAGTTTTCTTGGTTTGGCTGGATATTATCGACGTTTTGTGAAAGATTTTTCATAATTATCTAATCCACTCACCAAGTTGACTTGGAAAGGAGTTAAGTTTTTTTAGACGGAGGAATGTGAAGAGAATTTCAAGGAGTTGAAAAGAAGGTTATCCAGTGCACCTATACTCACACTTTCTTGTAGTGGACAAAGGTTTGTGATCTTCAGTGATGCATCCAAGAAGGGGCTGGGGTGTGTTCTTATGAAAACTGATATGGTGATAGCTTATGCCTCACAACAGTTGAAAATCCATGAGAAAAATTACCCAACTCATGATTTGGAGTTATCTGCGGTAATCTTTTCATTAATGATTTGGAGGCATTATCTTTATGGAGAAAGGTGTGACATTTATTCTGATCTTAAAAGTTTAAAGTATATTTTCACACAAAAGGATCTAAATATGCGCCAAAGAAGATGGTTGGAGCAAATTAAGGATTACAACTGCTCAATTCATTACCACCCTGGGAAAGCAAACAAGGTGGAAGATACATTAAGTCGACAAGACCATGCTAGCTTATCCATGATGAGGATCAAAAAAGATCCAATATTTATGGATTTACAAACGATGGATCTTGGAGTTATAATGGAAGGGGAAAAATATTATCTTTATCAAATTAATGTTCAACCATCTATACATGTGAATATTAAAGAGGCATAAAAAGAAGATGTAGAGTTACAAAAGAAGGTGATAAATGTTCCTGAATTTAACCTTGATTGTGATGGGATAATAAGGTTCAGGAATCGGGTTTGTGTTCCTCCCATCCCTGAATTAAAGAAGGAGCTGCTGGATGATGCTCATAGTTCATCATTCTCTATTCATCCTGGAAGAGAGAAGATTTATAGGGACCTGAAAGAGTACTTCTGGTGGGATGGCATGAAAAGAGATGTTTTTGAATATGTCTCTCGATGCTTGGTTTGTCAGAAAGTTGAAGCTGAGAGACAGAAGTCTAAGGAGATGTTACAACCATTACCCATACCTAAATGGAAATGGGAAAACATCACTATGGACTTTGTCACTGGACTCCCTAAAACATCCAAAGGCAATAATTCTATCTGGGTCATAGTTGACCGTCTTACAAAGTCTACACACTTCATTGCTATTAGAGAGGATTTCTCTCTAGATCAGCTTGCCAGGATATATGTAAAGGAAGTGGTAAGATTGCATGGAGTACCACTTTCTATTATATCTGATCGAGATCCAAGATTTACCACGATGTTTTGGCGAAGTCTTCAGCATACTCTGGATACAGAGTTGATATTCAGCACTGCTTATCATCCTCAGACAGATGGTCAGTCTGAGAGGACAATTCAAACTCTAGAAGATATGTTGAGAGCTTGCTCTATGGATTTCAAAGGTGGTTGGGATAAACACCTACATTTGGTGGAATTTTCATATAATAATAACTTTCAGTCCAGAATTCAAATGGATCCTTATGAAGCTCTCTATGGAAAGAAATGCAGGACTCCAACTTGCTGAGATGAAGCTGGGGAAAGAAAGCTATTAGGACCTAATCTTGTTGATGAGATAGCAGAAAATATCCGATCTATTCAACAACACATAAGTGTAGCTCAGAGTCGACAAAAAAGTTATGCCAACAACTGAAGAAAAGACTTAGAGTTTCAAGTGGGTGATAAAGTGTTCTGACGAATATCTCCTTGGAAGAGAGTAATGAGATTTGGAAAGAAGGGAAAGCTCAGCCCTAGGTATATCGGTCCTTTCAAAATACTGGATCGTGTTGGGAAGGTAGCTTACCGATTGGTCCTTCCACCAAATCTCTCTCAAGTTCACAATGTGTTCCATGTATCTCTCCTGAGAAAGTACATACCAGATCCTTCACATGTACTCAGCTCAAAAGTTGTACCGCTGGATCATGATCTTTCTTATGAAGAACAGCCGATAGAGATTCTCGATTCTAGAGAAAAATTCCTATGAAACAATACCACTCTCTTGGTGAATGTTTTATGGAGGAATCACAAATTAGAAGAAGCTACATGGGAGCTTGAGGATATGATGAGGTAGAGGTATCCTCATATGTTTGTAATGAAGTGACAAATTTTGAGGGAAAAATTCATTTTAAGGGGGTAGAATGTAACACGAGAGACTTTTATGAGAAATATTTTGTTTTTATGTTATATAAATCATCAAAGGGATATTTCACTACACACAACACTAGCTTGACTTTCTTTACACGCAATCATGACCTTCCTCGATAACTTACGTTGTACGCAATACCGAGTTTCAAAAACCAATGATATGCTATTAAAATATTATTAAAACTAGCCGTTCTGAATAGTAATAACCACTTTTTGAAATTTTGTAAATTTCATCTTTCAAAATGGACTTCATTTTTGGATTTGGAATATCGAAATTATCCTAGGGTGAAATTTTGGTATTTTTCTGAAAACTTTCAATTTTGGATGAATAGTGAAAACACTATGTTACTATTTAAAAAACAACTTTTTATTTAAATAATTATTTATTTTATTTAAATTTATCTTAGGTAAAAATTGATACATAATACCTTTATAAGTTCAAAGTAATTCATTGGAGTCATTTTATAATAATTTTAGATAAATAAAAATTTTATTAAACTTTTGACCGTCTTTTACCCACCTCCTAGGAGAATTTGCAAATTTACATAAAACATAATTTTACCACTTTTGTGAATGGAATTTCAAAAATCCGAGAGACATGGTTGATGTCAGTAAGTAAAATGTGGTTCAATGAGATGAAAATAATTTTTTGTGAATAGTAACTTTTTACTTTTTTTTACCACGGTTAAAAGTAAATAGGGTAATTACGGGTACAAATTATATTATTATTACCCTAATAAATTTCCTAATTCTATTGGATAAGTTTAATTCGACCAAAAACAACATTAGGAATAAAATATGATCATTTAGGACCACTTGGATTAGATTAGGACAATTAATATTATTTTATTTAAAGAATAGTTAAAATAGTTAAAACCAAAGTTTTAGAACTAAAACATTTCTAAGATAGGGTTATACATAAGATAAATTAGACTATAAATAATCATTAGAAAGATAAAAATATTTCCTACATAATGATATTTTATTTGTAATTTTTAGAATTTAAATAAGTTAATTTATTTATGACACAATGATGATGCAGTAATTATATTATTAATGAAATATTGACATAATTGATGTTATAAATTCCCAAACAAATGTAATTTGAGACTTTTTATGAAATAAAATAATTTTATAGGTTAATATGACATTTTATTACTGATTTAAGTAAATTTTTTCTAACTAATATTTCTATTATGAGTTTCACAAAAATCAATTACCAAATAGTGTCAAAATTGACATAAAATAGTTTTTAAAACAAATATTATATTATTAATTGTTTTTTTATTCCTAAAAATATAAGGTTCGGAAAAATGACTTAGATAAGGTTATATATATTAATAATAAACAGCTTGGGGTTCGTTTGGATTTTTATGGTAACTTTATTAACCTTATAGTGTAAGAAAAGAAGAAGACACGGTTAAAGTTAAATTATCTAACTTAAAGTTAAATCTAAATGATAAGGTTAAAATAGTAACCTAAAATTGTCTAAATTCTATTATATTAGAGGTTTTCGACCCATCCCCACATTATCTTAGAAATAAATTAAATTGGAGCTATTAAAAACCGAATATGACTTTATAAAAAAAATAATAGTTTTAGTTTTTCCAAAGGTGCCCCTCTCCTCCCTTATAAAAGGGCACCTCCTCCCTCTCTTCCTCACACCACTTTGAGCCTTCACGCTCATCCAAAACCTACCAATTTACCCTCTAAAATTCCCTAGAAACATCCTATAGGTCCTTTTCTTCTTCAAAGACCTTTTTTAGTGCCCTAAAAGGAGGTCTCAAAGAGGCGCTTCAAAGAAGAGGTAATGTCCGTTACCGATTCTTTCAAAATTATTTCTTCTTAAACATCTTCTTCTTTAGATGTTTCATTATGAAGTAATAACATAAGTATCACTCATATAATGATATGTTATTATAAGTATGAAACAACCCTATTTCACTATCTATCCATCCTACGGAAAATGAAATCACCGCACGTGCGTACGTATAGAATATCATCTCCACGTCGTGGTGTAATCTATTTTCCACCACCACCTTACTTGGATGGGTATAATGGCGTAAAGAATAAATATATATGATTATTGTAAATTTATATTGATTCTTAAATAGTATACATACACTACAGTACAATTCCACGATCATGGGAACGATATCATCGCTCATGCGTACGTACGGAATACCGTCTCCACGATGTGATGCGACTCGTTCTACATGATCTTCATTGCATAATGACTATATACATGAATTTAATGAATAAATATGATATATATTACACTAATACCATTCTTGGAATGAGGTATCTATAACCTAAAAAGATGAATAAGAATTTTTTTTGGCAAAACACACATAAGAACAAAATGCAATAAACACCCGAATAACTAGTAACAATGAAAAATTAATAATAAGAAGCTAAGAATATGACCATATATGATATCATAAAAATACGTATGATTCTGGAATAAGTCAATAACATTATTTAAATCATTATAAAATAGGTTCTCACTCTTACGAAGCAAATCAGACCTAAGGTAAGGGAAAATATCACAATCTCATTTTTATCCGAGATTGTTTATAGTTTTGTATTTACTGGGGTGTATTTTATAATCCAAATCCATGTTTCCTCAATATGTAATATTATTTACATCCATATAAAATTTTCTAAATCCAATTTTACCCTTCAGTTAGTTTTTAGTAAAAGATATCAAAGGAATCTTTTGTCGTTTTTCGTACGAGGTACTTTTTGACTTTTCCAAAAAAAGTACGAGAATTTTTTTTAACTTATACAACATGAATGGATTTTTAAAATATTATTTCCAAGAAGCTTCTTTTACAAGATTTCAAGTCTATTTTTAATCAACTTCTTTAGTTAAAAATTTTATGACATGTTAAGAAAGGAAAATATTTTTGAAGTAGAAATGATATTTTCCTCAAGAATAGAGTTCAAGTGTTTTATCGAAATTATTTTCCATCTAGGATAATATAGGGTTCTGTTTCTATCCCTATTATTACATTGATTTGATTATGTTGTGGTGGAATTATTTTTATGAATTCCTTTATCTTATATGATTTTTTTTATGATGTCACGATGTTTATGAATCCCATTTTTATTACATGGGTTATGCAATGATGTATGATTTATGATTTTGTGGAACACATAAGAATGGTATCATTATGAGATGGGTGGGACCTATATCTCCCTCCAATGCATTGGGTAAATATTTATATCTCATGAGATAGACATGGCTGGAACAGCAGGTTAAACCGGTTCAGTGAAACAGGACTGAAACGAGGAGTGAACTCGGTTCAGAAATGGACTCTGTCCGCTAAGATAGTCTTGGCTATGAGTCCTGACTACTAAGAAATGATTCTATATGATTATGTGTGTATGCCAAAAAGATCCATGTTTTATGTTATGATTATTGGGATTACAAATCACTACAATGATTTATCCCATGTTATGAAATTATAATTTCTTTTGCCGGTTAGGATTTCCAAAATGTTATGTTCTTATGAATATGATGTAATTGATATTTATTTTGTATACCCTTACTGAGAATTTGAGCTCACCCTTTTGTATGTTTTCTTTCCCCAGGTCAGGAAGAAGTATATTAAGTAAGATATGCCAAAAGGTACTATAGATATGATGAAATAAATGGGAGACAGTGTAGATGCTTTATGAACCAGTTGTTTATGTTTCCCAATTTCTAAAGACACTATACCTATATGGTCCTTTCATGGTTTTTTTATATATTGTAACAAGTATGATTCAATTTTGAAGTATTAACCATGTATGTAAAGTATGGGTCATTATATCACTAATCCATGGAGATGTTAAAGATTCACTGATATGATATGAATACACTTATTTCACGCCTTATTATGAAATATGGGTTGGTCATTGACAAGAGGAGTGACTTTATGGATGAAAGGTTGTAAAATATATCAGTTTGGGATGATGTTATTGTATACAGGGATCATCCACTAGTTTTGGATGATATTGGCATGTGAGGAACCTGATTCTAATATTGTCCTTTCACCTGTCAATGAATTCACCATTCTTATTTATGATTATTCCCATGATTAGTTGGAAACCTATCTAGGTGGCGTGCTCGGACAACTGATCCGTCTTGTAGGAAATCCATTTTCTTCACTAAACCCTTTATATTTGTGGCAGTAATAGAGTTGGTTGAAAACTTTGGTGAGACATCAAGGAAGAACCATCATCATAGCGATGACCACCCAAATAATGGGTTCTAATTTTCTAATGTAATTATTCCTCCTCTATAGGCTATGGTTGATATGCCTGCTCTATTGGTCAAAGAGGCTCAGACATGGAATAGGTTGATCTGGTAAAATATTCATATCCCAATTACTAAAAATCCTCTAGAAACATTCTATGTTCAATAGGAGTATCTTCTCTAGCTTTTTGGTGACTTGCGAGTGGATGAAATTGACTACCAAACACTGCTCAATGTCATGGAGTAGTTCATCTTAGTTATACCAGATTTTTACACCAATGAGTGGGGATTGAATGATTTTTTTGATGAAGTGCTCTTTGTTGAGAAGATGAATTAAGAATTGAAATAATCAAAGGAGGGTTTCTAGTTGATATTAAAACTACAATCCTAGATGGATGCCCAGACTGTGAAAATATGGTGATGTAGGTAAATCATATCCTGTGTGAGGATTTACCATTCAAATCACCAGCCTCATTGGAAACTAATCAAAAGAGGGTTGATGAGCTAAATACTTTGGTTGAAAATCTTCTTCCTTTTGAAATAGTGGGTTCCCTAGACCCAACTATTCATTGATTTTCAATACCATATTGTTTGTATAGTTATCTATACATGATCTCATCTTATCATTACAATGTATATTTTTTTTGTGTCCACTATTGAAATGGTAATGTCAAAAGATTAATTTTCATATTGAAATTTTATAGAAAATCCCAAGCTATAATTAGAACCTCTAGATATAATGAAATTAATCTTAAATAAATGTTATATAGTCTAGATACATCTCAATAATTAGACACAGAATATGTTTGACTATAAGCTGCTAGGGTCTCATAGGCATTGAGACTTCTTCTCATGAAGTTTTCACTTGGTGATCTCTAGTAGTGAGATCACGAGGACTGGCCCACCAATAGGAACACCACTTGTTTCATTTTTCATTGAATGTTCATATCGAAAATAATGTGTAATGGTCTCTTGACTTGATATCATTACCAATTTATGTCATTTGACTGCATACTTTGATGTAATATTAAAACCATGGCAAAGAAGGCATGGAAAGGTAGTTTGTGGTGGGTGCATCATTCTTGGCATGACATAGGATGAATGGTCAAAGAAAGTATTTTTCTCTTTCGAGTTATTGAATTAATATATCTTAGGACATGTTGATAAGGATGGGAGTTACTTTATAAGACCATGTCCATGGATGTTGAGGGTAAATCTATCCAGTTAGAACAACAAATAATAAATCAGGAAAATGGAGATGACACGTGAGTATGTCCTGCTTTATGACATATTACAGACAAAGAGATTATATTACACAGTACATGTTTGTAGGTTGGTTTTCCCTACTGTGACAATCCTTATCTCTTTAGGGGATATTATGTGTTGCTATATCTCACTCTTGGTCTGTAAATAATAATCACTGCTATCGAGATAAGGTCCTTGAGGGTCACACATAATAGCATATTCAAGGATCTTCCCTATTCAGCTGAATAAGAGTTTTGGACATGGTGGATCCCACCACTAGGGTCCAAGATTTGTCCAAAGTTAAACAATCACCAATGAAATAAAAAAATTCATATTATTCAATTTTAGAATAATATGAATTTAATTTATTTATTAAAATTATTTATGAGTTTTAAGTAAATGCATGAAAAATAGTAATTGAAAAATATTAAAAATATTCAAAGGTTCAATTAATATTTATGGGAACGAAGAGTCTTGTTTTGGACTCAATTATTGTCATGTAATATATTTAATATATTACAAGAAAATGATAATAATATTTAGGACTGAGTTTAGTAGTCATAATATGTCTTTAATAATGCGTTGATTATTCGGGGCCGGGTTGGCATTTCTGGGTAAACACATAACACACTATAAATAGAGAAGGAGGGGATTTCACAAAGAACTATTCATGAGAGTTCTATATCCTATCCTATATCCCATACTCTAGATAGAGATTCTCTGGATCGAAGTAGCTTGGATTGAGCTCCCTCTCAGGCATTGCATGAAGAGAGATGCGGTGATCGTTGGAGAATCAAAGAGTTCATCAGATCTCCGCACTAGCACCTGGAATTTGACGATAAGTGATCCCACAGATTTCTTGAATCATGTGTGTATTATCTAGAGGAAATCAGATTCGGATTATTTGAGAAAAAATCTCCAACAATGAGTAAACATTGTGCGGGGATTCAGATTTAAACCAGGTATTTTTTTTGGTTTTTTTGTGCTTAAAACCCTTCACGCGAGATCCTCGACTTAAACTGGGTAGCTGTTTTCTAACATCGACAAGATTACATCAATCATCATTGAAAATTTTTAAAATCCCACTTTTTTGGGGATTCCTTTATGTGCCTAGTCCCTACACTTCCTAGGGTATAAGCAGAAGAGGTGGGGCGAGTGACATTTCAACATTCAATTGACGACTCTCTCTAGATTCTTTCCAACCTAGATAGGAGCACATAATGGATTTTATTATAGTATGATCATTGATATGAATCATGTTTTTATGAGATTCTTAGAGGGACTCCAAAATGTGGAGATTCCCTCAATTTAATGACTTATCAATGAATAGATATGCTGAAATTTATATATGATATCTAGTTTTTTTATTCATGATTTTCATGACTTTTAACTGCTTTGATATTATGTGACACATCAAGGATACCCATACTATTTATGGTATCAAGTAAACCTGAATGTATGGATATGAATATTTAAATGATAACAAATTCTTCAAAATAAGTGATCATGAATACCCACCAACACGAGATTCCATATTGAGGTATATATTCTGGTTATCTTGAGATTACCAGATTCGCAGAAGCATCATCTCAGTAAGATATATGTCTCAGGGGGAGAGTTATTTTTCTTTTTCCAAATCCAACATTCATGGTGAGTATAGATTTATTTTTTTTATAACACAAAATGGTGGTTCTTAAACATTTTTTTATTGATGAAGATTAAATTGTTGATGTGTTGTAGTTTAGGGTCTTTTAGTTTGGACTTTCTATCATTGTAGCTTAGAGTGTTTTAGATCAGACCTTCTACCCTTTTAGTTTAGTGTCTTTTATCATGGACCTTCTATCACTGTATATTAGGATATTTTAGCTTAGACCTTATACTGCTTTAATTTGGGATATATTATCTCAAACCTTATATTCCTTTAGTTTAGGGTCTTTTAGCTCAAACATTTTTAATGATCATATAATATGTTATAGACATGCCAAGAATGACCCAAAAAACTTTGGGGTTTTGGGTTTTTCCATGGTGTTGTTGAGGATCACAAGTATTAAAACTCCATTCTTATAAGGAAGAGATGCCTCTAGTCGGTGGGTCAAATCCCTTATTTATCAGTATCATTTCCAAGAAGAGGTGTCTCCACTCTTTTCCAAGGGTCATGGAAGCTTTATTGGGGTATATCAGTTGAGAGAAAAATACTAGGGATTCTAGGTCTACAAGGATTGTTGGAATATGGGTGGTGTATGTCATAACCAAGAAGATTGAGTCCATTAAATTGGGATGGGTAAGAGATTATGAGTATGTCCCATGGCACTCTAAGATTCCAAGTTCCACCGTAGTGTTTAAAGGGCTCACAATGATTGAATATCCTTTCTAACAAGGAGGATATGACTTTAGATGGTGGGTCAAGGACCTTTTTCTTCAGTATCATAGTTAAGAAAACATGATATCCACTTTTTTTCGAGGGCCATGAGATATTTATAAAGACTCAAACATTCAGATGATGAGGCTGGGTATAGAAGGAAATCTATCCAGGAAGGGTTTTGTCACCCTAGGGAAATTTTCTATTGAATTTTGATGCCCGATCCCTACTCCCTACTGTGAGGTGTGGACCAAAAAAGGTTCAAGAATGGAGTTACCCATTATATCCTTGAGAAAGGGTACAAATAATAGTGACAAAACATTGAGGATGTCAATTCCACTTAAATAGTTTGGTATGGAGACTATAAGTCATGGTCCAATGTTCTTGGGTCAAGAGAATGATATCGAACAATCATACCAGGAGTAGTTCAAATCACACTGAGGTGTTGAGTACTTCCACAGTGATGTCAGGGCACAAAATGATCAGAAATAACTTTTTAAGAGTGCCACATTTGGTTGAATACCATAGAAACCTATACAGGAGCCATAAGGATGCATTCATAGAAAAGAAAATGATCCCTCGAATCCAAGTATCCTTTCCAAGGGGAATGGATGGTTTATGGAAATCTGAGGGACCAATATCATGAAGTATGATTTGTGGAAACTATAATATCCAAGAAGGATTTTAACACCCTAGAAGTTGTGTCACCACCTAGTGAATAGATTCTCATGGAGAGGATATGCAACGATTTGTTACTATAACTTTTCCCTGAACTAGGGGGTTCTACGTGCATAGCTTAGATTTTATAGGTCTATATAGTAGGCCCCATCAGCTCTATGTCTTATTTATTCGTGCCCTAATTTTTTCCTAAACTCTAAAGATGAAGAGTTTGGTGAGTGAACACTTGACTTTTTGTTAGTCCTCTCTTTGTGGGATTTTAACCTAAAATGTTTTTTATCTTCTTAACCAATAGTTTATCATATTATGATCTAGAACATTATATTCTAGAGTTTAAGGTTGTACAACTTTAACCAATGTGCAGGGAGTTTAAGGTCATGAAAAACATGGAACTAATATAGAGGATGATAAACAAGATCATAATTAGGATAACCAAGGTCAACTGTACACCATCATCCTTCTGAGAGGGATGTGAAAACATTTTAAAAGATGGATTGATGTTCTCACATTGTGAGTAATGGTATGGGGAAATCACAATGGGATTAGTTTAGATCAAACTAAGGTTTTGAGTTTTTCCACGGTGATGTCAGAAATCACAATGGTTAAAATAATTTTTTTTCCAGATAAATGAATTTGGTTTATGACCATATTTTTGTATTCATGTTCCATTGGAATAAATGCATAGTCATGAAAAGGGTCCCTTGAAGCCAGGTATCTTTTCCAAGAGACATGAAAGATTCATGCAAACCTAAGGTACTCAAGACATGAAGCATGATTTATGGATTTTGGTGATTAAAAGATAGTAGAAGCACCCCATACTCTGGATGACCAGGGTAAGGCTCTTATGGTCCTTTGAAAATGGATGATGATGATTTACGGTCTGCATAATTTATCATCATGTAATGGATAGGTAATTTCTTCCGTATAGTTTAATTTCATGTGATAAAGAATTTTTTCATACAGATTATTGTCATGTGGTAAGGAAATTTTCCATGAACTTGTTATCATGCGGTAAGGAGGTTTTTGTCATCCAATTTTGACATCATGCAACCAGAACATTTTCATGCAATTTGACATCATGCGGCAAGGATGTGGGAACCAACATGATACATTTTGCAAGACATAAAATATACAATATCAGGCCATATGTGGATCTGACTTCCACATTGGAAAAATGGTCTTGTATGCTTCATATCCTATGTAGTTGGGGTGAATTTATTTTTTTGATTTTTTTTTATTTGGGACTAGGATTGGACATCAGAGAATCACTACATATCTTGTGATGATGTGAATCAATCCACATGATTTTCTTGAATTGGAAACTCTCTAAGTAGGTCTAACCCAAATGTAGAGGTGTGGAACATTTGTAATGAATTATGTAGATGCACCCAATATTTTGGATTTGGGCGTCACTACATATCATGTGTTGATAAGAATCAAGACAAACATAGTTCTAGAAGAACCATGCCATTTTACGTAATGCAGCACAAACGTCTTCATCCTAATGTGAAAATGGTTATTATGGATAGACCAAAGGATGGAAATATTGGTGTCACTTTGTATCCTACATTAATAAGAATCAATACATATATAGTTCTTGAAGAGGGACCTTCATAAACATGTTTGAACTATATATAGAGATGGGGGAATTTTATATTTTTTGTGATTGGACAAAGTATTGGACTCAGTATGTTTCCTATGTTGTCATGAATCACGCCACACACAGTTCTTTAATAGAGGTGTAGTAGAATACTAGTGCCAAAAATAGTGATCATATTAGGTGAGATATACAAGAGTGTGTTGTTTTATGTCAAGAAAGGGACATTAATAGTTCATTTTAAGTTCATGTGGTGATGACTCATGGTATTCCATTTAAGGTATTTCATTCAAGACCATGATGATCCTGAAAGAATCTATTATGACTTGTTTGTGTGCGAAATCCCTTAATGAAACTTCTAAGCTCACATGAGTTATTCTCGATGTGAGAAAAAAGGAATTGTAAGGGTTCCTATCACTATACATAGGAATTTAAAAACCAAACATGGTAATTTTGTATCATTTGGTGGAAATTCCAAGATATAAGATCGAGGAAACCCTATATATGTCCGTGTTAATGTGAATCAATCCATATGTAGTTCTAAGAAACCCACGTAGTTTAATTTTTTATAAAAAGGTCATCATTTTTGTACTTTAATGTCACGTGGTAAAGATGAGAGATCACCCAATTTGAGTAAGGAAAGGAATACTATGGATCCACACTATTTTATGTCATGTGGTAAGAACGGGGGTCACCAGTTGTAAAATAAGAACAATGTTGTGACTGGGCCCATCGAGTGTCACTAGGTATCATATGATGATAGGAATCAAGACACACTTACTTCTACAAAACCATTCAGTTTTAATGTCGTACGGTAAGAACATCGGCCATGTATTTTAACATTATACAATAATGACATGGGATACCATATAGATTAAAGTCTTGCTGCTATGAATTATCTGTATAGTTTTTTGTTGATGTGGTTTTTATGTTCTTTCATAGTTTAACATCATGTGACTTGGAAGAAAATTTTATAGTTTAATATCATGTAACCGGGATGACCTTTGTAAATTTCAACATCATGTAACTTGGAAAACCTTTATATAGTTTAATTTTCTATAACTAGAATGAATTGGTGGGACATAAGCTGATGTGTACTCCCATATAATGAAATATATGAAAAGTATTTCTTGAGAAACATTATATTGGTGTTGGTGTAACATACTCCCCATACATTTTGGATAGTGAGTAATATTCATTATGATAAACCTTATGTATGATATAAAGCCCTTCCCATTTGGGTTGCAACTTCAAAGGATTCTTACCAAGTATCATTTGGGTTTTGAGTCCCAAAATTAGTTATCCTTAGAGGAATGAATAAAGGTAAACCTTTTTTTTAAGGTCTTGTGAGATATGATTCTGATTGACCTCAAGGATGTCCAATGTTCCCAACCTATTCTCATAGATCCTTTCTAATTTATCTAGCTTCTTTTTTGATTTCTTATCAATTGAGAGCTATCTAAAAATGGCTACATAGAGAGAAGACAACTAGAATACTATGGGTAACATTACCTTAGTCACATACACCAATGAGTATGGTAACTCTTGTGTGGCAGTATGTGTGGTTGTATGGTAGGCCCATATAGAATGATGGATCTTATTCGGATAGGACTACATATCCTTGTTCACCATTTTCTAAAGGATATTTGACAGAGTATTATTGAAGTCCTATATCTATCCATTTTTCACTGGATGATATTGATATGAGTGATTAGACTCAATACTGTACTCCTATTATAGTTTCATCAACTATTTAGAATAAAAGTTGGTGCCATTTTCCATCAATATTCTGTGAGGGACCCAAGTCCTGGTGATGATATGAGAATTTATGAAGTTGATGATGTTCTTTGTCCCAAATTCATTGAGGGGTATTTCCACATCCTAAATGGAAATGAAATTGGTGGTAGTAAGGATGTACCAGAATGTCTTGGTTGTGGATGGGGGAAATTTCCCCACAACATCCATTACTTAGATAGAAAATAGCTAGAACTATTTAGTTGTGTGTATAAATTCCTGGGGTTGATGGATGAAGTTTTAATGAATTTGGAAAGGATCATATTTCTTGGTGAATTATACATTGTCATGTATCATGATTTTGGAAAAGTAACATATCCTTCTGATTTAGTTGGAGAGCCTGGTCCTAGACTGATGAGTACCGTAGTAACTTGCATGTACTTCTTTCATGATGGTTAGAATATCTCTTTCTACAATGAACATGAGGATTATTACTTCAAATCCTCTCTTGTATAGGAATGTTTTATAATTTGGGGCATCCTATAGGATAAAGTTCTCCATATGACACTGAATTTGTATCCTTCTAGCTCAATCTTTTGGGAGATCTCTATTTTGAAGATAAATGATTATGGGATCCACCAATCCAGGGGTGTATATTAGATAATAATTCACTTTGGAGGGTTTGAACTTATTGATTTCTTTTATATCACAAATGATGATATATGAGAACATTATTCTATGTGTGTTTATACAGATTTCTTCCTCCTAATTTGGGTTGGCTAGGACAACGACTACATTCGCCAACATGTCTGAACAAGCCTTATATAATCAGAAAACTTGATGCAATGTGGGATTAATAGGGATCTCTTCCATAATTTCCATAATGTAGAAATTATGAGGGGTCAATTATTCATTTTTAAGGAATATTTTACATTGATCTTCTTTATCACCACCTCCGAGTCCCATTAGATATTTAGGTAGGCTATTCTATGTTTTAGGGCTAGTTCCAACCCTGAAGTGAGGGCTTGGTACTCTTCCTTGTTATTCGTGCAACCTTTGGATTGTGAGAAAGAGTATGGAATTTGTTTCTAGAGATACAAAAAAAAATCCCTAAGCCAACCCGATTTAGCTTCGAGTTTTTCATCCTTTTGATAATAGGTCTTTGGGAGGTACTATCAAAATAAATCTCCCATGTCCATGGTGTATCATGGGAATAAAATATATTCTTATCTGGAAGCTTGGTGTCTATTGGAGTACTATTCGAAGTGGGATGTGATTCAAGGAATTCATCAAGGGTGTAACGACCAGAACTTGTTAATAATATTTGTTTCCTAATTTTGTGTGTTATTTTATATTATACTCAACTAAACTATTTCATTTATTTAATTAAATGAGTATAATTAAAATCATACCATTGGGTTTCAACTTTTATATGACCATTGGAAACTAAACTCTTAATGTTGCAATTATTGTTTATAAATACAAGGGATCTTGGTTACAGAAAGATGATTCAATGGCCTCATCCAGTAGTCTCGGGCCATTCGAAGCCCATCTGATGGAACTTGGGAAGGAGTTAGTACCAACGAGCTTTGCTCTGGGCCAAACCCAAGACAGACTTCCTTGTGTGAATCTTGAACGAAATCGCATATGGGAGAAGTTCAAGCTGATAGAAATCACCACTCGGGCAATGTTGGCTGAGCTGCCCCGAGATTTTATTTCCGTAGCACACCTTACACTTAGGTCCTATGCTGGTGTTATAAGGGGCTATGTAATGATAACTTAGCTGCTTTATGTAATCCTTTTATATAAATAAAATTGTTATTTCTTATTATCGTAAAGTTTTTGAATTACAAATGTTCAGATAAATATAGGAAGTATATTATCGATGAATTTTGGAAAAAGGATATTTTAAAATATTTATGTAAACCTTAGATAATTAGTAATGTGTAATTATTTTAAAAAACAATGGTCTTCTACAGTTTTGTTCACTATGAAATTTAGAGTCTAATAAGATCAACTTAATTTTTGATAAATTGTAAATTACAAATAGTAATTTTACCATTATGAATAGTAATATGACCAAATGGATTAGTAACCTTACTTAATAGAGAATTAATATAATTTATGCACCTTGATTTGGTAATGTGACTCAATAAAATAAGCAAATAACTGTTTTAGAAATTATTAGTAAAGTATTAGTTTTTTCTAATGAATAATGTTTTTATTTAAAAATTAAATTAAATATATTTATAAAATTATTTTTTATAAAATGGAGTTCATTTTATAAATTAGAGCATCTATATTAGGTTAGGGTAAATTTTTGGTATTTTTCTGAAATAGTTGAATTTTTGTGAATAGTAAATTTACAGATTTATGTTTCGGGTGTTTAATGACATCATTAATGATGTAATAATTTTGTAATCAATCTGGTCAACTTATTAATAGTAATATATGCTATGATGTTTCCCAAGTGGCCAATACCATGGGTATATACCATGGGCAAGCCCAGGGTGTTTCCAATACAACTGATGAGGTGTCCCTTGGAAATTAATAATTTATTCCCTCACTTATCCTATAAATAAAAAGCCATTATTTCACCAATTTCATTGCAAAATCCTCCTAAACTATTTCATGGTCTTTTTACCTCCCAAAGATTCCTCCCAAGGTTCCCTCCATCCTCCCAATGTCCTGAACATCAGGCTTTCAAAGTTACACTTCAAGGTAAGAGATCATTTTACCCTCCTCTTTTAAGTCACGACTTCCTTTATATTGTATCTTCTAGATTCTTTATCATTATGTTGAGGGTATTTTATTATATGTTCTCATTACTTTATATTTAATTTCTAATTGTTGAGAGACCATTTCCACTCTCATCAATTTGTTTTCTTAAATTTTAAGTGACACCGTTAAGCTGCCGAATTTCTCATAAAAGAAATCACATATTATCTTTTCTTTCATGTTTCTTTTCCATGTGGTATTTCATTCAAAAATCCATACCATGATCTTATTATATACCCATACTATATTATGAATTATTTATGAGTAGGTGACCCTTTTCCACTCTCTTTTCAATGTTTTCTAAAACCATATTATATTGCGGGTATGCTGCAGAAATTTCGTCTCAAAATTTCTATCTCTTCCTCTAAAGAAATTATCTTATTTATTTATGTGCGTATCCAGACCAATTTAGTTTCTATGGGTGTTCATAAATTTATAAAAATGATATATTGTATTCTGGAATTGACATAAATATATCCCTCACTCCCTTTCCATGGGTTATAAATGATATAATGATCTTAATTTTTAAGAACTTTTATAATGTCACGATTTTGAAATGAAACCCATTTGTTTTATTCTATATGGGTTATTTATGAAATGTTTTATTATTATCTATGTGGATCAAATGAAAATAAATACATATTAAGAGTGTTCCCTGATATCCCGCCAATTCATTAGGTAAATAATTAATCTCTAGAGATGAAAAGTTTCACCATACCTTGGTGAATAAACTTGGTAATTTGTATGACACTTTGGGGATAAACCTTGGTGATATGTTCATGAATGTCTAAATGAAATTTTGTAGCCACATATTAGAGTCTGTTTCAAGTTCATTTCATTATGTTATGACTATAATTATATTTCTCATGTCTTTATATTTTTTCCATGTTCTTATTGATATCACAAGTACACTGATTCCCTTATTTACCCTTACTGGGCCTTCTGCTCAACCTTTAATTTGATGTATGTCTCCTGGATATGAGATGTGGTATTTTTACAAAGTATGACCATATTATGAAGCCTAACATGTGTATTAGAATAATGTTTTATGATTTTTTCATTTTTTATGTCCCCAATTTCCAAGACACTAGACTTTAAAGATCTACTTTTTGTAAAATGTAATGAAAAGTTATGTAATAAAAAGGAAGGATTCCATAGTTGGTATCAAAGGATAGATTAGTTATTTATGGAAATTAGGATATGAAAACTTTAGGAATAATCCTAAAGAAAAGTTTAAATATAGTTAAACTTAATGGTATTTTGGTGAGTATTGAGTAAGTAGTTAATCAAGAAATTACATCCCTCTCTGGATATGAGCAGGTAGCGGCAGCTCTGGTAGAGATGTTCATAAGAGTGAAAACTCTGACAAGGAGTTTCGGGCTTGACCTGGGGTATCCTGGTACATGAAAACAGGCCTTGCTGCACTCTTAGTTATGACACTTCCGGTGGATAGGTTTGGTTAATCTCATGCTTCTTATGAATCGTTATGAAGGAATTATAGAGAAATGTATTTGTTTAAGCATGAGGTTTTAATACATAAAATATTTTATAGTTAAAAGATTCATCAATGAAATAAGTTTCTCACTAAGGATTTATTCTCTTAGAAAATGGAGGCAAATAGGAGGAACCATGCAAATGGTGACCGTAATTGACCATGCACTGACGACCCTCTGATGGAAACTTTAATTGAAACATTCATGCGAATGATGAACCAAATGACTCAAGTTATGTGAAAAAACTTGAATCAAGCTGAGGGAATGATCTCACTATGAAGTTAAAAACATTCTGTTGAGTCCTTTATGAGTCAATGAACACCAACCTTCAGTGGATCTACCGACCCATTGATTTTTGAACAGTGGATCATCTCTATAGAGAAGATCTTTTCTGTGCTCCATTGTTCAGAGCAAGAGAAGGATACCTTGGCTGTTTATCACTTAGTTGGAGAAGCTGATACATGGTGGGAACTGATTAAAAACACAAGGCCAAGAGTGGAATTTGAAGATATGGAGTGTGAAGAGTTCAGAGGTTTATTATTCAACAAGTATTTCCCACGATTGATGGGAACAAGAATGGAGAAGTAGTTTCTCGAGCTGAAGCAGAAAGAGAACGAATCTGTGGGACGTTATGAGATGAACATACCAAGGAATTCAAAATATACCTCTATCTTTATCATGGATCTAAATGGGAAGGTTGATAGATTATTCGGTGGACTGAGACCTCATCTGCAGAAGAATCTAGAAAACCGAGACTTTGATAGATATGAGGAGATCGTGCGGAGTGCGATGAAATTCGATCTGGAGTTTGGTGAGATGCGGTGGTCTCATAAATCCACTTACAATAATAGATCGATAGAGACCAGCTTAGGGAGGACCATGGACCAAGGAACATGAGTCAAGAAAGTGCAACTTCCCACCTATAAAAAATGTGTGGAAGTAGCATTCGAGGAACTTCTTGCTCGGGAGCGGGAAATGCTAAAAGTGTAGAAGAGATGTCCATATTGCGAGGCATTGTCATAGTGAGGTGAAAACTCAACATCCAAACACTAATGAAAAGGGGAATATGGTGAAATCCCTACCTGATGCCTAGTGATTTAAGTGTGGACAATGGGGGAACTTTGCCAATCACTATCCAAATCCAAGGGTAGTGGAGGGGAACCACCATCAGCCTCAGCAAAGGCTAAGGGAGGAAGGTCGTTATTTTTCTATCACAATAGCCGAAGTAGAAGCTTCGAATGATGTGGTAGTATGTACTCCCGTTGTCCTCTCAAAGCTATGAAGTACATTGTTTGATTCTGCTTCTACGCATACCTTTATTTCTTCCATGTTTGCAAAGAATTTAGAATCAACCCCTCAATTTTCTAAAAGTAAAGTTCTCATTCAAGACTCCTAGTGAGATTATCCAAGCATCATCTGTGTTTAGAAACTATAGTATTTACTTTAGTGAGCACAATATTATCGCAAATATATTGTTTATTCCCATGCTGGAATTTGACATTATACTAGGGATGAACTGGCTCTCAAAGTATATTAATAAGATGAATTGTAGAAGCAAGGAAATATCAGTAATCTTGAATGGAAAACCTATAGTTATCTTCCAAGGAGAGACATATCAACCATATTTTTGTTTAAAATAACCCCCTATATCCTTTTTTATGGAGTTGATCAGTGAAGTAGAAGAAGGATATGAGAGTTTAAGGATAGAAAATGTCCTCATCTTCCTGGAATACGTTGACGTATTTCCCGAGGAGTTACCTGGACCTCCCCAAGAAAGTGAGGTAGAGATATCCATTGAACTCATACCTGGATCTCATCTGATATCAAAGACCCCATATAGGATGGAAAATGTGGAGTTGGAGGAATGAAAGATATAACTCCAAGTTCCTATGGAGAAGGGTTTTATCCGATCAAGTGTTTCTCCATGGGGAGTACCAGTTCTCTTTGTGAAGAGGAAGGATGGATCGACGCGACTATGCATTGATTATAGAGAAATGAATGGGATCACAGTAAAGAACAAATACCATCATCCAATAATTGTTGACTTATTTGACCAACTTTGTG
Organism: Viscum album; assembly: GCA_963277665.1. Lineage (NCBI taxonomy): Eukaryota > Viridiplantae > Streptophyta > Magnoliopsida > Santalales > Viscaceae > Viscum > Viscum album. Next base: position 369,742,065 of record OY728144.1, read on the forward strand.
GGGATAAATTTCTCTCTAAGATTGATCTTTAATCTGGTTATCATCAATTGAGGGTGAAGAAAGAAGATATTCCAAAAACTACATTCCGATCAAGATATGGGAATTATGAGTTTGTTTTTATTCCCTTTAGACTGACTAATGTACCTGCTATTTTTATGGATTTGATGAACAGAGTCTTTAAGGACTACCTTGATAACTTTTTGGTAGTTTTTATTGATGATATTATGATATATTACAAAAGTCACGAGGAGCATAAAGATCATATAATGGTTATTTTGAAAACTCTATGGAAGGATAGGATTTTTGGAATGTTCAGAAAATGTTAATTCTGGTTACAACCAGTGGATTTCTTGGGGCACATTGTTACCAATGAAAGAATCACATTTGATCCTGTAAAGATAAAATTTTTAGAGGAGTGGCCTCAACCTACAACAATAACCGAGATTCGAAGATTCCTTGGATTAGTAGGATATTATAAGAGGTTTTTTAAAAACTTTTCAGGACATTCTAATACATTAACCAAGTTAACTTGAAAAGGGGTCATGTTCCTCTGGAAAAAAGAGTGTGAGGAATGTTTCTTAGATCTAAAGAAGAGATTGGTTACTGCACCCATGTTAACTCTACCCTCAAGTGGAGAAGGATTCGTTATTTTTAGCAATGAATCTCTCAAAGGGCTTGGGTGAGTCCTCATGAAAAATGAAAATGTCATTGATTATGCATCTCAACAGGTTAAGAATCATGAGCATAACTATCCTATGCATGATCTAGAGCTGGTTGCGTTCATTTTTATTATGAAGATATGGAGGCAATATTTTTATGGGGAGAAATATGATATATACACAGACCATAAAAATATGAAGTATATTTCAAACAAAAGTAATTGAACATGTGAAAAAGGAGATGGTTAGAACTCCTCAAAGACTATGATTGTTCAATTCATTATCATCCCGGAAGAGAAAAAAAAGGTGCGGATGCATTAAGTTGGAAAGACCTAGTTTTTCTTTCCATGATGTGGATTCAAAGAGTTACATTGATCAATGACCCAGTAAAGCTGAGCATGGGAGTTATAAGGGAAGGGACCACATCAAACATAACCCAAATTATTTCTCAAACATCATTACTAGAGAAGATCAATAAAGCTCAGAAATAAGATCCTTTTTTACAGAAGAAGTTTGAGGTTATAAAGGATGGGAAGTTTCATGACTTTAATATTGATCAAGAAGGTGTAATGAAATTTCGTACAAGACTATGTCTTCCATCTATTCCGAAAATAATGAATGAGCTAATGGATGAAGGTCATAGCTCTAATTTCTCTATACATTCTGGAAGCACAAAAATGTATAGTGACCTTCGTGATCATATTTGGTTGGATAATATGAAAAGGGAGATTGCTGAATACACTACAAGGTGCCTAGTATGTAAGCAAGAGAAGTCAGAGTGATAACATCCTAAAGGGGTATTGAAACCACTACCCATACCATTATGGATGTGGGACAATATCACTATAGACTTCGTCACTGGTCTCCTGAGAACATCCAAAGGAAACAATGCGATATGGGTTATTATGGACCATCTCACCAAGACTGTCCATTTTATCACCATTTAAGAAGATTTCTCTCTTGATAAAAATGACAATATTTACATAAAGAAAGTGGTAAGGATACATGGAGTTCCACATTCTATCATATCTGATCATAATCTATGGTTTACAATAAATTTATGGATAAGTCTTCAACATGCTCGGAGCACTGAATTGAATTTCGGTACAGCCTATCACCCCCAAACTGATGACCACTCTAAAAGGACTATTCAAACACTCGAGGAATTTCTAAGAACATGCTCAATGGAATTTAATGGTGGATGGGATTAACATATCCCTTTAGTTGAGTTCTCTTACAACAATATCTTCCACTCAATCATTCAAATGGCACCCTATGAAGCTCTATATGGGAAGCGATGTAGAACTCCAACTTGTTGGTATGAAGCTGGTGAGAGAAAGAGTCTTGGGCCTGATCTTTTCCAATACATGAATGAAAATGTCCATTCCATCCAACAACACATTAAGGATAGTCAGAGTCGGTAAAAGAGATATGCCGACAACTGTAGAAGGGACTTGGAGTTTGATGTTTGTGACAAGGTGTTTCTTTCAATTTTACCTTGGAAGAAAGTCATGAGGTCTGGGAAGAAAGGGAAGCTCAACCCAAGGTATATTGGCCCTTATGAAATCCCTGATCGCGTTGGAGCGGTGGCCTATCGTCTTGCACTCCCTCCCAATCTAGCACAATTTCATGATGTCTTCCACGTATCCCTCTTGAGGAAGTATATACCTAACCCTTCATGTGTACTAAACCCAGAGGTGGTATAATAGGAACATGACCTCTCTTATGAGGAGTAGCCAGTGGAGATCTTGGATCATAGAGGCAAGGTTCTATGCAATAATACTACCCACCTTTTTATGGTTTTTGGAGGAACCACATCTGTGAAGAAGCTACATGGGAACCAGAGGAGTCTATGAGGCAGAAGTACCCACACCTTTTCTCTTCTTAGGGTGTGAGTTAAAATTTCATGGATGAAATTTCTTAAGGGGAGAAGAATGTAACAACCTGAACATTTTAATATCTTTTTTTCCTAATTTTGCGTGTTATTTTATTTTATACTCAACAAAATTATTTCATTTATTCAATGAAATGAGTATAATTAAAATGATACCATTGGGTTTCAACTTTTATATGACCATTGGTCAATATGACCGTTAGTTAATATGACTGGTGGAAACTAAACTGTTAATGTTGTAGTTATTGTTTATAAATACAAGTGATCTTGGTTACAAAAAGATGATTAGATGGCCTCATCCAGTAGCCTCTGGCCGTTTGAAGCCCATCTGACAGAACTTGGGAACGAGGTAGCACCACTAGACTTTGATCTGGACCAAACCAAAGCCGAACATCATTGTGTGAAGCTTGAACATAATCACCTACGGGAGAATTTCAAGTTGATAGAAATCACCACTCGGGCAATATTGGCTGAGCCGCCCCAAGATTCTATCACCTTAGCACACCTTACACTTAGGTCCCATGCTGTATTTATAATGGGATATGTAACGAGACCTTAGCTGCTTTGTGAAATCCTTTGATATAAATAAAATTGTTATTTATTATTATGGTAAAGTTTGTGAATTTCAAATGTTCGGATAAATATGGGAAGTATATTATTAATGAATTTTGGAAAAAGATATTTTAAAATATTTATGCAAACCTTAAATAATTAATAATTTTTAATGATTGTCAAAAAATAGTCTTCTACAATTATGTTTAGTAATAAATTTAGAGTCTTATAAAAACAACTTAATTTTTGATGAATAGTAAATTATGTATAGTAACTTTACACTTATGAATAGTAATATGACCAAATGGATTAGTAACCTCACTTAAGAAAGTATGAATATAATTTTGGCACCTTTATTAGGTAATTTTATTCAACAAAATAATAAAATAATCATTTCAGAAATTATTAGTTATGTATTAGTTTTTTTAGATGAATAGTGTTTTTATTTAAAAATTAAATTAAAAATAATTAAAAAATTATTTTCCTAAAATGGATTTCATTTTTGAATTCAGATAGTCAATATTAAATTAGGGTAAATTTTTAGTATTTTTCTAAAATAGTTGAATTTTCAGTGAATAGTATTTTTACAGATTTAAGTTTCGGGTGTTTAATGACATCATTAATGATGTAATAATTATGTAATCAATCTGGTAGACTTATGAATAGAAATATATGCAATTAGGTGTCCCTAGTGGCCAATACCATGGGAAAATACCACGGGCAAGCCCATGGTTTTTCCAATACCACTGATGAGGTGTCCCTTGGAAATTAATAATTTATTCCCTCACTTCGCCTCTAAATACCAAGTTATTTCTTCACCCATTTCATTCCAAAATCCTCCTCAATTATGTTATGGTCTATTTACCTCCCAAATATTCCTCCCAAGGTTCCCTCAAGCCTCCCAAGGTCCTGACCTTCACGCTTTCAAAGTTACTCTTCAAGGTAATGGATCATTTCACCCTCCTCTTTTAAGTCATGACTTCCTTAATGTTGTGTCTTCTAGATTCCATCTCCTTATGTTGAGGGTATGTTCTTATATTTTATCTTTAATGTAAATTTTATTTTGAATTGTTGTGAGACCCATTCTGCTCTCATCAATTTGTTTTCTGAATTTTTAAGTGACGTCGTTAGGCTGCCGAATTTCTCGTAAAAGAAATTGAATCTTCTCTTTTCTTTCATGTTTCCTTTTCATGTGGTATGTAATTAAAATATCCATACCATGATCTTACTCTATAACCATAATATATTATGAATTATTTATTATTGGGTGACCCTTTACCATATATTTTAATTTTTTTATCTAAAACCATGTTATATAGCCGTTATGCTGTAGAAATTTCGTCTCAAAATTTCTATCTCTTTCTATCAAGAAATCCTCTTGTTTATTTATGTGAATATACAGACCTATTTAGTTTCTATGGGTTTTCATAAATATATAAAAATGATATATTTGATTATGTAAATTACATACATATAACCCACACTCCCTTTCCATGGGTTATAAATGATATACGGATCTTATTTTTAAGACCTTTTAAAACATCACGATTTTGAAATGAAACCCATTTATTTTATTCTGTATGGGTTATTTATGAAATGTTTGATTATGATCTATGTGGATCACATGAAAATAAATAAATATTAAGGGTTCTCCATGATATCACTCCAATGCATTGGGTAAATAATTAATCTCTAAATATGAAAAGTTTCACGATACCTAGGTGAATAACCTTGGTAATTTTTATGACACATCGGGGATAAAACCTTGGTGATATGTTCATAAATGTCTAAATGAAATGTTGAAGCCACATATTCAAGTATGTTTCATGTTATTTTCATAATGATATTCCTATACTTCCATTTCTCCTGTCTTTATGTTTTTATCCAAGTTATTATTGATATCACAAGTACACTGATTCCATTGTTTACCATTACTGGGCCTTCTGCTCACCCTTTAATTTGATGTATGTCTCCAAGATACGAGATGTAGTATTTGTGCCTAGGATGAACATATGATTAAGCATTACAAGTAGATTAGAAGAATTTTTTATTTTGTTTTTGTATTTTATGTCCCTGATTTCCAAGACACTAGGCTTTAAGGATCCTCTGTTTGTAAAATGTAATGAAAAGTTATGTAATAAAAAGGCAGGATTCCATAAAGGGACTTCCCTTTCACCAATTTCTATGATATGAACTGAATGTAGTGTTGTTACAGAATTTCCACCCATCAGGATCAGGTCCCAATTAACATGGGGATACCAAGGATGTATTTAAGAAGATCAATACGATAGAATTAATGGATTTTGTGATGATATAAGTGATGCCTCATCTTATACACTATGATGATGAGTTCAAGGAAGTTCTTCTCAATATCAGAGTATCATGTATCAGTACCTAACATTGTTCCTATAAGGTAATAGAGACTATTTTCCTTCCACAAATCCTTTTCTATTTGAGGAGGGTGCCTAGTGAGAATTCCATGGAGGCCACATACAAGATGAGGGGGATCCCTTCCATTGGGGGAATCAGTACTGGTGGGTGGAGTAAATACTGATTGAGTCTTTGAAAGGATTCTTTGCAGTAATTGTCCCATTTATAGGATATTCCCTTCTTCATTATCCTGGTGAAGGGGAGATCTTTTCTGGCTAGGATGGATATGATTTACTAAATGCATTAGAGGTTCTCATGGATCCCCCTGGGTTCTTTGATATTTTGGGGTGATGACATTTCTAAAATATCACTAGTCTTATCTAGTTAAACCTTTATTCTGTGGTGGCATACCACAAGGAAAATGAGCTTACCTGATGCAACCTCAAAGGGTCATTTTAGCATATTCTTCTTTAGACAGAACAATCACAGATTGTTGAAGATTGATTCAAGGTATGTGAATTGATCAAATCACAGTCATGATTTGACCACCAGTTCATCGACATAACATTCTGATATATTTCCATATAATGGAATTAATATATGATACATGACACATTGATAATTACTACCAATGATTTTAAATCAAAATAGCATGACCTGATAGAAAAATATCCCTTGATGCTCTATGAAGGTAGTGGATTCTTCATCTTCAGGGGTCATATTTATTTTCTTTTATCCCAAATACCTGTCAATGAATGAAATGGATTGGAAGCTAGAATTTGTGTCATTTGGGAAATCTATGATCAATAATGGGAAATCATTCATTGGGAAGTTCCGATTAAGGTATCTGAAGTTATTGTAGTACATAATAAATCCATTATTTTTCTTAATAGGGATGATGTTGGAAATCCACCTTGGGTGTTGCACTTCCCAGAAAATTTTGGTTTTGATGAATTTGTTGACTTGAGCATGTACATTGGTGGCTGGAGAGGGATTCATCCTTTTGGATGCCTACTCGAATCCCTGATGCTCATTGGGTAGTCTGATATTGTGTGTAGCCACATCTGGATTTAGTATGGAAATTTATGTGTAGTTCCAAGAAAACACATATTTGTGTTGCATCAGAAATGAAATACACATATCTTACTCTTTAAGGGGAATGGCAGCACTAATCAGAGTAGGTAGTGTGTCTTATTCTATTCCCATATTTATCTGTCTGACCTCATCAATGGTGGTAGAGACACCTTACTCAAATGTGGTAGATATTTTCCTAAGGTCATCCCCATATTATTATTAATCTATGTTTGTGGAGACATTTCCAAATGAAGATGGTAATCTGGGGGATTCCATGTCACTATCAGGCTGAGAGAAGCCACGAGAAGAGTCATTCTTGTCCCATGATGTCTGATTCATTGCAAAGGAATGTTTGACTTTATTTTTTTACACTTTAATTAGGGTCAAGTGGATCATGGATCTATGGGACCATGTTTTTGACCTTGAAAAGATTCATGGGGAGAATATAGTAACAGTTGACAATACTCTAGGGAATCATAGGGGCATTCCCCAAGCTGTTGGGGGATGAAAATGATGCACCATCATCAACTATTAGTTGTTTTATTCTACTTTTTTAGAAATATGATTCCGCATATGGGGATCTACTTGTTTCAAAGGGGTGCTATCTTCTTGTAGTATGCCCAAATTTACTCCAATGGGGTATTTCAGACACTGATGGTATGTTGAAGGTACATCCACATGGATGTGGATCCAGGGCCTTCTGGGTAATAAATTTTATGCGATGTATTTTTGGATTACAATAAAATCAACATCAGATTTGAGATATCCAAAATGATCATTGAGAATAATCTTCCTGAGAATTCTTTTCTCTTGTTTATCATACACTTGAATGGCTAGATTTAAGGGAGGAACGTCCCCTTCGGTATATCCCAAATGACGGAGGGTTTGAACTGGGATGAGGTTGATCCTAGAACTATTATCAATTAGATCCCTTTAGGCATCATCATTATTGAGTATTCCCAAAACATATAGGGGTTTGATGTTCCCTTGAAGGACCTCTTTCTATTCTTGGTCAGTAAATGAGATGGTGACATGACATTCTATTGACACAGTCTCCACATTATAAACCTCAGTTGCAATTACTTCTATCTCGAATTAATGTGGGATTGGGAGGGATTCAACAAGTTCCTCCATGAGTTATTTTGAAAAATTGTGCACATCAAGGACTAATAGCTTGTTGGGAAAATTACTATTTGTTTCAAAATGTTTTACATTTGTTCTAGAGTTTAAAACTTCCCGATATGGAGTTACTCTTAGATATGTGCCTTGGGAGATGAGGCATTTGCGGTGCATATGCTTGATGCCTATGCAAAGGCTGGGGGAGCATCTATTTGTAGTGGTGTAGGATGTGATGGAATTACCCATTTCCTGGGGTGATTAGATAATTGAAACCCCTACAAGTACACATAGAAGATAACTGGGTTCATATGACCACTGGTGGGTTCGGGGATACCTCCCTTCCACTTTTGAGACTACTGGAAAGATCTCCCATGATTATTCTCTTAATATATATTCCCTATGTAGACATGACCAAAATATTGGGTCTAACCATGACTGTGAGGTCCCATGTATCCTCAGTTCTAGAACATGTGGCCTCTTATTCCCCCATTATGCATTGGAAACTCATATCACGAGTCATATTCGTCATCCGAGAAGGTGTCATCCAAGTGAATCATTGTGATAGAACCAAAGATGATCTCTTTATATAACAAGGATTCCATTTGGTGGGGTAGTTCCTCTAATTCATATGATGTGGGGAAGAAGTCATTAAGAGTTAGATATTGCATTGGAGCATCATATGCCTCATCCTCTTTCATTTCACCCTTCTTCTGGTGGTCATGGACAGCATTGGGAAGCATATTTGATGATGCCTCCTTGGGTGGTGGATCTATATTGAATTTTTTCAGCTATGCTCTTAGGGTGGAATGAGCTTGGTCAACTATTTTTAGAGTCATCTAGTTATTGAACATTCATGAATTCATAGCCTATAATTTTTTCCAATCATATTCTTCTTTTGACTAGGAATTATTAATAAAGGACACCTTCTCTAATGTGTTATCTAAACCCTCCTTTATGGAATTGGCCATGCCTTAAGGGAAGAACTTAAATATGGAGTAGTATGGGATATTATGACCCAACCTTATGTGGAAATAGTAGTAGTTAGGACAGTCAGTGAGGTTGACCTCATCAATAGTCTTAGGCTATGACAGCCTACACAAGTTATTTTCCATGGATTACAAGAAGTAATCAAGGATATGAACATTTCAAATAAGTATTATGTATTCATTTGTTCCTAAAATCACGGGCGACCTTGAATTCTATGTGCTTTTGGCCAAGGGTGATTTTTGGGTTGCCACCACAAAACAGGAGGTACATGATAGTTTGGTACCTTCTTAGGTTCTTTGATAGGAACTACTATTGGATTGAGAGTGACAACTATGGATTTTTCTTTTCATGGACTTTTCCCTTACGTTGGGGTTATGGATCTTGTTTTGGATTGAGTTCACTAAATTTATTCCTCAAAGAAATGTTCCATTTTTGAAAACTCATGGAACCCATTTGGATACTTCATTGGGATTAGAGGATTTTTGAACTCATCCTAGATATTTTTAGCATAAATATCCATCATTTACTCCTGTGAGAGAGGGGTTCTAACAGAATAGGTTAAACTTTTTTATATGGATATGAATTCATACACCCTCTTGTTCTCATGTTATTTTTAGTTCTTCAGGTAAACGATCATTGTTTTTTTCACTGTGAAGCTGAATTGATAATGGAATTCATGATGAAGGTCTTCCCATTCTACAACAAATCCTATTGACAGACTACTATTCTATACAAAATAAATCCATGTCAGAGTATATACAAAACACTCATATTTTTTCCTCCTATTGATCTTGAGGGTCCATAATTATCCCAAATTGTGATACTAAGTGAGTGAGATGATGTTCAAGGTCTTCTATAGCATCAAAAGTTGAGATGGTATGATTTTTGAAATTGAGTGTTGGAATAGTGTCGTCCACCCATTGTGGATATGGATACCTCTCAGGCTGCACAGGTGTGTGTCGCCCTTCCATGGAATCCATTTGAGTATCCATGGAATAAATAACATTAAGAATCTTAAGAGGCACTAATATTTGTGCCACCTCTTGTCTATAGGGAGTGGGTGGGGTTTGATGAGATGTCCCCACTTTCATATCCCATTTATTGTTGATTCATCCTATGACTGAATGATTTCTCTAATGAGGTATTGGTTGTTTCAAAAATGGAGGGAAGTAATGATCATTTTAAATTTATCTATTTATGTATACTAGATATCTATATCCATATCTAGTATGATACTCAGATACATATCTTTCTGGAAGGTTGGCTATGGGAGGGAGAATATGCATCTCTTCTAGAAGGCGATACTCGGTGAGATATTACCCATGAGTATATCCTCGTTGAGTTGTTTGATAGTTTTTACCTCACTCTCATATTATGAAAACTATTCCTATGTTGAAGGATCTTCAATTCCTCTACATGGTAATTTGGATTTAGACATACCATTCCCTTTTTATTTGGGCGTGTTCCACCATGGAGGTGGTAGGTTGGTATTTGGAGGTGCTAGATTTGGGAGCCTTCTTTGGTTATGGGTGTGTGTAGACTCATTTGGTGCGTCCAAACCACCCTCCTATGAATGTACATTTCCGGTGTTATAAACCTTTGTGTTCACATCTTGATCCAAAATTTCATTCATATTGACAGTGATGTTATTTTTTGGGTCATATCAGGCAATGGTGGTTGTACAATTACTTTTGATGCAACAAGTTTATTTTTCACTGCCTTCTTCAGGGTCATTATTTGACCCTTATCCATATTTTCCCATTTTCAATTTATAACCTAGTGGGTTATGATTTCCTTCCCCATACATTCCTCCCACATTGGTCTATGAAAAGTGACATTGAGTGAGTTTCCATTCGTGATTGCTGAATAGGCCCTGACCAGCAAAGGTTTGTCTTATGGTGGGAGGAACAGGTAGGATAATGAATACTAATTTTTCCCTCCCAAAAAAGAGAAGTCTTATTTTCTCTATGGTAATGGTTATGATAAAAATAACCCATCCTTATGGGGTGGGGTTTATTCAGTTTCATAATTAGAATTTATGTGTCCTATTTTTTGGGGATCCAACGATTCCTATTAGGTATTTGATGACTTTCGGGACAGACATGAAGATATAAATACACTCAAACCTATGAGGTGGGGTTGAATAGGAATCACTATTGACGTCCCTAGTTCAATCACAAGGGATGATGAACCTGATTATGGTGATTGAGAAATAAATTACCCTTACCCAGTGGAATGGGTTTCATATTCAGGTACTGCTAGTATTTTCTGAATCCTCTTAGGAATTGATGATATGATAGGTGGAAGAAGTGGTAGGTATTACCTTAGACCAGTGAGATTTCTCCCCTCCTAGATGGTTGATATGGTAGTTTCTACTATAGATCATTTAATGAATCACAACTGTGCATGCGTAGGAGCTGGCTGTGATGGCAGCACCTAGTGAGAACAATTCATTACAAGAAGTTGTTCGGGTGATAAGTATTTCGGCCTTTATGATTAAAATTCATTCTCTTTGCTTCGGGGGATGGGGGACCTCTTTGAAGTCTTATTGGATATCTTATACCTCTATTCATGATGTCTGGGAACCTTTTCAATGGGGTCATTCTATTATAGTGACCAACTAGCCTGAATGTTACCTGATCCCATGATTTCTATCGAATATATGACAATATAGGATGTTGTATCTAAGGGATTCTTCTATTCTATGTGTACGGTAAAGTTTAATGATAGATAATCTCCCCATTCTTGAATAAAAATTCATGATGTGGATTTATAGAGTAGCTATTGAAGGGTCATGATGTTATTGAGATAAGTGTATTGCATATTTGCACTATGATTTTCTAATTTTGGATTGTGGGACCTCGAGATAGCAGCCAGATCTGGATAGAAATTGAGTATTGGGATGGTCTGGAGGTGAAACTCATATCTTGGACAAGGGAGGGGTCAGGCCTTTCATCACTGATGAGTAAAACACATAATTTGTCATAGAAAAGGCACACACGCATTTTCCAGATTATCTAGGATCTCATAGTCAGAAGTAGCGAGGGTCCAAAACATGACGTGGAGATTGTTTCTCTATAACTCTCTTCATATGTAAATTTATACCTACTCTTCATCTTATTTACATGCCTCCATCCAGCTAGACCATAGAAAATTCTTCCGAGGGTCGCCTTCTAACTGAATTGGAGTGCTGCAAGGTTTTTATGGGGAACTATATGTGGTTGACCCTGATGTTTAGAGATCCTCTTTGTATGAAGGTGTCAAGGCGTCATATATTTGAACACCTCTCTATGTGATGATTTATTTGATTTGAACACCCCTCTATATAAAGGTGTTTGGGAAATGGGTGGATTTCTTTATTTGTGGGAGATATCACTACGGGGAGGTTCACCAGAGTGGTTTTTAAGAGTGGAGTACCTACGATCCATCTCCACACTACCATAAGAATTACTATCACAATAATGATTATCTTATGCTATAGAGTAAGAGTTGAGAAACTATTGTGGTGTTGAGAATGTGTCTCAAATGACCACAAGGACACAAGCATTGAGTAGATTAGGAATATGCATTTTTAAATTGTGAAGGGATGTGAGTTTATTGTATGAAGGTTGAAAGAAAATTCTTATAACCATATGGTGCTAAGAGAGTAAGAGTTTAAAGATATGAAAATGATGGAATATACGAATGATCTACCTCATTATTGATAGGAATGTGAGCCTATCCTAAGGCCTTTGTCATTTTCACTTGGTGATCCTCAGTCAAGATATGGGTATAAGACCGATCATGATCCTTTGGAGTATGACATTGGACTTTATTAGTAGGTATATATGGGTACACTAAGGCATGTTCCAATCTCACTTAATGAGCCCTGTTTTGAGATGGAATATGAGCCTTGTTCAGATATACACTCCCCACTGTTATATGTCAACTAACCCCCAAAATAGGAGAAGGTATATGAGCCTCCTCCTATATAGGCACGGAATGATGTTCATTGAGTAATTAATTGAACGAAGTAGGAATATGTTCTTGGATTTTTTGATCTATTGGGATATACCAAATAGATTCACTAATAAGAATACGAGCCTTTCCCATGGCTTGTTCTATTCTCACATGGTTAGCCTTGGAAAAAATGGGCATATATTCCAGATCATTGGCCTTTCGAGTATGTTTTTGGACTTCATAGACATGAATATGAGATTTTCTTGAGGAATTTTCCCCTCTCACTTGGTGAACCCCAACCAATATGGGGATATGAGCCCAATCACCGGCCTTTGGAATATTCCATCGGATGTTTTTGACAGGCATGTGCCCCTATCCCAAGGCATGTACCACTCTCACCTGATGATCCCCTATTGGAATGTCATTATGAGACTGGTCCAATACATCATACTTTATTAGATTTTATAGATGATACTCTTATAATGGATCAATAATTTTTGCTTTATTCGGTTCGTCGACTTCTTTGAGATGATCAGAGTATTGAGTTGTCCTCGCTATAGTGATAAGATTGTGCGCCCCTCCCTTTATCCAAAGCCCTGTTAGAATATACCAATGGTGTTCTTTATAAACTTCTATAATATATTTTTATATTTGAAATGTTTGTGTATGGATATAATCCTTTACATTTTTGGACTCCCCTATGTACTACAAGATTTTTTCGATTCAAGTGAGGATATGGGCCCACTTCTGTCCTCCTTGTGCAACTAGAATATACTGATGGGATTTATACACTAGGGTAGGAATTTTCAACTCCCCCTAAATGTTGTGGGAATACACCTATAGACTTTTTCCAAGTGATCAGGGATATGATCATTCTTATTGTCCATTATCAGAATATGTTGGCATACCTCATTAGTTTGAGTAGGGATATAAGCCCTCTTCTAGATATCTAGAACCTTCATCACCTGATTTTCCATCCTTGCTGCCCTTTGTGTGGTCATTAGAGGTGGAAGTGTGTTGTGTGGTACCCTCAACAAGTGAATGGTTGGTATTAGTGGGGGTGACACTAGAAATGATGGCTGACAGGATCCCTTCTAGGTTTCTCTTGAATAGTAAGGAAGCCATATTTTACCCCTTGGTCTGCCTTCATCATAGATTGAAGGTGGACATTATCATGCTCTAGAGATAATATCCCGAAGAAGGTGGCTATGGAGATGAGGGACACTAGATTTTGCACATATTTCTCTAGGCAATTCAGACTCACTATTTTTTGTGCTTGGATATCCTTGAAGGTAGTTTCTAGGGTCAGGATTGTACCACTCCAGTGGTACTCTCAAACCATTGTGTTCACCACATGGCGGAGGAGCTATTAAGAATGTGAGATCATTTTTTCACCTATGGGGATTATAGTCAAAGGGGATTTTATGGGAAGAATGTTGTATAAAGATGATTTTGTCTTTGATCAGGATTCTTTTGATGAGATCAGTATCTACAGTCATGTAGACATAAAGGTACAAGGTTAACAATTTGTGCAATATCGCAAGCATGATTTCTACTCAATCAGATATACAGGGTTTATTCAATTACACTTTTATTACCAATCTAATAATTCTTCATGGTTAGACTTATCAAAATGAGGATTGAATTATTTCATGAGAACCATGGTTATAGAATATCACCTATGAGATCATGCTGGTCTTATTATATTTTTTATTTAGGATATGCAAAACAAAGTGTCTAAATGCATGATTAACCAATTGTTTTTTTATTTGACAGATTCATGCCATGTCCACCATTTCAGTTTTAATACTGTGTAAAAAAGGGTCCAAAGGAAAATAACCTAATTATTTTTTTATTTAAGAGATTCATATTGGTTTCATAATTTCTATTTTGATGTGAAAGAGACAACTAGGGAACCCTCGCTGATTCAGATTTGGTCTATCCCTTTTATTAATTGTGGGCAGTTTGATTTCTTGTATAATCATCCACATCAAGTCACCATTTTAATTCTTAAAAGAATCTCCCAATGGTTCCCTCATCCATAACTAGGTACAAACCAACTTTCGAAATGTTGGTGGCTAACTAGGGTTCCAGAACCAACGACACATGGGGATTAACATTGGTCGAGGGGATTGGAGGTCGAGCTCATGAAACACTTTTTAGGAGGAATTTTTCCCACTCTGAGAATCTCTTATGGATTTATGATATGTTCATGAATATATTCCTAATCTTTATATGGTACCTATTATCCTAACAAAATGATTATAAGTTTACTCTCATTAAATTAAAAATAAAGGGGATCTTATTAATGAATAGAGGAAAGGGGATCTCATTAGTGAATCCATTTATATGTATCTAATTCTATTCATTTATTTCTAAGTAATGGTTAACTGATCATGTGTTGAAACCATATAACCAGGTAATTTTGGATTTACTTCCATAAAATGAGAAATAATTATTCCTTTGAATCTTCCACACAATGAGACAGTTAGTATTCCAAGGATAGTATTGAGCCAATACAAGGCATCCTACGTATCCTGGTTGTTACAGGAATTAAAATACACATATTTTATTAAAATTTTGCAGTTTAGCACAATGTAGAGAGGGAATATGTGTTGGAACTAAGGCACCATATGTATAAAATTGATCCTCATGGAGGCATCCTACATATCCAGATTATATTGGGAATCAGAGTTACCCAAGTTTGATCACACACTTGGGACATATCTCAAGGTAGATTCCAAATGTGTAGTGGTATTTATGTCATGTCGTTCATCAAGGATAACATACTCGGATTTCCCTATATGGTGGAGATTCATGATTCCAAAAAGGTATTCATTATGGCTCCCTAATCCCACATGAACTATTCTAGGGGTGGGAAACGAGAGATAACAAGTGATCATCCTCATTTAATATAGATGTGGAAATATGTATTGAGACATCCCTTGGACATCAATATAGAGCTGAGTCCATAAAGAGGCATCATATGTATCCTGATTATAGTAATAATTAGAATCATCATAGTTTAGTTGATTTCTTAGTCCACTGATGGATGAGGTAGAGTGATCAACCACTAGGAATGATTGGGTCCCAATGGTTGAAATGACATAGGCATGGGGATTTCATTGAAATTGATATTTATTTAAGATCAGCCTTTAGGGATGTGTCCTACATAAATTGGTTATTGAAGTAATTAGAGTTGTCATAGCTATATTGATAATAGATTACACACTAACATTTTCCTTGACTTGGTAGTGTCTTATGATGCAAATTTTATGATCATTTCATCTCCCCAATCCCACATGAGCTATGCCCAGTAAGTGAAACAAGGGATGAAAATGATCAGTGTGACTACTTATGGATTCATGAACTATGTACTAAGATATCTCTCTAGACGGTTAATAAGTATCTCAAGTCCTGTAGAGGCGTCTTATGTATCCTCATCAGGGTATGAATCAGAGTCTTCATAGTTCTCTCCATTGGGGAATACACGTCGACATTGCCCTTTGGTTGGGGCTTACATGCTGAGGGTGGACAATGTTTCCAAAACCAAGGATTCCCTTATGGACAAGACTTCTTGTCACCTTACAAGTGTTGATTTTATGCTTGACATACAATAAATGTCTACATGGCATGTTGGAGGATGTATTCATGACATGTCTTAAGGAAATTGTATAGTCCAGTTGACTTGTATGAGGGAAGTATAATATCTTGGATGGAATGTCTGAGGGATTTTTCATGATCATGGTTGAATCATCTAGAGATCATAGCTAGACCAGGACAAACTACCCTAGAAGCCATTACATGAGTTTGGATGGCTTGTCTAGGGGGTTCGTCATGATCCAATTGTATTTCCTTGGTTTCATCATGAGAGATGGATGACATTATTGGAGGGTACTGTGAGAGTCGATGCAACATTTCTTGGAGGGTGTCAGATGTCTTGGATGACTTTTCTAAAAGAAAATTAATGACCTTGATGATGTGCCCAGAGGGTGTCATGAAAACTAGTTGACACACCCATGTTCTAATGTGAGAATAATCAAACATGTAATGGTGTCGTTGTATGATTCATGTGACAAGTATGAAGGGAATCATGAGAATTGAATGGAAAACCTAGAGGGTTTTTGTAGACTTGGGTGAAATGCTCTAGGGCCACCATGTGACTTATTTTGACTTATCTAAAGTACTTAGATGACCCAAATAGTATACCAATGGTGCTTTGTGATATCTGTGAGACATGTTCTTGTGCTCTCAGGCATCCTGAGTGGTTCACATAGAGCGCATGAGGGTCAGTGTGTATGTCCTTCATGTAAATATACCACCTTTTGTCATTGTTCCAGCACTTATTTTATGAATTCCTTATATTTTTTTAGTGTTAGTTTATTTTAATTCTCGTGTTATCTAGTAGATGTACAGAATGTTCTTAGAATTACATTCTAGAAGTCCTTCTCGTGATCTATGAGTGATCACATGAACTTCTTTCTGAATGGTGAATGATTCCTTATGTTGTTCCCCAGATCTTACCTACTGAGAAGTATTTTTTATTACAAGTATAGTGGCTCTGATAAATCCGCTCTAGCCCCAGTGTGCCTGGATGCAACAAGTTCAACTCTTTGTCTGTGGAGTAGGGGTGATTTTTTCAAGTAGGAGTGGGGGATTTATAGGACTCTCCAACTCTGTTGTTAATATATTTTCAGGGAATGTATCACGAAAACAAAGGATAGAGTTAGATAAGGGCTATAGAATCTTCCTCACTCATGGTTTTCTACCATGGAATATACTGAGGGTGTCCCCTAATTTTCATTGATCGTGGTATCATCCCATCAACACCACCTCTATTGGATCATTTAAAATTATTGGGGACTTGTTTGAATCATACAGACATGTCAAGGAACTTTAATGTTTCTATGTTTATATGTATAATGGTATTCACTAGATCAGGGTACCTATCGAAAGGCATTAGCGAGATCAAGATTTTCAAGGTTCCTTTATGGGACCCGACTGACTTTTCATGGGGTCTTTTGAGAGCATGTTGTAGATATATATAGCAGGTTGTGAATGTTTTATGACCACAAGAAGCTTCTTCCTCCTCCCCCTTTTTTCTAGTGTTTATTTTACAATGGTTGGGGAGTTTGAAAGGTTTCCTAGGTGTTGTCGAGGACAGTCACCATAACTCTTGGTGATGCATTGCCTGACCACATACATTATTTTGGAGATGCACGAGTATTTAATAGAATATTCTATCTACATGAACTTGAGGTGCCAAAATGGGTAGCATGAAATATTTTAGACATACCGAAGGCCCTCCGTGTGATGAGGCTGATAAGATAAAGGGGTTTCGGGAGATGAGGTACACATGTCACCAGGGGCTTGTGGTGTCTTGCAGAATGACCGGGGTGTGTATCATGTTTTTTTACCGTAAGAGGCTCCCACCCCCACTTTAATTTCCATTACTTTATTGTGAAAAGTTTGGGGATCTCATGAGTTCATTTTAATGTTATGAATGAAAATGATTCTACACATCAGTGATGAATCACCTGATCTTTATGACCACAATGGACTCTAAACTTCTGGATATTTTCCTTCTATTTTCAAATTATTTTCTGATGGTTTGTCAGAAGCCACCCGGTTGATAAGTCGCATGACCTAGAAGAGCTTATCTAGCTGCCACTATGTGACTAATATTTGTTTGAGTCACCTTTGTCAGAGCAGAAGGACTTCCTCAAAGGGACTTTCAAGGGACCTTGTGCGAGTAATTTACTGCACATGGTATCTTTGTGTGACCTCATGATGGTCATGCGATCACACATCCCTTAGAGGCTCATGCAATTCACGAGTCTCATCCACCGTCATCTTTATTTTAATTTTTGAGGAGAATAATATCCATACCTAGTTAGTTAATACTTTTTAAATTTTTTTATGCTCATTTGGTGAACTTCAACAATGTGTGAGCGAGATCATGTTGTAATCAATGATGAATGACACAAAGAGATTGGTTTTTCCACCCTTTCACCTAGAGTTCCATCAGCAACATTCTATGGTTCAAGGACCCTATGTGGATACCTATAGATGGGATATAATTTGGATCCATCAATTTAGTTATGATACAATAAGAAGGTCAACCAAAATTGTTAATGGGAAAAGAAAACCAAACAGAGGTATTTTTTATATATATAAATAAATTATAAATAATATATGAAATTATCCTCTCTTGAATTTTTGGAGTTTATATTTTTCCAATTATGAGGATTTATCTAATAAAATCAATGAATGCATTGTTGGTAATGTTCTCGACATCCACCGCTACTCCCAACAACCTTAAAGTGGAAATGGAGTAGTCACCTTTTACTTTTTAATTATTTATTTATTAATTTATCATTAAATATTATATTATTAGTTTTTTATCTCAGACTTTTAATTCATAAATCCAGAAGTTGAGATGAAAAGTTCATTAACATTCATAAGACCATTATTAGGACAGGAATAGATAAATAACATTAAAAGATATCATCTGCAGGTGAAAAATATCCAGTCTAGTTGATTAGATTTCTTGGTGTGTGATTAATAATTACACATAATGTAGTCTAGTCAATGACACCAGGATGTGTTGCACAAATAACGATACATCATGTCGGTATTGCTACATATAATGTATAAATACACACTATGTATTGACTTCCATGTGTCACAAAGCTTGATAGGATTACCCAAGCTGTAATCGGAGTACACATTGTGTAACCTCACAAATGTTTCCCATCTAAATTGTGAAATTTGTTTGGCCAAAGTATGTGAAATATAATTTATTACATGTAATAAATACATAACACATATTGAAAACCAATAAAGAATCCTAGACTAGAATATATTAAATGATATGTTTCCAGTTGTTCATATCATCTAACAATTTATTACTCCCGTGAAATACATAGAAAGTCCCCAGCCATGTAGAGTAGGTGGTATAAAATTGAATTACACACCATGTAGTGGTATATATGTTGTGTAATTAATCACAACTTATACCTGGTACATACCTTTTATTTCATTTATTATGAGTAAAACATATATATATATATAGAAAATAATTTCAGTAAAATCAAACCAAACAAAATGTAGTTGGATGTACACGCCTTGGGATAAGGGTTTTCCCATGAATTACCCACTGAGAATTTCAAAGTGGACCATGTGTAATATATTTCTAGATTAATTATTTTATATGTCATTTTAAAATTGAATTCCACATATATATATTTCATGCATGTTGTGTACTACTTGAGAATATACAATAGTACAATCCAAATATATTAATATCAAATTTTGGTTTTAAACATCGTGTAGGATATATGACTTTACACATTGAACTACAAACCATGAAATATCATGGCATGTGATGTATGCTTACATGATGTGTAAGTAAATAGTACCCAATTAGTATTATACCCATGGTATATTATACTCTATTTCATGTGATAGTATATTTCATGTAAGTAATGTAGAATGAAACATGCCATGTTGCCACCTGTATATTTCATGTGTTAAATTCTATATTGAATTTAAAACTGACCAGAAGGGTAAATTCCATTTAAACTTGTCAGTACACATCCTATACTATATAATTTTAAATAAAATAAAATTTATTTAAAATTAATGAGGTAAAAAATATCATGGAATGTTTGGATGGAAAATTAAGATAAAATAATTAATAATTTAATAAAATAATTTATTATTAATTTAGGTAATTTTATCATAATAAATAATTAATAAAAACTAATTTTGTCTTATTTTAAATGCACAATCATTGCACATGTTTATGATCATTAGCTTGAGTGACCAATGTATGGTTATAATCTATTTATTTTAAAAAAAATTCACAATTTTTTATATATATTTTTTTAATTAAATTAAATATGATGAATCCAGAATCATCATTTTCATAATTATTATGTAATGAAATTCATGTCTAAGGATTTTATTATATAATCTATATCCACAGTTCCCCTTACCCATGACCGAGTAAACATATCTAAAAGATAGAGCTATATGAGGAGGTTGTGAGTCAAAACCTATGTTGAGGTGAATCCAACCAAGGGGATACAAATATAAAAGGTGGAATATTGTCACTTGATCTAATATTGGCTCAAAGATTTATTCCCTTAGGGTCAAATGTTGGTTTATGTTATCCTCAATAAACCAACTAGTAATAAAATATCATGATCATGCCATATATGTTTTTCTCAGTACAAGGTTATTTATTTATATATGCCATGTATTTTTGTTGTATGTTTAAACATGATCACATAAAGTAAATGAAATAACAAGCATGATCATATAGAATAATTTTAATAGATTAAATGTAAATTTTTTTAGATACAAATTATTAATTATTTAAAAATAAAATAATATTAATAAGACACAAGAAATACAAAATAAATAAAATTTATTCATAATTTAACAAATTCTATCATGTAAATATTAATCCATAAAGGACTTCCATTACTTGTGTTTAGATGAAAACATAGATTTAAGTGTTGTTCTAGACCATATTAGCACAAATAACATTTTTAGGGATTTGTAATAATATTTTTGGGTTGATTTAACTAAATTAGCATTAATAGGAGTGACCATCACTATGGTTGGTTTTATTTAGAGTAAAATGTGAAATTTTGTATTCAATATTGTATGATTAGGGAGTCTAGTCAATAGATAAAGGAGACATGAATTAGTATAGTTAGTAAGACCACCTACCTAAATACCTTCAATTAATTGACTAGACCCTCTATTCGGTCATGAGTAGGGAAATATGGATCCTTGTAACTAGAATTTTCATATGATAAGACCTCCCGAATCTAATGGTGATGGATATTAGGGTTAAATAAAATTGTGAGAAACTAATAAAATAAAATATATTACTTTATACTTTTGGTAATAAATATAGAGCTCTGAACTTACTTTTACTTAACTATAGAAAATGGAATGTAATATGACCACATCATTAAAATTTTCATCAGTATTAGAGAAATATAATCCCTTAAGAAACAGTAACTTCTAAGAGTGGTACAACTCCTTGCACATCATACTATGCCAGTAGAGGAAGTCTTGTATTATGGAATTAGTAGTTCTTAAAGAGTCCTTTAAGGAGGTTTGTGAGGATTATCTATCTCTCTATCGAAGGTAATTGGATAATTTTGTGTATCTATTATGCCTAATGCTATCATATATGTCTAGTGATATCCAAAGGATTCATGAGGACATAGATGCGTACATCATATTGTTTCAACTCTATGATATTTAGTAAGAGAAGGATAAATATGAGAGATATGAGATATCCAAGGAACTTATTAGGTGTAATATTAGAGATTTTGTTAGATAATGACCTCATGTAGTCAATATTATTTGTAATATTGAGTACTTGGACATTCTGTGTTTCATGCTACCAAATAAATTTTGCACTGATATCATTCTTTCTTAACTTCCTCAATGAATCTCCATTTTTATTGTAAATTTTAATATTAACAATACTGAGAATTAACTCCTAGAACTGATTAATCTAAATCGACAATAATATAATGACATTAGGTATAAAAATTCTTTCCCTACAGTGGAAAAGAGAGAGGGAAAGGTGAAAAGTCGTAAGACTAACTAAAAGTCTAAGGATCATTTTCACCACCTATCCAAGAGAATAAAGATCTAGAGGCAGGATAAGGAATAGAAAGAAGTGTGTTTTTCATGTTAAAATAAGGTCCTATAGAGGAATCATTAAACATTAGAGAAGAAGAATGGAGGTTATTTAGGAGAATTCTTTATCAAATGTGATATTTCATTTTCTAAAAATTTGGTATTAGATATAGATTTTTGTTATTATATTTGTATCTAAAAGTAAGAAACAATTATATTATGAAATTTTACTAGAGGTGAGGTGGATATTTACACCTCCAATAGAGAAATACTTGTTTCAATAAATACTAGGGACTAATATATTACATGTATTATGGGTATAATTCATATTTTAAATAACTGTCAAAATGTTATTCGTGGTAATAAAAACATTATATCTATGTATATTTTATAAATGAAGGGATTTTTTTGTTTGTTAATGAGAGATGATAATTTTATAAAGACATCATTTTTATATAATTTCACATTCTATTAATAGTTATTATATACTAGAATATGAGAACATATTTATATTAGTCAATATTAAATTAAGTTCACTTGACTCATATCACATCCAGTTATGGAATCACCAACTTGGCCTTGTTAATGAGAGGTTCCTAAAAACGTCTTATCAAGATTGGTATTTAGTTTCTTTTCGAATAAATCACCTGATATATCTCATACATGTTAAAAAGTGAAAATTACCAATTCTTTATTCAGGGGAAAGGGTGAAAGGGATATCGATATTTTTGAATAGGTTTGGGTAGGAATCTAAAGATCTTTTCTAGTTTAATCTATTGGTGGATATGCTTAATTTATAAATTTTATCAATGATATTAGTAGATATAAATATATCCACTTAACGAGGTATAAGTCAGAATACATTTATAAATTTAAGTATTTTTAGAATTTAGTATAGAATCAATATAGAAATATGATAAAGAAACTCCAATTACAACAATGTGGAGATATATCAACCAAGAGTTCATCAATTATCTTACAAATTTTGGGTTCTTAACTCAATTCACTACTCCTTATACACCACAATGTAATGGTTTAAGTAAAAGGAGGAAGAACACCTAGTTGGAAATTGGTAGATCAATGATGAGTCATGTTAGTCTTCTAGTATCCTTTTGGGGATATGAATTACAAATTTAATAATTTAAACTAAAAGAATTTACAACTAATGAATAAAATGGTATTTTATCTGATATTTTACGTGGGGGGGAATTTTTGTTGAAAAATTTATATGTCTGGGGATGTGAAGTGCTTGTTAAGGATACTTCTAGCAACAAAATTTATATCTGATGCATGAATTGTGTATTTATTGTTTATCAAAACAAAAAAGATGATATTATATATATGAAACCTCAGAAAGAAGTTTAATATTATATAGACATTCCATATTCCTTAATAGGGATCACACCTCCAAAAGTGGTATTTGGAGAAGGATCAGCTTCACTGAAGATGAGGCTTTAGATAAAACAGAGTAGGTAAATGATTAAATTCCACAAATCATTTGGGAAAATATTTTTTTTGGAGAAAAAATATTTTCTTGGAGTATTATATATGTTTGTTGACAATTTTATAGAGATTCTAGATAACAATAAGAGAGTTAGGGTTTTATATATATTTATGAAAGATAATAATTATTAATTGATAACGATGAACCTCTTCCCTATATAGATGAAATAACCATCCTAGAGGTCTTAAGAAAAAAACATTGAATTATGAATTATGATTCATGTACAAAAACCACATCTGGGACTTAATAGATCCTCCGGGGGATGTAAATATAGTTGGTTAAAAATATGAATTCAAGAAGTAACTGGACATGGATGTTAAAGTTAGTACCTATAAAGAATGACTGGTTACTAAAGGGTTTAAGCAACATCATGGAACAAAATATGAAAAAACCATTAATAATTTGATCAAATCCATCTAAATTATATTTCAGATATATTTCTCACCTAAAATAAAATATTTTTAAAATGTATTTGAAAAAAACCTTCCATGATTTTTTTATATGACACTAATAGAAGGGTTTGTGACTCTGAAGGAGGCCAATAAGATATTAAAGTTATAGAGATCAATTTATGGATTGAACCAAGAATCGAAATCATAGAAAATTAAATTTGATAAAGAAAAAGGGAATTTGGTCTCATAACGAATAAATTAAATCCCTATGTTTACAAGAGGTTTAGTGGGAGTGAAATTGTTTTAATAGTAGTGTATGTTTATAAAAAATTACTGATTAGAAATGATATATCGGTCTTATAGTTTATGAATATGTGGTTGATTTTTTTTTATCTAGAAAGGACATATGTGAATCAACCTATCATTTTACTATGGAGTAGTGTAAGTGGATGGTCCCATGCCCAATAATGCAATTATTGATTTCTTCAGATTAGTCCTTAGAACATGATGATAGAAACTAGAAAATATTTTAATATTGGATAATTTGAAATATTATTTATAATTTATTTGTATAAATATTCATTTACTTTGATTTAAATTATTTCTTAGTGGTCAGATCAGTTAACCACTCTTTTTGTATCACCATTGAGTCAATGTATCCAAGTGTTGGATCCTAGAGTGGTATCAATAGATCCTCCATGAACCCCAAAACATCACTATAGATTCATTGGGTGATAGCACAGATGATCCTAACCCATTAAATAATGTTCCATTAATCATTAGAAAAAACTATTCTAAAATTGAAGGATTCGATCTAGTTCTATTAGTTTTGATAGAGAGGATAAGGATCAGTACTCTCCATAATCGAGAGTGTTATTAAGAAGATATCTCTATGGTTTAAGGGAATTTAATAGATAATTGTTTGGTAGAAAACATTCTCTATATTCTTTAAAATGAAATATTTGGATTTATATATCTATGTTACAGATTTAGTAATTACACATAGGACCTCATCAAATCAATTAACCCTAAATAAAACTCCAGATATAATAATAATAATAATAACAATACTATATCATTGAAATGGGAAAAACCTAAAAATACTTAAATATCATTTCTTAATGAAATAAATTAATATTTATTTATGTAATATTAAATAAAATATATATTTCATGTTGGAACTTTCACTCAGTCCATTAACCCTTTATGTAACACCCCAAGCTTCCACGATACACATCTCTTTGAATAATATAGTAGTGTGTGTTGTACGCGACTTCGAGTTCTAAAACACACCACAACCAATCCAACTAGATGTTATGAATAAAAATACCCACTTTTTGAAATTTTATAAGTTTTATTTTTCATAATGGACTTCAATTTTGGATTCGGAATATCGAAATTAGCTTAGGGTGAATTGTTTGTATTTTTTGAAAACATTCAATTTTTGATGAATAGATAAAAAACACAGAGTTATAGTTTAAAATCGAATTTTTATTTAAATAATTATTTATTTTATTTATATTTAATTAAGGTCAAAATATATACATAATACCTATATAAGTTCAATGTAATTCATTGGATTTAGTTTAGAATAATTTTGATATTTAAAAATTTTATTGATCTTTTCACCGCCTTTTACCCACCTCCTAGAAGAATTTGGAAATTCACATAAAACTTAATTTTACCACTTCTATTAGGGTAATTTCAAAAATACGAGAGACACGGTTAATATCAAGGAGTAAAATGTGGTTCAGTAAGATAAAAATAATTTTTGTTGAACAATAACTTTTTACTTTTATTTACCACTATTAAAAGTAAATAGGGTAATTAAGGGTAAAAATGAAATTAATATTACCCTAACACATGTCCTAATTCTATTGGAC
Organism: Viscum album; assembly: GCA_963277665.1. NCBI lineage: Eukaryota > Viridiplantae > Streptophyta > Magnoliopsida > Santalales > Viscaceae > Viscum > Viscum album. The sequence goes on from OY728144.1 coordinate 369,768,110, forward strand.
AAGTGTATCTTGACCCAAATAAAATTTTAGGAATAAAATATTATCATTTAGGCTCACCTGGATTAGATTTGGCCATTTATTATTATTTAATACAAAGAAGATTTAAAAGAGTTAAAATCAAAGTTTAAATAACTAAAACATTTTTAATATCGGGTTATACATAAGACAAATTCGATTAAAAATATTCATTAGAAATATAAAAGGATTTAACACATAATGGTATTTTATTTATAATTTTTGGACATTAAATAGTTTAATTTATTTATGACACAATGATGATGCAGTAATTACCATATTAATGATAGATTAAAATAATTGATATTATAAATAACCAAATAAATCAACTTTGAGACTTTTAAGGAATTAAAATAATTTTCTAGGTTAATAGGACATATTAGGATTGGTTATATGAAGTTTTCTTTGAAGTAATAATGCTGTTTTAAATTTATCAAAAACAAAATACCCAATAGTGTCAAAATTGCCAAAAAAGTGTTTTTAAAACAAATATTATATTATTAATTGATAATATATTACTAAAAATATATGGTTTGGCCAAATAACTTATATAATGATAGGTGTATCATTAATGAACCACTATGAGTTCTCTTGGATGTATATAGTATTTTTATTAACCATATATTATAAAAATACAAAGAGACATGGTAAATGTGAAACTAATTAACTAAGAGTTAAAACTAAAAGATAAGGTTAATACAGCGACCCAAACCTATATAAAACCTATTGGTTGGGTGGTATGCGACCCATCCCTACCTTAAAAATTAAATAATATACTTTGGAGTCATTAGAAACTGAATATAAATTTATTATAAAACAATATTTCTAGCTTTTCTAAAGGTGCCCCTCACCCCTCTTATAAAAGGGCACTCACCCTTCTCTCCAATTCATACCATCAAAGCCTTTTGGATCAGCCAAAACCTGACCAAATATCCTCCCAAATCCCCTCAATTCAACCTAGAGGAATTATTTTGATCATAAATACAACCAAAGGATCCCTTTTGATCAAATAAAATGGAAGAACCCGAAGAAGAGGTAATGTTATCACGACCCTCTTTCAGGTTCCTTTCTTCTTCAACTTCTTATTTTTTTGTTATTTCCACTCTAAAATAATAACTCAAATATATTATATATACTGTGATGTTTTTATAAATATGGTACAACCATATTCAGTATTCTATCCATCCTTTGAATGACATGTCACCATACGTGCGTACGTACGACTTACCGTCTCCACGTCGTGGTGTAATTGTTATTCAAAACATTATTATTTGGATGGGTATGATAATGATGTGTAATTTATGTAAATAATAAATATAACATGATAATGATTCATTATATATGATATAACATCCAATTATATATTATTTTAATATCAAAGGAATGATATTGTCGCTCGTGCGTACATACGGACTACCGTCTCCACGAACGCAGTGAGATTCATTCCCCATCATATCCATTCAAGAATAATTTTCATTTGATGGTTAAAAATAATGTTTATGGACTTTATATAAGTCTATATATGAATAAGATACAACCTATCCATAACAAACATGACTTATGTAACAAAACATATAAAATAAAATGAGTAAGTTAACACCCAAAACAATGACAACAATAAGATATTATTAACATAACAATGTTAAAAGATCATATATGATATTATATTAATATATATGTTTCTTGTATAATTTAATAACAATTATTTCACAATTATACAAGATTTTAACCTAACCTTAACCAAGGAAAAGTAGAAGGTATGGGTTTATTTCACAATCTCTTCATTATCCGAGGTTTTTATACGTAATTATCTACTGGGACCACTTTATCATCCACATCCATGTTTCCTAAAAATGTATTTCAAATCCTTCTTACTATTTTACAGACTATCGGTTAAATTCATTTATACCCTTGAGAACTTTTTATAAGATTTTTATAAAGGAATCTTTTCGTCGTTTTCCAAACAAGGTCCTTTTTAACCTTTTTGACAAAATTAAGGTAAGAATGTTTTCTTTAACTTATGCGGTGGGTGAAACTATTTTCCACCATTATAAAATCGTCGAATCTTCCCTTAAAAGCTTATAAAAATATTTTGAAAGTAAATGTTTTATTTTATAATTATGTTCCTTCTAAATGATTTCAAAAAAGATATATTTATCTCAAATAGTTTTGATTTCATCTATGTCATCATCCTTTGATGGATTTTAAGCTTATTTGAAGTTGATTTATTATGATAAAAAATATCCATATAGTATTGAAGGTTTTGTGATATGTTTTACTATGGATGCGTTATTTTTATACCATTCATGGTTTATGGAGAAATTATTGACATTTCGTATGCTAGTTTTAATACATATGATTATGTTATTTTTAAACCTGTTAATATGAGGACTGCATTGGACAGAATAAGTGACAGGTGGAGCCTTATATAGCTCCTCAATGCATCATTAGGTCTCATGGGACAAAATAGTGTCTTGGCACAAGGCCTTGATTGAATCTTTTTTGTAGTCTTGGAACATGGCCTTGACTATGTGGTTATGATAGTCTGACATTATGCATTCCATCATTATGAAAGTGGTTATTGTTATTTCATGTGATTATTAGACTTGTAGAATATCCATGTGAATAAGTAAATGGAATTATTTCATTATATTTCTGCCATATTATGCTGAATTTAATGTTTAAAAGGCTTTTGTTTTATTTATACATTGCCTTAAATGTTTATGCTTATTTATGAATGTTTCTGCTATATTTTCATCTTTACTGGGCATCTGAACTCACCCCTTTCTATGTTTTATTTTCCCCAGTATCTGAAGAAGTATTTTATGAATGAACTCCAGGGATAATATAAGGAGATATGAGTGTGGAGACAAGATGTTATTGTAGTTTTCACTTTATGATGTAATGTATACTTTATGAATGTATCTGGTGATTCCAAGGCTACTAAACTGATCGGTCTTTCGAGACTGGATCATTTGTGATCATTCCAATGTTATGTAATAATTCACCTATGCTAAGTAACTACGGTCGGGGAATTACAGTTGGTATCAGAGGAAGTTTAGTACAAACCTTGGAATCTAGATTTAGATAAAATTTTATTAGATCACATAGACCTAAGATAAAATTTGAGGATTAGTATAGAAGAACTTCCTAGAATTTTGGTATTATAGAGATTTTGTGAGTTTTCCGAGCAATACATCCCTATCTGGATATGAGTCGGTAGAGGTGGCTCTGGAAGAGATGTTCCTAGGGGTAAAACCCGAAAACACCACTTTGAGCTTGACTCGAATGGGAACTAGTGCACGTCAATGGGGCTTGCTGCACTCGTGGTTACAACACTCCTGGGGGATATGCTTAGGATAATTCTCATTTTCTTTACAACCATTATGAAGGTTTTATGAGTATATAATTACTCAATGAAATTTTTTTATGATATGTATTATATCCATAAACTATTTAATTTATGTTAAGTGTTTTACATGTTGGATTTATGTATTGTGATTTATAAAGTAATCTAGTGCATGACATTGTTTAGAAATGGAGCCTAGTGGAAGAAATGAAAAACATATCAATGAACGCACTCCATGTAGAGATTCCCCTCCTGCTCAAGATCATTATAGTGGAGTTGGTGATGAAACTGGTGTTGATCAGCTAATCACCATACTGGGACAACTCACTCAGGTTAGGAATAATAAACTTACTTGTATAGAGCACCCTGATCCGCAGCATGGAGGATCAATGTTATATCGCTTCATGTGGAAATAAACACCAATATTCAATGGGAGTACAAATCCCTTAGTATCTTTGCAACGTATAAACTCATTAGAGTAATATTCTATGCCTTGGGGAGTAGTAAAAGGGAAAAAGTTATCATGGCAGTTTACCACCTCACTAGAGATGCTAATCAATGGTGGTCATTGATTCAAAACATGAAGGAATATGATGAAGTATCAAATATGGAATAGAGGGAGTTCAAAGAGATATTCTTAGAAAAATACTTTCCTCATGACCATTAAGCAGATATGGAAAGGAAATTTCTGAGCCTGAGGAAAAAGGAGGATGAGAATGTTGCATAGTCTGAGGCTAAATTTACAATGATAGGAAGGCCTGATGAAGATTATATACATAACCCAAGAAGTAAGAATGTTTGTTTCTTTTCTGGATTAAAAAAATTTCTTCATCGAGCAATAGTCTAACAATCCTTCTCATCGTACAAAGATTTTGTCTCATGTGCTATCAAGACAAAAAAAGAATTCTCTAAGTCTTATGACTTTAAAGAAAAGCAAGAGAAGAAGAGATCTACAGATCAGTCTAGAAATGAAAATAAGGGGAAGAAGGTAAATGTTGAATATCCATCCTACAGTAAATGTGGGAAGAAACACCTCAGTACTTTCTTAAAAGGAATTAGAGTCTATTACAAGTGTGTTGAAGAAGGCCACCAAGCTCGTGATTGCAAGGGGAGTAAATAAGCTATCGATGTTCAATGCAACAATTGTAGGGAGATGGGACATTATGAAAATGAATTTCCTAAGAGTCAGGGAAACATAACTCTGAAAAGGCCAATGGATCAAGGACAAGCTTATGTTATCACTACTGTTGAGGTAGAAGCTCTGAAAGACATGGTGGCAGGTAATTTAATGGTTTACTCATGTTTAGAAAATGAATTATTTGATTCTGGATCATCACATTATTTCATAAATTTCTAGTTTTCTATGAAAATTAGATATTTACAATTTTATTTAACAAGGAAGTTGTCAGTCAAAACTTATATGGGAAGTATCATCGAAACAAAGTTTTGTGAATCTGTTCCCATTAGGGTATATAAATGTTCTTTATCTGCGGATCTCATCATCATACCCATGATTGATATTGACATAATCCTTGGTATTGATTGGCTTTTAGACCATGATGTGAAGATTTATTGTGAGAAGAAGGATGTTACGATTTTTGATGATGATGATAAGGAACGCCTTTTATTTTGAGAAAAATCATCACCACCTAATTCTTATCTAGATCCACCCCCAGTAGCTGAAATAAATTCAATTATTGGGGAGGAATAGAATGATGTGATTGTGGGTGAGGAAAATAAATTTTCAAATAGAGGATGTACCTATTATGAGATAATATGTTGATGTGTTTCCAAAAGATTTACCTAGACATCCTCCAGAACGAGAAATTGAGTTTTCCATTGATTTAATTCATGGATCAAGGCCCATATCAAATACCCTATATAGAATGGCCACTGTGGAATTAATGGAACTAAAGAAACAACTAGAGGAATTGAGTAATAATGGATTTATTCTCCCTAGTGTTTCTCCATGGGGAGCCCTTGTCCTTTTTGTTTAGAAGAAAGATGGATCTATGAGGTTATGTGTTGACTACAGGGAGATCAATGCTATAACAATAAAGAACAAGTTTCCCCTACCTTGCATTGATGATTTATTTGACCAACTGCATGGAACTCAATACTTTTAAAAGATTGACCGTCGATATGCATACCATCAGTTGTGTGTGAAGAAGGAATACATTCCGAAGACAGCATTGCAAACGAGGTACATGCATTATGAGTTTAAAGTAATGCCTTTTGGATTGACTAATTCACCCTCTATATTCATGGATCTAATGAATTTATTTTTCAAGGAATATCTCAATGATTTTGTGGGGGTATTGTTTTATTATATCTTGGTATATTCTAAAATCTATGAGGATCATGAAAATCACTTGCGCATTATCCTGAAGACTCTAAGGAGACATGAATTATATGGGAAGTTTAGAAAGTGTGAATTTTGGCTTCATGAGATTTCTTTTCCTGGCCATATTGTCTCTAAAGATGGAATCTCTATTGATCATTCTAAGACAAGAGCAGTCCAAGAATGGCCAGCACCAATGAGTATAACCGAGGCACACAGTTTTATTGGTTTAGCAGGTTATTATCAATGTTTCATCCAGAATTTCACCCGATTTGGTAACCCATTAACAAAGCTCACATGTAAAGGAGTTAAATTTTCTTGGACAAAAGAATGTGAAGAATTTTTTAAATAACATAAGAGAATATTAGTCAATGATCCTCTTTTGACTCTACCATCGGGAAATAAAGGGTTTGTTATTTATAGTGATGCATCGAAGAAAGGACTTGGTTGTGTCCTTATGAAGAATGATAGAGTTATTTCCTATGAACCAAAACAACTAAAAATTCATGAGCAGAACTATCCTACTCATTATCTTCAGTTAGCTTCTATAATATTTGCTTTGAAGTTATGGAGACATTATATCTATGGTGAAAAATGTGAAATTTATACTGATCACAAGAGTTTGAAGTATATTTTCTCACAGAAAGAACTCAACACGAGGCAAAGGAGATGACATGAACTACTCAAGGATTATGATTTCATGATACACTACCACCCGGGGAAGGAAAATAAGGTTGAAGATGCTTTGAGTAGAAAAGATCATGGAGTTTTAAACAAGATGAGAGTTGGGAGGGATCCTATTTTTATGGATCTAGTAAATATGGATATGGGAATCACCATGGAAGGTGAATCATCAATACTTTTTTTTCAAATGGTTGCTAAACCATCTTTACTAGAATGGATAAAGAGATCTCAGACCGATGATGAAGAATTTAAAAAGATGATTAAAGCTTTGAATGATGGGAGATTTATTGACTTTGTGTATGAAGATGGAATTTCGAAATTTGGGAGGAGACTTTGTGTTCCCGATATACCTGATCTAAAAAGAGAATTGTTGGACGATGCTCATAGTTCCGATTTCTCTATACACCCTGGGAGGACCAAAATGTATAGAGATTTGAGGGAACATTTTTTGTGGGACAACATAAAGAGGGATATTGATAATTTTGTGTCAAGATGTATGGGTTGTCAACAAGTGAAAGATATAAGGCAACAGCTTGTATGAGTCATGCAACCTATTCCCATACCTGATTGGAAATGGTATAATATCACAATGGACTTTGTCATGGGACTACCAAAGACTCTTAGAAGGAATGATGCAATATGTGTTATTGTTGATCATCTTACCAAATCAGCACATTTTCGTGCTATAAGAGAAGATCTACCACTGGAACGTCTAGAAAGGCTATATATTAATGAAGTTGTGAATCTTCATGGAGTAACCCAATCAATTGTTTCTGATCGGGATCCACGTTTTACATAAATATTCTAGAAGATTCTTCAGAAGGCCTTGGATACTAAACTTCGTTTGAGCACTTCTTACCACCCTCAAATAGATGGACAATCAGAATGTACTATTCAAACCTTAGAAGACATGTTGAGATCTTATTCACTTGACTTTCAGGGTATGTAAGATCAATATTTACCTATGGTATAATTTTCCTATAACAATAGCTTCCATTTGGGTATTCAGATGGCACCATATGAAGCGTTATAAGTAAAGAGATGTCACACACCAACCTGTTGGGATAAAGTTGGTGAAAGAAAACTCGAAGGCCCAGAACTGATGGAGGAAATGATAGAAAAGGTGTAGGTAATCCAAAACCACATCAAAGCAGCTCAAAGTAGGCAGAAGAGCTATGCCGATAACCGAAGGAAGGATTTGGAATTTCAGGTATGAGATCATGTTTTCTTGAAGTTATATCGATGGAAGGGAGTTATACATTTTGGTAAAAAGGGTAAATAGAGTCCTAGGTACGTCAGACCTTTCGAAATGCTAGGATGAATTGGGGCTATAGATTACCATTTGGCTATCCCACCAAATCTCTCTAAAGTTAACGATGTGTTCCACATATCACTGTTGATAAAATACATGCCTGACCCAACACATTTACTCACCTATGAGGAATTATAACTAGAACATGATCTGTCTTATTGTGACAATCCTTTCTGGATTCTTGATACCAGAGAACAAGTGTTGAGAAACTGGATGACACGTCTGTTAAAAGTTCTATGATGAAACCATAAGATGGAAGAGGCAACGTGGGAACCCGAGAAAATTTTGATGAAGAACCACCCAAGTTTTTTTATGTAGTAATATTCTAGAAATTTTGAGGGTGAAATTATTTGAAGGATGGGAAAATGTAAAACCCCAAACTTCCAGGGTACGCTTCTCTTTGAATAATAACGTAGCATGTGCTATACACAACTTCTTGTTCTAACACACTCCACAAACAATCCAACTAGTCGTTATGAATAGTAATACCCACTTTTTTAAATTTTATAAATTTTATCTTTCATAAAGGACTTCATTTTTGGATTTGGAATATCAAAATTAGCTTAGGGTGAATGTTTGGTATTTTTCTGAAAACATTCAATTTTTGATGAATAGTGAAAAAACACTGAGTTATAGTTTAAAACTGATTTTTTATTTAAAAAATTATTTATTTTATTTAAATCGAATTGAGGTAAAAATAGATACATAAAACCTTTATAAGTTCAATGTAATTCATTTGAGTTAGTTGAGAATAATTTTTGATATATAAAAATTTTATTGAACTTTTCACCGTCTTTTACCCAGCTCATAGAGTAATTTGGAAATTCACATAAAAATTAATTTTACCCTTCTGTGCGTGGAATTTCATAAATCCTTGAGACATGTTTAATATCAAGGAGTAAAATTTGGTTCAATAATATAAAAATAATTTTTGGTGAATAGTAACGTTTTACGTTTACTTACCACGATTAAAAATAAATAGGGTAATTAAGGGTAAAAATGATATTAATATTACCCTAACACATGTACTAATTCTATTGGGCAAGTGTATCTCGACCGAAAACAATCTTAGGAATAAAATATTATCATTTAGGTCCACATGGATTAGATTAGGACATTTATTATTATTTAATACAATGAAGAGTTAAAAGAGTTAAAATCAATGTTTAAATAACTAATTTTTTTTAATATAGTGTTATAAATAAGATAAATTTGATTATAAATATTCATTAGAAATATCAAAAAAATTTCCTACATATTGGTATTTTATTTATCAGTTTTAGACATTAAATAATTTAATTTATTTATGACACCATGATGACGCAGTAATTATTGTATTAATGAAAGATTAAGATAATTGATATTATAAATATGCAAATAAATGTAATTTGAGACTTTTTATGAATTAAAATAATTTTCTAGGTTAATATGACATATTAGGATTGGTTATATGAATTGGTTTCTAAGTAATAATGCTGTTATGAATTTATCAAAAACAAAATACCCAATTGTGTCAAAATTGACATAAAAGAGTTTTTTTAAAAAATATTATATTATTAATTGATATTATATTCTAAAAAATCGGACGATCAGACAAAGGACTTATAGAATTTTAGGTTTATCATTAATGAACCACTTGGGGTTCTTTTGGATGTATATAGTAATTTTATTAACTATATAATATAAAAATATAAAGAGACATTGTAAATGTGATACTAATTAACTAAGAGTTAAAACTAAAAGATAAGGTTAATATAGTGACCCAAACCTGTTTACAACCTATTGGTTGGGTGGTTTTAGACCCATCCCCACCTTAACATTTAAATAGTACACTTTTAAGCCATTATAAACCAAATATAAATTTATTATAAAATAATATTTCTAGCTTTTCCAAAGGCGCCCCTCACCCCTCTTATTAAAGGGTACTCCCCCTTCTCTCAAATTCATACCTTCAAAGCCTTTTGGCTCGACCAAACCCTGCCCAAATATCCTCCCAAATTTCCTCACTTCAACCTAGAGGCATTATTGTAATCTGAAATCCAACCAATGTATCCCTTTTGATCAAATCAAAAGGAAGAACCTGAAGAAGAGGTAATGTTTTCACCACCCTCTTTCAAGTTCCTTTCTTCTTCAACTTCTTCTTTCTTTTTTATTTCCATTCTAAAATAATAAATATAGTATCTTATAAATACTGTGATGTTATTATAAATATAGTACATCCATATTCAGTATTCTATCCATCCTTTGAATGACATGTCACCATACGTGTGTACGTACGGCTTACAGTTTCCACGTCATGGTGCAATTGTTATTCAAAACTTTATTATTTGGATGGGTATGATAATGATGTGTAATTGTTGTAAATAATAAATATAACATGATAATTATCCTGTATATATGATATAAAATCCAATTATATTTTATTTTAATATCAAAGAAATGATATTGTTGCTCGTGCGTACGTACGGACTACCGTCTCCACGAACGCGATGGGATTCATTCCCCATCGTATCCATTCAAGAATAATTTTCATTTGATGGTTAAAAATAATATTTAAGGACTTTATATCATTCTGTATATGAATAAGATACAACCTATGCATAAAAAACACAACTTATGTAAGAAAACATATAAAAGAAAATGAGTAAGTTAACTCCTGAAACGATGATAATAATGAGATATTATTAACAAAGAAATGTTAAAATATCATATATGATATCATATTAATATATATGATTCTTTTATAATTTAATAACAATTATTTCAAAATTATACAGAAGTTTAACCTACCCTCAAACATGGAAAAGTACAAGGTAAGGGTTTATTTCACAATCTCTTCATTATCCGAGGTTGTTTATAAATAATTATCTACTGGGACCTCTATATCATCCACATCCATGTTTCTTAAAAATGTATTTCAAATCATTCTTACTATTTTACAGAATATGGGTTAAAGTCATTTATACCCTTGTTGACTTTTTATAAGATGTTTATAAAGGAATCTTTCCGTTGTTTTCCAAACAAGGTCATTTTTAACCTTTTTGAGAGAATTAAGGTAAGAATTGTTTTTTACTTATACTATGGGTGCGACTATTTTCCACCATTATAAAATCATAGAATCATCCCTTACAAGATTATAAAAATATTTTGAAATTAAATTTTTTATTTTATAATTATGTAACTTCTAAATGATTTAAAAAAAGAGATATTTATCTCAAATAGTTTTGATTTCATCTATGTCAATATCCTTTGATGGATTTTAAGCTTATCTGAAGTTGATTTATATTGATACAATACTTCTATATAGTATTGAAGGTTTTTTGATTTGTTTGACTATGGATGTGTTATTTTTATACCATTCATGGTTTATGGAGAAAGTATTGACATTTCATATGCTAGTTTTAATACAAATGCTAATGTTATGTTTAAACCTGTTCATATGAGGAATTCATTAGACTTAATAAGTGATGGTTGGAGCCCGCTATAGCTCCTAAATGCATCGGTAGGTCTCATGAGACAAACTAGTTTCTTGTCATAAGGCCTTCACAAAATCTTATTTGTAGTCTTTGGACAAGGCCTTGACTATGTGGTTATGATAGTCTGACATTATGCATTCCGTCATTATGAAAGTGGTTCTTGTTATTGCATGTGATTATTAGACTAGTAGAATATACATTTGAATAAGTAAATGGAATTATTTCATTTTATTTCTTCCATATTATGCTGATGTTATAGTTTAAAAGGCTACTTTTTTAGTTATACATTGCCTAAAATATTTATGATTATTTATGAATGTTTCTTTTATATTGTTATCCTTACTAGCCATATGAGCTGACCCATTTCTATGTGTTCTTACTCCCAGGATGTGAAGAAGTATTTTATGAATGACCTACAAGGATATTATAAGGGGATACAAGTCTGGAGGCAAGATGTTGTTGTAGTTTTCACTTTATGATGTAATGTAAACATTATGAATGTATCTGGTGATTCCAAGGCTACTAAACTAATCAGTCCTTTGAGACTTGATCTTTTATGATCATGTCAATGTTATGTAATAATTCACCAACTCTATGTAACTAGGGTCGGGGCGTTACACTTCGGGACATTGATCCAAACTTGAGTAATAACTACTTATTTAAATTAATAAATTTCACAGTACTATTCATTCAATAAATAAATAAATATTCATTATCTAAATAGGTGAACAATATTTATTTAATATTCAACTCACTTATATATTCTTTCAAATAATTGGTGACTAGATATATATGATCAAAACAACTTGAAAAATTATTATTCCTTATAAATTGAGTATAATTTTAATTATAATTTAAAAATCAAATAGAATTTAACTTATGTTCTGGATACACTTAGTGTGTGACTATTTAGGCCACTTTATCAATGAAATTAATAAAACTAGCTAAATTCCAATATCAACATATAACAATACATATGGGAACCCATATAAAAATGAATTTATCTCTAAAAGAAAAAAAATCCTATAGAAACTCACTTTTAAATATAATCCCTCTTGTGTTGATATCTTATTAAGAAGGTTTGATTACTTGTGTCATTAACTTGTATACTTAATATATCATTCTTTGGATGTCTTAAAATATACTCATCGATAATAATTCCATGACTATGTTACTAATTAGAAAGTTCAATTCAAATCAAATGGCCTATGATATCTACTTCCACTAACCCAGAAGGAAAAAATCCTTTCATTAATGACATATCACTATTGATTCTCCCAACATATCCTACCAGACCATGAGAATATGTATTCACAATTTTAATAAATATATCAAAGTACACGTCTCTTGACATAATCTAATAATAATATCAAGTATAAGTTCTAATAAACCTGTCTTAAAATAGGAATATCCAATGAAACATAAAACATGCATAATTCCGACAAGTTGGTTTGCTCTCATAACATACTCTCTTAGAGATTACTAAGGAAACAATTCAAACAAAATATAAACGTCTTATGAAACTATTACACGAAATAAACTATATCATTTATGTACCACCACACAGATGTTATCCAATCACATAACACATATTTTTGAAAATTTTAATAGTATTTTAAGGTTCTCATTATAGTAGGAACTGCTATGAACTTTTCATATGATAGATAATCTAAGGACATTATCACATTTTTGTTACATAAAAGGACACTCACCATGTGATAAAATATTTTTTAATATTCAAGACATTTAGTATACAGGTAATTGAAAGTAAAAAGTATTTAGTTCTACGGAACCAACTCTAAAAGACTCCAACTTTCATGAAATCCAACTATTAATGACTTCCAATTCGCTATCTCTCACAATATATTCATGATTCAATTGAGATAAGACTTTAGTTAATGGGACCACCAAATTTTCTTATATGGAATCATTACTTACTATGACCTCATTAATTTGAGAAAAATATATCAGGAGGAACTTATAAAGTGTATACTTTATCAATTTTTCTGACTTTGGATCCTTGGTGGGGACACTACTATAGTATTTTCACAATACATTATTAGAGGGTTTTTTACTTATAAGAACAAAATTATGATCTTGGATGATGTGTTTTATGTACACTACCTATTTATTAGTATCAAAAACAAAAATATAACATGATACCATTTTATAATTGATGAAAAATGGATACTTTGAGCTCTTCCTACTAACATTTCCTCTATTAAGATAGAACACAAAACATGATTGTGATTTCAGGTCATTCTAATATATTTGGAAAAAATAATCTATATATCCCATAAGAAATAGTTTCTCGTCTCCTCCATAAATAAGGAATATAAACTTATTATTCCTTAGATTCTTTAGGAAAGTCTTGACTACCATCCAATAGTTGTATCTTAGGTGTTCTTGATATTTTACGTACCATGATCATTGTGTTGGAAACATTAAGACTAGTATACAGTAAATAATATATGATTGATCCTATCATAATAACAAATATGGTTTTATATATCCTTTACCTATTCCCCTATTTTTGATGATATATTTTCTTAGATAGATTTATAACATGTGATAGTGGAAAAAATATCTTATTGTATTGTTCCAGGTTTAATCACATTTTTATTTAGTCAATATATGTACTCTGACATTGTTTAATTAAATTATTGTATCTATCATAAATAATACTTATCCGAAGAATATATACTATTTTATTTGTGTTCTTCATGGAGAAACACTTGTTCAAATTCTTATTCACAAATAGATCAATTAGTAGCTCATTTCCAATTAGTAATATGCCATTGAGATAAAATACTAGTAAATAAACTTTGGTCCCACTAATCCATTTGTAGATACGAGGTTCATATTCATTATATATGGAAAATATTACCTTATAGATTCATCAATGTGAATGTTCCAGGATCTATAATATTTTTTAACCCATAAATTGATCTCTATAACTTTTATACCTTATTAGAATCACTTGGAGTCATAGAACCTTTTGGATGTGTCATATAGTCATATTAAATAAGGTTATCAATATGGGAAACTGATTTGACATCAATTTTAAAAATTTAATAATCATGGTAAACTATTACGGAATGCAAAACTATGACGGATTTATACAAAGAAACTCACGAAAATGGGACATCGTACTTAATTCCTTGATTTTGTTTAAACCCTTTATGAACCAGTCGTGTAATATAGGCACCAACATTACCTTACATATATAGTTTAATAATGAATATAAATTTTCACCGAATGTGATTTATATATATTATAGGTTATACCAGAATCCAAGACCCATTTTGATACAGAAAATCTATATTGGAATTCATTATTTCTTACTATCTTGTATCCATTGATATTCTTAATGGATTATTAGAGAACAAAGGTTCATCATAACCATGAAATAACAATTAAATATCCATAGAGACTAGAAAACCGCATATCTTTTGTTATCTAACCTCTCTAGTGATCTTATGAAGTACTAGTGCCTCTATAAAAACCTCTTTCACAATTAATTGTTTAATTATTTCCTCAGGGTGAATTGTTTTTTTTTCTAGAGATAGATTTAACAAATTCTTTGCATCCCTATACACATGTATGTGACAAAACCGATTTCATTTAATACATTACCTCATATGGAATTCCTAATTACACTTTTTTGGAAAATGGTTTAGAATGTGTGGTGAAAATTTTAATTCATATCCCCAAAAGGAAAATATAAGGTCGACATCGTTGACCTCACCTTGTCCAACAAGGTGTATTTTCTCCTTTAACATGTACCATATCACTATAGTGTATAAGGATGAGTGAGTTGAGATAAAATTCCATTCTCCCTAAAATATTTAATGAACCCTTGGTTAAGATATGTTTTTCCTCAATACTATTCATGATACATTTTCTTTTTCCCAAGTTGATTCTATAATTCATTCTTAAACACCTTAAACGTTCCAACAGATGCAGACTTATGACTAATAAAGAAAAAATATCCAAATCTACCCAATTTATTAGTAAAATTAATAAATCCAGAGTATCCACATATATATTATACTAGAAAACATCCTCACACATATTTTTGAACATATTCAGGAATCTCTATAGCCCTTACACCCTATCCAACAAATTGTGGTTTCATCTTATTTCATTGTAAATATACCTGAAACATACACAAATATTTTAGTCCAAAGGAATCTAAATACCCATTATTAAATAGATTTTTCATATGAATATCATTTAAATGTGTGAATTATTGAATAATTTGGTGTCATATGAGTAATTGTAACTTTATTCATTATTGATTTCAAACACTTGGTATTATTATTTTAATATGAAAAGTCCATTATTAAGACTTTTCATACCCTGAAAATGATAACTTTATAAAAGTATCATTTTGTATAATTAAAATTAAATAAAAATACATCCATATCTAAATTATACATTAATACATTTTTCTTGTTAATACTAGGTATATAATAACAACTCTTCAAAACTAAAATCATTCATTTTTGAAAAGTAAGGTGTTAGTATCCTAAAACCAATGCAGGAAATCTTGTTTTATTAGAAGCTCAAGGATCCAAAACACCTATAGAATCCTTACTAAATATAGTTTATTTATATATTTAGATACATATTTGATAACCATAAGATACATATAACACCCAAATTGTATAAATGGAAAGGTTTCATTTGATAAAAGAACCTGTATCTTCCTTGTGTTTCTTCATCGTGCTGTAATTCTTCTTCTTCGGGTCCTTCTTGCTGCATGAAAAAAATTATGCATCATTTGCTTTATCCTACCTCTAAATATTCATTCAATTGTAAGGTTATATGATGAATACTTTCAATAGTAACTATTCTCATTTCCCTTATCCATTCCCTTTCTCTTGTTCACCATAAAGACTATAAGGGATTTCTCATCCCTTGTCTTTATCAACATGACGAATTCGAGAATTGAGTTATATTAAAGAGTTCTGAGTATTATTCATATTATAATTCATAATAAATCTATCGAATCTATAAGGTAGTGAAGTAATCGTGATTTTTTTATCAAACTCATCTAGAATCATAAAACCTAATATGTACAAACACTCAATATAGTTAGTCGTCAAGACTACATGAGTTCCAAGTGGAACACTATAAATTTTTTTCATTTATTCTCTCAATTTATTTGTATTTTTAATACTTAGGTGAAACATAGTGGATGAATAAGGCTGATATCTCAAGAAGGAAGTTTGAAAAAAATCTTATAAAAGGTTTTATGAAAAAATTAAATAAATAAGAGTCTAAAAGGAAAGAGGGTAGTTTGATGCCTAAAGAATAGAAAGAAGCATATAATGATTAGTTTTTTTATAATAAAAATATTTATAGAAGGAATAATTGTTTTAAACATTACTATTTAATCAATTATAAATAATTATATTTAAAACTATAATCCACTTAATTATGAGCACTTTATTTTTTAACCCAAAAAAACAATAAGGATTAACACAACCATGAAGATGAAATGAATTAAACCCCATGGTAATTTCAAAACATCTAATTGTTACACCATATTTTGACTATAATTCCATGTATCAATTATTTTAAGTGGTAAATTTGGGATTAAATACATACTATAAAAAATTAATAATTTTTTTAGTATTATATCAGATCTCTACAAAATAATCACTCATGGTGTGTTTTTTGATTAATTTTATACCCTTACAATTTTCACTTTATGAACTCATGTGTAAAATGATTTTTGATTTAGTGTTTCATAAATGTAAAAATAAAATAATGTTTCATATTAATATGAATTATAGAATAATAAATTATTCAAAACAAATAAATTTGTATGATTATAATTTGATCGACAACTATGAAAATATACTCTTTTATTGTAAAAAGCAGTCATCGTAGAAATGACATGAATATGAAGTGTTCTTAAAAGGGTATAACCCAATTATATTTATACTCTTTATTTACAACCCAAATAATTTAATTAATTGTGGAAAATACTAAATACTAAATAAATAAATAAATTAGAAACATGAAATTTTATTACAAGAAATTAAAACTATATAACAATGATAAAAAAGAAGGAAAAGAAGAAGAGATATCTACTTCAAGACCTAAGCCACTTACAATTATTAGATAATTGGATTAAAACCACTTAAAATATGTCCTAAAACTCAAAAGTTAAGGAAAATCCTTATAAAATATAAATATATATGTTTATAGAGTGTAAGGGAGGAATGTATTATTAGTGGTTACATGTGTGGATAGAAAATTAAGATAAATATTTTAATCCAAATTACAATAAATTACTCTCAAAAAAATGAATAAACCATATAACCTTATAGAGGAATTATTTTAGAGGATATTAAACTTCTACATACCATTTGAGTATGAGCCCAATCCAATCCAAAATTAAGAAGATATGACCTAAATTGTTAGGTTACCTCTATGTTGACATGTCTGGTCCATCTTTGACATCATATAATATGTTTTTAGTAAATGTACAACCACAAAAAGATGGTTCAAATAAAAATTATAGTATATAAGGTTAAGGAAATTTCATGAAAAATAAAGTCTGAATAAGGCCTGAATAAACAGTTATGAGGAAAATACTAGTGTATTTTAAATGTTCAAAACAATAATATTCATCAAATTTTATAAAACATGATGAAATACCTTGTTTTTCATAAATAAACATATTTAGAAAAATATGGGGAAAATATTATGTGTTATAAATAAAATATTCAAATATGGTTTATTAACTCTCCCATGATTATCCTTTTCACTAATGGGAAAAGTCACATGTCTTTTATTCCAAAAATATTATGGTAATATATGTAAGTTTTTATATCTTAATCAATGATTGAAATTTGAGAATATAATGAATCATAAAAATACTTAAATATTAATTAATTTTAAATTCATTATACTATAAATTGTACCAAAACATAATCCAATGAGATTAAAGACACTAATTATGGTGAAACAAATTGTAGATCCACTATGCTATGAATTCTCTATGTGCGTGTGACAACTGTTGAAACCCCAACTCTATTAACCTAGATATGATGTTTAAAAAATTTGTTTTAATAATATATAAGCATCATCATACTAAAGGACCAATCAGTTTAGTTTCCTTAAAAAACTACATACATACATGATTCCTATATTACATTGGAAATATAAAATAGATAGCACAAGAAACATTCTTGCCTCCATCATATTATTATTAATATCCTTATTCATATATCAGGGAAAGGGGAAAAAATTAATGGAATTTTTTAGATTCTCTATAAGAGTTATATATAGTTATCATGAACCATTATGGTATAATCAATATGTAAAGTTAAATAACTGAAAAGATATACCATTTAGTCAACAAAACGAGCACAAAATGCATCAATTTATAATATCCTTGAAATATTCTCATCGATAATAATAAATATATTAATAATTAAAGAAATGATTAATATTAGACATCAGGATCTCAAATATCCTGAAATCTACTCAGTCGAGTCCTTATGATAAGATAGTTTAATTGATGGGTAGGTATACACCTAAAACCCATTTAATTTGGCTAAATTATTATCCCATGAGGCCTATTGATCCATCTAGGGGAAATATAAAACTTAAGACACACCCATCACTTCATTCCCGATGCATTCATCATATATTTTATGATCAAATTATTTTAAAAAAAATGTTTCATTATCTGTAAATATCCACATTGAGTAAAGAATATGGAATATTAATATTTCCACATTCAATCAAATAACAATCCTAGTAAATAAATGTATATAAGAAAGGTATAAAATTTTGGAAATACTCATATAAATGATACAAATAATATATATATTTAAGTTAAATTTAATTTCTAATTAAAAATTATCATAATAATGTGAAAGTTTCAAGAGAAATTTAAAAACAAAAATTTTATAAGACATAAAAATCACTCTAATTTCATTAGAAATAATGGTTTTGTATAAAATCATGTCCTTTGTAGAATAAATTAAAATATAATTAAAAAATTAATATAAACTTAAATTACATTGTTTTATTTTTAGAAACTCTAAAATATTATTTTAATCTAAAAGATCATAAAATAGTTTTGGCAGTACGAAAATCCATTAAGACCGTTCATGTTAACACACATGTTCCTATTGAATTTTTCTAAAGAAATATTAAAATGAACATTTTTTGAAAAAAAATATAATGATTAATTTATAAAAATTTAAAAATTCAAGGATAACATAAAATTTTCTTAATAAATAATTTTAGTAAATAATAAATAATTTTATGAATCAAAATTTTAAATATGGACATGGATGCAAAATATAACTGATCAAAAGAGAAATCAGATCAACTTTTGTATTAAAACTTTATTGTATTGATTCGAGTGGAAAATTAAGGAAAAGTTAAATAAAATATGTAAAATACTTAAACATAAATTTTTTTATAAAACATATGATGTTTTTAAGGGTAAATTTTAATATTCCATTAATGAAAATAATAGAAATCCCAAAAAATGATATTATAAAGTAAAACCTTATCTCTTTGGTAACTAATAAAATTATGACCGCTTTAAAGAGTAAAAATGAAAATAAACACTAATAATAATGAATAAATGTATAGTATTTTTAAATTATTTATATGGGAATTGTATTCACCACATAAATATAAGGAACTTCATAATACTAATTATATCTCAATAGAGTGGATATTGAGGTGAAATCCCTTACCTCGAGTTCAACATTCCTCCTTAGTGATTTTAACCTCCAATATAATAAATTTCTATTTATTATAATTTTATAAAGTAACCATATAACAATATATAATATAATATATTATCCATTAATAACATCCTATCATCCATTTGTTATCAATATATTATTATTATCATTGTTTAAGTTGGAAACAACAACGTTTTTCATGAGAAATTTGGTTTGGAAGTATCATTACTTTTACTTTGATTGTGGTTCTATGATCTTGATAATTATATTTATGATATGAATATAATATATATTCAATATGTCGATATTTGTAGTCTTCCATAAAATAAAAGAATGAAAAATTAATTACACAATTAAAGGAGATGGTTGGCCGTTTGTATACATAAACATTGTTTTTACTTTTGACGGATGGAAAAATAAAAAGGTAAATATTAATTCACCTCAATAGGATAATTTTTATAAAATATATTTTATATATTTATTAAATATATCCTTGTTACAATCAATTTTAAATGGAAATGAAGGATGAGTTATATCACTTCGTATAGGTGATAGTATGCATGTAAGCGTAAGCAACATTATCATTTTCAAAAGGATGAAAAGGTAAGAAGAAAGACATGATATTTTAATTCCATAATAATAATTATTTAATAAATATTATATATATTCATTAGTTCCATATTACTAACTATATTTTTAATTTGGTGATGGAAAACAAATTACATCGCTGCAGAGAGATAGTAAGTCATATATGTTTATATATAAGTGACGTTTTCACTTTCCATACGATGGAAAAGTGGTGAGAAATGGTTGTAACATAAAAATTTTAAAATATAATTATATTTTTAGTGCTGGATTTTTTGGATGGTTGAAATAAATTTATAGGAATCAAAAGAATAAATAAACTTGAAAGTGTTGGTAAAGGCGATCACCTATTCTTTGGAACACATCCTATAGATTCCTTAATAACGACCATTAGAGTGGTATTTTAAGAAGACTAGAACCACAAAATCATGTATAGGTAAGTTAATATGATAATTATGAGTGATTTGTTTATCTATATTGATAAAATTGGTGTAAATAAAAGTTATAAGGTGTTCCCTTTTATAAGTGAGGGAAGGGCGCTTTTAGAAATTCAACAGATATTATAATATAAGATATGTTCAACTCTTGTAAAATGGTTCCAAAATAAGATTTAATAAATTATAAGTAGATTATGATCATAATATGACCATTAAATCAAATTTATATTGGTTTAAAAAAAATTTAAACTTCATTATTTTGATTAACCCATTGGTTAACTAATTTTAAGCTTAACTTTAGTAATAACTATTTCAATACTAAATGGTTATATTTTTCTTATAATTCAGAAATTAAAACATAAATGAATAATGGAAGATGTTTTAGATTATATTTTATCTCAATTATATACTTTCTTGTTTTTATTATTTTTAAATAATTGAAAATAATATTATTTTGAAAAAATATTTTTAATGTCATTTTGACACTATTTATTTAATTCAACATTAAAGACACCAATAAAAATATATAATTAGAATAAAATAATTTAAAACATACATAATATGGTATATTAACCATGACAATTCATGTTACTCAATATTTAATGAAAATTTTATTATTTTTATATTTTTGAAATCAATTATTTTATTTTTCTATTTATTAAATAAATTTAGTGTCGGTGTTGAGTAAAAATTAAATATATTTAATAAATCACTAAAAATTAAAAAATAATTCACCATGATAATAAAAATAAATTCATATTTCAAATTAATATTTAAAACTGAACATAACCTCTTTTTATGCTTAAAAAATAATAGATATGTTAAATTTAAAAGTGTGAAATTTTATTCTTAAAATTTTCTTAAAGAAATACGAAGGTCAATATCAAATTAAAATGTAACAAAGTGGATAATAATTCAATACATAGATAAAAATTTCAGATCTAAATTCATTAAATTTGATAAATAAAATTGTTAGAGAAATTTTAAATCACTATCCCAATGCTTTAACCCTCTTTTACCCCTTTTACACTTAATGAGGTGACAAATATCCACCAAGGTTACTATTCAAAATGAAAAAAATAAAAGGAAACTATTTACCAAATTTGAACCCTATTATTAAAAATAATGAATCTATTTTATCAAATTAAATTAATATGAGTGTAAGAAATAAATTTTAGATAAAAAAACATAATGAAAAAAATGTTTTTTAGAATGTTCGATTTTAAGTAAAAATTAAAATTATACTAAAATAATTAATAACGATGATTCAAATTTAATTAATCATATTATTTATACATAAAGGAGGATTATGTTAATTTATTATTAAATTAAATTAAATATTGGTTTTTTATTTGATATACCTGTCAATTTTATATAAAATTGCATTCTTTCGTTATTCACTAAAATATTAATCTATTTATAAAAAGAAAAAAGTTTAAAACTATGATAATATTAACATTATTAATTTAAAAAAGATATAATTTTCAAATAATTATATTTTAATAAGTTTTTTAGTCCATTAAATCGATGCGTTTTATGAAAAAACATATCAAATAAACTCATTTAAAGAGGAATGTGTCATAAAATGTTAGGTTGTTGCATTTTGACCCCCTTGTAAGATTTTTTCCCTTGAAATTATGTCACTGTGACAAAAAAAACTAACGATAATTTTCCCTCATCACATCATCAGGCTCCCACATAGCATATACAAACTTATGGTTTCACCCCAAAATTTTGACCAATTGAGCGGTCTTGTTACATAAATATTTACCTTCATGATATATAATTTTTACTAGTTATTACTGTTAAGAAAGATGCTTCCCCAATAGTACTACCTAAAAGTTCAATAAAAGTGAAGTATTAGGAACATAATTACTTTATAAAGATACATGTAACACATCATAAGCATTATATATTTTCACTGTAATTACCAATCAATAAGATACCATCCCAATACGATAAATGTTTTTAAAGGGACAAATATAACAAGGGATCAACATTCCCCTATTTCTAGATCTCATAAAAATTTTATAAGGATGTATTAAAAGGAATAACTTATCAGAAAATTCAAACTATATATCTCACTAATGAATTTTAACATAAACAATTTGTCAATTGGGATATACCTTTATGTGTTATTTAATAGATCTAACCTTTTTTCCATTCTCTTAGCTTGATCTTGTCCCAACAACTTTATTTATCTAACTTCATCTGAAAACATTGGTTTTCTACAAAAACATCCATAGAGGGATTCATAAAGATCTATGTAAATGATATAGTGAAAGCTATTATTGTATGAAAATTATTAAAAAGTAAGCTGTTGATACCATCAACATTTGTAATAGATAGAGAAATATACCAACATGTCTTCTATATTTTAACTGATTCTCTCAAACTGGCCATCCATATGAGGATAACAAGAAGTACAAAGACTTAGCTTTATATCCAAATATATACGAAGGATTTTCTACAATTTTTATCTAAACCTCATATCCTGATCAGATATGAATGATAGTGTTACTACATAAAATCACATAAATTCCTTTATCTATAACTGAGTAAGTTGATCAAGAGATAAATATTATCTAATAGTGAGAAAATGTACCGATTTCATAAGGTGACCAAGTACACCACAAATTGATTTTTTTGCTTTATTTGTTTTGGGGATTATATTGATGAATTCCATGGTAATATTTTACCTTTTATGTTTTGGTTTTTGTAATGGTTCTTGCATTCCCTTAGACTTTTATCCATCTGTCTTCACTTACTGACACACCAGGAATTGGGAAATATACTCGGAAATATCCCTTTTAATTATATCCAAAAAGAAATTTTCTTGTATATATTTATACATATTTTTATATATAATATGAATAGATAATAATGAACTATGATCTTCATCAAACAACTAATTCTGCCACAATGGTTTTTAAAGGACACATACCCAGTTCTTGAACCTAATTATTCCTGCATGATCATGGTTGAATTTAGGAATACGCCTCACCTTCTTATAAGATTTCATATCATTATTTTATGAATTTTTAATCCTCTCATGTATGAATAGTTGAACATTCATATGGGAAAGATAATGTTTTCCCCTTTCCAAATATTTAAAGATCCAATTTCTAAAAATTCATAAATATTTGATCTATTTTAATCCCCATAATTGAAAAACAAGTGTAATCATTCTGACTAAGGAAATTAGACACCTTGTTTTCCTTCCTAGGGTGGTAATGTATTGATTAGTAATAATATTTGACCAAATCCAACTATATCCCATGGTTCATATTCAACTCTATTTATGTAAATGTATACTATAAAAATTTATGATCAGTATATATATCAAAAACTTTTCCATGAAGATAATTTTTATATATCATCAATGAAACAATTAATATTGCAAGATCCACATCATGAGTCATGAAATTTTTATAATCAATTTTTTATTAGAGATATTCATATGTTACTACCTATTCATTATACATGAGGAACATCCGAATCTATTCTATAATGCATCACTATTGATCAAAATCTATTCTCTGCTATGGGGTAGTGTAAGAACAAGCACACTAACTAAAATTCTCTTCAAATCTTTGATATTATCCTCACATTCATTAATACAGAAGAACTTATTTCTCATCTAAGTCAACCTGTTTATTAGATTATATATTAATGGGAAATCTTTTACAACGCATCATTTTTGTTCGTCTAGCTATAGAAAATAAAAAATCTCAGTTATTGTGGTTGGTCTAGTCTATTTATCAATAAATTTCATCTTTTAAAGATCCATTGATATACCCTCACTTGAGATTATATTTCCCAAGAATGAAACTTTTTGAATCCCAAATAAACACTTGGTAATTTATCATAAATGTCCTCCTTGCTCAAGGCCTTATCACAATTCTCCAATTTTCTTCATGATCATTCATTCCCTTAAGATATATAAGAAGATAATACCTATAGAATACAAAAAATTGATCACGGTAATCTATAAAGAATCCATTCATTAAATCCAGGAAGATAACTAGGGAAATGGTAAGTCTAAATGGAATTAAAATAAATTCATAATGACCACACATTATATGGAAGGTTGTATTGGGTATATCCTTCTTTGAAACCCTTAACTGATGATATCTGGATGAAAATAAATCTTGAAAAAATACTGAGATCCTTATAACTGATCATATAGATCATTGATACATTGTAAATGGATCTTTTTCTTAATTTGGGTCATATTATGTTCTCTATAATCAATGAAAAGACACATTAACCCATATTTTTTCATAATAAAAAGAATATGTGCACCCAAAGGTAATGTAATAGGCCAATTAAATACCCTATATATATTATCCTAGATCTTCTTATTCAATTATGGCAATTTAAATATGACCATTCTATATGGAGTCATTGAAATAGTTATAGAACCCTGTATGAGTTATATTGAAAGATCAACTCTATGATTCATAGGAAGACTGGGAAACTCTTATGTAAATACATCAACCAACTCCCATACAATAAGTTTATCTTTAATGTTGAGTTTCTCCCCAACCATATGATATAAATATACCTTAGGAATATGTATTAAAAATAATACATTAGCAATAATTTTCATTGGGATTTCCTATTCATCCTCTCACTGATAGACTAGCATTAGTTGATTCATAATATCAAATGTAAATTATTTTCCTTGATAATTGTTATAGGATCTATACTCAAATTCCAATCCATGACCAAAATTACAAATGAATTCAATTATAGAAATAATAAAAAGATTCACAAGAATCGAATTCCCACAAACATATTTTAGAGAGGATATATACACATGACACATGATTATTCAACCATTATATTTTTCCACTACTAACTCAACATATAATAATTTAGGAGTTCATTACAACCATTAGAAAAAAAAATTCAATATAAATGATTAGGTAAAAATTGAATCAAATAAAAAAATTCACTTCTAGATTTGATGATAATCGTACCTTTTACCACATCCTTTGGGACTTCCACTTTAGCTATAGAAAGTTCATATGTTTGGAATTCATTATTTGTATTATTATATGGTATGTTCCCTTATTAGGGAACTAGTTTTAATAATACCCCATATCATTACGGTTGAGGTACTGGATGACTGTATTTTATTTTATTTTCTTACATTCAATAGCTATATGACCCTTTTCTCTACTCTTATTTGAAAATATCATGCCTTTTAATAATTTTTAGGGATTATTATTTCCATAATTTTTACATGATAGAAGATTTATGATCTAGAAAATTTCATTCTCTTTCCTAATAGACCTTGATAAAATATTTAAATATAATCAAAACTTTTGAGAAACTTGTTAAATTTGGAGACTCGGCTAAATCTGATCCAATAAACTGTCAATCTTGATTTTCAAATAATATATGTTCTCCTAAGCATGCCTGGATAACCTTGTAAAGTTATCCTTAACTCTATCACACATTCATCTTCCTTATCTATTAGAGTGAGGAAATTCCTATCCATTTGTTTCACTGTTCTTGAGGGAAGTATTTCATAAATAATATCACCCTAAAATTTCTTCATTAAATTATTTCTATTTCTTTATCCTTTTTATTATTCTAGAATAATAACCGCTATTTATTCGTATCTAATCTCAGGTAATACACTACTATAATAACCTTTTCACATTCATTGCATCTCAAATCCAGTAATATTATATTGAGAGACTTAATCTATTTCTTATCTACCAACAGATTAGTATTTCCATTAATAAACGGAGTATTATATCACATTAAGTGATGAAGAATAGGTGAATCACACTATAGAATAATATTATTCTCTATATGGGAAAGTTAATTCATCATAACCAGATTCATCTACCCTAATATAGACATGAAGTAATCAATTAAAACACCAGCTATATTTTGTTTCTTAGAAAGGAAAAATCTACATTGAATAATTATATTGATTCACTAAATAATGGGACACATTTTGGTAGGACTAATCATTAATAATATTTATCCATAAAAAATCCCTCTAATTGTAAAAGTTATCAAATAATATAAAGTATTATTATAATTCTCATGATAGTTATGCTCATTTAAAATCTAGTTCCCAAGGTCTCTACTAAACATCCTCTAATACCAACTGTTGAAACCCCGACTCTAATATCCTAGAGCCATTGTCAACTTTATTTCATTATCATAAGATACAATGGATGCCATATTGAAGGGCTGATCAATTTATTATCATTAAAGAACCAGATACATATATAATTTATGTATTACATTGTTTGTATAAAATATATAGCATAAGAAACATTCTTCAATCCTTTATATTATTCATAATATCCTTCTTCATATCGTAGGGAGAGGAAAAAAATAACGTGTTATCTCAAATTCTTTGTAAGAGTTATATAAAGTAGAATCTACCATGGATCAGTAAGGTATAATCAATAAGGTAATTTAAATAAATGAAAACACATGCAATTTAACAAATAAATTGATTTAAAAATGAAACTAGAGATAATATAAATGAATTAATATCATGGATATTAACAAATAAATTCTCAATGACATGAATGGTTAATATTGGACATCATGATGTTGGATATACTGATATCTATAAAGCCCAATATTTGTAGCAAGATAGTTTAATTAATGTGTCATTATACACCAGAAACCCATATGATTTGGACAACTGATTTGTCTCATGATACCTATCGATATATCAAGGGGATACCTATAACTAGGTCCCACTCATTAATACATGTCCAATACATTCCTCGTAAATTTAATGACCAATTTAATTCAAAAAATATTTTTCCCCATAAATAAATTTACATATTGAGTAAGGAATAATGAATATTAATATTTCCCTAGTCAATCAAATAAATTTCATAGTAAAAATCTATATGTAAAAATGGAATATTATTTAGATAATAACTGTATCTATCATATGAAGAATATTTATATTTTAGGTAAATTTAATGTCCAATTAAAAATATTCATAAGAATGTGAATGTATTAAGATAATGTCAACAAACAAAAATCTAGTAAGAGATAAAAATGATAATCTACTTATTGAAAATAATGGATTTTTCTTAACATAATGTACTTTGGAGAATAAGGGAAAATATAATAAAAACATTAAAGTAATATTTAATAATAATTTTTACATAACATCAGTCGAATCTTATAAAAAAAGATAAAATTTCAAAAAATAGCTTTTGTGGTGGGACAATCCATTAATGTTGTATATGTTAAAAAAACAATTTATTTTACATTTTTAAAAATAACATATAAAAAAACAATTTATAAATAATTATAAATATTTATTTAAAATCTTTAAAAAACTGAAGTAAAAAATAAAATTTCCTCAAAAATAATTTGAGTCATTAAAAATGGATTTTTAAATAAAATTTTGAAAATTTGGGCATAATAGAAGTATCTAACTGACCAAAAGAAAAATAATATCAAATTTTATGTTAAACATTTATTTTCTTGATTAAATTTTCAAAAATAGAGATTTTTTTCAAGAACATATAGAAACTCCATAAATATCAAGAGGGTTATTAAATAGATGTGTTATATGAAATAAATACTATAATAGTTCATTAATAAAAATAATATAAATCCCACAAAATTAGATTGTAATGTAAATCCTTTCATCGTTGTTAACATTCAAACTGTAAACCCAAAAAAGATTAAACATGAAATGAAAATTAAAAATCATGAATAAATTGATATTATTTTTAAATACATCAGTGGGTATGTATATAAAACAAAAAATAAAGTAAGTGCATAATACCAAATATGACTCAATGTAGGGGAAATTAAGAAACAATCCCTTACCTCAAGTTTGAGTTTCCAAGTATGTTTATTTATCCTCCTATATAATTAATATAGATTTATTATTATTGCATAAATGAACCATATACTTATATGTAAATTAATTTATTTTCCTTTTATAAAATCTGAACACCCGTTTTTTTAATGATCTTTTAATATTATCATTGTTTCCTTAATTAACAACTTTATCATTCATGAAAAGTTTGGTTTAGTAGTAATGATCCTTAGATATTAATATTGGTTCCATCACCTCCAAAATGTTATTTATGATATAAATATCATATAAATTAAATATATGTATATGGATTTATCCATAAAATATATATATATATATATATATAGATTACCCCATTTAGAGAGACGGTATGTCGAACATGTGCATGAATGTTGTTTTCACTTTTAAACAGATGTATCAAAAGAAAGGAAAACAATAATTCACGTTTACTGTATAATTTATATAACATATATAACATATATATTCAGTTAATATATCCTCATTACCATCCATTCAAAGTAAAAATAAAAAACAAATCAATTTTCTTCGTGGAGGTGGTAGTGCACACGTACGTACGAGTGACATTCTCATTTTCCAACAAATTGGAAGGTAAGAATGTATATATGATATTATAATTCCAAAATAATAATTATTTCATAAATATCATATATATTCATTATAACAACATGAACTTTGTTAAATGAAATTCCACATTATATATAATTAAATGAAATATTATATAATATGGTTATAGAAAACCCATGAACTCATTTGGTTTTATTATATATCATCAAATTTAAATGAATTTTATGCATCTTTACCATTGATAATATATCTTTCTAAAGGTGATCATATGATTAGTATAGATATAGGATTTTATCAAATCCAATTGTAATAGAAAATGGATGTGATAACCTCAACCAGTAGGATCATACCCAAGGAAGCCCATTTATCAAAGCTTCTAAGAGAGATAACATCATTGGTCTTTATAATTAAATAATACCAAGATAATATCCATTAACTAATGTATGAGAGATACTATTTATGGGAAAATTTCAAGCTCATCAAGATTATGGCCTAAAACATGTACACCAAACCACCCCATGAACGTCTCACTGTCACACACCATAGTCTTAGGTATTTTGGTGATGTATTAAAGGGATATGAATCAAGAACCTAATAATATAAATATGTATATTTTATACAATAATTAATATATGTTTATTTTATTACTGTAACTTTATAAATGTTTCTGATTTTTATATAATAAAACGAAAATACTATTTTCGGGTAATATTCAAATTCTATAAATGAACTTATTTTAATGAATTAATGGATTTTTTAAGTAAATAATATTTTAATAAAATATTATTATTAAATAATTTTTAATAAATATAAATTACCATATAGTTCTTATGAAGTTAAATTTAATTTTTTAAGGGTACAAAAACTGTTATTGTGAAAAAACATAACACTTCTCAAAAAATAATGATTATTTTTTAAAAGTGAAATTTAATTCATTGGAAAATTATTTTGATAAAATTAAAATTATATTTGGAATCATAACATCAAAATTGTCCTATGGTGAGTATTTCATAGTATTCTAAGACAATCGACTTTTTGAGTAAGAATTAAATATGGTATAAATATTCGACGTGTACTATAACATCATAATGAACTAAAATGATGTAATAAATTCTATAATTGGTATCCAAATTGAAATATATTTTTTCCATTAAAAATAATTTAATATTAAGTATATTTTTATTATTTTTATAAATCCTTTATGAATCATCCAAAACCTATAATATGTTTTAAGGTTTTAAGATTATTTCATTAAGAGTATGTCTCACTTCCACATCACCAAGGGTAATATTTTAATAAGTTCTACCCATTTTCTTATAAAATAATCAAAACCAATCTTATTTGGTAGAAACCATGGTAAAAAACTATGTGAAGGTTTTTGGTTTTGGTAATTCTATTATATAGAGTCCAAAACCTATGTTTGATAAATGATAAAGAATTTCCCACTAATATTCTATATTAACCCACCCAATATCCCATTTATCTTCAATAAAAGTCCTTGTAGAACATCATTACTCTTACCTACCACCTCTAAATTCCTCCCAAGGTTCCCCCAAACTCTCAATAAGCTCCTCCCATGTATTCAGTGTAACACTCTCGAGGTAAGGGATATTTTCCTTCTCCTTTTTTTTAAAAGGTTTGGGCAGAAGCCCACCATTTACTTCTCCTCTTTATGCAAGTTTCTTCATTATATTATGCATTCTATTTTCAATTCATAATGTTAGGATATGTTTTTAGTTTTCCCTATTACCTTCCATTTTATGTAAAAATGATGAGAGACCACTTTTTATATCATAAACCCATTTTTTTAATTTTTTTTGATAGTGTTATGCTGCTGGAATTTCACCACGATTTTCCATGCCAATACAGTTGTGTAGTGAATACCATATGCATTTTATATCAAGGGTGTTAAAATTTATACACTTATACTTATTATATTATGTAATAACATGTATTTATTCCACACTCTATGATCATGTAATAAAATAATCAGAAGACTCAGGAGCAGGAAAGCCTACTCCCAGAAAATCTTATATAAAAAAAGTAAATACAACAAAAGAGGAGACACATAGGTTCAACGAAGATGTGTAAACACATCACCACGTGCATCAGAATCAACAAAACCATAATAGAAGGTTGGTTTAACAATGGACTATAAATAGAAAAACTCCTCAATCACACACTTAGATAGAGCATCAACAACCTGATTTGCCTCTCTGTAAACATGAGTGACAACCAAAAAAATCGGATCCACAAGCCTGAGACAGTCATCCCAAGAAGAAATCATTTTCCAGGGGACATTCCTTGAATTCGTTCGAAGAATATATACTGCCAGAGTTGAATCAAACTCCATCCATAAGGTCATCCAACCATGAAAAGAAGCAAACAAAACAATCTTGATCATAGCACACAACTTTACCTCAATAGCCAAGCTATTTCCTAAGAAGTGGTAAAAACAACCTTTAACAAACCACTGATAAGTGTGGAAAACACCACCACATCCGGAAGGACCCGGTGAACCTGAAGATGCTCCATCCACATTAACCTTCAGACACCGAAAGATCGAAGGAATCCACCAGATATATTTCATCACAATTGGATTCTTACAGTTGCCAGAAACACCCAATGTTCGAAAAATAACAAGAGTGGAAACATCATTCCGCATGACTCCCTTTCAATCTCATGAAGAAGCAAGAACAAAAGTATGAAGCTCTTGAATGCAGATGGAAATCAGAATATTTATATTGTCAATGACCAGAGCATTTTGGGCTATCCTGATAAAAGAAACAACCGCTGAGATGATAGAGAGGAGTAGTGGTTTCACCTGATAACTGTAATCAGCTCGATAAATAGAATCCATAAGTTGTCCAAAACTTTCCAAGTTCAAATGAAATCCAAAAAAACCTGAAAATAATCCCATAAACCAAAAGTAGAGAAAAAAGATATAAATACATGATCAATAGTCTCATCAGCAGCAAGACAACGAAAACAAACAAGTGCAAGGGAAAATCCAGCACACTGTATCATCCATTGTAGAGGTAATCTACACTTCCAAATCATCCACATAAGAAAATACTAAGCCGGTGGGATATAAGCAGAATGAAACATATGCAGCTAAGAAGGGACCATCAGAGGCTCAGTACACATGAATCTATAATCCTCCCTAGTGCGGAAAGTTCCAGTAAGACTAGGAAACCAGACTAAAGTATCCATCGCTGAATACTGATAACGTGCCAACTCCATTTTCAGTGAATTAGAAATCAACCCCTGAGACATGACATTTTTATGAAAGTCGTCAATTGAAAGATCCTTCAATGAAGATGGAATTTCAATATTCTCAACAATGGCACATGACAACCAAATAGTCCTCCAATATTTCAAAGAAGAGTTCTAACAAACAACCC
Organism: Viscum album; assembly: GCA_963277665.1. Lineage (NCBI taxonomy): Eukaryota > Viridiplantae > Streptophyta > Magnoliopsida > Santalales > Viscaceae > Viscum > Viscum album. The sequence goes on from OY728144.1 coordinate 369,800,858, forward strand.
ATTTAAAGGATTGTGCAAGGCTGAGGTAAGCATACTTAATTGATAACCATATCGAGGAAGGGACATAAAGGGAGTACCCATTGAGCAACTTGGATGCAAATCTGTTTCACAAAAACTCCAAAGAGAAATAACTAGAGGTTATGAGTGAACAAGTAAACTTTTTAATGAGAGATTCATTAAAATGATTGAGGTCCTTAATCCCTATACCACCCATGTCAACAGGACGAATACAATCACTACAAGAAATTGTAACAAGCTTCCTCTCATGAATTGAGACAGTCCAAATTAAATTCCAAATCAGCCTTTGTAAATTCTTAAGAAGAGTTCTTGGCCATCTGTATAAGGAAAAAACATAGACACACATAGAGGTGATAACAGAGTTAACCAGGTAGACCCGCCTTACCTGAGACATAGATTTAAATTTCCATGTAAACATTTGATTAATAATTTTAAGATAGATATTTTCCAAGTAACACCTTTTAACAGCACCCCAAAATAGGGGAACCCCAAGATAGTTAAAAGGTGGAGACCCTCTTTTAACCCCCTTCTTCTGAGCAACTCTCTTTTGCTTTGATGAGATGACCCCTTACCCAAAAAACAATGAGGACTTATCCCAACTGATAACCTGGCCAGAAAAAAACATCATAATGCTCAAAATCCGCCTTAATATATCAAATAGTACATCCATAAGCCTTACCAATTAGCAGAATATCATCAGCATAAAAGATATGTGAGGGAGAAAAAAGATTCTTACCAACATTCATTTGCTGGTACAAACCAACATGAACATGATCCGAAAGACATATACCCAAATAATCATCTAGAATAGAAAAAAGGAGGCCAGATAAGGGATCACCTTAATACACTCCCCTGGAACATTTAAAGAAGCCTCTGGGAGAACCATTCACATGAACCGGTAACAACAAACTTTGAAGGATGCAGCTAATCAACTTAATGAAGCCAGTGTAAAATCCATGCATTTTTTACACCGAAAAAATGAAACTCCATTTCATCATATCAAAAGCCTTGGAGATGTCAAAATTCAGAGCCATAATCCCATACTTAACCTTTGTCCCCATATCATTAACACATTCAAATGCCGTATACAAATAGTTTTGAATGCTCCTTCCAGAAACAAACCCCAATTGATTTTTAGAAATAAATCCCTTAGAAATACTTCTCAATCTATTGTCCAGGATTTTGCTGATAACTTTTGGAATATTGTTCCTTATTTCCACGGGCCTAAAATCATGAATGTCAAGAGCATTCTCTTTCTTTGGAATCAAAGAAATAAAAGTTGCATTTGCACCATAAGTGAAATAAGAATTATAAAAGAAGTCTCTAACCACATGGAAAAATTATGTGTGAAGAATATCCCAATAATCCAAAAAGAATCTATTGGAGAAACAATCAGGACCCACCACACTATCAAGATTAATAAAGAAAATTGACTTCCTAACTTCCTCCTCTGTAGGTATAGCAGTGATCATATCATTCTGGGAGGCCTCAACCGAAGAAGGAATATTGCTGAACATATTATGAGCATTATTATGCCCTAATTCAGTGTAATGCTTCTCAAAATAACTACAAGAAGTATCATAGATTACTTTTTCAGAGTTGAAAAGAACACCATCGACCATGAGGACATTCATGCCACGCTTCACCTTTTTCTCCCGGTGTAAGAAATGAAAAAGTCTTGTATTTCTATCCCCTTCTTTCATCCACCTGACATTATATTGAGCCCAAGAAAGAAATTCCTTTAAAGCCATTAAATAATTAAATTTAGAAAGAGTAAGAAACTCTTCCTAAGACATAAAATCCTGACCCTCATTGATCCATTTATACTGAAAAATATTATCCTCAGTATTTTGGATATCATGATCAAGACATGAAAAAGATTGCTTACTCCCCTCTTTGAGCTTTGATTTCATAACCTTCAACTTCATAACCATTATATGAAAGGGACTTCCAATCAGAGTAGTTTCCCAAGCCTCAATGACAGCCTTCCTACAACCTTGATTAGATAAACATGAATTATTAACCCTGAAAGGTAAGGGAGAAGATCTCAAAATGTGTAGATTAAAATCCATTAAAATAGGATTGTGAGAAGAATTAGCTCTTGGAAGAGTACTACCAGACCTAGAAAAATCCCGAGATCCCCCATAAACATTATAGAAGAACCTATCAAGCTTACTGTATTTTAACCTATTTATACTGTATCCGCAGCAGGTAAAATCATACCCCATGATTGGAACTTCAATCAAATTGCAAGCATCAATACAAGCAGAGAAATCAAATGTAGCCAACCTGTTAGAAAAATCACTAGTCTTCTCCTCAAGCCCAAGCACTGAGTTAAAATTGCCAATAATGACCCAATTTTGCCCCATTTTCTATTTTTATGCTTTCAAGTGATTCCCAGAGAGAGTGTCTCCCAATATACTAATTAAAATCATAAAAAAAAGGTGAAAGAAATGACATAACCACCTATCTCAACAGAAAGATTAATCGATTGTTGGTAATAAAATTATGATATCAAAGAGACACTATCATGCTTCAAAACCCAAAGAGAATCTGAAGAACTCTGATCAGCATTATGGGAAACAAAGGAGCACCCAAGGGTTGACCATTTGAAGGCTTTTCATTTACATAAGGGCATCAGAGGCTCATCAATTCCTATAAGGAGAGGCTTATTGGACACAATAAAATTCATAAGGGTTATGACCATGGGGGAATTTCCAAGCCCTTGGAAACTCTAGAAGAAAATCTTCATTGTAAAGAGGATTTGGACCCGGTTATAGGCCCACTATCCCATTGAAATTGAACTACTTTATCCTTCTTCTCATTATTCCTCTTTGATGATTTAGTATCTGAATCAGCAAGTAAACCAATGATGGGGCCTGGACCTTCCAATGGTCGAGACTGTTCCTCACCGATAATATCCTCTTTATCATCAAACAAAAAAATACCAATCAAAGGTGTAAACTTATTCAAAGAAACAACTGGCTCCTGACTGGTTTGCAAAGAAGGCTTCCTCGCAGCCTTAGAAAAAGGAACCTGAGAGAAGTACCCATCATTATTTTTGTCACCACTAATAATATCAGTAGAAGGAGGATCGAATGCATTCATAGGAAGTGGAACCTGTTCCAAACCCTGTATAATATCAGTAGGAAGAGCATCATTTTTCTACCCAGCTAGTCTAGCAGAGTCCAGGCCCAAAGGAACTACCAAATCTGTATCAACTGTTGTAGCAGGCACAACACCAGCCTACATAGACCCATGAAAAATAGACCCAACAGGTGACTCAATTCTCACTCCATTCTCCACCTGACCTTGCACTGCCTTAGGAGTTAGGTCCTTATCATGTGAACTGTCCCAAGTGGAGATCACTGATTGAAAAAAAAAACATTCTGATCCTTCCCTCCAGACTGAGCAGAAGCATCACTGATCAAGGCATTTGAATTTTCATTCACCTAGCTAGAGCCCTGGGGAGCCACAACAGAACCACCCTGCATTGGAGTTACAGAACCATCACTATGTAGAGAGTCACGATGGTCATCAATATGAGTTTCATTCTGATCCTTCCCTCCATACTGACCAACAACATCATTGATCAAGGAATTCAAATTTTCATACATCTGGCTAGATCCCTGGGGAGCCACCGCAGAACCACCCTGCATTGGAGTTACAACAGCAGCACCATGTAGAGAATCACTAGGGGAATTAATATGAGCTGTATGAGAGACCTTACCCTGCACCGACACCTGACCATCAGGTTTAACAACCTACACAAAATCTTGAGAACCTTTTTCAACAATCGAAACAACATTAATTCTAGGATCCTGCACCTTTCCCTTGTACTTTCCCTTCCTATAGAGCTCATCAGTGCACCCTGTAATCTTGAACATACCATAAGTATTGTTTTTGTTACATTCAAAATCCATGTGTTCGAAGAAGTGGAAATTGAGATAGAAGCGAGGTCATCTTTCAAAATAAATTTCCAAGTTGAATCGATCATCCCTAGTCATAAGAACTACCTCCTCCACCAGCATCGAGGCCATATCCTCTTCCCGAATAATCCTCACGAAGTTTCCAAATTTAGGATCATCCGTATTCTTATCCATCTGAATTGGGATGCCAACCGATGTTGCGATATCCCATATGATCTGAGGATGCCAATACAACCAATTCAGTTTGCGAATACGGATCCACACCTGGGCGTGTGTATCTTTGAAATTCTCATGATCGAAGTTTCTGACCCATTCTTGAATTCAAAGAATGCCTGGTTTTAGAAACACAGACCCGAAGTTCCATGCCCTTTGCTTCGATTCCTTAAAAGAAAATAGAATGTGATAATAGACAAGGCCCATTGAAATCATCTTCCAATTATTAAACCCCTAGATCTGAGATATTCTTTGAGAAAGATCGTTGAATTTCCAAATCGACCCACCCTTCAGAAGAACAACCCGAGCAATAATCAAGTAGCAGCAAAAATTCACTTGTTCTTCGATCGCAATCTGATCCGAAACAACATGTGAGATTCAACCTTTTTTAATGATTCTCCCAGGAGGAGGACATTCAAAATCAGGGAACTTACCAACCGATTTCACAACATCCTCAAACCTCCTCAAGCCCGACACTTCAAAACCATAGGCAGCCACCGATTGATTCGGAGGAGAACACCGAAACATACCTTTATGACTAACACAATCAAACTTCTTAGTACTAAAAGAAACATTCTTAAGCAATGGATCAGCAGCCTTCGGCGTGCTCGAGTCAGGCTCATCCGGACAAGGGTTCCCCCCAGGCACTCCGCCATGCGACTCCTCCATCTCCCTACCTTTATGTAATAAAATATGATGATGAATGAATCAATTTTAAATGATCTATTTGGAATACTTAAGCATGAGAATGAAATGAATGTGACAGGTGCGCCCAAAATTATATTGCACTCAAATGCTTTGGGTAATGTTTTAGTCTCATGTGACATCATAAAAGGGATTAATAAGTGAAACCAATACATCATAGGACTTTTTCCATAATTATATATTATTATTATTTATCCTTATCTTATATTTTTTATGTAGTTTTTTTGTAGTTGCCACATTTTCCATGTTGCCTTTTTGTTATCATTCTATATCATGCCTTGTTGTTCATGTATATGATTCTTACTTCTTTTAGACCGCATTGTTATGCCTATAATCTGACATGTATTAATTTATTCATGCTATTCCATTTTTATTACCCTTCCATGATTTATAGCCTACTTGGTTCTTATCAATGTCACCATGTTATCCCATGCAGTTTTAAGTACAAGCATGTTAAATAAATTTTCAATAAAGATGATATATTTCCTAATTTAAGTTGTTATATAATATAAATAATTCCAAAATACACTATAATTATTGATCTAATGGGTTTTAATTTGTGTAATATTATGAAATAAATTATGAATTAATGTGAAATAAATAGCATGTTTTTCATAGTTGGTATCAAAGGAAAAGTTTAGTTAATTTTGAGATTAAGATTAGAAAACTCTAGAGAAAACCTTACGAATAAAACAATGTATTAGAAAAAATACCTAATTTTTGTTAATTAATATATTTTGTTTTTTTATCAAAAAAATACATCTCGGTCTACATAATACAATTGTATGTGGATCTGGAATAGATGTACATAAAGGTAAAAGCCAAAAACACTGTGTTGAGCTAGACTCGACCAGGAATCAGTGCAAAATAATGGGCCTTACTGCACACTTGGTTTTATACTCCTGGGGTATATGATTTGGAAAATTAACAATATAATTAAGAACCATTATTAATGGAAGAAAATTCCCAGAAGAGTACATGTTATGAAATAGATAATGGATAGCATAGATTAAAGGCTAGAAATTCATAAGTTAAGAAAGAAATTTCATTTATAAGTTATACCTTTAATCTCATTGGGATATCATTTATGTGTTTAATTATTTACAAATACTCACCCCTAATTTTCTCTTTATACTAACCAATGGATGGAAATAAGAGTTATTGGATAAAAACCAATGTCAAGGGAAATGTGATGACTTCCCCAATGAGATTCCCAACCCGATGGGAGTGGGAATCAAAAGATTTATAATGATACTCCCTCTACTAACTCAGTTTTTGAATAGAAACCTATATTAAGAGGAGAATCCAAACCCCCCTAAAAATAAAAGGATGCAATTGAGACCTTTATGAAACAAAGGCCTCTGAATTTCAATGGGTTATCTAATCACTTAATCACAGAAAAATGTATCTACTCCAATGTGAAGGTCTTGTCTATCCTCTAATGTTCTAAGAAATAGAAGGTTCTACTAGATATTTATCATATCAATGGAAATTATGATTAGTGGTGGAAACTGATCAAGAATATGATGCCTAGGGAAGTGATGTAAGTGATGGGTTGTGAAGAATTCTAGAATATTTTTTGACAAATATTTTTCTCGCACTCTCTGACTTAAAATGGAAGAGGATTTCATTAACCTCTAAAAAATGATGAATTTACTAGGTATTATCAGTTAAGATTAGAAATATGTGCTCAATACACCATTAGATTTGTTGTTACCCCTAGATTCAAGGTTGTCCACCTTTTAGGTGGGGTGAAACTTGGTCTACAAAAATCCATGGCGATCCGAGACTTTTATAGCTATGTGGAAATTTTCTAATGTGCCCTCAAAGTTGAGATACATATCTATGAATATCAAGGGTATTATGGGGATAATAAGTGAAAAGTTGAGTTTAATTCTATAATTACGATGGATAAATATAATGGTTATGAAATTTAAACATCCCACTTTTCAAAGGTTCAGAATGAAGAACACTAGAAGTTTCTTAAGGGGGAATAGTATATTCTTTAGGTGTGAGAAAGAAGGACACCTAACTAGCTATTACCAATAAGAGAATACCACTAATGTGAATGAGGAAAAAAATTCTCCAACTAAACATCAATTCATTTTTCATTGCTTCAATAGTAAGGGATCATGAATGTAGAAACCCGAAGCTTGATGTACCTGAATATTACATTACTTTTGCGGAATACTTAATACATAAGAAAAACAAACACACAAGGACCGTAATAGTTTAGTGTCTTTGGAAACTCAGAATAAAATCTTCTAATCGTGGTGATAGATCTTCAACATCTCCTAATAAAGATCATCCCTTTTTTTTCTTACCTAAAACCTTTCTTTATATCCTGGGGAAATGAAAACATTAAAAGGTGAGCTCAAATTCTCAGTAAGGGTAAACAAAAGAAATATCAATCACATCATATTCATAAGAACATATCTTTTGGAAATCTTAACCTACAAAAGAGATCATGATTTCATAAAATGGGATAAATCATAGTAGTGAAATGTAATCCCAATAATCATAACTTAAAACATGAAACTTTGTGGAATACACACATAATCATAGAGAATCATTTCTTATTAGTCAAGACTCATTTCCAATACTATCTTAGTGGACAAAGTCCCTTTCTGAACCGAGTTCACTCCTCGTTTCAGTCTTGTTTAACTGAACCGGTATAACCTACCATTCCAGCCATGTCTATCTCATGATATATAAAATCTTTATCAAATGCATTGGAGGTAGATATAGGTCCCACCCATCTCATAATGATACCATTCTTATGTGTGCCACAAAATCATAAACCATCCATGTAATAAAAATGGGAATCTTAAACATCGTGACATCATCAAACAATTCATATAAGATAAAGGAATTCATAAAAATAATTCCATCACAACATAATAAAATCAACATAATAATAGGGATAGAAACAGAACCCTTTCATTATCTTAGATGGAAAATAATTTTGATAAAACACTTGAACTCCATTTTTGAGGAAAATATCCTTTCTACTTCAAAAAGAATTTTCCTTTCTTAACATGTCATAAAATTTTAAAAGAAGTTGATTAAAAATAAACTTGAAAACTTGTAAAGGAATCTTCTTGGAAATAATGTTTTAAAAACCCATTCATGCCATATAAGTTAAAAAAACATTCTTCTCGTACTTTTGTCAGAAAAGTCAAAAAATTACCTCGTACGAAAAACAACAAAAGATTCCTTTAATATCATTTACTAAAAACTTACCAGAGGGTAAAATTGGATTTAAAAAATTGTAGGTGAATTGGAATAATATTACATATTGAGGAAACATGGATTTGGATAATAAAATACACCCTAGTAAATACCAAAGTATAAACAATCTCGGATAAAAATGAGATTGTGATATTTTCCTTACCTTAGGTCCGATTTGCTTCGTAAGTGTCCGAACCTCCGGTATAATGATTTAAATAATGTCATTGACTTATTAAAGAATCATATTTATTGTTATTATATAATATATGGTTCACTTATGACTTTATATTACCCGTTCCTTTGTAAATTCATGTTAAAGTAGCATTTTGGGTAAAATCATCTCATTTGTCGTTCATGTTTTAACTTGTAATTATTCATATGATTACTTAGATCATGTTTACTTAATTCCAGAATATAAAACATGATTTATATATAATATATATTCAGAATATAAATATATATAATGGATCGATAAATGGAATGAAATACACCGTTCATGGAGACGGTAGGCCGTACGTACGCATGAACGCTGTTTTCGTTTCCTTATTGAATTGAGTGGAATTAAGTAGATGACATAAATATATATATAAATAAATCCAGTATCATTATTATGTCATATATTTAATGATTACTTATTATATATACTTTATAATTATTCATGAATGGTTAAAGTGGAGAATGAATCTCATTGCGTCGTGGTGACGGTAGTCCGTACGTACTCACGAGCGATGATATCGTTCTCATGATCATGGGACTGTATTGGAGTGTATTTATACTATTTAAGAATCAATATCAGTTTAAATTAATCATATATAGTTATTATTAACACCATTATACCCATCCAAGTGAGGTGGTGGTGGAAAATAGATTTCACCACGGCGTGGAGACGGTATTCCGTACGTACGCACGGGCGGTGATTTCGTTTTCCGTAGGATGGATAGATTGAGAAATATGGTTGTTTCAAACTTATAATAACATATCCATATATGAGTGATACTGATGTTATTACTTCATAACGAAACAACTAAAGAAGAAGAAGCGGATGAATAAATAAAGATGAAACAATCGGTAACGGAAATTACCTCTTCTTTGAAGCGCCTCTTTGAGACCTCCTCTTAGGGCACTAAAATTGGTGTTTCAGGAAAAAAAGAAACTCTAGGATGTTTCTAGGGAAGTTTAGAAGAGGATTTGGCAGTGTTTGGCCGATATTGAAGGCTCAAAGTTGTGTGAGTAAGAGAGGGAAGAGGTGCCCTTTTTTAAGGGAGGAGAGGGGTACCTTTGGAATAACTAAAACTATTATTTTATTATAAAGTCAAATTCGGTTTTAAATAGCTCCAAATTGATTTATTTAGAATCTAAAGTGGGGCTGGGTCGAAATACTCTCATCCAATATAATTTAGACAAGTTTAGGTTCCTATTTTAACCTTATCATTTAGATTTAACATTAAGTTAAATAATTTTACTTTTACCGTGTCTTCTTGTGTTCTTATACTATAAGGTTAATAAAATTACTATAAGCAGCCAAACGAACCCCAAGTTGTTTATTATTAATATATATAACATTATCTAGGTAATTTGGCTGAACTTTAGATTTTTATGAATAAAATAACAATTAATAATATAATATTTCTTTTAAAAACTATTTTATGTCAATTTTGACACTATTTAGTAATTGATTTTTGTGAAACTCATAACAGAATTCTTAGTTCAAACAATGTTAATTAAATCAATACTAAAATGTAATATTAACCTATAAAATTAGTGGAATTCATAAAAAGGCTTAAATTAAATTTATTTCGGTATTTATAACATCAATTATGTCAATATTTCATTAATAAGACAATTAATGCATCATCTTTGTGTCATAATAAATGATAATTATTTAATCCCTAAAAATTATAAATAAATTCTTATGATGTAGATACTTGTATGAGATTTCTGGAGACTATTAATGTTCGAAGTTTCATGAAGTTTATCCCTAAATTAAAAATATTAGACTTATAAGATTTAAGAAAGTGACATGTTGTCACATTCTTTGGTTTTAATAATAATTAAATTATTTTCATGGAAAGAAGTCCATTAAATGAATCTAATCCGACACTTAGGTGATATGGGTCGACTTTTAGTCATCCAATAGGATTTTGACATGTGTTAGGGTAATTTTATAATATTATATTTACCCTTATTTACCCGATTTACCTTTAACTATGGTAAATAAAATTTACCATAGTTACTATTCATAATTCCCAAAAATAAAAATTAGCTTATTAACATAATTTGGATCCACTGATTCCAAATATGGAATCCATTTTTCCAAATTCAATACAAAAAATTTTCAGAAATTAAATTAAAATTAATCCCGTTGTCAAAAGAAAACTGGTTTTTCTTTAAAACATTGCAAAAGATTGAATTGATTTATCCTATGAATTCAAGGTAGAATCGATGATAATGACATACATTATATTAAATGGTAAAAATATATTCTATTTATACTTTAAAACCATTCAATATTATAATTTAACCATATAAATTATTGTGATAAAAAAAGTTGTTTTTAATTAAAATATAGTGTGTTTTTACTATTCATCAAAATATGAAAGTTAACAGAATTATATGAAAAATTTATCCAAAGTAAATTTTTATTTCATTATTCCAAAGAAGAATTTTATTTTGTCAAATTGAACTTATAAACATGTCAAAAACTAGATTTAAAGTGGGTGCACCATCAAAAGGCGGCAAAACTGCATTTTTTTAAAAATACTTATTTTTCCCGAAAAATTTATTTTGTTCTTATACCATGTTTTAGAAAATGTGTAAGATGAATAATAATTTTATAAGATTTAAAATTTAGTTAATACTATTCATAACGGCTAGTTCATAATAATATTATAATAATATATCGTTGTATAGTAAAACCTGTTATTGCGTACAACACACGCTATCGAGGGAGGTCGCGATTGCGTGTAATGCAAGCCAAGTCAGGGTTGCATGCTGTGTAAGAATACTTCGTTGTTTCATATAACATAATACAACCATATTTCATTTATACATTGAATATATATATATATATATATATACTCAATGTTGCATAGAATAACTATTATCAAAATTGTGTGTAACACGATCCAAGAATAGTGTTGCGTATACTGCAAGCTAATACGGTGTTGCGTATAGCGCAAGGTAATCTTGGTGTAGCATAAAACACAAGACATTAATGAAATTAAAAGAATATTTTTCATAAAATCTCGGGGTGTTATATTCTACCCCCCTTAAAATGAATTTCGCCCTCGAAATTCGTCGGGGTTATAAATAGTTTACTACTTGAAAGTTTCTTTAATAGAAACCCACATCGTAAAAAGGAATACCAAAACCATTCTTTAAAAAAAATGTATGAAACGTAACGGTTACCCAAATAAACTAATCACTGGGTTTCCACATAGGCGAAAATATGGATATGGAAGAGAAATATGACCATCATGTTCTGATGGAGAGTGGTAGAGAACATGGCTATAGAAAAGCCAGCAATCACAAAGCAATAAATTTGTGACGATCTAAGGTACCATCTAATTCATCAGATATAAGAGCACTAGGAAAACATTTTTGGTTTTCAAGATCATTTCCCTAAAGTTGATGAAATTGGAATTAGAAGAAATACTTTCATGATTTTGGTACTGTGTCACCGTTGGTCATTCTTTGGATAATTTCCACTTCAACTCTTAATGAAATGAAGTTGGAATTGTCATTCATGAAGTGTTAGCAGATCATGTGATAGAATGATGGGTCATTAAATCTGTCTCAAACAAAAGGTTACAAAAGTTATGAAAAATACATAAGACCATCTATGTTGAAGTTAATCGTATCTGATTCCAAAAATTAACTTATACTTCATATATCATTCCGCGTAATAAAATAAAACTAGTTTCTACTAACCAGGGACTTCCTGTAGGCCAGTGGTAGGTGATAAAGGGCAGTCACACTTCGGTTGTGGGTTCGATTCCCACAGCCTTGTCCGACGCGATGGGCTATCGCCCGTCCTGCAGGTTGTCCTTTTTCTAAAACTACATTACTATAACATCCCATCAATAATATCGAAAAAAATTTATCCTTAAACAATACTAACTTATGTCCAACATAGTCCATTCCAATCTTTAGGCTTATCCATAATACTGCTGTCCAATCTCATATTATAGTGAAAACAATTACCAAAGAGTTCATATAACAATCATGTTAATACCATCGTTGATCCTCGTATATCATTAGATATGTCTTGTTGGTCACATTCCAAACATTCGAAGGCCTTAATCATGTATTCTCTTATAAAATGAAAACCCATTGAACCTTAGTGAAAAGATTAATGCAGTTAAAAGTTAACACTTTCCATATACCAAAATCTTCAAAATTATATATACTCAAACCATGATATCACTTAGTCCTTATATCAATCATGAGCTCATGAATACTTTCAAATATGTCATTTTCTCGTTTTCCCTTCATTATGCACATATCAGTTTTTTTTCCAAGAATATCTCAATCACGTTCCATGGTTATCGGTATAAACTTATTGAAGACCACAATAGACCAATACATAAATACTCTAATACTCAACATTATTTTGGAATCCCATTACATAAACACTTAATCATTCTACCACATCTTTTTCATATTCAACATCACCAATGGTGATCGCATGTGACTTCCCTTTGTCCTTTTCCTTAAGTGGTTGCTCATGTCGATCATCACTAACCCTTGGATTAGGGCATTTATTGGCATAATGTCCCATCTCCTTGCACTTGAATCATTGAAGTGTAGTAGGTTCATTCTGTGTATCCCTTCCTTTGTTTTCATCATTAAACATATTATTCCCATAATTGCGGCATTCAAATGCCCGATGACATTCCTTTCCACATTTGAAACATTTACTTGTCCCTTTAAGACAATCTCCACCATGCTTCTTTCCACACTTTGAGCATAAGGAAACATTCATCTTCTTTTCACCATTATTCTGAGATTTCTCCTTGAACTCCATCTTTCATTTCTTGTAAAAACTACTAGATAGATAAGTAACACCAACTTCCATTTCTACCTTGATAGCACAACGCACAATTTCTTCATAGCTACTGAAGTCTCTTATAGCTATTGTCCTTCGAAGATTTGGTTTTAAGGTACTGAAGAATCGATCAACTTTACTTTCAGGTTGGATGATAAAGCCAGATGCATACCTAGCAAGCCTTGTAAAATTTGATTCGTATACACCAACAGATTCATCATCCTTTTGCTTTAGTTCAAGAAACTCCTTCTCCATCTTTGTTCGAAGAATAAGAGGGAAGTAATTATTGAAAAATAATTTCTTGATCTCGTCCCATTCCATGGACTCAATTTCATCTATTTGCCTCGTATTCTTGATAAGATTCCACCATTGATCAGCTTCACCTTCCAAACGATATACTTCTAAGATGACTTTATCATGTTCAGAACATTGAAGAACTGAAAATATCTTTTCAGTGGTACTGATCCATTGTTTAGCAACAAGTGGATCAGAAGACCCACTGAAAGAAGGTGGACGTTGCCTCATGAAGGGCTCAATAGAATATTGTTCCCTTCTCTGCTCATTTGGAAGTCTAGAATGATTCATAGCGTGTGTAAGTATAACAATAAGATTTTTCACTCCATCTCCCATAACATTTTATTTGTTCAGGAGGACAATCATTGCATTGTCCATTGCATTGATCAACACGGTTCCTTCGAGTTCCAGCCATCGTCTAAAACCCAAAAAGAATAGTGTGAGAGGAAAAAATCATGCTAGGGAAAACAACATAATAAAGGGGAGTACCTTCAATATCTAAAATCTTAGGTTTAATTATATGATCGTTAGCGTAATTCTAGGACTATAACCTATACATATACTTTACTTTAAGGACATCCCTAGACATACCTTAGAAATATCTCTAGGTATCTCATTAAAGTTCTCACATCCTAGTTTCCAAAGTTCGACTAAAAATTTCCTCTGATACCAACAGTAGAGACCCGAAGCTTGACGTACATGAATATTACATTACTTTTTCGGAATACTTAAGACATAAGAAAAACAAACACACAAGGACCGTAATAGTTTAGTGTCTTTGGAAACTTGGAATAAAATCTTCTAATCGTGGTGAAAGATCATCAACATCTCCCAATAAAGATCATCCATTTTTTTCTTACCTAAAAACTTTCTTTATATCCTGGGGAAAAGAAAACATAAAAACGTGAGCTCAAATTCTCAGTAAGGGTAAATAAAAGAAATATCAATCACATCATATTCATAAGAACATATCTTTTGGAAATCTTAACCTGCAAAAGAGATCATGATTTCATAACATGGGATAAATCATAGTAGTGAAATGTAATCCCAATAATCATAACTTAAAACATGAAACATTGTGGCATACACACATAATCATAGAGAATCATTTCTTATTAGTCAATACTCATTGCCAAGACTATCTTAGTGGACAAAGTCCCTTTCAGAACCGAGTTCACTCCTCGTTTCAGTCCTGTTTCACTGAACCGGTATAACCTACCGTTCCAGCCATTTCTATCTCATGAGATATAAAATATTTACCCAATACATTGGAGGGAGATATAGGTCCCACCCATCTCATAATGATACCATTCTTTTGTGTGCCACAAAATCATAAACCATCCATGTAATAAAAATGGGAATCTTAAACATCGTGACATCATAAAAAAATTCATATAAGATAAAGGAATTCATAAAAATAATTTCATCACAACATAATAAAATCAATGTAATAATAGGGACAGAAACAAAACCCTTTTATTATCTTAGATGGAAAATAATTTTGATAAAACACTTGAACTCCATTCTTGAGGAAAATATCCTTTCTACTTCAAAAACACTTCTCCTTTCTTAACATGTCATAAAATTTTAAAATAAGTTGATTAAAAATAAACTTGAAAACTTGAAAAAGAATCATCTTGGAAATAATGTTTTAAAAATCCATTCATTCCGTATAAGTTAAAAAAACATTATTCTCGTACTTTTGTCGGAAAAGTAAAAAAAGTACCTCGTACGAAAAACGACAAAAGATTCCTTTTATATCATTTACTAAAAACTCACCGGAGGGTAAAATAGGATTTAAAAAATTGTAGGTGAATGGGAATAATATTACATATTGAGGAATCATGGATGTGGATAATAAAATACACCCCAATAAATACCAAAGTATAAACAGTCTCGGATAAAAATGAGATTGTGATATTTTCCTTACCTTAGGTCCTATTTTCTTCATAAGTGTCCGAACCTCCTGTATAATAATTTAAATAATATCATTGACTTATTAAAGAATCATATTTATTGTTATTATATCATATATGGTTCACTTATGACTTTATATTACCCGTTCTTTAGTAAATTCATGTTAAAGTAGTGTTTTGGGTAAAATCGTCTCATTTGTCGTTCGTGTTTTAACTTGTAATTATTCATATGATTACATAGATCATGATTAATTAATTCCAGAATATAAAACATGATTTATATATAATATATATTTAGAATATACATATATATAATGGATGGATAAATGGAATGAAATACACCGTTCATGGAGACGGTAGGTCGTACGTACGCATGAACGCTTTTTTCGTTTCCTTATTGAATTGAGTGGAATTAGGTAGATGAAATAAATATATATATATATATATCCAGTATCATTATTATGTCATATATTTCATGATTACTTATTATATATACTTTTTAATCATTCATGAATGGTTAAAGTGGAGAATGAATCTCATCGCGTCGTGGAGACGGTAGTCCGTACGTACGCACGAGCGATGATATCGTTCTCATGATCGTGGGACTGTACTGGAGTGTATGTATAATATTTCAGAATCAATATCACATTAAATTAATCATATACAGTTATTATTTACACCATTATACCCATCCAAGTGAGGTGGTGGTGGAAAATAGACTTCACCACGGCGTGGAGACGGTATTCCGTACGTACACACGCGTGGTGATTTCGTTTTCCGTAGGATGGATAGATGGTGAAATAGGGTTGTTTCATACTTATAATAACATATCAGTATATGAGTGATACTGATTTTATTACTTCATAATTAAACAACTAAATAAGAAGAAGCGGAAGAAGAAATAAAGATGAAAGAATCGGTAACGGAAATTACCTCTTCTTTAAAGCGCCTCTTTGAGACCTCCTCTTAGGGCACTAAATCTTGTCTTTGAGGAAGACCAAAAACTCTAGGATATTTATAGGGAAGTGTAGAAGAGAATTTGGCAGGGGTTGGCCAAGCTTTAAGGCTCAAAGTTGTGTGAGGAAGAGAGGGAGGAGGTGCCCTTTTATAAGGGAGGAGAGGGGTACCTTTGGAATAACTAAAACTATTATTTTATTATAAAGTCAAATTCGGTTTTAAATAGCTCAAAATTGATTTATTTAGAATCTAAGGTGGGTATGGGTCGAAATACGCTTATCCAATAGAATTTAGACAAGTTTAGGTTCCTATTTTAACCTTATCATTTAGATTTAACATTAAGTTAAAATATTTTATTTTTACCGTGTCTTCTTGTGTTCTTATACTATAAGGTCAATAAACTTACTATAAGAAGACAAACAAACGCCAAGTTTTTTATTATTAATATATATAACCTTATCTAAGTCATTTGGCCGAAACGTATATTTTTAGGAATAAAATAACAATTAATTATATAATATTTGTTTTAAAAACTATTTTATGTCAATTTTGACACTATTTAGTAATTGATTTTTTTGAAACTCATAACAGAATAATTAGTTCGAAAAAAGTTAATTAAATCAATAATAACATGTCATATTAACCTATAAAATTAGTGTAATTCATAAAAACTCTTAAATTACATTTATTTGGGTATTTATAACATCAATTATGTCAATATTTCATTAATAAGACAATTACTGTATCATCTTTGTGTCATAATAAATGATAATTATTTAATCCCTAAAAATTATAAATAAATTACTATAATGTAGATAATTGTATTATCTTTCGGCAGACTATTCATGTTCGAAGATTCATGAAGTTTATCACTAAGTTAAAAATATTATAATTATAAGATTTAAGAAAGTGACATGTTGTCACATTCATTGGTTTTAATAATAATTAAATTATTTTCTTAGCCAAAAGTCCATTAAATGAATCTAATATGACCCTTAGGTGATATGGGTCGGCTTTTAGTCATCCAATAGGATTTTTACATGTATTAGGGTAATTTTATAATATTATATTTACCCTTATTTACCCGATTTACCTTTAACTATGGTAAATAAAATTTACCATAGTTACTATTAAAAATTCCCAAAAATAAAAAGTAGCTTATTAACATAATTTGGATACACTGATTCCAAATATGGAATCCATTTTTCCAAATTCAATACAAAAAAGTTTCAGAAATTAAATTAAAATTAATCCCGTTGTCGAAAGAAAACGTGTTTTTCTTTAAAACATTGCAAAAGATTGAATTGATTTATCCTACAAATTCAAGGTAGAATCAATGATAATGACATACATTTTATCAAATGGTAAAAATATATTCTATTTATACTTTAATACCATTCAATATTAAAATTTAACCATATAAATTATTGCGATGAAAAAAGTTGTTTTTAATTAAAATATAGTGTGTTTTTACAAATCATCAAAATATGAAAGTAACCAGAATAATATGAAAAATTTATCCAAAGTAAATTTTTATTTCATGATTCCAAAGAAGAATTTTATTTTGTCAAATTAAACTTATAAAAATTTTAGAAACTATATTTAATGTGGGTGCGCCATCAAAAGGCGGAAAAACTGCATTTTTTGAAAAATACTTATTTTACCCGAAAAATTTATTTTGTTCTTATACCATGTTTTAGAAAATGTTTAAGACGAATAATAATGTTCTAAGATTAAAAATTTAGTTAATACTATTCATAACAGCTAGTTCATAATTATATTATAATAATATATCGTTGTTTAGTAAAACCCGGTATTGCGTACAACACACGCTATCGAGGAAGGTCGCGATTGCGTGTAATGCAAGCCAAGTCAGGGTTGCGTGATGTGCAAGAATCCTTCATTGTTTCATATAACATAATCCAACCATATTTCATTTATACATTGAATATATATATACTCAATGTTGCATAGAATAACTAATATCAAAATTGTGTGTAACACGATCCAAGAATAGTGTTGCGTATACTGCAAGCTAATACGGTGTTGCGTATAGCGCAAGGTAATCTTGGTGTAACATAAAACACAATAAATTAATGAAATTAAAAGAAATGACACTTTATAAACCAATTCCCTATGCCAATGCTTTTCAAAGATAACCAACAACCTATAAGGTGTCAAGGGAAATATTATTCTATCACAACTACTATAGTAGATCTCAAAAAAGAAGTGGTGATGGGTATACTTTTGTTTTATTCAATAATTGCGAAAAAACATTTTGATTATAATCCTACACATTCCTTCATATCATGAATGTTTTTTAGAACTATTCAAACCCCACAAAAAATCATGGATGTAGAGTTTTTGGTGAAATAGGAAATTGGGGAAATTATTGCATCCCATGTATATAAATCCTCCCCTATCAAAATTTGTGTTTTGAACTTCTCAATGTACCTTTTGATACTCCCTTTAGTGTAATTTGATGCAATTCGAGGCATGGATTGGCTTTCTATATTTAGATCCAACACAAATTTCATTGAGAAGGAAATCTGTATCCATATCACGAATCATCCTAATATTATGTTCAAATGAAAGGGGATGGATGAATCTTATTAAGCCCAAAAATCTCAAGAATGGATATTATTTCCATATGTGCAATCATATCTAGCTCATATGATTAATTCTGAGGAAAGGATCATCCTTGAAGACATGTTCATTGTGAGGTAATTTGATGAAGTGTTTCTATGAGAATTTCCCGGTCTCCCTCCTAGATGAGAGGTCGAATTTTTGATCGAGATTATACTTGGGGTGTTACCATTATCCAAGACATAATATATAATTTCTATTGTGAAACATGAGTAGATGAAGAAAAAACAATAGGAGAATTTTGATAATGTGTTCATAGGACCAAGTGCATCTACATGGGAGAACCATTCCTCTTCGTAGAGAATAAGGATGAGTCAATAAAACTTTTCATTGATTATCATGACCTAAAAAGATCATCATAAAGAACATGTATACTATAATACATATTAATGAATTATACATTCAATTATGTGGAGAAAAATACTTCTCCGAGATGGATATGCAGTCAGGATATTACCAAGTTTGGGTGAATAAAGAGGATATCCCTAAGACTGCTTTTTCATACAAGGTATGGGCACTATGAGTTCTTTGTAATTCCATTTAGACTCACTACTACCCTATAAATAATCATGGACATGATGAATAGAGTCATTAAAGAATTTTTGTAATTTTTTGGTTGTCTTTATAGATGATATTCTAATATACTCCAAAACCAAGGAGGAGCATGAGAGATATTTGAGCACTGGGATAAAGTCTTTATGAAAGGATATGCTTTGTGGAAAGTACAACCAGTGTGAGTTTTAGTTGAAGGAAGTCTCATTCTTGTCGCATATTATCTCAAGAAGTGGGATATCTGTAGACTATTCAACGATAGAAGTTATTAATAGATTGTCGAGGCCAACATTTATGACAGATATCCATAGATTCCCTGGAATATATGGGGTACTATCATATATTTGTGAGATATTTCTCATGATTTTCATACCCTATAACCAAGCTAAATTATAAGGAAGTTAATTTTTCTTGGAATGATGAATGTGGAGAGAGCTTCAAGAATTTGAAAAAGTGTCTTATCGCTATTCATGTACTCACTTTACCCCCAAGTATAAATAAATTTTTGGTTTTTAGTGATGCTTCGAAGAAGAGATTCTTCTATGTGTTAATGAAAATTTAAAATATAAGAGCATATTCCACAAGGCAACTAAAATTCCACGAAAATAACTATTGAACAGATGATTTAGAGTTGGATACAGTGATCTGCACATTAAAAATATGGTTGTGTTATCTCATTGGGGAGAATTTTGAAATATATATGAATCACAAAGTATATATTCACATAGAAAGAGCTGAATATGTACCAATTAACATGGTTAGATCTGACCATGGACTATGACGGCTCAATCCAATACCATACAAGGAAAATAAATAAAGTGACAGATTATTTAAGTAGATAGGATCCAAAAAATTTATCATTGATTAGAATTGAAAAGGATCCGATCTTCTTAGAATTAAAATGGATTTACAGGGAAATCATAATGGGAGGAACATAATAAATACTCTAATAAATGATTGCTTTACCATCCATTCTATAGAGGATAAAGGATGCTCAAAGAGATGGTGTGAAATTCAAAATAAAGTGGAAGCTATATAAAAAGTTAAATCCATAGATTTTGATGTTAATGAAGAAATATTTGTGATATTTGGGTCAAGGATATATGTGCTTTCAAATAATATGTTGAAGAAGGAGATGTTCGATGATGCACATAGTTCAACTTTCTTAATTCATCCAAGAAGTACAAAGATGTATTGAGATATCTGAGAGAACTATTGGTAGTAAAATATAAATATGGATATAATTAAATATACATCAATATGTATTGTATGATAGAAAGTGAATATAGAAGAGAAACTCCAAGAGGATGATGCACCTTTTACCCATACCTACATGGAAATGGGAAAATATGACCATCGACATTGTCATTATTCTTACAAATAAATCGAGAGAAAATTATTCAATATGGGTTGTGGTGGATCATCTTACAAATACTTGTCACTTCATTGTAATTTTAGAGGAATTATCACTCTATCAACTTGCAAAGATATAAATTAGAGAAGTGGTGTGGCTATATGAAACACCACTATAGATTTTATCTGATTGAGAACCAAGATTAACCTCCATGTTCTGGAAGAGCCTCTAAAATTCTATTAATACTTAGTTGAACATTATCATGACTTATCACTGAAAAACTAATGCAAAATATGAGAAGACTATCTAACCCTTGTGGTCATGTTGATAGAATGCTCAATTGACTTAAAAGGAGGATGTGATCAACATCTTTCTCTAGTTGAGTTCTTATAAAATAACTATTGCCAATATAATATCCAAATGACATCCTATGAATCCCTTTATGGTAAGAGGTGAAGAACACCTGTATACTGGGATGAAGTTTGTAACAAAAACTAAAATGTCCTAAAATGGTTGAGGAAATGGTGGAAATGTTTAAGACCATTCCACAACACATCAGGGTTACTGAGTGTTAACAAAAGATCTATGCTGGCAATCATCGATGAGACCTAGAGTTTGATGTTAGAGACATGTTATTCCTCCACATGTCTCTATGGAAGAATGTCAAGATAGTTGAGAAAAATGGAATGCTCAGTCCAAGATACATCAACCCCTTTTATATCCTTGATTGCATCAGAGTGGTTTCTAATTGACTAACACTCCCACCTAACCTATCCCATGTACATTATGTATTCCAGGTATCCCTCTTTAGAAATTACATAGAAGACCCCTCACATGTACTCAATCATGAGGTGACACCATTGGAGTATTGAAAGTTTTGGGTGTAGTAGAAGTGTGGTTGGACTGACACCCAACATTAATTTTTACCATGATCTATGATTATTTCGGGATTAATACGAGTATAAACGTCAGTCTCCACATAATAGAATAAAATATTTATAAAAAGAAGTAAGTGGCCTGAAAACTTTAGGGAGGATCTTTAATATCATGTTTATAATTAATTTAAATATAATTTATAAAGAAATAAAATACCTGGATCTTCAGTACTGTGTTCATTGATGGTGTTAATCAACTGAAATGACCCTTTTTTATTTTTTTGCACTTATGAGGATAAAAATCCAAATCCCTCTAGAATTTATCCACACATGCTCTAATGGCCCCCAATCAACACCATTTGTTCTCTGGGTACTAGCGCATGGAAGAAAGTGTCTTGTGTTAGTCATTATCGATCACATATTCTTTTATCTTGAAGAACATCTCTTGCTCTTGAGAGGGGAGGGAAGAATATTCGAGGTATAAATTTTTTGGCTAAACAATTCTCAATTCAACGGGTGTGTAGTTCGATATTTGTCATAATAGATGTACTTGTATATTTGTTTACACTAGGCTTCAGTTACAATATTTAATTGTGTGACAATAATTAAATATATTCATAACCATAGAAAAAATCCATGCTCTTAATAATAATACCGTGTCATTATTTATGGTGCCCCAACTTGCACAAAATAGAATTATAAATAAAATTTTGTGCCAAAAAATAATAGCATCATTATTATTATTTTAACTTTTTCCAAAAAGTTAAATAATTATTTACTGTCTTGCAAATAATTATTTTACTATCAAACCAGCCTTGGTCCATTCGAACTCCACTCCCATTCATTGAACACCCGAATAAATTAATAAATAAATTATTCTCCTAAATAAATATTTTATTTACAAAACATTAAATAAATATTTATTTACTGTTCAATAAAATAAATAAATATATTTTACTCCCAATCTGGTGAATAAATATTTATTTAATTTATGCAATAATTTTAACTTGAATAAATTTATTCCACAGTCTTGAGAATAAAATTTATTTCATTAATTAAATATAAAATAGAATTTAATAGAGACCACCAAAAACACTTAGTGTGTGACCCCTTAGGATTATTTCTCATTGGCATTAGGTGGGATTGACAAAATTCCAAGATTACTGTTTAGAAACAGGTCAAGGAACCCAAGAGAAATATCTTAAATCCACAACAATTACATCCACGCACCAACCTTCACTATGTAATATAATCCCTTTGTCCCAGTATCCCTTCAAGAAGGTTTCATGATAGTGTCATCAAACTTTATGCTTGATAGATCATTTTTTGACTACTTGAAATAAACTCATCGTTACACCATGGACATGGAATTTTGTGTTATAGTTATATTTTAATCAGAGGGACAAAATATCAACTTTCATAAATGGAAGGGAAAATCCTTTCTTGACTTATCAATTAATAACATGTTATTTGTGATGCACCTATTGTACCCTACTTCCCGTCAACTATCTGTGTGGTGGTTTTCATTAGTAAATCAAAGTGCATGAGTCATGACATGTATTAATGAAAATATGAAAGTCTAAGGACCATTACACACATTCAAAAATTGGAATATTCGATGAAACCAAAATATTCGGAATTCCTACTAGCGGGTATGTTATCATAATATCCCATCTTAGAGATTACCAAGTGAAAACTTCATGAAAAAAAGTCTCATATGCTTATGAGTACTCACACCTAACGGTCAGTATAATATGTTTCCCAACATGGTAGGTCATCCCATCACAAAACTATATTTAAAAATATTTCTATAGCTTTTCAAGGTTCTCATCATTGTAGGTAACTTCCATGACCTTATCAATGTAAAAAATACTCTAGGACATTATTACATCGTAGTCATGTAGAACATTGTACAATATATAATACAATATTTTATATTAAAATACATTAAATATCCATGTAATAAAAGTAAAAAAGTTGGTTCTAGGACAAAAACTATGACAAACTCCCACTTGGACTAGAGCCAACTGACTACGACTTTCAGTTTGCAAGACCTCACATAAAGATCATGTTTTTGCTGAGTCAAGGCTTCAGTCAGGGGGTCTACCAATTTTTCATCTATGGAAATACTAATTACTACAACTTTACCTCTCTAAGAAAAATCTCTCAAGAGATGATACTTCCAAAGTATGTGCTTCATCGTTGATGAGACCTTGTCTCTTTTGCGAGATCCACCGCTACAGTATTATCATAGTACAATGTGATGGAATCTTTACTTCTAGGAAACAGATCCAGCTCCTGGATGAAGATCTGAATCAAAAAAACTTCTTTAACTACCTAAAAAGATGTGATATACTCATATTCTGTTGTAGAATCTATGAACACTTTCTACTTGGAGCTCTTATAGCTCACTACACCTTCATTCAATGTGAAGATGTTCCCATTTGCGACTTCATGTCATCTTGATCAGTCTAGAAAATAGAATCCACATATCCTATGATGACTAGTTCTTCATCTCCTCCATAAACCAGGAACATATCCTTAGTACACCTCAGATAATTTAGGATAACATTGACTTCCATCCCATAGCATTCACCTAGGTAATCTTGATATCTTCCTACCGCTCTCAATGCATAGGCGACATCCAGCCTAGTACATAGCATGCCATACATGACTGACCCAATCTCTGATGTGTATAGAGTAATTTCCATTATCTCTCTTTCCTCATGTGTATGTGGACATATTTTCTAAGAAAGATGAATTCAATGTGATGCTGGAAACAATCCCCTCTCGGATTTTTCCATACTGAATCTCTTTGGTATCTTGTCAATGTATGTAATTTGACTTAGGCACAAAAATCTATTGGATTTATCATGATGATCTTGATCCCAAGAATATATTCTTCCTCACCCAAGTACTTCATAGAGAAGCATTGATTCAACCATTCCTTAACAAAATTTAAGACTATTATCTTGTTTCCAATAACCATTATGTGATAAACATATAATATTTGGAAGATGACTGCACTCCCACTAAACCATTTATAGACACAAGGCTCACATTCATTCTTGAAAAACTAAATTCCAATATAGCTTTATCAAAACGAGTCTTCCATGACCTGGATGCTTGCTTTAATCGATAAATATATTTTTGCAACTTTCATATCTTATTGGCATCCTTTGGAGTCATAAACCCTTCAGGTTGTGTCATATAGACATCTTCATGAAGGTTCCCATTAAGGAAGGATGTTTTGACATCCATTTTCCAAATCTCATAGTAATGGTAAGAAACAGTGTCCAATAGAATTCTGATGGGTTTCAATATTGAAACTGGTGAAAAGGTTTTTTCATAGTCAATGCCTTGACACTAGTTAAACCCTTTTCTAACCAATCATTCCTTATAGGTTCTGAATTTTCATTTCATGTCCGGTTTCTTCTTGAATACCCATTTTCCACCGACATGATTTACATCAATTGGAGGATCTACCAAAATCTAGACTTGGTTTTGGAATATGGAATCCCTTTCTGAATTCATGGCTTCTTGCCAATTGGAAACATCTGTGCCACTTACTGCTTCCTTGTAGGTTAGAGGATCATTATTATCAACTAATAATGACTCACTATCCTCGGTAACTCTAAAACAATACCGTTCCAATTATCTATCCTCTCTTTTACTTCTATGTATTTCTTATGTCTTTGGAATAATTCTTTCTTCCATGGGGCTTTGTAGAATCTATTCCAGTGCCAAATCTTGCGTACCTTGAGTCTCTACTTCATTGAAGTCTATCTCTCTCCCACTATCTCTTTTTAAGATATTCTATCTCTCAAGGAATATGTCATGTGTTTCCACTATAACATATTTGTATGAGGGGTTTTATAGGTAACAGACCCTTGTTTCCTTAGGGAATCCTATAAAGGTACACTTTGTGCCTTAGGGTGAATGTTTGTTACCTGAAGAGGCCTAAACAAATGCTTCACTTCCCCACACATGTAAATTTGATAACATGGATTTTTTTCAACTCCATAACTTGTATGTAATAAAATTTGTCAATTTTGTTAGTAATTGGTTTAGTATGTCAACTTCTTTTTGTAATTCATATCCCTAAAAGGATAATGGAATAATTTCATGACTCCTTATTGATCTCACCATGTCCAACAAGGTTCGGTTCCTCCCTTTTCTCACACCATTCCAATGGCGTGTGTAAGGATGAGAGAGTTGGGGTAGGATAAAAAACTCTCATAACTAATCAATGAAGTCTAGATTAAGATATTTTCTACGTCATCCTGAGAAGAGTTTCTTAATCTTCTAACCAATATGGGTTTCAACTTCATTCGTGTATTATTTGAACTTATGAAAAGAATTCGCCTTATACCTCATTAAGTAGATATATCCCTGTCTACTAAAATCATCAGTAAAAGTTATGATGTGTGAGTACCCTCCCCCTTTTTCAACTGGAAATGGTCTATATACATCTGTATGAACCAATTCAATTATCTATTTTTCCCGTTCACCTTTCCCACTAAATAGGGATTTGGTCATTTTTCCTTGTAAACATACATGACTTACACCAAGTTGTTTTAGTTCGAAAGAATCTAAATATCCATCTTGATGTAACATTGTCAGGATTTTCTTGTTTACATGACCTAACAAGTGATTCCAAATTTGGGTGTGGTATCATTCATGTGAATTATCTTTGTTATTAATTTCCATTACTTGTTTTGTGTATTCCAACACATAAATACCATTATATAAATGTTCCCTTCAAAAAAAATATATCCCTATAAAATAAGATAAATTCATTTCCAAACATGATAAAAATTGATATGTATCTAATATAGATACATAAATAATTTTATTAGTAACGTATGACACATAATAACAACCCTTTAACACCAAGATAACCCAGTTGGAAATGTGAGGTTTTAGTCCCCGACAGCTACAACTGCATGTCTGTCTCCAATGGCAACTCATAGATCAACATCTCCTCATTCAATCTTCCAAAATCTACTTGGTTACAATATTTTTATACATATGTGAGAACCACAAGCCATATCTAATACCCAATTTTTAGAAATAGATAGATTGCATTCGATAACAAATGCACCTGAAGCTTCCCCTTACTTCTTAGGCTCGGTACAACTCTTCTTTTAGTGGCCTTCTTTCCACATGTGAAATAAAAAACTTCTTGTTACCTTGCCTTCCCTTTGATATTCCTTTTCTTGTAAGGGAGTGAAGAAGATTTGGGCTTAAATATCTTCACCTTCATTCTCCTCTTATATGCCATAAGGAAAGAAGGCTTTTCTTGCTTCATATCTTTGTCCACATGGTGAATGATGATAATAAGATCATATAGACTCTTCTTAATGTTTTTCATATTAAAATTATCAACAAAGGTGGAGAAGCTACGAGAGAGTGATGTAAGAATGAGATCAGTACGCAGTTTTAGGGAGTTTAAACTCTAGAACCTCTAGTCGCTCAATGTATCCAATAAGCTTAACTATGTGAGGCCCATCGGGGGAACCCTCTCCAAGATTACCCTGAAAGAGTTCCATGGAGATCTCAAACCATTCTTTTGTTTTTCTCTCCTAGTAAAGACCACGAATGTGATCGAGAATGCAATTTTCATCCAATTTTTCATGAGACTTCATGAGATCAAAAGACATTGATGCTGATATCAAACATTGAACGTTAACCGCATCATTCATATGTTACTCATAAAACAAGAACTCTTCATCACTCGCCTCCTGGGAAGCAAGATCAGGTAATTCTGACTCCATCATGTAAGACTCCTGTTCATGTCATAGAATAACCCAAAGGCGTCTAAACAATTCTTGGAAGTTACTATCAGTGAGAATGTTTTCTATATCTAGAATTGATCACAAAGATAATTTGGTTGAAGAGATTTTTAGTTTATTCTAAAATTAAAATAGAGGATGACTAGAACATTCTTGATTTTATTTTATGATAAACAATAAATTAATTTTATTAATTATCCCCCTATTTTATCATGTCCTAATGTCCCTCACCACTAAACTCGGAATGTCCAGTTTTCATGATATGCTAGTGGAAAGGATTCATATTCCCCCTCGAATAACCCCAATAAAGGTTGGTCAAGATATGTGAAGGTACTTAGGTAGGAATTTCTTTGCCAACTGTGGGTTTATATCTCCTTGATCTATTGTGCGGACTCCCTAATCTTGAAATTCTATCTTGGACTTCCTCAACACTTACCTGTAATATTACACCAAGTCAAGAAAGGGTTACTCATGTTGATGGAATATGGGTAAGTCAAACCAAAACCTTTTATCTGGGATTCCTATATATGAGTAAGTGTCTCATTAAGGGTTGGAAAAACAAATAGTTTTATTGAGTCTTTCCCTTAATCAAGTAACAGAAGGCTTAATCTGGCTTAAAATTTTATTGAGGGATTTTTATCTCTTATGCGTAATTTGCCTTATTATCTTTATCACATGCGTTTTAATATTATGTTGAACTTTTTTAAGTGATTAACCATATCTTGATAATATTTACGAACAAGCCTAGTTTATTTTAGTTCCATCTTGCATACTTGATAAACTAACACTGACCTAGAAGAGAAACACATCCACAATGAAAAACCATGAAACTGACATAAATAAAATAAAGTAAATGGAATGATCATGAGATTTGTTATAATGGTTAGTGTATTTAGAAGTCGATAAAATGACCCTGACCTAGGAGAGAAACACCTTCATGTTTACAGCTTTCCAAATGTCCACCTTTTTATCCCCTTGGATTGGTTTTTCCACAGCTCCTGACTTGGGCCGACTCCACTAGCTTGGGAGCTCCATAAATTACATATGCGTTTTAAACTCACAGGCAGGTGAGGGGTAAAAAGATGTTTATATTAAAGAAACCATGGGCACATAGACCCTACATATTAATGATGAGATGTGGATCTCATGCCAATAATTAATTTAATAAATAAATTAAATTGAAAACAATCACATACAAAGGTCTTGGCCTAGCTCATTATCACCCACATACATGCAATGAGTTATGAATTTAATAAAACTAGAATTCAGTTATTTAATTGTTCTTATTTAGATAAATTACTCTCAAATCGATTAATTATTATATTTAATTAATATATTATTTTTATATTAATCGTTTTATTAATTTCCTTGAGATTCTCATCCTAGTACATAAATGCACCTTGGAGGTATCCTAGTGAATACCCGTTTAGATATACCCAACATTTATTATATTCGCATGGCATATACAATGGGCTACACATCGTGTTGTCTCCACATTACATGGTTACCAGTCAGCTAAGCCATGTATGATATAAACGTTTTGGCCATTGACCCAAAGGGACTATACGAAGTGTGAAGTGGGACACATGACAAGGAATCTGGTAAGCATGTACCTATATTTCCTGGTCAAAATGCAGTGTAGAATTAACTACACTGCGTGAAATAAATGCACACAACTTGAGTAATTACCGAATTACTACTGATTTGTTGTACCCAACAACACAACGTGTAGTCTGGATTACATGTTGTATATAGAAGAGAAAATGATGTGCATGTCCGAACAAATGGAATTTACTTTCATGTCACCTGGTCAGAATCGTCGGTGCCTCCTGAAGAGTTCATTGATTTAAGATTAATCCCCAAATTATTTCTTTCTGTGAAATCTATGAGTAACAAAAGAGGAAGAATAGATCCTGAAATTTAGATTAATAGAACAATTTAAACATTAATTATCAAACTAAATTATTAAATCATTAATCATTAATGATAATTAAATAACTATAAATGATGATAACCTTACTCTGATACCATTTGATGGTTCTGGGCACATTGGAAGCATAGTTGGGCAGACACTGAACTCTAATTTTAACCATGATCAATGATTATTCTCGGATCAATATGATAATGAACGTCAGTCTCCATGGAATAGAATAAAAGATTTAGATAAAGTAGTAAAAGTCCTGAAACATTTATATAGGATATTTCATATCTTGCTTATAAAAAATTTAAATTAGTTTCTAAAGAAATAAAATACCTGGATCTTTAGTACTTTCATTATTGATGATGTTAATCATCCGAAATGACTGTTCCATATTTTTTTAATTTCCCTTAAAAGGATCCAAACCATAATTTTTATAGAGGTTATACACACATGTTTTTATGGCCTTTGATCAACACCACTCGTTCTTCAAGAAAGAAATTGTTTGGCTCAATAATTCTCAATTCATCATGTGTTAGGTTCAGTATTTTTCACAATAGACGTACTTGTCTATTAATTGACATGAGGATTCAGTTACAATATTTAATTGTTTAATAGAAATTAAATACATTCTTAACCTTAGATAAAATCCATGCTATTAATAATTATACAACTTCATTATTTATTGTGCGCCAGCTTGTGGAAAATGAAATTATAAATACAATTCCACGTCACAAAATGATAGCAGCATTATAGTTATTTTAACTTGTGCCAACAAGTTATATAATTATTTACCATCTTGAAAATAATTATTTTACTACTAGACCAGCCTTGGTCAACTCAAACTCCATTTCCATTCATCGAACACCCAAATAAATAAATAAATTATTTAGTCTCTTAAATTATTATTTTTGTTACAAACTAGTAAATATGTTTTTATTAAATGTTCGATAAAATAAATAATATATTTTACTCAAAATCTGGTGAATAACTATTTATTTAATTTTTTCATCATTTTAACATGAATAAAATTATTCCACGGTCTTGAGAATAATATTTATTTTATTAATTAAATTCAAAATAGAATTTAACCAAGACCACCAAAAAACATAGTGTGTGACCCACTAGGATTATTTCTCATTGGAATTCGCCACCATTCCTAAAGTCCAAATGTACTATCTAGTAGCAGGTTAACGAACCCAAGAAAAAAAACTTAACATCACAACAACGACATCCACATATGAACACTCACTATGTAAAATAATCCCTTTGTCTCAATATCTCATCAAGCAGATTTTATGATAGGGTTATCAACCATTATGATTGATACGTCATTCTTTGACTACCTAAAATAAACTCGTCATTACACCATGGACATGGAATTTCATGTGATGGTACTATTTCAATCAAATGGATGAAATATCAACTTCCATAAATGGAAGGGACAAATCCTTCTTTGACTTGTCCATTAATAACACGTTATTTGTGATGCACCTAATGTACCCTACTTCATGCGAACTGTTTTCATGATGGTTTTCATCAATAAATCAAATTGCATGAGTCATAACACATATAAATGCTAAAATTAATGTCTGAGGACCATCACACATGTTCGCAGATAAGAATATCTGATGACACCAAAAAATGTAGAATTACTACTAGCCGGTAAGTTCTTATAATCTCCCATCTTTGAGATTACCAAGTGAAAACATCATGAGAAGAAGTCTCATCTTCTTATGAGTACTCGAACCTGACGGTCTGTTTATTATGTCCCATCATGGTATTACATCTGGCCACAAAACTATATTTAAGAATATTGGAATAGCATTTCAAGGTTCTCATCATAGCGGAGAACTGCCATGATCTTATCAATGCAACAAATACTTTAGGATATTATTACATCATAGTCTTACTGAACAATGAACAATATGTAACAAGATGTTTAATATTTAAATACATTAAATATCCATGTAATAAATGTACAAATATTTCGTTCTAGGACACCAACTCTAACAGAATGATCTCGTTTATGAGGAGCATCCAATGAAGAACTTAGACATTAGAGAGAGAGTTCTATAAAATATGGAAATTTACGTAGTCAAAGTTTTTTGGAGAAAACACAAGTCTAAAGGAGATAAATGGTATCCAGATGAGGTGATGAAAAAGAGTTACTATCATCTATTTTAGTGTGTGAAATAAAAATTTAGGGGGAAATATATCTAAAGTGGGTAACATTATAATGAACAAAACTTCTATAAATAAAATTCCCCTTTCAATTTAATTTAATGTCATATTATTTAATAAGGTTATAGAAAAATAGTGCACTTACTTGGTTTTTTTATATCCTTTCACACTTAAAAGACCATTATGAATCCTTATCATAGATAATATATCCATTTAATAGTGAATATATGATTAGTATAAATATAGGGGTTTGACAAATCTAGTTGACACCGAGAAGGGAAATGATAACCTCAACTAGTGGGATTGTACCCTATTAAACCCATTTATCATAGTTTTTAAGGGAGATAGAATCATTAGGATTTTTGGATTACTAATACCATTATCATATCCAGTAAATTAAGAATGAGTGAAACTATTATAAGAGACGTTCAAGCACATTGAGATCATAACCCAAACCATGTGTCTCAAACCACCCCATAAAAGACTGACCATTGCATACCTTACTCTAGGGGAAATTTTTGGTGCATTAAAGAGAAATTTATCATGGCCCTAATAATATTAATATTTATATTTTAAGGAATAATTAAAATATTTTTGTTTTATTATTTTCACTTGATAAATGATTTTGATTTTCACATAATAAAACAAAAATTATATTTTTAGGTAATATTTAAATTCAATAAAGGAATTTATTTTAATGAATTAATTTTTTTTGAAATAAATAATATTTTAATAAAATATTAATATTAAATACAATTTTTTATTAATTATAAATTATTATATAATTTTTATGAAGTCAAATGTAATTTTTATAAGGGTTTGAAAACAGTAATTGTCAGAAAACCTAGTATTTATCAATAAACATCGATTTTTATTTTAAATGTAAAAAATAACATATTTATAAACTTATTTTGATAAAATTAATATTATTTTTATAATCATAATGTTGAAATTATAAAATGGTTAATTTTTTATAATTTTATGAGCATCTAATTTTTGAGTAAAAATTAAATGCAATATAAATATACTGTGTGTATTATGACTTCTTAATGTACCAAAAATGTTATAATAGATACTATAATGGGTACCCAGGACCAAATATATGCTTTAAATTTAAAATAATTTAATAATAACTTTATTTTATTATTTTCATGAAGCCTTTATGAATCCTCCAAAACCATTAATATATTTTAAGGTTTGGAAACTATTTCATTAAGAGTATGACTAATTTCCACATCACCAAGGGAAATATTTTTCAAATTTCATCCCTTTTACTTGTGAAATAATTAATACAAATATTGTTTTGTAGAAACCATGGAAAAAACAAGTTGGTGGTTTGGGGTTTTGATTATTTTATTATTTTGATTCCAAAACCTATGTTTCAGAAATGATAAAGAATTCCCCACTCATTTCCTATATAAACCCACATAATCTCCCATTTCTCTTCACTAAAATTCATTTGATAAATTCCTTACTCTCCTCCAAATATATTCCTCCCAAGGACCCCAAGCTATCATGAAACTCCTTCCTATAATTTGGAGTCGCACTCTCAAGGTAAGGGATCTTTTTCTTCTCTTATTTATTGAAGTTTCTTCGTTATCTTATTCCTAAAATTTACAATTCTTAATTATGGGATATATTTTTCCATTTACATATTACTATAATTTTTTAACCAAATTATTATAGACCAATTTTTCTCTTATCACTCCATTTTATGAATCTTTAAATGATGTTGTTATGCTTCTTAAATTTCAAGGCAATTTTCCATACCAAAAAATTGTGTAGTGAATACCATACCCATTTCATATCAAGGGTTTTCAACTTTATACACACATAATTATTTGATTAGGTACTTACATGTATTTATTTTACACTCTTAAATAATGGAATATAAAATGATGATGAATGAATCAACGTTGAATGATCTTTGTGGAACACTTAAGCATGACAATGAAATGAATTTTCTGGGTGTGCCTAAAATTATATTACACTCCAATGCATTGGGTAATGTTTTAATATCATGAGAAACATTGAAAGGGATTATGGAGTGATCCTAATACATCATGGGACTTTTTAAATCATGATTTCTTGATAGCTAGCCTTTAATTAGGTTTATGATGTTGTTTTTAAGTTGTTTCCACATTTTGATTTTATGTTATCATATATATCATGCCTCACTATTCGTGTTTATGAATCTCACTCTTTCTATGACCCATTGATAATCCTTTAGTAAAAAAATTATTAATTTCTTCATTTTATTCCATGTTTATAATCTTATAGAGATTTATATCTCACCCATTTCTTATGTATCTCCCTAGGTTATCCAATCCAGTTTTAAGTATGAGAGTGTTAAGGATGTTTTCAATAAAGATGGTGTATTTCATCTTTTACGTTGTTATGTAATGTTCCTAATTCCAAAATACACTAGACATATCAATATTATAGGTTATAATATGTATAATATTATTTAATAAATCATGAATTAATGTGAAATAAAGAGTAGGGTTTTTATGTTCATTATTTCCATCTTTATAACCATCCAGGTAAAATGATTATAATAATCAAATTACACTATTACATGGAGATGTAATGTCACACATATGCAAGATAAACATTTTTTGTTTTTATAAAATTAAAAATAAGATGATATTATATTCTTATAATCATAATAAAATATAAGGACCATTATTATAAATGAGTTATTATTTTAGGATGGGTTCAAAATATTTATCTAAAGTTGAAGAAGGAAAAAACATGAAAGTGTGGGTAAAGATGATTACCTATTCACCGATAGAAATCCTTTATACTTCTTCTTAAGGACACTTTTAATGGTATTTTAAGCATAAAAGAATCACTTATTCTAGAATAATTAATTGTATAATAGAATTGGGTTGGTTTTGGTCAAGCTAGATGGCTCAAAGGGGCGTAAAAAAGAGATAATGTGTGTCCTTTTATAAGTGTGAGGAGGGGAACCTTTGGAAATTCATGAAATATTATTATATAATACGTGTCGA
The DNA here is from genome assembly GCA_963277665.1 of Viscum album. NCBI lineage: Eukaryota > Viridiplantae > Streptophyta > Magnoliopsida > Santalales > Viscaceae > Viscum > Viscum album. The sequence continues at coordinate 369,835,506 of OY728144.1, forward strand.
CCTCATGTAAAAAGGTTCCAAAATGAAATATATTCGATGATAACTAGAATATGTCCTGAATATGACTATCCAATCGAATTTATATGGGTTTGGATATCATTTTAAACCCTTTTCATTCAATTAACCATTGGTTTTCCAATTTATCATCAACCATAGTAATGAGTCAATATTAAATGGTTATTATTTTTATTATAATGAAAAAATTTGATCATAAATGGCCAATATATGAAATTTTTTACTATATATTATCCCCTCTCCCTCTTTCATGTTTTTTATTTTTTTAAAATAATTTGACAGAAAACTACTTTTATAAAATGTCATTAATGTCATTTTTGACACTATTTATTTAATTTTACATTAAAGACACCAAAAATATATATAATTAGAATATAATAATTAAAATTATCCACGATATAATATATTAATCTATAAAATTCATGGAACATAATTATTTATCCAAACTGTATTACCTATAATATAATTGAAACCATTTATATTAATATTCAAATTAATCCAAAAAAATTATATTGGAATTTTTATAAGAATTTCAGTTCATTATTCATCTAAAAAAAATTAAAAAAATTAACATCATAAAAAAATAATTATTAATATTTGAAATGAATATTTAAAACATAACATAGCCTTTTTATATCCTTATTGAAGAATATTGGAGATATTAAAATCAAGAGAGTGAAATTTTGTTTTTCATCTTTTCTTAAAGAAATACAGTGGTCAATATCTATGAAAAACGAAACCAAGTCTCAGTATTTTTAAGAATAGGATATAAATGGCCAAAATAAATTTATCAAAAATTTTAAATGTAAGTATTAGTTAAATTTTAATTACTTATCCCAAAAATTTATCCCCATTTTACCCGTTTTACCCTTATTGAGTTAAAAAATATCCACAAAAGATATTATTCACAATAAAAAATAAAAGGGACCTGTTTAAAATATTTGAAATTGGCGATTCCCAATATGATATCCATTTTATCAAATTAATTTAAAAAAGTGTAAGTAATTAATTTAAGATAAATTAAATTAAATGAAAAACAATTTTTTGGAAAAACATACATTTTTAATTCTAGAAATGAACATATACAAAAATTAATTATAATAACAATTTAGTGGTAATTAATTATATTTTTTTAGAAACAGAATTTTTTTATCTATGTTTAGGGTAAAAATTAATGGATTATTTGGATTTTGGAACTAATATAAATGACAGTTTTAAAAAATCTGTATTTTTCTCTATTCACTGAAAAATCATCCTTTTTTGAAAAATCCAAAAAATTTATTATAATATAATATTGACATAATGAATTTTAAAATGATATAATTTTCATATAATAATATTTTAATAATTATTCAATGTTCATTTAAACTCTGTTTTGCATGAAAATAAAGTCATCAATCATATTTATTTAAATAGAAATTTATCATAAAGTATTAGGCCATTACAACAATCATTTTAACCTTTCCTCAACATCCTTAATTTGGTATATTCTGGTCAAGTAATTTTTTCTTTGTTTTATAAATCTTTTTCTAACAATTCCTTCCCTACATCCTTTCTATAAAACATCAAAAACCACACACTTAGGAATTATTAAAAGTCAAACCCTAGGCTCCCAACCTAAGTATCCCTATATGTTTTACAATTCATCACTTCCCAATTTCTTATTATTATTTTAATTTTTTTGTTTTATTTTAATTTTATAGGGAATGAAACCGTTGGATATTATGAACATATCTATAGGTTAGTTTAGGGTAATAATTAAATTGTTCTGAACAGAAATTAATGTATGAAAAAACCATTCTTTTAAAAGGAAACAATTACTCCATTTTATTATAAATTCAATTAAATGTGAATAATTTCCAAAAAAAATAGTTTTCTATGATATTATGTGGGGAATTAAATGAAATAATTTACCATTAACATTTATCACAAGAATTGTGTTAAAAATTAAATGGTTTTATAATGATACATTAAATCATATAAGGGAAAACATCCATATTTACAAAAAAACCATTAATGATGAAATTTTACACATTACTAAAATAATAGAAAAAAAGGGAAAGATAAAACATGCATTTTATATATTTTCTATATATAAATGATCATTTTAAATGGTTAATTTTTTTGGGTTATTATTTTTTTTAAAATAAATAACCGAAAAAACACATATGAAAATCCTAAAGAAGCTAGCCAAAATGTTGACCCCTCCCCCACACTTAAAATGATACATTATTATCAATTTAATCCAATAAAATGATATATAGTCATGAAATATATTATTATAAATTTTAAAATTAACATTTATGTGAGAGTGTTAGGAACAATTTAGCATTCTTAAGTGATGATGGGGACATGTAGTGTAATGACATTGACAACATGTATAAGAATTCCATCAAAGAATTACTTCAACTATTTCCCATTGACTATAATTCCTCTTCCTATAAACTATTGAGTGATGTTCATTACACCATATGAAAAACCACATGCTATATCAAATGTGCATAACCATCTATAGAACAACATAAAATCATCAGCTTCATTCATGAACTATAGATAATGACTTTTTCTCCCTCATGGAACTCCTTTTCGATCATCATTCCATGGTTTTCATGAAATCTCACTTTGTAGAGCTTTGGGTTATCATAAGATGATCATTTTATCTCTTTGATCTCTTGAAGTTTCAGTTTCCTTTGATATCATACTTATGATAAATCAATGTTTTATTTCTTTTTTTCCCAAAACTCCCAATACTTGACCTCCACAGGGAGATGATAAGACTTCAAAATAAAAATACGATATGGGGACATAATTATGTGGACATAATTATTAAAGTCTTTTGTGAAATCATATAATCTAATTTTTTTGGATTAAAGTGCTTGATCCAATCCTTTAAATTCTTTTTAACAATTTTCTATAATATCTGCTTCAACTAACAATTTGAAACTTTGGACTAGCCATTGGTTTGGGGGTGGTAAGGAGTAAATTTATTTTTAATTACCCCATTTTTTTGAAGGTGGGAAGATAAATATTAGTTGAAAAAGTACAACCCTTGGTCACTGATGATCTTTTTTATTATTCTAAATCTTTAAAAATACGATCCATGATAAATTCTACTACAACTTGATAACCTAAATTCTCGGTGGCCTTTGTCTCCAAAACATTTCTAACATTATCAACATCAAAAAAATGTAAAAGACACAAAATGAGATAATAAATAGTCCTATAATATGAATTCCCCATATATCAAAAGTATTACTGGACAATATGGGTTGTTTAAACCTCTCATGTCTCTTAAAAAGATTTACATTGTGTTAGAAACATTATTTTGATTTAAAAAAGACATGGGAATAATGAAAAAAGATTAGATAATATAATATAGAGTCTATTTATTTACTAACTATCCTTTGGGGTCTAAAAATTCCACTAAAAGAATGTGTATTGAAAAAATATAAAATAGGCTCAAACTTATAAACATGGACACACCTTTAGGTGACATAGTCACTAAATAGGTTCCAGAGGTAGGGATCATCCCACACATAAAAACTAGAATCAATATTTAATATGTAATCTTGGTGCTTCTTTAAATTTTTAGTTATTTCATATGAAAAAATACACTTAACTGGATTATAATTCCAAATATGCATACCTATGTTCATAAATTCTCTCATCAAGAAAAGTGTCCTAGTGTGGTACCAAGTATAAAGTGTCATCCTCCAGTGTGTGAGTAATCCTACTCATGTGGTCTACTAACCATTTATCTAGAACCATATTTTCGTTTATCATTATGTTGAACTCATAAAGGATGATCATCCAATAGACAAGTATGGGCTTCACATCCTTCTTCTTCAATAGGCTCCCTTGTGATGAAAGTTCAAAGAAACAACTACATTAAATCCTAATTAAAAAGAAAATAATTTAACTAAGAAATGTCATTGAAATAAAATAATTTTACACCATTATATAGTTTTTTTGGATCAATACAATTTTATAAAATATTAGGTGATCACATGTGGACATCCATACATGCTCTATGATAATATTCCTTAACTATAAAGTTTGACGCATCATATATTAGATAAAATAGAAGCTCTCACCATGGGCGTTTATGATCAGTGGAGTGGTGAGAAACATATTTATCTCATAAAATGATTCTATTAAAGAATGACAAAAAACTAATTCAATACATTTTTCAATAAATTGAGAAAAGTTTATAGATATATTACTTACTGAAAGTTGACTTATAATTCTTAAGGACTCCAAGCATCCATGTAAAAAGGGATACACAAACTCAAGGTGGTCAAAATTAATAGATCCTGAGATCATAATTCCTAACAATAATCTTATAGTCATTAGGTAAGGACCCCAAACTGGTGTAAATAAAAAAAACATTCTCCTGGACTCCCTTGACTTGTTAGCACATCCTCCATGCAATTCCATTCTATCCAAGTATGCTTGATATGGGTATCAGGATTGATGTATGATTTTCATTTTCTGATGGTGTACATCAGATCGTGTGGTATATCATTCCATCCCTTAAGAAAAATAAAAATTACTACAGAGTAAGATTAAACTTTCACAAATTGGATTTTCAAATGCATCACTTTCACCTCTACACTAATGGAGTTGCTCACACCACAAAAGGAACTGAAGCCTAGGGGAACTGACCCCTAAATTTCCTCACCAAACCACCTCCTCTAATTTCTCCATCAAGACAAGACCCATACAAATTCAGAGTTAACCCCATTGAGGGGGATCCCATTTTATACTCCTACCTTATAAACCACGATTGATGGCCATGCCCATGAAAGATCTTGGTTGGATATTCTTTAGAATCACTAACTTGGTTGTATCCTTGATAAAATTCCCCAAATACACCACCAACAATTAATCTCACACATAATGAAAAATTATATTATAATGAGTACCTTCCTTATATTTTTGTCAAGCTTCCCACAAAATTAACCTGGAAAATATAAAAATAACTCGATGCACCTCATTTCTATTCCCTGATTATTGGAGCCTTGGAACCAAACTTCAAGAATTTCATGGATATAGTATCTATTAATGTTAAAATCATTCACCTATCATAGGAAATACTATACCAACATCACCCATTATTCTTGTAAGAAAAAATTGTGTCTTCTCTTGTTGTGGCCCTAAGAAAAATCAGAAACACAAAGCCAGGACCACAGCTCGCTGATGAACATTTTCTTCAGTTGAAATAACAGGATTTATTATTCTCCAAACAAAAAAATTTATTTTACCAGGGATTTCATTTCACCTGAGTTTGGATTCCCATGGATTGGTACCTCTATGATTATGAATAAGTTCGTAGCAATTATAATCAAATAACCTTCCTGATTTTCAAAATGTAAAAATATATCAATCGGTTTCATCGACCATCTCGATATTATAATAGATAGCCATCTCGTTTGAGTTTAGAATATAAATGTAAAAATACATCAATCGGTTTCATCGACCGTCTTGATATTATAATAGATAGCTATCTCATTCGGGTTTAGAAAATAATCAAGGGAAGCGGGTTACAAGAAACCATCTATTATAGAAATGGTTGGAGATGGGAATCCTATGAAATATAGAATTGTACGAGCCCAATTAGTCTTCAAAAAATTGATGTCACCATGACCCACTATTAATCGAATATCCCTTGTATATCTTCCAGATTATCAATCATGCATTGTTCTGGGCCTAACAACCTTCTATGATAACTGGACCAATCACTCCAGTCATCCCCATACATATGATCCACAAACCTTACCAATAAATATTTACCTTCAAATATATCTTATTCCAAATGGGTTTTCATTTTTCCCTCTACAGTACATAATCCAATACATCCTTCATCCACTAGCTTTTCCATTCGATACCAGAAATCCCAGTGGCACTGAACAAATTGATTAGCATACCAAAAAAATTCTGATACAAAATTTTCCACCTTAGTGATGGTATCCTTTGTAGGCTTTATGATGGATAAAACATGCATCAAAATAGAAATAAGTACGTTATTTACCAATGAAATTCTTTCTCCAAATGAAACAAACCTATTTTTATAGTTGAAAATTTTCCCTCTAATTTGATTAATAATTTCTTTGAAGTGAACCTTTTTGAAAATTTTATTGGATAATGGATCACCAAGATAAATTATTTTTAATTGTCACTATTGAAAGCCCATCCTGGATTGAATTACAAACCTTCTCCTCTCTGATCATTTATTAGAGATTTATAGAATGCTCATTTTTGGATTGATGCTTTGGCCAATAAACTTTTTAAAAGTAGAAAACATTTTATTATACTAGAATATTTATGTTTTCTTTCCATTGGTGAAAAATGTCATGTTGTTAGTAAATACGATATGAGAGACAATTCTATTCCTAAACCTTTTTTATAGGGCCAAATATTTCCATCCACAATGCCTTTATGAATATTATTTTAAAGTGCATCCCGAGCCATGATAAAATGAGTGGGTGATAAAGGGTCACCTTATATTACACTTGGGGTTGATTTAATGAAACTGAAATCCTTTCCCCTGAGAGAGATGGTAATCCACATAGAAGAAAAATACATGAAACATAAGTCACAAAACAACTTCTGGAATCAAAATTTCTTTATCACCCTTTAATTGAATATTTATTCCAGTTTATCGTAAGCTTTTTCAATATCAATATTTACTATAAGTTTGGATCCAACTTCCTTTTTGTTAAGGTCCTCAATCAGGTATTTAGTGATTCCAATATCCCTCAAAATACTTCTCCCCTGCACAAACTCATGTTGTTCTTAAGATATGATTGTTGGAATGACACTGCAGAGACTCCTCTTAATGCAAGTTGTAAGAATTTTATATGAAAAATTACATAATAAAATTGTTCTGAACTAGTATAAAGAGGTAAGGGATTTAAAATTAGGAATGAGAACAACATTATTGGCACAAGTAGTTCTATTAAGGGAACCACCTATGAAAAAATAATGAATTGACTCTCCAATATGAACCTTAATAATGTTCCAGGCTTCAATATAAAAGGCTCCCAAAAATCCATCTACCCTAGGAACACTTTCATGGTTCATAATGGTCGTGGCATCATTTATCACTAAAATCATAGTAATTTCCATTAAACCACCATTCACCCTATCATCAATCAGAATTGGATTTCAATTCATGAATGTATCCTCACCCACCAAGATATTGTGATGTCTTTCATTAAAGATGTTTGGGCCTACCAATAATCCTTCAAAAAAATCTAATGGTAGCTTCCCAAAAACATACACATCTAAGCTGAAAGACCCCTCTTCTAAAATGAGGCTAATCCTTCTATAAAGCTTTATTAATTCAAAAATGAAATAAAATAAATAGTTCTTTGATCGCTATCCTTGAACCATAATGCCATATATTTTTTTCTGCATACTCTTTTCACCTCCAAATTTAATTTAGAATGAAATTTGTTCTTCTCAGTTTGAAAGGAAAATCTAGAGCCATCATATCCCTGAATAAGGGATTAGGATATCTTATCAATGTCATTTTCAAGCCCCTCAAAATTTGTTTCTCTACAATTGGCCATAGGTATCCAATCCATAATATCTCTTCTCAGCAATTGAAGCGACTTTGAGAAACCCAACTAGCTTGTTTCCCTCTTAGGATGATCCCAAGATGCTTTCACCATTTTAAAATAACCATCTAGTATATTCTAGGAACAGTAATAAAAAATTTCTTTCTCCTACTGTCCCCTTACTTGAGTATCACCAGGGGAGGAGAGTGATCAGACAATGTCCTAGTCAAGTGAGTGACCAAAGCTAGAGCTAAGGTATCCATGCCTTGAAGCATGGAAAGACATCAATCAATTCTACTCCATATCATCATTTTTCATTGGCGATTATTTAACCATGTAAATTTTTTCCCTGAACATCCCACGTCCAACAAACCTATAGATTCCATAAATTCTTTGAAATCAGACATTATGTTTATAGAAACTCCAATACCTCCTTTTTTTAGAAATATCCATCACCATGTTGAAGTCTCCACTTTTGAACCAAGGAAAAGGACTAGGATAGAATGATTGAAGATACTTTCCAAGGTTGGTTCTTTTTTGGGAATCAAAACATGCAATTAAATTTTAGAAATGTAATTGAAATTTTAATGCTAAAATCCTAGTTGTGATGAACTACAAAGAAGCCTCAACATACTCCATTGTTATTCATTCTTTCCAAATATCCAAATATATATGTTTCATGCACTATCATGAAAGATGTTAGAGACTAATAGTTGTTTAGAAAAATAGAATTTTCATCTCAAATTTTGTTTTGAAACATTACTACTACAGTAGAAATATTGCGATGACGAGATTCTGACGCAATAAAGGCATATTTAACACAATCCCCCAAACCAAACACATTATATATGATGATAGGAAACATTAAAAATGAGAAGGGGAAGCCATGAGGCCAACAATACGTGACTTAGAAGCTAACATAGAATCTAAAGTTACCCTTACCATCACTTTGGTAACATGAGAGCTATCTTCCAAAGCACCCACCGAAGGAGAAAGATCAAGGATGGAAGCAATAGAATCGGGTCCCTCCACTACATCACCTATATCCACAAAAACTATGAATCTATTGCATAATCTCAAAGGATCCTTAGATAGAGGTGTCACACCTTCAAATAATAAATAAATAATCAATACACATTCTTGAGAGGATCTGTACACTTAGATTTCCTCCATAATTCCCTTTACTATAATTAAATGTCATTTTTTAAAATTTAAATCCAGATTTTTCTCAATACATTATTGAGAAATTTTTCCCAAATATGACAACACTGACCAAATGATGAACCATGTACAAAAAATTCATCCATAAATACCTCAATGAGAGTCTCATGTAAATTAGAAATGATACTCACTATTCATCCATGTAAGGTACCTAACGTGCTTTAAATTTTAAATGGAATCCTTTGGTCAGAATATTTGCTGAATGAACAAGTGAATATCATATCCTATGGGTACAATGCTATAAATGGTACATAAAAATATCAATATAGACTATTAAGGAAACAATAGCATGACCTATACATAAGTCTCTTAAGAGTCTAGTCAATTAAGGGAAGGGTAAAATAGTCTTTATGAGTGGGTTGATTTATTTTACTTTAATCTTAGAAAATTTTACAACTAATTATCTCCCTAATGGGAACTAACTCATCATTTTCATTTTTTAAATATTAAAACTAGTTTTAGTTGATACAACATTGAAGGGGATAACCCATTAAGAGTCATAGATATGATAAATGATACCTTCTTCATGTTTGTTTTCCTCCTCATTATTTATTAATTCTAATAGTGTGGGGTTAAGTATTATTTAGGGATTCAAAAATAACGTTTTTTATAACAATGGTTTGGAACCGTTGGTATAAGTCCCCAAACCGTTGGTATAGCCTATACCAGTGGTTTGGGAAGGCTTTTAGTGATTTTTCATTGGGAAAGGTGTATCCAAACAGTTTGGATAAAACCTTTGGAAAAAACATATCCCAACGGTTTCAAAACTATTGGGAAAGACCTATCCCAAAAGTTTGGCCAAACTGTTGGGAAATGTGGTCTCAATTTTCCCTTTCCCAATAGTTTTCCAAAACTATTGGGAAATACCAATCCCAACGGTTTGTGTGTTCAAACCTCTATTGTAACATTTTTTTAGATTCACCTTTTCCAAACCTTTCCAAAATGTTTTACAAAACAGTTGGGAAAAGTGGACCCTTTCCCAAAATTTTGTTAAATCTATTGAGAAAAGTGTTCTAAAAGTGGAATATCCCAACAGCTTTGGAAAACTGTTTGGAAAAGGGACTTGTACCAATTATGTTTACAAAATGTTCATATAGATGCATTGGTATAGGTAGGATTTATAGTAGTGATTTCAAAATAGGTTATACCCATCCTCCTAAATAATACTATGTATAGAAATTGAGGGAATAATTATGGAATACCTGATATAAGTTCACCAAATTATCCCAAAATTATCCTTCAATTTTTTTAAAAGTGGTGTCTCTAATTTTGGAAGTATATTATTAGAAATAATTATAATGTTTTTTTCATCATTAAATCGGTCCAAATATTTCAAATTCAAGGAAAACAACTTGAGATCCAATTTTGGTGGGAACTATATTAGAAATTACATACCAAAAATAAGAATAAGAATCTATAAAAGAATTTAAATCAATAATGGTTTTTTCCTATAGGATAAGTTAGGAAATGATTGATACATCAAGCCTGCATTGATATAGAAAATCTACCAAAAAATATATTGATTCCAATTTGGAAAATAATGAAAATAAAAATCCTATAATTATTACAAGATTTTCTGAAGTAATATATGAAGGGAGAATAATGATCTTATAAGGGATACTTAATTGTGTCCAAAATATTAAATATTATGATCTCATATAGGAACTCCATAGAAACTGTACCCTCCTAGAAATTTATGATTGTACTAGAAGTTTTGAGGAAGGTTCAGTAAAAAAATAGTAGATCATGTGAACTTACCCAATCATCATCCTTATTATGCATGTTAAAATCAGTGAGAAAGAGCATATCTCCGACCCGAATAACTACATCCTTGAGGACCCATTCCATTTATTTCATAGCTCAATTTTACAATTAGGCCATGAAATCATCAACTAAATTAATTTAACATTAAATTATGTTAAAAATTATTGAGTCCTGACATTAATTAAGGCACCAAAATCATATAAATAATTTAGGAAATTCATCTCCAATATGGAATATGGCATTGTGACTATCACAATTTCATGATTTTTAGGATTTTTTATGGTGTGTGTGATGATTTAATAAGCATTATTCCAAGGGTTGATATAATCATTTACCTTTAGAACTATTTTATTCATACAAATGTTTATAAAAAAACTATTATATTGATCTCAATGCACTTGAATGTAACAAAAACCACTTTTTCACATGACTTATTTAGCCATCTTATTTTTTCTATGACACTATTGGGGAATAGAAGGGTTTTCGGAGGAAAATCAATAAAATTATACTTTATTTTTTATTCCGCCTTTTTCTTCTCATTGATGTATCTTAAATTTGGCTTCTCTAGAGAATATGTGAATCTCAGTGGATATAACGTAGTATAGGTCTCAGTCATTTTCTACCCTCTTATTATTGTGATAGCATTGACATTCCCATTAGGGTTTGGTGTAGGTCGAGAGGGTCAATTTTTGAAGTTTTTAAATAAAAATTCAAGGAGATAAATAGAAATATAGTTCATTTTCCACTTCATATCCATCAAGTAAAAAACTTTCATCCTCATCCCATTCATTTGATTAGGAATAATTTGTTTCAAAAGATAATTACTTTTAAAAAGTACCTTTGGATGGGATGAACATTGGTGTTATTGTCTTAGTGATGTTTTGGTTTTATATATTTTATGGGGATATTGGAATCTTTATTAGTAAGGAGGATGATGATAGAAATTATATTCAAAAGGGGGCCTTTTTCTCCACCCCACACTCTACCTAAAAATTGGATGATTTTCCATCCTATATTATATATTGGAGTGAAGTAATCATACTTATTTTGGATAGGTGTTTGTTTTTTTGTTGATAGGTCCTCCCTAGGAATAAGGCTATACAATATGATGTCTCTTTTAATTAGGGATAATAATCTATAGGGTGGTTTGTTCAAAATTAATTCCATAAGTCACTATAATAGGGGGTTTTGATATCTTTTGACCAGTAGAAATATTTCTCACCATAGTAGTTAATTCATCAAAATTATTATCAATTAAATAATTCTATATAGATGAATAACTCACTTTGTGCCCACTTAAAAATTTTATACGTAAATCCCTAATTTTTTTAATGTTTAATTCCATCTTATCAATTATTGCACATGATGATACTATTGTTTTATCAACCAAATGTCTTCCTGTTATGACATCTACCATACTCTTTCACATAGGTGTGTATTCTTATTATAAATTTTAGATAACATGATTCCCAAAAATTTGGTGATATGAAAATATTCAATATAACATCATTATTCTCTCCCAATACTCATTTATTAATTTTCGTTGTTCTTATTTGATCATGAAATCAACAACCCAATAACAGTTGTCCTTGATGATGAAACAAATCACAACTAGAAAATAGATTTAAAATCATTGTAATATGACACCTCTGGTAGTTGTAAATTATAGACCCAATATTTTAAGGTTTCATCAACTGAGAATTGTAATTATTTTATTTTTATTTGGTATCTGAAGACAATCCATTGTTTAATGGTTGAGAAACTCACATTAAATTATTTTAGATGTCTGTTGGGGTCCTTATAATAGAGGCTAAGAAATTTTGGAAAAAAGTGTATCTATCTAGATTTTAATTCAATGTTAGATTCTATAATTATGTATGAAAACAAATATTAGTTATAATTTATGTATCTTGAATCTAAATATCGAGTTGTTCTATAATTTTCATTAATATTATTTATAAAAAATATATCTAGTTTTAAGTTGGATTGAGTTGTGCTTACAATTTCAATGTTACCAGATTAGAAGAATTACCTAACCTAGTGAGTGTAGCCACTTTCAATTTACCAATACTATATAATTATATCATTAAGGATAAATTAAATCTCAATTTCTAGATCAAAGAGATCCGCGATATGTAATCATGTCATAAATTCGAGGAAATTAGAAAACATGAAATGTGGAAATTAATATAATGATAAAAAGATTGAATTAGTTTTTAAAAAAAATTATAAATTTGATAAATAAGAATGAATGATGATTAGGTAAGATAAGAGTTGAATAAAAATAAATAAATACCTTTAATTATTTGAAGAAAATACTTGCCTATTTGGAAACTATGTTATTTTGAATAGTGGTGTTGTAACACCCGAGACTTTTATGGGAAATATTTTGTTGTTATGTTATATAAATCATCAAAGGAATCTTTCACTAAACACAACACTATCTTGGCTTTCTTTACATGCAATCACGACCTTCCTTGATAGCTTGCGTCATACGTAATACCGAGTTTCACTAAACAACGATATGCTATTAAAATATTATTAAAAATAGCCGTTATGAATAGTAATAACCACTTTTTAAAATTTTGTAAATTTTATATTTCAAAATGGACTTTTTTTTGGATTCGGAATATCGAAATTAGCCTAGGGTGAAATTTTGGTATTTTTCTAGAAACGTTCAATTTTTGATGAATAGTGAAAACACTGGGTTACTATTTAAAAACCGACTTTTTATTTAAATAATTTTTTATTTTATTTAAATTTATTTTAGGTAAAAATTGATACATAATACCTATATAAGTTTAATATAATTCATTGGAGTAATTTTATAATAATTTTAGATATATAAAAATTTTATTGAACTTTTCACCGTCTTTTACCCACCTCCTAGGAGAATTTGCAAATTTACATAAAACTTAATTTTACCGCTTCTGTGAGTGGAATTTTAAAAATCCAAGATACACTATTGATGATAGTAAGTAAAATGTGGTTCAATAAGATGAAAATAATTTTTGGTGAATAGTAACTTTTTACTTTTATTTACCACGGTTAAAAGTAAATAGAGTAATTAAGGGTAAAAATGATATTATTATTACCCTAACACATGTCCTAATTCTATTGGATAAATGTAATTCGACAAAAAACAACCTTAGGAATACAATATGACCATTTATCCCCACTTTTATTATATTAGGACATTTATTATTAATTTATTTAAAGAAGGGTTAAAATAGTTAAAATCAATGTTTAATAAGTAAATAATTTTTACTATTGGGTTATACATAATATAAATTCGACTATAAATATTACTTAGAAAGATAAAAGGCTTTACTACATAATGGTATTTTAGTTTTAATTTTTAGACATTAAATAATTTAATTTATTTATGACACAATGATGATGTAGTAATTATCTTATTAATGAAATATTGACATAATTGATGTTATAAATACCCAAATAAATGTAATTTGAGACTTTTTATGAATTCAACTAATTTTATAGGTTAACAGTACATGTTATTATTGATTTAATTAACTTTTTTGAACTAACAATTCTGTTATGATGTTCACAAAAATCAATTACTAAATAGTGTCAAAATTGACACAAAATATTTTTTAAAACAAATATTATATTATTAGTTGTTCTTTTATTCCTAAAAATCTAAGGATATGTCAAATGACTTATATAAGGTTATATATATTAATAATAAACAACTTGGGGTTATTTTGGCTTGTTATAGTAAGTTTATTAACCTTATAGTGTAAGAACACAAAAAGACACGGTAAAAGTAAAATTATCTAACTTAAAGTTAAATATAAATGATAAGGCTAAAATAGTAAACTAAAATTGTCCAAATTATATTGGATGAGAGGATTTCGACCCATACCCACCTTAGCTTTGAAATAAATCAATTTGGAGCTATTTAAAACCAAATATGGCTTTATAATAAAATAATATTTTTAGTTTTTCCAAAGGTGCCCCTCTCCTCCCCTATAAAAGGGAACCTCCTCCCTCTTTTCCTCACACCGCTTTGAGCCTTAATGCTCGGCCAAACCCTGAAAATTTCTCCTCTCCACTTCCCTAGAAACATCATAGAGGTCCTGGTCTTCTTCAATGACCTATTTTAGTGCCCTAAAAGGAGGTCTCAAAGAAGCGCTTCAAAGAAGAGGTAATGTCCGTTACCGATTCATTCAACTTTATTTCTTCTTACACTTATTATTATTTAGTAGTTTAATTATGAATTAATAGCATCAGTATCAATAATATACTTATATGTTATTAAAAGTATTAAACAACCCTATTTCTCCATCTATCTATCCTACGGAAAACGAAATCACCGCACGTGCGTACGTACGGAATTCCATCTCCACGCCATGGTGTAATCTATTTTCCACCACCACATTTCTTGGATGGGTATAATGATATAAATAATGAATATATATGATTATTGTAAAGTTAAATTGATTCTGAAATAGTATACATACACTCCAATAGAATTCCACGATCTTGAGAACGATATCATCGCTCGTGCGTACGTATGGAATACCGTCTCCACGATGTGATGCGACTCGTTCTACATGATTTTAATTGCATAATGATTACAGAAATGAATTGAGTGAATAAATATGATATATATTACACTAATACCATTCTTTAAATGAGGTATCTATAACCTAAAAATAATAATAATAATTTATTCGACAAGACACACATAAGAACAAAAAGTAATAAACACGTGAATAAACAGTAGCAATGAAATATTACTAATAATAAGCTAAGAATATGACCATATATGATATAATAACAATGATTATGATTCTAGAATAAGTCAATTACATTATTTAAATCATTATACAGGATGTTCGGACACTTACAAAGCAAATCCGACCTAAGTTAAGGTAAATATCACAATCTCATTTTTATCCGAGATTGTTTATACTTTGGTATTTACTGGGGTGTATTTTATCATCCACATCCATGTTTCCTCAATATGTTATATTATTTACATCAACCTACAATTATTTAAATCCAATTTTACCCTTCGGTAAGTTTTTAGTAAAATATATGAAAGGAATATTTTGTCATTTTTAGTACGAGGTACTTTTTGACTTTTCCGACAAAAGTTTGAGAAGAATTTTTTTTAACTTATACGGCATGAATAGATTTTTAAAATATTATTTCCAAGAAGCTTATTTTACACATTTTAAAGTTTATTTTTAATCATCTTCTTTTTGTTTAGAATTGTATGACATGCTAAGAAAGGAAAATTGTTTTTGAAGTAGAAAGGTTATTTTCCTCAAGAATGGAGTTCAAGTGTTTTATCAAAATTATTTTCCATCTAAGATAATAAAGGGTTCTGTTTCTATCCCTATTATTACATTGATTTGATTATATTGTGATGGAATTATTTTTATGAATTCCTTTATCTTATATGAATTTTTTTATGATGTCACGATGTTTAAGAATCCCATTTTTATTACATGGGTTATGCTATGATGTACGGTTTATGATTTTATGGAACACATAAGAATGGTATCATTATAACATGGGTGGGACCAATATCTCCCTCCAATGAATTGGGTAAAGATTTATATCTCATGAGAGAGACATGGCTGGAATGGCAAGTTAAACCGGTTCAGTGAAACTGGAATGAAATGAGGACTGAACTCGGTTCAAAAATGGATTTTGTCCACTAAGATAGTCTTGGAAATGAGTCTTGACTAATAAGAAATGATTCTCTATGATTATGTGTGTATGACACAAAGCTTCATGTTTTATGTTATGATTATTGTGATTGCGTTTCACTACCATGATTTATCCCATGTTATGAAACTATGATAACTTTTGCAGGGTAAGATTTCCAAAATGTTATGTTCTTATGAATATAATGTGATTGATATTTCTTTTTTTACCCTTACTGGGCATTTGAGCTCACCCTTTTTTATGTTTTCTTTTCCAAAGTCTGGAAGAAGGTTATTAAGTAAGATATTCCAAAAGGGACTATAGATATGATGAAATAAATAGGAGACAATGTAAACGCTTTATGAACCAGTTGTTTATGTTTCCCTGTTTCTAAAGACACTATACCAATACGGTCCTTTCATGGTTTTGTTATATGTTGTAATAACTTTACTTCAATTTTGAAGTACTAGAAATGTATGTAAATTATGGGTCATTATAGTTGGTATCAGAGGAAAGGTATAGTCAACCTTTGGAAACTATGATGTGAAAGCCTTAGTAATAATCCTAAGGATAAGTCTAAGAATAGAACACAATCCTAGTGTTTTAGAAATGTCCATGAATAACCTAGGATAAGACCTTAAGTGTGAAATTTTATTCTTGATTATGTGGTTTTCCTATTATAATTAGTGTTTCTAACACTATTCTTCTTGGTTTTAGACAATGACTGGAACCCGAAAGAACCGTGCTAATGCAGAATGTGATGGGCAATGAAATGATTGTCCCCCTGAGAAACCAAACATTATGGGAACTGGAATACAAAATCTTGTAGCCATTCTCATACAACTTTCTCAAGCTATGAATCATGTAGGACTTCCAAACGAGCAGAGGAAGGAGAAAAATTCTATTGAATCCTTCATGAGGTATCTCCCACCTTCATTCAGTGGGTCTACTGATCCATTAGTGGCCGAACAATGGATCTGTACAACTGAAAAGATATTTTCTGTACTTCAATGTTCTGAAAATGATAAATTCATCTTAGTAGTTTATCGCTTGGAAGGTGATGCTGATCAATGGTAGAATCTTATCAAAAATATGAGGCAAAGGGATGAAATTGAATCCATGGAATGGGATGAGTTCAAGAACTTATTTTTCAATAAGTACTTCCATCTTATTCTTCGAAAAAAGATGGAGAAGGAGTTTCTTGAACTGAAACAAAAGGATGATGAATCTGTTGGTACCTATGGAGAAAATTTTACAAGACTGGCATGGTATACTTCTGATATTATTATCCAACCTGAGAGTAAGATTTATCTATTCTTTAGTGGCTTAAAACCAAGTCTTCGAAGGGTGTTATCCATAAGGGACTTCAATATCTACGAGGAAATCATTCGATGTGCTCTCAAAGTTGAGATGGAGATTGGAGTAACCCATCAGTCAGATGGGTTTGATAAGAAGAGGAAAATGGAATTCAAAAGAAATTCTAAAGAGCACACGGAAAAGAAGATGAGTTTTCCCTTATTCTCAAAGTGTGGAAAGAAACATGGATGGAGTTGTCTTAAAGGGACAAGTAAATGTTTCAAATGTGGAAAGGAAGGTCATCGGCCATTTGAATACCACAATGATTGGAAGAAGATGTCTAGTGATGAAAACAAAGAAAAGGATACCCAGAGTTCACCTCCTACACTTAAATGTTACAAATGCAAGGAAATGGGGCATTTTTCCAATCAATTCCCTAATCCAAGGGTTTTTGATGATGATCGACGTCAACAAACTCTTAAGGATAAAGACAAAGCAAAGTCACATTCAATTTCTATCAGCAATGTGGAGTGCGATAACGAAGTGGTGAAATGTACAATTACCATCCAATCTAAAGTAGAAAATGTTTTATGTGATTCTGGATCCACCCACTCCTTAATTTCTAGAGAATTATCTAAGGGTATCACCGTATTACCTCAACAATTAGATGTTGAGTTAGCTGTGACAACCCCTAATGGCACAACAGTCGCATAAAAAGTTTATAATTATTCTCCTATTGATGTTTGTGGGAAAGTGCTTCCTGTAAACCTTGTGATCCTCCCTATAGTGGAATTTGAGGCAATTCATGGAATTGATTGGCTTTCTATATATGGAGCTCATATCAATTTCCAAAGAAGGGAAGTCACACTTCATATTCCAGATAAATATTTGATCGTCTATCGATGCATGGATGAACATAACATTCCAGTGGAAATTTCTTCCATCTTATGGGTCTTGATTCCACTTAATGAAGGTTACATTTCTCAAATGGTTGGTGAGAAACTCAAGATTAAGAATATTCCCATTGTACGGGAGTTTGATGATGTCTTTCCAGAGAAATTTCCTGGTCTTCTACCAAATCGTGAAGTTGAGTTTTCAATAGAACCCGTACCAGGTGCTTTACCTATTTCAAAGACACCTTATAGAATGGCCCCAATTGAGTTGCAGGAATTGAAGAAGTAACTCCAAGAGAATCTTGATAAAGGATTCATATGCCCTAGTGCATCACCTTGGGGAGCACCAGTTCTGTTTGTTAAGAAGAAAGATGGATCAATGAGACTGTGCATTGATTATCGAGAACTTAACAAGATCACTATCAAGAAAAAATATCCTCTCCCACGCATTGATGAGTTTTTTGACCAACTACGCGGAGCTCAATACTTTTCCAAGATTTATCTTCATTTTGGGTATCATCAATTAAGGGTCAAAAGGGAGGATATACCAAAGATGACATTCTGTACAAGGTATGGACACTATGAATTTATAGTGATGCCATTTGGTCTTACTAATTCCCCTATTATCTTCATGGATCTAATGAATAGAGTCTTTACAGACTATCTTGATCAGTTTTTGGTAGTCTTTATAGACAATATTGTTGTCTATTCAAAGAGAAAGTAAGAACATTAAGATCACTTGATAATTGTATTGAAGACCCTATGAAAGGAGAAGCTTTATGCCAAATTTAACAAGTGTGAATTTTGGCTTAAAAAAGTTGCATTTTTGGGTCACATAATCTCAAAAGAGTGGATATATGTGGATCCTGCAAAAACAGAGGTTATCGAAAGATGGTCGAGACCAAAAACAGTAATTGAGATACGAAGTTATCTTGGTTTGTCTGGATATTATCGACTTTTTGTGAAAGATTTTTCACGATTATCTAATCCACTCACCAGGTTGACTTGGAAAGGAGTTAAGTGTGTTTGGAAGGAGGAATGTGAAGAGAATTTAAAGGAGTTGAAAAGAAGGTTATCCAGTGCACCTGTGCTCACACTGCCTTGTAGTGGAGAAAATGTTTGTGATCTACAGTGATGCATACAAGAAGGGATTGGGGTGTGTTCTTATGAAAAATGATATGGTGATAGCTTATGTCTCACAACAGTTGAAAATCCATTAGAAAAATTACCCAATTCATGATTTGGAGTTAGCTGCAGTAATCTTTACATTAAAGATTTGGAGGCATTATCTTTATGGAGAAAGGTGTGACATTTATACTGATCATAAATGTTTAAAGTATATTTTCACACAAAAGGAGCCGAATATGCGCCAAATAAGATGGTTGTAGCTAATTAAGGATTACGACTGCTCAATTCATTACCACCCTGGGAAAGAAAACAAGGTGGAAGATGCATTAAGTTGACAAGAACATTCTAGTTTATCCATGATGAGGATCACAAAAGATCCAATATTTATGGATTTACAAATGATGGATCTTGGAATTATAATGAAAGGGGAAAAATCGTAACTTTATCAAATGAATGTTCAACCCTCTATACATGTTAAGATTAAAGAAGCATAAAAAGAAGATGTAGAGTTACAAAAGAAGTTGAGAAATGTTCCTGAATTCAACCTTGATTGTGATGGGATAATAAAGTTCAGGAATCGGGTTTGTGTTCCCCCCATCCCCAAATTAAAGAAGGAGCTGCTAGATGAGGCTCATAGTTCTTCATTATAAATTCATCCCAGAAGCAAAAAGATGTATAGGGACCTGAAAGAGTACTTCTGGTGGGATGGCATGAAAAGAGATGTTACTGAATATGTCTCTCGTTGCTTGGTCTATCATCAAGTTAAAGCTGAGTGACCGATGTCTAAGGGGATGTTACAACCATTACCCATACCTGAATAGAAATGGGAAAACATCACTATGGACTTTGTCACAGGACTTCCTAAAACATCCAAAGGAAATAATGCTATCTGGGTCATAGTTTTTCATCTCACAAAGTCTGCACACTTAATTGCTATTAGGGAAGATTTCTCTCTGCATCAGCTTACCAGTATATATGTAAAGGAAGTGGTTGATTTCATGGATTACCACTTTCTATTATATCTTATTGGGATCCAAGGTTTACCTCAATGTTCTGGCGAAGTCTTCAGTATACTCTGGATACAGAGTTGAGTTTCAGCACTGCTTATCATCCTCAAACAGACGGTCAGTCTGAGAGGAAAATTCAAACTCTAGAAGATATGTTGAGAGCCTGCTCTATGGATTTCAAAGATGGTTGGGATCAACACCTACCTTTGGTGGAATTTTCTTATAATAATATCTTTCACTCCATTATTTAGATGGATCCTTATGAAGCTCTCTGTGGAAATAAATATAGGACTCCAACTTGGTGGGATGAAGTTGGGGAAAGAAAGCTATTAGGGCCTGATCTTGTTGATGAGATGTTAGAAAAGGTCCGCTCTATTCAACAACACATAAGATCAGCTCTGAGTTGACAAAAAAGTTATGCCGACAACCGAAGAAAATACTTAGAGTTTGAAGTGGGTGGTAAAGTGTTCTTAGGAATATCTCCTTGGAATAGAGTAATGAGATTTGGAAAGAAGAGAAAGCTGAGCCCTAGGTATATCGGTCCTTTCGAAATACTAGATCATGTTGGGAAGGTAGCTTACTGATTGGTTCTTCCACTGAATCTCTCTCAAGTTCATGATGTGTTCCATGTATCTCTCCTGAGAAAGTACATACCTGATCCTTCACATGTACTCAGCTCAGAAGTTGTACCGCTGGAACATGAACTTTCTTATGAAGAACAACCGATAGAGATTCTCGATCGTAGTGAAAACGTCCTACGGAACAGGACCACTCGCTTGGAGAATGTTTTATGGAGGAACCACCAATTACAAGAAGCTACATGGGAGCTTGAGGATATGATGAGGGAGAGGTATCCTCATCTGTTTGTTACAAAATGCCGAATTTCGAGGGTGAAATTTATTTTAAGGGGGATAGAATGTTACACACGAGACTTTTATTGGAAATATTTTTTTTATGTTATGTAAATCATCAAAGGAATCTTTCACTACACACAACACTAGCTTGGCTTTCTTTACCCGCAATCACGACCTTCCTTGATTTCTTGCGTCGTACGCAATACCGAGTTTCACTAAACAATGATATGCTATTAAAATATTATTAAAACTAGCCGTTATGAATAGTAATAACCACTTTTTGAAATTTTTTAAATTTTATTTTTCAAAATTGAATTCGTTTTTGGATTTGGAATATCGAAATTATCCAAGGGTGAAATTTTGGTTTTTTTCTGGAAACTTTCAATTTTTGATGAAGAGTGAAAACACTGGGTTACTATTTAAAAACCAACTTTTTATTTAAATAATTATTTTTTTAAATTTATTTTAGGTCAAAATTGATACATAATACCTATATAAGTTCAATGTAATTCATTGGAATAATTTTATAATAATTTTAGATATATAAAAATTTTATTGAACTTTTCACCGTCTTTTACCCACCACCTAGGAGAATTTGAAAATTTACATAAAACTTAATTTTACCACTTCTGTGAGTGGAATTTAAAAAATCAGAGAGACACGGTTGATGTCAGTATTTAAAATGTGGTTCAATAAGATAAAAATAATTTTTGGTGAATAGTATCTTTTTAATTTTATTTACCACGGTTAAATGTAAATAGAGTAATTAAGGGTAAAAATGATATTATTATTACCATAACACATGTCCTAATTATATTTGATAAGTTTAATTCGGCCAAAAACCACCTTAGGAATAAAATATAACTATTTAGGCCCACTTGGATTAGATTAGGACATTTATTATTTATTTATTTAAAGAAGGGTTAAAATAGTTAAAATCAAAGTTTAATAAGTAAATAATTTTTAATATAGAGTTATACATAAGATAAATTAGACTATAAATATTCATTAGAAAGATAAAAATATTTCCTACATAATGGTATTTTATTTTTAATTTTTAGACATTAAATAATTTAATTTATTTATGACACAAAGATGTTGCATTAATTATCTTATTAATGAAATATTGACCTAATTTATGTTATAAATACCCAAATAAATGTAATTTGAGACTTTTTATGAATAAAAATAATTTTATAGGTTAATATGACATGTTATTATTGATTTAATTAACCTTTTTAGAACTAATCATTCTGTTATGATTTTCACAAAAATCAATTACTAAATAGTGTCAAAATTGACATAAAATAGTTTTATAAACTAATAGTATATTATTAATTGTTATTTTATTACTAAAAATATAAGGTTCTGCAAATTGACTTAGATAAGGTTATATATATTAATAATAAACAACTTGGGGTTCGTTTGGCTTGTTATAGTAAGTTTATTAACCTTATAGTGTAAGAACACAAAAAGACACGGTAAAAGTAAAATTATCTAACTTAATGTTAAATATAAATGATAAGGTTTAAATAGTAAACTAAACATGTCAAAATTATATTGGATGAGATGATTTCTACCCATACCCACCTTATCTTAGAAATAAATCAATTTGGAGATATTTAAAACCGAATATGTCTTTATAATAAAATAATATTTTTAGTTTTTCTAAAGCTGCCCCTCTCCTCCCTTATAAAAGGGCACCTCCTCCCTCTTTTCCTCACACCACATTGAGCCTTCAATCTCGGCCAACCCCTAAAAATTTCTCCTCTCCACTCCCATAGAAATATCCTTGAGGTCCTGTTCTTCTTCAAAGGACAATTTTAGTGCCCTAAAAGGATGTCTCAAAGAAGTGCTTCAAAGAAGAGGTAATGTCTGTTACCAATTCTTTCAACTTTATTTCTTCTTACACTTCTTCTTCATTAGTTGTTTCATTATGAATTAATAACATCAGTATCACTCATATACTTATATGTTATTATACGTTTGAAACAAACCTATTTCTCCATCTATCCATCCTACGGAAAACGAAATCACTGCGCGTGCGTACGTACGGAATACCGTTTCCACGCCGTGGTGTAATCTATTTTCCACCACCACCTTACATGGATGGGTATAATGGTGTAAATAATGAATATATATGATTAATTTAAATTTATATTTATTCGGAAATAGTATACATACACTCCAATATAATGCCACGATCATGGGAACGATACCATCGCTCGTGCGTACGTACGGAATACCGTCTCCACGATGTGATGCGACTCGTTCTACATGATTTTAATTGCATAATGATTACATAAATGAATTGATTAAATAAATATGATATATATAACACTAATACCATTCTGGAAATGAGGTATCTATAACCTAAAAAGAAGAATAAGAATTTATTCGACAAAACACGCATGAGAACAAAAAGTAATAAACACCCGAATAACAAGTAGCAATGAAATATTACTAATAATAAGCTAAGAATATGACCATATATGATATCATAACAATGAGTATGATTCTGGAATAAGTCAATGAAATTATGTAAATCATTATATAGTATATTCGGACACTTACGAAGCAAATCGGACCTAAGGTAAGGGAAATATCACAATCTCATTTTTATCTGAGATTGTTTATACTTTGGTATTTACTGGGGTGTATTTTAACATCCACATCCATGTTTCATCAATATGTAATATTATTTCCATACACCTGCAATTGTTTATATCCAATTTTACCCTTCGGTAAGTTTTTAGTAAAATTTATGAAAGGAATCTTTTTTCGTTTTTCATACGATGTACTTTTTGACTTTTCTAAAAAAAGTACAAGAAGAATGTTTTTTTAACATATACGGCATGAATAGATTTTTAAAACATTTTTTCCAAGAAGCTTCCTTTACATGTTTTCAAGTTTATTTTTAATCAATTTCTTTTACTTTAGAATTGTATGACATGTTGAGAAAGGAAAAGTGTTTTTGAAGTAGAAAGGATATTTTCCTAAAGAATGGAGTTCAAGTGTTTTATCAAAATTATATTCCATCTAAGATAATGAAAGGGTTCTGTTTCTATCCCTATTATTACTTTGATTTTATTATGTTGTGATGGAATTATTTTTATGAATTTCTTTATCTTATATGAATTTTTTGATGATGTCACGATGTTTAAGATTCCCATTTTTATTACATGGGTTATGCTATGATGTATGGTTTATGATTTTGTGGCACACATAATAATGGTATCATTATGATATTGGTGGGACCTATATATCCCTAAAATGAATTGGGTAAATATTTATATCTCATGGGGTAGACATGGCTGGAACGACAGGTTAAACTGGTTCAGTGAAATAGGACTGAAACGAGGAATGAACTCAGTTCATAAATGGACTTTGTCCACTAAGATAGTCTTGGCAATGAGTCTTGACTAATAAGAAATGATTCTCTATGATTATGTGTGTATTCCAAAAAGCTTCATGTTTTAAGTTATGATTATTGTGATTACATTTCATTACCATGATTTATCCCATGTTATGAAATTATTATCTCTTTTACAGAGTAAGATTTCCAAAATGTCACGTTCTTATGAATATGATGTGATTGATATTTCATTTGTTTACCCTTACTGAGCATTTGAGCTCACCCTTTTGTATATTTTCTTTCCCCTGGTATAGAAGAAGGTTATTAAGTAAGATATGCCAAAAGGGACTATAGATATGATAAAATAAATGGGAGACAATGTAGACTCTTTATGAACCATTTGTTTATGTTTCCCAATTTCTAAAGACACTATACCTATACGGTCATTTCATGGTTTTTGTATATGTTGTAATAAGTGTACTTCAATTTTGAAGTACTAACAACGTATGTATATTATGGGTCGTTATTGGTGTAATGGGCTCTATCAGCTGTTTTTTAGTTTTTTGTAATTAGGTGTAGTAGAGAGGCTTTCCAATTTCATTTAATCATAGAATTAATACAAAAAAATTAAAAGGTATTTCAAAAATGAAATAAAATAGTAAATGTCTATCAAGGATGGGGTTGATTGAGGCTTATGGAACAAAAAGAAAAATAAAACCAGAGATTTTTTAGAAAATATATTTAGAAATAATAATACGTATATGTCCTATTTTTTAATAACATGTCAATAATTACAATTAATTTGAAAATACACTTAATTGTGATACTCTATTTTTTATACCCCTGAACCCAATGTGAATAAACTGAAAAAAAACAAGAAATAAATTAAGCTATAGGATAACATTAGAGGATTGAAACATGGAACCCTTATTTTATTTCCATTACAAGAATATATTATGGATATGGATAAATTAGGTATCATATGCATACTAGATGTAATACCTAATATCATATTATAAAATGTAAACATTACATCCCAATATTAATTCCCAGTGTACAACTTAATAATTTTTTATTATAATAGAAATTCGTCATAATTATATTTAAAATTAAAAGTTCTAAATTTTATAATTTTGATAAGATTAAATGAATATAATATTTTTCATGAGAAAAAATTTATCATAGCGTTATTTTTAGAGATTTTCTATGAAATAGTAGATTTTTTTCTTGAATAGTGAAAATAAAGATTTTTTACAAAATTGAAATTTATTTTCTTTTTAAATTTAATATGAATTTGGTGTTAAAGTAAAATATTATCACTTGGATTTAACACCATATAATAAATTATATAATAAGGATCATTATAATTTCTTTTCTTTTAATATTACTTTTATGCTTAAAAATACATTTTTTTAAAAAAATAGTTTTTTTGTTTTATTTTGAACAATCATTTTAAATTTAATTCTGAAATCATCTACAAACTGAATTTAAAAAATGGAACACACATTTTTAATAAAATTTTTATAATTTATTAATACAGATAAATTAATTTTTTCCATTATGAATAGTACCCATGATAAAAATATTATCACCTCAATAGATGTTTCAGATGAGCTAAATATGGTTAAAACGTTTTTGATAATGTTGGAAAATATCATCGTAATTCTCATTAGATGAGGGGATTTCGATCCTTATCAATAAAAATTCATATTAAGTTATTTTTTCACTTCTCTATGAGTAATACTGTAACATCTCGGCCTAACTCACTCTGAGAAAAAACTACACCATACCACCACATGACCTTAGACACACCTCTTCAGATACCAAAGGCTAAAAACTAGCTAGGGATTCTAGGGTGGTACCATAAGGAGACTACATCTCCAGTATCATAGTAGTCATAATAGAACAAATAACTAGATAACATATACATCAATCACATTAGAGTACACATACAAATAAATAAGTATAACTAAGACATAACAATTTGAGATACTTTCATATAGACCCAAATGACCATGTAATCATTCAAAAGTGATTCCCCACTATGCCATTCAAATATACCAATAAATATTTAAAATAAATAAAATACATCAAGGATTCATTGTAACTCTATGACATACCTCATCCCACCCTCCAGACATTGTCGAAGCTGTCCCACTAAATCATGAAAATATCGGGCCTTGGTGTAACCTTTTCTTATAATAAGTAGAGATCTACTTAGGCACCTAATGGCCATGGCCACCTGATCATGGTGTGAGTAAAAAAATCCACAGGGTACCACCAACATAGTACCATACATAACCAAAACATTTATTGAATTGTACATATAACATGCTCATGAAAGACAAATAAATTGTTAATTATCAAATAAAATAAATATACCACAATAACTAATACGAATAGTGCCAGAATATCTCTGATCAAGAAACGTGGACCATGCCAACCCATGTACAATTTAACACACCATTTTTTATCATTAGGACCATGAACATGATCAACTATACCTTGTTTATCCATTGTTAGGTTGTATTTAAGAACATTAAGATAACCATTCCCCGAATATAATAGACCCAAGTCTCTATGATATACAGATCATGTAACATAGACCTCCCCAATATGAGTTTTATAATCTAGTACTAATTTATACCACCACTATGGGAGTTCTCTCATCCAATATATAATCCATAAATTTACACAAACCATCCCTATATGAGTTTTCTTATGAAAATTGTAACACAGAACACATGTATGAGTGTTTTCTCAACTAATAGTAGCACATAATAAAAACCAACCCTTGGTAATTTTACATATATTATAAATGGACACACCCTATAAGAATTATATCAATCATGAATGAAGATCTCCCTTGAGGGTTTTTCCCAAACATTAATAAATATATTTTCTATTGTAATTTTCCAAGTCCCATAAAAAATAAATGAAGAACAAGGGTTGGATGAATTCTTAAACCCATAATATCCATCCACACCCATGAAAACATTATTACCTTTGGAAATATATCATAGAAAAACCCACTCGTGTCCCCTAAGTCTCATCACAACATTGGGGACACCCTATTTGGGGTCCTTGGTCTTGGATAGGTTTTAGACCATCATCTGTCTCACAGAGGGAACCACACTCTTGAATAGTTTCATAAAGATCCATGCACTCATGAGACAAAAAAAGGTATTACTCAAAAGTGATGTCTTTCAGCCTTTATCAAAACCAAAATCATCACTAGGGTGGTCCAATACCCCAAACCAAGTCTATTCTACCTATGGTCTATCCTAGTATGCCAAAAACATAATAAAGTGTAATGATTTCTATCCCGTGTTATGGTCAACAATCCTACAAACATGAATGTGTCATAAGGATCATCACATGATTGATTAGTCCATTAATCAATAGTCAATACATCTACCCTTAAAGGCATATAAGGGCTCATATGAAAGTACCACTATGTCATAATTGTTTAATTTTAATTAAGGAACCTCCTCATATGGGAACGAGTTTCAAGGAAAAAATATTTAGATCATGAAATGGGACATCAGAGGCCTGGGAAACCAAGACATTAAATAGGGGATAACATGGACATGGAACATTGTTCGGTTACTTGAGGCATTCCACTTATATTAAACATTTTAATTTTTTTATTAATGATATTTAATCAACTTTATGTGAAATGAATTGAGTGGAGAGCATGAACATCCACATGAATAGAAAAAGACTACATAATATTCATTGTGTGAGTACCATGAAAACCTAACTATTTGAAATATTCTTCCAAATTTAAAATATAAGATAGAAGATATACCAAGGCCCTTCTAGCCTCTTCCAAGATTTTATAACCATTATGAGATTTTAAATCGCACTTAACATTTTTAATAAATTATTTAAAACAATTGAAATGAATTTGAAAACTTTATTTCAAATAGAAATAAGGATAATTAACTTTTCAGGTATCCAACACTTTATTCTATCTCAATAAATAGGTTATTGGGTACCCCTATAATTCCATTGAATCCAATCTCAGAAAAATCCCCAACCTACACAACAATAAAATTACAAAAAATACCATAACTTAAGGAAAAAACATAATTCATTTTTCATAGTGACATACCTCATGAAAATGGAATACATTGGCATGTAGATGGAATTTCCATATTTTATCTTCCTAGAAAGAACAAAAGCATCAAGAGAATCATCCAATTCCACCAAGTTCTAAGAAAATTAGCATAAAAACCATAAAGTCTAAAACCAAAATTATAGGTGAATGAAGTCAAGGGAAGGTAAATAAAAATATTGGTATTGAAATAAATTAAATCAGAATAAAAATACATAAAAATAACTAAAATCAAGTAGATGAAATGTTCTTATGGGGGGGGAACCCCTGGTTATGCACCCAAATTGAGAGAGGGAAGAGGGGGATGCCCCATCAAAACTTGAGGGGATAGAATTACCATCTAACCCATTTTAAATTCTACCAGTGGGATGGTGGTTTACTGCATCATTGGATACAACAAGCACCCTAGCCTCTCCTGAGGATCTCATGAGCGCCCAGGACACTCCCTTTAGCTCAATACAGTTATAAAAAACCTATTTTAAGGTGTTCTAACTATAGGAATTTCAATCTAAAGTCTAGTCAAAAGACCAACCCCCCCCCACTGAACATAAAAATTAATATTCTTTATGTAAGTTTCATGCCCATGCAGACACGTGGCCTGACCATCTCCTCACTACAACAATTATTGTCCCTAAAAAGTTATAATGGTCATCCAACCACATATCTAGACTTAAATTAGTCATACAAATGGCCATGTTCCATTTTTTGAGTGCTCAATGTTCCTCTAGATTATAATTTCTTCACAAGGCACTCAAACCTTTGAAACATTATCCATCACTCAAGTTATCATCGATACACTAAGATTTCTCCTACTTGAGCTTGTATATTTTAAAACACCAGTGGTTTTGTCTTTAAAATACCCATTATGACCACGATACCCATACTTATTTAACTTGACCAATCTTGAAAACATCTATACCATGATAACCGCCACCAATCAAGAAGCACAAACACCCTAAATAATGTTTGAATCCTACAAATGATATATTGAATGATGCACATGATATGATTATTGAATCACAATATCCAATAAAAAATGAAAATATTAATCTTTAATAAACCTATATTGTTATTTTTTCAGTTCAAATGAAACCAATGAATTTTAACTTCCAATCCATATGGATTACTATGTTAGTTTTACATTGAAAATCACGGTATATGCCGAAACATAATCATCATATTCAAAATGACATTCCCAACATTGTTTCTAATCCACCACATCCCATTCCATGTAAAACCACCAATAATACTTCCTTTAGAAATACTACCTAAATAGTTCTTGGTTGGGAACATGAACATGTTACCAGAACATGATTTCCTAGTGACCCTACTTCTGATGACACCCTCTGTTCATTCATACATGTTCATTGAATACCATAAACAAATGTTGATGGAATTACATAGATGAATAATCAACAAAAAAACAAGTCATCATGCCCTACCATACTATGAGAACTACTGCACCTCTGATCCAACACATCCAGATCATCTCATTTTATCCATAGCCCAAAGCTCATAATCAAACTCCACCTGATACCATACCTGAATTCGCACAAAAAATGAAGTAATTAATCCAAATGAATTCATGTTCATTTCCTCATCAAAAATAATATTTTATAATAACTTTCTAATGAATAATTCCAAATATCCATGAAACCACTATCATGAGGGTCATATCACCATAACCAATTTCATGGTACCTATTAGAAGAGTTTAATTGTTTTCTCATAACATGATTAAATTCCAATCCCTATAGTCATATCCTCTCTGTAACTGAGCACAGAAAGTATATTTATTTAAACCTACTCACAACCCAACACTAACATAAACATCAATTTACTACCCAAATTATTCTGAAGAGAACACCATCCCTGATATTCACCAAAATTTATCTGAAGAAAGTTCCACCCCACCCAATTTTCCATCAGTTCACTACCCAGTATATGAACTATCTTATATCACTCAATGAGCACAAACACATTAGATTAATTGATAATCATACATCCAATTCTCCTAACGAGCATCTCTCACCAGGTTCTCGACTAAGAGGCCCATCAACAACTCACTAAACATTTATTTCTACTCATCCGAACCACAACCATAATTGATTTAAAATTTAATAGGTTACATACATTGTAATAAGAACCAATTTTATTTTTATTAACCATAACCAGTGTATTCTCCCATACTATCGACTAAATAAATCCTAAATGATTCTCCCATGAGTCACACCACATCAAATCTTGGATCACATGGTTAAACCATTGGCCATGATCTATGGAGTGTTAGCCTCGTCAATATGCTTAGCCACCATCCAATGCCATTGAAAAAGCATATACCCAGGATTCAAGGTTCTCTTAAAGTGATTTGAGTGTCAATATGGTTAGGAAACTAAATGGTATAACCCATTAAATAGCCTCGATACCATTGTGATAGAACTGAAGGTGCTACCTTATGAATTGAATAAATCACCAAGACTATTTCATATCCCCAATCACATTCCATGCATCGATCTAAAAAAACAAGCTATGCATGACTTCCATATCTAAGGAACTCCTAAACCCATGAAAACACATTTTGTGGGAATCCCTTACATAGAACTTCTCCCTAACTTACTAGAACCCAAGTTGGTTCTCCAGGGTCACTAGGGTGTCCCACCTATCCCAAAAAACTAGTTCTAATGTATTGGTCATAACTCAGGTTGTAGTACTCTTTACACCCACTCAGTCATCACACAATATCTCTGATGCCAATCTAACCTATATAGAATTTTTCTAAACATAAATATTTGTCATCACATGTAAAAACATTCACCCAAAAATGATCTATTTATTACAAGTATATAAACATGAGACTACTTCTTCAAGAATCCAAAATCATCATTTATTTCTACCATGACCAAAAAAATCATCCAATACAATTCATATAAGGTAACCAAAATCACCAAGACTGATTAGATACAATTCCATTCAAATATATGTTAGAAAACACCATATATGTTATTACTTAAACTTTAAATAAAAAATAAAATAAAAAATTCCCTCAAGGGGTTTATCCGTAAGGTATCATGTTCCTGTATCAACCCACTTGGGTCACAACATGTCCCGCATAGGATAAACACCATCACCATCATCACTATCAATAATATCTCTATATAATCCATATAAATTTTCATTATAATACAGTGTGCATACATGTCAAATCTTACTGAGTTTAATCCACCAATTACTTATCTTGTAAATCATTGTATAAAACCTTTCTAAAACTTTAAATAACCATATCTCTTTCATTAGTGAAATAGTTACACAAAAATGAGATTATATGTAATGTAAATAGTTATATTATGATAATGATGCATGTAGATGCCTCTTTTCTCCATGGGATAAGATACAAAATCTATTATAAATTATAAGTCAAAAAAAATACACATACATCACTTGAGGTGAAATTATTTAAATGTAATAGCACAAACCAAGTACATCAATCCCAATCCGTTAGTAGCCTAGAATTCCTAATAGAGAAGGTTTACATGATGCACTATCCCATAATCCATCTCATCCTCTAAAAAATTCTATATCTCCTAAAAACCATACCCCAAATAGTAAGACAAATAAAAACACTCTTATATAACTTTGTAACATCCCAGTCTAGATCACTCTGGAAAGTAATTAGACCGAACCACAAAAGACCACAATTATACCTCTTTGGACACTAGATGAAGACAATTATCAATGAAGGTCTATGGTGGTACCGTACCTAGACTAAAACCCATGTATTATAGTAAAAATAATAGTATAAATAACAAGATAACATACATATATATCAAATAAAAGTAAACATAAAAAATAAAGAAGCTGAAACATTCAATAATAATTTACAATTAAATCACATAGACTCAAATTATCATGTTAGAATATAAAACTAATTACCAACAAGGATAATTTCATATATTTAGAGATAAGATAAACAAAAAAATAAATTAAGGTTCCATTGTCACTTTTAGAAATACCTCGTCACACCCTCGAAACATCATCTAAAAAATTCTTCTCAATTTTGAAAATATTGAACCTCAAACCAACTTGTACTTGAAACATGTATGGAGAATCTTGATTATAAAAGTACCATGGTTTCTCGAGCAGGTTGTGAGAATGAAAATCAGAGGAGAATAACCAATGGTGGTCTCAAACATAAATATAAAATGTAGTGATATATGCATGTGACATGCTCAGAAAAAAACTACTAAGAAATAAATGAAATAAACACCCAATAATAATTCAATTCACTGGTGTTGGAATATATCAGAGTACATCATATGGATCATGCCAAACCATGTACCATTTAATACACCATTTTCAATCCTTATGATAATGAAGCGAATCTACCATAATTTCTTCATAAAATTTCAATGTGTTTCTTAGCATGTCATAATGACCCTGCTTCTTAATATAACATAACCAAGTCCCCCCAACATGCAGATCAAATATCACATACCTTTCCTATGATTGTTTTCTCAAACACTAGTTACACAAATATCCCCTATAATAGTTTACTTAGTGAAGGAAAAAATTAATCATGTAACAAGGACCTCCCTTATGAGAGTATTTAGGAGTGGTTTCTTAGATAAATAGTGACATAGACCACCCCTATGGGTGTTTTATCAGC
The DNA here is from genome assembly GCA_963277665.1 of Viscum album. Taxonomy (NCBI): domain Eukaryota; kingdom Viridiplantae; phylum Streptophyta; class Magnoliopsida; order Santalales; family Viscaceae; genus Viscum; species Viscum album. The sequence continues at coordinate 369,869,065 of OY728144.1, forward strand.
CAATAATAACACATAATAAAACAACACACCTAGTAAAATTCCATACATAATAACAACTTCCCCAATGGGTGTCATCTCAAAAATGAATAAAGAATGACCTTGTGGGTATTTTCTCAAACCTAAATAAAATACCACTCAACAGAAATTTCAAATCAAATTACAAAATAACGTAATAAAAATCATTTGAAAAATGGATAAACTATTCACCTCTATACATACCAAAAAATAACCTCTCACTAGGGATAATATATTTTTAGGACACTCACTCATGTCCCCTAAGACACATCTAAACAAATGGGGAACCCCATATAGGGTCCCCAAACTCAATTATGTCTCGGGTCATCACATGTCCCACATAGGGCACCATGCTCTTCAAAAATGTCGTAAATATACATAGACTTAATGTCTAGATAAGGAGTTACTCCCAAGATATTTCATTGATCCCATCTCAAAACCCATTTAATCAATAGTTCAGTCTGCTCACACAACATAATTCCATTCTTCCAATTGTCTATCCTTCTAGGAAAAACACATTCTATAGGGTAGGGATCACTCACCCTATTTAATGAGCCAAACGGCAATTTGGTGTTTCAAGGATCATCAGATGGCCCACATGGGCCATTAATATTAATTAATCCCACAATTCATCATGGTTTTATTCAAGGGATCATATTAAAGGTCTAGTATATCAAAAATATTTAATTTTAACTAAAGAACACCGCTCATGGGGGAGCAAGAATCAAGGAAAAATTAGTTAGGCCCTGGAATGGGCCCTCGGTGGCTGAGGTGACCGAGACAGTGCATAAGGTACAATGTGAAATAGTAATAATTTATATCCACTTAAGGAATTAAGCATAGATTAAGATTTTTTATTTTATTATGGTATGATAGTTAATCTATCAAAGTGGAAATACCTTAAATAGAGAGCACATACATCAACTTCCATATAACCTGATTGCATAAAATTCATAGGGGGTATGTACCAGGACCACCTAACTATTTAAAATAATCCCACCCCTTTGAATCATTGGATTATATATCTTTCAAGGCATGTATAGCCTCATGCAATCTTTTCCAACCATACCGAGCTCCTAACTAACATCCAACATCCTTAATTATTTACTTATAACCATTAAGAATAATTTGAACTAACTCACTAAGAATACAACATTTTTGGATCCCTCAATCAATGATTTTCCATCCACCCCCAACACTCCCCCAAACACAAAATTTTCCAAATCACTAACCTACGCCTCCAAAAAATCACCACTATTAATTTAATTGAAGGAAACCACATTATGAAATTCACCACTATGACATACCGCATAAAAATGGAAAATAGTGGCATATAGATTACTTCTTTGGATATTGTCTAAAAATGAGAAATTAATGTGCGAATAGAATAGTCCAATTCAACCATGCTTCCATGAAATTATCACCAAGAACCTAAACTAAAAAATGAAATATAAATATGAACAAAAAAGGTGGAAGGAAAAGAGAAATGAAGGGAAACATAGACCATATATTTATATAAACAAATCCTCAAAACTTCCCCAAAATAACGTGGGAAGAAAGGATAATGGGGGAGGGAGTTGTACTATTGATTGTGTATCTAAAATTAGTGGGAGAAAAGGGGGTTTTCTCCTAAAACTCTACGGGGAAGAATTATCTTTCTGTCGCTTTTAAATATTTTTGGTCGACCTTTGGATACTGAAAGTGGTAGATACTACTTATATATACCACTAGTGTGCTAGGTATTCCCACTGAATAAAAGGTGGTTTGTTGTATCCAAATCTACAGTAGCCTCCCTGGCCTCTCTTGAGGCTCTCTTGATCCCTCAATCCACATATTGCGACTCAATCCATGTCCAAAATGCCTCTTTTGAGGTGTTCCAAATCTCATAATTTCATTTTTAACACTTGTTCAAAAACTAACCCACTTTATAAATATTAAAATTAAATATTTATCCAGAATTTTCACACCCATAGAGACACAAGACATTATAAAGACATGTATAAAAAGTAATAGTGAAAAATAATTATAAGTGTGCCACTCACCACACTTATAAAAGGGAATATTCTCTCTAATCTTATTCACACCACTAAATCCATTTATCTCAACCTTAATCTACCCAAATATGTTGCCAAAATTCCTATTCATTTCTTAGAGGTCTTGGTATTAGTAAATATCATATCTTATAAGACTTAATGTGTATGCCAAATGAAGCTTCCAAAGAAAATATATAACTATTGACCTAGTGTTTTCATATTTATGTATTCTTCCACATCCTTAAAATATTCTAAAACACTAATAATATGATAACATCAATATATGACATATAATTAAATTTTATTAGGTTGATGTAACAAACATTTTATATCTCATTTTACATCTTATGGAAAATAAAATCATTACTTGTGCGTATGTATAACCTATCATATCCACATAGTAGTTTAATTCGTTTTTAATCACCACATTACTTGGATGGTTGTAAATATGGAATAAATGAATATATATGATATTTATTAAATGATTATTACTCTATAAATATAATATATCAATTTCATTCTTACCCTTTCATATAATATAGAATTATAAGTTCATTCATGTGTTTGGGTAGAATAATTCCTCCAAAACGTAATGTGATTTGTCTTTATATTAACCCCATGAATGGACGGTTTTAAAAATGTATATAATGAAAAATTATATCCATGAAATTATTAAATTTGTGAGATAATCGAACCATTTCATAACATATTTAACCATCATCAATATACTGATGTAATTTTGGTGAACTTGACCGAACAACATTAAGTAGACAACATCAACAAGAAATATTCTATTTCTCAATTGCATCTTATTATAAAGGGACCATAAAAATAAATATAGGGAAAAATGTTCTGAATAAAGTATTAAATACATTTAAATTTATAATTGTTGAGGATATAATGTGTTCAACCAAGTAAAGGCCTGAGGTAAGGGTTTATGTTTCAATCTCATTTATAATTAGGATTGTTCATAATTAAATATTCAATGAGGGATTACATTCTACTTATCTAATAAAAACCATCTATTTTATTTTCATATTGTTTCTTTTTCTTTTTCATGTTTTCATTTAATTTTTCTATGTTGGGTACTTAGTATGATCAAGAAAATTTTTTTGAAGGAAAATTGACAATTATTTCATCTCTTGTTGAGAAACTACTTCTTCCATGTCCATGTTTCTTAAGATATTTTCAAGTGTTGGGTATAAAATTGCCTTAAAGTGATATATAACTAGATATTAGGGGGAGGGGTGGGGTGGGTTGAATTAGGGTATGCTGATTTCTTCAAAATAATTACTTTTTATTAATATCCTCACAACCATTTTATGAATCATGACCTTCTAACATAAGGTTAATAGTTTTTCACTTATATTTATCTAGATCTAATTAACTTTTAACATGAATAGCACATTTATGGGACGTCATGTATTAATATTTTTACCCACATCTGGTTTGTTTCCATAAAATTAATAGGGAATTGTGATAGTACTTAGTTCAGCATCATTGGTCTATGTCCAAGGAGCATGCCTCAGTGATGTGATGTGCATCAAAATACACTAACCACAATAATATATGTTAGGATTAAAACTAGGTCAATCCAACCCTTGATTAATACCATTATAAGGTTTAGGGATAATGTTACTCCACTCTCAAGGTGAACTACCTCTCCTCCCCCTTCACTCACTTCTCTGTGGATGAACACCATGTGGTTTGTGTTTATTTTACCTACTTCGCTCAGTAATACGGGTTAGAAAATTCACATATCTTATAAACCTGTAGGTCCCTTATTCCTAAATTTTGATTTTTAAATTATTTTTTATATGAAATGATATTATATTAAACTTTAGATTTAATGTTTCATCATAATTTTTGAATACCTCCTCATCACACCACTTCTTCTTTCTAGAATATGTCTTGAAAGAATCCTTCTAGTGTATTCCTAGAACTTCTCCTCAATTTGATGATGTATAGTAGAATCCTGAAAATTGTTCTTCTAAATCAAATATTCAAGGATAGAATAAGTGTTACATTATTTTACATCCTCTCACCAATAAATTCTTTCTCAACACTTGAATTTTGAAATGGATCCATGTGATATTTTCAAACTTATTTCTTCTCCTAATCAAAATCCCTCTTTAACAAGGAAGTCATATACGTATTAAATATCACACTTGTTGCACCATTATGGGTCTTAATAATTACCCATATCTCCCCATGAACTCCATTATGTCCTTAAATCAACCTCAATAAACACATCCTAGAACATCTCAATCCACTTTGATGTGTGAAATTAATTCCCAATTAATTAACATTATGAATGCTATAAACACCTTTAGAAATAGGCTTGGATTATGGCCTAAAATCAAGACACCTGATAATTAATTATTAATATCATGATTTGTTAATCATTTAAGTCAATTTCTTTACAATTGTTTCCTCACATACTAAAAATACCACCACATGACTTGCTTCCAAAAACCATGATGTGGTTTTGTATTTCAGGGATAAAACACCCTTCAACATGCCAAGCTTCATGACTTATTAGACATGTTTCCTTATCTTGTATAATGTGTACTAGTAATTTCATCATCCAATAAAAACAAATCACCCTGAATACCACCAAGACCATAACAGTCCATCCCATGGATAATAGCTAGACTCTCAGGACAACACTCTCATCCCTAAAATTTGTTCTATCTTTCTTGGTCATGTTGACCACTTTCAGCAACAGTTATTCAATGAATTATGAATCTTCACCATCATGAATCCTATATGGTATGGTAAAAAACTCTTCCAGTGAAGTACTAATAAAAACATGTTTCATGGTGTAGTTAACCTTCACTAACTTTGTTTCTCCGCCAAATCTTTTATGAATTATATGACCACAAAAATTGATTTACCAACATGTCTGTGGCTTCACTATATTTCACATGAGTAATGAAACATCATCATTAGTACCACCATCTCTTGAAAATTTCTATTTTTCTATGATGTGAATCTTCTTCACTTATATGACCATCAACATGGGATGAATACACCCACCTTATTCATTTTCACTACACCCACTGACTATAGTGTTATATATCCCATGTTAGTAAAATTCAACTCAATATAAAAACAAGCCTTATGTTAAGATATAGTTATCCTATTTCTTTATCCAAGATATAAAAACACTTGTTTAGAGATTATCTTTACCATGTATGATACTTTTAGATCTCCTTTTCAATTCTTTATTGCCACAATATATCCTTCCATTTCATTGGAATTTTTTAATTACAATGAACCACTTTCAATAAATATTTTATTAACTGCCCATTTTTTTCATCAAATCTAACATCACTCCATCACTAATTCATGTTAACAAATATCATATCAATAAACCACTTGTTATCAATAAGTCTAACAGAAATTATTGTGGTTCTAACAATATTCCCTATTGTATTTTGATGGAAATATAAGACAACATACATTTCAGTTCAATCCTTACCCCCTTCTTATAAATTCAATGAATAAAGGCTAACTCCAAGTCAATTTTTATTTATATTTTCTCTCCCCTTTGAGTGATCTTATGACTAATCCTGCATAATTAATATGGATATTTATCTTTTCATCTTTAAAATATTCCCCCATTTATGTGTAGGAATAAATTCCCATAATCCATTCTTCGCAACAATCACAATCATTATGAAATCCATTGAGTGAGAATCCCGCTTTGTATTTTGGGATGTCAACAAATCCTTTAAACCCACTGAGCCCAAACATGTAGTAATAAAAAATATTTTTTATGGGAATCATCATGGATATCCATTAAACTCACTGATATAGTTGAAACCTTATTGTAGTTTTGGTGTTTTCACTTATCAACACAACCTGGTATTCCCATCACACTTTCACACCAACCAATTTGTATGAAAATATTGATTTATTTTCTGTGATGTTCAACCAAATGGATGAAGAAATTAATACCACTTGTTAAAAATATGAACACATGAAATTAATTTTACAAATACCATTTAGTTTTTCATATGATTGTAACATCTTCAGATAATGATCACCAAACTTTGAATTTATATCCCAACTCCTCCTGATACTTTAATGTGATTTTTTAGTAAAATCAACCCATGGTTCTTATGTCACCATTAATTCTACATGTCTTAACAAATAGTTATGAACAATAAAGAATCTAGGGATTGGGTCACCATAGATTTCAGCAATTATAAAAATGTGTTTTGATAAATTAAACCAATTATTAACTTTTTCCATTTTTTCTCCCCTTTTCAGGATTTGTGAGATTAATTTCATCACATCATTGACTTAAAAATCATCATAATCATTCTATATGGAAATCAACTTCTTTCTGGTCCTTTTACTCTTCAATATCATGGGAGGGTTCCCACTTTTTCACTTTTCTTCATTTATTACGTTTCCATGAAAGAATAAAGCTTTTTTTATGTATTGGATAAAAATTCTACCAAGATTCATTTCATTCTATATAGTAGTTTTTGTAGTGCCACATAGGCATCATTTTTTATCACATCCTTGATGAACATTGGCTATATCAGAGACTTATTACTCGGATTATTACTCATATTTTACACACCCATGGAAACTTTTTAGACCAACATTAAAAGAAACTATTTTTTTCATTTTTCCCTTCAGGTCTTATTTCATTAATTCATAGAGGTTCTTGTTTATATCGTTAACTGATAAAATTTTTTATTTTATTTCAGTATGAAATTTTTTATTAACTAGTAACTAAAATTTAATCCTCAAGGGGATATATTTTTATTCAAAATCATGATAATTTATTGCCTTTATTCTAGCCTAATTCTCCTTATAATTTCAAATGGAAACATGGTTCAGATAAAACAATTATCAGGATTAGAACCATACCTCCTTTTCTATGGTTGGTGAATTAGTATTTTATATTTACACTATATTCATTGTCTTGGATATATTCATATCCCTCAACCCAAAATCTATAAGCTCATCCTTGCTTCCAATAAAAGTAACACATGTTTCCATGCCTTCCATGATTCCTCATCTAGTTTTTTTTCACCTCTTGTTGGGGATACTTTTATGACGGTTTTTAGTAATCCAATTGTTTTTACTTCTCTTGAAAGCCTCAGTGACTATATTCGTATACATGTCATTATTGTCTTAGGTCACCATCCTTTCGGGATTATAAATTATATTTCTATTTAACTCAAGAAGATTATCCAAATTTTTCTTCACTGAAATTCTAATGGGCATCTCATCTTATAAATAATGAAATTGTTTTTCCAACATATAACTTTTCTCTTTAATTTTATAATTAATTTGAGAAGTTGAGTCTTTAAGGATTTTCTTTTCCTATTAGAGAATTTGTTTCCTTAAACACTTCAAAAATTTGAATTACCAACTCATCCTACTTTTCTACTAGAATCTAAACCTTTTTACATTATCATTGACTGTTTCAATATCTATGGATATCATCTTTAAATATTTTTCATTGAATTAATTATTTTTACTAAGTTAAATTATGAATTCAATAATCCTCTTTTTCAGACTCCTACTGCTCCACTTCACTTTCTTGAAACTTTATATGAATGTCTTATGCCGTGTTTTCCCCTTTAAGATCTACATTTTCTTACATTAGTTTCTAGTTAAATTTTTATGATATGCAAACAAAATCTATATTTGGACATTTGGAATCACCACGTCATCAATATTCTGAATAGAACTTGGTATAAAAGATTCCCCTTTCATTCCCGTAACATCATCACATGATAAAATAGGCATTATTTATAACATTCATAGCTTCTAATTTTGATCCGAATGCGTTATTCCAAATGATATCTCTATTTATAGGTTAAGTCCCACAGTATGAAATTTTGTAAGATTCTGACTTCTTCATTGGGGACTTTCCCTTACCCATATCAACCAAACCTCCATGAGTAGGTTGATACTTTAAATTGAAAAAATAGTTGAATCTATTAATATTAAAAAATATAATCAAAGGAACCATACCATTGATACAACATTTCAGGTTATAATGGGTCTTCAAGCTAGATATAAACAAATAGGTAGTGGGGTAGGGATCCAGGTATACATATTTATTTCACAAAACTACCTTTCCTTAATATTTTCACAACCATTTTTTGGATCTTGACCTCTTATCTTAAGGTTCACATATTTTTTCTCTTATATTTATCTCAATTTTATTTTCATTTCACATGACCATCCCTTTTACCTTATATCATTTTTAAATTTTTTTACACTATTTTAGTGTGCATGCATAAAATAAATTGGTCACAATGATTTTACTTGGATTACACTCATTGTCATATATCTAAGGTTCCTGAATCCGTAATGCTTCAGGCACCAAAATCAACTTACTATAGTTATCAATTTTATGATTTGAGCTAAGTCACCCATGATCAGTCTCACTAACCTAATAGGGTTGAGGGATGAGGTGACACCTCTCCCAAGGAACACTGACATTCCACTTTCAGCACTCCCTACATTGAGGAAGGACACTATAATCTCACTTCTCCATCCTCCTCCTTTACTCACTTTCACATGTTGGGAACATTACTCATTTTGTGGAGTTCGAGGTCCCTATTAAATTAAATTGCATCTAAATCCATCTTTCTATAATAATAGATTCTCTATTGAATTTCCCTTTTACTTCACCTTCAAAATATGTGAATACCTCCTCATCACAACACTTATTATTTCCAAAAACATGTCATGAATTCCGCCTTTTAGTGTAGTACCAAAAAATTCTCCTCACTTTACTGTTGTATAAAAAATTCCTTTATATTCCTCAATGAATTTATATCCTCAAGGATAGTTCAAATTACTAATTATTTTACTACCATTCACCTAGAAATTATTTCTTCACATTTGATATTTGGATATGGCTCTGCGTACTCAATTCAAACATTTTTCTATTCCCTATTAATCTCCCTCTTTAAAAAGGATATCATATGACAATTAAATCGGCCACCTATCACTATATTATGGGCCTTCAAAACTACCCATAAATCCTCCATGATATTAATCATCTCCCATAGTTAACCTTTTTAACCACATCATATACCATCTATCTATTATTTTCACTATGTAATTAATTCTCAATAAATTAACATTATGAATACTATAAATACCACTCTAATTCCAACTTTGATGAGGGAATAAAGATAAGGAACACGATATTGGATGTTTAAAATCATGGTTTATGAATCATCTAATTCAATTCCTTTAAAATTGAATCCTCTGTTACTGAAATTACCTCAAACAAAACGTTTTTAGAAACCCTAGAGTAGTGTTTGTATTTCTAGGATTAAATTCCCTTCAACATGCCCAGATCCATGGCTTGTTTCCATATATCCCTCCAATATAGAATTTGATCCTCCAATTCCATCTTATGAGAAAAAATGTCATCGAAGAAACCACCATGACTATAAAATCCCTTCCCATGGATCATAAATAGACTCTCTAGACAATATTTCCATCACCTTGTTGTGGAAAATCTCTCTTGGTTGTGTTGACCACATCAAGAATTAGATATTTAATGTAGTATAAATCATGACCATGATAATTCCTCAATGGAATGGGAAAAATGATTTCTTATGTTTTACTCACCACATCTTGTTCCATGGAATAATCAATATAATGACCCGAACTTAAACATTACATAATATTGAATTAAGTTAATAATTTACATTGAGGATATTTTCAGGATTAGTTCTTCATAGAATTAGGTCATTACATAAACCTAACAACTAGAATAATACATGTAGAAACTTCTACTCAAAATCTATTTTTTTCATAAAATAAAAAATCTTTGAAAAAAAGAGTCATGTCTTGTTCCATGTTATAGACATCATGACTTTTCCATGATCTGATCCTTGACCTTATTCCACTTTATTTCCTCTAAAAACATTTCAAAAACTTGGGATGAGCATGAAAAGTTCAATAAGTGATACAAAAATAAGTACAAATGTTAGTTTTTCAAAACAACAAGTAAACCATGAATACCATATCATAAGTAATACTTTTTACCTTTAAGAAGTAGTAAATATTCTTCACTGAATAAAAGATAATTTCTTACCATTTTGTGACCCAAATACTACCATAAAACCCTTAGAAAGAACACATAACATATAAAGGTATCTTGGGACATAAACATACATAAATGGAATAACCATATGGTCAACTTACACAGATATCGCTAAATAGAATAGCCATACGGCTGACATCCATACCCAATGCATTGGAGGTTATAATTTAACCACCCTTCCTAGTTTATAATAACAGCACCCATCATTTGGTTTATCACGTAACCACCCATCAAATGTCCACGTACAATTAAAAAATGATAAAATATTGAAAATATAAATATTTCACTAATAACGTTTCATTTGCAATGAAAATAAATAATTTCAAGATATTGAAATAATAAATCAATTTCAAAAAACATTTTCAATAACAAAACACAAAAAAACATAATAGGGCTTTATTTTTCATTTTAAAAACATTAAGGCTTAAACAGGAATCCAACTAATGATTACGGCGGTGGAGGGGTCATTGTCGCTGCAAACGTTAAAAATATTCCTTTTGTTGTTTAGTAAAATGAATTGTAGAAAATAGAGTAATTTTGAATAAAAGTAAAAGTCAAAGTGTTTTATAAACCATATAAAATAAATTCGTATATAAATCAAAATATGCCTTAATGGAAGGAGATTAAGACGAAGTCCCTTACCTCATGTCCGACTTGACCCGTTTGTTCTTTAATCTCCTAAATAATAAACTAATGTTAATTTATAATTTCATAAGAACCTTTTTAAGTCAATTATTCCTTTTATATCTCTTATTACCATGTTATACACATTAATTAATCATTTAAGTTAATATTTGTCATTTTGTCGATATTTGGTACTTGAGTCAAAAATGAATTTCTTATATTTACAAGTTGTCCATGTTGTCAAAATTACATTGTATACAGAATGATATTCACTATTTAGATATCATATATATCATATATATCTAGTATATTTATGTATTTATACTAGTACATAACATTTGGAGGTAAGAAATGAAATGCACCATTCATGGAGACGATAATTTGTACGTACACATGAATGGTACTTTCATTTCAATTTCTTATATAATGGAATAAAAACAAAATGATACATAAGTATATTATAATTACAATATAATATCAAACATAATTTAATTAACTCCATCCTTTATATGTCCCGCGTATGATATGAACGAGTCATATCACTTTGAGGTGGCGGTAGTCCGCACTTCCTCAAATGAAATTATCATATTTACGCATTATGGAAACCATAAAAGTATGATATAAATGATAAATATAGAATAATATAAATAATATAAATATAATATTAATCAGATATAAATAAATTTCCATCTTAATGGCCACCATAAGAGGTTGTAGGAGATAATTGAACAATCATCGTTTCGTGAGGCAGTAGTTCGCCGTCGAGAGAAACAGTATGTTATTTTCCCATTACATGGAGGTGTGAGTAAGTGTAGCTCAAATAATTCTCATAAAAACCAATTATATTAAGGATAGTGGTTTTATAATAAAATAAATGAATAAAAATATTTTAGAGGGTTGGAGAAGTAAAAGAATAGAAAATAATTTTTGAGAAGATGTTACCTTTAAATCGGGTAACTCCCATTGGTTTTAACCAAAAGGATTTCTTGAAGTTCCTTATTCTTAATGTGAGGATTCTAGGTGTAATTGAGGTATATTTTGAGCCTATTTGGTTAGGTTTTGGATAAGACAAGGGGCTTGAGAGGTGTGAGTAATGGGTTAGAGGTGAGGGCTTTTTATAAGGGGGAGGAGGGGATCTTTAGGAAATTTTGAAAGTATTATTTTGTTATATTATTATTTTAGGTTTCTAAAGGTCCAAAACTAATTAAAGTACAAGATAAGATGACTCATGTTCTAAATAAAATAATCCTCTAATAATTGGACAGGTTTTCGATATTGTTTTAATCTTTATAATCTTATTTATTTAAATATTTATTAATGAGGTAAACACTCCATCATTATTGTGTCATAAATATATATATTTATATGATGGCTAAAATTTATAAAAAATACCACAATGTAGAAAATATTTTTATCCTTAAAATTAATATTTATAGTCGAAGAGATAACTTATATTACCCCATATAAAAGTTGATTTAGTAAAAGATATATGTTTACGTCATTTTTGTCTTTACTATAAATTAATTAATATAAAGTGTCATTATCACCTCCAAGTGGCTCCATGGGATCCCAAAATCGACCCAAGGATGTCCATGGTCGTAAATATATCAACCCATAGGATTATGACATATGTTAGGGTAATTTAATGTTGTTATAATATTATTTTTACCTTGAATTACTCTATTTACCTTTTACCATGGTAAAAAAAGTGAAAAGTTACTATTCACCAAAAATTAATTTAATCTTATTGACCCACATTTTACTTACTGATAAAATCCATGTATGTTGGGTTTTTAAAATTCAATTCATAGAAGCTGTAAAAATTCATTTAAATTAAGATGTCTGTTTTTTAACTACTACAAATTGTTTTCACTATTCATAAAAAATTGAAGGGTAATAGAACAAATACCAAAAAATCAAGCTAAGATATATTTGAAATTAAAAATTAAATTTTTTTTTGTCTATTTTACCAAAACCAAAACATATAAATTTCATTAATTAATTTAAATTTAAATTGTGTTGTAAAAAAAGCATGCTTTTAAGAAATAATAACTATTAAAAGATTGGCACTTGTTTTTGTGCAATTTCAAAGTGAAATTACATCCAATGACAAAAATTGGATTAAATGGTAAAAATATAATCTAATTAAACTTTAAAACCAATTAAAGAGATAACCTAACCATATAATTAAATTATATTAAAAGGATGTTCTGAATTAAAATACAGTATATTTCAATATTCATTAAAAAATGAATTTTATCAAAAAAAATTACCCAAAGTAAATTTTGATTTCTAGATTCTAAAGAAGAATTTTATTTTGTCAAGTAGAACATATAAAAGTAACCAAAACTTTATTTAATGAGGGTTCACCATCAAAAGTTAGTAAATCATACTTTTAATCAATATTAGAGTATTTGTGATTAAAATTAGATTCATTAACATTTTAAGCCTCCAAATTTTATTGGATAAATGTAGAAACAATTTATCAAACATGTATAATAATATTATAGTTAGTTTTTTTCATTCTTTCCAACACAATGGCTAGGTGTTAACTACCATTAAAAATAATATTATATTATTATCTTTCAGTATGACCCAACGTTTTGTCCAACGTAAGATTTCAATGAAACCCATTGTTGCATATCAGGTATGACATGAAACATAGGATGACCTTTAAAGTAAAATTAATATTTAGTTTAGAAATATTCATAAATATGAAAATATATTATTCTTTATTTAAATGGGATGTTACTTCCTTCACCCCTTTTAGAAATTGCATCCTCACAATTTTTATTCACTTATCAAATAAGTGGAGGTATTTATCCCTCATAGAATTTTCAGATTCCCATGTTGACTACTAAACCATATGGTTTTCCGAAGGACATTTACCTGATGAATTACCTTATTCCGCAACACTTTCTCTCTTCGGTCAAGAATCTTGATTGTTTGTTCCTCATAAGAGAGATTTTCTTCCAACTGAACTACCTCTAGGCTCAAAAAATGAGATGGATCCAGTATATACATTCTTAAAATTGAAACATGAAAAAAATTATGTACTTGGGATAAACATAGTGGTAAAGCTACTCTGTATGAAATTGATCCAAATTTCTCTAAGATTTCATAAGGTCCAACGATCCTCAGACTCTGTTTTCCCTTCTTACCAAAATGCATCACACTTTTCCATAGAAAAACTTTGAGAAATACTTGATCACCTACCTCAAAATAAAGATCCTTCCTCCAGTTATTTGTACAACGTTTCATCCTTTTATGAGTTGTTCTCATGTTTTTCTGAATCAACTGAACTTTTTCTGCCTTCTTTTATACCAATTATGGTCCCATCAGTGTCCTCTCACTTACTTCCTCCCAAAAAGCTGGATTTCAACACTGATCCCATATAATGACTCAAATGGAGCCATCTATATACTAGAATGAAAATTATTATTATAGAAAAATTCAACCAAAGAAAGTTGGTAGTCCCATCTTCCCTGGTAATCCATTGAGAAAGCACATAGTATATCTTCTAATGTCTGAATTGTTCGTTCTGACAACCAATATGATTGAGGATGAAAATCTATACTAAAATTTAATTCAGTACCCAATGAAAACTGAAGGACTTTCAAAAAGTTAGAAGTAAACGTAGGATCAGGATCAGATAGAATGGAGAGGGGAACTCTATGTAACCTGACAATCTCTTTAACATACAACCGAGATAGTTGATCGAAAGACAAAGTATCTTGAATTGGAAGGAAATGAGCAAATTTATTCAATCGATCCACAATAACCTAGATTTTGTTATTACCATGAGATATATTTGGTAATCCCATAATGAAGTCCATGGATATATGTTCCCATTTCCACTCTAGCACAGGTAAAGACTAAAGCATCCCTTTTGGTAACTACCACTCTGATTAAACTGTCGACAATTCAAACTCTTCATAGTAAAATCAACAATATATCTTTTCATCTCATCCCACCACTAATACTCTTGTAGATCTCTATACATCTTAGTACTTCCAAGATTAACTGAAAATAGAGAACTATAAGCTTCACATAACAACTCATTCTTCAACTGCAAATCACAAGGCACACATAATCTTTTTCCAAATCTAAAAATACAATCATTATCAATGTTAAAGTGAGTCAACTTACCCTTCTGAACCAACTATACCTTTTTCTACAACTCATTGTCTTCCTTCTACAGTTTGTAAATTCTTTCTGATAGAGATGATTTCACTAACACCTGAAACAAAATAGACGAATTTCCTCCACCAACAACTTCTATGCCATAGTTTATCAAATATTTAATCAAAGGATCTTGTTCAAAATGTAAAAAGGTTAATATAGCATTCCTTTTTTGACTCAAAGAATCAAAAAATTTATTTTCCATTCCTAGATGGTAATGAGTCATAAAATCATAATCATTGATTAATTATAGCCATCTCTTCTATCTCATGATCAATTATATCTGAGTGAATATATACTTCAAACTATTTTGGTCAGTATATACTTCACATTTTACTCCATAGAGATGATGCCTCCAAATTTTTAAAGGAAAAACAAAAAAAACTAATTCCAAATCATGTTTAGGGTAATTTGACTCATGAGGTTTCAAATGAAGTGACTCATAAGCAATTACCTAATCATTTTTCATAAGGACACATCCAAGTAATTTCTATGAAGTATCACTGTATATAACAAACTCACCATATCTGGATGGTATTTCCAAAACTAGAGCATTCACCAATCTTCTTTTCAATTCCTAAAAATAGTCATCACATTATTTTGATCAAATGTGCTTAACACCTTTTCGAGTTAACTTAGTCAGTGGGATAGATAACCATGAAAATGTTTCAACAAACCTCTCAAAATAACCTTCTAGACCAAGAAAACAATAGATATCAATTATATTTTTGGGTCTTGGCTATTCTTCAACAATTTTTGTTTTAGCAGGACCAACAATTTTTCCATTTTTTGAAACAATATGACCGAGGAATAAAACTTTTTGTAACCAAAACTCACACTTTCTGAAATTCCAAAATAGTTTCTTTTGTTTTAAGGTTTCCAAGACAACCCTAAAATAACTATCATATTCCTTCTTTCTTTTATAAAAAACAAAAATATCATCAATAAACATGACCACAAACTGATCCAAAAACTCAAAGAAAATTTGATTCATAAGATCCATGAATATAGCAGGTGCATTGGTTAAACCAAAAGGCATAACTAAAAATTCATAATGGCGATATCTAGTTCAAAATGTGTTCTTAAGAATGTCTTCTTCCTTTACATTCAATAGATGGTACCCCAACCACAAATCGATCTCCAAAAATACTAAGATCCCTAGAGCTGATCAAAAAAATTATCGATATGAGTCAAAGGATACTTATTATTAACAGTGATATTATTCAGTTCTCTACAATCAATGAAAAGTCTCATTGAGGAATCTTTCTTTTTAACAAACAAGACAGGATCACCCTCCTCCAAATTAATTTTTTCTATTTTAAAAAGAGCCCACTTGGGGTAAAACATGAGACCTTACAAAAGAAACAAACCACTGTAGAAAAAAAAACTAGAATACCAAAAAAAAGCATACCTCACTGGATAGGCTACCCAGCTAGATCAGCCCAATACATCCATGATAAGTCTTTAATTTCAGTATATGGGTGTGAGGCGACAAAACCCTCTAACGTGATTGCAATAAAATCCATCATCTGTAGAAATGAGTCCATATCAATCACAGAGAGAAAATCCAGGAACAAGACATCATGTTGAGATGTATACCACCCCATATGTTCTAGGATTAGATTCTCTGGATACCCCCCTTATCGAGTCTCTCCCACTCCTCTGGTGTCAAGGCATCATCTGTAACGCCCCGACCCCAGTTACCCAGAGTCGGTGCATTATTACATAACATTGGCATGATCACAAGAAAGATCAAATCTCGAAAGACCGATTGGTTTAGTAGCCTTGGAAACACTAGATATATTCATAAGTTTTACATTACATCATAAAATGAAAAAATACTACAACAAAATAATGTTTCCACAATCCACACTATTAACCCCTCATAAAAATCCCTGCAGGTCATTCATAACTTACTTCTTCACATCCTGGGAAAAATAAAACATAGAAAAGGGGTGAGCTCAAATGCCCAGTAAGGATAACAATATAGCGGAAACTTTCATAAATGAGAATAAACATTTAAGGAAAAGTATAACTAAAACAAAAGCCTTTTAAATATGAACTTTCAACATGGTATGGCATAAATAAAATGAAATAATGCCATTTACTTATTCACATGGATATTCTACTAATCGAATAATCACATGCAAAAATCAATAACCAGTTTCATAATGTTGGAATTCATAATGCCAGACTATCATAACCACATAGCCAAGGCCTCGTGCCAAGACTACAAATAAGATTTTGTCAAGGCCTTGTGCCAAGACACTAGTTTGTCTCATGAGACCTACCGATGTAATATTTTTAGAAGATACTTATGTTTAAAATTGCTAAAAAGTACTCCAGTGTTTTTATGAAATCATTATGCAAGCTTCTGAAAACAAAATAACTAATTCTGAGACTTCTCGACTAATTATAGGCCATGATGGGTCCACTCCCAATCCCTTCCTATCTACCATACTCGAGAGTTGGGTTTTCTGAAAACATTTTGAAGCTTGCGTTAAATACGTATACATTTGCACTGGATTTTCATATTTTTGAGAGAAATATCTCTTTTTTTGAAATCATTTAAAAGTCACATAATTATAAAAGAAAACATTTACTTTGAAAATATACTTATAAGCTTGTAAGGGAAGCTTCTAAGAGTTTATAATGGTGTAAAATAACCGCACCCGTCGTATAAGTTAAAAAAAACATTCTTACCTTAATTTTTTCGAAAAGGTTAAAAAACACCTTGTTTTGAAAACGACGGAAAGATTACTTTATAAACCTCATATAAAAAGTCAAACAAGGGTATAAATTACTTTAACCCATATTCTTCTAAATAATAAATATGTTTTGAAATACATTTCGAACAAACATGGATGTGGATGATAATGAAATCATAGTAGATTATTACGTATAAACAACCTCGGATAATGAAGAGATTGTGAAATAACCCTTACCAGTTTGGTAACTTATGAAACATACAACCCATGAAAGAGGTATCATACAATGAATATGTAAGTACACATAAATTATAGTGTATTACACAAAGAATATAATTATGGGCAGTACATACACCACACAAAAGGTAATGGTGGCGATATGGCATGAATCTCATGAGAATAAGGAGTGAGATGAAAACCCCTTACCACGTTAATCAACTGAGTCGTATGGACAAAAGTTAATAACCACCAAATGATTTACAGAATAACATGAATATAAATATAATCATGATAATATATATCAAATGGCAGTACACAATACACCACTTTCAATAATTTAGTGGCGAACATTGGAAATCTCACGGAATTGAAAGTGAGATAAGAAAATCCCTTACCTTGTACTTTTCCTTTGTTGGGGTTGGTTAACCTCCTTTATAATGGTGAAATAATTGTTATTAAATTATACAAGAATCATATACATTAATATGATATCATATATGATCTTTTAACATTGCTTTATTAATAATATCTTAGTATTATCGTCGTTTCAGGTGATAATCGATTCGTTCTTCTTAAATGTTTGGTTACGTAAGACATGTTTGTAATGGATAGATTAAATCTTATTCATAATCAGAATGATATTAACATTATTTTTAACCCTAAAATGAGAATAATACTTGAATGGATACGATGGAGGATGGATCTCACCGCGTTCATGGAGACGGTAGTCCGTACGTACGCACGAACGCTACTTCCATTTAATTTTTATTTTAAAATAATTGAATCCAAATGATACATAGGTATATTACTATTACAGTATAATATAATATTTTATATATGTTACTTGAGTTCATTAACACCATCCTTTATACGTTCCATGTGTGGTATGAACGAGTCATATCATTTTAAGGGGGCGGTAGTCCGCACTTCCTCAAATGAAATTATCGTATGTATATACAACATGAAACGAATAATGGTATGAAATAAAATGGAATTACAGAAGCTTATATAAAAAATATATATCATTAATATCATATTTAATTACAGTTCCATCATAATGGCCACCATGAGAGGCGGTAAGATGTATTTGAACAATCATCGTTTCGTGAGGCGTTAGTTTGCCATCCACAGAGACATTATGTTCATCATCCATTAGATGGAGTTGTGTGTATGTGTAGTTTGAATCCTTCTTATAAAAAAATCCTAGTATATTGAGGATACTGGTGTTGTTACAAAAGAAAGGAAATAAAAAGAGTTTGGGGGTTGGAGAAGCAAAATAAAGGAAAATAATTTAAGAGAAATCGTTACCTTTAATTTAGGTAACTCACTTTGGTTGGAACCAAAGGACTTCTTGAAATGATTTCTGCCTAAGGGGAAGCTTCAAGGAGGAGGAGAGGGATGTGGGGAGCTTAGTTGGTCAGAGTTTGGACGAGCCAAGTGGCTTGAGAGGTGTGAGGAATGAGTATAAGTGGTCTCCTTTTATAAGGGAGAAGAGGGGCTCTTTAGGAAAGAGTGAAAGTATTACTTTATAATATAATTACATTTGGTTTATAATGGTCCAAAAATCATTGAGTTCAAAGATAAGATGACTAATATTCTAAATAACATCAACCAATAAGAATTGGACAGGTTTTAGATAATATTTTAATCATTATAATCTTATTTATTTAAATGATTTATTAATGAGGTAAACATTGCATCATTATTGTGTCATTAATAATTTAAATTATTTGATGTCTAAAAATTATAAATAAAATATAATTATGTAGTAAATCTTTTTATATTTCTAATGAATATTTATAATCGAAAATCCAACATGTATAACCCTATGTAAAAATTGTTCTTCAAAAAGATGTAAGCTTATGCCATTTTTATTTTTATTTTAACTTTATTAATATAAAGTGTCCCTACCACATACAAGTGGCTCCAAGGGGTCCCCAAATTGACCCAAGGATTCTCATGGTCGGGTATGTGTCCACCAATAAGGTTAGGACACGTTTTAGGGTAATTTTGTATTATTATAATATTATTTTTTAACCCTTATTTACCGGATTTACCCTTAACCATGGTAAATAAAATATTTACCACAGTAATTATTCAAAATGTCTAAAAATAAAAGTTACCTATTTACACAATTTGGAAATCCTGATTCCAAATATGGAATCCATTTTTCTAAATTCAAAACACAGAAGTGGCAGAAATTAATTTAAAATTAATTCCCGCTGTCAAAACAAAAAGCGTGTTTTTAAGAGGTAATAACTATCAAAAGATTGACACTTGTTTATGTTCGGTTTAATTGTAAAATTATGTCCAATGACCAACATTATATTAAATGGTAAAAATATATTCTAAATATACTTTAAAACCACTCAAATTCACGATTTATCACTATTAATTATTTTGATTAAAAAAGTTGTTTTTAATTAAAATTTAGTAATTTTCACTATTCATCAAAATATAAAAGTTATCCGAAAAGCACCAAAATTTCACCCTAGGCTAATTTCAATATTCCGAATCCAAAAATGAAGTCCATTTTGATGTATAAAATATATATGTTTTCAAAAACTAGGTATTACTATTCACAACGGCTAGTTTAATTAGTTGTGGTGTGTGTTAGAACTCGAGGTTGCGTACAACACACGCTATCGCATTATTCGAAGGGAAACGTACCGTGGAAGCTTGGGGTGTTACATTCTCCACTCCTTCAAATAATTGCGTCCTCGCAATTTCTAGGGTATTACTGCATAAAAAGACTCGGGTGGTTATTCATCATATGTTCCTCGGGTTCCCACGTTGCCTCTTCCATCTTATGATTTCTCCACAAAACTTTTACCAGACGCGTCGTCCGGTTTCTCAGCACTTGTTCTCTCGTATCAAGAATCTTGACAGGCTCTTCGCAATAAGACATATCGGGTTCCAGTTCTAATTCCTCATAGGTGAGTACATGCGTCGGATCAGGCATGTATTTCCTCAATAGAGATACGTGGAACACATCGTGAACTTTGGAGAGACTTGGCGGCATTGCCAATCGATAAGCTACAACCCCAATTCGTTCTAGAATTTCGAAAGGTCCGATGTACCTGGGACTCAATTTACCTTTCTTTCCAAAACATATGACTCCCTTCCATGGAGATACCTTTAGGAAAACATGATCACCGACTTGAAATTCCAAATCCTTCCTTCGATTATCGGCATAGCTCTTCTGCCTACTTTGAGCTGCTTTGATGTGATTTTGGATTACTTTCACCTTTTCCACCGTTTCCTCCACCAGTTCTGGGCCTACAAGTTTTCTTTCACCAACGTCATCCCAACAGGTTGGTGTACGACATCTCTTTCCATATAACGCTTCATATGGTGCCATCTGTATACTCGAATGGAAGCTATTGTTATAGGAAAATTCTACCAATGGTAAATATTGATCCCACATACCCTGAAAGTCAATGAGCAAGATCTCAACATGTCTTCTAGGGTTTGAATAGTCCGTTCTGATTGTCCATCTGTCTGAGGGTGGTAAGCAGTGCTCAAATGAAGTTCAGTATCCAGGGATTTCTGAAGACTTTTCCAAAATCTTGAAGTAAAACGGGGATCACGATCAGAAACAATCGATAGGTGTACTCCATGATGTCTCACAACTTCATTAATATATAGTCTTGCTAGACGTTCCAGGGGTAGATCTTCTCTTATAGCAAGAAAATGTGCTGTCTTGGTAAGACGATCAACAATAACCCATATTGCATCGTTCCTTCTAGGAGTCTTTGGTAGCCCCATGACAAAGTCCATCGTAACATTTTCCCATTTCCACTCCGGTATGGGAAGAGGTTGCATGACTCCTCCAGGCTGTTGCCTTCCAGCTTTCACTTGTTGACAAACCATAAATCTTGACACAAAATCAGCAATCTCCCTCTTCATGTTGTCCCACCAAAAATGTTCCTCCAAATCTCTATACATTTTGG
Organism: Viscum album; assembly: GCA_963277665.1. Taxonomy (NCBI): domain Eukaryota; kingdom Viridiplantae; phylum Streptophyta; class Magnoliopsida; order Santalales; family Viscaceae; genus Viscum; species Viscum album. The sequence goes on from OY728144.1 coordinate 369,890,903, forward strand.
TGCTCCCAGGGTGTATAGAGAAATTGGAACTATGAGCATCATCTAGCAATTCCCTTTTCAGATCAGGTAAATCGGGAACACAAAGTCTCTTCCCGAATTTCAAAATTCCATCTTCATACACAAAGTCTCTCAATCTCCCATCATTCATAGCTTTAATCTTCTTCTGAAATTCTTCATCATCGGTCTGAGAACTCTTAATCCTTTCTAGTAAATATGGTTTGGAAACCATTTGAAAAAGCATTGATGTTTCACCTTCCCTGGTTATTCCCATGTCCATCTTCACTAGATCCATGAAAATTGGATCCATTTCAATTCTCATCATGTTCAGAACTCCATGGTCTTTTCTGCTCAAAGCATCTGCTACTTTGTTTGCTTTCCCCGGGTGGTAGTGTATCGTACAATCATAATCCTTGAGTAATTCAAGCCATCTCCTTTGCCTCATGTTGAGTTCTTTTTGTGAGAAAATATACTTCAAACTCTTGTGATCAGTATAAATCTCACATTTTTCACCATATAGGTAGTGCCTCCATATCTTCAAAGCAAAGATTACAGCTGCTAACTCAAGATCATGAGTAGGATAGTTTTGTTCATGAATTTTCAACTGTCATGATGCATAGGCAATAACTCTATCATTCTGCATAAGGACACAACCAAGTCCTTTCTTCGATGCATCACTATAAATAACGAACCCATCATTCCCCGATGGTAGAGTCAATATAGGAGCATTGACTAATCTTCTCTTCAGTTCTTCGAAACATTCTTCACACTCTTTTGTCCAAACAAATTTAACCCCTTTACGTGTGAGGTTCGTTAATGGGTTAGCCAATCGGGCAAAATTCTGGATGAAACGTCGATAATAACCTGCCAAGCCAATAAAACTATGTACCTCAGTTATACTCGTAGGTGCCGACCATTCTTGGATTTCCTTGGTCTTAGAAGGATCAACAGAGATTCCATCTTTAGAGACAATATGGCCAAGAAAAGAAATCTCCTGAAGCCAGAATTCACACTTGCTAAACTTCCCATATAATTCATTCCTCCTCAGAGTCTTCAAGATAATGCGCAAGTGATTTTCATGATCTTCGTAGGTTTTGGAGTATACCAAGATATCATCAATAAATACCACCACAAATTCATCGAGATACTCCTTGAAAACTCTATTCATCAGATCCATGAATACAGAGGGTGCATTAGTCAATCCAAACGGCATTACAGTAAACTCGTAATGCCCGTACCTGGTTCGAAATGCTGTCTTCGGAATGTCTTCCTTCTTCACACACAACTGATGGTATCCAGATCGAAGGTCAATCTTTGAAAAGTATTGAGCTCCATGCAGTTGGTCAAATAAATCATCAATACGAGGTAGGGGATACTTGTTCTTTATCGTTATAGCATTGATCTCCCTGTAGTCGATACATAACCTCATAGATCCATCTTTCTTTTTAACAAAAAGAACAGGGGCTCCCCATGGAGAAACACTAGGGTGAATAAATCCCTTATTACTCAATTCCTCTAGTTGTTTCTTTAGTTCGACTAACTCTACAGTGGCCATTCTATAAGGGGTCTTCGATATAGGACTTGATCCAGGAATCAAATCAATAGAAAACTCAACTTCTCGTTCTGGAGGATGTCCAGGTAAATCTTCCGGAAATACATCTACAAATTCTTTCACAACAGGTACATCCTCTATTTGAACATCCCTTTCCTCACCGACAGTTATTTCATTCTCTTCCTCCCCAATAATTGAATTAAGTTGAGCTACTGGGGGTGGATCTAAATAAGAATTAGGTGGTGACGATTCTGCTCTAAAAATAAGGTGCTCCTTATCATTATCATCAAGAATCGTAACCTCTTTCTTCTTACAATAAATCATCGCATCATAGTACGAAAGCCAGTCCATACCGAGGATTATATCAAACTCAATCATAGTTATGTCGATGAAATCAGTAGATAAAGAAAATTTATGTGCTCTAATGGGGACTGATTCACAAAACTTTGTTGCAACGATACTTCCCTTAGGAGTTTTAACTGACAACTCCCTTAATAAATCAAATTGGAAATATCTAATTTTCTTAGGAAACTGGGAAGATATGAAACAATGCGACGATCCAGAGTCAAATAATGCATTTGCTAAACTTGAGGAAACCATTAAATTACCTGCCACCACGTCTTTCGGAGCTTCTACCTCAGCAGTAGTGATAGCATATGCCTGGCCTTGATCCCTTGGCCTTTTCTGAGGTAAGTTCTCCTGACGCTTAGGACATGAATTTGCATAATGCCCCATCTCCCTACAATTGTAGCACTGAACGTTGGTAGCTTCCTTCTTCCCCTTGCAATCATGAGCTTGGTGGCCTTTTTCACCACACTTGTAATAGACTCCCATTCCCTTCAAGCAAGTACCAGGGTGTTTCTTCCCGCATTTACCACAGGATGGATATTCAACCTTTCCCTTCTTCCCCTTATTTCCATTCCCAGATTGTTCAGCAGGTCTCTTCTTCTCTTGCTTTGCTTTAAAGTCATAAGACTTAGAGAATTCATTTTCGGTCTTGATGGCACATGAGACAATGTCTTCGTACGATGAAAAGGATTGTGAGACTAATGCTCGACGGAGAAATGGTTTTAACCCATCAAAGAAACGATCAATCTTACTTCTTGGGTTGCGTATATAATCTCCAGCATACCTCGCTAACCTTGTAAAGTTAGCCTCATACTTTGCGACATTCTCATCCTCCTTCTGTCTCAGACTTAGAAATTGCCTTTCCATATCTGCTCGATGGTCGCGAGGGAAGTATTTTTCTAAAAACAGATCTTTGAACTCCCTCCATTCCATATTTGATACTTCATCATCTTCCTTCATGTTTTGAATCAATGACCACCATTGATCAGCATCTCCAGTGAGGCGGTAAACTGCCATGATAACTTTCTCCCTTTCACTGCTCCCCAAAGCCTGAAATATTTTCTCTAGGGAATTTATCCATTGCTCAGCTACTAAGGGATTTGTACTCCCATTGAACGTTGGTGGTTGTTGCCTCATGAATCGATCTAACATTGATCCTCCACGCTGCGGATCAGGGTGCTCCATACGGGTAAGGTTATTATTCATAACCTGAGTATGTTGTCCCAGTATGGTGATTAGCTGATCGGCACCAGTTGCATCACCAGCCCCACTATAATTATCTTGAGCAGGAGGGCAATCCCTACATGGAGTGCGCGCATTGATACGGTTTCCATTTCTTCCACTAGGCGCCATTTCTAAACAATGGCATAAACTAGATCAGTTTATGAATCAAAATACATAATCCCATACTTATAAAACACTTAACATAAATTGAACCATTTATGGATATAATCCATAATCATAAAAATGTTTTCTTTGAGGAAGTATATACTCATAAACCCTTCATAATGATTTGTAAAGAAAATGAGAGTTATCCTAAGCATATCCCCCGGGAGTGTCGTAACCAAGAGTGCAGCAAGGCCCGTTGTCGTGCACCAGTTCCCGTTCGAGTCTAGCTCAAAGCGGTGTTTTCGGGTTTTACCCCTAGGTACATCTGTGCCAGAGCCGCCTCTACCTGCTCGTATCCAGACAGGGATGTATTGCTCGGAAAACTCACAAAATCTCTACAATACCAAAATTCTAGGAAGTTCTTCTATACTAATCCTCAAAGTTCATCTTAGGTATACGTGCTCTAATCAGAGTCTATCTAAATCTAGCTTCCAAGGTTTGAACTAAACATCCTCTGATACCAACTGTAACGCCCCGACCCCAGTTACCCAGAGTCGGTGCATTATTACATAACATTGGCATGATCACAAGAAAGATCAAATCTCGAAAGACCGATTGGTTTAGTAGCCTTGGAAACACTAGATATATTCATAAGTTTTACATTACATCATAAAATGAAAAACTACTACAACAACATAATGTTTCCTCAATCCACACTATTAACCCCTCATAAAAATCCCTGCAGGTCATTCATAACTTACTTCTTCACATCCTGGGAAAAATAAAACATAGAAAAGGGGTGAGCTCAAATGCCCAGTAAGGATAACAATATAGCGGAAACTTTCATAAATGAGAATAAACATTTAAGGCAAAGTATAACTAAAACAAAAGCCTTTTAAATATGAACTTTCAACATGGTATGGCATAAATAAAATGAAATAATGCCATTTACTTATTCACATGGATATCCTACTAATCGAATAATCACACGCAAAAATCAATAACCACTTTCATAATGTTGGAATGCATAATGCCAGACTATCATAACCACATAGCCAAGGCCTCGTGCCAAGACTACAAATAAGATTTTGTCAAGGCCTTGTGCCAAGACACTAGTTTGTCTCATGAGACCTACCGATGTAATATTTTTAGAAGATACTTATGTTTAAAATTGCTAAAAAGTACTCCAGTGTTTTTATGAAATCATTATGCAAGCTTCTGAAAACAAAATAACTAATTCTGAGACTGCTCGACTAATTATAGGCCATGATGGGTCCACTCCCAATCCCTTCCTATCTACCATACTCGAGAGTCGGGTTTTCTGAAAACATTTTGAAGCTTGCGTTAAATACGTATACATTTGCACTGGATTTTCATATTTTTGAGAGAAATATCTCTTTTTTTGAAATCATTTAAAAGTCACATAATTATAAAAGAAAACATTTACTTTGAAAATATCCTTATAAGCTTGTAAGGGAAGCTTCTAAGAGTTTATAATGGTGTAAAATAACCGCACCCGTCGTATAAGTTAAAAAAAACATTCTTACCTTAATTTTTTCAAAAAGGTTAAAAAACACCTTGTTTTGAAAACGACGGAAAGATTACTTTATAAACCTCATATAAAAAGTCAAACAAGGGTATAAATGACTTTAACCCAAATTCTTCTAAATAATAAATATGTTTTGAAATACATTTCGAACAAACATGGATGTGGATGATAATGAAATCCTAGTAGATTATTACGTATAAACAACCTCGGATAATGAAGAGATTGTGAAATAACCCTTACCAGTTTGGTAACTTATGAAACATACAAACCATGAAAGAGGTATCATACAATGAATATGTAAGTACACATAAATTAGAGTGTATTACACAAAGAATATAATTATGGGCAGTACATACACCACACAAAAGGTAATGGTGGCAATATGGCATGAATCTCATGAGAATAAGGAGTGAGATGAAAACCCCTTACCACGTTAATCAACTGAGTCGTATGGCCAAAAGTTAATGACCACCAAATGATTTACAGAATAACATGAATATAAATAGAATCATGATAATATATATCAAATGGCAGTACACAATACACCACTTTCAATAATTTAGTGGCGAACATTGGAAATCTCACGGAATTGAAAGTGAGATAAGAAAATCCCTTACCTTGTACTTTTCCTTTGTTGGGGTCGGTTAACCTCCTGTATAATGGTGAAATAATTGTTATTAAATTATACAAGAATCATATACATTAATATGATATCATATATGATCTTTTAACATTGCTTTATTAATAATATCTTAGTATTATCGTCGTTTCAGGTGATAATCGATTCGTTCTTCTTAAATGTTTGGTTACGTAAGACATGTTTGTAATGGATAGATTAAATCTTATTCATAATCAGAATGATATTAACATTATTTTTAACCCTATAATGAGAATAAGACTTGAATGGATACGATGGAGGATGGATCTCACCGCGTTCGTGGAGACGGTAGTCCGTACGTACGCACGAACGCTACTTCCATTTAATTTTTATTTTAAAAGAATTGAATCCAAATGATACATAGGTATATTACTATTCCAGTATAATATAATATTTTATATATGTTACTTAAGTTCATTAACACCATCCTTTATACGTTCCATGTGTGGTATGAACGAGTCATATCATTTTAAGTGGGCGGTAGTCCGCACTTCCTCAAATGAAATTATCGTATGTATATACAACATGAAACGAATAATGGTATGAAATAAAATGGAATTACAGAAGCTTATATAAAAAATATATATCATTAATATCATATTTAATTACAGTTCCATCATAATGGCCACCATGAGAGGCGGTAAGATGTATTTGAACAATCATCGTTTCGTGAGGCGTTAGTTTGCCATCCACAGAAACATTATGTTCATCATCCATTAGATGGAGTTGTGTGTATGTGTAGTTTGAATCCTTCTTATAACAAAATCCTAGTATATTGAGGATACTGGTGTTGTTACAAAAGAAAGGAAATAAAAAGATTTTGGGGGTTGGAGAAGCAAAATAAAGGAAAATAATTTAAGAGAAATCGTTACCTTTAATTTAGGTAACTCACTTTGGTTGGAACCAAAGGACTTCTTGAAATGATTTCTGCCTAAGGGAAAGCTTCAAGGAGGAGGAGAGGGATGTGGGGAGCTTAGTTTGTCAGAGTTTGGACGAGCCAAGTGGCTTGAGAGGTGTGAGGAATGAGTATAAGTGGTCTTCTTTTATAAGGGAGAAGAGGGGCTCTTTAGGAAAGATTGAAAGTATTACTTTATAATATAATTACATTCGGTTTATAATGGTCCAAAAATCATTGAGGTCGAAGATAAGATGACTAATATTCTAAATAACATCAACCAATAAGAATTGGACAGGTTTTAGATAATATTTTAATCATTATAATCTTATTTATTTAAATGATTTATTAATGAGGTAAACATTGCATCATTATTGTGTCATTAATAATTTAAATTATTTGATGTCTAAAAATTATAAATAAAATATCATTATGTAGTAAATCTTTTTATATTTCTAATGAATATTTATAATCGAAAATCCAACATGTATAACCCTATGTAAAAATTGTTCTTCAAAAAGATGTAAGCTTATGCCATTTTTATTTTTATTTTAACTTTATAAATGTAAAGTGTCCCTACCACATACAAGTGGCTCCAAGGGGTCCCCAAATTGACCCAAGGATGCTCATGGTTGGGTATGTGTCCACCAATAAGGTTAGGACACGTTTTAGGGTAATTTTGTATTATTATAATATTATTTTTTAACCCTTATTTACCGGATTTACCCTTAACCATGGTAAATAAAATATTTACCACAGTAATTATTCAAAATGTCCAAAAATAAAAGTTACCTATTTACACAATTTGGACATCCTGATTACAAATATGGAATCCATTTTTCTAAATTCAAAACACAGAAGTGGCAGAAATTAATTTAAAATTAATTCCCGCTGTCAAAACAAAAAGCGTGTTTTTAAGAGGTAATAACTATCAAAAGATTGACACTTGTTTATGTTCGGTTTAATTGTAAAATTATGTCCAATGACCAACATTATATTAAATGGTAAAAATATATTCTAAATATACTTTAAAACCACTCAAATTCACAATTTATCACTATTAATTATTTTGATTAAAAAAGTTGTTTTTAATTAAAATTTAGTAATTTTCACTATTCATCAAAATATAAAAGTTATCCGAAAAGTACCAAAATTTCACCCTAGGCTAATTTCAATATTCCGAATCCAAAAATGAAGTCCATTTTGAAGTATAAAATATATATGATTTCAAAAAGTAGGTATTACTATTCACAACGGCTAGTTTAATTAGTTGTGGTGTGTGTTAGAACTCGAGGTTGCGTACAACACACGCTATCGCATTATTCGAAGGGAAACGTACCGTGGAAGCTTGGGGTGTTACATCATCCCCAAGTCTTGACCTACTGATCTCTTCTTTTATAGCCTTCCCTAACTTACTGAACTCCACTATCATCATTCCATTAAGTCAAGGGGTCTCATAGTATCTCCCTTTTGATCACCCAGAGATACACCCACCTTCGAGGGGATGGAGTTTGAGAGATCTTTTGATGTAAAGGTTCCCTCACAACTATGGCTCATGGATCCCTGGGAAGTGCCCGTCCTTCCCACTGCTCCAGTAAGTATTGGTTTAGGAAGGTAGTAATATTATTTCATTTTCTTAGTCTTCTTCTTTGTAGGTGCTGAAAAGTACCCAGAATCCTGAGAGTCTTTTTTCCCCTTCCGCCTGCCTAAGGGAAAAAAAACACCAACAAGGACATCTGATTCCCATTCAGAAGCCAAATTATATACTTCATCAATCTCTCTTCCATTAATAAAAAATGTTTTCAGGAGAATAAATCTTTTCCATTACCTGACTTGCTTCAACACCTCCAACATGCTTCATCTTCTTTTTGGGTCTCACTGCTATCCAACCATTATCTTATTTGGAGTTAGGGACATCCTCTCCCAGGGACCCAAGTCAGTTTAATTGAACCACTGCGGTCCCCTCTACTTCTGGTTGTACAGTAGAACATACATTTTCTATGCTCTTGTTTTCCTGTATGTTGGGAGGGCTTAACACCTCCCCTTGAGAGTTTCTTATCTCACCCCTAACTATTGGCACCCCATCTATACATGTATCTCTCTCTTGAAAATTAGTGTTCTTAGACTACCCATCTTTTCCACCCAGATCTAATACCTGACCAATAAAAATTATAGACACTCTAGGTGCCCCTTGATCATGCCAAGACGCTATCAGAATAATTGTCCTATTGATCACCACACCACTCTCTTGGATATCACTACCCACTAGATGAGGGTTGGAGTCTACCCAGGTACCAAAACGGAACTCAGGATGAATTCCAGTAATAGGGAGATGGGTGTTCAGTTGGGAAGCACACGATACATCCCAAAACTCACTGGCAGGCCAACCTCGCTTCACTTCCTCTATCTGGGGTGCGGCCTGAGGATTACTGCAAACCGCCTTATGACACATAAATGTAGTGTGTCCTTGATGGAAGTAGAATTCACATAAAAGACGATGCGCTTCATAAATAACATTTTGTTAGAAACTATATTCCCCTGAAATACTGATCTTGAAGAAATCCGGGATACGTTGGGATAGGTCAGCTTCCATGCACAGGTGGGCATAAGTGGGATGCTATAGCGATGTTGAACATATATCCGAGGAAAAAAATCTACCACAGGTGTTTTCTACTGAGCGTAAAATTGTTGGATTGAAAAATGGGAGGGGTAAATGTGGATGGCGCACCCACACCACAGCCGTAGGCAGATCCTGACCCATGTAACAGTCAATCGACCATCAAAACAGAAGGAAATGTAATGAACCAAAAACTCAGTATTCACGCAACCAATCCCCTATAAAATCTTCCTCCTCTTGAAATAGTAGTAGGAAACTATTTTAATACATAAGAAAAATCGAGAAAAAACTCTTCATGCCCCAAGATGACCAGACATGTGGTGAAAAGTCACAAAAATATGGGCGTCTTTGATCAATGCGAGCAGCCAGTGCCGTTCCAAGTCGATCCGAGGTGAGGGAAAACTACAATGAGGAGATTTCCACCACTAGAAGAACCTCCAAGAAACCAGGAACCTTTACACCTATGTCGATGGTTGGAATCTATGAGCATAGATTCTGATCAAGAAGATGGAACTAAGAAGCAGAAGATCCCCCCTCCCCTGTCAGCGGGGGAAGGCCTGTCACGACCAACATCATCCAGTTTGGTCATCTTCGGGAGATCATGGTTGTACATCCTAGGGTGATCATTATCCAAGACAGGAGCACCCCATTGTAATGTTCTAGGTCTATTGAAACATTTTTCTAAAAACTCCTGCAATTTCTTCATTAACTCTAAAAGTTCAATTCGAGCCATTGGATAAGAGAGTTTGGAAATTGGCTTAGCATTAGGAGCTAAGTCAATAGTAAATTAAACTTCCTGATCAAGTATAATACCAGGAAACTCATCATGAAAAACATTAAGGAATTAATTTACCACTGTAACATCATTAATTTGGATAGTTCCTTTCTTTTCAACAATATATGGAAGGTAACATTCATTTCCATCTTTTACTAGTTCCTCAACTTCCTGACATGTTATCAAAAGTAAGGGTTCATTCTTGTACACAAAATGAAAATATTTCTGAAAATAAACCTATTTAGCTCTGAAGTCAATCATGGAATGATAAATAGAAATCCAATCCATACCCAAAATAACATCAAACTCTAGAAGAGGAAAAACAATAAGGATTATAGGTAGATTAATTCCACACACAAGGACAAGAAGGCTATTATAATTTCTTTTTGTCTCAATATTTCCTCCAGGTGTTTTTACCATAAGTTCAGGATTCAAATCATGAGATGGAAGTCCCAATTTACTAGAAAACTTCTCAGAAATGAAATAATTTGTAGAACTTGAATCAAAAAACACGTTGGAATAATCTGAATAAACAAACAGAGTTCCTGATACTACATCATTTAATGTCCCAACATCAGCTGAAGTAGTTGCAAATGACTTCACCACCCCTTTATACTTGTAGTCTGGCTGCTTTCCCCCAGTTAAGTTCTTTTTTGGACACACATTTTCATAATGACCCATTTCATTGCACGTATAACATCTTATAGCTGTCTTTTTATTTAATTCTTGATCATCTTATTTACAGTTACGAATAATATAACCAGGCTTACCACACCGAAATCACTTTCCAGATCTTGATAAACATTCTCCATGATGATTTTAACCACACTTTTTAAAATATAGATATTTAATTTTCTTATCTTTAGGATTATTTGGTAAATTATTTCCCTTTTCCTACCAACTAGACCTCTTCTTTTGTTTACTCTATTGGAACACCTGATCATTAGAAAAATCCATTTCTACCTTCTCGACACATTTGAAAATTTTCTCATAGATTTTGAATTCACGATAGGCTAATGCCCTTCGATATCGTGGCTTAAGTCCTATGTAAAATCTATTTATCTTAGTATCAAGATCTCAGATGAAATTTAGAGCATACCTTACCAGTCGATGGATATTTTCTTTGTAAGCAGCAATTGAGTCATCCTCCTACCTCAATTCCAAGAATTTATTTTCCATACTTAGACAAACCACCATAGGAAAATATTTCCCAAGAAACATACCTTTGAATTCATCCCAATCAATAGAATCAAACTCCTCACTAACCATGATATTTTTCACCATTAACCACCTCTAATCAGCTTCTCCTTCAAAATGGTAAACAACGAGACTAACATTTTGATGTTATGAACACCCCATGACAAAAAAAATATTCTCCAGTGCATTAACCCACCCTTCAGCTAGAACAGGGTCAGATGATCCTCTAAATGAAGGGGGAAATTGCCTCATAAAATGCTCCACTACTGATATGTTCCTCTATGGTTGATCTGGATGATCTCGTGCATGGATACTACCACCATTTATAGCCAGAGTTAAATGTTTCATCACTATAACAAACTGTTCTGTTCCGATTCTAACCATCTTAGGTTTCTGATTTGAAAGGTTGTATTCTTCCTGATGTCATCCCATAATAGCTTCCCTATTTCTTCTATGGAAAACCATTCTAAACACAAAAATATCTTAGGAGAATCAACATGGTAATATGTAAATGTTATATCATTTCAATCTTACCATAAATTAATTTATGGATATTAATTTAACAATACCCTAACTCCTAAAGTTGTCTAAACCAACCTCTGATACCAACTATAGGGCCTGACCTTAAACATTACATAATCTTGAATTATGTTAATAATTCCATTGAGGATCTTTTTAGGTATTGATATTTAGAGAATTACATTATAACATAAACATAACAACTTGAATAATACATATAGACACTTATACTCAATATCCATTATATTCATAAAATAAAAAATCATTGAAAAAAAGAGTCATATATAGTTCCATGTTTTAGACAGCATGACTTTTCCATGATCCCATCCTTGACCCTATTCTAGTTTATGTCTTGTGAAAAACAATTCAAAAACAAGGGATGACCATAAAATTCTATGTAAGGGATACACAAAGAAGGAAAACTATAAGTTTTTCGAATCAAAAAGTAAACCATGAATACCTTATCCTAAGTAATAGTTCACCTTTATGAAGTAGTAAATACACTTCAATAAATAAAAGATCATTGCTTACCATTTTGTAACCAAATGATTACCATAAAACCTATAGAAAGAACACATAACATATAAAGGTAACTTGGTAAATAAACATACATAAATTGAATAACTATATGGACGACTTCCACACATATCAGTAAATGGAATAGCCATACATTCGACTTCCATACCCAATGCATTGGATGTTATAACGCAACCACCCACCCTAGTTTATCACAACACCACCCATTATTTGGTTTATCACTTAACCACCGATCAAATGTCAAAGTAACATTGTAAAATCATAAAATATTGAAAATATAAATATTTCACAAATAAAAGTTCATTTGAAATCAAGACAAATAATTTCAAAATATTGAAATAATAAATCAATTTCAAAAAACATTTTTAATACCAAAACACCCAAAAATAGAATAAGGGGTTTCTTTTTCATTTTAAAACATGAGGCATACAGAGGAATCCAACTAATGATTACAGTGACGAAGAGGTTATTGTTGCCGCAAACGATAATAAAAATTCATTTTGTCATTTAGTAAAACACTTCATAGAAAAAATATTCCTTTTCCATAAAAGATAAATACAAATGGGTTTATACACCATATATAATAATTTCATTTATAAATCTAAATATACCTCAATTAATGGATATTGAAACAAAGTCCCTTACCTCATGTCCGACTTGACTTGTTCGTTCTTTAATCTCCTAAATAATAATAAAAAGTTAATTTATACTTTCTTAAGAACCTTTTACAAGTCTATTATTCCTTTTATATCACTTATTACCATGTTATAAACATTATGTAATCGTTTAAGTTAATAACAGGTGTTTTGTTGATATTTGGTACTTGAGTCAAAAATGAACTTCTTATATTTACAAGTTATCCATATGGTCAAAATTACATTATCTACAGAATGATATTCATACTTTAGATATCATATATATCATATATATCCATTATATATATGTATTTATAATAGTACATAACATTTGGTGGTATGAAAAGAAATGCACCGTTAAACGGATGTGTGTGTAAGTGTGTCTAAAATACTTATAATAAAAACAACATATTATTTTTAGGATACTAGGGTTTTCAAAAAATAAATGAATACAAATATTTTAGGGGGTTGGAGAAGTAAAAGGAAAGAAAATAATTTAATAGATGATGTTACCTTCCGGTAACTCCCATTGGTTTGAACCAAAATGTTTTCTTGAAGTTACTTCTTCCTAAGGTGAGGCTTCTAGGTGGAAGAGAGGAATCCTGAAATCCTATTTGTTCATGGGTTGGATGATCCAAGGGTATTGAGAGGTGTGAGTAATGGGTTAGAGGTGAGGTTTTTTATAAGGGGGGATATGCTCTTTTTAAAGTTTGAAAATATTATTTTATTATATAATGGTTTTCAGTTTCTAAATGTCCAAAAATCATTAGAGTCGAAGATAAGATTACTATTGTTAGAAATAAAAACATCCAATAAGAATTTAATAGTTTTTGTATATTGTTTTAATCTTTGAACTCTTATTTATTTAAATCATTTATTAATGAGGTAAACACTCCATCATTATTGTGTCATAAATAATTTTATTTATTTGATGTCTAAAAATTAGAAACAAAATACAATGATGTTAGAAATAGTTTTATCTTTCCAATTAATATTTATAGTTGAAGATATAACTTATATAAACCCATGTAAATATTTATTTAGTAAAAGATATATGTTTATGTTATTTCCATCTTTACTTTAAATTAATTAATATAAATTTTCATTACCACTCTGAAGTGGCTTCATGGGGTCCCTAAATCGACCCAAGGATGACCATGGTCAGACATTTATCAATAATTAAGATTATGACACATGTTAGTGTAATTAAATATTTTTATAATATTATTTTTAACTTTAATTTCCCTATTTACCTTTAACAATGGTAAATAAAAGTCAAAAGTTACTATTCAACAAAAATTATTTTCATCTTATTAAACCGAATTTTACATACTGATATCAACCATGTATGTTTTATTTTGTAAATTTAATTCATAAAAGTGGTAAAATTTCATTTAAATAAAGAAGTTGTTTTTTAAATAATACTCAGTGTTTTCACTATTCATCAAAAATTGATGGTTTTTAGAAAAATACCTAAAATTCACCCTAAGATATATTTGATATTCCAAATTCAAAAATTATTTTTATTTTAAAAAATTTAAAACATATAAGTTCCATTAATTAATATAAAATTAATTCCCATTGTCAAAAAAATGTGTGTTTTTAAGAAATAATAACTATCAAAAGATTGACACTTGTTTATGACCAATTTCAAAGTGAAATTACTTTCAATGACCAAAATTGGATAAATGATAAAAATATAATTTAATTAAACTTTAAAACCAATTAAAAAGATAATATAACAATATAAATAAATTATATTAAAAGGAAGTTTTTAATTAAAATACAGTATTTTATCACTATTCATTTAAAAATGAATTTTATCAGAAAAATACCAAAAATTTAACCAAAGTACATTTTGATGTCCCGATTCTAAAGAAGAATTATATTTTGTCAAATAGAATGTATAAAAGTGACCCAAACTAGATTTGATTAGGGTTCTCCATCAAAAGGCTGTAAATCGACCTTTTAAAGTATATTAGAGTATTTATGCTTAAAATTATATTATTTCACATTTTAATCCTCTAGATTTTATTGGATAAATTTAAAAACATTTAACAAACATGTATAATCACATTGTAGTTAGTTCTTTTCATTACCGCCAATACAATGTCTAGCCGTTAAATACCATTTAAAAAAATATTATATTCTTATTATTCAGTATGACCCTACATTTTGTGCAATGTAAGATTTCAAAGAAACTCATTGTTGCGTATCAGGTACGCCATAAAACATATAATCCCCTTTAAAGTAAAATTAATTTTTAATTCAAAAATATTAATAAATATGAAAATATATTATTTTTTATTTACTTTGGATGTTACCATAAACCTTCACTAACTATGTTTCTTAACCATATATTTGATTAATCTTATATCCAATAAAATTCTTTTCCACTATGTTTGTGGATTTTCTATATTGCATAGGTGCACTGGAATGTTGCCCCAATAACCACCATAACATGGTCCATTCCAGTTTTTCTATTTTAAATGCCTTCTTCAGTACCATTAAAATGACCATGGCATCGTTGTTCTAGCATTCTTATTTATCTTCACCACACCCATATTATACAATGTAGTGTTTTACATTTCAGGAAACCTCAACTCATTATGACAACCTAGATTATGCTAAGGCATGATTTTCCATTTCCTTTCCCCAAGATTCCTTCAAAAAATATTTATCCCTTATATTGAGCTTATAAGCTCATTTTATAATTATTTTTCACTTTTATATTACATAAATATATCCTTTCATTGTTCACAACTCTTTTAATCACCTTGAACCACCTTCAATCAATCATTTTTCAATAATATATATTTTTACAACAAATCTAACATTCTTGATAATTTTTTCATGTTAAGGAACCACATTGTCACGAAACCAATTCTTGTAAAAATATCCAACATACTCATTAGGGTTACAACCTAAAAAATATTATTTTATATCACAAAATGATCCTTAAATTATTTCCACCATACTTTAATTTAATTTAAAAATTTTAAAACGAATCATTTCTTTCCAATGAGGTACTTTTTATATTTTTTTGAAAATACTGAAAGGAATGTTTATTTTAGTGGTTATCACATGAATCTATTTTAGCTCTATCTTAGCTAAAATTTTCTCTGAGGCCACATTTATAAGATTCCATGGTTATATTCAATGAAATGAATTTACTCGGTATTTTGGAAATAATTACTTAAAATGATATCAAATGAAAAGTTTATTTTTCACATGCATTCAAAGAATGAATAAAAGTTCATTTTAAAGTAATTTCCATCCATTTAATCATCCTTTGATGATTATTATGTTTCATAGGGTATATTCTCCAATGTTTCTATCCACTATATTTATCTATATGTCTTATGATCTTGATGCCCAAGTTATTATCTATGAAAAAATTTACATTTTATATGCTATTTTTTCATTAGTAATGTTAATGTTTATTATGTACTAAATTTCAATTAATTTTTTTATATGATGTATGCATTGGACTAATAATTGATATGAGGGGCATATTATTCCCCCTTGATGCATTGGTAGGTCTCATGAGGTAAACTAGTTTGAGTATTTGGAATATTCCATACCTATTAATATATGATTTCATAAGAGGATTTGGTCATAAGATTATGATGTCTAACATTTTTAATTATAATATTATTAAGTTAGTTATTATTATACATGTGATTATTTATATTGTAAATTCATCCATTGATATATTCATCTTTTATGATATTAGTTATATAGTATATTTTTTAATCTTTATCTCTACCATATTATTCATGCTTTATTTATTCCATGAAAGATACTATTTTATACTTTCCCTTAATGAGAATATGATTTTACCCTATTATTATTTTATTTCTTTCTATAAGATACCCAAAAGGGATATATAAATGATTTTAGGGATATGATTGACAAAATAAAAAAGGTATCATTTAAAATTTGTTTTCTATTTATTTTTTTCAAATATAATGTGAAAATATTGTATGTATATTGTCTCCTAAGAAAATTAATCTAATTGATCCTTTTGGGATGTGATATCTTATTTCATTTTCCAATGATGTAAGATAAACATCGATTCCACATGAATAGATTTAGTGAGTTACAATTTATGTCAAAGGAAGATCAGTATCAGCCTTGTGAACTATTTTTATGGAATCATATATTATTGAAAATAAACCATGGAAATACTCTAGGGCAAAGTATATGTACAGGATAATATCATGAGGTTTTTATAAGGTATAAAATATTTAGATTCCAAGAAATTAAATCCATATCTGGATAATTACAAGTGTATATGTCTATGGAATAGATGCAGCTAAGGGTTGACACGTTGAAAAAGAAAATTTGAGTTTCAACTCGATTTTCTCTTGGTGCATGATGAGTGGGTCAAAGACTATACACATAACTAGTCAAACCTATGGCATACATTTTGGTTGATACATATACAATTTAAAAAATATTATGAAATATTTTAGAATATGTTTATGATGTGAAGATATACCCAAATACATTATTCTTATTTCTCAGAGATTAGCTACGAATAAATTTTCAATTTATGTAATGTGTTACAAAAGATTTAAATTTATGCTTAATTTTATGATCTAATTTTGTTTATTATAGTTTTTATAAATAGAACCCAAGGGAATAAATTGAAACTATATCAATTTATACAATCTATTTTGGGATTTCCCTCTTGAAATATATAATGATTCTAGAGTTGGAGATAAACAAATTTTAACTATATTGAGTCAACTAACTCATTTTATAAAAAATAACAATTCCCATATGGAGAAGCCTAATAATACTCAATAATGTGAATCAATACTTGATTAAAATATGGGACAACAACCTATAAAATTAAATGGGATTACTAATTCATTTTTAGTTTATAAATGGATCTATTCCCTGGGGAAGATATATTTTTTTGGAAGTAGTGAAAGTGAGAAAGATGTTATGGTAGTTTATATTCATAATGGATATATAGATCAATGATCTCCATTGATCTATAAAACTAAGGAGTTATAGGAAATAAATAGTATATATTTGATGAATTTTAAGTAGATATTGCTAAAAAATACTTTTCTCATGATAAAGGAGTTGACATGGAGATAACATTGTTCTATCCAGGGGACAATTAAATATAAAATGTTTTTAAAAATGAAGATAACTTTACAAGGTTAAAAACAAAGTCTATGTATTATGTACATAATCTAAAAAGTATGATTCATCATTTATTTTGTGGGTTAAATCCTAGACTTTTAACAACATTAGTAACTCATACATTTTAAATATTCTTGTATAGAGTATAAATTTACATAAATAAAGAGAAAAAATTATCAAAGAATTTTTTCCAAGGAAACCAAGAAATGAAGTGTGTGATAGAACACTCTAAAAATGAAATATAAAAAAATGTATAATGTAGTGGTAGAATTTCCAACTTTTAATAAATATAGAAATAAAAACCATGGAAAATAAATTATGAGAATGAGATTTTTATTTAAGTATTTAAAAAAAATCCACATATCTCATGATTACAAGGGAAAGGAAGAAGTCGTGAATATCTAATGCTTTAAATATAATGTTATGGGGAACTTTTAAAATGAATTCTCCATGTTCCATGGGAATTTTCCTAAACATTCCAAGGGATAAAGGCTAATATTATTCGATCACTATAGATGATTTTGAATTTACTGAAAATGTGGTGGCATGTACACTGATCATAAAATCAAATTTAGATAATGCTTTATTTGATTCTAAATATTTTCACTCTTTTATATATTCCATGTTTTTCATGAAAATTAGATATTTCCATATCGCTATGACAAGTTATTATTAAATAAAAACTCATAGTGGAAATAAAATTATGATAATGAATGTTTTGTCAATCCAAATCAAGATACATAGAGATACCCTATTTGAAAACATTATTATTATTCCCATGGTTTAATTTTATATAATCGTTAGTATAGATTGGATGTAAAATTATAATTTAAAATTTTAGTTCCAATATGTATAGATTTTGATTCATGATGATGATGTAGAATTTCTTATCGTTAGGGGGGACTATATCATCAAAATCATGTGTGTATACACCTCCAACATATCTCCTAAATGGAATTGTTGGATTAGAATAGAAAATTAAACCCATGAATGGTAAGGGTAACCATATAATATAAGATGCACACATTTTGAATTAATACACTACTTGGATACACACATGAGTGTGAAGTTATGTTTTACATTGATTTAATTCCTATTAAAAATACAAATCTAAGACTACCTATAAGATGACCACCATAGAATTAGGGAAACTGAACAAAAAAACTATATGAGTTGTGTGAGATGGGATTTATAATCCCCAATGTTTGAAAACGAGGATACACAATTCTCTTTATTTAAAATAATGACGGGTCAGTGAGATTATGCATAGCTTATAGAGAAATCAATTCAATTATTGTAAAGAACAATTATCCTATACCCTTCATTTATGACTAGTTTGATCAACTTCAAAGAGCTCAATATTTTTTAAAAATTGATATTTTTTTTATTCCATAAACTATGAGAGAGTAATGAGGGTATTAAAATTATGAAATCTCCTATGAGGTATTAACATTTTTAATTGATAGTAATTCTATTTGGATTGACTAATGAACCATCTATTTTTATAAATATATTGACTATGGAGTACTCATTGATTACCTTGATAATTTAATTATGCTATTTATTAATGATATACTGATATACTATAAAATCTATGATGATAACATGAGTCATTTAAAAATAATTATTAATACTCATTGAGAAAATGAGTTATATAGAAAACATATAGATTTGAATTTGGGATTTGGTAAATTTCTTTTCCTAACCATATTGTTTCTAAGGATGGAAAAATATTTGATCCTTTAAATAAAAAGGCAGTGATGGAATGGATAATGAGAATTAATATAATTGAGGTATATAGTTTTCTTAGATTCAAATTTTACTATCAATAATTTGATCAAAAGTTTTCTTTAATATCTAACTCGTTAACCAATATAACATATAATGGGGATGAATTTATATGGTTAGAATAATACACTTTATGTTTTAAAAAATTAATGTGGAGATTGATAAATGAACTTTTATTTACATTACTATCTATAAAATAAGAATTTATAATATATATTTACACATCAAATAAGGGGCCAAGATGTTTCTTAATACAGAATGATAGAATTTTTTCCTTTACATCAAGGAAGTTAATGTTCCATTAATAGAATCTTCAAACCAATGTTATTGAGTTAGTAGCATTAACATTTTCATTTAATATATTAACTAATTGAAATTATGGATTATGAAGTGACATATATAAGGATAAAAAAATATTCCGATATATCTTCTCATAGAAATAGAACAACATGAGGCAAATGTTATGGTTAAAACTACTCAAGGATTATTATTGATCAATAAATAACCAAATGAGGAAGGGAAAAGAGGTAGTTGATGTACTAAGTAGAAAAGATGATGGATTTTTGACTAAATTAAGTATTTAAAAAGATCTTATATTCATGGGTTACATAATTTTGGATATGGGAATCATTAAGGAAGGGGAAATATCACATATATTCTAAATGATTTACAAACCATCCTTATTGGAGAAAATAAAAAGATATTAGCTTGATGATAAAAATATTCAAAAGAAAACAAAATTTTTTAATGACAGAAAGTTTGAAAACATCATCTATGAAGATGATATTTTGAAATTTAGAATTTTTATATGTATTTCAACCATTCCAATGATGAAAAGATAATTACTAGATAATGAATATTGCTCACATTTCTCTATATGACATTGTAGATGAAAAATGTATTGGGTTTTTATGGAATGTTTTTGGTGGGGTAATATGAATTAGAAAATTTCAAACAGTGTATCAAGATTATTGGCATGAAAATATTTAATGGATAAGTGACATCATTAGAATGGATTCATGTGACCTCCATCTAGTTCTATGTGTAAATAAAATTGTATTATGGTATTTGTTACTAGATTTCCAATATAGTTCTATAAAGGATGATTTCATATGGGTTATTATTGATCTTCTTAAAATGTTCAGAAATTTTCTCTTTATAAGAGAAGATATATCTCTTGATCACCTCACTCATATATATAGTAATGACGTTTTGAGTCTTCTAGGTTAACCACTTTCTATTGTATCTAATGGTGATCCACTATTTAAATAAAACATCCATAGGAGTCTTCTGATAGATCCATACCCCAAGATACATTTAAGCACCACCCATCATAATAAAAGTAATGGGTAGTTATAAATTTATATTCTAACAAGTTATGATACTTTCATGTCCTTTTAAATTTACATTAAAGATATTTTGGATCATTATTTATTATTAGATGAATTTTTATATAATAGTAGCTTACATTCAAGTAATAAAATGGAACCATATAATGAATTTTATATAAATATAATTCATAATGAAACATATTTTGATTAATTTTGTAAAATGAATCTTATAGGTTCATATATCATTGAAGTGATAATGGTGAAAGTGAATACTACCTATACTCCAATTATTGTCCCTCGAAGTAGACAAAAATCAATGCCGATAAATGAATGAATTATTTAGAATTTCAAGGGGGAGATCATATTTTATGCAATAAATCTCTATTAAAGGGTGTTATAATTTCTATAAAGTAGTAGAAACTAAGTCCTAGGTAAATTAGGAATTTTGAATCTATGGGAAAACTTGAGTTATGTCTTACCATTTAGAAATTCTACCCATCTTCTCTAAAGATCATGTTATCTTCCATTTATTATTATTGAGGACATAAATGGAAGAAAAAAATGTGATCACCTATAAAAGAATATAATTGGAACCTTATTTATCTTTAAATAAAAAACAATCCAAAATCATGCCACTGAGGAACACATGTTTAGGAATCAAATGACTTGGTTATCGAATGTTATTTTGAGAAATCACAAACTATAAGAGGCAACAAGGGAGTCAGAAGAAGATATGTGATAGGATTAAGCCAATTTATTTAATAACTAAATTTCATAAAAAATTTTAACGAAAACATTATTTTAGTTGGATATTTTAATACTCGAGAAGATTATATAATAGGAAAAAGTTACATCCCTAGACAATTTCCCATTGAAAATCCTATTGTTTTATTATGGTAATATAAATAGTTTTTGGTTATTTTTAAATATAAAATTTATAAATTTATATTTTTTACTTTGTTAAATAAATATCATTTTTTATTTTATAATGATGATTTTATATGAGGGTTACATTTTACGAGTTTTAAAAAATAGTGGATTTTTTGGTGAATAGTTAGAAATGTTGTTTTTTACAAAACATATTTTAAATTAAGCTTTTTATTTTTTTAAAGTAATATAATATCAAAATAATTAAAAATAATCTAATTAATTCCATATTAATCACCATTATATTTCATTTTTGTATATGATTATATTTATTCTTAAAAATGCATTTTAAAATAAAAATACATTTCCCCATGTTGTTTCCACTTATATTAAAATTACTTTATTCCACTTATAAAAACTAAATCATAAAAAATAGATCACATATTTTGGATTATAATATTAAAATTTATAAATGAGTGAAATTTCTATTTTGGTCATTCTGAATATTAACCATGATAAAAATATTATCACCTCGATGAAAGGGTAAAACTTATTGACTAAGGTTAAAATTTAATAATAAGGTTATAAAATCTATTATTAATTATAATTAGATGAGGGTATTTTTAGAATTATCACCTTAGCTATGAAATTTAATTTTCTATGTTCCACTGATCCATGAGTTTGGAAAATACAATACTTAATAATTAAGTATAATTACAAGTGTTCCACTCCCCTCACTTATAAAAGAGAACATCATATCATATCTTATTCAGACCATGTAATTCATTTAGATCAAATGATATCTTCAAAAATAACATCAAAAAATCCCTTCTGACATCGTTTATGTCCTGGTCTCACTAAATGTTCAATCTGATAATTCTTAAGTTGTAATCTAAAATATTATTTTAAAGATGAGTTATAACTCTTAACCAAGAGTTTCCCTATTTTTTATTATTCCACATTCTTTAAGTATTCTAGAATAATGATGATATGATAACATTAGTATCATACATGTAATGAGATGTTATTATTTTGATTTTATTACCTCTTTTAATTTCCCTTTCCATCCTATGGAAAATGAAATAATTACTCACGTGTAAGTATAAAATGCCATCTCCACATAGTAAAGTAATATGTTTATCATCACCTATTTACATAGATGGTCATAAAGATAGAAATAATGATTATAGATGATATTTATTAAAAAATTATAATTGTATAAATATAATGTATCATCTACCCTCTTACCCTTCCATCTGTTGGGGAATGATAACGTTGTTCATGCGTACTTGTGGACTACCCCCTTCACGAAGCAATGTGATTTGTTTTTATATTAAAACCATTCATGGATGATTGTAAAATTTTATAGAAAACCAAAATTATATTCATGACATTATATAAATTCTATATATTATGAAACTATTTTATAACACCTTAATCCATGTTCAATACACTGAAGTGCGTTTAGAGAAATTGACTTAACATAGTTAAGTAGTAAATGTCATCAAGAACTATTCAATGAATCAATATAAAATAATAATAGAAATAACCAAATATATATATATATATATATAAATTTTGTTATTAAATTATATAATAAATATAAATTTATTATTTATTAGGATATAATTAATTCTACCAAGTGAAAATATGAGGTAAGTATTTATGTAAGAATATCATTTTTAATTAGGATTTTATATTCTTGTATATCATTTTGGTGTATTATATTATATTAATCTCTTTAAAACCATATATTTTATTCTATTATTATTATTTTTGTTTTTTTAATATTTTATTTTCATTTCCCTCTCTTTTTTAATTAATATTAACAAGAAATTTATTTTTAATAAAATCTGACATTATTTTTTCATTGGTTGAGGAACATTTTCTTCCATGTCAATGTTTCTTAAAATGTTTTCAATAATTTTATTCTCTATAGTAAAATTATAATTTATAGAAATTTTTATCCGTGTTATATTGTTTTCTTAATTTTAAAAGTAATATTATTAGCACTCTATGAATGAGGAACTTTTAACTCATTGAAAAAAGTGTGAAAGGAATATTTGAATTAATTTTTACAGAAGAAAATTTTAACTCTCCATGATTACTATTCTATAATTTGAAGCTTACATTAATGTTTCCATGGTTATTTTCAAAAAAATAAATTTTCTCAATATTTTAAAATTATTATTTTTAAATGTTATAAAAAAAAGAATATATTTTTAATATTTTCAAAGAATGAATTAAATGTTCTTTTGAAGTCATATATATTAACATATATTGATGATTCATATGTTCAAATGGGTATATAACCTAATATTTTACTATCCAACTTATTTCAATGGATCTACTATGATCGTATTGTTTCAGTTATTTCATGGGGAAAATACTAACATTTTTATGATAGTCTATCACAAATAATATTTATATTTATTATGTATTGAATTTTTATTCATTTTATTCAAAAGATTAGTTCATTATACTAGTAAGTGGCATGTGTAATAGTGGTCCTGAATGGTATATATAATGTATTTTTCTTTCTTATAGAAGAATCCTAACATGCCTCCCATTTTTTAAAATTTTCAACCATTTCCAATGATGATGATCAATCAGTGATTCACATAGAGGTGGTGTTTCACTCTCAATTACTAGTAGTATCCAACATGGTTCCTTCACCAGTTCTATTTTAGTCATTGACACAGACCTATATCTGAATGATTCTTTGGGAGTGATTTATTTTAATGATATACTCATAGGACTATCTTCTTCAAGTCTCTATTCCTAGATGCCTAATATTTAGAGCATCCCTCTCACTTCTCATCTCTTGGCTCGACCAAATGGATACCGATGTTGGATATATCACTAAATATATCAGTGCGGCCTCATCTATCCATAGATGTTACTTGGTATTGATGTTTGATGGTGAGAGAAAACAAATCTCCCACTTTATAAACTTTATGGGATCAAGGGGGATTACACATCCTCTAGTTAGTTTGGGGATATCACATATCTTATTTTGTGTCTATACCGTCTCGGGGGAGTATATCCAGAAGGATTGATCCTGGGAGGTTTATATGTGTGGATGTTGTATGTTATTACAATCTAGGTAGTATTTGGATGCCCACTAAGGTAAATATTTGGGATTAGTAGTAGTTTGGGAGAGTCTATTGGGTCTTCCATTACAATTGCAGAACTTGTTTATCTTGTAGAGCATGGGGGACACACTGGGTTGCTTCTTATGTGATAATGAAGACATAAAGATCCTATATATACCATTTTTCGATTTAATTTGTGTGGAACTGGATCTATTGATGGATTTACCCTCACTCATTCTCATTCAACCTATTGAATGATTCTCATTGGGGAATAAGGTTTTCTACAAATCACCACCTCTATTCTATTAAGAATCCAATTTATAGGGACACTTCATGAAGATCTAATGAAACATACAAATTGGTCTCAATATGGAGAAGAAAGTGGATGAAATTTTCCATGGTTATTACTCTAATCCTACGGATGTTCATATTTCTGTTGAAAAGGATCCTACTCCTTTAGTGTATGAGGCTCCTGTTGCATCAATTGTCTATCCAGATACTGGGTTCTCATCCCCTCTCCCATATAAGAACCGCCCCCTCTTTCTTAGACTATTTTGAACCATAATCAGGCATGTTCTCCTCATACAATGAGGGAGGTATCACTAGACTAGTCTAGGTCGATGATGCATCACACTATAGAACTAATGGATGTTGACTTGAGCTCGTGTCCCTTATATATGATGGATGTGTTTAATTTTACACTTTCAGTAATCCATATGTTTAGGAGAGGTTATATAATCCAAAGGTGGTAGTTTTAGATGGTCTAACCTCATAACAAACCCTTCTAGTGAGGGATAATCATATCATCAGTCCAATAATTAATGTTTTTCTATTAGGGGATGAACAAAATTCCCCTCATTAGGTGATATACGAGAAAAACCGATTCACTCCCATAGGAGTTCCATAGGTCAACATGGATAACTTAGTTTCTTTATCATCATATAAGGGTGGTTGTCATCAAACTTCACTGCTTATTTATAATGTCTAGATCACTCAAGCCAAATAAATGGAGGTTTTAAGAATATCTCGATCAAATACTAAAAATGGGATCTTACGCCAAAAATCCCTAATGCTTATCTCCCAATGAACTCCATTCTCAAATTAAACATCAATGGTCTCAAGGATTAGGTGAAGAGAATTTATAGTAACAAAGAAGTTTTAAGGAACCATATCTCCAAACTAAAATCACTTGAACTAAATCAGTATGAGAAACATGTCACAACCTTTAAAAATAGAATGATATTATTAGAATCCATGCATGGAATCCCATGGAATAATAATATTTCTATTTTCTTGAAGAATAGTATTTTTTTGGAGCACATTGATGTCTCACCATAGAATATTTTTTCCAAAGTATCTATTGAGGGAATAAGCTTATTATTTTCATTTGTGTATCTAAAATGTGATCTAGAAAAAAGGGAACTGCTATTATATCATCACTATAACCTCCATCAAGGGTACTCACCATGGTTTTTTAGAGGGGACATCAACACTATAACAAACAATTCATAGAAAAAATGTGTTTTAGTTTATTCAAATAGTGCTAAGAAATAATTTAGATATTTTTGGATAAATAAGGGGAAAATTGACATGGAAATTTCATGATGATCTATTAAGTTGGTGGAACAACTAAATAAATATTTTTAATGTAATATATTAGGCTTTATTGATGGATATAAAACTTAGAAAGTGTCATCTTCTTTCCTCAGGCCTTGGCTACACACCTTACACTCTCTTTGTCAGACCACTCTATTCTCCTAGTTTAATTAATAAGTAAAAATATGGGAGGAAGCCATCTATTCATATACTCTACAAGGTGGAAATGAGACGTAGAGTTTATACATCCCTTGAGGAGTTCATAAGAGAAACTGATATAGTTATCCTCACGGATGGAATTAAACAAGTGCTCAAAATGGATTAAGAAAGACATTTAAAAGGGGAAAACTAAGAGAATGGGAAAAAAATCTAGTATATAGGAGATTATAAAAATACCTTGAGGGATGGAGGTGAGGCTTTAGGAGGCCTGAAATAATGATATTTTCATTACTATAGTGAGTAAAATGACATACTATATAAGAAGTTGATGGAATTAAAATGAATCATGTGGGAAATATCGATGGATATAAGACTTAAAGAGGGGGGATAAAAATACTTTGTACTTATGGAATTATATTTGAGAAAAAATGTTGTGAGGAGAATTAACATGATACTCAATCATACCTCATACACATAGGATTAATAGGTGTTATAGAGTCATACTATGGATCTCTTGAAAGGTCTAATGTTGGGAACTTATAACAATGATGAATGGGGGAATTGGGAAAATGTATGAAGGAAAATTTCCAGAAACATATCGCCATATTGGTTGAGGATATAAATAATGATGGAATGGTACTCATACTAAGAGATAAAGAGATAAAAGAGTCCTTATCAAGAATGAATCCATAAATTTCATCAGGTATCAATGTATTTTATGCTATATCTTACTTAGCTTCATGTGATATTATCACAGGACAAGTTGTTGAGGAAGTTCAATATTTGTTCAAAGGTAGTGTTTAGTATGTATACTTGAGCATATATAGTGGGTTTTATTCCAAATAATGAAGAAACCAGTGGAATTAATAAAAAAACGGTTTATATGCCTTTGAAATTTTTCATTGAATATCCTTACATGCCTCATGAACAATAAATTTGGAAGGTTATTATCAAAAATAATTTAACAGGAAAAACATTGTTTCATAGAAGTTCAAAGCAGACAGGGGGGAATATGGATTTCCAAGGAGATGGTGGATGAAATTAACAAGAAACAACTTGGATATAATATCATAAATGGATAAATATTTTGACCTAATAGAGTGGGGATTCATTATAGGTTCATGAGAAATTTTGGATTCAAGGAGTTGGTTTGTGACTTTTTATTTAGAGGATATGCATCACTATGGATATCCATTTAAAAAAAGAGAAGATTATCATCTTTTTCAAGACCAAATGTGAGTTATTATAGGGATATCTAGTTTCACACAAACTCTTTATCCTTGAATAGGTTCCCCTATCAAGAAATATCAAGTGTGAAATGGTTGAGGGGAAGATCATTTCTTAAAAAAATTGAATTTTGTTTGGAATGGTTTCTCATCTCAGGTTTCCTGATGACATGCTATTTTTTTTCAATTATAGGAAAACTTATATTAATTTATTTGAGAAATTTATGGACATATATTGTTAATAGAGTAGAAAAAATTAAATATGGGAAGGGTAGTATTTATATTTTGAAATATTGTGCATTGAGGCAAGGCAACCGAATTCTAGAAAAAAAATGTATTAAAAGGAGGAACCTTTTGATGGAGAACCTTGGAGCTATCATTTCTGATGGAAAGATAAAGAAGTTATTATTTAATGGAATCATTAATCATATCACATATCATATATATAACTGGAATAACATATTCCTCTCATCTGATGGTAGAATATCAATAGTGAATAATGACATCACATCTATCCCAGTGTGCATCCTATATGTTTTCAGGTTTCCTAAATAAGAATAAATTATATTGAAAAAATAATGAACACATTCCATTGGGATGAAAATAAAGGAGGAATATGTCAATGGGAATATTGGAAAAGGATGGAGAAGCTGGTCAAGGAATGGATATGAACTTACATAATGTTTCAAATTCCCTGTAGGGAATACATCAAAGGATTCCAAGGTAAATTATCATAAGTAATTTGTACTTTGTGAGGTGTATGGAGGAGAGTACTGGACACAATGGGGTCAAAGAACCATGATATTTTTAATATCCAACGTTTCATGATCCAATAGTAAGATATCCTAAAGGTAAAGGCATGATGGGTGGTTATATTTGGAGATATTAATTACTAGTAGGAGAACTGGGGGAGAGATATCATCTTTTTCCTAGATTTCTAGATCCCTAATATTTCCAAAAAAAGGCAATCATTCATCATGGTTTTATCTTCATGACCCACAATAAAGTGATAAAGATATTTCTTGGGAACATCAACTTGGTGGATGAGCCCAACCGATGTGGTTTTTCAAGGATGACAGTAAGGTGATCCAATGTGAGGGAGTAATACTCGTTGATATATGAACAACAACAGATCAATGTGTGGGAGAGAAATTATTGGGGTAAAGTGATCACAATAAAGAATAATTTTATAGTCTAGTGGGTGAGGAACCCTTCCATTCAGATCGATGATAATGTAAAGAAGAGTGGTATATACTTGTATTTTCATTATTGGTGTTGTGGGAGCCCAATATCAGAATCATTATAAAATCTATTCTTCAAAAGATAATAGTCTAGCATCATATTGGATCATATTGACTAGATTAGGGGGATTTCATTATAAGGAAAATCACATCATAATTTTCTTAATGATTGGTTTCCTGGGGATGAACAACACAGTAAGGAAACTAAATCATGTTGAATGGTGTTAGTAGGGGTTTGATGGGTTATATGAGAGGGAAGGAACAAATTGAGTTATTTCTGGGAATTTTCACATCTCTATATCTATGCTGGTGTTAATAAACTAGTGTAACACAACAAATTTCTTATCCTAGGAGTGAGGAAACTAGATTTCATTTAGGGTATTATCCCATGGAATTCAATTTTCATAAGGGTAGGTAGAATACCCATTATTGGGTGATTGATTAAATGGATTCCCCATAGTTCGATCCAAAAATTGAATGTTGATGGTTTTTTAAGCATGGTGATATGAGTGGGGGTGTCTTGGTGTGTGATAATAGTGGTTCAGTTCTCTTTGGTTTTCAATCCTTCTATATACCAAGTAACCCTATTGGGATCTGGACAAGGGACATTCATAGTGTCCTTTAATTGTGAAAGTTGTATAAAATTTGTTTCACTACATTTGAATTTGAATCGAAAATTACTGTGGGGTTATGTAGAAACAATTAGTTCCTCCCTGGGGACTTGGCCTACAACATCAAGAAATTCAAGATAGTTATTGGACATGGAATGGAGGATTTTCACACATAGAGGGAATGTAATTTTGAGGCTGATAATCTAGATCGTAAAGGGATCCCTAGTAAAATTCTAGTTCATATCAATATATTTGATCTTTACCAGAGGATTTAAATCTCTCTATTAGTCATGACACCCTTGGTATCCTCTATATTCTCCCTCTTGAGTTCTAGGTCCTTTTTAATAATAGTTTATTTTTAATATAAGTGATGGGTCGGTCTCGTTATAGCACATTTATGCGTCAGAAGGTCTCATGAGAAAAACTAGTTACAGTATTTGGCATATGACTTACCTATTTATGTACGGTGTCATTTCATGAGGCATTGATGGTAGAATGATGATGTCTGAAAATATCAATTTCAATATTATGAAATCAGCTACTATTATCCATGTGATTATTTATGTTATTATGTAATGAATTGATACATCCCCTTTTATGATATTTTATATATATCATATTTCATTATGGTTTATCTAAACCATGTTATTAATGTTTTATTTATTCTATGATAGCTTATATTGTACACATTCCCTTATTGAGCATCTAAGCTCACCATTTTACTATGTTTTCCCTTCCACATGAAACCAGAAGGGGATCTATGAATTATTTTAGGGATAACTAGATGAAATAAAATTATCTGAACTAATATTTTATCTTGTATTTTTGGTTTTAAAATGTAATTTTAGAATCATGTGTGTATCTAGTCTTATAATGTTACAAAACAACTCGATCCATGGTTATGTGATCTATTGTACCTTTTTCCAATTTTTTAAGATAACCAAAAGCTCTATGTTACTATAGTTCGTGTAACGAACCAGACTGAGTAACCAAGTAACCTGATAACTGAGTTGACCCTAACATAGTTTGAAGGGATTTCTTGATCCCCATGGGTCAGAAACTATAACCCGACATCATACAATGTATAAGTGGGAATGATTTTTCCACAAGACATAGCATAAGTAAGAAAAGAAACTTAATATGCATATATAAGAAACTCCTCTAGGAGTAAAGTACCAAAATACATCAAGGAAATAAAATCATAATGTACTAAAACCCAAATAAAAAATAGGTAAAAGGAAATATGTTTCTTGAGGATAGAACTCACCAAGTCCCTAGCTCAACATCTAGATCCACCTCTAAGAGACCCCTTCCCTTTGCTTGATCATGGAAGAAAAAAGTATACAAACACTGAAAAAAAGTAAGGCGTGAGCCTAGGCCTGTTAGGATACCCCCAAATATTCCATAACAGATTCCAAATATAGATTATTCAAATAAAATATTTAAATTTTTAAAATAAACATGTTTTAAAATTCAGGATCATATTAAATTAAAATATGATACAAATTTTCAAAATGGAGGAAAAATTATTTTAAAGATCATAATTGACTTTATAATAGATAGAATATTTTTAAAATAATAAATTAAAAAAAATAGTTACATAAAAAGTTTATGTAAATCTAGTAAATGAATGTAAAGTAGTTTTACAACATTGGAATACATTTATATCTCATATATAAATAAAAAAGCGAGTAACATGGTCATATATAAAGTAGGTATGATAGTATTATCTAGATATAGGATTCTATACTCTCTATGTGATATTAAAAAAATGAGTATACTCACATCCCCATAACACTAGCCAGAGGTGACTAATCACCCTCCCATTGGGGATATGACCCGCCATAGGTATGTTTTAGAATATTGTAATAGCATAAAGTATATCCAAATAGATCACCAAATACCTAATGCATTAATGCACTCTTACAAGATGGTAAACTCACTTTAAGACTGCTTAAAATAAAAATAAATCCCATTATTCCATTTCAAAATTCTATCATTTTCTATTTAAAACCAAAACAGGTTTTAATAAAATAGCATGCCTTTTTTACAAAATAAAACAGGTGGGTTTCTATCAAATCATTTTGAGTCATTTTCTAAAATTTTAAATCCATTCAAAAAAAATTCCATCCATTTGATATTTAATTTCCAAAATTAAAATAAAAAATTTAGTTGAAATCATTTCCATAAAATCCACAATTTAAATTCAATAATTTAAATTATCCAACTTCTATAAGCGCACCCCAATTCAACAGAATCGCAGGTTTTCCCAAATTTCCATGCCGAGACCATTTAAAATATCTAGATTCAATGGATTTAGGTTTTTATGAATTTAATTATGAGAATATGTAAGTAATTTAATTTAAGTAAGTAAATGAAGTAAATCAAGAAATACAGGGATAATCAATTTGTCAATTTGGGACGGAACCACCCACCTCTTCTCGAAACTCAAAACTCACAATGAAACCCATAAATGAGAAAAAAGTTGTATAATACCTTGAAACTCAACATAGAAAACTTATCTAACACCATATATCATAGATCCATCAATTTTAGGATGATCCATTGAAATCCTAAAAGAGGAGCAATAGAGATAGATGAATAACAATGAAGAACGCTTACCCGGATATCACCCACAAAAGAAATTATGATCAAATGTCAAAATAATGGATCTAATAAGGTTGGAAGTCTATTAAATCACATAGGGAAGGCCTTGGGACAAGATAATGGGAATTATAGTGGAGAAAATGAAGAAATAACCAACTTCTTCCTCACTTTTATATCTAATGTTGGGGCATTACATGACTTGTAACCCAGTTACACACCGTGAAAATTTTAATTTTTCTTAACTTGGAAAACACTCCGAATCTGCAATTACCTTTTAAAGTCATGGTATTACACAATGTGTAACCCCTATCCACATCGTATAATGTCTATGGATTGTAACTGATGGAATCCTGATCATTATGCATTAAAAATAGTCCTAAAAATACTTCACGTTGTGTAATGGGAATTCAAGGCCTGTACCATCACACCGTGAACCATGTTTCATAGCTTGCACCCAGTAGTAATTACATAGCATTTAATATTCATGATATTTAGAAAAACACCTTGTTTATTGTTGAAAAATCCAACAAGTGCCAGAATTTAACATTATAGGCATTCTCCCAGTATAAATTTAACCGAATGCCATCAATGAAATGGAGAACCACAACAAGGTTAAATTTGTACCTGTCAGAATAGTAACAGGATGTTAAAACCTCTCCAGCATAAGAACTTTCTTTCCTAAGAAAGCCTATGAAGAGTCCTTCATGCCAAATATATGAGGTCACTACTCTCTCTTCAATGCCTCTCATTCCCATGTCTCGTGATTATTAGAACCAAGCTGCCATAGCACATGATCCAAGGGTATTTTCCTCCCACGAAGTACCTTGGTCACATAATCCACCACCCTGACTTGCTGCCCTGTCAAATATAAATTAGGCTCAATCTTAAGATTACTGTAGATCAAAATGTGAGATGGATCAGATAGATACTTTCTCAGTTGGGATACGTGGAATACATTATTTATCGACATTAGTTGTGGTAGAAGTTCTAAATGGTAAGAAACATTCCCTACAATCTCAATAACCACAAAAGGTCCTACAAAATGAGGATCAAGCTTCCCTTACCTCCCAAGATGTTGATGAAAAAACTAGGTTAAATCATCCATGAATACCTAATCACCAACTGAAAACATCAAAGGTCTATTACATCAATTAGCATATGACTTATATCAGTTATGTGTTGTCAATATTCTCTAGAAAACTAGCTAAATCCTAGTTGTCATCTCGTACACAAAGCTTGGTCAAACCAAGTCTCTTTCACCAAACTCTAACCAGAACAAAAAAGCTTTATAAGGATAGCCATAAAATGCCTCAAAATGATCCATTCTGATAAAAATTTATTAACTATTTTTATAAGAGAACTCAACCATTCCCAAGTGATCATCCCAAGCCCCATCATAGTCAAGAACACAGGTGAAAAGAATATCCTCATGAATTTGTATAAATCTCTCAATCTGTCAATTTAACTATAGATTTTAGTCTATTCCCAAATAAACCTAATATCCAAGTGCCTCATGAATGCCTCTCCAAAAGAGAGAAGTAAATAGAGGATCTCTATTAGATGCTATATCATATGGAACTTCGTGAAGACAAACAATATCTCTCATATAGAGACCTCCCAACTCCTCCACTTTGGTTGTATCATGAATGGGTATAAATTGAGTCGACTTGGTGCGTCTATTGATCAAAACCCATATCGCATTCTTCTTTATCTGGGTTCAAGGGAACCCCACCAAAATGTCTGGATATCTCATCCAACATCCAAGTAGGGACTACAAGCGGTTAAAGAAAACTTGAAGGTTTTTTGTGCACGACCTTAACCTGGTGGCATGTATAGAAATGGGAGACAAACTTAAAAATACCTCGCTTCGTCCCTAACCACCAGAACTACCACTGCATATCATAGAACATTTTTTAGTTTCTTGGTGCACTGGAAAATAGAAACTGTGACAACCCCCAATAACAACCTTCCTAATCGATAAAGTCACAATGAAGAGATTCTCATAGCATAGAACACACTCTTTTGAGAAAGTCCACTCAACAACCATACCCCCACTATAAAGATAGTCCCTAATGCTACATAATTCATAATCTATATGTTTATCTTGAATAATCATCATGAAAGAGAATATTCCAAATGAACACTGGCTAATGAAACTTCTTACCCTTTCTCGTAAACTTCGATATGCAACTGTGAAAAGAGAGCCATCAAATTCCACTAGTATGAAGAATCATTCATTTCCTGGGATGAAAGTTTCCAGCTCAATGCATCTTCCGTGACATTCCCTTTCCATAGTGTATTGTAGATGTCAATGTCAAATGAACAAAGGTACTGCACCAAACACATATGGTAAAAATTAAAATCTTTTTGAGAGAAGATATAACTGATGATTTGTTGGTCTAAAAAACATGAAAACCCTTTTTCCATAATGGTAATGCTTCCCAATCTTAAGTGTGTGAATCTTAGCTGTAATTTCAAGATCATGGGTAGGATAATTCTTCTGATGTGTCCCATTCTGATGAGATCAATAAGTAAATACATAGTCACCCATAATAAGAACAAAGCCCAAGCCTAGACCTGATGCATCGCAAAAGACCACATAGCCCTACTTGGCATCTAAATGAGTCAACACCAGTGTATTAGTCAAAAGACATTTCATATCAACAAAATAACTCTGATGTTCATAAAACCAAAAAAATTTCAACCACTTCTGAGTCATAATAGTAACTGGAGAATCCATATTTGAGAAGTCCTTCATGAACTGACGATATAATCTAGCTAAACCAAATAAGCATTAAATTTCAAAGAATATTTTTGGTTTCATCCAATTCATAACATCCTTCTAATTTTTATGATCAACTAATATACCATGTTAAAACACCACGTTTCCCATGAATTTCACTTCCCAAATACACAAATCAAATTTTGAATTCTTGGAATAAAGTCAATGATTTCTCAGTAGACCCAGAAATGTTCTCAGATGATGCACATGATCCTCCTCAGACATGGAGTATATGAGGATGTAATTGACAAAGACTTCCAAAACAAGTATCAAGAGACTCATGGAAAATATTTTTCATCAAATCCATGAAATTCACAAGATCATTTATCAGACCAAAGAGTATAAAAATGTACTGATAATGGTTGTACCTACTCTGAAAGGTAGTTTTATGAATGTCATATTATTTTATACTCAACTGATGGTAACCAGACCAAAGATCGATCTTTGAAAACCACTTCTCACCATTCAGCTGATCAAATAGATCATAAATCCATGTAAATAGATTCTTTTTCATTATCATTACTTCATTTATCTTTCTGTAATCAACACATAAGAGAAGAGAACCATTATCCTTCTTAGTAAAGAGAACTGGTGCCTCTCAAGGTTACACACATGGGTGTATAAATCCTTTCTCAAGAAAATCGTTAAACAAGGAATTTAGCTCTTTCAGTTTAGCTGGATTCATTCAGTGAGAGGGAATAAAGACTGGATGAGTACTATACCTTAATTAAATGGAGAACTCAACTTCCCTAACCTGTGGCAGACTATTGAAATATGAAGGAAACACATCATGAAACTCAATGATGATAGGATAGAGATCACTACTCAAATATTACCACTCCAAATCAAAAGAAAAAAATAATATCACATTCCCCAACTCTAGATAATAGGTTCCATCTCTAATCTACATTGGGTCCCATAATCCATGAAAGAAAAAAGGCGCTCCATTGGGTATATTAATGTAGACCCATCGAAAATAACAATCAATTTATCATTTATTGGAAATGATCCAATCTATCATGAATATGAAGTCAAGAGATTTCATGTTGAAATCCAGAAAACACCAAGCAAGCTTGAAATCTAAAATAGATAATATACAAGTGGGACAATAGAGAACCTTCTCTCTCTATGTACCAAGTGGTGTAGAAATATCCATTGTACAAGATAGTTTCTCCATATAAAGATTAAAAAGAATAACAATGCGGGTTGAAATAAACAAATGAGATGCACCTGTATCAAATAGAGAACTCACTAATTGCAATTAAATAGTAATGGTACCTATCAATGTTGCTGGACATGTGTCTGCTTCCTCTTGAAACTATTCCACTGTGTGATGAAGAATTGTTCTGGATGCCTATGGATGGAACCCTTTTGTACGTGAAGCATCTGGTTGTCCCGAAGTTTTAGGAGGAGATGATGATCCTGTTCCACTATTCAGAGTAGAGAAATTATGGTAGAATATCTATAAGTTCCCTGAACATCCACAAGATATACAATTATTAGGTGCCTCAGTGAAAACCCACTTAGAATGTCCTAGCCCGCCTCACTTATAGAAAGTCAAAAAAATTCCTCCTGGCACTGTAGGAGGTCTAGAAAGACTCTTCTATCAAGAACTATCATGGTTTCATTTTCCATTGAGGAAAATAACACTAAAACTTGGAGAAAAATGAACTGCCATCAACCATGAATTTACAGCTGGGTCCATTTAAACTGTCATCGCCTAATCCAACGCCTCAAAAAAGTGGGTGAATTAATTAATAGAACTGGAGAACTAATATATGATCAAATTCCAAACTCGAAGCATCGATCCTTTACCCTATCATTGGATACTATATTAGGAGAAAATAGAACCATCTCAGAAAATCAATTTGAATACTCAGTCATGGTTTTTTCAGCCTTTTCAAGCTTGGGAAACTCCATAGCCTTAGACAACAGCATTGAATCTAGATTGAACCAGTCTATGAAAAGAACATTGAATCCCTCCCATTCCAAGCACCCATGTTTCTTTGATGTCACCATTGTGTCCCATTATCTCATGATGGTTCCCTCTATCATGAAGGTGACACTCTTCACCTTTATTGCGTCTGGTATCTCCAAGAACTCAAATAGATGTTTTATCCTACCCAACCATTCCTCAGTATGTTGAGGATCAGTGGAACCTTTGAAAATTGGTGGGTTTTGGGGAAATAACTCTTGATAATGATTTCCAAGAACATTTCCATAAGGATTCATAGTTGGAGCATGTATTGGAATTGGTGTTGGTGCGTGTCCCGCAGCATGGATAGTGTGCACAATCACCTTAACTATATTTGGGTCCACTTGAGGATTCATTCTCTATGGCCCAGTATAACATTCCTGATAGATATGATTTATGCATCTTCTCGAAGGCATGATGCTACGCAACATCATCAGACAACTTTGAAGACCTTAGGTATTACTCAAACATAGAAGTGAGGGAAATTAATCCCAATATATGGAACTACCAGATTTTTATTCCACTCAATACAACTCAGAATAGGGAAAGGAATAGAACTAACCATAAGATACCATTCCCTAACTAACCCTAGTGACTTAAGGTTCATAGAGGTGGGAGCTACCCATGAACCCAATCGCAACTACCTTCTATATCCTGAAAATATTTCAAAAATCCATACTAACTTCAAGAAAAAAGGTGAACAACCACATTTGATACCACTTTGTCAGGAACTAGCCCAGGTATTGTGGTAACCAGATAAAAGATCTAACCCTAACATAGCCCGAAGTGAATTCCCAATCCCCACATGTTAGCGACTAGCACCCAGAATCATAAAATTTGAATGTGGTAACGGTTTATCCACAAGAAGTATTGGATGTAAGACAAGAAAGTAAATATGCATATATAAGAAACTCCACTACTAGTAAATTACCATAATACATCAAGGAAATAAAATCCAAAAGTACTACAAACCAAGTACCAAAAATAAGGTAAACAACCCCAAGATACTTAAGGACATATCCTACCAAGTCCCATACCCAATAGCCAGATCCACCTCAAAGTGATCCCTTCACTTTTCTTGAACTTGTAAGAATAAAGTCTATAAAAACATGAAGGAAAAAAGTAGGGAGTGCGCCTAAGCTCAGTAAGATACCACTAAAGATTCCATAACAGATTATAAATAAATATTATCCAAAGAAAAAAATTTAATTTTAAAACTAAATAGTTTTGGAAAATCAAGAGCATATTTAAACAAAACACACTATACAGTTTCAAAATGATGGAAAAATAATTTTAAAGTGAAGGATATACTTTAAAATATATAGAATATTTCTAATACAATGGCTTAAAAAATGTTACAGAAATAGTAAATGTAAATATTGAAAATGCATGTAAATTAGTTTTAAAACATTGGCATACATTTATATATTATATATAAATAAACAAGAGAGCCCCATGGTCATCTTACAAGTAGGTATGATATTATTAACCAGCTATAGGATTCCTCACTCTCGAAGTGATCCCAAAAAAATGAGTATACCCATGTCCCCCTAACATTTTCCAGAGGCGACTCTTCACCCTCCCATCGAGGATGTGACCAACAATAGGTATTTTTCAGAACGTTTTAATAGAATAGAGTGTATCCAAATAACTCAAC
This sequence comes from Viscum album, assembly GCA_963277665.1. Lineage (NCBI taxonomy): Eukaryota > Viridiplantae > Streptophyta > Magnoliopsida > Santalales > Viscaceae > Viscum > Viscum album. Next base: position 369,929,609 of record OY728144.1, read on the forward strand.
AACTACCTAAGGCTTACATGCACTCTTATATGATGAAAAATTTATTTTAGGACTTCTTAAATACAATTAAATATCATCCTTACATTTAAAATGACTAATTTTTAATTTAATACCGAAATGAGTTTTAATAAAAAAAAACATCCCCTTTTTACAAGATAAAACCACTGGGTTTCTATCAAATCATTTTTAATCCTTTTTCAGAAGTTTTAAATCCATTAAAAATAATTCCATATTTTTTTCAAAATTCATTTACACAATTAAATTCAACAATTTAAATGAAAAAATTTCCATGAATTCCAAAATTTAAATTCAACATTTTTAAATTCCCAACTTCCATAAATGCGCCCCAATTTAATGGAATTAGGTGTTTTTCCAAATTTCTAATCCAAAAACTTTTAAAATATCATAATTCAATGGAATTAGTTTCTTATCAATTTAATTGAAAGAAAATGTGAGAAATATAATTTAAATCATAAATTTAAATAAATCAATCAATATAAGGATAATCAATTTTGATATTCGGGATGGAACTACCTGTCTCTTCCTGGAACTCAAAACTCACAATGAAACATGTCAATGAGAAGGAAGGTGTCAATGACCTCAAAACTCGTCCTAGAAGCAAGGTACAAAACCACATGGAATAAATCCATCAACATGAGGATGATCCATTGAAACCTTAAAAGAGGATAAAGAGATATAGATGAATAATGATGAAGAACACTTACCTGAATATCACCCACTAAAGAAATGATGATCAAATGAAAAAGGAATTGATCTGGTAGGGTTAGAAGGCCCCTAAATCAACTGGGGAAGGCCTTGGGTAGAGTGAATGGGAATTGGAGAGGATTTAATGTTGAAATAACCAAGTGATGCCTCACTTTTATAAATATTGTCGGGGAATTACAAGATGTGTAACCCAGTTATATGTTGTGAAAGATTTAATTTTCGTAATGGTGAAAATGCGTTGAATCTATAATGATCATTTAATGTTGGTTTATTACACGACGTGTAACCCCATTTCACATTAAGTAATTCTTGATATTCATAGATAATGAAGCCCCTGTCATTATGCATTAAACATATACCTAAAAATACTTCACATTGTGTAATGGGAATTCACAGTGTGTATCCATCACAACGTGAACCACGTTTCGTAGATTACACCATGAAGTAGTTAAAAAGTGTGTAACCTAGTTACACGATATGATATATTATGTAAATTTAGAAAAATCCCTTATTAAAGTTGAAAAATCCAACAAGTTTAGAACTTTACCATTATAGGAATCTTACCAATATATACTCAACACATCCCCATCAACGAAAAGGAATGACCATGATAAGGTTAAAAGTGTACCTGTCAGAACGGTTATAGGATTTTTTATTTTGGGTGTTACACGATTAATTAAGAAGAATTGAGTTTATGTATTATATTTGAAATATAAAAAGTAATCACATATGGTTTGGTTTTGAAAATTAAGATTATGCTCCTATGATTTACACATTCTTGACCTCACCTGTAAAATTATTACCACATAAGTGTTTTTAAAATGAAAAACTCAATTCATGGATCATATTAATATTAATTAAATTATTCTCATTGATTTGAAAATAAAAAATTAATATGAATATAATTATATATATTACTAATAAAATATTCTCTTTCATGAGTAGAGTAGTCTGCATTGACACAACTTGTATATGCAATGGTCTAGAAAGGGTATAACCCAATCATGTTTATAATATTGATTTATACATCAAATAATTGTATTATATAATAATAAAACTAAATAAAAAAATAAACTGAATATAAATAGTGAATTATTTTACAAGAAATGAATGTTAAAATATAAAGAAGAATAAGAACGTATTGTAGAAGCAATACATACCTCCAGAGATATCCTACTTCCAATACTTATTGAAATAGAGTAAAACCAATTATACTCTACTCTTCACTAACTTATGAATATCCCAGATCTTACAAATCAAAAATAAATAAATTTATATAGCGGAATAGAGGATAGGGTTACAAGTTCTTATAAGTGTGAATGGAAAATTATTCAAATATTTTAATACAACTTTCACAAACGTCCTGACCTCCAAAACGAATGAACCCTCTAACCTTATAGAATAATGATTTTTTTGAATTAAATATTCAAACTAATATCCTTATGTTATCCTAATCCAAGAAATAATAATGAATATATGGAACAAATGGCGATGTGGTTTCCAATGTAACGAGTCCATTCCATCTTTGACTTCATGTCTCGTTTTTTCCATAAAATATATTATCCATAAAGTGTGGTTCAAATGAAAAATATATCCCATATATTTTAATATTTCATTAATTAAATATAAATCTAAAATTAGTAATATGAAAATATTTATGTGATAAATAAAAGAGTTTAATTTGGAGGATTAAAACTAGAATATAATTCAAATGTTCAAATGCATGATCTAATCCCATGTTTTCAATAAATATACTTATTTAATATAAAATAGAGAAACTCTATAATTTATTATTAAAGAAATATGAAATTAAAATATTTTTTATCATAAAACCTCTCAAAAAATTTCAAAAAAATGATATCCATGGAGAAATCATTGTCTCTTTACTATCCTTCTCCTAATACATATCACAAATATTAGGAAATATAGTGCATGCAACAATGTTTTCATGTAGATTTTTAATTTCAATATAAATAAAAGATAGAATTGAGAATTGGATGTCTATTTCATCATCCAACTGTATTAGGTACTGATAGAGATCATCCTCACTTACCTTCTTAGAAGGATCTTTTGGAATTAGGGACTCTGGCAAATAAGAATTCCCCTTTTAGCGTAGTACCATGCACAACCACCTTTATAACTCTTGTAAGTTACTATTGATCAAGATAATACCTTTCTCGAATATAAACCATAGTGAAAAAATTGAGGCTATATTATTTTCCATTTTCTTTAATAATATAGAATTATGATTTGGTACTTTATCTTGATTACCAAATGTTATGTAATAGATTTTATTTATTATTCTTCCACTATATTATATGTATTTTATATAATTAATTAACCATGAATTGATAAAAAAAATTATGCATAAAATATTTTTATTCAATTTGAGCATGGTTATTATTTAATTTACATTATGTAATATCATTTTACATCATATAAACATGCATCTATATTTAAATAAATAATCATGTACTATAAAAAAATAAAATAAATATATAACGTTATCATTCATTTTTACTAATGGTTAGTCTAGCTCTTAGTTCTAGTAGAATAACCGATGGAGTTGATCTTGGATTGAGTTTCATCATTTCTCCAATGACCCATGTATCTCTTTAGTTAGTTTCACCCAAGCTTCAACAACAATCATCTCCAATCACTAAGGAGATCCTTCATTAGATTATGTTTTACTCATATTCATGTGACATGAACCATATGTATGGAATTACATTGAAACAACCATGAACACACATTACCGTACATAATAAGAGGATTTTATGATGAATAAATTAGCATTTTAATTTAATAATAATTATAAAAAACCATACGACAATAAATAAATTAAAATAGACCCAACACATACATATGAAAGTCAAGCTGAGGAGAATCAATGCGTGTAATGAAAACACATTTAATATTGGTTAGCATTCATTTCTATAAATTCTTTATTTAGATAAAATTAAAAAATTAAAAAATTTATTATATTTTTATTTAATTAATTCATTTATCTTAATTTTACATCAAAAAACACCTATATATCCCCTTCCACTTTAATTTAAAATAAAATAAATAAATTTAATATTAATTTAAAATTAAATTATACATGGATTGTATAGACATGGAACATATCTAGTTCCAATTTTTTCAATCTTAAATTCTATATAGTGCACATGAGCCTCAACACGGTTGGTCAGGACTCAGCAAGTGCATCTAAGAGACCCGAGATCAAATCTGGGTGGAGACATATTTCTGGGTACTATAGCAGTACTTTAGAGGGAACTATAATATGTACTATTCGGCACTGTTCAGTACTATAGAAGCCGAAACTATTCATCCATTTGGGCCTCTAGGCCACTAGTTTGGTCTTCAGGTCCTGCAAGGGCTTCGGACCACCCAAGGCCTTCAGCTTAGTTGCCTATCAAGGCCTTCGGGCCACCTTAAGGCCTTAAGGCCACATCAAGGCCTTCGGGCCATGTGATTATGCAGAAATACCAGTCAATCTACATGGAACAAGGCTCCAGATGAAGATTAAAGGCAGGAACATTCACTAGAGTAGAGCTAACTGGAATTGAAAGAATTAGAGGGTATGGCTTTTACATCAGTAACAGGAATGTGTAGCTTTTCATATGATAGCTAGCCAAATAGCCCTGTTAAGGTGGAGTGCTGACATCATCATGACATATGTTGGGGATGAACAGTTCCATGTTGTCTTGTCTGGGTGATTCCCTATAAGACCTATGGGTCATGTAATTTTCTCTGAGCCTTCAGGCCTTGTAAGGGTTCTACCTCACCCCTTGAAAGGTGAATTATCAAAAAAAGGCCATTGGGACATTCTGTCAAATTCTATATAGAATTTAATAGTCTGTATTGGAGGCAAGACAACTTATACCCACATACTCTACAAAACATATACTATTACTCACATGGTGTGTGAATATGATATGTATGACCCTTTTTGTGTATTACGTACTTTCACACCAAGTAGCATCTATAGTCTGTAGCTTCGTGAGTAAAATTGTGTAGTTTATATAGAGTTTATGAATACGTGATACATCTTTAATATATATGGAATGTACTACAATTAAATCCCATTACGTACATGACATGTACGATGAGAATACAGAACATGTAGTTTGAGAATAGATGTTTGAACAAATTAATTTAATCATTTAATATTTTGTTCTATATGCTAAATCCACTAGATGAATATTTTATTTGGAACAACGTATAACATGGTGTTTACACTAACTAATCACCTTGTAGTTTGGTTTTAATACTTAAAGTAATATTTTTTAATTGTAATGAATTCATACAATACAACTTATCTTGGTGTGTACTCTGATTGAATGAGTATGAGATACATGACATGTACATATTTCCACACCCCATGTACTCCAATATCAAGCCATATACCCGAACTACCCAGTGAATGAGCATGTATTCATTGAAAACATTTATGGTTTACACGATGTGTATGCTTTATACACACTATTTAGCAACCTCTGTCCCATTTTCCTTGTATTTTAGTCAGTATGTTATGTGTAACAAATATATATTGCATATCTTGAGCATACAGGTTCTGTAATAAAAACAATAATCTATTTGAGGTCATAAAGAGTGCACACTGGTTACATACTATGTATCCCTATCAATTCATCATCCATATAGCCGTGAATACCAATTTTGTTTTAATACATCCTATGTAGAGACACCCATAGAACTTTATACCCTTTATGAGACACATCCTAGTATGGTTAAATTGACCACACAAAATGTACTTTTTAGTCACATGCCACCTATCCATGTCATCCATCTAGAATATATGGAACCTATGGATGGGTTATTTTAATGTTTTTTATATATTTATGGCCTTTTCTTGGTCATATTAAGGTGAATGATCATGTTATAAAAACATTATAATTAAATAATGAATAAAATGAAAATGAAAACTAATATTAAATGTGTAAAAATATCAATGGAATAATGAATAATTATAAATTAATATGTGACCACTTCAATACTAGTTGAAGGTATCGATGTAACTCCCTGACCCCTGAAGACCAGATTCAGTGCATTATTTTAATACATTTAATTGATTACAAAAAGAATAAAATCTTTATTAACCCTGCATATTAATCATAAAATACTTCTTGGCATCCTGGGAAAATAAAAAATAAGAAATGGGTTATCTCATATTCCCAGTAACGGTAAACAATACAGTAGAAGCTTTCAAAAATAATCATAAACCTTTATGTCAAGGTATAAAACTAAAACACAAGTATTTTTGACATAATCCTTAGTAGAATAAAGAAGTAATAAGTTAAAAAGTTCAATTTAAAAATTCACCTTGATATTTTACTATTTGAATAATCACATGTAATATAAATTACTAATCTCATAATGAGGGAATTATTAATGTCATACATCATAACTACACTGTCAAGTCCTCATTCCAAGACCATACATCAACTGGTAAAAACCCAAACTAATTTGTCTCATGAGAACTATCATTGCATCGAGGGGATTTAATTAACCAGACCCCAACCCATAGGGTTTTCATTAATCAATCCCCAAACTATAGGTATTTCATTAACCACTCCCTAACCTATCACTTATTAAGTCCAATTAATTCCTATTATGAAAAGGGTAAAACATAACAAAAAAAACATTTGTATTAAAAATATCATATGAAATGTCAATACATTAACCATAAACCATGAATGGTATCAAAATAGAACATCTACAGTCACACATATCATAAACCCTTCAATCCAATGTGGTAGATTTTATCATAACAAATCAACCTCAATTAAGTATAAAATAAAACAAAGGATGTTAACATGATGAAAATATTCTAACAAAATCATTAAAACTCATTGAGATAATTATCCCATTTTACATTGAAAACATTAAAATGTCACTCAATTTACAAAAGAATAAATTTATAAAGAGACATTTGAATCAAAGTGTATGAACCAATTTTAAAATTTTTAAACGAATTAAAATTTTTAGAAATTCATGTCCATAAAAATAAATCCTTAAACCATTTTGATAACATTGACATTAATGAGAAATGTTTGGAAGAATAAATCATTAAATATATAAAATGATTTTTTAGTTAAAGAGACCCTTAAATAAAACATTAAAATGATTAATTTTTGAAAAAAAATTTATGGACATAAAATTTCCTTTATAATCCTTTTATGTCCATATAAACTGTTATGTAAAATAATATCAAGACTATTGAAATGGAGAAAAGATTATTTCTTTAAACATTAAACTTGTCCAATACCACTTTTAACATTTAAATAATAATCCCAATATCCTCAAATGAATCATTAAATACCATGAATAAAAATGTGTTAATTATATCAAATATAATAGGGGCAATAAATGCACCGCACACAAGAAATCGGTGGTGAACATGGCTTATATCTCACGAAAATTAAAAGTGAGAGATAATTCTCTTACATTTGGTCTAATACTATCCAAACATGTACCAAACTTCTATATAATTTATTTAAAAATATTATTAACTTATACAAGAATAATAATGGAACTTATTATAAAATATATGATTCATTTAAGAATTTATATTACCTGTCTATTAATAATTTCTATGTTAAAGAAACATTTCAGGTAATAATCGATTTTTTTATCCTACGTGTTTTGAATTTTTATTCTTGATCATGTTAATTAAATCATGATTTAGTTACTTCCATAATATAAAACATGATTTATATATAATATATATTATGTATATGTATATATGGAATGAAATACACAATTTATGGAGACGGTAGGTCGTATGTATGCATAAACGATGTTTCCGTGCTCTTATCATATTGAAAGGAACCAAGTAAACAACATATATGTATATAAAAATATATATTATTATATTAGAATCATTATGTCATATATTTCAGAATTATTCATTATATATATTTTTATAATCCTTCTTGAATGGTTAACGTGGAAGATGAATCTCATCACGTTGTGGAGACGGTAAGTCGTGCATACGCACGGGCGACGGTATCATTTCCCTAATGTTTAAGAGGTAAAGAAATGGATGATATGTTAATTATAAAAAATCAATATCATGTCATATTTATTATTTATATCCATTATATTCTTATTTATACACATATAAATAAAGTATAGATGAAAATAAGTTTACAACATTACGTGGAGATGATAAGTTATACATACACACAGATGTTGATATTGTTTTTCGTAGGATAGGTAAAAGGAGGAATATGGTTATAACAAAATCATAATAATATATCATCATATATATTATATTATAATTATTAATTTATAATAGAAACAACATAAGAAGAGGAAGTAGAAGAATAAAATGATTTTGAAAGAGTTGGTAAAACAATTACCTCTTCTTCGAGTGTCTCCTTTTGATTTGAAAAAAAGGACTTATTAGGTTGGATTTATGCCCAAATTATTGAATCAAGGATGAAGTGAGGGAATGTTTGAGGACAAATGGGTAGGTTTTGGCTTGAATAAATGGATTTAGAGATGTTAATGAAAGAGAAAGAGAGAAACCCTTTTATAAGAGAGGTGTTGGGCACTTTAGGAACACTCAAAATATTAAATTAATATAAACTAATTTTCAATTTGAAATTTCTCAAAAATGAATTATTTATAAGATAATATTAGTGTGGGTGGAAATTATTTCTACCAATAAAATTTCGACAGGTTTTTAGTTTATTTTAAACCTTATCATTTGGATTTATCCTTATTTAATCTATTTAATTTTAATTGTGGTAATAATATTCTAAATATTAAATGGTTATAAATATTTACTTATATGGTGTAAATTTAACATAAATAGAACATTTATGAAATTTTATATCTTATAGTTATCATTTTTAATTTTTAAATGTTTTATGATTTTTAAATTAGTTAATTAAATTTTATATTTATAAATTATCAATAGTGTCAATTTTTGACACTATTCATTACTTTGACATCAAATTAAATCCAAACAAAAATATAACTTGGAAAAAAACTATTTAATACACTCCTAACATGTCATAGTAACCTATAAAATTCGTGTATCACCTCAATTATGTCAAATTATATTTATTTTGATATTGTTCAAATCATTTATCTGATATTCCTATTAATAAATTAATTACTTCTTCACTATTATGTCATTATTTGTGGTTATTATTTACTATATAAAAATTGTAAATAAATTTATATGATCTATATAATTATTTAAGAATTTATAGATACTATCAATGAACGAATTTATCTCCAGGTTATCCCTATATTAAAATCAATGAACTTATAAGAAATGAGAGTGTTCCACTTTCTCAACTTCTTTAATTTTAATAATATCTATGTCATTTTCATGGAAAAGTTTCCCTTAAGTTACTCCAAATCGAAAATTATGATATCTTTAACATTATCCTAGTTATTTTTTCAAAATATAGTTTTTTTTAATTTTATATAATTTAATAAAATATTATTTATTTAAAATATCTTAAATTTTAATTGAGACAATATTCATTATTTGGTCTTATACAAAAATTAAATCAATAGGATATATTTGAACCAAGACTTATAAAATATTTAAAATATTTAAAATTAATTAATTAAAATTTTATATGACATTAATTCACTCAAGACATATTTATATTAATATTATGAATATCATTTATCTGATTCTTCTTTTAATAAATCAATTACTACATCATCATTGTGTCACCATTTAATTTAATAATTTAATTTCTAAAATTATAAATAAATTAACATAGTGTATCTAAACATTTAATATTTTTAATTTCTATTTATAGTAAGCCATATAACTTATATAACCTCAAATTAAAAATAATTTACTTGTTAAAAACAAAAGTATAACAAAATTGGATTTTTTTTATATATAATATTGTAAATATTTTAAAGTCATTCAAGTGGCTCCAAGTGGTCCCAAAATATACCTCATTATTATTTTAGTCAAAACACACTAATCCAGTTAAATTAGTACAATTTTTAGGGTAATATTATAATAATATTATATCATTTTTACCTTTAATTGCCCTATTTACCTTTAATAGTGGTAAATAAAATTACTAAAGTTACTATTCACCCAAAAATATTTTGATCTTATTGGATGAAAGTTTTCATATTTATTATAACCATTTATGTCCTTTTTTCAATATTTAATTCATAGAATTGGTAAAAATACGTTTAATGCTAATCCTGTAGAAGTGGTTATAATGCGGGAAAAAGCACCGTTAAAAAATTAAATTAATTTTTATATGTAATTTTATTATAAAAAAAGTTCTAATGACCTAAAGTAGATTAATATATATATTATTCATCTATTTTAACTTTTAAATCAATTTAAATATTAATAATTATTTAAATGAAAAATTCGGTTGTTAACAATAATGCGGTATTTTTCACAATTCATCAAAAATTGAATCTTTTTAGAAAAATAAACAAATTCTCCCAAGGATAATTTTAATATTACAGAATTAAAAATGAATTCTATTTTAAAAAATCAAATGTAAAAATTTCATAATACTGTTAATACTATTCATAACCTCTTTTTAAATGACTAGTTTAGTATATCATTGTGTGCTCACACTTGGTGTTGTGTGCAGTGTAAGGAATCAAATTTATTTAAAAATATAATGTACCATGAAATCTTGGGGTGTTACAATATAAGTGTATCAAAAGTAGTTTATACTTTAACCAACAATGGATTTTCAATTATTTCTTCAAATAAATCCTCAGAGATAGACAATAGCAATCCTAGAGGATTCAAAGAGAGGATATTTTCACATATAGTTTATAATTAATTTATATAAATAAGAAGTATCTTCTCATGAAATTATTTCAGTGCAGTTGAATTTGTTAACTATTATTGTCGTATAATTATTGTTATGAAATATACAAACGATTGAATCACTATTTCAGTATCCATACATGTTCCATGAACCTTAGAACTCTTCCATAGAATCTATAGTTTCTAGCATAGATTACCCTAACAACTTGCATCACTCTACATTGATCAAAATAAGAAACTATTGGGATCATTATGGATTTTATCAAGTTATCTCGGTATTGATAAGGTGGAGGAGGATTGATGCTCTCTATTCTTGAGAGAGTTATTGAGAAGTCCTCTCTATGGACTGAGATAATTCCCTAGATCTTTCATTGTGCACATAATTATATGTATTCTTTAAAAGGATATAACTTCGTTTATATATCCTGGTTAAATATTTAGTATTTTCACAAACACCCTCAACCAATATCTTAACCCCAAATAAAATCCCACATATGAAAATAGTAATAATTATAAAATAATAATAAAAATAACAATACATCCTTAACATGTGTAAAACATGAATATATTTAAATATCATTTCATAAATAAATAAATAAATGTTAATTTAAATTATATTAAATAAAATATATCACCCATACTAGACCTTTAACTTGATCTATCAATCCTCCCCAGAATTTATTGAACCTTGAATAATAACTATTTATTAAAATAAATAATGCAACTGTATTATTCCTTTAATGAATAAATAAATATTATATCCACTGATGCAGTGAATAAAAGTTTATTTAATATTTAACTCATATATATATATATATATTCATTTGAATAACTGGTGACTATATATATATGATCAACATTACCTGAATGATTATTATTCATTGGAACTTGAGAATAATATTTATTATAATATTAAATTCAAATTTAATTTAATTTTGGTATTTTGATACGATTAGTGTGTGAACTTGTAGGATACATTTTTAGTGACATTAGGTTCATTGGACTAAATTACAAATGAAAATGCAACAATACATCAAGGCACTCATAGATAAAGGTATAAATAGTGTAAGGATTAAATACTCCCATGAATGCTCACTCTGTAATACAATCCATTTTTCTTGATATATCATCAATATGGTTTCATTACTTGTTATATCAACCTATATAATTGATATATCTTTCTTTAAATTTCTTAGCATGAACATATTGATAAAACCACCATGGAAAAAAACATAATGAGATAGTTCAATTCAAATCAAAGGGCCTAAGATACATACTTTCATTAACTTTAGATGGGAAAATATTTAATTTACTTATTCATTAATTCAATATTATTCATGAAACACCCATTGTATCCTACCTCGATGTGAGTATATATCACCATGATTTTCTTCAATATAATAAAGTACATTTCTCATGATATAAACTAATAATAATATCAAGTCTAAGGAACAATTCACACACACACATATATATATATATAAGAATATATAATGACCTATATAACATGTGTAATTATAATATATGAGTCTATTCTCATAACCTTATATCTTGGAAATTACAAAGTTAAAAATTCAGGAGAAGAAGTGTCAATGTCTTAATTTCTTCCTACACCTGATAAAATGCATCATATTTATCCCATTATATAGACTAATTATTAAGACAAAACATATATTTAAGAATATTTCCATAGCATTTTAAGGTTATCATCATAGTGGGGTATTGGTGTGACCTTTCAATGTGAAAGATACTATAAGGGAATTATCAAATTAAAGATATCCAGATTGACACTCAAAATGTTAAAAGATATTTATTAATATTAATGAATTTGAGTATTATAAGTAGTAAAAGTAAAATGTAGTCAGTTACAGGGAACCATCTCTAACAACCTATATTTAAAGGATCAATATTATTGATGATATATCTAAGAGTCTACTTAGATTAATTTTGGGTACATATTTTGATAATTTAAAAAACAGATTTAGTAAGGAACAATATAAGAGGGGATTGTTCCTAATGTCACATGGAATACATATATCTAGGAAATGAGTCCTTAAACACAACAGGGGATACATGGGATAAGAATAATCCAGTATTCATCTATGATATGATATATCTTATGTGCCACACTATGTACCTAGAATCATGTATATTATTCCTTGTTCATGGTTGGAAGATATCAAGTAGAACAAGGAGACTATCATTGGATGGTAGTGAAAACTATCCAAATGAATCTGAGGTATACTAAGTATATATTCATAGTTTATGGAGGAGATGTGTAACTAGTCATCTAGTGATACAAATATTCCAATTTCTTGAGAAACCAAAAAGGTATAACAACATATTTTGTATATCTCTTCTACCTTAATTGAAGATTTTGGAGATGTCAGAGTTCAAAGAAGTCTATGGTTAATGTAACACTGAAACCACAAAATCCAAAATTTAGTGCATTATTTTATTACATTAGCATAGATAGAAGATTTATGTATCAATGGTCAAAATAGTTTAGCAGTTTTGGAAAACAAGATGACATATATGATACCCATAATATATTGTGAAAAGAAAATAAAAAATGGCACTTAATAAAGTCAAATAAATAGAATCCTTGAAATCTTATTCAAATAATTATTCTTCATAACCTGGGGAAAGGAAACAAAATAAGGGTTATGTTAAATTATTTGAAATGGAATGTACAAAAGAGTAAATGATGAATTTATGAGATTAAATAAATAATGAATGTTAAATAACTGATAATAACATTCATTAAATTAAACTATAAAAAGTATAATCAATATAGTAAAGTATGAAACTGAAACACATTTCATTTAATCAACAAACTCAGAATAGAATGAATCTATAGATATGTTGAATAAATAATGGCATGGATAATAATAATAAATGAATTATAAACAAAGGAAAATCTTAATTAATGGATACCATGTTTCCTAGGAACATGAATGATTTACCATCAAGAGACATTTTAGGTTATTCTAATGTGGCCATCTGATTTATGTCGTGAGATTACTGATGCACTAAGGGGCTTACATTAACCCATCTCCAACCCGTTGGGCTTAATTTAAATGGTCCCCAACCTGTGTACTTAATTTCTATATCATCCCTCATTTATATAGTAATAAATTTATTTCAAAAAAATGTTCCTTATCATAATGTATTTATATTGAATAGAAGATTTGGATTTTTCAATAATTCCCTAGTAAATAAAATAACTATCAAAGTGAACACCTTATGTAAAATGGTATATGATTTAGGAAATAATATAATCCATTAAAATTTGAATATGGATACTTATGAAAAATGTAAGTTACCATAAAATTGATCAAAAAAAGTGATTGTTTCATGGGAAAGTTAAAAATAAAAAAATAAAGTGAGATTGCAAAGATAATCTTTCAGAACATTCATGAGGAATAAAATATTTAAACATTCCAAAGTGTCTCATACCGCTTTGAAACACTTGAATCATAATTACCCATGAATTAAATGAAACATATAATATCACGGGAATATGTAGGTATATGATATAACATGTAAAAGGTCACTATATACACCAAATAAAATTGAATTTGTGCATAATAATAAATAATTCACAATAGAATGTAAATTGAGACAAAATACATTGCCTTGAGTCCGAATTCTCACGTGTTTATTTCTATTCTTGAATAATAAAATTATTGTAATTATATACTTTATTCATAATTTTTTCATTTTTATCATTACTTTTATTTCAATTTTTACAATTTTATAAAGAACTACTTAAACTATTATGTTTATATTGGGTGATTTGACAAAATTGAGTTCAAGTTTTAAAATGACATTGGTAGGACATTTATGGTCAAATGGTTCATTATATAAACATATAAAATATACAAATAATAAAATAATTATCATATTTATACCTAAATATTAATTTTAAAACCAATCTGGAATAATGGTTATGAAAAATGTACCAACGTCACAATCTTTGAGACGGTAGGTCGTACGTACACATGAGTAACGTTCCTAGTATTCAATTATCATTATGGAAAGAAGATAAATAACACTATATATTTCCAAAATTATAATTATACAATAAAAAACATTATATATAATCATATATACTTATATATGTTATTCTTGTGATGTAAAAGGAATCACATCATGTTGAGGAGGTGGTAGTCCACACATCCACGACTGACGTTATCACTTTTTAGTGCGTGAAAAGGGTAATAAAGAAAATTATATATTATATTTAAAGAAAGTAAATTATATAATTAATATTATATATATGTCATTTATATAGTTTATTTTTAATTAAAACAATATTTTATAAATTCCATGTATAGTGTGAATGAATCAATTCACTTTGAAGAGGTGGTAATCCACACTTCCACAAATAATGTTATTATTTTTAAAAATAGAAAGTGTAAAGTTATGTGTTTTAAAAGAATTAATTAAACATAAATAAATAATAAATATCATAAATAACATATATTAACATGTTTTCCTTCATAATTCCAACCCATGAGAGGTGGTAAAGAAGAAACGAACAACTTCACTTCGTGAGGCGATATTTCTCTATACACAAGAACGGTAAGTTCATTACCCATTAGATGAAAGTGTGTGTAAGTGTAGGTATAAAACATATAATAAAATCATATAAGTATTTTTAGTATAATTTTTGTTATATATAATCATGGAGTAAGGATAATTTAATGAGTGTAAAAATAAATAAAACTAAAGAGCTTAAGGAATGATGTTACCTCTTATTTGGGAAACTTCTGTTGGTTTATAACAAAGGGATTCCATAGATAGATTTTTTCATAGGGTAAGGATTATAAGTTTAGGGGAGGGATGTTTATGATATATATGGTCAGATATTATAGGATAAAAAGTGTCTTTAGGGGTGTGAGGAATCTTTAGTCTTGAGTGCCTTTTAATAGTGGAGGAGGAATTGAACTCTTGTAAATTTTTGGAATGTGAATTCAGACCACGTTTTTTCCATTTAATATGGATCAAATAATAAACCAACGTTGTGAAAATGGATCATAGGGTCTATATATGGTCAAAAATTGGATTTTGGATAGGTTTCATGGTCATTTTAGCCATTATGTTTAAAGTTTAGTTTGTTGTTAAGTTAATTTTTCTCTGAGTCGATGTAATTAATTTTAATAACATTCACTAATCATTTTGGTGAAAAAATAATTTGAAAATATTAGAAATTATAAATTTATATTAATCCAAATATTAATCCACTTTTAAAAATTACAATCATAGAATTGGTATAAATTAATTCAAATTTAATCCTACAGCTGAGAAGAAAATACAAGTTTTCAAAGTAAAACTGATGAAAAGTTTGCTAAGTTTTTATATCTAATTTCAATGTGAAATTGACTATACATACCAAAATTGGGTCAATTGATATTTATTTTATATAATTTGACATTAAACTAAATTTAAAATTTAGTTTAACCTTATACATTAATTAGATTAAAAAGAAGTTTGTAATTAAACGTTAGTATCTTTCACTATTAATAAAAAAATGAAACTTCACAAAAAAAATAAACAAAATTACCATAAGATAATTTTTATGTTATAATTTAAATTATGAGGTTTATTTTGATATATAAAATTAATAAAAGATCAAAAAATTGTATTTAAACTTGGTTCACCGTTAAATAACAGCAAAAAAGTCTTTATAAAAATATTGTAATTTATTCATAAAATTTAGATTGTTTTCATCTTATTCCAATAAAATATATTTAATGAATTTAAAAATATTTCATTGAATATATAATACAAAAAATTTACTATATAAAATCATTAATAGAGTAATAATTTAATTGACTATGCAAAACTGGACTAAATAGTTTTTTTTAAATCGAGTATTATGTGTATTGAAAAGCTATCAACAAAGTTAAATTTTATAAAAAATGAAAATATATTAAATTATTGGTATGATAAATTCTTCCCTATAACAAATATATTTCCTTAACAATTTTACATGCATTAACTTAAGAAATAACTTTTTAATTCTCCTTCATAGAATCCTCTAGTTCCCATGATGCTTCTTCTGTTTTGTGATTTGTTTAGAACACCTTTACTAAACAAGTCATATGACTCCACAATACTTTCTATCTGGTATAAATAATAATGATGTGTTCTTCACAGAATGAAAGGTAAGATTCCAAATCTATTTCATAAATGGTTAGAACATGCATGGGTTATGTATGCATTTCATTATTAGTGTTATATAGAACCCATCATGAACCTTTGATTGATTTGGGGGAATTTCTAGATGATAACCAAAAACTATATCTCTTTCAAGAATCTAGAAGGGTCCAATGTACTTGGGACCTAGTTTCCCTTTCTTACCAAACCTAATAACACACTTCCATGGAGAAAATTTTAGGAAAACATGATCGCCCACTTGGAACTCAAAATATTTCCTCTAATTATCATCTTTACTCTTTTTCCTACTTTATACTAATTTATTATGATCTTGGATACTCTTTTTCATTGTTTTTGTCTCTTCAAAAATTTTAGGTCCAATTAGTTTCCTTTATCCAACATCATCCCAATAAGCTAGAGTGCGAAATCATTTACCATATAATGCTTCATTCAATTCCATTTGAATTCTTGAACGGAAACTATTATTACAGTAAAACTCTACTAAAGATAGGTATTAATCCCACATACCTTGAATATCGAGTGAGAATAACCTCAAAATGTCCTCCATTGTTTGAATTGTTCTTTAAGAATGTTCATTAGATTGAGGATGGTAGGTAGTTCTCAAGTGAAGCTCGGTATCAAGAACCTTATGAATAATATTTTAGAATTACGATGTAAAGAAGGGTTTTCAATCAGACCTTATTGATTGAGTTGTGCCATAAAGTCTGACAACATCATTAACATAGATCCTTATGAGGTTATTAAGAGGAAGGACATCCCATATAGAAAGGAAATGTGTAGACTTGGTTAGTTGATAAATAATAACCCATATCACATGATTATTTATTGGATTATTTGTTTTCCCCATGACGATGTCTATAGTAATTTAATCCCACATCCACACATGAATAAGAAGAGGTTACATGAATCCTTTAAGATAATGCCTCACATCATTAAACTATTTAAAAACCAAATATCTATACACATAATCATAAATTTACTACTTTATGTTATCCCACCAACAATGTTCCCTCAAGTACCTATACATCTCTTTTCTTCTAGGGTGAATAGAGAAATTTCTGTTGTGGGAATCATCCTACAATTATCTTTTCAGATCAGATATAGATGGAATACATTCCCCCTTTCCAAACATTATAACACCATATTTATAAAAAAAGTCTATTAATTTTCCATTATTCATATCTTTGATTTTATACTGAAATTCCTCTTCATTAGATTGAGAAGTCATTATCCTCTATAATAAATATGGTTTTTAAATCATTTAAAAAATGATTGATGCATCCCATTCCATATAAATTCCCATATCCACCTTTACAATGTCCACGAGCATAAGATCCTTCTCAAGTCCCATTTTTAATATAACTCCATGATCCCTCACACTCAATGCAACCACTACTGTATTTTCTTTACATGGGTGGTATTTTATTGTGAAAAACTAATCATTAAGTATCTTGAGCCACTACCTTTATTTCATATTGAAATATTTCTATGAAAAGATGTATTTTAGGATTTTATGAACCATGTATATCTCAGATATTTCACTATAGAGACAATTTATATATATTTTCAAAGTAATGTTTATATCTGCTAACTCATGATCATGGGTTGGATTGTTATATTTTTTAATCTTAAATTTCCTTGATGAATATACAATAACTTAATCATTTTTCATAATGACCCAACCAAGTCCCCTCTTTGATGCATCACTATATATGAAAAACCAATCACTTCTAGATGGTATACTCAAAACTATTTCATTGACCAATATAATATATATTTCATTAGTGAATTCTTCATATTAATTTTTTCTAAAACAAATAACCCCATTACATGTATTCTTAGTTAACGAGTTATCCAATAAGGAAAAAAATATGAATGAATAGATGATAATAACTTGTCACACCAATGAAAACTACGTACCTCAGTTATATCTGTTGGTGAAGGTCATTATCTGTCTACCTTTGTCTTTCCAGGATCAAATAATATTCCATCCATGAAGAAAATATGTCCATGAGAAGAAATATCGTGAATCGAGAATTTTCACTTACTAAATCTCCCATATAACACTCCACAAAAGAGTCTTAAGAATGATCTCATGGTTATTCACTTGTTACTCATAACCTTTATAATAAACCATAATATCATTAATGAATTCCATAAAAAATAATTAAGATATTACTTAAAAAATATTGTCATTATGTTGACAAAAATATAGGGGAATTTATTTAATCCAAATTTAATTACTGTAAACTCGTACTGTACATACCTCAAATGAAAAGCTTTATTCAGAATGTCACCCTTATTCACTCAAAATTGGGGATTTACAAATTGAAGATAAATCCTTTAAAGATATTAGGCTTCATGAAATTGATCAAATAAGGCATCAATTCGTGTGAGAGGATAATTTTTCTTTATTGTAATAGCATTTATTTCCTTATAATCAATGAACAACCTCATGGATCCATCCTTATTTTTAACAAAGTGAAAATTGGCTCCCAATTGTGAAACACTAGGGAGAATAAATCCATTATTACCCAAATCCACTAGTTTTATATTCAAATACACATAGTGTCCATTATATTGGGAGTCTATTATATTATCCTTACATCGGTGATTAAATCAATGTAAAATTCTACCTCAGACTCTGGTTGGTGTTCGAGAACTTTCTCAGAAAATTAATCATTGTATTTCTGTACAATAGGTATATCCTAAATTTGGAGATTACCTCCTTCATTGCTAGATTTTTTTTTCTATTCTTCCCCAATAATTTCATTCAGTTGAGCTACTGGGGGTGGATCTTGATAAGAATTAGGTTTGGAAGCTTCTGCTCTAAATATGAGGGATTCTTCATCTAACTCAAAAATCACAATTTCCTTCCTATTTCAAAATATTTTTTACATCATATTTTGAGATATAGTCAATACCGAGAAATATATAAAATACAAACACAGGTAAGATAATAATCTCATAACATAAATCACATTTATGTTTCATAATGGGGAGTTCCCGACACATCATTTTTTCAATGAGTCTTCCCTTTGGAGTTTATCATGAAAACTCTATTATTACATCAAAAGAAAAATGTCTAATGTTATTTTCAAACTGGGTAGATTTGAAATATTGCAATGACCCAATTCAAATAATTCATTGGGTAAATTTTAATATAAGATTAATGTACCTACCACCACATCATTTGGTACCTCTACCACCATTGTAGTGATCACGTAATCTTGACCATCTCCCCTTGACCACTTTTGTGGTATTTTTCCTTGATTTTTGTTTAAACAATTTGAGTAGTGTGCCATATCCTTATAAGAGAAACACTAAATATCATCATTTTACTTATTCCCCAAGAATTATGTAATATGTTTACCCTTTTCTCCACACTTATAATGGACTTGATGTCCCTTAAACTGTTTCCTAGAGTTATTTTTCCTACAGTTCTCACAAGGTAGGAATTGATTTATTCCCATATTTTTCTTTGACACATAAACTTTTTCATGGTGTTCAAAGGATCTATTCATCTCCTAGATTCCTTTAAATATATTGGATATTGAGAACTCGTTCTCTATATTTATGATTCATAAATCTATCTTTTCGTATGATGAAAAGTCTGAGATACCTATTTCCTTTAGAGATTTGGATTGAGACCTTCAAAGAAGTGATCAATATTTCACATCATGTTGTGTATATAATCCATAGAATACCTAGATAACCTTGTAATGGAATAATCATAATATGAAATAATCTCTTATTCCTTTTTCTTTAAGGTAAGTAACTTTCTCTTCATCTAAATTTACTGACCATGAGGGAAGTATTTATCAAATAATTTTTCTGTAAAAGTCATTTATTCCATGAATAAAATTCCTTCATGATCCCTGTTATTCTAGATCAAACACCACCATTTATTATTTCACCATGGAGGAAATTCACCAAAAGTATTACCTTTTTCATTTCACTTCATACCTAGGCCATAAATATATTCTCTAGAGACATAATTAATTTCTCAGCTACAATTTGATTTGTAATCCCACTAAATAATGTGGGATTGTTCCATATAATTTAATCCAAAAATATGATATTATCTCTGTGGAATTGGTCTCTCTATTTATGAAAGGCTATTTATGATATCCTGATTAATCTACCCACATATCACCATAATTTTCACAGTTCTAAATAGCTGTATTGGTTTCCTCAGTAGGGTAATCTCTATACTTTCCATGAGTAATGATACCATTCATCCTTCCAGGTACCATTTCTAAACAATGATATATACTGAATTTCCTCATAAAATCATATTTATAATTAAAAATATGGTGTAACGCCTAACATAAATTTACACATCATAAATCCTATAATCATAAACATTAGTATCTTTGGGGACATCATTAAATTAAAATCCATTATATTGGTTTGTAAATAAAATGTGAATTACCCTGGGAATATCTCTCAAGAGTGTCAAACTAGGTGTATAGTAAGGTTTGTTTTCATGTACCAGTTTACACCGAGTCAGGCCTGATACACCTATTCTAGGTTATTTATAAGGCCCCCGCCTTAAACCTTACTTAATCTTGAGTTATTACAAGATTACACATTGAGGATATTTTCGGGTTTAGAGTTTTAGAGAATTAGATCATAAAACATGCATTACATTCCACATATAAACAAAGTGGTTACATAAAGATAGTATTCTTCATTCCCATCAATGGAAACACATTTAAAATAAAACATGGATTATTTCTTGACACATCCTTGACTCTATCATCTTATCATGTACCTTTCCCTTGACCTGTGAAAAACATTTCAAAAACTTGGGATGAGCATAAAAACTCAGTATGGGTTATAAAAAAAATATGGAAAGGAAACATGAGTTCATATATACATATGAATGAAATCATACTTTACCCCTAAAACATTGGAACTTTAACATACCTCATAAAATCATGAATAAATCATAGAAATCATAAAACATAAAGGTAACTTGAGGCATTCATAACATTCTTACGTAGGGAGTAACCCTCTTGGTTACGTTTGGAATACCCATCACAGTATATTCCCTAAATCTCTTCGGAGAAACCTTAATGTTTCACTCCTTCGCGTTACCCAATGCATTGGAGAGCTATAACGGGCTCACCCACCCTTAGTTTATCACGAAACCACCCGTCTTCATAAAAATTCCCAAGAACCATAACATAATCGTATCACATAAAACATGCATAAAGGAAACATAAAATTTCCACATTTCAAATCACAAGATATCAATACAACACAAAAACATTGTGAAAACCATTTTCAATACCAAAATAAAAGAAAAGTAAAACATGGTATTTATTTTTCTTTTAAAAAGAAGGTATGTCTTGTATAGGAAGCTGAAACTCAAATAACGGTTATGACGGCGGAGAAGTCGTTGTCGCCGCATACGTATGACAAAAACAATCCATTTTTGTCGTTTAGTAAACGCTTCGTATAAAAAAAGATTCCTTTTTAATAAACTCAAAAGTCAAAGTGGTTTATACATCGTATAAAAGAAAGTTGTGTATAAAATAAAATATGCCTCAATGAAAGGAGATTGAGACGATGTCCCATACCTCGTATCCGACTTGACCCGACCGTTCTTTAATCTCCTGAATAATAAACTTGAGTTAATCTCTACTTTCTTAATAACCTTTTTCAAGTTCACTATTTCTTTTATACCATGTTATGGACATCATGTAATCGTTTAAGTTAATAATGTTCATTTTGTCGGTATTTGGTTCTTAAGTCAAAAATAGTCTTCTTACACTTACATGTTGTTAATTTGGTCAAAGGTTCATTATATCTAGAATGGTATTCATGATGTAGATATCATATATTTCATATATATCCAGTACATACATGCATTTATAATATTACATAATCATTTAGAGGTAAGAAATGAAATGCACCGTTCATGGAGACGGTAAGCCGTACGTACGCATGAACGCTACTTCCATTTCTATTTCATATTTTCTGGAATGGAATCATAATGATATAAGAGTATATTATAATTCCACTATAATAACATATATAATATCATTAACTTTATCCTTTACACATCCCACATATGGTATTAACGAATCAAATCACTTTCAGGGGGCGGCAGTCCGCACTTCCTAAAATGAAGATATCGGGTTTACCCATAATGGAAATCATAAAGGTATGCCCAAAATGAAAAAAACAGAAGCTTAAGGAAAACATAAACATATTATATATCATATATAAAAATAGTGACATCATAATGGCCACCTTTGAGGGTGTTAAATGAGTGTTGAACAATCATCGTTTCGGGAGGCAGAATTTCGCCATCCACGGAAACCGTATGTTCTTTAACCATTTGATGTAGTTGTGTGAGAGTGTAGCGCAAATAAATATTATAAAAACATCCTTGTATATTGAAGATACTGGTTTTGTTACAAAATAAGTAAATAAAAAGAGTTTATGGGGTTGGAGAAGCAAAATAAAACAAATGAACATGAGAGAATGAATTACCTTAAAAAGTGTAACTCCTTTTGATTTGAGCCTAAAGGCTTCCTTTGAAAGGATTATGCCCAAAGGGAATCCTATAGGATGAGGAGAGGGATGTGTAGAGAGTAAATGAGAAGGGGTTGGCCGAGCCAAAGGCTTGAGGAGTGTGTGAAATGAGGTAGAGGTGGGGGCCTTTTATAAGAGGAGAGGAGGGGCACTTTTGGAAAGTAAAGAAATATTACTTTATTTGAAAATGTTTTTCGGTTTCAAAAGGTCCCACATTGATATAATTCGTGGATAAGGTGATAAGGGTTCGAAATCCACTCATCCAATTGGTTTTGGCCATGTGTAGTTCATAGATGTTACATTGTCTTTCTATTTTATTTAAATCGTCAAATAATGATGTCATCACTGCATCATTATTATGTCATAAATAATTTAATTTATTTAATGTCTAAAAATTAAAAAAAATACTATGATGTAGGAAATATTTTTAGCTTTCCAATGACTTTTTATAATCAAATATATGATCTTTATAACCCCATGTAATAATTGTTTTCGTAAAACATCTCTTGTTTGTGTCATTTTTATCTTAACATTTAATAAAAAGCTATTTATGTCATTTCCAAACCAAAGTGTCCCCATGGGGTCCCCAAGTTGACCCATGGCTTGTCTTGGTCGCCCATGACACAACCAATAAGGTTGGGACATGTGTCTAGGTCATTTCATATTATTAAAGCATTATTTATACCTTAAACTACACTAATTACCACTAATCGCAATTAAAAACTTAATAAGTTACTATTCACCAAAAAATTATTTTTATCTCACTGAACCACATTTTAATTCTTAATGACAACCATGTATGTCGGATTTTCAAAATTCAATACACATTAGTGGTAAACTTTCATTTAACTGAAAAATCAGTTTGCTTGATTACCACTTAGTGGTTTCACTATTCATCAAAAATTGACGTTTTTCAGAAAATTACCAAAAATTCACCCTAAGCTATATTTGATATTCTGAATTCAAAAATGAAGTCTATTTTACAAAATTCAATACATTTAAGTAAAATTAATTAATTTAATAATTAATTCCCGCTGCCAGAGCAAATAGCGTGTTTTTACAAAACAATAAGTATCAAAAGATTGACACCAGTTTAAGTCTAATTTCAAAGTGAAATTGATTCCAATGACCACCATTGGATAAAATGGTAAAAATATATTCATATTACACATTAAGAACAATTCAAAAAATAATCTAATCATATAAATAAATTAGATTAAAAAGCAGTTTTGATGTAAAATGCAGTATTTTTCACTATTCATTAAAAAATGAACATTGTCAGAAAAATACCAAAAATTCACACAAGGTAAATTTTGATGTCCCAAACATAAAGAATAAGTTTATTTTGAAAAACATAGTTTATAAAATTGTCAAAATATAGATTCAAAAATGGTTTTCCATCAAAAGGCAGTAAAACAATCTTGTAAGAATATTAGTATATTCCATGCATAAGATTGTATTTATATTCATTTTAAGCCTCTATAACACTATCTTAATCATTAATAGACATAGATAAAAATATCTATTATTCATTACTTATTTGGGATGTTACATCCTTCCCCCCTTTAGAAAATTGCGTCCCCGCAATTTATTTACTTATCAAATAAATGGGGGTACTTATCCCTAATTGCATTTTCAGATTCCCATGTTCCCTCTTCAATCATGTGGGTTTTCCACAAAACCTTTACCTGGTGAATCACCTTATTCCGTAACACTTGCTACATGTGGTCAAGAATCTAGACCGGTTGATCCTCATAAGATAGGTTCTCTTCCAGTTGAACTACCTCTGGACTCAAAACATGAGATGGATCTGGCATATACTTTTTCAACATCGAAACGTGAAAAACATTGTGTACCTGAGATAAACTCAGAGGTAAAGCCACTCGGTATGCAACTGATCCAACTCTCTCCAGAATTTCATATGGTCCAATGAACCTTGGACTCAACTTTCCTTTCTTACCAAATCTCATCACACTTTTCCAAGGAGAAACCTTGAGAAAAACATGATCACCTACCTCGAAAGATAGATCCTTCCTCCGGGTATCCGCATAACTCTTCTGCCTGCTCTGAGCTGTTCTCATGTGTTTCTGAATCAACTAAACTTTTTCTACCATCTCTTCTACCAATTCTTGTCCGATCAACTTTCATTGACCCACTTCATCCCAGAAAGCTGGAGTTCGACACCGCTTCCCATATAATGCCTGAAATGGTGTCATCTGTATACTGGAATGAAAACTGTTATTATATGAAAACTCAACCAAAGAATGATGTTGGTCCCAACTTCCCTGATAATCCATAGAACAAGCTCGTAGCATATCCTCCAATGTCTTAATTGTCCGTTCTGACTGCCCATCTGATTGAGGATGAAAAGCTGTACTAAAATTTAATTCAGTACCCAACGACATCTGAAGGCCTTTCCAAAAGTTAGAAGTAAACCTGGGATCACGATCCGATACAATGGAAAGAGGAACTCCATGTAACCTGACTATCTCTTTAAGATACAAACTGGAAAGTTGATCAAGAGAGAAAGTATCTCGTATAGAAAGGAAATGAGCAGATTTGGTCAAGCGATCAACAATAACCCAGATTGCATTATTACCTCGAGATTTCTTCGGTAATCCAACAACAAAGTCCGTGGATATATTCTCCCATTTCCACTATGGCACTGGTAAAGGCTGAAGCATCCCTTTCGGTAACTGCCGCTCTGCTTTAACCTGCTGACAAGTCAAACACTTCACAGTAAAATCAGCAATATCTCTTTCATTCCATCCCACCAGTAATACTCCCGCAGATCTCTATACATCTTAGTACTGCCCGGATGAACTGAAAACGGAGAACTATGAGCTTCACATAACAACTCTCTCTTCAACTGTGAATCACAAGGCACACACAATCTCCTCCCAAATCTCAAAACACAATCATTATCAATATTGAATTCGGGCAACTTACCTTTCTCAACCAGCTCTACCTTTTTCTGCAACTCACTGTCTTGCTTCTGTGCTTGCTTGATTCTATCTGATAGAGATTATTTCACTGATACCTGAAACAAAACAGAAGGACTTCCTGCACCAACAACTTCTATGCCAAAGTTCATCAAATCCTTAACCAAAGGATCACGTTCCAAACGCAACATTGTTAATGAAACACTACTTTTTCGACTCAAAGCATCAGCCACTTTATTTGCTTTTCCCGGATGGTAATGAATTGTACAATCATAATCCTTGATTAATTCCAGCCATCTCCTTTGTCTCATTTTTAACTCTTTCTAAGTGAATATATACTTTAAACTTTTGTGATCGGTATATATTTCACACTTTACTCCATACAAATGATGCCTCCAAATTTTTAAAGCAAAAACAACAACAGCTAATTCCAAATCATGTGTAGGGTAATTTACCTCATGAGTTTTCAACTTTCGTGAAGCATAAGCAATTACCTGATCATTCTGCATTATGACGCAACCAAGTCCTTTCAATGAAGCATCGCTGTATATAACAAACTCACCATTCCTGGAAGGTAGTGCCAAAACTGGAGCATTCACCAATCTTCTTTTCAATTCCTGAAAACAATCTTCACATTCTTTTGTCCAGATAAACTTAACACCCTTCCGAGTTAGCTTAGTCATTGGACTAGATAACCGTGAAAAATTTCTAACAAACCTTCGGTAATAGCCCGCCAAACCAAGGAAGCTACGAATCTCGGTTACATTTGTGGGTCTTGGCCATTCTTCCACAACTTTTGTTTTTGCAGGATCAACAGTTATTCCATCTTTAGAAACAATGTGACCAAGGAAAGAAATTTGTTGCAACCAAAACTCACGCTTGCTGAATTTCCCATACAGTTTCTTTTCTTTTAAGGTTTTCAAGATAATCCTTAAATGTTTTTCATGCTCCTCTTTACTTTTAGAAAACACCAAAATATCATCAATGAAAACCACCACAAACTTATCCAAGAAATCATGGAAAATTCTATTCATTAAGTCCATGAATATAGCAGGTGCATTGGTTAGCCCGAAAGGCATTACTACAAATTCATAATGGCCATATCTCGTACAGAACGCGGTCTTCGGAATATCTGCCTCCTTTACCTTCAGCTGATGGTACCCCGATCTCAAGTCAATCTTTGAAAAAAACTGAGCTCCCTGGAGCTGATCAAACAAATCATCGATATGAGGCAAAGGATATTTGTTCTTAACAGTGATATTATTCAAGTCTCTATAATCAATGAAAAGTCTCATAGAACCATATTTCTTTTTAACAAATAAAACAGGAGCACCCCATGGTGATGTTCTAGGTCTAATGAAACCTTTCTCTAATAAATCTTGCAATTGCTCCTTCAACTCTAAAAGTTCAATTTGTGCCATTCGATAAGGGGGTTTTGAAATTGGCTTAGCATCAGGAACTAAGTCAACAGTAAACTCAACTTCCCGATCTGGTATTATTCCAGGAAACTCATCAGGAAAAACATCAGGATACTCATTTACCACTGGCACATCATTAATCTGAACAGTTCCTTTATTTTCAACAACGTGTGCAAGGTAACATTCATTTCCATCTTTTACAAGTTTCTCGGCCTCTTGATATGTTATCAAAAGTAAGGGTTCATTCTTGTAAACAAACTGAAAGTCTTTCTGAAAAGAAACTTCTTTATCTCTACAGTCAATCTTAGCATGGTAAATAGAGAGCCAATCCATACCTAGGATAACATCAAACTCTACTAGAGGTAGAACAATAAGGTTTGCAAGTAGGTTCTTTCCACAGATAAGGATAGGAAGATTCTTATAAATTTTTTTTTCCTCGACACTTCCCCCAGGTGTTTTTACCAAAAGTTCAGGAGTCATTTCTTGAGATGGTATTCCCATTTTACTAGAAAAGGTTTCAGAGATGAAATAATGTGTAGACCCCGAATCAAACAACACACTGGCATAATCTGAAAAAACAAACAAAGTACCTGATACAACTTCATTTGATGGCCCGACATCTGTTGAAGTAGTTACAAAGGATTTCACCCCCCCTTTTTGCTTGTAGTCTAACTGCTTCCCATCACTCAAGCTCCTTGTCGGACACTCGTTTGCATAGTGACCCATCTCATTGCACTTATAACATTTCACTAACTGCAAATCAAATTTGTTCTTACCTTCACCTTGATCCTTTTCAGTGCAATCATGAGCCTTATGTCCCATCTTACCACATCGGTAGCACTTCCCAGAATTCAGAAGACATTCCCCAGCATGCCTTTTGCCACATTTATCACAAACTGGAAACTTAGTTCTCTTACCATCAGACTTTTTTGAAGAATTCTTACCTTTATCCTGCCACCTCGGTCTCTTCTTCTGCTGGTTGTTATAGAACACTTGGTCATCGGCAAACTCCATTTCCACCTTCTCAGCACATCGAACAAGCTTTTCATAACTTTTAAACTCACGAGAAGCTAATTCCCTTTGATATTTTGGCTTTAATCCTGAGTAAAAATGATTTATTTTACTATCAAGGTCCCGGATAAAATTTGGAGCATACCTTGCCAATAGAGTGAACCTTTCTTCATAGGCAGCCACTGAGTCTTCCTCTTGCCTCAATTCCAAGAATTTCTTTTCCATCCTAAGTCGAACAGCCTTAGGAAAATACTTCTCAAGAAACATACCTTTGAATTCATCCCAGTCAAGAGCATCAATCTCATCGGCGTCCCTGATATTTTTAACCATAGACCACCACTGATCTGCTTCACCCTCCAAACGGTAAATAGAAAGACTAACCTTTTGATTGTCTGAACACCCCATGACATCAAAAATCTTCTCCTGTTCTTTAATCCACCTTTCAGCTAGCACAGGGTCAGATGATCCTCTGAATGATGGTGGATGTTGCCTCATGAAATGTTCCACCACTGACATGTTCCTCTGCAGTTCTTCTGGCTGATCTCGTGCATGGATACCACCGCCATTTATCGCTTGAGTCAACTACGCCATTACTGCAACAAACTGTTCAGTTCCAATTCCGACCATCTCAGGATGTTGATTCGGAAGGTTATTTCCTTCTGTATGCCTTCCTAGCACTACTTCCCTGTTTCCTCTGCGGAAAACCATTCTGAACAAACATGTCTTAGATGAAGCAACATGGTAATCTTTAAATGCTATATCATTTCGAAAAAAAATATTTTTGGATAATCATTTAATAGAATTCTAACTCCTAAAGTTATCTAAACCGACCTTTGATACCAACTATATGGCCCCACCCTTAAACCTTACTTAATCTTGAGTTATTACAAGATTACACATTGAGGATCTTTTCGAGTTTAGAGTTTTAGATAATTAGATCATAAAACATGCATTACATTCCACATATAAACAAAGTGGTTACATAAAGATAGTATTCTTCATTCCCATCAATGGAAACACATTCAAAATAAAACATGGATTATTTCTTGACACATCCTTGACTCTATCATCTTATCATGTACCTTTCCCTTGATCTGTGAAAAACATTTCAAAAACTTGGGATAAGCATAAAAACTCAGTATGGGTTATAAAAAAAACATGGAAAGGAAACATGAGTTCATATATACATAAGAATGAAATCATACTTTACCCATAAAACATAGGCACTTTAACATACCTCATAAAATCATGAATAAATCATAGAAATCATAATACATAAAGGTTACTTGAGGCATTCATAACATTCTTACGTAGGGATTAACCCTCTTGGTTACGTTTGGAATACCCATCACAGTATATTCCCTAAATCTCTTCGTAGAAACCTTAACGTTTCACTCCTTCGCATTACCCAATGCATTGGAGAGCTATAACGGGCTCACCCACCCTTAGTTTATCATGGAACCACCTGTCTTCATAATAATGCCCAAGAACCATAACATAATCGTATCACATAAAACATGCATAAAGGAAACATAAAATTTCCACATTTCAAATCACAAGATATCAATACAACACAAAAACATTGTGAAAACCATTTTTAATACCAAAATAAAAGAAATGTAAAACATAGTATTAATTTTTCTTTTAAATAGATGGTATGGCTTGTAGAGGAAGCCGAAACTCAAATAACGGTTACAACGGCGGAGAAGTCGTTGTCACCACATACGTATGACAAAAACATTCCCTTTTTGTCGTTTAGTAAACGCTTCGTATAAATAAAAGATTCCTTTTGAATAAACGAAAAAGTCAAAGTGGTTTATACATCGTATAAAAGAAAGTTGTGTATAAAATAAAATATGCCTCAATGAAAGGAGATTGAGACGAAGTCCCATACCTCGTATCCGACTTGACCCGACCGTTCTTTAATCTCCTGAATAATAAACTTGAGTTAATCTCTACTTGCTTAAGAACCTTTTTCAAGTTCACTATTTCTTTTATACCATGTTATGGACATCATGTAATCGTTTAAGTTAATAATGTTCATTTTGTCGGTATTTGGTTCTTAAGTCAAAAATAGACTTCTTACACTTACATGTTGTTAATTTGGTCAAAGGTTCATTATATCCAGAATGGTATTCAAGATGTAGATATCATATATGTCATATATATCCAGTACATACATGCATTTATAATATTACATAATCATTTAGAGGTATGAAATGAAATGCACCGTTCATGGAGACGGTAAGCCGTACGTACGCATGAACGCTACTTCCATTTCTATTTCACATTTTCTGGAATGGAATCATAATGATATAAGAGTATATTATAATTCCAGTATAATAACATATATAATATCATTAACTTTATACTTTACACATCCCACATATGGTATTAACGAATCAAATCACTTTCAGGGGGCGGTGGTCCGCACTTCCTAAAATGAAGATATCGTGTTTACCCATAATGGAAATCATAAAGGTAGGCCCAAAATGAAAAAAACAGAAGCTTAAGGAAAACATAAACATATTATAGATCATATATAAAAATAGTGACATCATAACGACCACCTTTGAGGGTGTTAAATGAGTGTTGAACAATCATCGTTTCGGGAGGCAGAATTTCGCCATCCACGGAAACCGTATGTTCTTTAACCATTTGATGTAGTTTTGTGAGAGTGTAGCTCAAATAAATATTATAACAACATCCTTGTATATTTAAGATACTGGTTTTGTTACAAAATAAGTAAATAAAAAGAGTTTAGGGGGTTGGAGAAGCAAAATAAAACAAATGAACATGAGAGAATGAATTACCTTAAAAAGTGTAACTCCATTTGATTTGAGCCTAAAGGCTTCCTTTGAAAGGATTCTTCCCAAAGGGAATCCTATAGGATGAGGATAGGGATGTGGAGAGAGTAAATGGTCAGGGGTTGGCCGAGCCAAAGTCTTGAGGAGTGTGTGAAATGAGGTAGAGGTGGGGGCCTTTTATAAGAGGAGAGGAGGGGCACTTTTGGAATGTAAAGAAATATTACTTTATTTGAAAATGTGTTTCGGTTTCAAAAGGTCCCAAATTGATATAGTTCTTGGATAAGGTGATAAGGGTTCGACATCCACTCATCCAATTGGTTTTGGCCATGTGTAGTTCATATATTTTACATTGTCTTTCCATTTTATTTAAATCGTCAAATAATGATGTCATCACTACATCATTATTATGTCATAAATAATTTAATTTATTTAATGTCTAAGAATTATAAAACAAATACTATGATGTAGGAAATCTTTTTATATTTCCAATGACTATTTATAATCAAATATCTGATCTTTATAACCCCATGTAAAAACTGTTTTCGTAAAACATCTCTTGTTTGTGTCATTTTTATCTTAACATTTAATAAAAAGCTATTTATGTCATTTCCAAACCAAAGTGTCTCCATGGGGTCCCCAAGTTGACCCATGGCTTTTCTTGGTCGGCCATGACACAACCAATAAGGTTGGGACATGTGTCTAGGTCATTTCATATTATTAAAGCATTATTTATACCTTAAACTACACTAATTACCACTAATCGCGATTAAAAACTTAATAAGTTACTATTCACCAAAAAATTATTTTTATCTCATTGAACCACATTTTACTTCTTAATGACAACCATGTATGTCGGATTTTCAAAATTCAATACACATTAGTGGTAAACTTTCATTTAACTGAAAAATCAGTTTGCTTGATTACCACTTAGTGGTTTCACTATTCATCAAAAATTGAAGTTTTTCAGAAAATTACCAAAAATTCACCCTAAGCTATATTTGATATTCCGAATTCAAAAATGAAGTCTATTTTACAAAATTCAATACATATAAGTCAAATTAATTAATTTAATAATTAATTCCCGCTGCCATAGCAAATAGCGTGTTTTTACAAAACAAAAAGTATCAAAAGATTGACACTAGTTTAAGTCTAATTTCAAAGTGAAATTGATTCCAATGACCACCATTGGATAAAATGGTAAAAATATATTCATATTACACATTAAGAACAATTAAAAAAATAATCTAATCATATAAATAAATTAGATTAAAAATCTGTTTTGATGTAAAATGCAGTATTTTTCACTATTCATTAAAAAATGAACATTGTCAGAAAAATACCAAAAATTCACAAAAGGTATATTTTGATGTCCCAAACATAAAGAATAAGTTTATTTTGACAAACATAGTTTATAAAATTGTCAAAATATAGATTCAAAAATGGTTTGCCATCAAAAGGCACTAAAACAATCTTGTAAGAATATTAGTGTATTCCATGCATAAGATTGTATTTATTTTCATTTTAAGCCTCTATAACACTATCTTAATCATTAATAGACATAGATAAAAATATCTATTATTCATTACTTATTTGGGATGTTACATTATTACCCCTAAGTACATCTATTCTAGAACCACGTCCACCTGTATTATCTAGACATGTATGTATTTCCTAGAAAACCCACATAATGTCTACCATAAAAAGATCTAGTATGTTCTTGTAAAATTATCCTCAAAGTGTTTCTTAGGGTTATTTTTCCTAATCTAGGTTTCAATATCTAATTTCCATTTTTTTTTCAAACCTCTCTTTTACACCAACAATAACGCCTAGACCCCAAAAGCCTAGAGCTGGTGAATTATTTAATAATGGCATATATACAAACTTCAAGTACCAAGGGACTAATGATTCTATCATTTTTGGAAAACTATATTACATAAATGACACCCATAATACATTGGGAAATTAAAATAATACATAATATATTATAAAGTGAAAAAACCATCCTTGAAAGCTTATTCAAATGTTTCTCCTTCATAACCTAGGGAAATGAAACAAAATATGGGTGATCTCAAATTCTCATTAATGGAAAGTAATACAAAAGGAATTTTGAATTTATGAGAGTAAATCTAGATGTAATGGTAACTAAATATAAACACCATCCATTAAAATAAACTCAATAATGCATAATCAATATGGAAAGGTAAGAAAATTAAAAATATTCCATTTAATCAATAAAATGAGAATGAAAAGCGTCCATAGATATGTTGATGAAATAATATAATGGATAATAATAATAAATTAACTACTAAAAAAATTCAATTCTTAATTATTTGATGAAATGTTTCCAAGTAACATGATACATTTACCATCAATATACAATTTTAATTATTCTTATTTGACCAACTAATTCGTGTATTTAGACTATCAATGCATCTAGGGGTTTGCATTGGTGGTCCCCAACTTTTAGGTCTTACATTAAACGATCCCAAACCCATGTATTGAATGTGAATTGTATTACTCATATATCTAATAATAAATTTAATTAAAAAATTAATTTTCAAAATGTATCTGTATTGAATAGGAGATAAAAATTTATCAATAATTCCTCTGTAAATTAGATAACTATCAAAGTGAACATTGTATGGAAAATATTATAAGGTTTAAAAAATAATAATATCAATTTCATGAGAATATGTATATTTAAGACAAATGTAATTTTCCATAAAAATGATCATAAGGAAGTGATTGTTCCAATATAAAGGTAATAATCGCAAAATAATGTGTTACTCAAAAGAGAATTATTGATAACATTCTTGAGAGAGATAATCTTTAAATATTCCTATGTATCCCATACCAATTTGAAATGAATGAATCATAATTCCCCAATAATTAAATTAAAATTGTAATATTATTAGAATATGGGGGATCATGGTATATCATGTGAAACAACTATATATAAACCATACAAAAGTGAATTGGTTCATAATAATAAATAATTCTCAATGGAATGTAAATTGAGACGAATCCATTACCTTGAGTCCGACATGTCACATGTGTCTTTATATTCCAAAATAATAAATTTATGTTAATTATATAATTTATATATAACATTTTTCATGTTTACAATTACATTTATTTTACTTATTACAATGTTTTAATCAACCATATAAAAAATTAAGTTTAAATTGATTGTTTTGACCAAATTTGGTTCATGTGTTAAAATGACATTGGTAGGAAATAAATGGTCAAAGGTGTCATTATATAAACATATATAGAATAATAATAATGTAATAATTATCATATTTACATACAAATTATAATTTTAAATCCCATAATGAATGATTTTTTTTTAAAAATGAACCAGCGTTACAATCAGGTAGACTGTAGGTCGTACGTTTGCATGGGTAACTTTCTCATTTTTAAATGTTTATTATGGAATAAACATAAGTAACACTATATCATTACATAATGATAATTATATCATAAATAACATTTTATTTAATAAAATATACATATCTATATATATCTTGTGATGTTAAAGGAATCACATCGTGTTGAGGATGTGGAATTCCACATGTCCATGACCGATGTTATCACTTTTTATTGTGTAAAAAGGGTAATAAAGAATATGATATATTATATGTCCAAAAGGTAATTATTTCGGTAATTTTATATAAACGTAATTTATTTTAAATTTTTATATTTAAAATCTTTATTTATACATTCCATGTATAGTTTGAATGCGTCATATCACTTTTAGGAAGCGGTAGTCCATACTTTCACAATCAATTTTATTGTATTTATACAAAATGGAATGTATAAATTTATGTGTAATAAAATAATTAGAGAAGAATAAATAAATTATAAATATAATATATATAATATATTAACATAGGTTCCATCATTATTCACACTAATAAGAGGCAGTAAATAAAAAACAAACAACTTCAATACATGAGGTGGTTGTTCATCGTACAAAGGAATGGTAAGTTTGATTCCCATTAGATGGAAGTGTGTGTAAGTCTATATTGAAATAATAATGAAAAACATATCACATTATTTAGGATACATTTGTTGTTATATAATCATGGAATAAGGATAATTTAATTAGTGCAAGAAGAAATAATAGCCAAGAGCTTAAGGAAGGATGTTACCACTTATTTGGGAAACTTCGTTGGGTTTGTACGAAAGGGATTCATTGGATGGATTTATTCCCAAGGTGAGGCTTATATATTGATTAGAGGGATTATAGAGATATACTTTTTAAGATCATGGTTGAGGAAAATTATTTTTAGGTGTGTGAGTAAGTGGGAGGCTTGCGTTCCTTTTTATAGTGGAGGATGAGTGACACTCTTGTAAATTTTTTGAAAGGGAATTCCGCCCACATTTTTCAAATTGAAAGTGGATCCAATAATAGAATAAATCATTTAAGATGGAGTATAGGGTATAAATATTGATATAAAATGGCTTTTTTAAATGTTTCTAGGTTATTTTAAACCTTTTCTATAAGGTTTAGTTCATTATTAAGCTAATTTTTCTCTTAATCGATGTAATTAATTTTAACCACATGCACTAATACTTTTTGTAAAAAAATAATTTGACACTATTATAAATTATAAACTATGATAATTAAAAATATTTAATCCTTTTTTCCAAATTTCTAATCACATAATTGGAATAAATTAATTCGAATTTAATCCTCCAGAAAAGATGACAATGTAGGTTTTTGAAGTAAAAATGTTCAAAAGTTTGATAAGTTTTTATATCTGATTTAAGATGTTTTTAACTATAATGAACTAAATTGTTTTAATTTATATATATTTTATATAATTTTACTTTAAACACACTTTAAAATATAATTTAACCTTATAAATTATTTTGACGAAAAAGTTGATTATAATTAAAATTCAGTATTTTTCACTATTAATCAAAAGATGAAACTTCATAGAAAAATTACCAAAATTTACCCTAAGACAATTTTTATGTTATGATTTATGATATAAAGTTTAATTTTACATATAAAATAAATAATGTTTCTAAAAAGTAGATTTAAAATAGTTCCTCTATTAAAAGGCGGAAAAACTACCTTTGTAAAAATATAGTATTTTATGCATAAAATTTGGTTTCTTTTTATCTTATTCGTATAAAATACATTGAATGAATGTGAAAATATATGATTGGATATATAATATATAAATTTAATATAGAAAATCTCTAAAAGTGTTATAATTTAATTGACTATGAAAAAGGTGACTAAATTTTGTTTTTTTAAATCATGTGTTGTGTGTATTGAAAAGCTATCAACAAAGTTAAATTTATTCTAAATGGAAAATATGGTAAAATCTTGAGGGATATAGTTAATAATTCAGTGATATTATCTGAGTAAATTTCAACTTTTTTATGAAGCTAAGGAAGCTATATTTCTATAGAACATTGCCTAGGTTGTTGATGTGTTACTTTATACTAAATAAGTTCTCACAATGTGTTGTGATAATACATCCGTAATGTTTTTATTTATAGAGTTAAGTCCAAATCAATATAAAAATAATATACTTTAAGAGTATCAATTCTTGAGTTATTTTTCATAAGGGGGGGGGGTCATAGTAAAATAAAATTATATAGAGGAGAATGTGGCAGACCCATCGATAAATAATTAACATAATGGATGTATGAAAATCATATGAGAGACAATAGATTGAAAGTTATTAACAGTTGTATCTACTGAATATAGGAATTTTTTGGAGTTGGTTCCCTAGAACTAACTAATTTGTAAGTTATGTTACCTATATATTCTATTATTGGAAAATTAATAAGTATATTATCTCATTATGATTTTTATTCTTTATAACATTTAATGTGAAAATGTCTTTATAGTGTTTATCACATCAAAAGGTTCTATCAGTTATCTGCTAAAATGAGAATCTTGAGACACTATGATTATACTATTAAACATAGTCCTATGATTTGGATGAAATTATCTAATGGGAAATAGAATTTTTTATACTATAAAGTACTGGGGGATTATAAGACATCGATTCATTGACTCAGGATGTTTCTTACTGGGTAATGAAGAAGATGAGAGGTTATGAGGACAAACCCGCTAATAACAATTAATAATTATATATATACTATTGGGTATTCTTATCTTTGAATGATTATATGAGTCCTTATACTTTATATTATTATTGATTCATATCATGAGTTTCATACTTTGATGCATTTTCCAAAACAATGATGACATATCCTTATAGTGAAGTTGGATACATTGGGTGTGTTACAAATGATATTGAATTAATGAATAGGTAAATAAAGGATTTTCTCTTACATTATTATTGATGATATATCAAGTTTCTTGGATTGAAGAATCAACACGTTGAGGTCTGCAACTTCTTATCAGACATTTACATTTGGTGTGTCACAAATGATATTGAATTAATCAATAGGTAAATAAAGGATTTTCACTTTCATTATTAATGATTATATATAATAGATTGAGATTTAATTCTATAATCTACCAATAAAGCACTTAATAATAAAGATAAAATATCTCCACTCCCTCTAAAAATTGAGAGAACATGAGAATAAACTTTCACAAATGAAGAGATTTTTTTTCACTATCAATGTTAAATGATGCAGGGAAATTGGTGCTTCCACACTAGCACTCGATGATCCATTAGAGATGTTCTGTTGTTCATAAAGAATTTTTGGACACTATTAGTGTGATTATTTGTCATCTCCTTTGATGCAATGATGGTTTGTAAATAATTTCAACCATAATCCTCATATATGAATGAAAACCGACTTGCTATATTTCTTAACTATAAAAATTAATTATAAATTATATATGAAAACATCATATCTGTAACTCCCCGACCCCAGATACCTAGAGTTGGTGCATTATTACATAACATTGGAATGATCACAAGAAAGATCAAATCTCGAAAGACCGATTGGTTTAGTATCCTTGGAAACACTAGATATATTCATAAGCCTTACATTACATCATAAAATGAAAAACTACTACAAAAACATATTGTCTCCATAATCCACACTCATATCCCCACATAATATCCCTGTAGGTCATTCATAAATTAGATCTTCACTTCCTTGGAAAAAATAAAACATAGAAAAGGGGTGAGCTCAAATGCCTAGTAAGGATAACAATATAGCAGAAACTTTCATAAATAAGAATAAACATTTAAGGCAATGTATAACTAAAACAAAATCCTTTCAAACATGAACTTTCAACATAGTATGGAATAAATAAAATGAAATAATGCCATTTACTCATTCACATGGATATTCTACTAATCGAATAATCACATGCAAAATCAATAACAACTTTCATAATGATGGAATGCATAATGCCAGACTATCATAACCACATAGCCAAGGCCTCGTGCCAAGACTACAAATAAGATTTTGTCAAGGCCTTGTGCCAAGACACTAGTTTGTCTCATGAGACCTACCGATGCATCGAGGAGCTATAACGGGCTCCACCCGTCACATATTAAGTCTAATGCATTCCCATATGAAAAGGTTTCAACATAACATAAACATTCATATTAAAACTAGCATACGAAATGTCAATAATTTCACCATAAACTATGAATAGTATAAAAATAGAACATACACAGTCAAACATATCACAAAACCTTCAATACAATATAGAAGTTTTGTATCATAATAAATCAACTTCAAATAAGCGTAAAATCCATCAAAGGATGTTGACATAGATGAAATCAAAACTCTTTTTAGAGAAATATCTCTTTCTATTTTGGAAATAATTTAAGAGCCATTTAGAATAAAACATTTTCTTTGAAAATATTCTTATAATCTTGTAAGTAAAGATTTGAAGATTTTATAATGGCCGAAAATAGCCGCACCCGCCGTATAAGTTAAAAAAACATTCTTACCATAATTCTGTCGAAAAGGTTAAAAAGGACCTTGTTTTGAAAACGACAGAAAGATTCCTCTTATAAAAATTCAAACAAGGGTATAAATGACTTTAACCCATATTCTTGTAAATAATAAAAATGTTTTGAAATACATTTTTAATAAAACATGGATGTGGATGATAAAGAGATCCCAGTAGATTATTACATATAAACAACCCCGGATAATGAAGAGATTGTGAAATAACCCTTACCTTGTACTTTTCATTGGTTGGGGTAGGTTAAACTCCTATATAATGGTGAAATAATTGTTATTGAATTATACAAGAATCATATACATTAATATGATATCATATATGATCTTTTAACATTGATTTAATTATTGTCGTTTTGG
The DNA here is from genome assembly GCA_963277665.1 of Viscum album. NCBI lineage: Eukaryota > Viridiplantae > Streptophyta > Magnoliopsida > Santalales > Viscaceae > Viscum > Viscum album. The sequence continues at coordinate 369,969,351 of OY728144.1, forward strand.
GTGTTAACTTACTCATTTTCGTTTATATGTTTTGTTTCATAAGTCATGTCTGTTATGGATAGGTTGTATATTATTCATATCCAGAATGATATCAAGTACTTAAACATCATTTTTAAATCATCAAATGATAATTATAATTTAATGGATACGATGGAGAATGAATCTCATCGCGTTCGTGGAGACGGTAGTCCGTATGTACGCACGAGCGACAATATCATTCTTTTGATATTAAATAATATATAAATGGATGTTATATAATAAATACAGAATCATTAAAATGTTATATTTATTATTTACATGAGTTATACATCATTATTATACCCATCCAAATAATAATATATTGAATAACAATTACACCACGACGTGGAGACGGTAAGTCGTACCTACGCACGTATGGTGACATGTTATTCTAAGTGTGGATAGAATACTGAATATGGTTGTACCATATTTATAATAACATCACAGTATATATATTATACTGGAGTTATTATTTTACCATGGTAACAACAAAGGAAGAAGAAGTGGAAGAAGAAAGGAACTTGGAAAAGGGTGGTGAAATCATTACCTCTTCTTCGGTTTCAGCCTTTTGATTTGATCAAAAGGGATCTTTAGGATGGATTTCTGATCAAACTAAGGCCTCTAGGTTGTAGTGAGGGATGTTTGGAGAGTATGTGGGAAGGGTTGGCCAAACCAAAAGGTTTTTATGGTGTGATGAAAAGACATGGAGGAGTGACCTTTTATAAGAGGGGTGAGGGGCACCTTTGGAAAAGCTAGAAATATTAATTTATAATAAATTCATATTCGGTTTCTAATGGCTCCAAAGTTGATTATTTAAATGTTAAGGTGGGGATGGGTCGAAAACAACTCAACCAATACAATTTAGACAGGTTTGGGTACTTATATTAACCTTATCATTAGGTATTAACTCTAAGATAATTAGTTTCACTTTTACAATGTCTCTTTGTATTTTTATATTATATGGTTAATAAACTTACCATATACATACAATCGACCCCCAAGTGGTCCATTAATGATTAAAATATCATGATATATGTCTCTTGGCAGAACCTTAGATATTTAAGAATTTAATATCAATTAATAATATAGTATTTGTTTTTAAGAACTCTTTTATGTCAATTTGGAAACTATTCAATAGTTGATTTTTGTGAAACTCATAACAGATTGATTAATTCTAAAAAAGTCAATTAAATAAATACTAATATATCATATTATCCTAGAAAATTAGTTTAATTCATTAAAAGTTTCATATTATATTTATTTGGGTATTTATAATATCAATTATTTTAATTTATCACAATTATAGTAATTATTTCATCATCATTGTGTCATAAATAAATTAAATTATTTAATGTCTAAAAATTATAAATAAAATATCATTATGTAGGAAATTTGTTTATATTTCTAATGAATATTTATAATCTAAAATCCAACATATATAACCCTATGTAAAAATTGTTTTGCTAAAAGCTATATGCTTGTGTCATTTTTGTATTGATTTTAACTTAATTAAAATAAAATGACCCTATCATCTACAAGTGGCACCATGGGGTCCCAAAATCGACCCAAAGATGCCTAGGGTCGAACATATATCAACCAATAAGGCTAGGACACATTTTAGGGTAATTAGTATTATTATAATATTATTTTTTAACCCTTATTTACCGGATTTACCCTTAACCATGGTAAATAAAATATTTACCGCAGTAATTATTCAAAATGTATAAATATAAATGTTACCTATTTACACAATTTCAACATCCTGATTCCAAATATGTAATCCATTTTTCTAAATTCAAACCACAGAAGTGGCAGAAATTAATTTAAAATTAATTTCCGCTGTCAAAACAAAAAAACGTGTTTTTAAGAGATAATAACTATCAAAAGATTGACACTTGTTTATGTTCGGTTTAATTGTAAAATTATGTCTAATGACCAAAATTATATTAAATGGTAAAAATATATTCTAAATATACTTTAAAACCACTCAAATTTATAATTTATCACTACTAATTATTTTGATTAAAAAAGTTGTTTTTAATTAAAATTTAGTAAATTTCACTATTCATCAAAATAATAAAGTTATCTGAAAAGTACCAAAATATCATCTTAGGATAAATTAGTTATTCTGAATCCAAAAATGAAGTCCATTTTGAAATATAAAATATGTATAATTTCAAAAAGTAGGTATTACTATTCATAACGGCTAGTTTGATTGATTATGGTGTGTTAGAACTCGGTGTTGTGTACAACACATGCTATCACATTATTCAAAGAGAAGCGTACCGTAGAAGCTTGAGGTGTTACATTCTCCCCTCATTCATATAATTTCGTCCTCAAAATTTCTAGAATACTTATCACATGAAAAGACTCGGGTGGTTCTTCATCATAAGTTCCTCAGGTTCCCACGTTGCCTCTTCCATCTTATGGTTTCTCCACAAAACCTTTACCAGGCGCGTCGTCCGGTTTCTCAGTACTTGTTCTCTTGTATCAAGAATCCTAACGGGGTCTTCGCAATAAGACAGATCGGGTTCTAGTTCTAATTCTTCATAGGTTAGTACATACATTGGGTCAGGAATGTATTTCCTCAACAGAGATACGTGGAACACATCGTGAACTTTAGAGAGACTTGGCGGCATTGCCAATCGGTAAGCTACAACCCCAATTCGTTCTAGAATTTCGAAGGGTCCGATGTACCTGGGACTCAATTTAACTTTCTTACCAAAATGTATGACTCCCTTCCATGGAGATACCTTTAGGAAAACATGATCACCAACTTGAAATTCCAAATCCTTCCTTCGATTATCAGCATAGCTCTTCTGCCTACTTTGAGCTGCTTTGATGTGATTTTGGATTATCTTCACCTTTTCCATTGTTTCCTCCACCAGTTTTGGACCTACAAGTTTTCTTTCACCAACGTCATCCCAACAGGTTGGTGTACGACATCTCTTTCCATATAACTCTTCATATGGTGCCATCTGAATACTCGAATGGAAGCTATTGTTATAGGAAAATTCTACGAGAGGTTAGTATTGATCCCACATACCCTGAAAGTCAAGTGAGAAAGATCTTAACATGTCTTCTAAGGTTTGAATAGTCCTTTCTGATTGTCCATCTGTCTGAGGGTGGTAAGCAGTGCTCAAATGAAGTTCAGTATCCAGTGATTTCTGAAGACTTTTCCAAAATCTTGAAGTAAAACGGGGATCACGATCAGAAACAATCGATAGGGGTACTCCATGAAGTCTCACAACTTCATTAATATATAGTCTTGCTAGACGTTCCAGGGGTAGATCTTCTCTTATAGCCAGAAAATGTTCTGACTTGGTAAGACGATCAACAATAACCCATATTGCATCGTTCCTTCTAGGAGTCTTTGGTAGCCCCATGACAATTTCCATCGTAATATTGTACCATTTCCACTCCGGTATGGGAAGAGGTTGCATGACTCCTCCAGGCTGTTGCCTTCCAGCTTTCACTTTCTGAAAAACCATACATATTGACACAAAATCAGCAATCTCCCTCTTCATGTTGTCCCACCAAAAATGTTCCTTCAAATCTCTATACATTTGGGTTCTCCTAGGGTGTATAGAGAAATTGGAACTATGAGCATCATCCAGCAATTCCCTTTTTAGATTAGGTATATCGGGAACACAAAGTCTCTTCCCAAATTTCAAAACTCCATCTTCATACACAAAGTCTCTCAATCTCCCATCATTCACAGATTTAATCTTCTTTTGAAATTCTTCATCATCGGTCTGAGATCTCTTAATCTTTTCTAGTAAAGATGGTTTGGCAACCATTTGAAAAAGCATTGATGTTTCACCTTCCCTGGTTATTCCCATGTCCATCTTCACTAGATCCATGAAAATTGGATCCCTTTCAATTCTCATATTGTTCAAAACTCCATGGTCTTTTCTACTTAAAGCATCTGCCACCTTGTTTTCCTTCCCCGGGTGGTAATGTATCGTACAATCATAATCCTTGAGTAATTCAAGCGATCTACTTTTCCTCATGTTGAGTTCTTTTTGTGAGAAAATATACTTCAAACTCTTGTGATCCGTATAAATCTCACATTTTTCACCATAGAGGTAGTGCCTCCATATCTTCAAAGTAAAGATCACAGCTGCTAACTCGAGATCATTAGTAGGATAGTTTTGTTCATGAATTTTCAACTGTCGTGATGCATAGGCAATAACTCTATCATTCTGCATAAGGACACAACCAAGTCTTTTCTTTGATGCATCACTATAAATAATGAACCCATCATTCCCCGATGGTAGAGTCAATATAGGAGCATTGAATAATATTCTCTTCGGTTTTTAGAAACATTCTTCACACTCTTTTGTCCAAACAAATTTAACCACTTTACGTGTGATCTTAGTTAATGGGTTATCCAATCGGGAAAAATTCTGGATGAAATGTCGATAATAACCTACCAAACCAATAAAAATGCGTACCTCAGTTATACTCGTAGGTGCTGGCCTTTCTTGGATTGCCTTGGTCATAGAAGGATCAACATAGATTCCATCTTTAGAGACAATATCGCCAAGAAAAGAAATCTCCTTAAGCCAGAATTCACACTTGCTAAACTTCCCATTTAATTCATGCCTCCTCAGAGTCTTCAAGATAATGCGCAAGTGATTTTCATGATCTTCGTAGGTTTTAGAGTATACCAAGATATCATCAATAAATACCACCACAAATTCATTGAGATACTCTTTGAAAACTCTATTCATCAGATCCATGAATACCGAGGGTGCATTAGTCAATCCAAAAGGCATTACAGTAAACTCGTAAAGCCCGTACCTGGTTCGAAATTCTATCTTCAGAATGTCTTCCTTCTTTACACACAACTGATGGTATCCAGATCAAAGTTCAATCTTGGAAAAGTATTGATCTCCATGCAGTTGGTCAAATAAATCATCAATACGAGGTAGGGGATACTTGTTCTTTATCAATATAGCATTGATCTCCCTGTAGTCGATACATAACCTCATATATCCATCTTTATTTTTAACAAAAAGAATAGGGGCTCCCCATGGAGAAACACTAGGGTGAATAAATTCTTTATTACTCAATTCCTCTAGTAGTTTCGTTAGTTCAACTAATTCTACAGTGGCCATTCTATAAGGGGTCTTCGATATAGGCCTTGATCCAGGAATTAAATCAATGGAAAACTCAACTTCTCGTTCTGAAGGATGTCCAGGTAAATCTTCCGGAAATACATCTACAAATTCTTTCACAATAGGTACATCCTCAATTTGAACATTCCTTTCCTCACCCACAGTTATTTCATTCTCTTCATCCCCAATAATTGAATTTATTTGAGCTATTGAGGGTGGATCTAAATAAGAATTAGGTGGTGACGATTCTGATCTAAAGATAAGGTGTTCCTTATCATTATCATCAAGAATCATAACCTCTTTCTTCTTACAATAAATCTTCACATCATAGTCCTAAAGCCAGTCCATACCAAGGATTATATCAAACTCAATCATAGGTATGAAGAAGAGATCAGAAAATAACGAACATTTATGTCCTCTAATGGGGACCGATTCACAAAACTTTGTTGCAATGATACTTCCCTTAGGAGTTTTAACTGACAACTCCCTTGTTAAATAAAATTGGAAATATCTAATTTTCTTAGAAAACTGGGATGATATGAAACAATGCGATGATCCAGAATCAAATAATGAATTTTCTGAACTTGAGGAAACCATTAAATTACCTGCCACCACGTCTTTCGGAGATTCTACCTCAGTAGTAGTGATAGCATAAGCCTGGCCTTGATCCCTTGGCATTTTCTGAGGTAAGTTCTCCTGACGCTTAGGAAATTCATTTGCATAATTCCCCATCTGCCTGCAATTATAGCACTGAACGTTAGTAGCTTCCTTCTTCCCCTTAAAATCACGAGTTGGGTGGCCTTTTTCACCACACTTGTAACAGACTCTCATTCCCTTCAAGCAAGTACCGGGGTGTTTCTTCCCACATTTACCATAGGATGGATATTCAACCTTTCCCTTCTTCCCCTTATTTCCATTACCAGATTGATCAGCAGGTCTCTTCTTTTCATTCTTTGCTTTAAAGTCATAAGACTTAGAGAATTCCTTTTCAGTCTTGATAGCACATGAGACAATGTCTTCGTATGATGAGAAGGATTGTGAGACTAATGTTCGACGGAGAAATGGTTTTAGCCCATAAAAGAAACGATCAATCTTAATTATTGGGTTATGTATATAATCACCATCATACCTTGATAACCTTGTAAAGTTAGCCTCATACTTTGTGACATTCTCATCCTCCTTTTGTCTCAGACTCATAAATTGCCTTTCCATATCTTCTTGATGGTCGCGAGGAAAGTATTTTTCTAAAAACAGATCTTTGAACTCCCTCCATTCCATATTTGATACTTCATCATCTTTTTTCTAGTTTTGAATCAATGACCACCATTGATCAGCATCTCCAGTGAGGCGGTAAACTGCCATGATATATTTTTCCCTTTCACTGCTCCCCAAAGCCTGAAATATTTTCTCTAGGGAATTTATCCATTGCTCAGCTACTAAGGGATTTGTAATCCCATTGAACATTGGTGGTTTTTGCCTCATGAATCAATCTAACATTGATCCTCCATGCTGTGGATCAGGGTGATCCATACGGGTAAGGTTATTATTCATAACCTGAGTAAGTTGTCCCAGTATGGTGATTAGCTGATCAGCACCAGTTGCATCACCAGCTCCACTATAATTATCTTGAGTAGGAGGGAAATCCCTACATGGAGTGCGTGCATTGATACCATTTCCATTTCATCCACTAGGTGCCATTTCTAAACAATGGCATAAACTAGATCAGTTTATGAATCAAAATACATAATCCCATAATTATAAAACACTTAACATAAATTGAACTATTTATGGATATAATCCATAATCATAAAAAATATTTTCTTTGAGGAAGTATATACTCATAAACCCTTCATAATGATTTGTAAAGAATATGAGAGTTATTCTAAGCATATCCCCTGGGAGTGTCGTAACCAAGAGTGCAGTAAGGCCTGTTGTCGTGCACCAGTTCTCGTTCGAGTCTAGCTCGAAGTGGTGTTTTCGGGTTTTACCCCTAGGTAAATCTGTGCCAGATCCGCCTCTACCTGCTCGTATCCAGATAGGGATGTATTGCTCAGAAAACCCACAAAATCTCTACAATACCAAAATTCTAGGAAGTTCTTCTATACTAATCCTCAAAGTTCATCTTAGGTCTACGTGCTCTAATCAGAGTTTATCTAAATCTAGCTTCCATGGTTTGTAATAAACTTCCTCTGATACCAACTGTAACGCCCCGACCCTAGCTACCTAGAGTCGGTGAATTGTTACATAACATTGGCATGATCACAAGAAAGATCAAATCTCGAAAGACCGATTGGTTTAGTATCCTTGGAAACACTAGATATATTTATAAGTCTTACATTACATCATAAAATGAAAAACTACTACAACAACATATTGTCTCCATAATCCACACTCATATCCCCACATAATATCCCTGCAGGTCATTCATAATTTACTTCTTCACTTCCTGGGAAAAAAACAAAACATATAAAAGGGGTGAGCTCAAATGCCCAGTAAAGATAACAATATAGCGGAAACTTTCATAAATAAGAATAAACATTTAAGGCAATGTATAACTAAAACAAAAGCCTTTCAAACTTGAACTTTCAACATAGTATGGCATAAATAAAATGAAATAATTCCATTTACTTATTCACATGTATATTCTACTAATCGAATAATCACATGCAAAATGAATAACCACTTTCATAATTATGGAATGCATAATGCCAGACTATCATAACCACATAGCCAAGGCCTCGTGCCAAGACTACAAATAAGATTTTGTCAAGGCCTTGTGCCAAGACACTAGTTTGTCTCATGAGACCTACCGATGCATCGAGGAGCTATAACGGGCTCCACCCGTCAGATATTAAGTCCAATGCATTCCCATATGAAAAGTTTTAAAAATAACATAAACATTCGAATTAAAACTAACATACGAAATGTCAATAATTTCACCATAAACTATGAATGGTATAAAAATAGCACATCCACAGTCAAACATATCACAAAACCTTCAATACAATATAGAAGTTTTGTATCATAATAAATCAACTTCAAATAAGCGTAAAATCTATCAAAGGATGTTGACATAGATGAAATCAAAACTCTTTTTTGAGAAATATCCCTTTTTATTTTTGAAATCATTTAAGAGCCATATAAAATAAAACCTTTTCTTTGAAAATATTCTTATAAGCTTGTAGGGAAATCTTTGAAGATTTTATAATGGTGGAAAATAGCCACACCCGCCGTATAAGTTAAAAAAACATTCTTAACTTAATTCTGTCGAAAAGGTTAAAAAGGACCTTGTTTTGAAAACGACGGAAAGATTACTCTTATAAAAAGTCAAAAAAGGGTATAAATGACTTTAACCCATATTATTGTAAATAATAAAAATGATTTGAAATTCATTTTTTAGAAAACATGGATTTGGATGATAAAGAGATCCTAGTAGATTATTACATATAAACAACCTCGGATAATGAAGAGATTGTGAAATAACCCTTACCATGTACTTTTCCTTGGTTGGGGTAGGTTAACCTCCTGTATAATGGTGAAATAATTGTCATTAAATTATAAAAGAATCATATACATTAATATGATATCATATATGATCTTTTAACACTGATTTGTTAATAATATCTTTTAATTATCGTCGTTTCGGGTGATAACTTACTCATTTTCTTTTATATGTTTTGTTACATAAGCTGTGTTTGTTATGGATAGGTTGTATCTTATTCATATCCAAAATGATATCAAGTCCTTAAACATCATTTTTAAATCATAAAATGATAATTATACTTTAATGGATACGATGGAGAATGAATCTCATCGCGTTCGTGGAGACAGTAGTCCGTACGTACGCACGAGCGACAATATCATTCTTTTGATATTAAAATAATATATAAATGGATGTTATATCATATATACCGAATAATTAACATGTTATATTTATTATTTACATGAGTTATACATCATTATTATATCCATCCAAATAATAATATATTGAATAACAACTACACCACGACGTGGAGACGGTAAGCCGTACGTACGCACGTATGGTGACATGTTATTCAAAGTGTGGATAGAATACTGAATATGGTTGTACCATATTTATAATAACATCACAGTATATATATGATACTGGAGTTATTATTTTACAATGGTAATAACAATGGAAGAAGAAGTGGAAGAAGAAAGGAACTTGGAAAAGGGTGGTGAAATCATTACCTCTTCTTCGGTTTCTTCCTTTTGATTTGATCAAAAGGGCTCAATATGCTGGCTTTTTGATAAAACTAAGGCCTCTAGGATGTAGTGAGGGATGTTGGGATAGTATGTGGGAAGATTTTGGCCGAACCAAAAGATTTTTAATGTGTGAAGAAAAGAGATGGAGGAGTGACTTTTTATAAGAGAGGTGAGGGGCACCTTTGGAAAAGCTAGATATATTAATTTATAATAAATTCATATTCGGTTTCTAATGGCTCCAAAGTTTATTATTTAACTGTTAAGGTGGTTATGGGTCAAAACAAAACTCATAAAATAGAATTTAGACAGGTCTGGGTACTTATATTAACCTTATCTTTAAGTATTAACTCTAAGTTAATTAGTTTCACTTTTACAATGTCTCTTTGTATTTTTATATTATATGGTTAATAAACTTACCATATACATCCAATAGACCCCCAAGTGGTAAATTAATGACACAAATATCATGATATATGTCTCTTGGCCGATTCTTAGATTTTTATGAATTTAATATCAATTAATAATATAATATTTTGTTTTAAGAACGCTTTTATGTCAATTTTGACACTATTCAATAGTTGATTTTTGTGAAACTCATAACAGATTGATTACTTAGAAAAAAGTACATTAAATCAATACTAATATATCATATTATCCTAGAAAATTAGTTTAATTCATTAAAAGTTTCATATTATATTTATTTGGGTATTTATAATATCAATTATTTTAATTTTTCACTATTATAGTAATTATTTCATCATCATTGTGTCATAAATAAATTAAATTATATAATGTCTAAAAATTATAAATAAAATATAATTATGTAGGAAATCTTTTTATATTTCTAATTAATATTTATAATCTAAAATAAAACATATATAACCCTATGTCAATATTGTTTTTCTAAACGATATAGGCTTGTGTCATTTTTGTATTCATTTTAACTTAATTAAAATAAAATGTCCCTATCACCTACAAGTGGCACCATGGGGTCCCAAAATCGACCCAAAGATGCCTATGTTCGAAACTATATCCACCAATAAGTCTAGGACACGTTTTAGGGTAATTAGTATTATTATAAAATTATTTTTTAACCCTCATTTACCGGATTTACCCTTAACCATGGTAAATAAAATATTTACCGCAGTAATTATTCAAAATGTCTAAAAATAAAAGTTACCTATTTAAACAATTTGAGAATCCTGATTTAAAATATGGAATCCATTTTTCTAAATTCAAAACACAGAAGTGGCAGAAATTAATTTAAAATTAATTCTCACTGTCAAAACAAAAAGCGTGTTTTTAAGAGATAATAACTATCAAAAGATTGACACTTGTTTATGTTCGGTTTAATTGTAAAATTATGTCCAATGACCAAAATTATATTAAATGATAAAAATATATTCATAATATAATTTAAAACCACTCAAATTTATAATTTATCACTATTAATTATTATGATTAAAAATGTTGTTTTTAATTAAAATTTAGTAATTTTCACTATTCATCAAAATATTAAAGTTATCCGAAAAGTACCAAAATTTAATCTTAGGCTAAATTCGATATTCCGAATCCAAAAATGAAGTTCATTTTGAAATATAAAATATATATAATTTCAAAAGTTAGGTATTACTATTCATAACGGTTAGTTTGATTGGTTATGGTGTGTTAGAACTCGGTGTTGCGTACAACACACGCTATCACATTATTCAAAGAGAAGCGTACTGTAGAAGCTTGGGTTGCTACAGTATCTTAAATATCTCAAAGTTTCATGTCATCTAATTTATAATATTTATCTGATGAAATTGATGAAAATATTTTTGGGTATCATATGGACCACTTCTACTATACCCTAGAACTATCACAATATAGCTACGCACTATTAAGTAATGTGGGATTAATATTTCATCATAACACCTGAGTTTAACTACAATGAAAAAGGATAATGTATGAATAGAATAGGATTTGAGTGATATTAACTAAGTGACATTAATATCTGCATAGGATTAAAACACCTAGAATTATGACAGTGTTAACATAACATTAAATCCTCCAGTCATTACGATATCATGTCTATCCTAATGGAACTAAATTATTCCTTTATTTATGTAAAGGGAATGTATTCATTCTTTTATAATGATTTTTATAATATAAATTCATATAATTTCTCTAAAACCAATGATGGATTTCTACGGAAATCATAGAAATTAAACTAAGTAGAAGAATCAAGTTAGAAATGAAAAGTAATATTTCTAAGTGAGATACCCAAAACAATACGTAAAATGTAAAATAAAGAAACTGTATACCTTACACCATAGGATGTTACCATTTCTATCTTCAATCAACATGGGATTTACAGAGATTAATAGCAGAATCCTAAAGAGGTCATTACTCGATGGTGTGTCCCTAGGTCACACTACATCACTTAACACTCAAGTAGGATCCTCTCACCACATATATGTCACGTTATTTCCTCTCTCGGGAGAAGATTGAGGGAGAAGCAAGCTTATAGGGAGAGGTAGATTCATCCAGGAGCTTAATAAGGAGTTTACCACTAGACATCGATTTCATCCTCCTTTATATAAGTATACATGGATTCTCCCAATTTCATTTTATTTATTCATGCTTCATATCACCTGAATAAATGGTTTCAACTAGTTAATAATTCATTCTATGAATGCTTCTCCCATGAATTTTATATTATGAAACACCTATATTATGATAACTATATGTGGTATATTTCTAAGCATAAATCTTTGATGTTAAGTTTCCCTTTATATCATATTATATTATTGTGGATTTTATAATATTATTCTCATCCCACCCTAGCCATATTACATCACTATATCAAACTAAACGATATGACCATCATGGAATTTTGAAATTATATAAAATAATAATAACATTTTATATGATATCCCTATATCGTTCACTACTATATAGACTAATATATATCAAATACATACTAGAATTAATTTCATATATTATTAATCTATATCCCATCCTTACAAAGATCTAAACCCACAATATATCAATGAATGTTAGTGTTGATATGATTGGTGATGTTTTGAATGATTAAATTCATATGAAACCAAATTCATTTGAAAATTATGATGTGTTTTAATCCATAGTTCTAATACAAAAGAATATAAATCCTATTGGTTTCAAAAGAATATTTATTTGCAAAGAAATAATAATGGGGAGATAATGATTTATATGAATTTCATATTTTCTTTATGTTAATCATATATTCATTATAATCATTATAAAGAGATATAGAAACCCATAATGGATGAGATTACATTTAGATTATTTGTTTCAATTTCCACCAAAAAATCATTAAATATAAACCTTATGCACTTTTTTAAATACATATTTATATAGAAAACTGAACAATGATATATATATATAATATGTAATAATTATAAAACCATTTAGTAGTGATATAAACCACTTTGTGGTTTAGGTTATTCAAAAACATTATGTAATGAGTGACACTGTGATATGGCTTAGATCATGGTGGAATTTTATGTGTTAATGTATGAATCAACCTATTTTTTCCAATATTATCTATCATTTATAGTTGGATCATAATGTGATAATTATTTTAGGGATTTTAACATCCAAATATTTTTGTTAAAAATTAAATAATTAATCACCTTTATCAGGTAAAAAAGTTTATTGAGTTATGACCTATGAAACATTAATGAGATGTTAAATCAAATAGGCCATATATTTTATATAATTTTAGGATCCTTGTACACCTATATACATTTATTTATTCCTTTAATAGTGGGTTTCAATCAAAAATAAGATTAATTCAATGTTAAATCCTAAAATTCAAGTTGTATATCCCTCTTTCCATTTTAATAAAGGTTAAAAAAATATGAGGAGGAGTGGATCCATCCAAACTTTTAGTAGATTTGTAAAATCTTTGGATAACCTAATAAGAATAATTAACTTGGTTGTTTTTTATTCATCATTATCAATCTAGTTTATTTAATAAACATATTCATTAGAGATAATTTATGTACTTTATACACATTTATTCAGTGAAAAACAAATGAATGGATATTGTTGGAAAATAGATTTTAAGTGAATTTTTACACTGTATCTGAACGAGGTTTGTACCCTCCTAAAACATTAAGTGATGTAAATGAAAAAGTAAAAATGTTAATATAGTCATTGGAAATCTCAGGCATGAATGTGTAAAAAATTTCATTTCTTTACTCTAGATCATTATTGTTGATTCAAAGAGCTGTATTACCCAAAACATTGGCAAAACTGACTTTTCTTAAATGTTAATAAGGAAGTAAAATTGTATGTTTTCATATATGGGATATGATTACTTCCTTAAGGGAAGTCATTGCATCTTCCATATCATTTCAAAACAAATATTCATTTTTTATTTATATTTTTTCTGAAAATAATGTGAATTTTAATTTCAAGTAAAAATCATTAGATAAATCATGTAATTTAAAATCCTTAGACATTTGCATGTTTAGGGAAAAGATAAGACATTATCAATGATTTTAGAAATTGTTGATAATGAAATCCTTTATTAGTGTAAAAAATGGACGTTGATAAAACTCCCTCTTTATGAACACTGTTTTTGGTGTCGATAAAGAGTATAAGTTCACACAAACACACACACACACACATGTGGGTGTGACTTCATAGGGGGATTAGTTTCACTATGTGAAATGATTATATACATCTAATAAAAGTATATTGTGTATGTTTTTTTAATAATCAATAATTTTTTTTATTGTGTTATAAAATCATTATTATATTAAACAATTGAAAATTAAAATTTACAACGAGAAATTATTTTAATAAATGATATACATATATATATATAACAAAAAAATACACCTCTAATTTTTAAATTAATAAAAGTAAATATAACGTAGAATATATATGGTGGAAAACAAATTTGGAAATTTATTTTATATATGATGCATATAAAATAATATATATTTGTATAAATTTGTCTACATATTTATTTAGAACTAATAATATTTATATAAATATATATATATATATAATATGTTATTTAATGAAATGTTTTAGAATGTAGTTAATTATTTGTATATAATATAAATATAAATTATTTTTAAATATAATTATTAACAAATGTGTTGTAAATATTATTAATTAATTATATATATAATTATATTTAAATATAGTTAATAATATTTTAAGCATTATTTTTTATAAACATTTATGTATGTAATTAATTATATTATTTTAGGTACAGTTTATTAATGTTTTACATCATTAACTATATATATATATATAATGAGCAGTTTTTTAAAATATAATTAATATGATGTAAAAAATAATAAGAATTTAATGATAAAATTTCCAATATATTTTTTTTATTAAAATTATTATTATATATATAACTATGCATTTTTTAATTTTTAATAGTTTGAAATATATAAATAATAATATTTATTATATATTTAATATTAAATTTCCTTACATATATGTAAGTAATTGATTTTTAAAATATAATCTGAAAGCTAAGGCTATAGGCAAGCCTACTCATAATGAAATATATTAAAATATAAAATTAGCAAGGAAAGAATTATAATGGGGGTTTACAAAACATGCATACACATCACCACACACATCTACTTCTACCAAAATATATCAGAAATCTAGAAACACAAAGTTCTATCTCACGCTGGCCTTTTTGTAAAACATGAATGCTTGTGATTTTATTATATATACAATTTAAAATGTACAGTAAAATTAATTACATTTTAATATTATGATTTATTTTTATAATTAATAATGATTCTTTTTATGTTCTCTCTTTGTGACCTTTTGGATTTTGGAAGGAGGGTAGGAATGCATTGTCTAACCCATTTATTCTCCTTGTTCTTGTTTGTGCTTTTCTAAATAAAGGGGCTTGACCCCAGCCAGTTTTGATAATTAAAATGGGGTTTAAATATAATAAAAAGTATTTTAAAATAATTAATAATTAATAATTAATAATATTATATATATATATAATGAATATTAATGTATATATTTTGAATATTTTAGTAATAATAAAATAGTTTAAATCTATATAATTATTTTTTAATATGTTTATTGAAATAATTGCATAAAATTTAATTTCAGTCTCCCATGTGTATTTTTTAAATACAAAAAAATTCTAACTCTATATGATATATATGTCTGTTAGATTTTATCAATGCTAAAAAACCGAGATAATGATATCCTTTATGGGTGATAATATTTTTAGAACTAAAGAAGTGGTAAATTATCAATGCTTTTAGGAAAATATTGATAAATTCAATTTTATTTTTATTTAAACCAATACATTGTTTCTTTTATGGATAGGATTTTTTACTGTCCTCGTAATTCTGAATGAGGTAGTTTCTCATTGAATGACCCCATCCTTCTATATTATATTTTTATTTCATTAATAAAGGGGCTTAGACCCTTGCTTGTTCAAACACACACACACACACACACTCTCTCTCTCTCTATCACATAGATATATATATATATATATATATTCATAATATATTTTTGGTCTTATATCTTTGTGTGTGTGTGTCTATATAATTTGTTTATGTGTGTGTCTAATATGTTTTTACACACACAAACACAAAGACTTTTACATAAAAAAAATATTTAATTATTTGACACGCATAAAAACACATTTTTATGCCTATGAATATATATATATATAACCAAAGTTCATGACATTAATAGCTATTAATGATTTCATATGTTCATGCAATCTATTTCTCATTTTGAAAAACATTACTATAATTATTTTAATTAATATGATCATTTCCTTCATTTTAGAAATATTATTTTCAGATGACTTTGATGGTTCATTGAAATTGACCTTTAGTTATATAACATTATGTAAATTTCATTGAATTAAAAATCTTTTAGTGTTTCATGTTCATCTATCATTATTTTCTTTATTGCATAATTTAATGAATTCATTTGAGTTTTATTGATTAATGACAAAAACAACAACACCTTTTTTTATAATCCTTAGCTTGTTCGATTTATATTTATTTGATACATCATCTTATTAAAAAATTACAAAAATTAAGTCCTTCTAATTCTTATTAAATTTTATATTTTTAAACACATTTATAGGCCTCTTTGGTGCTTACTCATCCTCCACATTATCCTATAACTTACTTGGATATTGGGAAAAATATCAAATTTTCCATAGATTAAACAAGCCTAATTTTTTTCCTTTGATTAAAAAATTACTAGTTTAATATTTTTATAGGAATTCCTTTTTCTCATAATTTGGGTGATTATAGTTACAATAAATTTATATCATTCTTGTATCATTAAATTCTTATAATTTATACTATTTTTTCAAAAAAATAATTATTTTTGGTGTATTCCTTTTTATAATTTACATATGTATAAAATATAAATTTTTTATATATTATTTTTATAATTAATTTATGATAATATTGTATTTTATATGTATATTCTTTGAATTTATAATTTATATAATTTACTTATATAGAAATGATAAATTATTTGAATACCTTCTAAGTAAAATTTTTATCAAAATATAAATACCTTCAAACATGTAACGATCTAACTTTTCACAAATGTAAAGATTGTTAGTATTTCAATTTGATACCTTAAATGGAATTGATAAAGTTTTCCAATCATTACAAGGAGTTTGTGGGAGCATCCAGGGCTCGTTCGGAGTCCAGAACTCCCAAAAAGGGAAATCAAACAGGGCTGCACAATTTTTATAAAGTAGTTAGACCCAAGGTGCATTGTCTTTCGACAAGTTGTAGAAATGGGACAATGTAATTTCGCACAGAATACTCACAGATAGTCAAACCATGCACTGAACTGTGTGGGGTTCCCTTCCCTATAGAAAACCTTTCATGGTTGGTGAATAATTTTTTTAAAGTGTGCCTAAACCACGAACAGTGTTATTTGGGGTGAAATGGTGGGTTTTCTCTCAACTTACATTGAAACCTTTTTCCTTTTTCTTTATCCTCCTCCAGTGGATGGCAGTGGGTTCTTCTCCTCTTTGATCTCAAGAACACCCCAATACATTGAATCCAATAAATTCTCGTTTCAATGTCCTTTTCCCAATTTGTCAGATTATATGTATCCCTCTCAGTATGTTCCCCCAGTCTCTCAACTCCTATCAGTGTTTATCTTGCCATACTTTTCACTATTTGGATGCACGCCCATATGTCCTATTTTTAGATTTTTGGACTATTTCATAGATCTATTTTAACCTAATATGCATATGAGACTGATATTGAGTAAGGAATTTTCTAAAACTAGGAGGTAGGTCATTACATTGTTTTTATATTTAGTTTCATCATTTCGTAGCTATTTCTATCATACCATATGCTGACCATTTTCCAGCATCTCCATTATATTGATTCCTACTTGTATAATTGAACCTTTTTCTTGGATTCTTGTGAATTAGTCCGAATTTATTTTTTTTAGAGATCAAACTTACGTCATATGGCCACCCCATGGGTGTGCGAAGTCAAATTGGCTATTTTGGCCAATTGGACCAATATTCATAGAACTCAATTTAGCTTTTGCTAGGATTTTTAATGTAATGGCCCTCAAATCATGTGCAATTCATTAAATCCAAGGCACCTCATAGGTGTTTGGTCCTCTTAGGCTTGTAATTTCCCATGTGGGAATATGGCTTGTTTCCCATGACATATTACATTGACATTTACTCCATATAAATAAATTTTCAATCATTAGGAAAATTTATTGAGTTCAATTATATACGATGGCTCACACAGTATGGATTGATTTTCCTTGAAAATAATTAAATGAAATTGACATATATAGGATGGTATAAACCATTCCTTTTGTTTATTATTTTTAAATTCCTTATATCAATTGTAATTTTTTAAATGGAATTTAATATTGAAAATGAAATGCATGAGAGGTCTTTTCCTTATGAATTGAATTGTATATATGACCATTCCATTGAAAATGTGTTAAATTGAAATTTAATAAGATATTTTTACTTATATAAAATGCTATAAATGACTACTCCTCTACTATGTATATTGGATATATAAAAAGATTTGATGGGTGGTAGATCCCCATGTTAGTTATAATTTAAATATATATTTATGGAGGCTATGTGGGATGGTAAGGGTTATTTTGAGCATGGAAACTCACACTCCCTTACATCGGGTGTTGATCATGGTGACTCTCAGCAGTGATACGATATGGTTTATGGGATTTTGAGCACCATGTTCCATTTTATAGTGTTTCCTTGGTGTGCTCACTCACCATCCCGATTGATAGGTTTGACGTACCCCACTCGATTGGGATATAGGGCATGTACCTTATTTCACAAGCTTATAGAGTCATAGACTAGATACAGATGACTATGAGTTAAATCCTAGTCGAATCCGACAATAATATTCTATTTATATGGACATTAGGGGCCGAAACTCACTTGGATCATATTGGTGGATGCAATATATTTATTATACAATATATACTAATACTATATATATAGTGAGGGTTTGTAATTTTCCTTCCAGCAATGACCCAAAGTAGGTAGACTTAATAGGTGTCCTATTGAAACCTGGGTGAGTTGGTTATTCATTACATTATCAGTTTACATATTCTATATTACCTACAAATTTTTTAGTTATGAACACTACTCGGATTACATGTAGATACCGTTGGTGGAGGCCTTCTGATATTTTATCTAACACCCTACTCGGGATGCCTTTGGTAGCCAAGAAGATTATATTACTACATTTATAGATATCTTAATTCATGATTTTATAGGTTTATGATATGCATACCATTATTTGGAAATTATTTATAGTGAATCGATCGTTAGATCGAGAGACTTAGAGCAGATTTTTTTTCTTCTTTTGTACAATTTGTAGTTAATGTATATGCCTTCCCCTTTCTACCCCTCTTTGTATTATAGAATATTATTCATCATGTATCATACACTAATATAGAGACTTTTGGATTTTTAGTTGTTCTATTTATTTATTCCTCCCCTGTTATCTATTTATATTGTCTGCATGTTCATGCTTCTATAGTTTATTGTATCTATATGATTAATTATGCTTTTACTAATATTTATTATTGATTATATCCAATATTATACTCTTACATGAGGTTATAGTCTCTCCATTTTACCACCCTGACACCCTCACTACAAGTTGGTTGTCTCTGGCATACAGGGAGGCTTTCTTGAGAACATGTGACCAGTTGGCCCGGGGAACGGGTTAAGTGGACTCTATGTTGTGATGCTACAAAGTGGTATTTTAGGGTTTACATTCTTGAATTATAATTCAGTGAAAATATATTGGATATAGGGAACACTTAGAAGATATAAATAAGTCATGATTGTGTTTCATGAACCCATGTTCGGGGTAAAGTCTGAGTGTCCTAGATTATAGTTGTTGTTATTGATTATGCCTTTTCATTGTAGATACAATTTCACCATTGGGTGATGTAGATGACAAGTGATGTAACTGATATTGATTGAATTGAAATTATGATTTATTTACTATCTTATGTTTAAATGAGTGCTCTGCATTAGATTATGCATCACTATAAGCACAATATGTTAATAGGTCATTCATTTTCCATTCAACATTTATATTCATCACATATTTTATTGTAAAAAATTGGTTGTGCCTTATATATATATATATAATTTTGATGAGATTATTTGTAGGGTTAGAAAAAAAATTGATACTTAAAGTACCTGAATTAACCTAAAATTATTTTCCTTAATAGGTTAAAGAAGGCACCTTAAGAAACAAATTATGGAATGTTATGTTAATGACCATTGGTTGCATGAGATAGAACGTGTTATGGTGTCTGTTGAGTGGATTCTAGGGTTTGGTTCATACGGAATATGCGACCTTATGGACTAAAAAATAGAAAATCCTATAATTCAACCATTTTAATTTGATTTAACTGTTCAATAAGAACAATCTCAAAATTAATAGGATTTATAAAGGGAAGACATTCATCTTATATATAACTAACATAGAGACAGACCAAAACACATCCTTAGTAGTGGGTAGTGAATTTTTCTTTGTTCTTGTTTCTTTTAATGGTCTGTTCTACTGTCTTGTAATGGCTTATAAAGCAGAAAGAGCAATGTGATATATCTATAGTAAAGGGTTTGTACCCGTCCAAGTTTCATGAATGAAATATTCAAAATTTCTTGAATCTATTTTGTGGAGTGTTTTTGGAATTCTAGTGTCAGGCCTCCATGAATCCCTCTTGTCGTACACCCTAAAGGCAATGATGAACATGTTCCTAATGTGGAGGTAAGTGAGCCACCAGTGGTTCCTCCTATAGATCCACCTACAACACCTCTTCCTTTACCTGAGATGGGAACTGGTGCACAATTCTGAGATGGTTTTCTATGTATTATTATGAATATTAAAGGCCTAGCTTAACCTTCCCCTAATATGGTAGAGTTGACTCAAGAGTTTCAATAGCAGAATCCCCCCACCTTTTGAGGAATGGAGGACCTCATGATGTGGAGTGTTGTCTCGAGACTATATTATCTATATTTTAGAATCTACAGACACCTATAGAGAATAATGTCAAGATAGTTTTGTATATTCTTCGATATTTAGGTAAGAGGTGGTGGGAGGTCATCACCTAGGATGAACAACATAGAGACATGGCCTGGGAGGATTCTCATACTGTCGTATATGACTACTTATTTCCGTGAAATCTGAGGGTAAACCAAGATAGAGAATTCATGCATTTTCAGTAGGGGAGTATGTCAGTTATAGAATACTCATCCTGTTTCACTAACCTAAAACCTATATATATTTCTTTAACTAGGGATGATATTATTACTTCCATGTGATTTGGGGATGGGATTGTTTATGTGATATGCTCACAGTTCAATGTGTTCAAGATGATGACCATTTCTAAAACTATTATCCCGACCCTTTTTATGGGGAGAACTCTAAGAAATGTCGATGGAGAAAATCCAGGTAGTTCAGCACCTAGGGATTCAGGTGGTAATTTTTATAGGTGAAAGAGGTACTTCGAGACATCTCATTGAGACAGTAGAATTTTGTCTCCTTGTGATGATATTCTTATAATTTTTCACAAGCACGGGGAGAAAGGGAACAACATGTTACAGTTCCCATAAGATCCAATCTAGTGTAGAGGCTAAAGTAGGATGGTCTATCTTCAAAATTTCTGCAAGACTTTCCCTTTAGTCGATATCGAGTAGGTATCTGCACATATACCTCAATTAGTAGTGAGTCAGTAGGATAAAGATAGGTAGGTAGATGGAATACCACTGGTCGATTAGGATGAGGTGGCGGCCAAGTAAGAGGTAGACAAACGTATGTATATTAGTTCCATCAGTGTGGGATTTCTTTGGGCAGTCAATCAGTGACTCATGGCTATGGTATATGCAATTTACATGCAGTCCAACCTATGATAGAGAATAACAATTCTAGAAAATATACTATATGAGGTGATATTATAGAATACTATACCTTAGTATCTTCTTTGTTTGATATATGAGCATCTCATTCATTTATATATGTGGAAAGAAATTAGATTATAGGCTTCAATTTTGAGAATTTTCACAGAATTATGATGGTAGACACAACTTTAGGTATCCATTAATAGGGTATTCATCTTTGAAATGATGGTTTTTTTTATGATAGGTGGTTACCTTTTTATTTGGAACTTGTATGTCCTAAATATGCCAGAACTTGAAATAATCATTGGGATGAACAGGTTAGTTTCCTACAGAGCTCATACTGACTTCTATATTTTAAGGGTGATGTTTACATCACCATAGGGAGGTAATCATGTTCATAAGGGGGAATGGGATGTTAAAGAAACATGATTTGGACTCGAGTAGTAGAGGATGGGTAGTGTGACAACTCATATTTCTTTTCTTTTCATAGATTATTAGGGGTTACAACCCATTATTTTTCTTTTATTAGTGTAGTGTTTTAGAGACATGTTTCTTTAGGATATATCTAGTCTACCTGTAATGATATGGGATGAGTTTACTATTGAGCTTATTCTAAGAGTAGCACCAGTGAACATTCCACTTTATAGGATGGAACCTAAGGAGCTTATGGACCACATTAAGTAGTTGGAGGATCTGCAGTTGAGAGGATTTATACACCCCAAAACTTCTCCTTGGGGTTCACCTATCGTTTTCATGAAAAATGAAGATGGTACCCTTAGGATTTCTGTGGAGTACCATTATTTGAATCAGCTGACTATCAAGAACTGGTATATACTACTTATAATAGATGAGATATTTGGTCATCTTCAGGGATAAAAAGTATTTTCAAAGATAGATCTGAGATCAGGATATCATCAGGTGCATGTCAAGTATTTAGAAATACCTCACATAGCTTTCAAGAGTAGGATTGGTCTATATTATTACTTGGTTATTTCATTAAAACACATGAATGCACCTGTAGTCTTCATGGATATTATGAATTGGGGTTTCCAACTATATTTGGACTCGTTTTTGGTTGTCTTTGTTAATGATATATAGATGTATTCATTATCTAGAAATGACTATGTAAACCATCATGGGATTGTGATGAATATGATGAGAGATCATCATATTTATACTAAGCTCAGTAAATGACACATTTGGATGGTGTATAGGAAACACCTATGTTCCCTTATTTGATCATGCATTTCCTCATAAATGGTTTTCCCATACTTCCCCACCCCCCATAATGATTTCTTACTTGGGGTTTCGATGATCATATATCCCCTTGGTAATGAGTTCCCCCATCCTAGAGGCAGTGGTGAGAATATTATTTGCTCAGGTAGTGACATTTACATCCTATAAATTTTCTGAAATGTGATGCACCATGGGCAACATCCACGCCATCTATTCTATAATTAATTGATCTATAAGCCTAATACTAGGTTTATAAATATGATGATAGGGAATCACATAGGGATTACACTACTCTCTTTTCTTGAAAAGACTCTAAATCCTAGTAGCCTAGATATTTTGATTTATTTATTACATTGGTAGTAAATATAAGTGATCACATCCCAATGTACTAAATAGTTTAGTGGACTTAGTTAACTAGATAGTTTCTTAAATCTCACATTACATTTGAAAACATAAAATACAAGATAATATTTTAATTGAAAAAACAATTATAATTTTTATATTATCCTAGCATATCATTCATATTAAACATCGTGGGATCTTGGGAAAAAATAAACATAATAAATCGGTGAGCTCAAATTTTAGGAAAATGAATGTGTACAATAAAATCTATATTAGAATACATAATTCATGAATAATATTTTCATGATAAGTGATGATAAAATAATTAAATATAAATAATAATATAAAATGGGAATAAATCCATGAATAACATAACAACATAAGTAATCACATGGATAAAAATAACTTTTTTTAAAATTATAGAATTCATAATTTTGAACAAAACAATCTTACTCTTACAACCTTATTCCAAGAAAACATATGTAAACAGGTAAGGAATAATCCAAATAAAAAATATAGTTTGTCTCCTGAGGCCTAAAAATGAATAAAGGGGATATTATGGGACCCAAAAAATAAATACTAAGTCCAATTAATTCATCATATAAAAGTGGAGGATCTTAATTTAATACCTAATCTATGTAAACATTCGTATTGAAAAACAAAAGAAAATAGAATGTTAATGTTTTTCCTAATAAATCAATATAACATGATCATAATCCATCCAAAGTAATATAATTAATGGTATCAAATGTTTATATCCCCAGTAAAGTATAATATTCACCAAATAATGATGACATTGAAAAAACTATTTTGAAAAGAAAATTATAATTTTTTTTTCAGAAAAATAACCTTTTCAAATTGAAATTTGACATATTTAGATGTAAAAATTTATAAAATATTAGAAAATCAATTTTCCATATAAATTACTATGTAAAAATAAAATGTAAGTTTCAAAAAAGTGAGTGACCATAATAGTGTAAAATTTTGTTCTTGCCGTGTACGATAAAACAAAGATACTTTTCACATTTTTAGAAAAAATTAAAAAATTCCCTCGTTTGGAAAATGAAAATAAGATTAATTTTAATTTTTTTATTGAAATTAAAAGATTGGTAAAAATGAATTTAAACAATCATAGTATAATAGTAAATAACTTTTAAAAAATATTTTTATAAAATATATATAATGAAGAAAATGATTCCCCACCGAATGAAAACAATGTCATTTTCTATAAAAACCTAATTTCAATCTCATGAGTACTTAAAGAAAGTAAAATGAATGGAAAAAATTTATTTTATATAAATAAAAAATGAGAATCAAATAATTGTTTTCAAGATATATATTTCAAACAATTCCCTCAATAGATACTTAAACATAAACAATCTAGAATAATGATGAGATTGTGAAATAAACCCTTACCTCATGTCTGTCATGAATCATAAGTAATTTTAGATGAATTTATAATAAATTTAAATTTATTATAATAAATATTTTGAACTATATTCATACCTATAATATCATATATTATACTCTTGTAACTTTTCAATAAATGTTGATAAATATTTTTTTATTAAAATCGTGGTTGTCATGATTTGTCTATTTTTGCATGCATGTTTCAATTTTTGTAGTTTTGGTCCCCATATCTTCTTAACGGTTCCATAATATCTAGGATATTAATCAAGATATAAATACCATATATATTTATTATATAAATATTTTCAATCTTTATTTAAAGGAAGAGGCATAAAAATTGATTGCACTGTTTATAGAGATTGCACGACGTATGTTCACATAAACGCTGTTTTCACTTTTCGAAGGATTAAAAGAAATAAAGGTAAAAAATAATTCATAATTTTGAAACACTTATAATATCACATATAAAATATATATTCATATATTATTTCCCAATTACCATCCATGGAAACCAAAAAAGAAAATTGAATCACCTCACTTTATGGTGATAAAAGTCTATAGGTATGCACGAGAGGAGTTATAGTTTTCCAACAAATTATAAGAAAAAAGTAGATATGATATTATAATTTTAGATGAATAATTATTTCAAAAATATAATATATAAACATTAATCCCATCATAATAATCGTCGCTTCTATATGATGATGTGAAATGAACTGTATTTCTATGTGGAGGCGATATTGCACACCTATGCATGAGCAATACTTTCACTTTCTACATAATGTAAATGTGGGTGAATAATGGTGGTTTCATTTTAATAATAACATATCCAAATATTTTGGATTATTTTTTTTTAAGTTGAATACTATAAATTTATAGGATTTATAAGAATATGTAATTCGTAAGAAGTTGGATTGGATGATTACAACTCATTCGGTTGGCCTCCTTTAGATCCTTTCTTGTAGACCCTTAGAATGATATCATAAAAGGACATTATATGTTAATAGTTTATTTTGAATTTATAATATAATTGGGTAGAGGTTATATAAGATAGGTGTCAAAATAATGTGCAATTAAATGAGAGATGAAGCATCCTTTCATAAGTGGGGGGAGGGACACTTTTGTAAATTAATAAAATATTATACTATAATATGTGTATTGCTCATGTAAAATGGTTCAAAAAAGTTATTAATTATTATATAAGTAAGATATGGTATTAATACAATCATAAAATAAAATTTATATAGGTTTAGATATCATTATACACCATATATGTTTAATTAAACCCTTTATTATCTATTTTTAACATTAACTACAATATCAACTTTTTTATATTAAAGTGTAATAATTTTACTTATAAGGTAAAAATTGGATTATAAATGGTAAATGAATGAATATTTACACTATTTAATATCCTAATTGTCATATTGAAGGATTTTTATGTTTCTCAAACAAAGTTTAATAATATGTTATTTTTAATAAAATATCATTGATTTCAATTTTGGAATTATTCAATTAATTTGAATTTAAAAACCTAAAGACAGAAATTAAATTATAATATAAACCTTTAACACATCCACAATTTTTTATATTCATATATTAAATATGTTTGGTACTATAATTCACTCAAAAAACATTAGTTTTATATTTTTGAAAATTATTTTCACGATTTGTCAATTACTTGCAAATGCACTGTGTCAACATTGTGTAAACATTTGAGGTAATTATTTCAAAAATAAAAATTAAAAATAAATAACCCTGATGAAAAAATTAATTCATATTTAAATAAAAATTTATAACTAAAATTATCCAATTTTTATGATTAATAAATATTTTTAGAGATATTAAATACAAGTTAGTGACATTTTGGAGTTTTCTTTTATTAAAATAATATAATGTTGTTATCATGGAAAAATGGAACCAAAATTACATATATTAGATTTAGGTATGGATATGGTCTAATGGCTCCAATAAAATGAAATTTAGTCAAATGTTGGGTTATTTTCTATCCATTATTTTATGGTTTTAACATGATTTTATCCATTTCACCCATATTGTGGTGACACATATTTACCATGGTAACTATTCATAATGGAAAAAATAAAATGGAGTTATTTAAAAAAAATTGAATTTCTTGATTTAAAATATTGAATCATATTTTCAATATTGAATTTTGAGATGTGTAGTTAATTAGTTTTTATATAAATATGGAAAAAAACCAAAAATAGTTTGTATAAAAAATGTGTTTTAAACATAAAAATTAACTTATATTAAAATCATGAATATGAACAATTATATTTGAATTAATTAAATTATTCTAAATAAAATTGATATATTTTCAATTTAATAGAAAATCCAAAATACAATAGGTCTTTTAAACTAATTAATTAGATGAAAATAAATGATAGTATTTTAAAAATCGGTATTTTCACTATTTACTCAAAGATCAATCATTTCATAAAAATCCCATAATTTCGCTGTAACATAATTTTGACATGTTGATATCAAAATTTATATTAAAATTTAAAATGAAAATTTATAAAAGTTTTCAAAATTTAATTATAAATTTTCCACAAAAAAATTAGAAAAATAATTTTTTAAGAAAATACATTTTTGAAGCAAACAATGACTTCAAAAAAAATTGATTATTTGATAAGAACTAATTATTAAATTTTTATTGAGTACGGCCATTGTAAATATATTTCATAATATAGTTACTCATATGTATACCCTCCAATTCAATGACTATGTTATAATGGTTATATTTCTATAATAATATTTTTATAATATATCTCAATTTGGTTAATTCTAGGTGTTACAAATTTCGATAGATTTCATGAGAGATATTATTTAAAAATTAATTGTTATGGTGTTACATTCTCCCCCCTAAAATAATTTCACCCTCAAAACTTTATCTTGATCATCAAAATATCAACATTTTAAAATACATTTTTTGAAAAGTCATGTCATATAGTGGAATAACAAAGATTATTTTACAAGTAAGAAGTTTGAAGATAAAGGTTACTTGAAATAACACATAATTAGGTATAAAAAAAATATTGGTGAAAAGTTAAAACATAGACATTGATGATAAAACTAATTTCGAAGGACTAATATAGAGTGAAAAGGGTTATGGTCTTGAGAAAGTTAATGACCAAAAAATCATAAATCATTGTGGGGATAAAATAACATCAATTTATCAAAAATTGAAGTTAAACAATAATATTTTTTCTCAAGATTATTTCCCTAACATTTATTTATTCATTTACTTTCAATATAAAGATCACAATAAATTATACATAATTGATTTTCATCCTTTCATTATTTTATGAGTTTACACTTCATCTTATTACAAGACATCAATTTAAAATTTTAATTTCTCATGCCCAAAGAACTAAAATTAACACTTATTAAATAATAAGATCTATAAAAGAATGAAAATCCATTATATAATTCTTTAAATATTTAAAAAATCTAAAATTGTTATCACAAGTTATCCAATATGGATATATATAATAAATTAATCTATAAAACCTCGATAATAACCCCCAATATATAATGCAATCTATTCCTTTAATAGTTAACCTTAAGTATCCTCAAAAATATATATGACCAAAATAAAAACCTAAAAATCTAAAATATTTAATCAAATAGTTATCCTCGAACAATATAAATCTTCTCATAATTCCACATAATGAACATGTGAATACCTTGATCATATATTATATTAAACCATACTAATAACCCTTGTCACTATAAAACCCAAATGAAAACATATATGAATCAAAAATTAACATAATCTTTATTCCTCAAAAAAATCATAGACCATTTAATATATTCCTTAAATCAAAAAATGCAGTGAAATTCATTAAATATGACCTTATAAATTTGTCATCAGATAACTAACCAATTTCAAGGTTACCAATACTACCCCATTTACTTATTCAATTTCAATTATCTATTTATCCAAAATAAATGTTATTAACTCAACATTAGGAAGTTATTAAGGGTTATATTTTTCATTTATCCTGTTTTATAAAAAAATCACCTTACCTCTGAATCACTTTTCTCTAATACTGGTACCATTTGATATATATTTTCAAATCCATAAGTAAAAACTAATTTGGATCAATACTTAGATGCTTCATGATTTTTATAACCAGAATATCATTGGTATAATATAATTCTTGAATAATAATACATAAACTATTAAATCCTTTTACATTAATTATTAGGATACTATAGTTTATTCATTGCTATAGTATTAAACTCTTTGCTTAGGTCATTGAATCGGATAATTCTTGTATTCCCACACATAATACATTAAACTATAAATGGTACCTTAGTATGGACATCATATACCTCCATCTGACTCCTCATTTTTTTCCATTGAAATTAATTATTCTATTTTCTTATTTTCCACACATAAATTATCTTCTTGTTCATATGAGATATTTCATAGAGTTCTTCCCACATACTTTATATGTAGGAAAATAAATCATGTTCCCTCCATAGGCTTCTTGAAATTCCATTTTTTTCTTATTAGGTGTGTTAGGAAACTCACCCAAGATGAGTTTTTATCATATAATGAGATAGATGATTAGGTGAAATCATAAGTCTTTAACTTCCATCTTCCATTTAATTTTATTTCTCACAAGGAAAATCATTACATTGTGAATCACTTCTAGTTTTAACATGGTTTCTTCAAGTTCCATCCATTTAATGAAACCAAAAAGTATAATATGATTTATAATAATCATAGTGGGATACCAATAATAATGAAAATCATTTATAGGATATTTAAATAATGAAACCATGAATTTAATATAAAAAACATTATTTTTATCATAGGTTATTCGTGGTCCTCATCTATTAAAATCCCTTAATATGTTTCAGAAGTTAAATATGATTTAACCCAAGCATGTCCCCTGGGAGTGTCATACTAGGTATGTAGTAAGGGAAAAATCATTTTGAACAAGAAATATGGATGAGATATATTTGATCAGGGTTGTCAGGGATATTTCATCTCTCATCAATAGAGAGTTCATCTCTCTAAAATTGAAGTATTGAAATTGAAATCTGCTACTCCCAAGGTCCAGATTTGTGGATGAGGAAGATGTTGATGGTAATTGTGAGATGTTTGTAGCTCGTCATCATGGGTATCAATATCCTGGTTTATCGGTTCTTGTATCTGATGGAAATGAGGATTTCTGGTGGGGTGATTAATGTGAGGCTTAATGGCCACAGTGCATTAGAGGGTTTTTCTAACCCTACTTTGGAAGGTGGAGATGGTTGTGTGGATCATAGGATCCCAATAGTTGATGTGTGGATGAGGCCTAGCTTTTCTCGACGGTATAGAGAAGAAGGTATGGGGAGTAGGAGCCTACACTTTGTCTCAAAGAGTACTGGTGTCGACCAACTATGATGTGAAGAGTGGGTTCAGGGTGGTGGATCTGGGATGCTCATTGAAGGTTGTATGACAGAAGGGGATATTATAGTGGTACCACATATGATTTCGGATCTGAGTGGTGGTGTTCTTCCCAGGGGAGGTGTTCAATGGTTTTTTGTGGCAAGGTGGGTCAGCTAAGAGGTGAAGTCAACAGAGGTCAGCGAGTGGTAGGTAAGCGGTGGGTTGCGACAACACTCTCGGTGTGGTGCATGCCGGTTTTCTAGCATTGAACTGGTTTTGCGGGAAACATTCTTGGGAAGGTCATGTTTGGGACCTAGGCTGCGATACTCAAGGCTGGTGATGGTGGTTCGATGAGGGTGCTGGCAGGGTTTGTTGGCAGTGATAGTGTCCTCGGCGGCCGGGTGACGTCTCGCTACTTCCTCCATGTTTGGGCCCTTTTCTGTTGATTATAGTGGTGAGGGAGGTCAGGATGTGCTCACGACACATCTTGAGGATGCAATGATCAAGGTCCTGATGGTGGTGATTCCATTTCAGGGCACCCGTCCATTGGTAGGGATGATGTTGTGTGGTGACCTTAGATATTGTAGCGATGAAGTGATGAAGATGAAGACCTTGGGATGCGTTTTTTCAAAGGGAGAAGGTGGCCTTAAGATGCATGAAAACATTGGGATTGTAGGGAGTGTCTCATATATTATTTCTCAAAGACATTAGAGGAGGCTTTTCGGTAGATACAGGCTGGAAAGATAGTTAGGGGCTTGGCGTGCGATAACCTAGGCAGAAACTCAAGACGGGGTCATATCCATAGCTGCGTGGGTTATTCATATAGATATTTGGCCCGATCACATGGGCGGATATATTATGTGACGAATGAGAAGGTGGAGGTTTTGCCGATCTAATTTAATGGACCCATAGGTGGTGTCTTAGGACTTATTTTAGGGGTATTTTATGTCAGTATTCATCTCTTATGTTTTGGGTGGTGAATTTTCCAAATTCATGCATTGGTGGCAATTCATGTGCCACATGATTTTCATTTCCTTTACTTTTATTTTATTTAATAAATTTTTAGGGCCGATAATCTGCTTGGTACCTGAAATTTCATAGTATATTTGATGAACTCATTTCGGGGTAATTACCTATAGATGAGTTTGTTCATAAACCACTCCCACTTTTTGTATCTAAAGATCGATGTGTTTCTAATAAAACCACATAATCTTTATCTAACTATTTTTTTTAATTTTTTTATATAATTAGTCATATCATGTATTCATTGTGTTATGTTACCTAATCTTCATTTTCCTAAATATAGATCTCATGGTTACTAATAAAATTGATTTGATAGAAATTGTAAAGACCCAAACACCTAGTAGCCCAATGTTAGAAGTTACTTTATTACATTGGCACTATATACAAGTTATCGAATTCCATTGGACCAAATAGTTTAGTAGTCTCGGTAAAAAAGATACCTACATGAATCTCATATTAAATTTGAAAAAATAATACACAATACATTATTTACATTAAGAATATAATTTTTCTCACTTGAATTTCCTTGCATATCATTCATAGAAAACATCCTATGATTATTGGAAAACAAAAACATAAGATAGGGGTGATCTCATATGCTCAGTATGGGAATGTGTAAAGAGGAATCTATAAGAGAATTAAAAATCATAAATAGAAAGATAGGAATGAATTATGATTAATTAATGACATATAAATAATACCATTAAGTAGGACTAAATACATGGATATCATAACAATATAAATAATCACATTGATAATAATAAAATGTTTCATGAAGATCTAATGCATAATTTCAGATATCATAATCTTACCATGTATTCCTTTTTCTAAGAAAACATACATAAACACGTAATGATTTTTATAACAAACCAATATTGTTATACATTGACATTAAATTAATTTTGAAGAATAATTAATATATTACACAAATATATGCCAAAAGGACATATTAGTTTAATGTCTTTGGAAACTTGGAACATAATCTTATAACTTGGTTAGTTAAATGTCTTTGGAAACATGGAACATAATCTTATAACTTAGTGAAAGATCTTAAACATGTCCCATAAAGATCTTACTCTTTTTTTCCAACCTAAAACCTTTCTATATATTCTATGGAAAAGAAAACATAAAAAGGATGATATAAAATGGTTAGTAAGGGTAAACATAGTGAACATAAAACAAACCATAAACATTTGAACGTAAAAATATGAGAATAATATTTAAACTTCAAAATCTTGAGTCATGAAATAAATATTGGAAGTACGTAAGCCATGGATTATAAAGAAACATTAACCATGACAGAATAACATTTTTATAAAACATTTAATTATAGAAAACTAATAATAGCATAATATTATTTCTATAGTATCCAATTCATTTCTTCCAAAACCACCATAGTGGACAAAGTTCATTACAAAACCGGGTTTACTTGTCGTTCTAGCCATGTATTACTGAACAAAATTTATATAATATTTCATTCATGTTTATCTCATGAGATATAAATCTTTATCCAATTCATTGGACGGAGATATAGGTCCCACCCATCTCATAATGAAATCATTCTTATATATTCCACAAAACATAAATCATTCATCGTAGAATAACCCAAGAAATAAAATGGGTTTCATAAATATCATTCCATCACAACATAATCCATATAATAGATCATTCAATAATTAACGCAATCAAACCATAGACATAACACTATTTAATAGAATCATCATAGATGGAAATAATTTTGACAAAACACTAGAACTTAGTTCTTGAGGAATATGTCATTTCTTCTTCAAAAAATGGTTTTTTAAATGTCATGCAATTTTAAAAGAAAATAATTTAGTTAAAAGTAAACTTGAAATAGTGTAGATGAATATTCATGGAAATAAAGTGTCATGAAATCGTAAAAATATGTTCATTCTGTATAAGGTAAAAAAACATTCTCCTCATACTTTTGTCAGAAATGTCAAAAAGTACCTCATATGGTAAACAAAAGAAAGATTCCTTCCATACCATGTAGTAAAAGTAAAAAATAGTTAAAAATGAATATAAACATACATAGAATAATAATACAAAAATTATGATAACATTATTATAAAACATGGATATGGATGATAAATATATACCCCGTAAATACTTACGTATAAACAATCTCGGATAAAAATGAAATTGAAAAATTATCCCTTACCTTGTACGTTTTCTTAGTCGAGGGAGTGGTAACCTCATTTATTATGGTTAAATCATGTCATTATATTATAACATGACCATATCCATATTTATGACATCATACAAGATCCTATATAATCCTATAATATCATTTTGTGAATACTATTTTAATATTACCATTATTTTTTGTGTTAATTGCTTTATTTTCCCATTCGTGTTTTTTCATGTAAGTCATTTTTGTTATGAAAATGATGTATTTTATACGTGAAATTAATTTTATAATTATTATTTTTACTCATCATATAAATTTTATAATCATTCTTGAATTTTTAAAGTGGAGAAACAATCTCACCACGTCGTGGAGACTGTAGGCTGTATGTACGCACGAGTGATGGTATCATTATCTTGATGGTTAAATGGTATGTAATTGGATGGTATATTAATTATAAAGAATACTAATCATGTTATATTAATTATTTAAATCCATTATACTCATCATTATACCCATTTTAATAAATTGTTTTTTAATGAAAAATTATGCCACGGTGTGGAGATAGTAAGTTGTACGTACGCACGCAAAGTGATATTGTTATTCATAAGATATATAAAATGAAGTAAAAGATTTTACCATAACTATAATAACATCTAGAAATGTATAATATACTATATTTATTACATTAGTATGGAATCAACATAGAAAGAAGAAGTATAAGAAGAAAATAAATTCAATTGAATTGGTAAAGTAACAACCTCTTCTTCAATGGACTTCCGTTAGATCTCTTTATAGGGGTAATTGGGAGAGCATTTTTGGAAACTAGGACCTAAAAAAGTTGCCTAATAATGTTTATAGGAGAATTTGGCAATTTTTGGTTGAGATAGAATTCTAAATGAGGTGTTTAGAAATGTGGGAGGAGATGCATTTTTATAAGAGAAGAGAGGGGTACATTAGGGAAATCTCAAAATATAAATTTATTATAAATTCAATTTCTATTAAAAATGGTTGAAAACTCATTTATTTAGAAGATAAGATGATTTTGGTTCTAAAAACAATCATAAAATAATTTTTATAATTTTTTTTATTATTTTGTTATCCTTATAGTTTTTTGTTTAATCATTATTTTACCCTTTTTAATCCTATTGTGATGTCATGTTATTTACACATTGTGGGTTAATGTAATTACCATATCATATGAAAAGACACAAAAAATATTTTTTATGATATATTTGGCCTTATATTAACCATTTTTATGAATCCCAGATTTTTAAGAATTTAATATCATTTAATAAACTATTTTATGTTTTAAGTTATGAATTATATCAATTTTGGACAGTATTCATACATGACTTTTTTTAAAATTCATAAAAACTTGATTCTTTCAATACAAAATAATTTAATCAAATATAATCTGTCATTATCATCCATAAAATTTTTTTTATGACATACAAATAACCAAATAACATTTATTTTAACATTTATAATATCATTTATTGGAATCCATTATTAATGAAGAAATCAATGCATCATCATTGTGTCATTATTAAATTTATTAATTTAATGTTTAAAAATTATAAATTAACTTTAATGATGTAGGAAATATTTTCAGATTTATAATTACTATTTATAGTCTAAGATACTAGCTATATACCCTCACCGTAAAATTGCATTAGTATAAGATACATGTTTATGTTATATTCCTCTTTACTTTAAATTAATTCTTATAAAATGTCATTTTCAAACCCAAGTGGCTGTAAGGGGTCCCAAAATCAACGCATGGAGTCCCATGGGCGTATATATCTCTTCCAATAGGATTAGGACATGTTTTAGGGTAGTTTTATATAATTAAATTATTATTTTTTACCCTTATTTACCAAATTCACCCTTTAACCATGGTAAATAAAAATAATTACTAAATTTACTATTCCTAATGTCCAAAAATAAAAGGCACATATCCAAAAAATTTGGACCTTATGATTCCAAATATGAAATCCATTTTTCAAAATTCAAAACACATAAGTTTTAGTAATTAATTTAAAATTAATTCTCGTTGTCAAAACCAAAAACCAGGTTTCATGAAGTAATAACTATCAAAAGTTTGACAGGTGTTTATGTCCAATTTCAAGGGGAAATTACTTATAATGACCAAAATTGGATTAAATGATAAAAAAATTAATTTACGCGTAATGAACAATTGAAGATATAGTATAACTATATAAATAAATTAGATGAACATGCTGTTTCAAATTAAAATGCAGTATTTTTCACTATTCATTAAAATTTGAATTTTATCATAAAAATACAAAAAATTTAAAAAAAATTAAATTTTTACGTCTCTATTGTAATTAATAAGTATATTTTTTCAAATTTAACTCATAAATGTTTCAAAATCTAGATTTAAAATTGGTCTTTCATCAAAAGGCAGTAAATTTTTGAAAAAGACTTCTTTTATAAAAAAAATTGATTTTGTTCCCATATATTGTTCTAGAAAATGTGTACGATGAATTATAATGTTATATAAAATTCAAAATTTGGTTAATACTATTCATAATCGATATTTTATATCCCATTAAATAACAATATTTTAATAATATATCGTTGTTCAGTGAAACTCAGTATCGCGTACAATGCAAGAAATCGAGTAAGGTTACTCTTGCCTCTAATGCAAGACAAGAATATTGTTGCGTATATTGCAAGATAATATGGGGTTTCATATTGCACAATATAATATTTATTTAGTGTACAACACAAGACATCAAAGAAAATAAAAAAGAATTTATCCCATAAAATCTCAGGGTGTGACATTCTACCGCCCTTAAAATGAATTTCACCCTCAAAATTTGTAGGGTTATATATGGATTTCTACTTCAAAATTTATTTCATGGAAACCCACACCGTAAAAATTTATCCTAAAAAATTATTTAAAAAAGGAAATTTAGAAACATAATGGTTACCCAATGTAACACAACAGTGGGTTTCTACATAAGATAACATAGGTGGAAAGTGAAAACAAATATATATAAGATAAATATAACTATCAAGTTCTGATGGATAGTGATAGAGAATAGGTTTTGAAGAAATTTAACTACTATAATGTCATAAATCGATGATGATTTAAAGGACCATCTGGTTCATCATTTAAGAAGGTGATAGGATAAATTTTTTTGTTTCAAGATCCTTTTCCTGAAGTTGATGATTTTTTTACATGAGGAGAAATACTTACTTGATTTTAGTACAATATCACCATTGGTCATCCCCTGAACAATTTCCACTTCATCTATTATTTGAATAAATTAATATTAATTTTTCATTCTTAAAGTGTTAGCAGATCATGCGATAAAATGATAGGTCATTTTATCTATCTCAACAAAAAGGTTAGAATATGTTATCAAATATGATTAAGAACACCAATTGTGATATAATAAATTAATCTAACAAACTTCAACCTGAATATAACTTATACTATCCTTAAATGGATAAGATTACAATACTTCTAAAAATTGAAAATACAAAACTTTAGAAAGTGGTGAGCTAAATCGACATAAGATTTTTCTCCCATATCTCATTTGGAAGTTCTTGGTTATAACATTAAAAACATGTGAATACCTTAATCATGTATTCTCTTGAAACATGATAATAAAATGAATTTCTATAGAAACTTAGTGAAAAACATTATTCTATCAAAATTAACTCTTTCCACACACAAAAAATACCAAAAATTCAATATACTCAAACTACGATATCACTTTGTCCTTATATCAATCATGAGATAATTAATACTATCAAACATCTCATTATCTAATTATCCCTTCATTATGCACATATCATGTGCATTCCAAAAATATTTCAATCACTTTTTATGGTTACTGGTACCATATATTTATGTAAAATCAGAATGGACCAATACCTAGATATTCCAATATTCCATAATACAATAAAAAAAATTCAACTACACTATTTTCAAATCCCATTACATAAAAACTTAATCATTCCACCTCTTCGTTTCCATACACAACATCACCAATAGTTATCGCATGTGACTTCCATTTTCCCTTTTCCTTAAGAGGTTTTTGACTTCGATCATCATTATCCCTTTAATTAGGGAATTGGTTAGCATAATGCTCGCATTTCCTAGCACTTTTAGCATTAAAGTGTTGGTGGTGCATTCTATATAGTATTTTCTCTATTCATATAATTAGCAACCTTTTCCCGTAACTTCAGCACTCAAATTCTTGAAAACCGTTTTTCCACTATTGAAACATTTGCTATCCCTTTGAGACAATATCCACCATACTTCTATACACACTTTGAGCATAATGAAAAATTTATCTTTTTTTCACCATTTTTTTGAGATTTTACCTTAAACTCTATCTTCTATTTCTTGTCAAAACCTTGAGATGGATATGTAACACCGACTTCCAGTTCAACCTTGAAAGTAAAATGCAAAATTTCTTCATAGCAACTAAATTATCTTATAGCTAATGCCCTTTGAAGGCATGGTTTTAAGCCACTAAAAAATCGATCAACTTTACTTTCAGGTTAGAAGATAAATCCAAAATAATACCTTGAAAATCTTGTAAAATTAGCCTCTTACGTACCAATAGATTCATCATCCTTTTTCTTAATCTCAAGGTACTCATTTTCCATATTTTTTCTAAGAATATGTGGGTAGTACTTTTTGAAAGATTAGTTCTTGAACTCGTCCCATTCCATGGATTCAATTTCATCTTGCTGCCTTGTATTCTTAATTAGATACAACCACTAGCCTAATTCACCTTTTAAATGATAGACAACAAAAAATAATATTTTACTGTTACAAACAAATAAGAATGGAAAATATCTTTTCATTTCTACAGATCCTTTCTTAAAGAAGAATTGGATAATAAGACCCACTAAAAGAGGGTGGGTGTTTCCACATAAAGGACTCAATAGAATTTTGTACCCTTATCTACTCATTTGGAAGTCCAGAATGATTCATATCTTTTGTATGTATAACAATAAGATTTTTCATTCTATATCCCCATAAC
This sequence comes from Viscum album, assembly GCA_963277665.1. Taxonomy (NCBI): domain Eukaryota; kingdom Viridiplantae; phylum Streptophyta; class Magnoliopsida; order Santalales; family Viscaceae; genus Viscum; species Viscum album. Next base: position 370,007,773 of record OY728144.1, read on the forward strand.
ATTTGGTTATTTAGGAGGAAAATCATTTCATTTCCCAGTGCATTGATCATTAAAACGATTCCTTCGGGTTCCATCCATCATCTAAACCCCAAAATGAATAGTATGAAAGGTAAAAAACATACTAGGAGAACTACATAATCAATGGGGGGTTGCATTTTATCTCTAAAATATTAGGCTTAATACATGGTTATTCATGATCATTTCCATAATTATAGGGTTGTAACCTATTGTTATACTTAACCATAGGGACATCCCTATAAATATCTTAGAAATATCTCTAGGGATCTCACTAAAGTTTTAACGTCCCATTTTCTAGTGGTTAACTAAACTTTTGCTAGGATACTAACTCTAACGACCCAAGCTTGTTGTATATGGACATTACATTTCTTTTTCATAATACTTAATACATTACCCAAATATATGCCCAATGATCGTATTAGTTTAGTGTCTTTGGACACTCGGAACATAATCTTCTAACTTGGTGAATGATCTTTAATATCTCCCATAAAGATCTTACCCATTTTTTTAATACCTAAAACCTTTATTTATATCATAGGGAAAATAAAACAATAAAAGGATGAGCTAGAATGCTCATTAAGGGTAATCATGGATAATATAAAACAAACTATAAACATTTGAATGTAAAAAGCATGAATATAAAGCTTAAACATCAAAACAGTGAGCTGTGACATAAATATTGGAAGTACATAAGGCATGGATCATAAAGGAATATTAACTATGATATAGTATAATTTGAATAAAACATGTAATTGTGGAAAAATAATAAGCACATAATATTATTCCCATAGTATCCAAGCGATTGTGGCCAAGACCATCATAGTGGACAATGACCATTACCGAACCAGGTTATCTTTCCATTCCAACCATGTATTCCTGAACTAGATTTACTTTTTGTTCCAGTCATGTCTATCCCATAAGATATAAATCATTACGCAATTCATTGGAGGGAGATATAGGTACCAACCATTGCATAATGAAATCATTCATACATGTGCCACAAAATATAAATCATTCATCATAGCATAAACCAAGAAATAAAATGGGTTTCTTAAATATCATTCCATCATAACATAATCCATCTAAAATATCATTCCATCATTAATGTTATCAAATCATCGTAATAATAGGGATTTAAACATAACCCTTTTAAAGACCATTATCGTAGATGGAAAATGATTCTTATAAAACACTTGAACATAGTTCTTGAGGAAAATATCCTTTCTTCATCGAAAATGTTTTCTTTTCTCAAAATGTTTCACAGTTTTAAAAGAAAATAATTTGGTTTAATATAGACATGACATAATTTAGATTAAGCTTCGTGGAAATAAGACATCATGAATATATAAAAATCCATTCATGCAGTATAAGTTAAAAAAACATTCTCCTCATAAATTTACAGGAAAAGTCAAAAAGTACATATTATGGTAATCAAAAGAAAGATTCATTCCATACCATGTAGTAAAAGTAAAAAATGGGTAAAAATGACATTAAAAATACATATAAAAATAATAAACATTTTATGGTAAATTGTTTAGAAACCATGGACATGGATGATAAATATATCCCCAGTAAATAATTACGTATAAACAATCTTGGATAAAAATGAGATTACGAAATTATCCCTTACCTTGTACTTTTTGTTAGTAGAGAGTGTGGTAACCTCTTATATAATGGTTAAAACATGTTATTAATTTATATCAGGACCATAAACATATTTATTATATCATATATGATCCTATATGATCCTATTATATCATTTTTTAAAAGTATTTCAATATTACCCTTATTTTGGGTGTTAACTGCTTTGTTTTTCCATTTCTATTTTGTCATGTAAGTCATGTTTTTTATGCATAGGATGTATTTTATCCATGAAATTTATTTCATAATTATTATTTTCACTCATAATTTAAATTTTATAATCATTCTTGAATTGTTAACATGGAATATGAAACTCATCGTGTCGTGGAGATGGTAGGTCGTACGTACGTGTGAGGGACGATATAATTCTCTGGATGGTTAAATGGAATGTAATTGGGTGGTATATTAATTATAAATAATCATTATAATGTTATATTAATTATTTAAATCCATTATACTCAGAATTATATCTATAATAATAAAGTATTTTTTAATACCAATTTACACCACGATGTGGAGACGGTAAGTCATACGTATAGACGCATCGTGATATTGTTATTTTTAGGATGGATAAAAGGAGGTATAAGGTTATCCCATAAATATAATAACATATAATCATGTATAATATACTATATTTTTTTACTTTAGTATGGAATCATCATAGAAATAAGAAGTGGAAGAAGAAAAGAAATTGAATTGAATTGGAAAAGTAATTACCTCTTATTCATTCAACTTCCATTGGATCTCTTATTAGGGACACTAGGTATGGACTTATTTTAAACACAGGACCTAAAAATGATAACTAACAATTTTTATAGGAGATGTTTTCTGGGTTTTTTCAAGCTAGAAGTCTCAAGTAGGAGTGAGGAAATGTAGGAGGAGATACCTTTTTATAAGAGATGAGAGGGGCATTTTAAGAAACTCTCAAAATATTAGTTCATTATAAATTCAATTTAGATTAATAAAGGACCAAAAATAATTTATTTCAATTATAAGATTATTTTGGATCGAATACCCTTCATACAATAATTTTTCGAAAAGTTTTTAATATATTTTCATCCTTATCATAATTATTTAACCCTTATTTTACTCTTTTTAATCTTACAGTGATATCATGTTATTTACACATTGTAGGTTAATTTAATTACCATATCATGTAAAAATACAAAAAAAGTTATTTATGACATATTTGGACTTATATTAACCATTTGGACTAATCTCTTATTTTTAAGAATTTGATTTCATTTAATAAACTATTTTATGTTTTAAGTTATGAATTGTGTCAATTTAGGACACTATTTATACTTGACTTTTTTTTTAAATTCATAACAACCAAATTCCATCAAAAACAAGGAATTAACTAAAATATAATATGTAAATAGAATCCATAAAATTCTTTTATGACATCATAATAACCAAGTTACATTTTTTTAACATTTAGGATATCATTTATTTGAATCCTTTATTAATGAAGAAATCCCTACATCATCATTGTGTCATGGTTAAATTTATTAATTTAATGTCTAAAAACTATAAATAAAATATAATGGTGTAGTAAATCTTTTTATATTTCTAATTAATATTTATATTCAAATATATTAGCTATATAACTTCTCCTTAAAATTGTATTGGTAAAAGATACATGTTTATATTATATTTCAATTTACTTTAAATTAATTCTTATAAAATGTCATTTTCACACCCAAGTGACTCTATGGGGTCCCCAGGTCGACCCTAAGATGCCCATGGTCGAAACTATATCATCCAATATGATTATGAAATGTTTTAGGATAGTTTTATATTATTCAATATTATTATTTTACCCATATTTACCATATTTACCCTTTAACCATGGTAAATAAAAATAATTACTGAAGTTAATATTCATAAATTCTACAAATAAAAGGTACCTATTAACACAATTTTGACCTTATGATACCATATATGGAATCAATTTTCAAAAATTTAAAACAAAAAAATTTCATTAATTAATTTGAAATTAATTATTGTTTTCAAAACCAAAAAGGTATGTAAGAAATAATAACTATCAAAAGATTTGCATGTGTTTTTGTCTAATTTAAATAATAAATTTCTTCCAATGACCAAAATTGGTTTATAAAATAAAAACATAATCCAATTACACTTTGAAAAAAATTAAAAATATAATATAACTATATAAATAAATTAGACGAAAAGACAATTTCGAATTAAAATGCAGTATTTTTCACTATTTATTAAAATTTGAATTTTATCAGAAAAATTCCAAAAATTCAATAAAAGTTAAATTTTATGTCTTAATTTCAAATAATAAGTTTATTTTTTCAAATTTATCTCATAAAAGTGTCAAAAACTAGAGTTAAAAGTGGTGCGCCATCAAAAGGCGGTAAAACTACATTTTTGGAAAAATACTTCTTTTATCTGAAAAATTGATTTTGTTCTCATAGCATGTTCTATAAAATGTTTAATATGAATTCTAATGTTATATAAAATTAAAAATGTGGTCAATACTATACATAATTTCTAGTTTATATCCCATTAAATAATAATATTTTAACAATATATCGTTGTTTAACGAAACTTGGTATCGCGTACAATACAAGCTATCGAGGAAGGTCGTTATTGAGTGTAACACAAGACAAGAATAGTGTTCCATATACAAAAAGATAATAAGATATTGTGTATAGATCAAGCTAATTTTTGTGTAGCACACAACAGAAGACATTAAAGAAAATAAAAAAGAATCTATCTAATAAAATCTTGGGGTGTTATAATTATTCCAAAAACCCAAACTAATTTTTCCCTTTAGACCGACTAATGGATCATGGGGCTATAATGGTCCCCTCATATCACTTATTACGTCTATTAATTCCTCATATGAAATTGGTGAATAAAAATTCAATAAATAATCAATGTAAACATCCGCATTGAAAAACTCGAATATCAAATGTTAATATTTTCCCCTATCAATAAATATAACATGATCATAAGCCATCCAACATAATATGGATGGTGGTATTAAATGATTATATCCCCTTTATATCATAGTATTCATCAAATAATTTTTAAATAGATGAAAATAATATAAAAATATCCATAGAACATTTTTAGATGGTAATACCATTTTCTTTTTGAAATCACATATATTAAAATATATTTTTTAAAACAATATTACATTTTTTATTTTATTAATAAACAATAGAAACTTGTAATGAAATCTTAAAAACATTATATAGTCACAAAAGTGAAAAATTATATCTATTTTGAGTACGTTAGAATAAACATTCCATTAACATTTTTAGTAAAAGTTCAAAAAGTACCTCATTTGGAAAATGAAAATAATGTTTATTTGAATTTTTTTATAAATATTCTAGCATGTGTAAAATCTAATTTAAATGATATTATAATAATAATAAAATCATTCTTGAAAACATTTTAATGAAAACCTAGATGAAAGGGCACTCTTGTGGGTGTCCTAAAATGATTAGTGTGATTTTGGGGTACTTAGGTGCAACAGAGTGGCTGACCAAGGTCGTCTCTCAAAGGAGGAAGTGAATTAAAACAATTTTTAGAGGTATTCTAGAAATAAAATAAAATAGAATAAAAACACTAAGTGAAATTATGGGGGTGGATTTTTATATTTTATGAATCTAGAAGAAGTTTGCTGGAAGAAGATGGTTTTTTTTTGTTTTTAGTTTTGAAATGAAGTTCGATTAAAATGACACAACAAAAATATATTTTTTTAGAAAATATTTTAGAATCCATAATCGATATAACTCTAAATATTCATTCAATTATTGATCATTATCATTTAAATCAATATACACTTAATTATGATCCCCTAATTTGTTATCCCTCGAACCCTATGAGTGTTAACTTAACCAAAAAGATTAAATTACTTAAACCCTAGGCTAGCTTCGGAACACGCAATCACAGCACCCTGCTTTGATAGTTGTTCTAATGTTAGATTATGGTCAGTGGTTAATTAGAGTACATATACATTCTATAAATGAGGATGAATTGTTTTTAGGTATTATATTTGAACACTACAAATTTATCTCGTATGCTCTTGTATTACCGATTAAGATCGCGCTCTCACAATTTACACAATTCCCGACCTCGCGTGTTTTGTGTTAATTTTTCAATTTCATGATTAGATTCTTACAATTTAAAAACACAATTCATGGATCATATTAATTGAATTATAGTATCTCAATGATTAAAAATAAATAAATGAATAAGGATAGAGGTCGATCGATTACTAAAAAGAACTACTCTTCCATGGGCGGTATGGTCATCGTGGAGACGTTTTGCATAAGAAAATGATTGAAAGGGTAGAACCCAATCATGACTCCACTCTTGATTCAATCCCAATTAAGAATATTAATACAAGAATAAGAGGGAATAACACACAATATTATTTGAAGAAAAATTCAAGAAACAAACATGAAATAAAATAAATACAAAGATGAGGTGGGAGATGAGAGCCTTTTTAGAAGAGAGGTTTGCACAAAGGCATACTTCTTACAAGAGTTGTGAGGGGCTCCCAAGAGACACCCTTTTGGAAACACCTTCCCGAAACCTCTACCAGACCTCACAAAGGGTTAATACCCCTTTAAATAGAGTTTGTGAGGGATAGGGTTACATAACTTTTTATGTGTGAAATGAAAAACTCGGCCAAATATTTTATTCCAAGTTTCACCACCTAGTTGACCGCCAAAACGCATGCATTGACCATCATATCATAAGGATAATTTGTGCCAAATCATGTCCCCGAGATTTCTTAAAATTTTGGGCTCAATCCAAGCCCGGAGGAAGAATATATGGCCCAAATATAGAACCCATGTCCATTCTGCCGAATCCATCCCACCACTGTCTTAATGGCCCATTTACTCCATCCAAATGCACTTATTAGCTCTAGTGTCCTGAATGAAAGTTCTAGAACATAAATTTAGGAACACTGTTAAAATTTTCAAATTCAAATAATAAATATAAAAATATTTATCATTGAAATACTACAGTGCACTATAAAGGGTAAAACTGGAATTTTCACCAAATTTTCAAATAAATGATCAAATCCCAAATATTTTATAAATAAACATATTTAACACAATGTGAGGAAATTATATCATTTATTATCAAAAAAAATATCCAACAAAATAGTGTTTTATCAACTCCCCCACACTTACCCTTTTTCACTCCTGGGCAAAACCTCATGTCCAGTAAACATCAATATCAAATCAAAACCAATTTTAAAACACATATCATTGGGATCCATAAATTCCGCACCAAGAATCAAAAGATATCATGCCTCATAAAAACCCTTATTTCAAGTTCTCTATTAATATCATTAAATATATTTCCACTTCATTTATCCTCCCATGCACAAAACACTTACATCGCTTGAATTTTCACTCATCACTCAAATAGAAATTTTTTTTGCAATGTCTTTCTCATCCAAACTCATACAAGGGTCACCATAGGATTGATAAATTCCTACATATCCACCCGATGTGAGTCATGTACATATGTTTATCATGATGACTTTTCAGGGTTTTTCTGTGGCTTTCGGTTGATAGGATTTAGATGTTTAAAATTCTGAGGCTGAATAAGGAGGGCTTGACTCTTTTTGAAGCAAAATTGCATTAATCTAATTTTCACTTAAATATGGTCTTATCCTCAATCCCCATAGTATCAATTCAGCTCCATCATCATGAAAAGTCATGAAAAGTTTACACCATTCATCATTTCAGTATAAAAAATGTCAATCTTCTCAAACATGATTTTCTTAAAAGCTCCAGATAGGCACAACTTTCAATATAATGATTTCTTTAGTAGAAAACACATCTCTTAAAAATTTAATTTTCTACCCAAAGTATCATAGAATGTGGTATCACAACACAAGATATCTTCCCCCACACATAATCTTAACTAGATTATGCAATTTCACTTCAAGAGTTTGTTGGATAGGGAAAATTAGCTTGTAATGTGGCTAACCTAACAGGCTGTGCATTGATTCTAAGGGATAAAAGGATTTAATGTTCAAGGTAGGCCATTATAAAAAGAATTACTTAAGTAGGGTCTTTAATACTAAAAAATGCCTCAATCATTTAAACATAAGTACCTCAAAAAATCATGTTTTAACAGGAATAAATCAAATTCTCGTTAAATCAAGCATGGTTTGGTTCTCACATGAAGTGAGGTGAATGTAAAGAATATGAAAATAATAGTTCAGAAGCCTCACAGGATATTGGTTTAAAATATAAAGACAGTGATATGTGGCATGGGATTCAAAATTCAGTATACTTTTCATGAAATTACTAAATATTTTAACTTGAAACAAAGTAATTTTCAGCATTAATTTAAGCTTAGTTTCAAGAGATAAATTGTTTCACTCATTGATATGCATTTCAAAATTGTGATGAGAATTATTTCTGCTCAAAAATTTCAAAATGAAAAAGAAAATTGAAAAATAAACACAAAAAATTTGAAAAAACACAAAAAATATTTGTTTGTCTTTTTAAAATCAGGAAAAAAATTGAAATTACGAAACTAAAAGGTTCCCTCACCCACACTTAAAATATTTCATTTTCCACAATGTGAACCCATGAGATGATATATGCACATGAAATGCAGAATTTTTAAATAGGGAAAATAATATAAAAGTAAAATGGTTAGGAACAGCCTGATGTGATCAAGTGATGATGGGGTCATGAAGTGTGGTAAAATCCACTGCATCAATAGGAAGTCCCTCAATGAATCTCTTCAAATGCTGCCCATTGACTGTAAAGATCCTTGCAGTGTCCTCTTGTGTGATATCCACTATACCATAAGGAAAATCATTAGTCACAATATAAGGACCTAACCATCTGGAAGGCAACTTACCAGGCATCATCTTCAGTCGTGAACTGTAGAGAAGGACTTTCTCTCCAACATGAAACTCCTTTTATTGGATTATTCTATCATGAGATGATTTTGGTCTTTCCTTGTAGAGCCTTGAGTTCTCATATGATGTAAGTAGAATCTCTTCAAGCTCTTGAATTTTCAACTTCTTTTGAATTCCACCTTGGGCCAAATCCATGTTTCATTTCTTTATATCCCAATAAGACCGATGCTCAACTTCGACGGGGTGATGACATGCTTTCCCAATAACAATCTGAAATGGTGAAATACTAATGGGTGTCTTGTATGCTGTCCTATAAGCCCACAATGCACCATCCAACCGCTTGCTCCAATCATTCCTATTTGGCTGCATAGTTTTCTCCAAAATTTGTTTCAACTCACGATTTGAAACCTCAGCCTGGCCATTTTTTTGGGGGTGTTATGGTGTTGATGTTTTGTGTTTCACCCCATACTTCTGAAGAAGGGAAGAAAGATTCCGACTGTAGAAATGTGTCCCTTGGTCACTGATTATAGCCTTTAGTACTCCAAACCTGTAGAAAATTTGAGCCTTGAAAAGGTCCACAATAACATGAGAATACTCAGTACTGGTGGCCTTAGCCTCCACCCATTTACTCACATAATCAATAGAAACCAAAATATACAAAAATCGAAATGAACTTGGAAAAGGACCCCTAAAATCAATTCCCCATACATCAAAAATATCACAGAATAGTATAGGTTGTCGGGGCATCTCATGTCTCCTAGAAATGTTCCAAGTGTGTTGTCAATGAGAGCATGACTTACAAAACACATGGGAATCATGGAATAAGCTAGGCCAATATAATCCAGAGTCTAAAACATTCCTAGCTGTCTGTTGGGGTCCAAAGTGTTCACCACAAGCAAGTGTATGACAAAAATGAAAAACAAACTCAAACTCATGATCGGGAACACACCTCCTATTGACTTGGTCACTACACATGCGCCAGAGGTAAGGACCATCCCAAACATAAAATCTTGACTGACTCTTTAATTTTTGGACTTGATTTTTCTTTAAATTTGCATGGATTTTAGAGGCAACAGGGTAGTTCACTAAATCAGCAAACCAAGGATTCATACCTGATATGGAATAAAGAAGCTCATCGGGAAAAGTGTCCCGAAGTGGTACCTGGTCCAAGGTGGCATCCTCTAGTGTGTGAGTAAGCCTACTCATGTGGTATGCCACCAAATTCTTTGACCCCATCTTGTCCTTTATCTCAAGGTCAATCTCTTGAAGAAGGAGCATCCAACAGATAAGTTGTGGCTTTGCATCTCGCTTCTTCAGGAGGTTACTCAAAGCTTCATGGTCAAGAAAAAACAACTAATTTAGAGGCCAATAAATATGAATAGAATTTATCTAAAGAATATATGACAGTAGGAAACTCCTTTTCTGTGGTTGTGTAATTTGATTGGGCTGAATCCAGTGTCTTCCATGCAAAGGAGATCACATGTGAACGTCCCACCTCCCTATGAGATAAGACAACTCCATCCACGAAGTTGGAGGCATCACATATAAGGTCAAAAGGAATCTCCCAATGTTGGGGGTGTATGATAGGTGGAGTGGTCTGACGTTGTTTTAGCTCATCAAATGAATTCCTGCAAGAAACATCAAACACAAAATCAGAATCCTTTTAAAGTAATCTTGACATATGAAGAGAAATCTTACTAAAATCTTTGATGAAGCTCCGATAAAATCATGTATGCCCTTGGAATGTTCTAACATCACGCACACATGAAGGATATGGTAAGGATGAAATAATATCTACCTTTGATCTATCAACCTCTATATCATGTTTTGACACTACATTCCCTAAGACAATGCCATGCTCTACCATGAAATGACACTTTTCAAAGATCAGGACCATATTATTCTCAATACAATAATTCAACACCTTTCCCAAACTAATTAGACATTCATCAAATGAAGACCCATACACTGTAAAATCATCCATAAATACCTCTATGCAGGTCTCAATAAAATCAGAAAAAATAATCACCATGCATCTCTGGAAGGTACCTGGGGCATTGCAAAGTCCAAATGGCATCCCCCGGTAGGCAAGTGTGCCAAAAGGACAGGTGAATGTAGTCTTCTCCAGATCCTATGGAGCTATAGGAACCTGAAAATATCTATAAAATCCATCCAAGAAACAATAGTGTGTTTTCCCAGCTAGTCTCTCAAGCATTTGATCAATAAATGAGATGGGGAAATGGTCTTTGCGAGTAGACTAATTCAGTTTCCTATAATAAATACACACACACACACTGTTTTGCACCCTCATTGGAACTAACTCATCTTTCTCATTTTTAAAAACAGTAACATCACTCTTCTTAGGCACAACCTTAGTAGGACTTACCCACTAAGAATCTGAAATGGGAAAGATTATACCTTCCTCGAGTAATTTCTAAACTTCTTTTTTAACAACATCTGGGAGTGTGGGATTGAGTCTCCATTGTGGTTGTCTCAATGGTTTAGCCCCATCCTCCAAGAGAATCCTATTCATGGAAATGGAGGGGCTAATACAAGATATGTCAGCTAAGGTCCACCCAATCGCCCTGATGTTCTCCCTCAAAATATTCAAAAGCTTTTCTTCATGCTCAAAAGGGATATTGTTAGCAGTGATAACATGTAATCTCTCACTACTCAACAAGTATGAGTATTTTAGATTTGGTGGAAATGGCTTGAGTTCTAATGAAGGAGGGTGTAGTATTGATGGAGACATTGAAGAAACTGAATTATGTGCACAAAGAGGATCAGTATCAGAATAGACATCATCAAAATCAAGGAATAAAGCCTCAAATCCATCAGCATACTCAACAGCCATGTCATAATCAGAGTGAACATGATCAAAATCAGAATATGAATCCACATCAAAATCAAATCCAAGAGAGGATTGTGTATCATCAACATTTGTGGAAGGGGTCTTAGGCATCAAACTCGAACCAATACTTATAATCTCCCTAAGCATAGGACAATAAAATTCCATGGAGGTTTTATTTGGTGGTTCAAAATGGGAGATAAAAAATGCAGAGTGATCCTCTGAGGGGTACTTCCTGGAATCCATAACATTAAATATCACAACTTCTTCTCCAAACTCCATGGAAAGTGTACCCTCATTGACATTTATGATAGTTTTTTTGTAGTTTTAAGGAAGGGTCTATATAAGATTATGGGAGAATGAGAACTTACCTGATCATCCTCCATGTTAAGAACGTAAAAATCTTCTTGGAAGATCATGTCTCTTACCCGGACAAGTACATCCTCAAGGACTCCCGCTGGATATGTTGTAGCTCTATTTTCCAACTGCACCACTACTCTTGTTCACTTCAAATCACCAACCTAAAAATAAGAGAATACAGAGTGAGGCATCACATTTATTGAAGCTCCTAAATCACAAAGAGAATCAGAGAAGTGCAACTCCCCTATGGTACATGGGACGGTGAATGTCCCGGGGTCCTTTCACTTTGTTGGCATTGCTAGAGTTGGTGTAATGAGTGTCGAGACATTCCTTCCAAGGTTGATCCTCTAATTTCCCTTGATCCCTCTTCGATTGGTGAAGAGTTATTTTATGAATTTGGCATACCATGGGATTTTCTTAATGGCTTCAAGTAGAGGAATGTTGATCTCCACACGCTTGAATGTGTCCAAAACCTCCTTTTGAATTGCTTCTTCAGCCATATTCTTGGTTTGAACAACCCTGTTTAGAAAAGGAAAGGGTTTAGGAGGAACATCATCAATATTTTTCTTACCTTTATCTTTCTCCTTGGATTGATCATCAGTTGGTATGGAATGCGGCTTCTCTGAAGTAGAGGTGAATCCTGTTGGAATGGTAGGTATAGATGTATCATTAATTTTCTTCCCACTTCCCAATGTGATGGCACTAACATTCTCCTTTGGATTTGGAGTGGGTTGGGAAGGTAGGTTTCCGGAATTCTTACTTACATGTTTATGGAGGGCAGTGGAAATCTGGCTCATTTGAGTCTTCAACTCCCTTAGCTAAGAACTTTGACTCTTCAGCTCATTCTGTTGATTAAGAACAATTTCCTTCAAAAGATCATCAGTATTAGAATATACCTTTGGTGGGGTATTCCCTTGTTTTTAGCTTGTTGATGCTTGGGCTTCAAATCTCCTTTGGGGTTGTTGTAAACACTGCCGGTAAGGCGGAGGTTGCTGGATGTTTTGTTGAAAGGGTGGCCTTTGTTGTTGTCCAGAGCCATAACTCCTGTCCAGTTGATCTTTCCACCCTTGGTTATATGTTGGAGCAAATTAATAAAACTTATTTTGGTGATATGGTTGTTGTTTCTGCTGAAATGGTCTCCCTGGAAATACTGCTGCGCAATCCTCTGTCTCTTGTAGTTGTGGGAAACAGTCAGTTGGGTGTCTTGCCTCAGTGAAAATTCCACATGGCCTTGAAGGAGGGGCTTGGGATGTCTTTTGAGCCAATGCAATCTGCCTCACCATAGTGGTCAATTCTTCCAACTTGGTATCAATCAAATGACTTTCTAGAGAAGAAGGACTTACCTGATGTACTCCCCTGACATGTGGTGTACCTCAATCGCCAAATTGTTGCGAGTTTTTTGCCATCTTGTCGATCAATGCATGTGAAGATACTAGTGTCTTGTCCAAAAATGCCCCTATTGCTGTGGCATCCACCATGCTCCTCTCCATAGGTTTGAGTCCGTCATAGAAGTACTGAATGAGGAGTTTCACACTGATTTGGTGATGTGGACAGCTTGCACACAACTTCTTGAATCTCTCCCAGTACTCATGCATTGACACCCCTTGTTCTTGCTTGATCCATGAGATCTCCTTACGAATAGAAGTGGACCTCGATACTGGAAAAAAATCTCTGCAAGAAAATATGTTTTAAATCGTTCCAACAAGTTGCATCCTCGGGTTGTAAATAATACATCCAATCTTTCGCAGCTCCATCAAGTGAGAATGAGAATGCTCTTAATTTGATTTGATCTTCAGAAACATTTCTTGGTTTAAGGTTTGATCAAATCACATTAAATTATTTAAGGTGTGTGTTTGGATCCTCACCAGATAAGCCATGATATTTTGGAAGAAGGTGAATTAACCCAGATTTTAACACAAAGTCAGATTCAAGATTCGGGTATGCAATATAATTTGGTTGATAGTTAATATTAGGTGCATCCAATTATCGAATGGTTATATTAAGTTAATTTCCATTATTTACATCCATTGGTTCCTCTTTTATGTTTGAAATTTAATTGCTTCCAATTTCAATGTTTTCAGAAGAGAGGAATTCACCAAATGATTGATTATTGAAACTTTCCGTAGACTGAGAATGTCTGATTTCAGCCCTAAGGCTACGTTCAATCTTAGTGTCAAGATCTAAGAGATCATCTGGATTATTTCTTTCCATAAATGAAATAAAAATGAAAAGAATGTGAGTGGACCATAGTAAAATAAAAATGAGAAGTTGAGTTGGTGGTCCAAAAAGAAAAGAAGAAGATGAAAAAAATGAAAACTTGAGAAAGGGTAAAGATGAAAGAGAGAGGTGAACAAAATAATAAAATGAAAAATAAAAGAAATACCTCTAAATGGTTGAATAAATTACATGTCTCCCGGGAAATGACACCAATTTGAAATAACACTGTCATGGGCGCCCTCAAATGATTAGTGTGATTTTGGGGTACTTAGGTGCAGCAGAGTGGCTGACCAAGGTCGTCTCCCAAAGGAGAAAGTGAATTAAAACAATTTTTTGAGGTATTATAAAAATAAAATAGAAGATAATAAAAAACTACTTGAAAGGATGGGTTTTTTTATATATTTTATGAATCTAGAAGAATTTTTCTGGAAGAAGATTGTATTTTTTTCGTTTTTAGTTTTGAAATGATGTTCGATTAAAATGACACAACAAAAAGATGTTTTTTAGAAAATATTTTAAAAGGATTAATCGATATAACTCTACCTCTTCATTCACTTATTAATAATTATCATTTAAATCAATATCAACTTAATTATAATCCCCTAATTTGTTATCCCTCGAACCCTACGAGAGTTAACTTAACCACAAAGATGAAATTACTTAAACCCTAGGCTAGCTTCGGAACACGCAATCGCAGCACACTCCTTTGATTGTTATTCTAAGGTTAGATTATGGTCAGTGGTTAATTAGGGAACATATCCATTCTGGAAATGACGATGAATTGTGTTTAGGGATTATATTTGAACTCTACAAATTTATCCTGTATGGTCTTGTTTTACTAATTAAGATCGCGCTCTCACAATTTACACAATTCCCGACCTCGCGTGTTTTGTGTTAATTGTTAAATTGATTTCTTAGTATCCTACAATTTAAAAACACAATTCATGGATCATATTAAGTTAATTACATTATTTCAATGATTCAAAATAATTAAATGATTAAGGATAGAGGTCGATCGATTACTAAAAAGAACTACTCTTTCATGGGCGGTGTAGTCATCATGGAGACGCTTTGCATAAGCAAAGGATTGAAAGGGAATAACCCAATATTTTCTCCACTCATGATTCCAACCCAATTGAGAAGATTAAGAGAATAATAAGAACGAAGAACAAACAAGATTATTTGAAGAAAAATTCAAGAAACAAACATGAAATAAAAGAAATACAAAGAAGAGGTGGGAGATGAGAGCCCTTTTGGAAGAGAGGTTTGCAAAAATGCTTACTTCTTCCAAGAGTTGTGAGGGGCTCCCAAGAGACACCCTTTCGGAAACACCTCCCCTGAGCCTCGAACAGACCTACCAAAGTATTAAAACCCCCTTTAAATATAGTTTGTGAGGGCTAGGGTTACATAACTTTTTAAATGTGAAATGAAAAACTCGGTAAAATATTTTATTCCAGGTTGCACCGCCTAGTGGACCTTCGAAAAGCCTGAATTGACCGGCCTTCGAGAAATATTATTTGTTCCAAATCATGTCCCCAAGCTTTCCTCAACGTTTGGGCTCAATCCAATCCCGGATAACGAATATATGTCCCAAAACCAGAACCCATGTCCATTCTACCGAGTCCAGGCCACCACTGTCTTAATGGCCCATTTACTCCATCCATATTCACTTATTAGCTCTAGTGTCCTTTTTTAAAGTTGTATAACATTACGTTATGAACACTGTTACAGAATTTTAAATTCAAATAATAAATACATGAATATGTATCTTCGAAATACTACAGTGCACTATAATGGGTAAAGCTAGAATTTTCACCAAATTTTCACATGAATGATCAAATCCCGAATATTTTATAAATAAACTTATTTAACACAATGTGAGGAAACTATATCATTTATTATCAATAAAATATTCAAAAAAATATTGTTTTATCACTAGACATAGAAGAAAATGATTCCTGATCAAAAGAAAAACAAATTTGGTTTTTAGCAAAATCATCATTTTGGACTCTTATGTACATAAAGAGAGTAAAATGAAGGGAAAATTAATTTATTTAAATAAATATAGGATTAGATAATAAATTTTTTTCTAAGATAGAAATACCATATAATTCCTATAACCAAGAATAAAAAATAAAAAATCCATTATAATGATGACATTATGGAATAAACCCTTACCATAGGTCTAACTTGATTTATATGTACTTTTTAAGACCTATATAATAGTGTTAAATTTATTATAATTCTATTATAGAACCATATAAATAATTTTAATATCTTATATGATCCACATATTACATTTCATTATACTTATATTAGTAATGTTTTATTAGAATATATATTTTTGATTTTTAACTATTTTGTTTTTCATGTAAGTTTCAATTCGGTAGTTGTGGTCCTTGCATATTTCTCATATATCTATCATCTTCAGGATGTTAATAATTATATAAATATAATATTTATTATTTATATAAATATTTGGAATCATCTTTGGAAGGTATAAATATAAAATGAAATAAACCATTCCTGGAAATGGTAGGTCATACATACGCATGAACATAATTTTCCTTTTTTGGTGGATAGAATAAAAAAGGTTTATAAAAATTAACATTGGATAATAATTATAATATAATATATCATATATATTCATTATATATATCCTTATTACCATCTATGTGAATAAAAAATAAAAAATGAATCACATCACTTCGTGAAGGTGGTAGTCCACAAGCACACATGAGATACGTTATCGTTTTCTAATGGATTAGAAGTCAAAAAACTAGATTAGATATTATAATTTAAAAAGTATAATTATTTCATAAATACAATTTACAATCATTAAAAATGCCACAGTAAACATCCATGAATGACGGTGATGAAAAATTAATTTTATCACTACGTTGAGGCAGTAGTCTACGTGTACACACAAGCGATTATTTCACATCCCATTTGATGGAAAATACGATGAATAATGGTGGTTACATATTCATAATTACATTTTAGTACATTTAGTATACTGAATTAGTTATTTTATGATAAATACCATATATTTATAGAAGTTATAATAATATTTAACTTCAAAGCTATTTGGTAGGAGGATTATATCTAATTTAGTTGGTCCCCTTTAGATCCTTTATTAGGGACCCAAGGAATTGACTTTTGAAAATAAAAGTACATTTAATTAATTTATATAGAAGTTTATAAGTGAATTGGGTAGGGTTTTATGAACATAGTTTTCTAATGTAGGTGTATATATAATATTTATGTGGTGTCCTTTTATAAGCTATGGTAGGGGAACTTTAATAATTTTATGATATATTATAGTATAATATGTTTCTATCTCATGTCAAATGATTCCAAAATGACATGGATTATAGGATAATAAGGATATGGTATTAATATAAAAAAATTTATATATTCTTAGAAAAAATTTTAAACCTCATCAATTTTATTAACTCATTTATTAACCTTTTTTGACATTAACAATGGTATCAAAATTTTTAATCTCAAAGGGATACAATTTCACTTATATTGTACGAATTGTCTCATAAATGATCAAGGAATGAAATTTTATACAGTTTAAAATTCTAAAATTATAATTTAATTTTTTTTTATTTTTTATTTTTTTCTTAATTTAACAAAATATTATTTTTCATAAAATATCTTTAATTTCATTTTTTAAACTATTCAGGTAATTTGACTTTAAAACATCAAGATAGAAATGGAATTAGAATTAAAATATTTCAAAACACCACATTTTTTTATATCAATATATAACCTTGGGTAACTATAACTAACATAAAATATATTACTTTTATATTTTTTTAAGTCATTTACATGATTTTTCCACTACTTGCACAAACAATGTGTCTGTGTTGTGTAAATTTTTAGGTATTTATTGAATCACTAAAAATTAAAAAGATTTATTCCGGTCAAAAAAATAATGTTTATTTAAAATATATAATTAAAATAAAAAATACTCACTTCATCCTTATTTAAAACAATTATATATATTACTTTCAAGAGAGTGATATTTTGTAATTTCATTATATAAAATAACATAAATTTCATTATTAGAGAAAAAATAGAACAAAAATTACAAACAGTAGAATTTAGGATGGATTTTCCCTAAAAATAATAATTTAAGGTAAGTTTTGGGATGATTTTGAGATATTAATTCATGGTTTAAACCATGTTTTACCCATTTTTTCCATACCGTGGTGAAAAATATTTACCAAAATTACTATTCACAATAACTAAAATTAAAAGGGACCTATTTTATAAACATTATAATATTGATTCGAAATATGGTATCCATTCTCAATATTCATTTTCTATAAGTTTTTGAAATTAATTTAAATATTATTTCATAAAAAAAATGAGAAACGATGTTTTTTTTTTAAAATGCGTTTTTATGCACAAAAATTAGCTTCGATCAAAATTAGGAATATTTGTATTGAGAATGGAAATAATCACACCATTATAAATCAAATGTATAATATTTAAATTTAATACCAACCCCAAAATATAATAGTAATTTTTAATTACTTGATTTAATAAAAATTAATGAGAGTATTGGAGAAATTTGTATTTTTTAACTATTCATTAAAAATTCAATCATTTCAGAAAACTCCCAAAGTTTGACCCCAAGTTATTTTTTCTATTATAATTTGAAAAATTATAAAAATTTTATAAAATAAAAATTTTATATATGTGTAAATTAATTACAATTTATATACAGAAAATTTTATAAAATTATTTTTAAATCACAGAATAGATTCACTAAAAATTTACTTCTTATTTACAAAGAATTCATTAATATTTTTTTAACAAGTTATAACATTATAAGTAAATTTCATAATGATGTTACTCATATTAATACCCTCCAATTTAATGAATATTTTATTACAGTCATGTCACATACGTAGCTTATTTTAAATGTATTTTTATTTCAATTTCCATTAATGATTTGTTTTGGGGGTTTCCAAAGGTTTTATGTATAATATGTGAGTTTTCGTGAATTAGGCCAAACCGTTAGCCCAATTCCAGATTCAAAAATAATTTTTCTTTCTTTTATAACTTTTTCATTTTTTAATATTTTTCACTAATTGCTACTCTGAAATGTCCTCCCCTAATATATTAACACCTAAAATAAAATTTTGAGCCTTTGGAAATCCATCACCGAGGTTTAGTTTGGTTTTTATTTAAGGAATTGGGCCTGCCCGGAAGCCCATATCCAGTTTTATAAATGAGTTTTATTTATTGAATAACTTATTCCATATTATTTTTTTCTGTGATTCCAAATCTCACACGATCCCATTACACCTAGACGAACGCCCAACATCTTTCCCCCCTCTTTGGAGCTCTTAGGAATCTTGATTTAAAGACGAAATTATTAGGGTTTCTAAAATCGGCCAGATTTGAGGAGGTAAGTTAATTCCTTTATAACTCTCTCAATTCTTACTCTATTTCCTCAATTATAGTTCTTAGATGACCTCATAATTCTTGTTCGAAGAATCCCTGAATTGTGGCCGTTTTAAATTTTAGATACTGGTGTTTTGGGGAGATTCATTCAAGATTTCTCAAGTAAGTTAGTGCATTTCTTTCCCCTTTAAAATTTCTTAGGGTTTCATTCTACTTGTTTAGGGTTTCTTTCTTTTTCCTTGAAGTGGAAAATTATCAGGGGGTAGGGTTTTGAACCTTGTGTTTAACCTTGGGTTTTAATGGTATTTTATTATGGTTTTAGGTTTGATCTATGTCTCTCTTGGTGCGACGATGGTGTGATTTGATTTTCGCACAAATGATTCAATGTTTTCACTAATTCGATAGGTGATTCCGTGGATAACCATTTAATGATGAGTTAGATTTCTTGATTAAATAAATTTTCATGTTCCTTATATGTTGTGCATTATGCGAAAACCATTTTTGGTAGCAATAATAATGCATTTGGTATTAAAGTTATATTTATGTTTGAAGTGCATATTTTTCAAATGTATTTCACGTGTTATCTCTTGTGGTGGTTTTGGAAAATGTCGAAGTGATTTATTAGTTTTTGAAAGGGGCTGAAAATTTAGGTTGGGTAATGATATAGTGTCATGTGGGCCTAGAAGGTGGGGTCTTTGAATGGGTTTTATGTGTGTAACCTTGTTATACTCCTCAAAAGTGTTTTATGGATTTGTGTGTTATCATTGGTATCTTTTGTGATATTGTTCAAGGTGATTATATAACATTTGAATGTGGATTATTACATGTTTATTGGGATGAAAATTATGTTTTGGTAGGGGTTTGGTGAGCTTTTGGCTTAAAAAGAGGTTTTTGAAATGGGTTTTGTCTGCAAGACATATTTACACCACTTGGGTTCTTTTTATGAAAATTGTAAATGTTTTAGTTGGTTAAACAAAGTGGGAAAAGGTTTAATATGTACTTTTTGGTATGTGTGTTCACCTGTTATGGGGTTTTGAAAGTTGAAGTGATGTTTTAAGATATCAAACATTTTAGGAATGTTTTGTAAATTTCTGAAATGTTTTATTAAATTGTGATGTTGGGGCAAAACTTGTTTGTGGGATGTTTCGTGTAAGTTTGATGATAAAATGATTTTGAAGGTAAAAAAAGTATTATTTAACAAGTGAGTTGGCTGTTATGAGAGTTGAAATATATTGGAATTGTTTTATAAAATTGTTTAATGGATTTGTGGAAGTGTTAATGAAATGTGAAAATTGTTGTGGGCTATTTTGGTGTGAGTCGGATTTCAAAATCAATTTAAATGGAAATTTGACTTTTGTGACTTTTCTTGTATGCATGTGGGATTTTTTGTGAATTTATGATATGGAAATGATATTTTCTTATAAAACGTATATTCATTGACTTGTTGAACTTGTTTGAGAACAATGGGAAAACCTGGGTATCTTGGTGGGTGGACGTGTACTAGTATGCAAGTGAATCCGTGGGGTTTGGCCTCAGTTTCACTTAGCAAGATTGATGCTTATAACTATAAATAAACTATGATGATTATGATTGGGGACCACCATCTTATGGGTATTTTCCCTACTAGTGGCTCATTCATGAGAATAGATATTTGTGATGGTTACTCTCACCGATATATGAGGTACCTGGGACCCACAACTAGCTAGTGCCTCGGGGTTATTTCACATTGCTTGTGCTCACTAGATATTTTCTGCTTATCGTTGGCATACGATATGAGTGGCTGGAAAATTCATTATCTTTGGTATTTATTTTAAAGGTTTTTAATCTTTAAATTAGTCCGCTTGAAAACAGTTTTTATTCAAAGTTTCATCTTTTAGAAATTGTAACTAGCTTTTCATGTTTTTGAAAACATGCATGATTTTCACCTTAAAATGTTTATCACATGGAATATCTTAGCGGTGGTATCATACTATTCATTGTATCACACCCTACTTACACCATTGGGTGTAAGTATACTTTCTTATTTTGTGTCACAGGTTTGGGTACATGTTTAATGTCATTGGATTGGGTTTTTAGCGGTCCATCATGATGTAGTGTGGTAGAGATAGATTGAGGGAGGTGACTATTTCCATTTGGATGTTCTTGGGATGTATTTTCTTGGTTTATTACCTTTTTAATAGTCTTCATAAATTGTTTAATATTGTGTAATCTAGTTCTGAATTCTGGTAAAAGTAGTTTTGGTTTGAAAAATCCAGTTTTGGTTTATTGGAGTTTTTTGTTTTAATTTTATAAACTCAGGTAAATCATTCCCAAATTTTCATTTTATGATACCCAGGCACTTATTCCAGACCATGGGGATCGGGAACGCCCTTCGGGCCTTGTCACGGGCTGGGATTGGGGCTGGGTTTGGTGGTGACCAGATTCGGTTCGTGACAAAATGGTATAAGAGGAGGTTTTCTCTCTTTGGGTCATGTTATATGGGGAACAGTCGGGATAGTCTAGACTTAGGATTTTCATGAAATGGAATTCCAGTTATGAGTAGTGTGGTTGATCACCACACCTCATGACAGTATTCAGGTCTCTATGGGAAGTCGGGACCTTTCAGAGTCCTTTGGTTTTCTTAGTTTAATGATGTTTAAGGGAAATGAAAGGAGAGTTCGGTTAATGGTCTCAGTGAGCTCGTAGGGCCTGGAAAGCCATCTGGAGCTGGGGATATTCCCTAGAACACTCTCTGTGATAGTGAAATGATTGTAATATGGCCACCAACCATATTTCCATGTCACCCACTGAATCTTGTTTCCTCTCGCATTGTCTTGTGTTCCTTAGTTTTAAATATTGGAACTTTAGTTTTAAAGTGACCTGGTTTTAAGAAGTGTAATGTTTTTGTGAAATGATTTTCAAAAAGTATGGAATGGTTTGATTAATAAAATGGTGGAACTGAATATTTAGAATTATTTTTAAATGGAAAATTGTGTGCTTACACCTCTTTTGAAAGGAGAAACTATACTGAAGTTGGTTTGGAAAAAGTGTTTCCAATAGAGTTTTCTAAACTATTGAAAGGTGTTTTAATGGGATGAGTTGTTTTGAAATTGATGTAAATAACATGAAAGTGAGTTTTAATTGGAATGATTGTGCCTTTCTAAAAAGTTTTTTTTAAAGTGGTAATGTGTGTTCGATCTCCTGGTTGGTGGTTTTTAGAAATAGGATGTGTTGGTTGACCGTTTTGGTTTTGAAATGTGGAAAGAATCTTTGTTTCAACCTTTTGTATTTCCATGAGTGACCACATTCATGGGGTTATATGGAATGATATATGGTTCATGGCATGACTGGATGAGTGCTGGGATGGATATGAGGTGGGTGCCCGGTGTGGCACAAAAACATGCATGTGTGAGGCCCATGGGGTACCATTGGTGGATACGCTTACCACTGAACCGTTTGTTTTAAAAGAAATGGTTTAAAAAAATGATTTCTTGATGAATAGTTTGTGATATTTTGTATTATGGGTTTTTGAAAATGTTGATATTGTGGGATGTTTTTGAGTACAAGAACCCCTCCTCTTTGAAATGTGTTTTGGATTTGTGTTTGGTCGGCAAGCTGTGTTGTAGGGACGGTTAGTGGTCTCTTCTGAGAAATGTTTTTGGATGCTTTTATGGTGTTTCCTTTCATGTGTTTGGATCTGGTTTGTGGTATATCATGACCAATGAACCATCTTGGTTGGGTCCTTAGGTTTAGTCATTGGATAAGGTACACCCCCATTAAGGGTTAGTGCACAACTGAAGTGCAACCTGGATTTTTTCTCCATTCTAAGACCCTCTAGTTGATCAATATAAGGAATCTTTTTCTTGATATTTTTAGATTGAGTTCACACCCTTTAATTTCGTGGTTTTTTGTAACCTCTTGTAGTGTGAGAGTGATCATGGGAGGTAGGAAGAGACCATAGCCTCTTATGTTTCCTGATTTTCTGAAGGTGGTAGTGGTATGTGGTTGTTAGAATGGATGAGTATCTAGATGGTGTCTAAGAGGTCCTCTCAGTCCTTCATAGTCTCTTCGAAGAAGGGGTTCACAATAAACTACCAGAGTGGGAAATATGGTCATGAGAGGATTTTGTGGCCACTTTCTAGAGTTTTGTGTTGTTTGGGGATGTTGTATAAGGTCCCACTCCATGTAGTGTTTATATCTGTCGCAATGGTCATGTTTGGTGAAACCTTGTTATTTCGTGCACTCGATTGACTTTAAAGGTGAAAGTCATGCAATCCTATGAGAGTCTCATTATTTTGGGAGAATGTATCCCTTGTAGAAACATGAAAATATCCCATTTTAGAGGAAGGTGAGTATAAGTGTTCTTTACTTCTATTGTTCCTCACCGAAACAAACAAGGTGTGATGTATGTGCATCTTATAAGCCCTTGTTTCAGTGAAATATCGAGTTAGGGTAAATTGAGTTTGGAATGTGTTATGTATTGTAAATAATATTGGGGATTGCGGTGTAGTTTTTAGTTGAACTCAAAGAATAATTCTCGTTTAGGGGGTTTGCAAAGCCTAACTGTGATGCCGAAGATGCTTCAATTATTTGAGCTCTAGCCATAGGTCTCAGAGAGAAGTTGGCTCATAGTCAAGGGAAATCATAGGGTTGTTTAAACCCATGTACAATGTCATATCCTCATTATGAAAGATAGTAAGATTTTAAACCTCTAGTGTCATCATCTTTCTTTTGTTGTTCCCATTCGGTGGAAATAGGCTGAGGGCCTTGTACCCATGTCATCACCTAATTTCATTCCCTTCCCCTTTGGTTTCTATTGAGTCATTAGAGAATGGTTAGAAATTTTGATAGACGTGCTGAGGACACAGTTTGTGTATAATTAGTAGTGACCATGTTCCAGGAATCCATGCAAAAAGAAGGATCTGTATAGTTAGTGTAGAATTTCCCAAACTATGTGGACTGACCTTGCGCCCTTCCCAAATATTTATAAAAAATTGTGTCTTTATGTGTTGGTCCATGCTGGTCAGTTAAGATGGTTGGTTCTTATGGTGGGGATACCCACTATTATTATCATATACATTCCTTCGTAAACTGTGAATGGAATTCTACCCTTAGTACTAGGCAGTTCGTTTAGGCCTACATCTATTAGTGTCTTGATTCTATCTCGGAAAATAATATAGGTTTCCTCTTATGGTTGGGTGACTATTTGTGTCCCCTATTCCAATAGCTCATATTTATCCATGGTCTTGTCTTGGTGGTCGGTAGTCTCGTTCAGATATTTCTAGATACCAATATCTTCCTTGAGTAAACGTTGGGATTGGAGAGCTCCCAATGGTTTAGTTAATGTAAGGTAAATGTAAACTTGTTTGAAGTTTTTGTTCGTTTGGGTGAATTGCTTGAGTCTTGTTTGGATAGTGTTTGAGGAGTTTTATTTTGAGATAAAGTATGAATGTTCTTGATTGTTTCAGCAAAGTGGTGTATGTTTGGGTTGTGAGGGTATTCCTTCCTTCATTGATCACTGGAGGTGTTTCGGCCTTTGGGGGAGAAACCTGGCAAGGGAGTACCTCTTGGTTTCTCAGTTGGGTTTGGTTGTTGCTTTGGCCTTACTGTGACTTTCTGGGGTCGAACGTTTTCATGGTGGGGAGAATTGTCATATAGATATATTATTTTAAATGTATATTTATTTCAATTTCCATTAATTCTTTGTTTTGAGGGTTTCCAATGTTTTTATGGAGAATAGGCGAGTTTTCATGACTTAGTCCAAACCATGAGCCCAATTCCAGATTCAAAAATAAATATTGTTTCTTTTATAACTTTTTCAATTTTTAATATTTTTCACTCATTACAACTCATAAATGTCTTCCCCTGATATATTAACACCACAATTAAAATTTAGAGCCATTGGAAATCCATAACCGAGGTTTATTTTCGTTTTTATTTAAGGGATTGGGCCTGCCCGGAAGCCCATATCCTGTTTTAAAAATGAATTTTATTTATTTAATAACTTATTTAATATTATTTATGTTTTGGATATTCCAAGTCTCATATGATCCCATTACATCCGTCCGCGCCCCTAGCCTCTTTCCCCCCTCTTTGGATCTCTAAGGAACCGCGATTTATGGACGACATTCTTAGGGTTTCTAAAATCGGACAGATTTGAGGAAGTAAGTTCATTCCTTCATAACTCTCTCAATTCTTACTCTATTACCTCTATTCTAGTTCCAAAATGACCTAAAAATTCGTTTTTAAACAATCCCTGAATTGTGGCCGTTTTAAATTTTAGATACTAGTGTTTTGGGGTGATTCATTCATGATTTCTCAAGTAAGTTAGTGCATATCATTCCCCTTTAAAATTTCTTAAGGATTCAACCTACTTGTTGAGGGTTTTTTCAATTTCCTTGAAGTGAATAATGACCAGTGGGTAGGGATTTTAAACTTGGGTTTAACCTTGGGTTTTCTTGGTCGTCCATTTTGGTTTTAGGTTTGATCTATGTCCCTCTTGGTGTGGCGGTGGTGCGATTTGATTTTCGCACAAAGGATTAACAGTTTTAACTAATTCGGTAAGTGAATTCATGGGTAACCATTTAATGATGAGTTAGTTTGCTTGATTAAAAAAAATTTCATGTTCCTTATATGATGTGAATTATGATAAAACCATTTTTGGTAGCAATAGTAAAGCATTTGGTATTAATGTTACATTTTTGTTTGAAATGTGTATTTTTCAAATGTATTTCACATGTTACCTCTTGTGGTGGTTTTGTAAAATGTGGAAGTGATTTATTAGTTGTTGAAAGTGGCCTCCAATTTTGTTTGGGTAATGATATAGTATCATGAGGGCCTACAAAGGGGGGGGGGGGGGTTCTTTGAATGGGTTTTATGTGTGTGACCTTATTATACTCCTTGAAAGTGTTTTATGGATTTGTGTGTTCTCATGGGTATCTTTTTTGATATTGTTGAAGGTGATTATATAACATTTGAGAGTGGATTATTACATGTTTATTAGGAATCCAATTCTTTTTTGGTAGGGGATTGGTGTGGTTTCGGCTTAAAAAGAGGTTTTTGAAATGGGTTTTGTGTGCAAGACATATTTACACCACTTCGGTTCTTTTTATGAAAATTATAAATGTTTTAGTTCGTTAAACAAAGTGGGAAAAGGGTGCATATTTAATTTTTGGTATGTGTGTTAACCTATTATGGGGTTTTTAAAGGTGAAGTGATGTTTTAAGATTTCAAACATTTTTAGAATGTTTAGTAAATTTATGAAATATTTTATTAAATTATGATGTTGGAGAGAAACTTGTTTGTGGGCTGTTTCGTGTAAGTTTGATGATAAAATGATTTTGAAGGTAAAAAGGGTATTATGTAACAAGTGAGTGGGATGTTATGAGAGTTTTAATATATTGTAATGGTTTTATAAAATTTTTTAATGGATCTGTGGAAGTGTTAAAGAAATGTGAAAAGTGTTGTGGGCTGTTTTGGTGTGAGTCGGATTTCAAAATCAATTTGAATAAAAAGTGGACTTTTGTGACTTTTTTTGTATGAATGTGGGATGTTTGGTGAATTTATGATATGGAAATGATATTTTCTTATCAAAATTATATTCATTGACTTGTTTAACTTGTTTGAGAACAAGGGGGAAAACTCGGGAATCTTGGTGGGTGGACGTGTACTAGTATGCTAGTGAATCTGTGGGGTTTGGCCTCAGTTTCACTTAACAAGATTGATGATTACAACTCTAACTAAACTATTATTATTATGATTGGGGACCACTAGGTTATGGTTATGTTCCCTACTAGTGGATCGTTCATGAGAACAGATATTTGTGATGGTTACTCTCACCGAGATACGAGGTTCCTCAGACCCACAACTAGCTTGTGCCTAAGGATTATTTCCAATTTCTTGTGCTCACTAGATATTTTGTGCTTACCGTCGGCATATGGTATGAGTGGATAGAAAATTCAGTATCTTTGGTATTTATTTTAAAAGTTATTATTCTTTAAATTAGTTCACTTGAAAACTATTTTTATTCAAAGATTTATCTTTTAGAAGTTGTAACTAGCTTTTCATGTTTTTGAAAACTTGTATGCTTTTCATATTTAAATGAATATCACATGGAATCTCTTAGTGGCGGTATCCTAATGGGATTTTTCTCACACCCTACATACACCATTGTGTGTATGTAGACTTTCTTATTTCGTGTCACAGGTTTTGGTACAGTTTTAATGTCATTGGTTTGGGTTTTTAGCAGTCCATCGTGATGCAGTGTTGTGGAGATGGATTGAGGGAGGTTCTTCTTTCCATGTGGATGTTCTTGGGCTGTCTTTTCTTGGTTTTGTACCTTTTTAATGGTCTTCATACTTTTTTTAAAATTGTGTAATCTAGTTCTGAATTCTAGTAAAAGATGTTTTGGTTTGAAAAACCCAGTTTTGGTTTATTGGATTCTTTTGTTGTCTTATGTTTATAAACTCGGGTAAAGCATTCCCAAATTTTTATTTTATGATACTTAGTCCCTTGTGCCATCCCATGGAGATCGGGAATGCCCTTCGGACATTGTCATGGGTTGGGTTTGGAGCCGGGTTTGGTGGAGACCAGATTCGGTTTGTGACAAGTCACATTTGAATAATATTATTTTTATAATATATTTCAATTCACTTAAAGCTTGATTTTTCATGTCAAGAAAGCTATTGAGATTATTATTATTTTAATCTAAATTTTCGGAGTGTTACTTTTCTTACCAGATTCGACATCCCCCTTCCCTTTTTTGTCCCACACTCAAGGACTGAACTTTTCCTAGGAAACCCCAATTTATAATCCCCATTAAAATTCAATTATCTAATGTTCCCAATTATTTAGTGTTCCTTGTTTCTCACAATGATTATGGAACAAAAGGTATTAGGGAATAATGTTAGTCATGCCACTATAATAATTAAAATTCCTCCTTATGGGCCCCTCCCTATGATTTTTCCTTGAATCAATCCATAATGTAATCTAAAATGCATAATACTTGGTAAATTATTTATTTCATTGTCTTTCATGACATAGATATCCCCAAATCATGAAGTTAAACTATATAGAAAATATATTATTCAGATGACATTAAATTTCATGAAAATTTCCCTCCTCACATGATAATAAACTACATGGTACGATTCTATCACATGACATTAAACGGTGACATTTGAACTATATGGGATTTGATTATTCTCAAAACTAGATTTGCATGGTTCTTCTCTAAGGTTAAACACAACATTTTTAACCCTATTACCATCTATATCAGGATATATTCTTATGAAAATCATTCCCCCACTGGGAGGGATATAATCATTTTATGTCCGACCATCCCATCTTTAATTGGACATATTCTTAATGGGATCCATATTCATAGGGCCATATTCCATTTAAAATGAGCCCAAACTCGTATGGCCACATTCCCTATAAGGTAAACAAAAAATGCCCAGTAATGTGTAATTCCTACACCATCAATTTCTAGACACATTTTTCCTAGTCATCCTTACTAAATAGTGTAAATATACGTCAATTGATCCTTATCATGCATCCTTTAAAGGTAAAATTTTTCCCTTTAGGTGGAATAGAACTATGTGTGTCTTGATTACTTTTTTAAGGATATATTGGAAACCCTATCATGGGCCTGATCCCAACACCAAAAAGTTCATAGCCTTCCTGAATGATAAAACTTTCATGAATCCCTACAGTGTATATTTAAACCATTGTTCCTTAAAACTAGGAATAACCAAGTAATAATGAAACAAGATATAGAATCTATAATAAATAAATATGGTTTTATTTTTTAATAGGATTTGATACATGTAGATGTTCATGTTGATGAAATGCCTCATACACACATAGATGTTCACATTGATGCATGATAATAATTTATTGATACCTTGAGGGTATCTACTCCCATACTAGGCTTTTGGAAGGATTCATTAGAATGAATTAAATTTTTAATAGATCTCAGGAGTATGAAATAAATCCCCCAAATAGGGTGTGATGAGCTTGACCTCCCATCCACTTGACCAATGTGAGTTCCCCAGTATCATTGGTAGGTTATCCCAATGACCATATGCATTTATAAAGTTGGTCTGTATCTTTTGATAGAGGTGGGAGACATTGGGTATTTTGGGTTTAATCAATAAATCCTATTAAAACCATATGAAATGTGAGTAATTGAGCATACATGAATAACTACATCCACTGGGTTGAAACAGACCGCTTAGGGGATGTTTGAAATTATTATCAATTTATTAAATGCTTATGCATGTATGTCAAAAGAGATATTTCATGGAATGGTGTTAGAGGATGGATGAGGTTTAATTTAAATTCATTTTGTACATTCTTTGTTACTTGATTCATTTATCACATCCATTTATGGATTTCTTTTTAATTTTATGTGTTTAAGTTGAGGTCAGGATAAGTGAAACCAGTATTTCAGAATATGTTCTCAATGGAGTGGGAACTACTATAGATGAGTTCTCTTGGGTGGTTCTCGATAGTTTCTACAGGATTCTAGGAATGGTATTCAGGCCTAGTTATTTCAAACATAATAATAGGACATACAAGTTTATATGGTGTATCTTGAGGTACATGTTTCTAGTTAAAATCAGGTTACATGAGTCAAAGGGTGCTTCCCATGACATTTAGTTTCTTTTTTTGGATGTATTATATGATTCCATTATAGAATGTTTTTGTACCCACTAGTACCCCATTGTGTGGAACTAGGGATTGCTTAAAATTAAAATTTTTATGTGTTCTTGATGTCATGGTGCTTGAGTGTGATTGTTTTTCACCTTGGGTGTGATTTTGGGTTTATATTAAAATTGATTTCTAAAAGGGTTTTGAATGTGTGGCTATTAATGGAAATTTAATGTTATTTAAATAAAATTGTAATTCATGAAAAAAAATTAGATAGATGAAAACCAATGTATTGGATTTGTTTTTATTAATTTTAACATATCTCATTATAAGGTTTGAGGGTTCTTAAATAAATATTTCTTTAACCTTTTTTTAAAAAAGGGCAGGTGTTTTATAGATTTTTTTGTGAAATGTTGTATGATTTATTTAATACTATAATTTGAAGAAATAACTTTATAATTTGTTTTAGAAAACACATTAATTAACTATAATATGGATGTAATGACTTAGTCTCCTTGGTTAGATTGTCGCAACCCTCTCCCTCCACTGGTACCCTTCCTAGGTTGGTAGTTAAGAAAGAGAGATAATGACCCCCAAATCCCATCTCTAATAGGCCATAGGTTGTAAAAAAGCACTAGTGGTATAAAATACATACAATAGGATAGATTATCATCAATAAATATTTAAATAATAATAGGAAAGATGAAATACATGAATCAACTCTATAACATAGATAAATAAGTAATCCCAATACATGAATATAATTTCATATAAAACTAAAACAACTCCAATTAAAATACTAAAAAAAACACCTAATAAAGTAAAGTGAACTTAAGAAAATCTTGATAATGTCATCCATGCTAGTGATACCAAACTCAATCACCAATCAGCTCATAAATACCTAAAAAATAGCTTATATATATGGGGTGATCATAATAGTTATACTCTGTTGGATCCTCTTGAAAACCCTCATAAAATGTTTAAAGTGGAATACTAAAGCCCAATTAATACACAATTAAAACCAAATTATCACTTTAATAAGTGATAATATACCGCATCCTTACCATGGATCCCAAACCAAGTACTGCATAGAAGTAATTTATTCTATATCAAAATGTATAAGTAAAAGAAGGTAATCCACATCAATATCCCCACTTTTTTATATCCTACAATCTAATGGATCATGTCATACTCTCATACCTTCCATGATTCATCCTTCCCTATAAGAAACCAAAACGTACCATTCATCCCATGTAGAACATCATTTGATCATCATTAGTACACACTATAACCCTGTAGTATTTCCAAAATACATCCCATCATGTTTAAATTAATTATACCTCACATCATCACATCCCTTGTAAGTAAACCCATATTAAACCATGTTCATTAAAATAAAAATTAAAGTATATTATATTAATCGATCAATTTTAGCCTATAAAAATATTGAAATTAAATAGATATCCGTTAGAGCTTGGGTAGGAACACACCATATACCTTAAGCCATTATAGCTCATGATATGCCTACAACAAAACTATAATCAATGGGAGAGTAGAGGATGTGTATAATCAATAATCCATTCATACACCATCCTACACAAAAACTAATTATCACTAATTATCACAAATTATCACAAATTATGACTATTTAATACTATTTATTACTATTTATTATGATTTATTACTAATTGTTACTAATTATTACTAATTATTAATAATTATTACTAATTATTACTAATTATTACTAATTATTACTATTTGTTACTGTTTGTTACTATTTATTACTATTTATTATAGTCTATTACTATTTATTTATATTTATTACTGATTATTACAGATTATTACTCATTATTAATAATTATTACTAATTATTACTAATTATGTCTAATTATTACTAATTATTACTAATTATTTCTAATTACTGCTAATTATGTCTAATTATTTCTAATTATTATTAATTATTTCTAATCATCACTAATAATTAATAATTATTATTAATTATTATTAATTATAACAAACTGATACCAATTATTATTAATTATTACTATTAATTACTAATTATTACTAATTATTACTATTTATTACTATTTATTACTATTTATTACTCATTGTTACTATTTATTACTAATTATTACTAATTATTATTATTATTGCTCATTATTACTAATTATTAAAAATTATTGCTAATTATTAGTAATTATTTCTATTTATCAGTATTTATTACTATTTATTACTACGTATTACTAATTTTTACTAATGTTTACTAATTATTATTAATTATTCCTAATTATTACAAATTATTACAAATTATTACTATTTATTACTCATTATTACTATTTATTACTATTTATTTCTAATTATTACTAATTATTACCAATTATTACCAATTATTACCAATTATTATGAATTATTACTAATTATTACTAATTATTACTAATTATTACTATTTATTACTAATTATTACTATTTATACTATTTATTATTAATTATTACTCTTTATTACTATTTATAACTATTTATAACTATTTATTACTATTTATTAAAAATTATTACAAATTATAACAAATTATTACTAATTATTAATAATTATTAATATTTCTTACCTTTTCTTACTATTTATTACTATTTATTATTATTTATTACTATTTATTACTATTTATTACTATTTATTACTATTTATTACTATTTATTACAAATTAATACTAATTATTACTAATTATTACTATTTTTCTCGAATTAATACTGATTATTACTAATTATTACTAATTATTACTATTTATTATATTTATTATTATTTATTACTATATTTACTATTTGTTACAATTTATTACTTTTTTTACTATTTACTACTATTAATTAATTTTTAATTACTATTTATTACTATTTATTACTATTTATTACTATTTATTACTATTTATTACTAATTATTTCTAATTATTTCTAATTATTTAAAATTATTACTAATTATTAGTAATCAATACAATTTATTACTTGTTATTACTATTTATGACTATTTATTACTAATTATTACAAATTATTTTACATTGTTTCTAATTATTTCTAATTATTTCTAATTATTTATAATTATTTCTAATTATTTCTAATTATTTCTAATTATTACTAATTATTACAATTTATTACTAATTATTACTAATTATTACTAATTATTACTAATTATTACTAATTATTACTATTTATTACAATTTAATACTATTTAATTCTAATTATTACAAATTATTACTAATTATTACTAATTATTTTTATTTATTGCTATTTATTGCTATTTATTTCTATTTATTGATATTTATTAATAATTATTCCTAATTATTACAATTTATTAGTCTTTATTAGTCTTTATTTTTATTTATTAATGTTTTTTTACTATTTATTACTAATTATTACTAAATGTTACTAATTATTACTAATTAGTACTAATTGTTACTAATTATTACTATTTATTACTAATTACAACTAATTATTACTAACTATTACTAAGTATTACAAATTCTTACTAATTGTTACTAATTATTACTAATTATTACTAATTCTCACTAATTCTTACTAATTATTACTATTTATTACTGTTTGTTACTTTTTATTACTATCTATTAGTATTTATTAGTATTTATTAGTAATTATTACTATTTATTAATAATTATTACTAATTATTACTTATTATTACTAGTTATTAGTAATTATTACTAAATATTACTAAATATTACTATTTATTATTATTTATTACTATTTATCCCTGTTTGTATCTGACGCTTTCGTCGGGGCGCGCATCCCTCCGTCGAGGATGCGTTGATGTGTTGCCCCGCATTCCCACTTTCCAAAGGCTGGCGACATCCGTCACTTGTTCAGGGACGTTTGCTCCTTGATCGAAACAGAATGATGGGATGTCGGTTCCTTTTTCTTTGGATTCCTCCTCAGAACTCGTCACCTAGTTCAGGTCTCCCTTGTAGATTAAGATGTTGTTCGTGAAACTCTACTCAGTGTCATATCTTTATTGATGCTCCTTAATTACGCTGCTTCTGTCAGGACATTCCAAGGGGTCATGTCAGGGCAGCAACCTTCGGTTGAGGGAGTAGTCACGTTGGACATCCCTAGTGTGTCTGGACGTTGGAACACTGGCACGTCTGAGTTTCTTCCCCTTGTGATAGGGATTCTCGAGGGCATGGAAGCCCGAGGCATCCCACATCGAATGCAGGGAATTATATTTCATAGGCATGTATCTAATGTTTTCCCCAGCTTCCCATGTTTAACACATGGTAGGCCGAGAGTTTAACCTCTAGAGGAGACTGATCGAACTGATCAGAACACTGATGGGAGTAGATCAGATGAGTGCAACCCCTAGAGGGTACACTGATGTTGGGGCGAACTCATGGTTAGTTGCCCGATTGCTGCTAGAAGTAGCGAGAGAGTGGGAGACATGATCTCACTTGAATGTGGCGGCCTGGATAAAAATCAAGGTGGATGATGGATGGTTGAGTGAAATGGATGGTGAATGAGATGGAACCGTTGTGAAGATAACGATGATGTTAGGCTTGAGTCTCAAAGAGACTTCCTACGTATCTCGATGGTAGGGAATCAAAGTCCGCGTAGTTCGGTGGTGTGATGGGACACCTGAGGAGGCGGCTCGTGAGAATGGACTCGTGGATGGGACCCTGAGAAAATGGAACCTCTGGGTCGGGGCATGGTCGTCCTGAAACACAAAGGCTCAAGGCAGAGACTAGGACAAGACATGGATAAGGGCATGAATTGCGGTGTACACATAGGACAAGAACCTGATAATATATAGGTGGCTTACGCGTGGTTAGCATCCTGGGTTGGTCTGACACCACATGGACGGACCGAAGATATAGGTCCCAGCAAAGGGGATTACAACGGCTTACCGCTGAATATGGTACAATGGTTTACCGCTGATTTGGAGACACAATGACTTACCACTGTTTGGTATTCACAATGGCTTACCATCGGATGGGAAACAATGACATACCGCTAATTGGGGGACACAATGGATTAACGGTGTTTGGGATTCACAACAGCTTACCGTCTGATGGGGAACAATGGACTACCATTGATTGGGGGACACAATGGCTTACCGCTGTTTGGGATTCACAACGGCTTACTGTCGAATGGGAAACAACAGCTTACCGCTGATTGGGGGACACAACAGCTTACTGATGTTTGGGATTCACAACTGCTTACCATCAGATGGGGAGCAATGGCTTACCGCTAGTTAGGGTGCAACGGCTTACCACTGATTAGGGTACAATGGCTTATCGATGATTGGGGCTTATAGTTTAACATCATACAAGACGAGGGTGAAATGAAATGAATGAGTCAGAACCAATGGTGGTGTTGGGCTTGAACTTCGTGGAGGCTTCCTACGTACCATGCCTTGACAAGGATCAAAGGCCACGTAGTTTAGGATGGGTGCTTGGTAAACCGACATGAAGTAGTCGGGACCAAGAAGGTGTTGGGCTTGAACCTCATGGAGGCTTCCTATGTACCTTTCCTTGAAAAAGATCAAAGTCCACGTAGTTTGGAATGGGCTTGGGTCTTACGCTCTAGGGAATCCCAGAGAGGACTTCATGGTCGATGCTTATTCTAAACCCATGTGAGTCATGCTCGCTGTGAGAAACAAGAGGCAATAAAGACCCAACAATCACGTCGCGAAAGGTGCGTCTGTGGGATGTCAGGTGGGGCTTAAACATGGTTACCAGTCCCGTGAGACGGAGAATGGGACTTACTCTAGGATGGAGGCACAATGGTGACAAATCCCAACTGGAGAAGGATTTTTCACAGAATAAGATTGGATGAATAAGGGTACTACCTTCTGAAATAAAGGCTAGGTGCGTACACCAAGGTGGCTACCCTTCCTCGTAGACAGGCTTTACTCCAACAAAGAGTATCTAATTCCATGTGGGGAAGATCTCACTCCCATAGAGATGAGTGGTTGTAGATAATGTGTGAGCTAGGTCACCCCATGTAGAGTGCACGGTGTGAGTCCAGAGTTTAACGTCATGTACTGAAGACGATGGTGCTTGACCGTCTAAAGTCATGTATCTCGGACAAGGTGGGTTCTCTCCGCACCCCTAGGACTTACTTAACCGACCCCTTTAAACTTTGGTAAAGGGAAGGCACTGGGAACACTGTGACTAGGGGGTATCATGGAGTGATCCAATGAGGATCCACGTTATCATGGCTCTATAAAGGAGAAATATCCATTAGCGTTCCAATGCGAAGAAGCATGAGGCGAAGCAATGCAAAGGGAAGCACAACCCAAGGGACTTTGAAGTTACCTCGTATGAGCCTAGAGGGTTGTACGAGAGAAGCGTATGTAACGTAGATGTTTTGGGTGTAAGAAGTGCCCGAAGATGATGTCAAGAAGAGGGACATCAAACACGTGTGAAAGAGTACACACAAAGGGGTTGGGTTGCGTGAAAATGGAGCAGCAACGTGAAAAGGTTTGGGGTGAGTGGACTCGAAGGTTTGTGCACAATAGGATAGGTTTTAGCATAAAATGCTAGGGGTGCACGCAATTGAGGATGTTTGTGCACAAAGGGTAGTTGAGGTTTTGCGCCAAAGTTGAAGGGATTGTACATAAGTATGAGATGAGGTTTTATGCGCAATAGGAAGGAATTGCTTGCAAAGGACCCAACTTTGAGGGACTTGGGCGAGGGTCAATCCCGAATGGTCCTTCATGAAGGTGGACCCCTGGGAGACCTATTGCGAAAAATCCTTTACCTGAAAGACATCTCTTTCATACGGGAGGGGCGAATTTCGTGCAGAGGAGATGGTTCAGATTCTTCAGCTGCCTAAAGTCAAACGGGTTCCCTTCTATTTATAGGTGCTTGGGGTCACCAGGTCCGCGTGGAATTTGGTCGGCATTGAAAAAATCAGGTCCCAGTGTTGGTGGTGTGAAAGATTATGTGTGTGGTGTCGACGACACACAATATTACGTGTGCAGTATTGGGGAAACACAAGATTCCGTGCTCGCACAATAAAACTCTTTCAGATCCCACATATTTTCACGTGCAAGAGAGGTTTTTCACGCACCTTCATGGATTTTCAGCACGGCGCTTCCATTCCTCCCAGAATTTATAGGTAAGTCGAATTTTTTTTTCTTGTTATCCGAAAATGCCCTCTTTTGGCCCCAAGAACATTTGGGAGTCTACAACTTACTGACCTCAGAATCGGATCTGCAAGGTTCTATGATGTTCAGAATCTGAGGGAAAAGTTGAGACATTGAATCTCCTGAAGTCGGTGTGCGCAAAACACTGACGATGTGGGTAAAACCCTAAAGTTGCGTGTAAATAAAATTTCATATGTGCAGAAACCTTAATCTATGCCTTTAAAAACCCTTGAGGGTTCCGTATACTATACGTATTCTCTCGTGCGATAAGCTCTGAGCTCCCGTGCACGAAAAATATCCCTTTCTTTGGACGTAATCCGACCTCCATTGGATGTAATTCCCTGAATTCTGTTGTGGTTTTACACGTAGGATTGGTTTTTTTTTTCTCCTCTCCCTCGGTTTTTCATGCCACTTTCAAATATTCTGTGCACCGTGCCGGTATTTTCACACGAGCTCCTTCTAACCTTACCTAAAGTAAGATGGCTACTAATCGGGCTGACACTAAGAGAGAAGCTGAATATGTTGCTCAAAGGGCCGAGATGGTTGTGAAACCTGAGGTTTAGGGTCCCAAAAGGTTGTACCCAACAAAAAAAATATATTCAACATTTTTACCCCATCCTAGAAAGAGTATATGCTTTCAGGCAACCTATCGATATGAAATTTATGTATTTTCGTGTAGGTACCCAGCCAGGGTTCGAAGTCGATACACCACAGTCATGGGTGACCCACAAGGATGATCTCCCCCTATATAACTTCACTAACAATGACCATCCGACTAGATAAACCAAGAACATTGATGTTTATGTTCTGA
Organism: Viscum album; assembly: GCA_963277665.1. NCBI lineage: Eukaryota > Viridiplantae > Streptophyta > Magnoliopsida > Santalales > Viscaceae > Viscum > Viscum album. The sequence goes on from OY728144.1 coordinate 370,045,748, forward strand.
ATCTCATGACCAGGACCATCTTGGGAAATGAGCCATTCACTGAGGACTCTTCGGATCATTACGCAAGTACCTTCTGACAATGTATTGCCGATGAGAATAAAGGCTGGCTGCAATACTGGGACATGAGGTCAGGAGGGAATTTCAAGAGTGAGTGGGCCTGGACGTACTAGATATACCAAACGTATGATCATTTCGGGGCCAAACTGTGGCATACTGGGTTGTTCGAGGTGGTGTGGACATCGTAGTTCCATTTCTACTTCCAACATGAACTTGGGCCGAAGCTGTTCACCTGATGGTCCCTCGATACCAACACTTTCCATCTCCACCATGGGGTGGTTGGTATTAGTATTTGGGATGATCATTGCATTGGGGGAATCCATTTGGACGGGCACCAGTATGATTAATTTCTTCCAACAGAGAAAATCTAGGGATATGGATCACAAACCCCAGTCTGGACATGGCATATATTAGTGCTGGCAAAGGAGAGGCTAGCGGTCAAGGACTTTCTGATGGAGATCGCCTACTCAAAGTGTTTCAACCTGTTTCTGAAGAAATACCCAAATGTGAAGATGTCAGGGCGAGGAAGATAGTTTCCTACCATGGCACAGAGGAGAAAAAGTGGATTATACTGAAAAATTCTAGAGGCAGGGGAATATCAATCTTAGGGCTTCAGTTTCAATGAAAGTCGAGACCTGAACATCCAGTATGCCATATTTCTTGCAACCTTCCTAAGTGGGTGTCTCCTACCAGTGAGGGACACAAGGATTGGAGTTCATCTAGAAACATTGGTGATTGATGTCATTATAGCCACTAATCAGAGGATTAACTTGGGGGGTACCTATGTGGGCCCATTTTTACACCATCCAACGACATATTTTGAGAGGGGTTCCCCGAGGTGGATCTGTGACCCTTTCCAAATCCTTCATGGCTATATTGCATATCATTTTAGTGGGAACACCTTCCCATACACCATCCATCCCCTAGGTAACGATCTGTGGCCCTCTTTTTTAAACATTGTTGTGGTCATGCTGTTGATGCTAAATGAAGATGGGATAAGGAGCAAGATTGAAAATCATGCCAATTTCGCCTGTAGTCCATTCCCTACCCCGGTTGGCCATATGATAGACAATAGGAAAGGTTCACTTGAGTAAAGGGAATACTTACAAAGCATTAGATATAGACATAACTGAACTACTCATCCAGGAAGATGATCCACAAAAAATGCCATCTAAGGATGATGACAGCAATGAGGAGCCAGAGGGAAGTGAGTTAGAATATGAGGAGGGATAAGGAGAGGGTGAAGGAGAAGAAGAATGAGTAAGGGAAGCTGAAGAGGATCTTTGAGGTGGAGGGTCTCAAGGGACGACCTTCCAAGGGAGGCTTCTAGAGAGCGAAGAGATTGTTGGCTCTGATGGAGACATAACAGAGCTACTCGAGGTATGCCTCAATCCTTATCCATCATTTTCCTTGTTTTTTTATCACTCGTAATCATTAATAAGATTTTTATCCTACTCAGGAACATATTGGCGCCTACCAAGGAGCTTCATCTTAAGGGAGAGAGGATGTGCCGATAGAACAAGGTGGGGAGCCGACAACCATTATTGAAGTGACAAGCTCTAAAGAATCTCCTATAGTGATAGTTCCTGCTACAATGAAAACTCCGAAGGAAAACATGCTGAGTTCTCATAATATTTATCACTTAGATGACTGTATTTTTCATTTTAGAGATCTTAGATGGTCAAGGAATTCATTTTTTCGGCAGTGATCATGAAAATGGAGGATTAGCAGGACGCCAAATGCAGACCATCCACAGATTATTCGATGGAGAATGTGCCGACCCACTCAGGACACACTTCTCAAACCGAGCAGACCCAGGATCATGGTGAGAAAAGTGCTATGGACACCAATGATATCAACATCAGGGAAATACCTATGGTCGGAGAAGAATAAGATGTTGTTACTGAGGTGAGATAAGAAAGACGCTAGCACGTTGAAGAACCTAACCTCGTGGGAGTACCAGAAGAAGACCATGTCACTGATCTCTTGGCTTTTTTCCCTAACTATTGGCCTATAGATCCTAAAGAGATAGATGAATCTAGATTTTAGGTAGTAGATGAGAGTCGTATGACGTAGCATAAGGGGTGGAAGTGTATCAAGTGATTTCTCAGTTCTCCTTAAGTAGAATGTTTAGAATGGATGGGATCACTCTATAACTGGTTGCACTATCTCTATACTGGAGGGTTTGATGCTCATTGTCATCATATAAAAATCCGTGACTACATTGTCGAGAAGCTATGGGAGATCAGCCAATAATCTGACATTTCCTGGTTCCAAATGGAGTCATGGAATACCCACACGTTCCTAAAGGTGAAGTAGGATATCCAATGCCTTGAAGAGCAGATGAAAGAAAGGGAGGCAATCATTACAAACTACTCTGAGCTCATTGAGTAATTGAGGGTCCAGATTGTAGAAACCCAAGAGCAGATAGTGGAAGAAGGTCACCAAATGACTGAACATCAAATTGAAGATGTGAAACCACAGGCTAGGGCCAATGAGCTATGCTCCATGACCACTGAAGAAGATATGGTCCATAGGGGTCGGGAAGAAATCTAGGAGGTCACAAGCTAGAAAGTAGCAGTGCTGGAGAGATCCATCCAAAACACTAATCGTTAAAGTCCATGTTTTGTATAAACCCATAAACTTATCATTCTTTACTACTTATAGCTCTGAATTAAATGCTTGGATGGAATATTTTCTTGTTTATTTTATTTCATTCTAACCACAATCTTGAAATAAATGGTAATCCATTCCTAATCTCACATGGGTTGTGCCCAATGTGATAAAAAAGGGATACTCACACTATTACTTCGTTTGAATATAGGGGTGCCAACCATACATCGGACACCCAGGGTATAAACGACCCATCTGGGCTTCTGAAAAGAAAGGGGAAGACCTAATTGGAGAATAAAGTCCTCCGAACAATTGGACTATCACTCCCCCAACATGCTCTAGTGTAAGGGCGGGGTAATTCTAGGGGCATTAAAATCAATCCAAAGATAGGGGAGTGTAAAGTTTGAATCACGTTATCTAAAATTTGGAACATTATGGGGGTGGCATGAAAATAAAGGATAACTATTTACCATTTTCGAAACACAATATCCTAATTATAATAACCTGATATGGAGATAACAGATGAGGGACGACCATTGACCGTGTTTGAAACACGGGGCCTAACTCAGAATTTCATCCATTGGCCTTCTAGAACATTGAATCATAACAATAAGTGAGACATAGGCTGAGCATTCATACTGTTAGGGGGGGTCCTTTAGACATGAAAGGGGACGAGGGTCCGAATAAGTGGAATGCAAAGCGTGGAAGCTGGAGTGGTTGGTTGTTCGAATGAACTCCAACACTCTTGAAATTACACCACCATGGTGGAAACACATTAGGTGGTCATAACGGTCTGATCAGGGATCATTTCTACTTCTATACCAGACCTCTCTAGCGAGGAAGCTGACGCATCCCATAATTGTCATGGGGCATCCCGAACTTGTTTGAGGTAGAGCTGCAGTTATAGGATTCCCCAAAAGAGTTCGGGCCAAGGGCCCGAAAAAGAGGGGGAACACGGCTGATGATTCCTAAGGCTGGACCCGAAGGCAAGATTCCTAGGCATTCTTACACATCCCATGAGGATGGGAATCAAGTCATACGTAGTTCTATAAGATTTCGTTCAATTTAACCTTTTATGACAAGGACACGTAGTGGTCTTAGTTTTTGTTCATAGAGCTCAGAACAGAAATGGTAGGCAGTGAAGGAGACACATGATGAGTTATTTATAAAACCCGATGTGAATAAGGACCTAGAGTCCAAATCCCCATGTGTTCCTTGGGGAGGTTTTAGATCAAGGGACCGAAAAAAAATCAAGGCTGGGCCTGAGGAAAAGTTCACGAGCGTTACTACATATCTCATGATAATGATAATCATTCCACATGTAGTTTTGGATATGGTACGGTAAGGTACCTATGCTAGGAATTATAAGGTCACGTGGGTCTGGACCACACACTAAAAGAAGTGACATTTGATAGATCTAGTTTGTCCTTTAGGATAGATGCGTGTTGATTTTTTTATGTGATAAACCAGGAACAAGGGATCCCAGTGTTTCCATAGAAATCAAGACAAATTCATGCATTGACAAATGGTATGGTGAATGACCAATACCCAACATGATGTCCCTTTGAGTGAGGTTATCATAATGCAGTTCCATTTTTTGTCGTGCGGCCAGGATGATAATATCATAGTTTAGGGTCATATGACAGGACCAACAATGCATTTTAACATCATGCAATAAAGACGCAGCAGTTTAAAGTCATGTTGGACCAAAAAAATTAGGGGGAACATGAATGACATGATAAAGCATACCCAACGTGAATGAGGATGATTCCCACATCACACCACACACAATTCTAGGGAAGCAACCTCAGGCCAAGGGGCCAGAAAAAGGTTAAAGAATATGATTATGGACCTATGTATAAGGCATCCAGGTGTTCTCACATATCCCATGAGGATGGTAATCAAGCAATACGAAGTTATTAGAGTGTAATTTAGCGTCCTGCGGGACATAATAGTTTTAGGTCCTATAGGACTGTACGTAGTTTAACGTCATGGAGGATGAAGTATAGTTTAATTTCATGAGGAACAAGAGGAAGGAGGTACTAGTTCTTAAAATGGGAGTATGTGGTGTATCTATTGCAAACCCGATGTGAACGAGGACATTATCCCATACCACATGCCATACGGTCCTACAAGAGTCAGGGGATAAAAGGAAAAATAGAACAGATAAATTAGTGGAACTTGAGAAGGACCCACAGACAAGATGTCTGAGCATTCCTACAAATCCCATAAGGATGGGAATCAAGCTATACGTAGTTCTAAAGAGAATATGTATATGGAGATCTTAATTTAAGGCCCTAGATCTTGGGCCATAGAGAAAAGGAACTCTTCTAAGTAAGCGCAGACCTAAATCAGATTCGTAGGACCATGTGAGTCGAACGCGGTGTAGGAAACAAGGGCGGAATAGATCATTGCAATACATGGAATGCATGTAATGGGGAAATCAGTGCGAAGCCCCGAACGAAAAATTGTCACTTCTTTGTCCTCCTAACATGAAAATTCACACTGAGGAATAGTAACAAGAGTGACAAAGTTCTACTTGGACATGATGAAGTGAACTAGGATGTGAATGAAACAACTGACATTTTGGATGTAATGGGGTTTGTGTGACGATGGAGGATGACTATTGACCATATTCGAAACACAGTATCCATATCGCGTGACCTGAAATGGGAACAACAAATGAGCGTCAACCTCTGACCATGTTCACAATGTGGGACCTGTATCAATTTTTCGTTCAAAACCATTGAGGACGTTGGCCCGAAATGGTAGGAGAGCCCTTTATGCGAGCATCCATGTCGTTTGGGGGTCCCTTTGGATGTTAAAGATGATTAAATCCCTAATGAATGGGATCAGAAAGACTGAAAAATGGGAGAGAGCATGTCCATGTAGAATCCAATACTCTGGGTGATCAACCAGAGTCCTCCTTGGCAGATTGGTGAGCTTCCAAAGAGGGTTGAGGGGATCAACTTGAGATCAACTGACTCTAAAAGATGAGTATAGAACAAGGGGAAAAAGAGATCTCAGTAGAAAGAGGTATGTGGTGTGGTTGTTACAAATCCGATGTAAATGAGGACATAAGACCATACCGTGCTACATACCCTCCCATCTGGAGAACTCAGGTCAGGGGCCAGGAAGAGAAGGAGTTTTCTATGAAATGGGGCTGGAACTAAAGACTAGACGTTCGGTCGGTCCTACGTATCCCATGAGGATGGGAATCAAGCCGTACATAGTTCTAAGAGATCATTTTTTCTTCTTGTGGGACAAGGAAGGAAAGTATACAGCATGGTGTGTAACCCAATGTGAATGAGGACATAATCCTAGACATGCCGCACAATCCTAGAGGAGAACTTGGGCAAGGGGATCATAGGGTTGAGTGACCAAAGATGGGAGGTCCCAACCGATTAGTAGTCTATCTTCTTCTGATTAGGATGGTGGTGCTCTCAGATTAAGGTCATAGGGCTTAGACCATAGATATGTGCTCCCGTTACGCGGGTCCCTCCTTACCAAAGATCCTAATCCCATGTGTGAAATGCTTGAGGTGGGAAGAAAAGAGTAGAACCAGGCTATCCCCCACATATAAGGGTACGAGAATGGGACTCAAGCTCTTAACTTAGGCAGACTGACGTTTGAAGAGATAGCCAAACAGAATGAACCACTACACCCAATATTCAAGACATTTGGGGTTGTGAAAACAACCAAGGATAGTTGTTGGCCATGTTAGAAACACAGCATCCGTATCATGTGACATGAAATAGGAACAATAAATGAGTATCAACCGTTGGCCATATTAGCAACATGGTACTTATATCAATTTTTTGTTTGAAACCCTCGAAAAAATTGGCTCGAAATGGTAGGAGAGCCCTTGGGGCGAGCATCCATGCCAGTTGGGGGCCCTTTTAGATGTGAATGATAATGGAGTCCCAAGTAAAGGGAGTGAGTGAAGCATAGATGGGCCCGTGAATTTTATTTTCAAGTAGGATGTTGAAAGATTTGGAAGTCTCCAGGTGGTGGGATGTATGGTGGGGTCATGATTAACTCGACATGAATTAGGGAAGAATCTGACACCACACCATGTGTTATGGCCCAAGAGAAGATTCTGAAGTTTTGGATTGGATGACAGACAAAATGTCTGGGTGTTCCTACATATCCCATGAGGATGGGAATCAAGACTTACGTAGTTCTTGAAGGACATGCATTTTAGCATCGTGCGGTGAGGATGTGTGATAATAGAATAATGAGGAGGGAGTAAATGGTGTGATCATCATAATCTCGACATGAGTGGGGCCAAAGAATCCTACACTACACTATGTAAGGATCCTCTAAGAGAACTATACCCAAGGGGTAGTCAATGCGAAGAGTTTGGGGGATGGACTCAAGACGAAACGTTTGAGCATTCCTATGTATCCCATGTGGACGAGAATCAAGTAATACATAGTTCTAAGGGTGTAGTTTAGCATATTATTGGATGACCTACGGTTTAATGTCATGTGGGACATAGCCGTTGAAGTTCATGCAGGACCCTAAGGTGAAATTTAACGTCGTGCAGGACAGTATACAGTTTAATGTCATGCGGGATATGAGGTGTATAGTTTAAGGTCATGCGAGACCATCCACAGTTTAATGTCATGCCATACGATATACAGTTTAATGTCATCCAAGACATAGTAGTTTAAGGTCATGCAGGACCGTTTTTCTCAAGAAAAGTATTTCTTGAGGAACTTGGCATTGGGGTGGGGGGTGTTATACGCTCACCATCCATAGTCACCAGAGAGTATGTACCATTGGAGTAAACCATATGAATTATGTAAGGTCCCTCCCATTTTGGATCCATATTTGGTGGATTCCGTCCAGGTATCATTGGTGTTCTCAAGTCCAACACCAATTCACCTTGCAATAAAGAGAGAAGGAGAACTTTCTTGTTGAAAGATCTAGCTATCTTGTTTTGATTCCTTTTCAGATTGTAAAGGGCATGAATCCTATTCTCATCAAGTGCTTCCATTTCATCCAGACGAATTTTAGCTACTTTATCTGGTGCTTGCTGATCATAGAAAATTGTGCACAATGAGGGAAACTGAATCTCGATGGGTAGGACAACCTCTGTTTTGTACACCAGGGAGTACGGGTTCACCTGTGTGGAATTACGAGTTATCGTCTGATAGTCCTAGAGGGTGTAGGGGAGCTTGTCCATCCAAATCATCTTGGTCTGACCAACCATATTCTGAAACATTTTATAGATGGTTTTGTTGAATTCCTCAATCTTCCCATTTTCTTGTGCATGGTAGTGGGTGGTATGGTTAGAACAGTTGTTGTACTTGGCGTACAATTTCTTTAACTCGGCCGCATGGAAGATGGTGCCATTATCGGTGAGGATAGTGTGAGGGACTCCAAATCGGTAAATGATATTATAGCTCACAAAGTTAATGATAGAATGGTCCTTTACCTCCTTGAGTTGAAATGCTTCTACCACTTGGAAAATAAATATGTAGTGGTTAGGATGAACCAACACTGGTAAGATGTCGTTGGCCGATATGGTCCCATGACATCAAGTCCCCAAACCACAAAGTGCCAAGAGTACTTGGTAGTGTGGAGAGGCTTCGGTGGACAATTCACAAAGTTGGAATGAATTTGGAATGCTTGGACCCTCTTGGAAAACTCAATGTAGTTATGGATCATAGAGGGACAGAAATACCCTAGTCTCCAGATCTGGTGAGATAGCTTTGACCCGGTTTGATGGGCATTGCAGAAACCGGTATGAACATCCTGCATGACCTTAGAAATATTGACTCCTTGACTGCAATAGAAAAGAACACCATCGAACCTGATCTTTTAGAGTATCTTCTCAAGACTCGAACCACTCTAGAGAGTAAAATGTAATGTGTGGAGTCAGATTTGTTCACGCTCAGCCTGATCTCCTAGGAGATCATCGTGTTAAAGTTATTCAGCCATGGGTATCCTCCAATGGGGATTCGATTCCAGCACTGAGACATGGGGACCTGGGGGCCCTGACATAGAGGAACCAGTATTAAGGTGGCATACCTGTGGACCATCATCATCATCCTGGGTGATGGGAGTGACGAACCTCCATTATTCCACGTGGATAACCAAATCAACCTATTCAGGCTATGCAAGTGATGCAGCTAGGATGGATGAGGAGTCTGCTCTACCATTCTGTAACCGAAGGACATGGGTAACCTCTGGCGGAGATGGGAATAGGGCCATCAACTGGTAGGTACATTCCATCAATGGTATGAGCTATGGATTCCTAATGACATAGTCACCTTTGATCTACTTGATGAACAGTTCAGTGTCCCCTTTCACATGCAAGTGGGGAATGTCAATCTCAGGGGCTAGCTCGAGGCCAGTGATGAGAGCCTATGACTTCACCTCATTGTTGTTACGGCCTCCGATAACAGAAATGAATACGACAAATCAAATTGTCTTGGGGTAACGAAGAGGATACACAGACCTACTCTCTTAAGTCCGCGGTCATTGAGCCTTATGTAGGTGTGGCTTCGGGAAGCACCAATGAAGTGCATTTTCCAACATGGGAGGGTCTGGTCTATTGAGAGGATTGCCTAATCAAGGAAATCAAGTTCCAGAGACTGGTCCATGGGAGACGGATAGGCAGTAATGAAATATGCCAACACTTGCCCCATAATATCCTTATAAGGAACAAAACGGATGTCGAACTACTGGATAATTACTGCTCATCGATCTAGACGGCCTGTCATCATTGGGCGGTTCAGGATGTACTTAAACGGATCTACTCAGGACACCGTCTTTACCTTGTGGTGTCGTAGGTAATGTCAAAATATCTGTACTCCAAATACGAGTGCATGGTAGCTTTTCTTGATAGGGTAGTATCTGGTATCTATATTGAGGATCATGTGGAATAGGTAGTAGAGACTGTTCTCAGTTACCTCATGCTTTCAGATGGGTGAGAAGGGTGGTGATGGATTGTTCTAGGGCGGTCACATAAAGGACCAGTGGTTTTCTAAAAATGGGTGGCATCAAGACTGAAGGATGGAGTAGATACTGCTTGATTTCCTCGAACGCAGTCTGACATTCTTCATCCCACTAATAAATAGTGTCACTATTCATGAGCCGATAATAGGGATTACACTTACGAAACAAATTCTCAATGAATTAGAGAATGTAGGCCAAGTGGCTTTGGAAGCCCCGAAGATCCCAAATGTTGCTCGTGGGAGACATATGGATGATGGCCTTGATCTTCTCTGGGTAAATCTTGATGCTCCTGTATCTGACAATGAAGTCGAGGAACATTCCATAGGTTACTCTAAAAGAAAAATTCAATGGGTTCATCTTCCAGTGGCAGAAACAGAGGAAGACGAATAATTTCTCTTGGTCCTTAAGATGGTCTTGGCACTGGAAAGATTTGACCATCAGATCATCCACATGACATTCCACCAATGTTCTGAGGATCAACTTAAATATGTGATACATAGCCCTTTGATAGGTGGCCCTTGAATTATTTAGACCCGAGGGCATGAATTTGTAACAAAAAGTACCTAGTGGTTCCCTAAAGGCCCTATAATTCTCATCCTCGGAGGCCATTTGGATCTGGTTATATCCAGAGTACCCATCCATGAAAAGGAGGGTCTGGAATCTAGTTGTAGCATTGATCAACAACTTCATCCCAGGAAGGGGAAAATAATCCTTCAGATAATGACGGCTGAGATCTTGAATGTTGATGCAGACTCTGATTTGTCTGTTCTTCTTCCAGACTGGCATGATATGGCTAGCCACCTAGGGTATTAGACCTTCGTAATAAAATTTTCTTTGATGATCTTATAAACCTCAAACTCAACCATGGAACAATGATATGGGTGAATCTTCCTAGGAGGATGCTTAAACCCGTGATGATTTGCCGGGAGACCAAGGCATTGGACGACTACCTGAGGATCTAGTCCTGGCTTCTCATCGTAACTTCAGGAGAATACATCATAGTACTGTTTCAGGAAGTCCACATAATACTGCTTCTCTCCAAGAGTCATAACAACACTGATCAACATCGGTTTTGGATATGTCTCACCACCAAGAATCACCTACACCAGTTCATCAACAGTGGTAGAAACACCCTCTTCAAAGGTGGGAGGGGCATCCTACAAATCCTTTTATTCACTTATGGAGGAGAGATCCTTGGTAGAAGGAGGTTCTTCTGGGTCAACATATCCTGACAGGATACTGATGCCTACATGAGCAGTGGTAGATTGTGCATCAGAAGACCCTTGTGCTGTTGAAACCATAGTAATTAAAGCTGTCGATCTGATCCCATCTAGCCTCTGCCCCAAGGGTTTGCACTTGATGATATCAAAGCAGTAGTTGCCTGTCAGCTTGAGCCGATGTATCCCAGCCCAGTAGAACAATAATGTGTGTTGTATTGTCATTTCCATGGGACAGACATCCCAATATGTTATGGGATTAGGGGGCTCAAGGATCACTGAGTCCTAATTCGTATAGAAATATGAGGTGATATTCTACCGTTTCTTGGACTTGTGAATGTGGTTCCCCTTGTCATAGAAACAAAAAAACATTCCCTAGGTTGGGATTCATTTCCTCTAATCGATGGATTGGGAAAATTTAGGCCTGCCTAGGGATTAGTCACAATCGCAATAGGCTCGAATTCGCTTGATTGAGTCTATTTGTCTTTGATCTTGGAATAGTCAACATCCAAATAACGGGATTTACAAGAGGAAAAAGAATACATGTCACCTTGGAGTATGCTCAGTCAACCATTAAGGGAGTACTTGAGGCACTGGTGATACGATGAATGGACTGCCACATGGATGTAGAGCCATGGCATGCCCATCAAAATGTTGTAAGCAGTGTCTTGTGAAACAACCATGAACTCGATGCTACCTACCAAACCACCGAACTAGGTTTTTAGGCGGATCTTCCCGACCGATGTCTGGTCTGTCCTATCATAACCTTTGATTTTTAGGTCATAATGACTTAGATCATCCTCGGATATCCCCATTATTCGAAGCTTCCAGGTTAGAATTAAGTTAATCCCAAAGCCTGTTTCAACATGGTAGCGATGGATCTACAATCCATTGAAGTGGATAGTGATGTACAGTGGGTTAATGTTCCCCTACAAGGGATAACCTTCATCTTCTACAGAGAAGGAGATAATGGCTTCACATTCAACATTCTTGATCGCCTCTGCATGAAAGACAGCTGCTGCTGCTACCTCTGTCTCAAACTGGAGGGGGATTCATAAAGACTCTGTGAGGGATTCACGCAAATCCGATGACAGGTGAAGGGACTCGTGGATAGGGAGCTTAACCATAATGTTGGAAATACGATTGAGTACATCATACTTCTGTGCCAGGTGTGAGCTTCTATTTACAGGAGGTCGGTTTGGGACATGAGGTATGGAGGGCCCTACTGGCTGAACTGGTGGCATACTGGTGCTAGGAATGTCCCACTGGCCACTAGTTGAAGCATGTGGAGTGACTACCGTATGGGGTCTAGCCAAATGAGACTGGTCTGTACTGAAACGTGGATGATCACGGTGAGGTCTGGGTGGCTCTGCCTGATCCAGTAGAACAAATGGTGGTGACGGCGGGCCTGATGGTATCAGATAGGGAGGTTGCATGTGGTGAGATCTACAATAGGCCAACTTTTTGGTTTCGATGGAATGCACGACCAAGCTGGAAGTACCAACCGAGGTTCCCTGATGACCCATATAGTCGCGGCTCTTCCGACACTAGCATCAGTTGGGAACATTCAGAAGACCCATCTAGAAATCCACATCATTAGGAATCATGTAGGGGTTTACCACCTCCATGGTGTTAACCAAAGTGTACTCTTGACTATCACTTGAAGAATCTTCCACAACTGGACGAATTCTGGGAGGAATTACCATATCTGGGGGAATGAAGTCGCCGAGAGTATGGGATGATGATGGCATTGGTGGGGGGATTTTTTTTGTCTTGCACCGCTGATGCTTGCTCTTCTGGGAAAAGGATGGATGAGATAACGATGTAGAAGTTATGGGGGCTAACGCAGTGGATTCTAAAGGCTCGAGTCGATTTAGGTGTGCACGGATAATACCATGGGTATGGGAGACCGTCTTATGTTCCATCTATTAATAATACTTATGAGTCCCACAATTGGAAACTTTCATCCACTCACCTTCACTGTAACTGCTGCTATCGGTCTTCACAAGTACACATGACACATGTGTTAGGGCTGGCCCCAACCTGACTATGCTATTGTCAACCTGGTCTTCGAGCCAGTTCGTGAACACATATAACTATTTGAGGGTGTGCTCCAGGATCCGGTGATAAGGGATGTAGTTGGAGTGATCGGTGGGGATCAACTATTCTAGCCTCCTACATTCAAAAAACATACAATCCCCTATTCCAAGGTGCTTTGGAAATAGCTGAAAACATGAGCCTCATTTAACGAGTAGGTCTGGTTTCTTCCATCTGGAAAGGGGGCCCTAGGAGCCTGATTTTGACAAGGGGATGTAGGATCCTGTTGAGGAGGCGAATCTTGATTATCCCACCTGGGTATAGGCGGCACATTACGCAGGGGTGCCTGTAAATTCTGAGGAGTACACTACTGGGCTGGAGGCTTTTCCTACAGTGGAGGACCTCTGCGAGGTTGTGGAGATGGTTCCACCAGAAATTGTTTCAGTTGTCTACGTGCCTCTATTTGGGCCACCGTAGTGGGATCATCTCTTGATTCCCTCCTCACGGGGATTGAAGGATGAAACGGACGTGCCTAGATGGCCTATTTCAAGGCTTATTCTTGGCGTTGGGCCCCATCGGAGAAGTCTCAGAATCCTCCAGGGAAGTTTCGGGTGATCAGAGTGGGGACCAGTCCTGTCTTAACATTCCCCACACACAACTTCAGCTATTTCACCAGAGTCAGTGGCATGTCAAGGGAGTATGTGATCCCATTACACTGGGTGAAAAAAATCCACAACACGCTTATCAGGACTCTTCTAGGACTTGAAGAGGTACGTGACACTTGTCTTCTGAGTGGTGGAACTGAATTGGTATAGAAATTTCCTGTGAAGATCCACCCATCCTGCCAATGACCCAATGGGTAGTTGGTTGTACAAGAAAAACTCATGACCTTTCAATATCTGTACAAAACCCCAGAGTTTAGAGGCCTCTTTCTATTCTAGAGTTCCCAACATGGGTCCAAACCTTGAAATAAAGTGGGTGAGATGTTGTGGTGGGTCACCTATCCCATTGAAAGGGGATAAGGTGGGATTTCCAAAACCCTTTGGTGCTATCATATCATCCACCCATTCCGAATATGGCTCGCCATCAGGTGGGAGTGCCACAAGTCATGTTTCCAATGCCTTGAGGAGGGAAATGAGCGCCTCCATTGTTGATTAAATAAGGTTTTCCTTATGACTTTTCCATTCCTTCATTCTTGGTTGAGATTGTTGAGTCAATAAGGTTTCCTTATGAATTGACCATTCCTTCTTGTTTTTAAAATCACAAATACCTTGTCTCACGGAAAATCTCATTTTACCCTGTATTTTACCTCTATAAGGAAAAGTTTCCTTCCCTAAGGAAATTTATCCTTACCATGTTTTTCATTGTTCATTATCTTGTCTATGTGTAAAAATTGGTTTCATATCTAAAACCTCGGAATCATATAATACTTAGTTAAAGAGCATTCTTTTTTTAGAATCTGAATTCTGACTTCGAATTCCCAGAATTATGGTTCCGAACTCTTCTGAATTCTGACTCCAAGTTCTCTGAATTTAGACTTTGAACTCTTCTGAGTTCTGACTTAGAGTTCTTTGAATTTAGACTCCAAACTCTTATGAGTTCTGACTCTAAGTTCTCTGAATTTAGACTTCGATATTTTCTGATTTCTGACTCTGAGTTCTATGAATTCAGACTCCGAATTCTTCTGAGTTTTGACTCTGAATTCTCATGAATTCTGACTCCAAACTTTGTATGTTCAGACTCCGAATTCTCATCAACTCTGACTCAGAACTTTGTATGATCAGGTTTTGAATTCTTGTTAATCTAGATTACGAATTTTCTTGAAATTCAGACTTCGGAATTCTATATATTTCAGGTTCCAATTTTTTTAGAATACAAAATCTTAATATCCTTGTATTATAGACTTCAAATTCATATATGGTTATACTCTGAACTTTTATTTTCTTACATTCTGAATAATTTATTTTGGTTATGTAACTATATTCTTTCTTACAATTTTTTTGTTATAAAACAATGTCATGCATTCAGTTATTAACTAACCATTATTTGAGTGACGCGTGTGTAGGTCCCTCTGAAATTCAATGAAAAATATGACTCTTGGAGGAGGGAGCTGAATGTTGAAGTAGTGCCTATAAATAAGATCTCATTTGGAAGAGCTCACAATAGTTCTATGATGCTAGAGATTACATGCTATTGAAGTGATTTTTATAGATATACTCTCATGCTTAGTGCGTACTGAACATCTTGTTCAGATTTTCTTCGTGTGACTCCAAATGTTACTGATTACATTCGACGACTTCTGGGGATATGAAGACAGAGGTGTTGACTACATTGAAGTTGAGGGCTTCCTTGTTGAGGAAGACATAGGTGCTGACTAACTTGAAGATGAGGGATTGAAGGGATATCGAGTCAAACTCCGATCTTTATATAGAGGGAATACACTAGTGTGGGTAAGATAGAGTTTCTTGATAGTATAAATCAGGGTACCTTTATCCAAGGTTGTTGGATACCCTTCTCTTTGGGTTAAAAGATTTACTACTTGTTAATTATTTTGTTACAAGTTTTATACTGCATTATATTTTTTGAGGAAAGTATAACTATCTTATACTTCATTATACTAGATTCTATATGCTTTAAGGTAGAATCTTTATCTTTGTAAACTTTCATTAAGTTTCATTTTCCGGAACCATCATTTCGTAATAACTTTCTCGGAATCATATTTCGAGAATCTAGCAAGTGTGTATAACTATAGGTTTTGTGAATTATCTTTTTTAACCTTGTTAAAAATAACCATCTTTAAATGTTCCAAAAAATTTATTTAAATTATGCAATTCACCCCCCTCTAGTATTTTGGGCATCATTAGATACTTTATTATGTATCTATATTATTTCGATCCTACATCTGATATTTTAGAGTATATCATACACCATATACCATCTCAAGAATTGGTATCAGGGGATTTCAATATGAATTAATCTCATGATTAGATTCAGAAGGGAATTTATTTTATTCTTATTAGACTTTCAGACTCATAATGTTCAGATTTAGTTTTTATTAGAGATACTCTTGTTCTATATTTTATTTCTTATTGAAGAATATTTTCCCGTTTAGAAACATTTATTACTAACAAGTTTGTGTGGAATGAAATTTTCTTCAAATTGGCAGGAATTAATGTTGGTTCCATAGAATATCTCAATCCAACCAGACCACCTATTTTTTATGGGAATGATTATGTGTATTGGGGTGATCGCATGAATACATTCATTATCAATACTTGAGTAGAAAATATTTTTATGCTTTCTGGAGGTTAAAAAATCCCTGAAAAGAAAGTTAGTACTTTCACAAATCCTGAAAATAAAGAATATCAACTGAATTAAAAGGTACGCAATACTTTTCATTATTCAATGAATAGAAATTTATATAGCCAAATTTCATCTTATGAAGAAGAAAATTGTATATGGAAGAAACTTGAAGTTACTCACTTTAGAACTTCCAAAGTTATTGAAACTAGAAGAGCCATGCTCAGAGCTGAATATCATGGTTTCTACTTTCCTTATGAAGAACCCACATGAAGAGTGAAACAATGATTCATGACTATTATTAATAGTTTACAATCCATGGGTGAGAAAGTATTAGATGATAAAGCCCTTATTGATAAGATCATAGACATTATGTCTGATGAGTGGGAATCCAAGAGAACAGTTATTGATGAGAATATAAAGGTTACTCGGATTTTTCTTGATGAACGTTTTGGAACTCTTCTTCAACATGAACCTAGAATGAAGAGAGATGCTTATAACATAAAGAACAAGAATGGGAATGGAAGTGTTTCTTTTATTATAACTTCAAATAATATGAAAGCCAAGACTCTTGAGAGAGTTACTAGATCCAAATCTAAGATGATTATTATTCAATCTAATTCTTGTGGAAGAGAATCTGTAGAAAATGAATTTTCCAATCTTTCGTGAAGGATGACCAAGATGGTTGGATAGAAGAACTTTCAATATAGATATAAAAAGAAGGAAAATAAAGAGAAGAAAGATTCAGAAGTCTCTAGTTACGAATGCAAGAGAGTTGGACACATAAGACTTGATTATCATATGATTATAAGAAAGTAATGAAAGGAAAAGAATTCTATGAGAAATAGAAATAAGTACTACAATGCTAAAGCCAAGAATGTCTTGAATGCTTATGACACCTGGAGTTCCAGTGGTGGAGACTCTTTAGATGAATCATCAGATTACGAATCTTCTGGACAGAAGAATCTTGTTCTAATAGCCAGAATACCCATTCAAAATCATTGCTTAATGGGTAAGGTATACAATCACTAGTGCAGAAAACGTTTTAAACATCACCATTTTTACGTCAGTTATATATAACCGATGTGATAAGCTATGATACGTGGTTTTTTACGTCTGTTATTTTATAACCGACGTAAAAAATATCGAGAGTAAATTTTTTACATCAGTTATTTTAATAACCGACGTTAAAAAAATCACGTGTGTTCATTTTTTACGTCGGTTATAAATTAACTGACGTAAAAAACTAAAGCGCGGTGTTTTTTACGTCGGTTATAAAATAACTATCCTAAAATCGAGGTATCTTCAATTTGTTTACATTGGTTATAAAATAACTGACTTAAAAAAAGCCACATTTGAGGCCTTTTTGACGTCGGTTATTTGATAACTAACGTAACAACCCAACCCAGGTAATTTTTTACATCGGTAATATTCTAACCGATGTAAAAAACTGGGATTTCTGACGTATTTTTTACGTCGGTTATTCTATAACTGACTTAAAAACCCAACACACCGCTTTTTTTACGTCGGTTCTAAAACAACCGACGTAAAAAAAGAGGTCTCTGATACATTTTTAACATCGGTTATTATAATAAACGATGTTAT
This sequence comes from Viscum album, assembly GCA_963277665.1. NCBI lineage: Eukaryota > Viridiplantae > Streptophyta > Magnoliopsida > Santalales > Viscaceae > Viscum > Viscum album. The sequence goes on from OY728144.1 coordinate 370,063,546, forward strand.
AAATGTAATAAAAATAGTTTATAATGGCGGTTATCAAATAACCAACATTATAAAACATTTAAAAAATTAACACGCCCTGTGGATTTTCATTTACGATTTTTAGATCGACAGTCTGACGACTTGTCTCTCTCGCATGGAAATCCCTAATCGACTCTTTGATCTCGTTGCATTAAACTCGTTTTTCCATCATCGTTTTTCATCTTTAGTCTCCTCGGATATATCATCTAAACTCGCAACACTCATGTAATCCTCCCACAACTTTATTTCATTATTTTTTTTCGGATAGTCTATATTTATGTTTTGCGATTTTTTTTGTTTAAACTAAGTATGATTCTTCGATTTTGAACCCTTTTACCTCATTTTCTATCATCATATTATTTATTATCACCATATCTATTAGATCGACTCTCAATATTCACGTAAGCCTCACCTACTTCTATTTCGATTGTTTTTGTTTCACGGATGCCCGACATTGATGGTAATTTTTTTTGTCATTGACAACTGAAGATCTCATTCACCTATATTACTGCAATTTATATAAAAACCATTTTGATACACCAATTCTGTGTACCAGTGTGATTTATTTTATAAGTACATTTTTTTTTCATGTTGGAATGTTTGTTTTGGATCCTTGGTTGTTTCTATTTTGGGTATCACTTTTTGTTGTTCCATAATCTATTTACGTCACTTATTTTCATGGACTATTATAAGTCTTCATATGATATCAAAAGCCAATTAATTGCACAATAGAGCATTTTAGAATAGTAGGAGATACAGTTCATTGTTCTCATTTTGAATAATGGAATGATACCAAAACTAGTAGCTTGAGGTTAAAATCTCTACATATGCCAAAACTAGTAGCCTGAGGTTAAAATCCCATGGTTCTGGGGGGCTGTCAAGAGGGTTGGTGGCTATCCAGTGGGTTGGGGGCTATGCAGGGTGTCCATCGAGGTGGGGGGGGGAATCCAGGGGTGTGGGGGGGGGGGTGTCGAAGGGGGTGGGGGATATCCAAGGGGGTGGGTGGGAGGGTTTCCAAGGGGGTGGAAGCCTGTCCAGAAGGGTTTGGGGGGTTTTCTGGGGGTGGGGGGCTTTCTAGAGGGTTGGGGTGTCAAGAGGGTGTCCATGTGGGTAGGGGGTACTCTCTAGAGGGGTGGGGGCTATCCAGGGGGTGGGGGCTATCCAGAGGGTTGGGGGGTGTCCAGGGGGGTAGGGGTGGGGGGTGTTGTCTAGGAGGGGTGGGGGGTGTCCAAGAGGGTAGGGGCTATCCAAGGGGGTGGGGGGGCTATCCAAGGGGGTGGGGCCCTGTTCAAAGGGTTTGGGGGGTTGTTTGGGGGGTGGGGGTTGTCCAGAGGGTTGGGTGTGTCCAGGGGGTGTCCAAGGGGCTGGGGTCCAGGAGTGGTGGGGGTACTGTTTGCAGGGTTGGGGGTCTGTCCAGGGGGTGGGGGGTTGTCCAAAGGGTTGGGGGTGTCCAAGGGGGTGTCCAAGGGGGGCGGAGGTGGGGGTGGTTTCCAGGAGGGGTGGGGGTGCTGTCTAGAGGGGTAGGGGTTGTCCAGGGGGTGGGGGCAGTCCAAGGGGTTCGAGGTGTCCAGGGGGTGTCCAAGGGGGTAGGGGTGGGGGTGGTGTCTAGGAGGGGTGGGGGTGCTGTCTAGAGGGGTGGGGACTATCCTGGGGGTGGGGGGCTGTCCAAAGGGGTGGGGGCGGTCCAAGGGGGTGGTGGTGTCTAGGGGGAGTCCGAGGAGGTGGGGGATGTCCAGAGGGTTTGGGGGTTATTTAGGGGGGGGGGGTGTTTTCCAGAGGGTTGGGTGGTGTTAAGGGGGTTGTCCAAGGGGGTAGAAGGTGGGTGGTGGTGTCTAGGAGGGGTTGGGGTGTCCAGGAGGGGTGGGGGCTGTCCAAGGGTGTGGTGGTATCCATGGGGTGTCCAAGGGGGTGGGGTGGTGTCCAGTGGGTGGGGTGGGGCTGTCCAAGGGGTGGTGGTGTCTGGGGGGTGTCCAAGGGGGTGTGGGATAAGTTTTAGTTGGGATTGACTACTGCATCATTGTTTCTAAGATTATGACATGCTGATTGTGTCGTGATGATTGGATTTACATTGTGATTTTCTCCATCTGAGTTGTAATTTTAAATATGATTTGATTCTCAGGTTTACTCTATTTTATCAAATTTTATATAAAAAATTATAGGCCCCCTGGTTTTCTTTGATTCAATGGAATTTAAAACTTTTATATATAACTATATTTTGTTTTTAAAATAATCATAAATCACATTTTTTAAAATACTCATAGATTTTTTTTTTCAAAAATGTTTTACATTCAAATTATTATTTTTTCATATAAACATATATTTTTCATATCTTAAAAATATATATAATTTTGATATTTGTTATAGGTAATAATGAGTCGAAGTTGGATTACGGCACATCGAATGAGCATTGAATATGAGGAAGGTGTTGATGCCTTTTTTGAATTTGCTAAACGAAATGTTCCAAGTAGTGAAATTTTTTTCTATCCATGCATGATATGTTTGAATATGAAGAAGTTGAAATATAGAGAGACAAAAGATAATATAAATTGTCATGGTTTTAATCCGAGTTACAACCCTTGGTTTTGGCATGGTGAGACTGGATGGAATTTCACTGATGATGATGATTCGCAAGATGGTAACTCCAATGGAATTGATGAAATGATTCATGATATTACAGTCGAACAAATTGAGATAGAACCAAAAGTTGTGCATCAATATGGTGATGCTGAAAAACCATTTTATCCCGATTGTACAGATTTTATGGTTTTTTAAGAGGTGTTAAGATTGATTAACCTGAAGTCAAAACATGGACGGAGTGACAAGAGTTTTACAGAGCTACTACAATTGATGAAAGGAATTCTTCCAAAAGATAAAGATCTTTTAGATTCACATTATAAGGCCAAGAAAATATTATTCCCAATGGGATTGGGATAAAAGAAAATACATGCATTTTCGAATGACGACATTATATATAGGAAGGAATATTAATTTCTGTCAGAGTGTCCTAAATGTGGGACATCACGATATAAGGTGAAAGAAAAATCACAGGCTGATGTAGAGATTACAAAGATCCCTTCAAAGGTATTTTGGTATCTTCCTAGAATTCATCGTTTCAAATGTTTATTTTCTAATTCACATGATGAAAAAAGGATAATATGGAACACTGATGAGCAGTTATGTGATGAAAAAATATGTCATCCAGCTGATTGTCCAAAATAGAAGAAAATTGATTAGTAGTATTCTATATTTGGAAATGAAATTATAAATCTCAGACTAGGGTTGTGCACAGATGGAATGAATCCATACCAAACCCTTAGTAGAACACAAAGTTCATGGCCTGTTTTATTGGTAATTTACAACCTCTCTCCTGAAGTTTGTATGAAACACAAATATGTCATGTTGAGTATAATGCTCTCTGGTCCAAAGCAACCCTTAAATGATATTGATGTTTACTTGTCACCGTTGATTGATGATTTGAAACTGTTATGGGATGATGGTATTAAGGTGTATGATTCTTATAAAATGGAATATTTTCAACTACATGCAGTGATTCTGTTCACTATAAATGACTTCCCAGCATATGGAAATTTGTCTGGATACAGTGTTAAAGGGCATAAAGAATGTCCAATTTGCAAACAACAGACGTCATATTGTCAATTGCACCATGGGAGGAAAATAATGTACATGGTTCATCGAATTTTTTTTCCTATGGATCACCCTTATTGAAGACTAAAAAAAGGCATTCAATGGATCACAATAATTTGATATTTCTCTAAAACCTTTATCCCCTGATCTATATTTTGAGAGGGTGAAAACCCTCGATGTGACATTGGGAAAGACACAGAAATCTGGTAATGATAGACATATTTAGAAGAAAAATGTCTATATTTTTTGAGATACAATATTGGCGGTATCATTTAGTTTAACATAATATTTATGTCATGCACGTGGAGAAGAATATCTATTATTGTTTGATTGGAACATTGTTAGATATTAAAGGAAGGACAAAATATGAGTTGAATGCAAAATTAGACTTACAATCAATGGAAATACATTTGGAGTTAGCTCCCACTCCTAAAGGAAGACGAACATTTCTTCCCCCAGCTTGTCATACGATATCGAAGAGGGAGAAAATTAGATTTTATCACTGTCTTCATGATATCAAAGTGCCTAATGGTTATTCTTCAAATGTAAAAAAAAATTCTCATTGAAGGACTTGAAGTTGATAGGTATGAAATCACATGATTGTCATGTCATGATGCAACAAATCCTTCCAGTTCCATTGCTTGGAATATCACCCATCTGTGTCAGAAAGAATATAATGAATTTGTGTTATTTTTTCAATTCAATTTGTAATAAGGCAATTCATGTGAATGCTTTGAACATTTTGGAAAATAATGCAATTTTTATACTTTGTCAGTTGGAAATGTATTTTCCTCTAACTATTTTTGATAAAATGGTGCATTTAATGATTGATCTATTTTGAGAAATGAAGAATTGTGGACCTGTATATCTTCATTGGATGTATCCTTTTGAAAGGTATATGAAAATATTAAAGTGGTATGGTAAAAATCCATATCGACCTGAAGCCTCTATTATTGAAAAGTATATTTCCTAAGGAGGTAGCAGAGTTTTGTACGATCTGCCTGGCTGTGGCGTAGCACATAGGTTTGCCTCCATCTCGCCATGAATGATTTAATAATGAGGGAAAGGGGATTCGTGGCTTGAAAGTCAAATCATTGTTAGCTGAACAGATGAAGAAGTTATAATCATACATCTTGAATAACATAGTTGATGCTCAACCGTATATCAAATTACATATTAATGAGTTGAAACAATGTTATCCAAAGAAGAAAGAAATGTGAATATTGAATGAGCACAAAAAAATATTTTTGTCATGGTTTAAAAAGACCTTTCTTGGTAGATCAGATGTATCAGAGACATTAAAATGGATAGTGGGTGGTCCATGTTTAAATGTGATAACATGGTCCGGTTATGAAAATAATGGCTATACATTTCTTACGAAAGCTCAAGACAACAGAAGTGCAGTTTAGAATAGTGGTGTATTGGTGTTTGCAGAAGCAATGTATTTTTCGAGTGATAAGAACAAAAACCCAATTTCTACATCAAGTGCATATTATAGAGTGATTGAAGACATATGGGAGGTTGATTACATTAAAATTAAAGTACCTGTTTTTAACTGTAAATGGTTAATCAATTACAACAGTGTCAGACAAGATGAATTTGGAATGGAACTTTTTAATCTAAATGGATTGGAAGACACAACTGATTCTTTTAAAATGGAAACACATGAAAAACAAATTTTCTATGTATTAGATCAATCAGATATGCAGTGGGCTGTTTTTTTACAAGGGAAAAAACATTATGTTGGTGAGGATAAACTTGATGAAGATTCTGATTTATGTGAGATCCCTACATCAATGGAAAGATTAATAGAATATAATGATGAGCATGTTGAAGACATGGTTTTTGCCATAAGGAACGATTAGGATGAAAGAATTTTTGAAAAAAATCCATTTGTACATTCCTAAAATTATAGGTAACATATGTTTATTTCAGTTTACATTTATTTTTATAATAAAATATTAGATATTGGATGTTTTTTCTTTATTAAAATAATAATTAAAAAAAATAAGTATAATTTTTTGTTTGTTTTATGTTTGTTTAGTTTAATTTATCATTTTACCATTACATGAAATATATATATATTATTTTTGTTCAGTGACAATTACTTTACCATGTTTTCTAGGTTTACCATGTTTACCATGTTTACCATGATTACCATGTTTACCATCTTGACCATATTTACCATCTTTACCATTGTTTAACATGCTTACCATATTAACAATGTTTACTATTATATAACATAGTACAATTTTCTATTTCTGATTACAGTAGAATTAAAATATTTGAATTTTTATATTTGTGAACTAATGTTTGTTATTTTTATTTGAAGGATAACGAAATATCATTCAGTCGATCAACCACATGATTCTGGAGATGATCATATTGGTCATCCCTCTGGGGAGGAACATTCACATGCTCCTCTTGATGTTCCCCAATCTTCCTCATGTGCTCTCATAAAGACAAAGAGTTCAAAGGTTGGTAAATGTGGGTGTACACGTTTACCAAAATTATCACTTTCCCGTACGTAGGATCAGAGGATACTCGTTGAGTTTGATGATGATGATATTCCTTGAGGTAAAAATGAAAAATATTTTAAGATTTTTGTATCAACTCAGGATCAGAGAAATGTAATCATTCTATATGATGACTAGAGAAGTGTGGATAAAGAGATAATCTCTCTGTTGTGAGAGATGATTTTGGTATGATATTTTTCTATTGTTTGACTATTCTTTAAATTTTTCTAGTATATATAATATGTTTAACCTCTATTTTATCAGATGGCATTTGATATTTCTGACATTGGAGGAGTCAAGAAGAAATGATTATCATTGGATGCCAGGAGATGGAGGGATTTGAAATTAACCCTCTCATGTTATTTCATTTATGGTCATAGGAGTCTTGACAATCCATGTCGTATATATCCATTTATAGATGAAGACACATGGAGACAGTTTTTTTGAAAGTAGAAGAAAAGAGTCATTTTTGGTAAGGGAAATGTAAAATTTTATAATATTTCTTATATAAATTATCTTATTAATGTTTTGTTAATGATTTATTATTCTTAATTTACAGAAAACAAGGAAAGCTCATCAGGAGATCCAATCTAAAAATGTATACCCTCATTTTTTATCTCTGGGAGGGTATGCATTTTTGGAAGAACAAATGATGGGGGAAAATTTTCAACAACTAAGAGCTGAGTCTTCAATCTCTAGAGAGGTGGCCCCTCCACCCCCCCCCCCCTTCTAGACATGAAAAATGGAAGACAACTCGGATGGGAAAAAAGGGCAATATCTTTCAGAAGAATAGAGAATCATAGCTGAGAGGATTGTAAGATATCTATTTTATTTATTTAAGTTAACTATTTTCTTCCTATAATTTCAGTCATTAAAGAAATGTTCAATTAATTAATACAGGACTCTCCTGAGGAGCAGAGTTTATAGGGGGAATTTACAACTACTGGGAGGCAAGATATTTTATCTGTAGCATTGGGAAAGCCAGAACATTCTAGTCGTGTAAGAGGATATCCGACAGGTGTATCAGTAAGAAAAGTATTTCCACATTCTTAAAATTCTAACGTTGATGGGGTTTATAAAAAAATAGAATCCATGGAGGGTGAAGTTTATAATATTAATGCGACAATGGAGGAAAATATTAGAGCATCGGTACAGTCTATGTTTACAGACATGCAAAGACAATTTCAGACTGCAGATCCCAATCCACCTCCCCCTGCAGACCCCATTATTTATCCTCCACCTCTTCTAGTAGCTCTCACTCCCCCACCTCAGCCATTGGACCCCATTTTTTATCCTACTCCTCCGCCTAAGATTCCTACTTATTTCGAGTTGTATGTTGATGATCCTCAACATCATATAGATGCATATGGGTTGGTATATTGTATAGGATATGCAGTTTATTATCAACAATTAGAGGTTGAGAATCAGAGGTTCAATGTACATGATATTATAGATATATCAGCTCGAGTTCCATTACATACAGATGAGGTGATGACAGTTGGACATAATATCAGCCATTTTTTGAATTTGGCCATCCAGACTTCTTCGACTCATTACCATAGAGGTAACACATTCAAAATCATTTAATTTATTTTTTTATTAAAGTCGTTTTATCATTTGAAAAATAATATATTTTTCTATTTATTTTTATAGGAGTAATTCAAAGGTAATGAAATACTATATAGACAACAAAAAATACAAACGACTATAACATCAGATATAGATTCTAGTAGTCTAGACAGATTTTCAAGAAATTCAAATTTGATGGTGGGATATTATGAGTTTCCAATAGAAGCTCATGTTTGTGGACGTTCAATAAATGTAGGGATTATGAAAAATGATATCATGGAGCTTGTAACTGGAGATAAGTTGGGCATCAATGTGGTGAAAAGTTTTTCCATGTAAGTCTTAACACCTTTTCCTTGTAGTATATTTATTAAAAATGTATACTTATGTTTGTTTTGTATTAGGTATATTTATAAAATTTGTGAGAGGAATGAGCTGACAGATGTAAATGGATTCATGGACCCGAAATTTATTTCCCCTGAAACATGTGCATTGGATGAGGAACAAAGAATTCTTTATATTGCTGAAATACTTGAACAAAATATAGTCACACAATTTTGGATGATTCATTTTTGTGAGAGGTATGAAACACATCTCTCTCAATGAGTTCATTGTCTTTTATCATAAAAAACCACTAACCTTAAACTTCCATTTATTAGAGATCATTGGACGTTAGGGGTTTTTTCCCAAGGGAGAAAACACTTTATTGGATATGCTCTGTTCATGATGATGTGCGGGAAAGTTTTATGAATTTATTGTAAATGTATGTTTCAATTTCTCAGTAGTTTTATATATTATAATGAATTTTTAATTTACCCCATTCGCATTATTTTCTAATAGGGGATGGGTCTACTTTGAAAAAAACACAAAGAAATGAAGTGCAAAGATCAAATATGTAAATACAAAGGTAAATGTCCATTTATAATTTGTAATTTTTGATTTATCACATAAAAATAATATATTGAATATACACTCATTCAAAGAGAATTCTCATGAACAACAAGGCGTCATTATACGTGGATATTATATGTTAAGATTTATGTACGAAATAATAACAACTGGGACAGTTGTGAATTTTTAACTGTTATGATTTCCTCTTAAAATTTTCCATAAAATTTCAATTTGATTTATTCATTATAAATGTTAACTATTATCCTTTTAATTTGTATCTTTTTATGACCCTTAACCCTATACAGCTCAAGACATCAAACACTTACATGTTGAGTGGTCAAAATATTTTACAGGTTTGATTGAATTTTAGTTGTTTGTAATGTAAAATGTAATGTTGAATATTGTCATCATAATTATGTATTTGGTAGTCGTTTAGGTTGGTTTTAGTTTTTTTTTGAAGTTGACAATGTATGTTTTTAATGTTATATATGTAAATGTTTAAATTTTCTCTACTTCTTGTTTTGGTCTACTTATGATGGTTTTTCTGGTATGGATTCTGGTCTTGGGTGGAGGGGTTCCATGGGTGTGGGGGGTGTTCAGTGGGGTGGGGGTGTCCTGGGGTCTGGGAGGGATGTTTGGTGGGGTGGGGGGGGGGCTAGGTGTACATGATAGTGGGTGTAGTGACCCGAATCCTAACGTACATTGACATTACATTACATTTGCAGAATACATAGTACATAACAAAAACACACACACAAGGATCGTAATAGTTTAGTGTCTTTGGAAACTCGGAATATAATCTTCTAATCCTGGTGAAAGATCTTCAACATCTCCCATAAAGATCATCCTTTTTTATACCTAAAACCTTTCTTTATAACCTGGGGAAAAGAAAACATAAAAGGGTGAGATCAAATGCTCAGTAAGGTTAAACAAAAGAAATATCAATCACATCATATTCATAAGAACATATCTTTTGGAAATCTTAACCTGCAAAAGAGATCATAATTTCATAACATGGGATAAATCATAGCAGTGAAATGTAATAACAATAATCATAACATAAAACATTAAACTTTGTGGCATGAACACATAATCATAGAGAATCATTTCTTGTTAGTCAATACTCATTTCCAAGACTATCTTAGTGGACAAAGTCCCTTTCTGAACCGAGTCACCCTCGTTTCAGTCCTGTTTCACTGAACCGGTATAACCTACCATTCCAGCCATGTCTATCTCATGAGATATAAAATCTTTACCCAATGCATTGGAGGGAGATATAGGTCCCACCCATCTCATAATGATACCATTCTTATGTGTGCCACAAAATCATAAACCATACATCATTGCATAACCCATGTAATAAAAATGGGAATCTTAAACATCATGACATCATAAAACAATTCATATACGATAAAAGAATTAATAAAAATAATTCCATCACAACATAATAAAATCAATGTAATAATAGGGATAAAAACAGAACCATTTATTATCTTTGATGGAAAATAATTTTGATAAAACACTTGAACTTCATCCTTGAGGAAAATATCCTTTCTACTTCAAAAACACTTTTCCTTTCTTAACATGTCATAAAATTATAAACTAAAAGAAGTTGATTAAAAATAATCTTGATAACTTGTAAAGTAATCTTCTTGGAAATAATGTTTTAAAAATCCATTCTTGCCGTATAAGTTAAAAAAACATTCTTCGTACTTTTGTCGAAAAAGTCAAAAAAGTACCTCGTACGAAAAATGACAAAAGATTCCTTTCATATCTTTTAATAAAAACTCACCGAAGGGTAAAATTGGACTTAAACAATTTTAGGTGAATGGAAATAATATTACATATTGAGGAAACATGGATGTGGATGATAAAATAAACCCCAGTAAATTCTAAAGTATAAACAATCTCGGATAAAAATGAGATTGTGATATTTCCCTTACCTTAGGTCTAATTTGCTTCGTAAGTGTCCAAAACTCCTGTATAATGATTTAAATAATGTCATTGAATTATTACAGAATCATATTTATTGTTATGATATCATATATGGTTCACTTATGACTTTATATTACCCGTTCTTTTGTAAATTCCATGTTAAAGAGCGTTTTTGGTAAAATTGTTTCATTTGTCATCCGTGTTTTGACTTGTAATTATTCATATGATTACATAGATCATGATTACTTAATTATAGAATATAAAACATGATTTATATATATATATTCAGAATATACATATATATAATAAATCAGTAAATGGAAAGAAATACATCGTTCATGGAGACGGTAGGCCGTACGTACGCATGAACGCTGTTTTCGTTTCCTTATTGAGTTGAACAGAATTAAGTAGATGACATACATATATATAAACATAAATCCAGTATCAATATTATGTCATATATTTCATCATTACTTATTATATATACTTTATAATCATTCATGAATGGTTAAAGTGGAGAATGAATCTCGTCGCGTCGTGGAGACGGTAGTCCGTACGTACGCACGAGCGATGATATCGTTCTCATGATCGTGGGACTGTATTGGAGTGTATGTATACTATTTAAGAATCAATATCACTTTAAAATAATAATATATAGTTATTATTTACACCATTATACCCATCCAAGTAAGGTGGTGGTGGAAAATAGATTTCACCACGGCGTGGAGACGGTATTCTGTACGTACGCACGCGCGGTGATTTCATTTTCCATAGGATGGATATATGGTGAAATAGGATTGTTTCATACTTATAATAACATATAAGTATATTAGTGATACTGATGTTATTAATTCATAATGAAACAACCTAAGAAGAAGAAGTGGAAGAAGAAATAAAGGTGAAAGAATCGGTAACGGAAATTACCTCTTCTTTGAAGCGCCTCTTTGAGACCTCCTCTTAGGGCACTAAAATTGGTCTTTGTGGAAGACCAGAACCTCTAGAATGTTTCTAGGGAAGTGGATAAGATAATTTGGTAGGGGTTGGCCGATCTTGAAGGTTCAATGTTGTGTGAGGAAGAGAGGGAGGAGGTGCCCTTTTATAAGGGAGGAGAGAGGCACCTTTGGAATAACTAAAACTATTATTTTATTATAAAGTCATGTTCGGATTTAAATAGCTCCAAATTAATTTATTTCGAGGATAAGGTGGGGATGGGTCGAAATACTCTCATCCAATAGAATTTAGAGAAGTTTAGGTTCCTATTTTAACCTTATCATTTAGATTTAACATTAAGTTAAATAATTTTACTTTTACCGTGTCTTCTTGTGTTCTTACACTATAAGGTTAATAAAATTACTATAAGAAGCCAAAAGAACCCCAAATTGTTTATTATTAATATATATAACCTTATCTAAGTCATTTGGCTGAAACTTAGATTTTTTTGAATAAAATAACAATTAATAATATAATATTTGTTTTAAAAACTATTTTATGTCAATTTTGACACTATTTAGTAATCGATTTTTGTTAAAATCATAAAAGAATGATAAGTTCGAAAAAATTTAATTAAATAAATAAAAACATGTCATATTAACCTAGAAAATTATTGTAATTCATAAAAAGTCTCAAATTATATTTATTTGGGTATTTATAACATCAATTATGTCAATATTTCATTAATAAGATAATTACTGCATCATCGTTGTGTCATAAATAAATTAAATTATTTAATGTCTACAAATTACAAATAAAAAAACATTATGTAGGAAATCTTTTTAGCTTTCTAATTAATTTTTATAGTCGAATTTATCTTATTTATAACACTATATTAAAAATGTTTTATTAAATAAACTTTGATTTTAACTCTTTTAACTCTTCTTTGAATTAAATAATAATAAATGTCCTAATCTAATTCAAGTGGGCCTAAATGGTCATATTTTATTCCTAAGTTTGGTTTTGGTCGAATTACACTTATACAATAGAATTAGGACATGTGTTAAGGTAATAATAATATCATCTTTACCCATAATTACCCTATTTACTTTTAACCGTGGTAAAAAAAGTAAAAAGTTACTATTCACCAAAAATTATTTTCATCCCATTGAACCACAAATTAGTCCTTGATATTAACCGTGTCTCTTGGATTTTTGAAATTCCACTCACATAAGCGGTAAAATTAAGTTTTATGAACAATTCAGTTTTTTTAACTACCACTTAGTGGTTTCACTATTCATCATAAATTTAAAGTTTTCAGAAAAATACCAAAAATTAGGCCTAAGTTATATTTGATATTATGAACTCAAAGATGATATCTATTTTACCAAATTCAAAACATATCAGTTTCATTAACTAATTTAAAAATTAATTCCCGTCATCAAAACAAATAGCCTGTTTTTAAGAGATAATAACTATCAAAAGATTGACACTTGTTTATAACTGGTTTAAATGTGAAATTATATCCAATGACCGAAATTGTATTAAATTGTAAAAATATATTCTAAATATACTTTAAAACCACTCAAATTAATAATTTATCACTATTAATTATTTTGATTAAAAAAGTTGTTTTGAATTAAAATTTAGTAATTTCCACTATTCATCAGAATATGAAAGTTATCAGAAAAGTACCAAAATTTCACCCTAAGCTAATTTTAATATTCGGAATCCAAAAATGAAGTCCATTTTAAAAAATAAAATTTACAAAATTTGAAAAAGTGGTTATTACTATTCATAACGGCTAGTTTTAATAATATTTTAATAGCATATCGTTGTTTAGCGAAACATGGTGTTGCGTACAACACACGCTATTGTGGAAGGTCGCGATTGCGTGTAATTCAAGCCAGGTCAGAGATGTGTGTTGTGAAAGCTCCTTTTGGTTTAGCGTATAACAGAAGACATTAATGAAATTAAAAAGAATATTTTTCATAAAATCTCGGGGTGTTACATTCTACCCCCCTTAAAATGAATTTCTCCCTCGAAATTCGTCGGGGTTATAAATGGTTTACTACTCGAAAGTTTCTTTAATAGAAACCCACACCGTAAAAAGGAATACCAAAACCAATCTTTAAAAAAAAGTATGAAACGTAACGGTTAGCCAAATAAACTAATCACTGGGTTTCCACATTGGTGAAAATATGGATATGGAAGAAAAATCTAACCATCATGTTCTGATGTAGAGTGGTAGAGAACATGGGTATGGAAAAGACAACAATCACAAAGCCATAAATTTTCGATGATCTAAGGTACCTTCTGATTAATTAGATATAAGGGCACTAGGACATCATTTTTGGTTTTCAAGATCATTTCCCTAAGGTTGGTGAATTAAAAGAAATACTTACATGATTTTGGTACAATTTCACTATTGTTTGTGCCTTGAACAATTTCCACTTCATATCTTAAATAAATAAAGTTGAATTTGTTATTTGTGAAGTGTTAGCAGATCATGTGATAGAATGACGGGTCATTCCATCTGTCTCTAACAAAAGGTTAGCAAAAGTTATTAAATATACATAAGTCATTCTATAGTGAGATTAATCATATATGGTTCCTAAAATGGACTTATAATTCATATATCATACTGCTTAATATAATTAAACTAGTTTCTACTAAACAAGGACTTCCTGTAGGCCAGTGGTAGGCGATAAAGGCCAGTCACACTTCGGTTGTGGGTTCGATTCCCACAGCCTTTTCCGACGCGATGGGCTGTCGCCTGTCCTGCAGGTTGTCCTTTTTCTAAAACTATATAATATCAAAAGTTCTATCCTTAAACAATACTAACTTCTGTCCAACATAATCCATTCCAATCATTAGGCTTATCTAAAATACTTCGGTCCAAGATCATAATATAAAGAAAATGATTACTTGAAATGTCATCAACGAAGCATGTGAATACCATTATTTATCCCCCATATATCTTGTTGGTCACATTCCAATCATGTGAATACCTTAATCATGTATTCTCTTGAAAAATGAATACCCATAAAACCTTAGTGAAAACATGAATGCTGTCTAAAGTTAACTCTTTCCACATACCAAAATCCAAAAATTCTATATACTCAATCCATTACATAACCTTCTCCTTATATCAGTCATGAGCTCATGAATACTATCAAACATTTAATTTTCTCTTTATCCCATCATCTACATTCCAAAAAATATCTGAATAACCTTTCATGGATACTGGTAACATTAATCATACACTTTCAAAACTCAAGGAAAGACAACAGTGTAACAATCCTTAGATGTCTCTTTATTCCATAGTACCATGATATTACCTATACAACATTACACTTGATAAACATGTAATCATTCCACTACCTTCTTAAACCATTGATTGAGCTTCAACAATTCTTTCAACTCACATATCATTTGTATTCTCTTCATCATCATCAACATAAATCCTACCCATACGACCGTACTGATTCTCTTCACGAGACTTTTCCTTAGGGAATTGGTTTGCATAATTCCCGTAAATTCCACATTTAAAACATTTAACCATTGTTGATGTCATAGCAATACCATCATCCTCATCCATGGTGTTAACGGAACCTTTTCCTTTGTACTTACTGGCTTTGTGTCCTTCTTTTCCACACCCAAAGCATCTTCCAGTTCATTTTAAACATTCTCCTTGATGCCTCTTCCCACATGATTTTCATAGGGGAAATTGAACTTTCTTTCCTCTATGATCATCATGAAACACCATCTTTCTCTTATTAGCTGAGTCAGGAAACTTACCAAATTTTACTTTATTGATCATATTATGATATTGCTAATTCGGTATAATAATGATGTTTGGACTTCCAAATCCCATTTCATTTGGTTTCTAATGAATAATATCATTCCATTGTCCATAATATCCTCTATTATCATGAATCATCTTGTTTCCAGCCATTTTTTAAAACCCAAGAAGAATAGTGTTAGAGGGGAAAATCATAATAAAGGGGGAGTAACTTTAATATATAACATCTTAGGTTAACTTCTATGATCATTAACATAGTTCTAGGACTATATCCTATACGTATACTTATCCTTAGGGGCATCCCTAGGCATACCTTGGAAATATCTCTAGGGATCTCACTAACGTTTTCGCATCCTAGTTTCCAAAGGTTGACTAAACTTTTCCTCTGATACCAACTGTAGAGACCCGAATCCTGACGTACATTGACATTACATTACATTTGTGGAATACTTAGTACATAACAAAAACACACACACAAGGATCGTAATAGTTTAGTGTCTTTGGAAACTCGGAATATAATCTTCTAATCCTGGTGAAAGATCTTCAACATCTTCCATAAAGATCTTCCTTTTTTTTATACCTAAAACCTTTCTTTATATCCTAGGGAAAAGAAAACATAAAAGGGTGAGCTCAAATGCTCATAAAGGCTAAACAAAAAAAATATCAATCACATCATATTCATAAGAACATATCTTTTGGAAATATTTACCTGCAAAAGAGATCATAATTTCATAACATGGGATAAATCATAGTAGTGAAATGTAATCACAATAAGCATAACATAAAACATTAAACATTGTGGCATGCACACATAATCATAGATAATCATTTCTTGTTAGTCAAGACTCATTGCCAAGACTATCTTAGTGGGAAAAGTCCCTTTCTGAACCGAGTCATCCTCGTTTCAGTCCTGTTTCACTGAACCGGTATAACCTACCATTCCAGCCATGTCTATCTCATGAGATATAAAATCATTACCCAATGCATTGGAGGATGATATAGGTCCCACCCATCTCATAATGATACCATTCTTATGTGTGCCACAAAATCATAAACCATACATCATTGCATAACCCATGTATTAAAAATGGGAATCTTAAACATCATGAAATCATAAAACAATTCATATACGATAAAGGAATTAATAAAAAAAATTCCATCACAAAATAATCAAATCAATGTAATAATAGGGATAAAAACAGAACCCTTTATTATCATATATGGAAAATAATTTTGATAAAACACTTGAACTTCATCCTTGAGGAAAATATCCTTTCTACTTCAAAAACACTTTTCCTTTCTTAACATGTCGTAAAATTATAAACTAAAAGAAGTTGATTAAAAATAATCTTGAAAACTTGTAAAGGAATATTCCTGGAAATAATTTTTTAAAAATCCATTCGTGCCGTATAAGTTAAAAAAAAACATTCTTCGTACTTTTGTCGAAAAAGTCAAAAAAGTACCTCGTACGAAAAACGACAAAAGATTCCTTTCATATCTTTTACTAAAAACTCACCAAAGCGTAAAATTAGACTTAAACAATTTTAGGTGAATGGAAATAATATTACATATTGAGGAAACATGGATGTGGATGATAAAATACACCCCAGTAAATTCTAATGTATAAACAATCTCGGATAAAAATGAGATTGTGATATTTCCCTTACCTTAGGTACGATTTGCTTCGTAAGTGTCCGAAACTCCTGTATAATGATTTAAATAATGTCATTGACTTATTAAAGAATCATATTCATTGTTATGATATCATATATGGTTCACTTATGACATTATATTACCCGTTCTTTTGTAAATTCCATGTTAAAGAGCGTTTTGGGTGAAATTGTTTCATTTGTCGTTCGTGTTTTGACTTGTAATTATTCATATGATTACTTAGATCATGATTAATTAATTCCAAGAAAATAAAACTTGATTTATATATATATATATATATATATATATATATTCATAATATACATATATATAATAAATCAGTAAATGGAAAGAAATACACCGTTCATGGAGACGGTCGGCCGTACGTACGCATGAACGCTGTTTTCGTTTCCTTATTGAGTTGAACGGAATTAAGTAGATGACATACATATATATATACACATAAATCCAGTATCATTATTATTTAATATATTTCATGATTAATTATTATATATACTTTATAATCATTCATGAATGGTTAAAGTGGAGAATGAATCTCATCGCGTCGTGGAGACGGTAGTCCGTACGTACGCACGAGCGATGATATCGTTCTCATGATCGTGGGACTGTATTGGAGTGTATGTATACTATTTCAGAATCAATATAACTTTAAAATAATAATATATAGTTATTATGTACACCATTATACCCATCCAATTAAGGTAGTGGTGGAAAATAGATTTCACTACGGCGTGGAGATGGTATTCCGTACGTACGCACGCGCGGTGATTTCATTTTCCGTAGGATGGATAGATGGTGAAATAGGATTTTTTTCATACTTATAATAACATATCCGTATATGAGTGATACTGATGTTATTACTTCATAATGAAACAACCTAAGAAGAAGAAGTGGAAGAAGAAATAAAGGTGAAAGAATCGGTAACGGAAATTACCTCTTCTTTGAAGCGCCTCTTTGAGACCTTCTCTTAGGGCACTAAAATTTGTCTTTGTGGAATACCAGAACCTCTAGGATGTATCTAGGAAAGTGGAGAAGATAATTTGGCAGGGGTTGGTTGAGCTTGAAGGCTCAAAGTTTTGTGAGGAAGAGAGAGAGGAGGTGCCCTTTTATAAGGGAGGAGAGAGGCACCTTTGGAATAACTAAAAATATTATTTTATTATAAAGTCAAGTTCGGTTTTAAATAGCTACAAATTGATTTATTTCGAGGCTAAGGTGGGGATTGGTCTAAATCATCTCATCCAATAGAATTTAGACAAGTTTAGGTTCCTATTTTAACCTTATCATATAGATTTAACATTAAGTTAAATAATTTTACTTTTACCGTGTCCTGTTGTGTTCTTACACTATAGGGTTAATAAACATACTATAAGAAGCCAAAAGAACCCGAAATTGTTTATTATTAATGTATATAACCGTATATAAGTCATTTTTCCGAACCTTATATTTTTAGGAATAAAATAACAGTTAATAATATGATATTTGTTTTAAAAAACAATTTTATGTCAATTTTGACACTATTTAATAATTGATTTTTGTGAAAATCATAACAGAATAATAAGTTCGAAAAAATTTAATTAAATCAATTAAAACATGTAATAGTAACCTAGAAAATTAGTGTAATTCATCAAAAGTCTCAAATTATATTTATTTGGGTATTTATAACATCAATTATGTCAATATTTCATTAATAAGATAATTACTGCATCATCATTGTTTCATAAATAAATTATATTATTTAATGTCTAAAAATTACAAATAAAATCCCATTATGTAGGAAATCTTTTTATCTTTCTAATGAATATTTATAGTCGAAATTATCTTATGTATAACGCTATATTAAAAATGTTTTATTAAATAAACTTTGATTTTAACTCTTATAACGCTTCTTTGAATTAAATAATTATAAATGTCCTAATCTAATTCAAGTGGGCCTAAATGGTCATATTTTATTCCTAAGATTGTTTTTGGTCGAATTACACTTATCCAATAGAATTAAGACATTTGTTAGGGTAATAATAATATCATCTTTACCCTTAATTACCCTATTTACTTTTAACCGTGGTAAAAAAATGGAAAAAGTTACTATTCACCAAAAATTATTTTCATCTCATTGAACCACATTTTAGTCCTTGATATTAACCGTGTCTCTCGGATTTTCGAAATTCCACTCACAGAAGCGGTAAAATTATGTTTTATGAACAATTCAGTTTTTTTAACTACCACTTAGTGGTTTCACTATTCATCAAAAATTGAAAGTTTTCAGAAAAATACCAAAAATTAGGCATATGCTATATTTGATATTATGAACTCAAAAATGATGTCTATTTTACCAAACTAAAAAACTATCAGTTTCATTAACTAATTTAAAAATTAATTCCCGTCATCAAAATAAATAGCGTGTTTTTAAGAGATAATAACTATCAAAAGATTGACACTTGTTTATAACTGGTTTAAATGTGAAATTACATCCAATGACCAACATTGTATTAAATTGTAAAAATATATTCTAAATATACTTTAAAACCACTCAAATTAATAATGTATCACTATTAATTATTTCTATTAAAAATGTTGTTTTTAATTAAAATTTAGTAATTTCCAATATTCATCAGAATATGAAAGTTATCCGAAAAGTACCAAAATTTCACACAAAGCTAATTTTAATATTCTGAATCCAAAAATGAAGTCCATTTTAAAAAATAAAATTTAAAAAATTTCAACAAGTGGTTATTACTATTCATAATGACTAGTTTTAATAATATTTTAATAGCATATCGTTGTTTAGCGAAACTTGGTGTTGCGTACAACACACGCTATCGTGGAACGTCGCGATTGCGTGTAATTCAAGCCAGGTAAGAGATGTGTGTTGTGAAAGCTCCTTTTGGTGTAGCGTATAACAGAAGACATTGAGGAAATTAAAAAGAATATTTTTCATAAAATCTCGGGGTGTTACAGTGGGGGGGGGGCAGTCCAGGGGGTGGGAGCGTTTCCAGGAGGGTGGAAGGGTTGTCCAGGGGAGTGGGAGGCTGTCCAGGGGGTGTCCAGGGGTGTGGGGGTGTCCTGTGGGGTGAGGGGGTTTCCAGGGGTGGGGGGGGGGGGGCTATCCAGTGGCGGGGGGGGGGGGGGGGGGGGGTCCAGGGTGTCCATGGGGATGGGGTCGGGGCAGTCTAGGGGTGTGGTGTGGGCTGTCTAGTGGGTTGAGGGGGGTTCTGGTCTGTTTTTAGTAACTTTTTGGTCTGTTTCAAGGGTGTGAGAGGGTTGTCCAAGGGTGTGGGAGTGATGTCTGTGGGTGGGTGGGGGGGGGGGGTCTATAGGAGGGTGGGGGTTGTCCATGGGGTGGTGGTGATGTCTAGGGGTGTGGGGGTGTCTAAAGGTGTGGTGGGGGCCGTCTAGTGGGGTGAGGGGGTTCTCGTTTATTTTTTGTAACGTTTTGGTATGTTTCAGGGGTGTTGGAGGGTTTTCCAGTGGTGTGGTAGTGCTTTCCCTGGGTTGGGGGACTATACATGAGGGTGGGGGTGGGGGGTTGTCCAGGGATGTTTGGGGCTATCCAGGGGGTCGGGGGGAAATCCAAGGGTGTGGTGGGGGCTGTCCAGTGGGGTGAGGGGGGGGGGAGGGCTGTCCAGGGTGTGGGGGGTATACCTGAGGGTGATAGGTTGTCCCGGGGTGGTTGGGGCTGTCTTGGGTGTCGGGGGCAGTCTAGGGGTGTGGTGGGGGCTGTCCAGTGGGGTGAGGGGGTGTTGTTCAGGGGGTGGTGGGGGTTGTCCAGTGGGGTAAGTTTTAAATGTTATCAATGTAAATGATTAATATTTCATTGGTTCTTGTTTTGATCTACTTCTATTTTTGTGGTACGAATTCTTGATTTGGTTTCTGGTTGTTTCTGGGGAGAGCAGAGGACTACATTCGATTTTTTAAAAAAAACATTGGTATTCCACGCCGATTATTTTATAACTGACGTGATAAAGGAATCCGGAAGGATTTATCACATCGGTTGTTTAAATAACCGACATGATAAACACATGTGTAATGGTTTATCACATCGGTTATTTAATAATCAACATGATAAAAGGCCCAGGAAATGGTTTATCACGTCGGTTATTTAATAACCAATGTGATAAACCCCCCCCCCCCCCCCCCGGACTGGTTTATCACATCGGTTATTATATAAACGACGTGATAAACCATTTCCCAAGGGTTTATCACATCATTTATTAAATTACCGACGTGATAAACATCCCCCACACAGGTTTATCAAGTCGGTTATTATATAACCAATGTGACAAACCCCCCCCGGGTTTATCAAGGTTGTTTTACATTAACCAAAATGATAAACCCCCCTGGTTTTTGCATGTCGGTTATTAATTAACTGACGTGATAAACACCATCATGTTATGTTTTTTAAGTTGTTTTTTAAATAACCGATGTAAAAAACAATATTTATAACGTCATCCATATTAACGTCATCTAAAACCCGACGTAAAAAACGAAAAATAACCGATGTAAATAATGTTTTCTGCACTACTGAATGTTGAATTAATGAACAATGTCTCTTTTAATGAAATTTATAGTGATAGTAAATACTATAACTCTTCGGATGAAGAATCATCTTTCGATAAACGAAGAAGTTTCTAGGTTTTCTAAGCTCCTTGAGATTGAGAATTCAAAACACATTAAAAAAATGATAAGGAAAACTCTAGAAATACTATTCCAACTAATAAAATATCAGATCTTTCTAAAGATCATAATAAGAAAAATGTTGATTTTGAAACTATTTCAAAAAATCTTGAGGAAGTAAATTCTGAGAATAATAAAATTTATAAGGATCTAGAAAACGTAATTTCTAAGAAATTTTTTTTGAGCCTAACTCTAGTTCAAAATCAAATGTTTTGGAAGACAAGAACTTAGTTATCAAACTAAAATCCAAAATAATTTCCTTGGGGAATTTTTTATCAATCCTTACCTTAGGTAAAGAAAATTCTGATAAAATGTATTCTCAAATCCAACGTCTAAGAAATAATTCTGGTATTGGTTATACTTGTTCTAAAGCAATTTTTAGTAACAATTATTATGTTCCTCAAAGTGCCCCATTCTGTACTTAGTGTCAGTGTGGTGGGAATTGGCCAATAAATGGTTCCTTAAATAAATCCCAGTCTTTATGATTTCATAAAGCCTATTTTTCTATGAAAATGTGGGTGCCTAAAATATTTCTTTCTAAAATTTCCAGATCCAAGAATGTTTGGATTCTGAAAGTCTAACTCTTTTGTTTTTAGGAAAATAGAGAAGGTACCAACAACAATACTTGGTATATAGATAATGTATGTTCTTGGCATATGACTGGTAAAAAAAACTACTTTGAAAAGATTATCAAGACGAATGGAAGAAAAGTAAATTTCAGAGATAATGCCCAGGGAGAATATATTGGTACAGGTAACATCATTCTTCTTGAAAATTTTTTTATTTCAAATGTTTTATTTGTTAAGGGTATTAAGCACAACCTCATTAGAATAAGACAATTATGTTATGAGGGCTACCTTGTGAATTTTAGGAATTACATGTGCTTAGTACACAATTCCAAGGAAGAGTATATTCCTTATTCCAATAGGGAAGAGAATTTATGCACACATAACATAGACGACCTTAGGATCCAAGATATACCTTTCCTTATTGCAATGGAAGATCTTTCTTGGTTGTGGCATAGAAGGTTAGGTCATTGTAACCTCATGAACCTATGAAAACTTTCTAAGAAAATATTAGTTAAGGATCTACCGGAGCATAGATTCGATTATTCAAAAGATTATGATCCTTGTCAATATGGCAAGAAACATAAATCTAGTTTTAAATCAATCGGTGAAGTCTCATCTACTAATGCATTATAGTTTGTGCATATGGATATTTTTGGTCCCACACAAACTAGAAGCATTGGTGGAAAATATTATGCATTTGTCTTGGTTGATGATTACACTAGATTTATATGGGTCTAGTTTCTAGCTAAGAAATATGACGATTTTTTGTATTTCAAAAGTTTTAGAGCCCAAGTTAAAATGAGAAAAATATTTTATTGAAAAATATTAATAGTGATCATGGTGGAGAATTTCAAATTTTTTATTTTGAAACTTTTTGTAGTAGAAAAGGCATTACTCACACTTTCTCATCACGAAGAGCTCCTCAATAGAATGGTGTTTTTGAAAGTAAAATTAGAATTCTTCAAAAGATAACAAGAACCATGTTGAGTGAATATTCTATAGTAAGACATTTTTGGGATGAAGTTGTAAGTACTTCTTGTTATACTATAAATTGAGTTTTAATTACACCTATTCTTAATAAAACCCCTTATGAGTTATGGAATGGTAGAAAACCTAGACTTTCCTACATTAAGTTTTTTGGATGCAAGGAATTCTTCCATAATACTAAATATAATCTACATAAATTCACACTAAAATCTGATGAAGGAATTTTCTTAGGCTACTCCACAAATTATAAGGCTTATAGAGTCTTCAATAAAAACACTTGTTCAGTTGAAGAAATAGTACATGTAGAATTTTATGAAACTGGTCCCTTTGTTTTTAAACATCCCCAACCTAAATCTTTGGATGTGTTTTCAAAAACTGATTATCAACCCATGATAGAAGATCCTACTTATAAGGAAATTTTCCAAGAAGATATTTCTGAAACTTTTACCCCAGTAGATTTCCTACCATATGTTGATGAACAGGTTTTACAAAATCCAAATCAGGTGTTTCTTAAGAATTATCTCAGTGATAGCATCATTGGTGATGTGAATCAACCTGTAAGGACTAGAAGTTCCTTAATAAACGAAGTAGAACATCTGGCATTCCTTTCCCAATTAGAACCAAAAATCATTGATGAAGCTTTAGGTGATGATGATTGGATTAAGGTTATGCAAGATGAACTAAATGAATTCGAAAGGAATAAAGTTTGGACCTTAGTTAAAAGACCTAAGGAAACCTCTGTTATAGGTGTAAAATGGGTTTCTAGAAATAAGTGTGATGAAAATGGAATCATAGTAAGAAATAATGCTAGATTAGTTTCCAAAGTCTATAATCAACATGAAGGAATATACTATGAAGAAACCTATTCTCTAGTAGCTAGTCTTGAATGTATTCATATTTTACTTGCCTTTGTAGCATTCTTCAATTTTAAACTTTTTCAAATGGATGTGAAATGTACTTTGATTAATGGATATGTACTATAGGATGTTTTTGTTGAAAAACCTCTTGGTTTTGACGATACAAAACATCCTGAATATGTTTTTAATCTTACCAAAGCTTTGTATTGACTTAAGAAATCCCCTAAATCCTGGTATGATAGACTTAAATGATTTTTTCTTCAAAATAATTACGTTAATGGTAATGCATATCCAACCCTCTTTATAAAGAAAGATAATAAAATTGTTTTGATTGTTCAAATTTATGTTGATGACATTATATTTGGTTCAAATCAGTAATCGTTAACTGATTCCTTTGTTGATCTAATGAAATATGAGTTTGAAATGAGTAGGATGGGTGAGTTAAAATTTTTCCTTCGTTTTCAAATTTCTCAAAAACCAGAAGGAATCTATATATCCCAATATAACTATATTAAATATCTTCTTAAAAAGTATGGATATGACAACACTAAGAGTATAAGTACTCCCATTGATACCTCAAATACACTTGATCTTGATGAAGCTGGGAAACCAGTAGATCAAACATCTTTTAGAGGTATGATAGGAAGTCTAATTTACTTAATAGGTAGTCGTCCAGACTGAATGTTTTCATTATAATTATGTGCAAGATATCAATTTAATCATAAGGAATCTCATTTAAGGGCAGTGAAAAGAATTTTTGGCTACTTAAAGGGAACCATGAATTTAAGACTCTTTTATTATTCTTGAAATTGTTTTGTTTTAAAATGTTTTTCAGATGCTAACTTTGGTGGATGTAGAATATATAGAAAGAGTACATTCAGAACTTGTCATTTATTAGGAGATTATTTCTTTTCTTGGTCTTATATGAAGCAACACTCAGTAGAAGTTTCCACTGCTGAAGATGAATATGCAGTAGCTGGAAGTTGTTGTGCTCAAGTGTTGTGGATAAAAAACACACTCACAGACTATGGTATGAGTTTTAACAAAACAAAAATTTTGTGTGAAATACAAGTTTCATTTCCATTAGTAAAAACATTGAACACCACTCTCATTCAAAACACATTGATATTAGGCATAACGTTATTAGAGATCACACACAAAAAAGAGATATCATTCTTCAATTTATAGGAACGCAAGATCAACATACTGATATTTTCACAAAATATTTACTCTCTGATAGATTTGAATATATTAAACAGATGTTAGGAATGATAACTATAAGGTAATCCTCCTTGTTAACTTTTTGTTGAAACAAATCTCTTTACAGTAATAAATTTCTTTTCATAGGTGGAGTACATATGCTTGTTTTTTTTCAAATTTTTTGTAATGAAGTTTTTTTTAAATTTTTTATAGTTAGTTTTTCAAATTTCATAATGAAAATTTTTCGTAGTTAATTTATTAAATTTTCATAGTGAAAATGTTTCATAGTTAGTTTTTCAAATTTTCATAATGAAATTTTTTCATAGTTAGTTTTTCAAATTTTCGTAATGAAAATTTTTCATTTATGGTTTTTCAAAATTTTCGTAAAGAAAATTTAGTTCTTAAAATT
The DNA here is from genome assembly GCA_963277665.1 of Viscum album. Taxonomy (NCBI): domain Eukaryota; kingdom Viridiplantae; phylum Streptophyta; class Magnoliopsida; order Santalales; family Viscaceae; genus Viscum; species Viscum album. The sequence goes on from OY728144.1 coordinate 370,089,216, forward strand.
TTTCATAATGGAAATTTTCATAATAAAGATCTCTGTAATTGAAATTATTGTAATGAAGATTTTTGTACTTGAAATTTTAATAATGATGATTTTCATACTTGAAATTTTTATAATGAAGATTTTCGTACATGACATTTTCATAATGAATATTTTCGTACTTGAAGTTTTTCATAATGGCGGTTTTCGTAGTCAAATTGTTTTTCAGAATCTAAAGATCTTCAAGAAGAATTTTCCTCAATATGTATAATTATCCTGACAATCTGAAGGGTATGTTTCCTTTCTTATGTTTTTTTAGTCATAATTTACATGATGGTATTTTATTTTGTATTTTAAATTTTTGGATTTCGGTTTCCTTAAATCTGATTGTTTTCCTTTAAAAACCTCAAAAGATAGGATCCTACCAAATTTTTCTTTTGGCTATCATATCAACCGTCAGATCTGATTAGAAGGATTTTCAGCCATTGGATCGACATTGGAAGTTCAAATATCACTTCAAACACATATATAAAGGAACCCTGAAGGGTTGTCCCACATCGATCTCAAGCTCTCACGTGCTGAATTTATGACCTTCTACTTAAGCTTATTCCAAACCTCTCAGAGTTTTCTCAATTCCGAATGTCTGCAGAAAAATCATCTCAGAAAGATATGTCTACTGTGAAACCAATTCTGAAATGGAAGATATATATTGAAAGGTTGGTGCATCCAATTTTTTTCAACAAGTATGATTCTATTATTTCGAAAAATATCAAGCTGAACGGATGAGAGAGTGTCTGTATATCAAAGCCAGGAGCTCAAGATGTAGTATATCCGGATTTTCTTGTGGAATTTTATGAATTCGTGAGATTTTTTGAAGTAGAAGAGAGGAGTAAATTTTCTTTCAAACGCTATGGTAAAACTTATTCTATTTCATACACCTAGGCTGCTAGCTTGGTTGGGTTGTCTTTTGAAGGGGAAGCTGAATTCTGTTCCCATAAGTTGCCGGATGTTCAATACAGTTTTGTAAAGGTGAAATCTATGGAGTGTCTTGGTCTTACAGATGTCAAGACTCTGAAGATTGCTCACCTCTCCACAAATAATCGGATCCTTCAATTGTGGGTTCAAGGTTTTATCATTCTGAGAAAAGGTGATAAGGACACCTTGAAAAAGAGTGACATGTTCATCCTATATTTTCGGTTGAATCTGAGGAAGTTAAACTTGATGAAGAATATTCTCATTATGATAGAGAATATTAATAATGAGAACTTCAATGCTAAGATTATAATGTACCCGACCATCCTCTCTAAGTTAATTATTCGTTGCTTAGAGTCTTTCAAAATCCCTTGAAGTTTAAAGCCAAGGAATTCCAAATTCATGCTGATTAGTGATGATACCCTAAAATGGATGAAAGTTTATTTTTCTAAGGAATCAGGAGAATTCTATGACTTATGAGAAGAAGACCCTGAAGTTGTACAGATGGAACAAGATGTTCTTGAACCATCAAAAAAAGAGGAATAAAGAGGAAGTTGAAAGAAGTAGTAGTTTAAGGTAAACCCCCAGAGGCTAAAAAAACCCAATCTACACCTCCAAATACCAAGAAGCAGAAAGCTTGTCCAGATGAGGTTGTAGCTAAATAGAGGGAAGAAAATAAAATAATAAATAAGGGGAGAAAAGTTTTGGTTTGGATCCTATTAAGGCCAAGGATTTAAAAGAGATGACAGCAAAAGATCTTGAGAAACAAGCTAAGGAAAATAAGTTAAAGAAGAATATGTCTGAGAATGAGATTGTGCATTCCCTTCTGAGGGATACTGAAATAGTATCTGAGAATATTATGGTACCAGAATCCTTTCTGGTAGAACCCTTCCTTGAGACTCTAGGGAAAAAGTTCATGACTCCGGAAAAATCACAAGAGAATGTTGTTAAATAGAAAGAAGATGTGGAAGAAGTGCAAGAAGAAGAAATCAGTGGTGATATAGAAGATTTTATTAATAAAGTGGAGGACTTTCATGAGAAGGAAAGCCCATCCGAGAAATTTTCAATCCGAACATCACAAAACGAATCCTCAAAGATTGCAACTCCTAGATTATATGATAAGGCTGACGATGAAGTGAATATGTTATCTGAGGAAGAAAGTTATAATCAACATTTCATTCATCCTGAAGATACTAAGGCAGGAGTGGAGAAGGAGAAGATATATGAAGATATGATTGTTCGGCTGTCTGACAGCGAACATGAGTCCCCATACGAGGAAGTTGTTCTTAGAAATGATAAGGGGAAACAGGTGGTTGAGGACAATCCTACAAAAATTATTTCAAAGAAGAAGGATGTTGGTGGATCTTAGAAAAAGAAGCTTGTTGAGATAGATAAAGATCCCTCACCAAGAAAATTCTCGGATTCGGAATCATCCTCTCTTGAACATGATTCTGTAGTCCAATCCTTGAAGAAACTGGTTGGCATAATTCCGATTTTCCCAAGAATAGATTCCAGATGCTAGATGCTTCAACATACTTTGAACCGAAAATCCGATTCAGGGTCCATGGTGATGGACAAGTGTGTCAAGGTGGAGCCAGACTTCAAATATTTCCTTATCAACTATTAATCCCACAAAAGAACTTGTCAGAAAATGGTTAGTTGGTCAAAGAACATAGTTGCAGATTTGAGATAGCTTGATGAGTTTCATGATGATGTTAAAAAACATTTTGATACTAAAGATGGTAAAATCAAAGATGTCACGACTAGATTTGAGGAAAAGATATCTCTTGAGTAGAATACTCGTATTCAAGAGGTAAAAGATCTGAATGGGAAATTGTACTATGTTTCTCAAAGCTGGAAGAGACAAAGGGATCTTTAGATCGAGATTGAAGAGAAGCTAGTGAAGCAAGATGAGTTGTTGAATACTCAGGTAGAGGCTTTGAAGGCTCAGAAAGAAAAGGTCAAAAATACTTAGAGTTGCAAGAAGTGGAAGACAACATGGAGCTAAATAATCTAAGAACCATAGTAAAGAAATTGTTACCCATGGAGGAGGAAGGAAAATAGATTTAATCCAATCTTTTGTGTTATTTTCTTTCCTTGTAAAAATTCTTCCTATCTTAATGAAATTTTGTTTGCTCATTTTTTTTGGTTACTATTTAATATTATTTCATGTACTATAATTTCTTCTCCATTAGCTCAAATAATTTTTTAAAATCACAAAGGGGGAGAAAGGAAAAGGAATACTAAGAAAAGAAGAAATATCCTTATCTAAGGGGGAGTTTTCATTACAAATATTTCCGTACTCAATATAATGAAAAATCTCATACCATAAATATAGAATGTGGTCCTTAGTGTTCCAAAGCCTATAAGGGAGAAAGTCATATTCATCTGTTCCCATATGATAAGAGAGATAAGTTTTATTTTCAAAGTCGAGAAAAGTATTTTCTAAGTCCTTTTATTCTTTTTCGTGAGGAAGATTGTGTTTTCCAAAAAGGGGGAGATTGTTGAGTCAAAAAGGTTTTCCTTACAACTTTTCTATTCCTTAATACTTGGGGGAGATTGTTGAGTCAATAAGGTTTCCTTGTGACTTGAACATTCCTTCTTGTTTTAAAAATCACAAACACCCTATCTAAAGAAAATCTCATTTTACCCTATGTTTTACCTCCATAAGGAAAAATTTCCTTCCCCAAGGAAATTTGTCCTTACCATGTTTTCCATTTTTCATTATCTTGTCTAAGTGTAAAAATCAGTTTCATATCTAAAACTAAGTAATCATATATTACATATATAAAGTGAATTATTTTTTCACAATCTGAATTCTGACTCCGAATTACCATCATTATGGTTCTGAACTCTTCTAAATTCTGACTCCGAGTTCTCTGAATTCTGACTCTGAACTCTTCTAAGTTCTGACTTTGAGTTCTATGAATTTATACTCCGAAATATTCTGAGTTCTGACTCTGAGTTCTATGAATTTATACTCCAAAATTTTCTGAGTTCTAACTCCAAGTTCATTGAATTCAGACATCCAAACTCTTCTGAGTTCTAACTCTGAATTCTCATGAATTCTGACTCCAAACTTTGAATGTTCTGACTCCAAATTCTCATGAACTATGACTCCAATATTTCTATGTTCAGGTTATGAATTCTTGGGAATATAGATTCTGAATTTTCTTGAAATTCGGACTCTGGAATTCTATAGATTTCAAGTTCTGAATTTATTAGAAAAAAGAATCTGAATATCCTTTTATTATAGACTCCGAATTGTTTTTTAGTTAGACTCCAAAATTTTATTTTCTTACATTCCGAATATTTCATTTTGGTTATGTAACTATATTTTTTATTACACTTTTTTTTATAAAATTATTTCGTGCATTCAGTTATTAACTAACTGTTGTTTGAGTGACACGTGTCCAGGTCCCTATGAAATTCAAGGAAAAAAATGACCGTTGGAGGAGTGAGCTAACTGTTGAAGTCGTGCCTATAAATAGGAGCTCATTTGAAAGATCTCATAACAGTTCTATGACTCTAGAGATTACATGTTGTTGAATTGATTTCTAGAGAGAGACTCTCATGCATAGTGTGTACTGAACGTCTTGTTTAGATTTTCTTCGTGCGACTCCGAATGTTGCTGATTACATTCAAAGACATCCGGGGATAAGAAGATAGAGGTGCTCACTACCTTGAAGATTAGGGCTTCCTTGTTGAGGAAGATAGAGGCGCTGACTACCTTGAAGATGAGGTCTTGCGGAGATAGCAAGACATACTCCGATCTTTGCATTGAGGGCTTACCCTGGTGTGGGTAAGACATAATTTCTTGAAAGTAAAAATCAAGGTACATTTAACCAATGTTGATGGATAAGCTTCACTTTGGGTTAAAATATTTACTACATGTTACATGTTTTGTTACAAGTTTTCTACTGCATTATATTTATTGAGGAAAGTATAACTGTCTTATACTTCCTTATACTTGTATGCTCTAATTTAGTTAGCTTCTATACACTTTAAGGTAGAATCTTTATCTTTGTAAACATTCATTAAGTTTCATTTTCTGGAACCATCTTTTCGGATTAACTTTCACGTAATTATATTTCCGTAATCTAGCAAGTGTGTAGAACTAGAGGTTTTGTGAATTATCTTGTTTAACCTTGTTAAACATAACCATCTGTAAAAGTTCCAAAAGAATTTGTTAAAGTATAAAATTCACCCCACTTGTATTTTGAGAATAATTAGATACATAATTCAGTATCTATATTATTTCGATCCTACATTTGGTATTTTAGAGTATATCATACTCCACATACCATCTAAACATCCATGGGATCATCTGGGTGGGGATTCCTATCTTGACGGGGATCCCTAGCTTCTAGTGCGATGGTGGGTTCTTCAACGTAATAATCAATCCTAGTGGCTCATGGAGTGGATAGCGGGGTGGTCTATGGAACAGTTGGGGGAACATGAACCAGGTACCAAGGATTATTGCGTCGCTCTGGCAGATTTGGAAAAACATACCACACCCTCTTGTCATCAATTCCGGCCTCTGCCCTGTCTGTGTGGGCAGGATGGTAAGGGTCACCTAGAGGAAACTCACCAGGGGGAATTTGTTTCTACCTTAGCGGCACTGGTCGTGGATCACTGTAATCTGGTTGTCGCTCCGTAGTGCATTGAGCAAGGAGGTCATAAAATATCTTCTTGTGCTCTGTGAGCAGTTAACGAAATGTGTCTTTTTCAGGGTCTTCCTCCATCTTCTACACTAAGCTAGACGGGCCTGAGATTTTGGCGGCTCTGAGGTTCCCTTTACCCTTACTAAGATTCTAGATAATAACTAATGTCAAGGTGGGTATACAGAGACCCAAAAGATTCCTCTACTGGTGAGTAACCCTTCCCAATGCATCCAGTAGTTGTTGAACATTCTTGAGGGGTTAGTCCTCATCAAGGAGTTCCAGCTCATTCTCCCCTTCTGATATGTTGGTCATGTTGACCGCGACTCTACATGGGGGATTGTACTCGACATCACCTAGAAAATCGGGTTTCAACTAGATTAGACTAAAGTGGAGGGTAGCATACTTCCCTGAGCCATGGATCTGTACATGGGGGGAAGCCTCCTTGACAATCTTGCAGAGTACTTTAAAATTATGAATGCATTGCTGTTGGTGGGTCCTATGGAGACCTGGTGACTCCGGGCATTGGGCCACCTAGAGTGCATCCAAATCAATTAGGATACATTGTTCTCTAATGTCTTTTCAATGTTCTTGGATTTTGGGGTATGTCACTCGCTGGTGAAAAACGTGAATGTGAGTCTCCGAAAGAGTTTGACGGAAAAAGTTGACTTCCTCTTGGGTGAGGGATTCCAACACACCGAAATTCGGTGTTGCAACCATCCAAAACATCTCAGCGAAGTGGTCAACTATAAAGATATTACACAAGCTCCATGTCTTGGATTCAGGGTCTGGTCTTTGATTGCCCCATTCGTCAACTAGAGGTGGCTAAGGAACATGTAGTGGTACTAAAGTAGGCCGTTGTGATGGTAGGATGGTCAGTGGTGAATATGGCGAGTGGGCTGACAAGCCACCGCATCTCGGGTTATCCTCTGATGAGTGTAGTGGCCTGGCTACTACATCATGATAAGATAGTCTGGAAACTAGGGTTTCTAGCATAATGACTATGGATTCTAGTGGTGGACCTTGCTTCTGATCATCTATCATCAATACCCAAAACAATTCTCCACAATATCTAGTCAAGGTGGAGGGTTCTCCTGGTGATGATGGTGTCTATTTCATGGTTGGGACCTAGGGAGACGCCAAATCTTCATCTTTCTGGATGTATTTACGGAGGAAGGTAGGGATCCAGGGGACCTTGAATTTAGGATGGATGACACTGATGTGTCTCATTTCTACCCCATACCTTGACACGGAAGACTAAGGGGAGGTTTCCATTGCTGAATCCTATACCTCTTAATAATATGAAAAGCAGACAGGTTTAATCTCTATCTGAACCTTCAAAGAATTCTATTTATGGCGGAGATGACCGGCCCTCCTACCTTGGACTGACTCTTCAGGATTGGGTGGATTTCTAGTACAGGGATGATCCTCAATCGAACTAGTGATGGGACTGAGAAGGCTTCTACCAGAGTAAGCCGGGGTGCGAGGAGCACCTGGATAGATATCAAAAGGAACACAGGGAGGAACTCTATGTCCACTGGTTGATATGTCGAGGGAATCTCTGTGGGAAGTGCCAAAGCTGGTAGGACCTCCTTCGGAGCTGGTGGGGGCATAGGTAGGGCCTCCATACTTGTTTCCCCGGGTGGTGTCAGTGCTAGGAGGATCCTCGTACTGGTAAAGCTGAACATGGGTAGGACCTCCATCCTCAGTGCTGGTAAAGAGAGGCTGACCTTCGCCTCTCCGATCACTGGGGTGAGGAGGACCTTCATCAGCAGCTGTAAGGACATGGGGATGCCACCCATGTTGGAGGTTGACCAAACATGTACCATCTCCACACCAGCAGACTGCGATAGGAGGAAAAAATCTATATCCAATTTAATGAGCATGAGGGAGACTCTCATACAGTGTTTCACTACCATGGGGAGGACCCTTATTCGGATCGAATGTGCCATGGGGAATACCCACATGCCAAGCTTGGAAGTGGCGAGGACTCGCATTCCCGATGGTGGTGGTATGGGGAGGACCTCCGTACTGGGCATCGTCATAGCGTGTCAGCCCATGGTGGGCAATACATGTGCTGGAAGCCAAGAGAGTCAACCTAGTCTACCAGTGAAGCAGTTGGGGCCTCTATCTGGGCCGTATGTCTGCATGCCCCTACTCAGAATATACATGTAACTGACGATACACGTCAGTGGTGGAATGTGCCACAGTTGTCTTTGATGTCGATGCCCCATGGTCGGTGTCCTCCTCACTTTGTTCGCTACCCTAGCGTCGGGTCAGACGGACCAGGGCCGGTGGTGGAGGCACATAGCTTACCTACTCCTCAGCCTATGGGGCTAGGTGGTGGCACTGGCACGACCTCGTGGGAACCCTCATTGGGAGCCCCTAGAATGGGACCCCGGCTGGGCTGACCAGGACACCCTCTACCTCATCGACATAGGGGAGGGAGTCATCAATGCGTTTCGTGAACAGACTCCCAAAACAATTATACGTCAGAGTGGGTAGCAGTGGCTCCCCACACAGCCCTTGGGGCTGGTGAAGGAGATGAGGCAGAATTGCCTCTTGATCATGGCAGGCCATATCCTGAGTCGGGATAATCCCCTCCTCCTCGTACCAGTGGACAAGGTCATTGATCACCCTTCACTGAATGAATTTAGATGGGGATATGGGGCATGGGTACCCAATGGTTGTTGATCTAGAGACTATCGCAGAAGTGGTGGAGCTGTGTAGGACTGACGTGTTGGCATTTCCCTTACTCCTACATCGATGGATGGGTAGTGATCAAATTCCTGATGCAGCAGCTTGGTTTCTGAAAAACAGTGAGATTAACCCACTAGTTCTGAAAGAAAAGGAATCAATGACCAGTTCCCTAATTCCATTACGTCTTCCATGGATGGTAAGAGGGATCCATGATGAAATCGTCGCAGACCAGGATATCCAATGTTTTAACTTCCCCAACTTCTAGTGAGTTTCACGTCATACCCACTATTTGTTTGGCGGGACCAGATGCCAGATAACTGGGAACAGTGACATGCTAGTCTACTGATTCCTTGAACACTACTAATCTCCACATTGAGGTGAATATCTTCTCTCCGGGTTCACCATTTCTGTTTCGGACAATTTCTTTGGGGGTGTGCGTCCCTCTATTGAGGACACACAAATGTGCTAACCCAAATTCCCACTTGCTAACGGTGGGCAACATCCATCCCTTGTTCATGGACATTTTCTCCATGATTGAAGCATGATGATTGGATGTCAGTTCCTCCTTCTTTGGATTCCTCCTCAGAACTTGTCTCCTAGTCTGGGTATCCCTAATAGATTAAGATGTTGTTCATGAAACTCTTCCCACTTCCATATCATTATGGATTCCTGTTAATTGCACTGCTTTTTTCAAGACATTCTAAGGGGTCATGTACGGGCAACAACCTTAGGTTATGGGAGTAGTCACGTTGGACATCATTGTGGTGTCTGGACATAAGAACACTAGAGAATCTAGGTTTCTTCCCCTTATGATATGGCTTCTCCAGAGTGTGAATGATCGAGGCATCCCACATCGAATGGGGGGAATTATATTCCATAGGAATTTATATGAGGTTTTCCTCATCTTACCATGTTTAACATAGGGTATGCTATGAGTTTAACATCGTGAATAGATGGATCAGACTGATTGGAACATTGACAGGAGTGGATTAGATTAGCGAAACCCCTGGAGGGTACACAGATGTTGGGGCTAACTCATGCTTAATTTCCCGATTTCTGCTAGAAGCAGTAAGAGATTGGGTGACATGATCTCACTGGAATGTGGCAGCCCGTATAAAAATCAAGGTTAATGATGGATGGTTGAGTAAAGTGGATGGGGAATGAGATGGAACCATTGTGAAGATAATGGTGTCGTTGATCTTGAGCCTCAAAGAGAATTCCTATGTATCCTCGTGGCAAGGAATCAAAGTCCTCGTAGTTTGGTGGGGTGATGGGAAACCTGAGGAGGAAGCTTATGAGAATGGACGCATTTTTGGGACCTGTAGAAAATGGAATCTCCTGGTCGGGGCATGATCATCCCAAAACACAGAGGCTCAAGGGGGAGACCAGAACGGGACATGCATAAGGTCTTAAATTAGGGGATACATATAGGAAAACAACCCGATGATATGTAGGGGTATACGCATGGTTAGAAACCCGGGATGGTCTGATTCCACTAGGATGGACCGAAGATGTACGTCCCAACAAAGGAAATTACAATGGATTACCACTGAAAAGGGTACAACGGCTTACCACTGACTTGGAGAAATAACTACTTACTACTGTTTAGTATTCACAATGATTTATTGTTGGATGGGGAACATTGGCTTACCAAAAATTGGGGGACACAATGTCTTACCGCTATTTGGGATTCACAACGTCTTGCCGCCAGATGGGGAATAATGGCTTACAGCTGATTGGGGGACACAATAGCTTACCGCTGTTTGGGATTCACAATGGCTTACCGTTAGATAGGGAACAATGGATTACCACTGATTGGGGGACACAACGACTTATTGCTTTTTGGGATTCACAATGGCTTACCATCCGATGGGGAGAAACGGCTTACCGCTGATTAGGGAACAATGGCTTACCGCTGACTGGGGTACAACAACTAACCGCTGATTGGGGCTTATAGTTTAATGTCATACAGGATGGGGGGGGATGAAACAATATGAAAGGTTCGAAAAGAATGAAGGTGTTGGGGTTGAACCTCATAGAGGCTTCCTACGTACCTTTCATTGGAAAGGATCAAATGGAATGTAGTTCAGGATGGGGGCTTGGTGAACCGATGTGAAGTGGCCGGGACAAAAAAGGTGTTGGGCTTGAACCACATGGAGGCTTCCTACGTACCTTGCCTTGGAATGGATGAAAGTCCACATAGTTCAGAATGGGCTTAGGGATTACACTCTAGGGAAGCCTATAGAGGATTTCATGCTTGATTCTTACTCTAATCCGACATGAGTCATGCACAGTCTGACAAACAAGAGGGAGTAGAGACCTAAATATCTATTCATCAAAGGTGCGTACATGGGAAGTGGAGTGGGTCTGAAACGTGTTTAGTAGCCCATGGAGATGGAGAATGGGACATACTCCAGGATGGAGGCCCAGTGCTGACAAAGACCAATGGGAGAGGGATTTGGCACAGAAGAAGATAGGAGGAGTAAGGGTACTACCTCCTGCAAGAAAGGCTAGCAGTCTTACACCAAGGTGGCTGCCCTTCCTTGCGGATAGGAGCCACTCATGAAAAGAGGATATCATTCCATGTGAGGAAGATCTCACTCTTGTAGAGATGATCAGGTGTTAATAATGTCCGAGCTAGGGAACCCCACGTGTAGTGCACGGGGTGAGGTCACAGTTTAATGTCATGTGCTAAGGATGAAAGCGCTTGGTAGTTTAACATCCTGCAGGTCGGATGTGGTGAGTTCTCTCCACACCCTTAGGACTTACATAACCGGCCTCCTTTAACCTATGGTAAATGGAAGGCACCGACAATTCCATGACTAGGAGTGTTGTCGAGTGATCCAATGAGGGTTCCACGTTAGTGTGGATATAAGAAGGAGTAATATCCATAAGCGCGCCTATGCAAAGAAGCATGAGGTGAAGCCCCACAATAGGAAGCACCTCCCAAGGGACTTTGAAGTTACCATGTATGATCCTAGAGGGACGTATGAGATAAGTGTGTGTCACATAGATTTTTTTGGCATAAGAAGCACCTGAAGATGATGTATGGAAGAGGGACATAGAACACATGCGAAAGAGTACACACAAGGGGGGTGGCTTGCGCGCAAATGGAGCAGTAGCGCGGAAAAGTATGAGGTGAGTGGACCTGATGGTTTGCGCGCAATAGGAGAGGTTTGCACATAAAATGATGGGGGTGAGCACAATTGAGGAAGATAGCGCACAAAGGGTAACTGAGGTTTTGCGTGCTAGTTGAAATCATTGCACGCATGTATGTGCCGAAGTTTTTGGCACAATAGGAAGGAATTGGGCACAAAGTACCCGAGTTTGAGGGACTTGGGTGATGGTCAAGCCTGAGTGGTCCTGCATGAAGGCGGACCCCTGGGAGACCTATTGTGATAAATCACGTACCTGAAAGTTATATTTTTCAAGTGGGAGGGGAAATTTTTCTCATAGGAGATGGTTCATATTCTTCATCCGCCTGAAGTCGATGGGGTTCCCTTCTATTTATAGGCACTCGGGGTCACCGGGTCCACGCAGAATTGGGTCGGTGCGGAAAATTCTAGTCCCAACAGTGCAAAAGCATCTGCACGTGGTGTCATGGGTGCACAAGATTCCGCGGTCACGCGTAAAACTTCTTCAGATCCCACAGCTTTGCGTGCGCGAGAGCGGTTTTTCGCACGCCTTCTTGGATTTTTCGTGTGGTGCTTTTGTTCCTCCTGGAATTGATTGCTAAGTCAAAATATACTTTCATTTTATCCACAAATACCCTCATTAGGACATAAGCACATTTTAGTGTCAACACTTTTTATTATGAATTGTTACAAGTTATTACGAATTATAAATAGTTATTACTAATTTTATCTAATTATAAATAATTATTACCATTTATTACCATTTATTACCAATTATTACCATTTATTGCGATTTATTACTATGTATTACTAATTATTACTAATTATTACTAATTATTACTAATTATTACTAATTATTACTAATTATTACTAATTATTTCTAATTATTACATTTTATTACTATTTATTTCTAATTACTACCAATTATTACTCTTTATTTTTTATTATTACTGATTATTACTAATTATTACTAATTATTTCAATTTATTACTATTTATTACTACTTATTACTATTTATTTCTAATTTTTTCTAATTATTACTAATTATTTCTAATTATCACTAATTATCACAAATTATTACTTTATATTACTAATTATTACTAATTATTACTATTTATTACTATTTATTACTATTTATTACTATTTGTTACTAATTATTAGTAATTATTACTAAATATTACTATTTTTTACTATTTTTTACTATTTTTTACTATTTCTTACAATTTTTTACTATTTTTTACTCTTTATTACAAGCTATTACTAATTATTACTAATTATTTCTAATTATTTCTAATTATTCCAAATTATTACTAATTAATAAAAATTAATTACAATTAATTACTATTTATTACAAATTATTTCTTATTATTTATAACTATTACTAATTACTTCTAATTATTTTTAATTACTTCCAATTATTTCCAATTATTTGCAATTATTTACAATTATTACCAATAATTAACAATTATTAAAAATTATTACTAATTATTAAAAATTATTACTGATTATTACAAATTAATACAAATTATTACTAATTATTACTAATTATTACTAATTGTTAATAATTATTACTATTTATTACTAATTATTACTAATTATTACTAATTATTAAAAATTATTTTTAATTATTGCTAATTATTGCTAATTATTGCAAATTATTTCAAATTATTGCTAATTATTTCTTTTTATTGCTTTTTATTACTATTTATTGGTATTTATTAGTATTTATTGGTATTTATTAGTATTTATTACTAATTATTGATAATTATTGCTAATTATTATTATTATTACTCTTTATTACTATTTATTACTATTTACTATTAATTATTCCTAATTATTACTAATTAATACTAATTATTTCTTATTATTACTAATTATTACTAATTATTTCAAATAATTATAAATTATTACTATTCATTACTATTTCTTACTATTTAATACTATTTAGTACTATTTAGTACTATTTCTTAGTAATTATTACTAATTATAACTAATTATAACTAATTATAACTAATTATTAGTATTTATTTCTAATTATTACTATTTATTACTATTTATTACTATTTATTTCTATTTATTTCTATGTATTACTATGTATTACTATTTATTACTAAGTTTTAGTATTTTTTACTATTTTTTACTATTTTTTACTATTTTTTACTATTTATTTCTAATTAATTCTAATTAATTCTAATAATTTTTAATTATTATTAATTAATACAATTTATTACTAGTTATTATTAATTAATATTTGTTATTACTAATTATTACATGTTATTTAAAATTATTACAATTTATTACAATTTATTGCTAATTAACACTTAGATATAACTATTAATAAAAATAAATACTAAAAAAATATATTTAATTCTAATTTAATTAATTTATATCCAATTAACAAAAATCATAATTAATTTAAAATAAAATAAATTGACTAAATAATGATGAAAATAGATAAATACCTTGAAACTGAAGCTTCTAGAGTATTAAAGTCTCATAAAATGGTTGGATTTAAATGTTTAAATTATGAAAAAATTTAGATGAATTTTTTTTATAGAGATAGAGAGATAAATTCATAAAAGAGTGGAATGAGAAGAAAAAAGATGTGGTATATATAGGTTTTCTTATTTGCGACGGGTATACCCGTCGCAAATACCTCAGCTCACATTAATTACCGCTGGCCATTTAAAACTTACTTGCGATGCGCCTCGTCGCAAATAGTACCTGCCGACAAAGTATTTGCGACGAGGAAAGTATCCCATCGTAAAATACTAAAAACCGCGGATGGTTACCTGCGACTGGAATAAAAACCCGTCACAAATAACCTTACCTGTGGTTTGGCGAGTAGTCTGCGTCAAACATTTTGCGACAGTCGCAAATAACCCATCACAAATAACAATTTTCCCATAGTGATTACCCTACTGACTTGTGTGGAAAATCATATAATGTTAAAAATTATAAGATATATGATGCAGAACCACACTAAGTGAAACTACTTATCCATAAACTCATCTTTCTCTACCCTCTCAAAAAAAATCCCACTACCATTACTAAGGTGTAAAACTCAAATCGACACAAAATCATAATTTTTTAAAATTATTTAATTATAGGCCATAAATTAATTAATATCATTTTGTATTTTCTCATGATTAATACATTAATATTAAAGCAAAAAGCGGCTTGAGCACCACAACTTATTAGTTATATTTATTACTATTCAATTATATTTTCATCATATATATTCCCTTAGAACCATTCCCATTCATTTTTAATCCATTTACCATATCATATTTGTAATTGTACTTTGGGACCCATCCTAAGCTACCACAACAAAAATGAACTTGTCTTGCACATATCGAAACTGCTTCAAGTATTTGGGAACATGAAAAAATCGTATAAGAAAAACCAACTATTTAAAAGTAGTCACTATGAAATAATCAATGAGAAAGACGAACTCTCAATCTTCTTTGACTACCCCAGTATCATCCCAGACACCTTTGTAGGAAACATTTTCATTTTTCCATAACTAAAATCAATCACCACTATAGCCTAGGGAATTTCTTCCCATTTCTCACTAACTACCAACCAATTCATGTTTACCTAAAATCACAATAATCCTCTGAAATCCTAGTGTATGTATACATTGAAACAAATAAGTATTCAGTGCACAACATCAAAGGAAAACTAATTCCATAACAATAAGGAATTCATGCCACTATCAAGAAAGGAGGAGCTCACTCAACCCCAAACAATATCCATTAGAAAATATTCAATTTGTTACTATCTTAAACTAACTGATTTATTATTAATATGTTCATATTTATAATAAACCTAACATCGATATCTATGAATAAATAAACATCAAACAAAAAAATTATTTCAAAAATATTCCCATATTCGATAAATATACAAGGATGAATGATAATTAATTTATATCCCTCTTGCACTAATTATCACATTATTTTGGATGTACATTGTCTATCAGATCAACCACATTGCATAAAAATTATAACCACTACAATATCGAGTAAATATAAAGTGTAATCATAAAAAAAACATGAAATCATGATGATCGAAATAATGATTTCTTTCTTCCATATATACCACATTATTATTTTCATCATTAATATACCTACCCACACCCATATGATTAAGAATTTATATAATTATCATAATTCGATAAGAACATGAAAGTACAAAGAAAATAACATTACTACAACATTCAAAAATTCTATTTTTATTTCTTTAACTTCCATATCTTAAAATAATAATTATTTATTCTCCAACTTTTGATTATTATTATTATTATTCCTTTTATTTCTATATTCTTATTTTCTTATAGTTCATTTAATCTATTTATCCATAGAAACTAAATAACTATTAAATCAAACTTCCATAAAATAATAGAGAATAATCAGATCCCTTACATGGAAGGAAGCTTCATACAAACCGAACCAAGAACCATGAGGGATAAAGAGGAATTCAGATGTTTGTAAAATCATAGGAAGAACTGAAAGTTATTATATAAGGGTTCTTAGATCATCAAAAGGACTCATTAATCAATAATGGACATTTTTTAATCTTTTAGGTTCAAGTAAAATCTAAAGATTCATTAAATAAGGGAAGAAACTCCCTTTAAAACTATAGGTCACGGTCTATCTGATATTACCAAAAAATTCTATTAAACATTCATATTTTATGTCTCATTAATTATATTTTGATTTTATTCCCTCCCACAAACCATTTAGATCTCCTAAACTTTAGAATCATTTAAGAATGTCAAGGATCACATTTATTCTCATTGTAATAGTTTTGAAATCCTCATGTACAATTAATATTTCCTTTTATTTCATTAAAACATGTTACTGATCTATTTTCAGAAAAAATATGGATTTTATTTAAACGAAATAGTTACCTATATTCTTGAGGGGTACTTGGTGTAACAGTATTTTTAGATGACCCCTATGCGATGAAGTTTATCTCCCTTACGTAAGGACATGCCTTTCATGATAATCTGATTACCATATTGCAGTAAGGTTACCTTCATGCAAGATGGATGTTACCTTTATGTAGAGAATAAAATAATGCACTAAACATTACACAGGTCATGAAAATAAGGTTTACCCTTATGTACAGAAGGCATAATGGACCTGGGTAATGTTAAAAAAGGGTTTACCACTATTTATAGATGGGTTCCTATGTAAGGGAAATTTAATGTCTTAAAAACCAAATTTCAATTAAATAAACCTAGAAACAGTCAACATAAAGGATCCAAACACCATCTTGACATCTCTAAGACCAAAAAAATGAAAAGTGGATATTAGGATATCCATAACCTTAAATTTCATAACAATCAAATAGTTCTCATCCTTGATAAACTAAAACAAAATGTAGGATGGGAAGGAAGGGAAATAAAACATCCACCTCATGTTATACCACTCAAAGATCTCATTACTCTAAAACCAAACCACACAATAGTGGGACCGGGTATGATATCACCAACCATCTCATAAATCAGCATGGTTCAAATTCATTATCTAATAGAAGTACAAAAAAATTCCAACCAAAGAATCACAACTAAAATAAATTATAAAATAATTCAGGACTTTTAGTGCACATCTAGGATTCCAACTACCATGTTTTTCCCTCTAAGACATCGTATCATCACATTACATGAACCCAAAGAGTAAAATGATCATGAAAAACCTTCTCTTGATGATCCCAATTATTTATAGGACATTACATGAAGGTTTAATCATTTTATGCTCATTTCTTACCCCTAAAATATAACATGTTATGTGCTAAATTATTCAAAATTAGCTCCAATATGTTCTAACACCTTGAATGTAACAACTAATTTGGGAGAAAGATTACTACCATGACTAAACCTTCACTGTCAATGATGAGGAAACACCTGTAAAAAACATGATCTCCGATTTCAAACTCTAAAGGCATACTCCTTTTATAGGAATATGAATTCTAACTATATTACACCACCTTACTTTACTAATTGATTACCTTTACGTTATCCATCGTTCATTAAACCAATCCCCATCTGATAATAACTGACTCTCCAACCCTGGTCCAACACCATAGTGATTGATATGGTTATCTCTACAGTACTTCCAATATATCCTTACTAATTGTAGAATTAAACTATTATTTTATGTAATATTAATCAAGAGTAGTTTCCTCACCCAAAAACCATTAAAATATATAATTTATTCCTTTAGTATTTCCTCTAAAATATTGATAACACACTCTCTCTTCTTTTCCATCTATAGATAAAAAGCAGTGATAAGGTGCCACAGAGATCCAAAAATGCACTAGCGACCTAACAAAACTCGAGATATAAAATATTGATTAAAATCATAGATTACCATATAGTGAAATCTATGACACCTTACTACCTTTTCTAGATACTACCTCAATAAAACCTCTATTGATCTCGATTCCTTAATTGGTAAGAAATGATAAGACTTTTTCATGTGGTCCATGATCACCAATATTGAATCATAAAAACCATGAGATCTATGAGAACCTATTAAAAAGTCCATCAATATATCCATATACTTACACTGGGGAACATCAATGTGCTGAATCAATCCAACTAGAATATGATTCTTAGACATCACCCTATAAAAAACCAAACATTGAGAGACAAGCATTTCAACTGAAATCTTTATACCTAACCACTAAAACTAGCAACTGAAAGTATGATACATCTTTACCATAGTAACATATGACCCCAAGGTTGAACTATGTGACTCATGATGAACCACATTTTGAATTGGTGAAGGAATGAAAACCTTTCCCTATTACAACACTTGATAGTGACAATTCTCACACAATCTTTTAAGGGTATCGCCCTAAAAAACATGATCATGGAAAAACTCGACCTTAGAATCCCCTAGTTGGGACTCCTACACTATTTTTAATAATTATGATTGAACCACCTTTTTATAGAGGTATCCTCTACCATAAAATTATCATGTTTCAAGGTAAAATATAACAAATTCCTCAATCACTATCAAAAGCCTCCACACACATCTATTACACCACCACATGACTCCCTACTCAAGGAATCCACCGAAAAATTCCTATTATTAAGTAAATAAGAAATATTATTATTATAATCATATAAAAATTCAAACGACTATTACTGTTAAAAATCAAAATCCTAATGGGATAGGAAAAACTTAATTCTCTTATGATTCGTAAAGTTTAAAAAATGCCCATCTATGAGGTAATTCACCCAAAAATTCAGAGAAAACAAAACTAAATCATGCCTGAGATCATAGGTGGTGTAGTTACATTCATGTTTTTTAATTTCTATGACACATAATATATAACCAATATATGTTACATAAATGTTAAACCCAAGGAAATACACTAAAAATCACAAAAATCCATGAACACAATGGTCAACTTTGATAAATGAAGAACTAGGAAACTAACCTGCTTCTCCTTAAAATACGTGAAAATAATATAGAATTGGTCAGACAATAAAAAAGATTAATAATTTCTAGTAATCATGATAATATGAGTCACATTCTTAGAGAATTCAGGTATGGGCATCCTATAACGACTTGTGATACTAAGGAATCTCCACAAATCTGGAATATTATTAGAGGTTACATGATAAAAAACAATCAATCATTAAAATATCAAGATTTACTCCATGTTGAGATATAAAATGTTCCATGAAATTCCCACTTAGTCCTAAAACTCAGACTTCAATAGATTCCTAAATATCTTATGACACTAAAAAACTCCCAAGACAGCTCACATATACTCCATTTTCTCCTCCATAGACCCAGAATACAGAAGGATATATTTAATAAACACCACCATGAATTGGTACGAAAACTCACAATAAAAAACATTTATAAGTTTCATGAACATGGTTATAACATTCATCACATTGAACAACATCTCAATGGACTTCGAATTACCAAAAAGATATCTAAAAGTATTATTCCAAATAACCACATCTTTTAATCATATCTGATAATATCCGAATATAAAATTGTTCTTTTATATCAAAATATCTCCATTTATATAATTGAATAAATATTTAATCTATGAAATATGATAGTATTTCTTCACTATCACATGGATTAACTGACAATAATTGATGAAAAGATACATACATCGATCATCATTCATGGAAAATAGAACTGGATCTCCCCATGATTAAAACTAGGGAAAATAAAAACAAACTATATAAGATCCTCAATCTAGATATTTTTCTCCCATAAATCATAAGAATCTATCCAATATTAATAAATTGATATAGGGGAAGAACATGGTTTCAACTCTATTCCAAAATTGATCTTTCATCATGGGTTAACATCACAACCTCTTTTAGAAAGTCATTAGGGTACTCTTCCACCACACATGGAAACACCATTGGTTGATAATCTAGATAACATAATATTAACTTGACAATTATGAAATTTAATAACTCAAATGCCTCTAATATATTTTTAGGTCTCACACACTAACAAAAACAACCCACTCTCCATTCATTTTGTAGAATGTGATGTGTCTACAGAAGAAATATTTGATAGGGTCAACGGCTATAAAAAATAAATGTCAAGGATGATATAGTATGGATCTATACAAGAAAAATTGGAATTTAAAAAAGAGATATGTTTCATCAACATCATCTCAAAATATTTATATGCACCATAAAATCTTGCACGAACTCCCACTGATGTAGTCAACTCATGGTCATGAAAAGCCTCTCTACCTTATATCTGAAAGCATAGACCCGGGAAGGTGTAATTGTAGTGACATTATTTTAACTTGAAAGACTTTGAAATATATTAAGATTTATTTTTATAGTTAGGATATGAGAAGGCATAATATTATGATCTCTAGTGAGACTGGAATTGATATGATAAAAGTGTTCAATATATTAGTATCACACATGTTCATTTTTTAAGAAATAATGTGATACATCCTTAGTTGATCCAGATATTAAGAAATATGAGACTATGGTTGAATATAAAATGTAGGGCTTACATTTGGTGTGACCTAATACTGGTTGGCATCAGACATCCAGTTGAGGAAGATGTTGGCTGGTGTGTCAAGAGAATTAATTAATTTTTTAAATTATATCATTTAATAATAATATCCTAATTTCATCTATATAATTACTACTATTGAAATTTTCTAGGTTTAGATACATAATATTGGAATCCTTGGGTGGTTAATTGGGTGTTTCTCATTCTTGAATTGGAATCATATAAAAAATTATGATCAAATCAAGGGGGATTGAGAGGCAGTAGATGCAACAATTCTTCTCCATCACTGGCGAATTCATTCTTCACCAAAAAGCAATCCGTAATTTAAGTGGGTCTCATAAATTTAGGTTTCCTACCCTTATTAAAATATGGATCTTAAATTTTATCTTCTTTTGATTAGTAATAATTTTCCTTCACTTGAATCCTGTGATTTTTTTATTATATTGATTCAAAAAAATACCCCCTCATTGTAGATGTTATCACCCATGGAAATCCATGATTTATGATTATTTGGAAAGAATGCTTGGAAAATGATAGATTAATTTTTTTTGTGCATCATCCTTCTATTTTCTATGTATTCTTCATTTTTGGCCTATGAGGTCATGGTTCGACTTTACCATAGTGGGTTTGGGTGCGATTGAACCATCAAATTTGGTGTAGTTGTGTGTACAATTAATGGATTGAAAAATCAAGTATTGATCGAGATCAATTTTAGGTTTTAAGTTATGATATGTTGATTCTCGATCAATAGTGGTGATAATATCATATGGTATATGATTGTAGGAACATCCAGTTTCATGCAGGTTTCATGAAAATAAACATAATCCATTTTCCTGACACTGAATGGTGGGAAAAGATGGCTGGAAGTGCCACCCACCAATTTTAGGTGGTTAAATGATAGAAAATGTAGTAGAGGAGCCATATTTAGAAAACTATGTGAATTACCCGAGTTTATTTGAAAAAAGATACTATATAGTGGGTCATTCTAGAACACACACCATGTAGCCACCCAGAAATAGAGGTCGGATTTTAGGGATGATAATGATCACACACTGTGTGGATGGCCTGCATGTCATGTGACCTCCTTGGGTGGATTGAACATGTGACAACTACACATGGCTAGTACTTCATATCGGAGGATATGTCATTTCTTATGGTAGTACATGGGTAGGGTCAGTACCTAAGCATGATCATGTACATGTCTAGGTACAGAGGCATTTCCCAACAAACACAAGCACATTTTAGAGCACACAGAAATGCATCATGTGAATGATAAATGAAAAGTGGACCCCATACACATCTTGTATAGTGACATGGCCTTTGAACCATGTTCATAGAAAAATATGTCTAGGAAACATAGTGGGACGACACGCTATGTGGAACCTTTACACATTGTATACCCATATGAGAAAATTCCACCTTGCATACATTCTCGTTTGGACTCAAAAAATTTCCCACGAGTTTCCTATCCTGATTATTTTCCTAAATAGAATGTGATGGCTTCCATTATAGAGTCTTCTGAGATATGGAATAGAATGTAATGAGCATGATAATTCTTTAGGTGATGCTTGATGATGGAAATGATCAGGTAAGATCATCAGTGAGTGAGGCATTAGTTATCAAGTCCCCTATTGAACAAGGGTGAAGGTATCCCATAAAACATACACTAGATTGAGTGAAATCTCCCCAGAATCACTAGTTCATGTGTCCTCCATATTTTTAGTGGAACCCTTTTAAAACAATTGTGCATGGTTCCTCAATAATTTGAGTGGAACCCCTTGATGCACTAGGTTGTGTGTCCCTTATCAACCTCTACCCTATGAGTGGCACTTCTCTAATGTAATAGGGCACAAATATTCTACCCACTATGTGGAACCCCAACCATACAAGGGTAAAGATCCTGCATGATTTTATTGGAATAAATATGACTCACTAGTGCGTGGTTCCTCTATCTATATCTACCAAGTGAAACTCCTATCATACTAGGGTACGAAAAATCTATTCTTCGAGTGGAATCCCCCCGAATGACTAGGGAACTATTCATCAACCGGTCTACTGAGATGAATCCCCATAATGTACTAGGATGTGGGTCATATTTAAATTGTAGATTATAACACCTTAGGCTATGGATCAGTGTAGAGGTGTGGGTACTCATATCCTTTTCAGGAAGACATACAAGATGATGGGAATCAGTGATGAAACTTTGGAGCTGTAGACAATATCATCATCCTGGGGTAGGATATGAGATGAAGATCCCATTTCTCTCTTTTATGGGTTTCATTATGAGTATATATATATATATTGTTGGGGTGGGTTTCACCCTTTCATTGTGATGAAACGACTACTTATTTCATATCTTAAATTTCCCTCATCACTTTTTGGGGAATCCTACTAGGTATGTATATAATCACCCTTCCATAAACTTTAACCACATGGGTCATGTAATATATAGGAAACATAAAAATTGGTTGTGATTTCGGTGGCACATAGAAATTATTGGCTATATAGGATGCGTATAGAAGTTGAACTTGGACAATGGGAGATGAGATCTCTCAACATTCATTTCATCTGGTTATTTTTAGGTTGGGACTTTATTTCTTATTGGGAGTCCAATTTTTATACTTTAGAATTATGGTTGCCTTCATTGGTGGAATAATCATTTACTCTCCTTGAGGTGAGTTTATTCAATGAACTTATGTATAGACATATACTTACATTGGGAGCACCATAATTTTTGTAAGCTCTCAAAGTTTCAGTTCGGGATCCATGGGATTCACTTTTATGTAATTTCATTTCTAATAATGGATTATCTTTAAACCTAGTAATGATTGATATAATGCTTTCATGGTATCCATCCATGATTTTTTTGATAGTGTAATGTTTTCTTATACTAGGAAGGAACTACAAGAGGTTCATGTAATAATTCTTCAGGATTGAAGTCCCTTTGACTAACCTGATGTAGAAAGGGAAGCTGCTTACCTAGAGCGAGTAGTGTTGGAGGGCCTTTAGAAAGTTACGGATATGGAATACCAGTGATCTGATATCGAGACATCCAGAAGAGGGTGTAGAGTATGTAGTGTATTGATATGAATCTAGAGATAGGATTGGATGCATTTTGATGAAAATGCAGGCAGTGACCAGATACATGTTGAGGCAGTCGAGACCCCACAAGCAGATCTATGTGAGTCACGACCTAGTGTTGGAAGTAATGGTCTTATTAGCAAATATGTGGAGGCACTATCATCTAGGATGTTACATTATTATTTACTCATACCATCAAATTCATATGTATTCCTTCACAAAGATAGTTCTAAACTTGAGGCAGAGGAACTGGTTGGAGTTCATACAGGACTATGAACCTGAGATATGTTATAAGATTGAGAAAAGAAACATGGTGGTAGATTTCCATTGTACAAATTCCCATTCTTGTTTGATGAAGGAAGCATCCGATAAGATTTATTATTTTTATCTCAACATGGTCTAGGATAGGGGTGAAAATTATCTTCAGTCAATGGAATTAACACTTATTATTCTCCCTCATTCGAGTGAGGCTTATTTAAGAGACATCATCTTTGAGGTTCTTTATTATTAGATATCTTAAATAGATCCACCAAATGTGTTTTTGAAAGGATGATAATACATAATTTATTTCTAGGGAGGATGGCAGTTTTAGTCATGATGCGAGAGGATGTGATGGGGGACTTCCATGCTTCCCTTTTGGTTTTATATCCTAGAGTGGTGAAGTTGTTAAAGCACATTCAAAGATAGTTTTAGTGGGATGGCATGATGCAGATCATAGTTGAGTTAATCTCTTGAAGTCTCACAAGTCAGCAGTTGAATGTTGAGCACTAGTTTCCAATAGATTTGACATAACATCTTGGGATCCTATAACTGAAAGGGGATGGCTTACACAAGGACTTTTTTGTAGGCTTCCACACATAGAGAGATACCATGATGTCATCTATGTGATTGTTGAATGACTTTTGAAGTCGACACACTTCCATTCCATCAGCTATTAGAGTTTAGTGTAAAGACTCATATAATTGTATGTATGACATATCTTTTAGTTCCATAGAGTACCTATGATAATTATATCTTACAATGATATGCAATTTAAATCATGGTTTTAGAGAGGCCCAAAGATTGAATTCTTGACCCAATTCAAGATGAGTTTGACATTTCACCACCATTTAGATGGGCAGACCGAGCACACTATATAGGTGTTGAAGGATATGATGAGATATTGTGTTTTAGACTTTGGATAGAGTTGAAAGGATCAATTTCCACCATTATTGTTTTCTTATAGTATCATATATAACTCTTGGATTATCAAAGACCCTTTTGAGGACCTATATAAAATACCCTAGAAGTCATCATTATGCTTGAATGATATTGTTGTGGCATCACCTATTATGCCAAATATGGTGCAGGTGATGATGTAGAAAGTCCATGTGACCCATGAGGAAATGAAGACTTCCTAGAGCTGAGAAAAGTCCTCCCCAGATCAACATCGTAGTCACTTGTGGTTGAAATAGGGAGACCGTGTTTTCTAAGAGTCTCCCCACGATGGTGATTGCATAGGATTGTTCTAGGAGACAAACTATCCCAGAAGTTCATTGAAATTTGAGATCTTTTAGAGGGTTTAAAAATTTATTTAATTCTGTGATTTACCCCTTCATTTGGAGTGGATGGATGATGCCTTCCATGTATCATAGCTAAGGTGATACATGCATGATCCAATGAACATCATTGACCAGGAAGAGATGTACATCAAAGATGGAGCAACCTTTCCAGATATCCCAATAGAAAATTAGGATTAATAGGATAAGATCTTATGATGATGAACCATTCCCATGGTTAATGTTCTATGGAAGAACATGAGCATGCATGAGGTCTGTTGAGTTTAGGGGATCCAGATTTAGTCTCTGTATCCACACCATTTTATGTAGACTATGATTTTTTGGGGAAAATTCCTTGAAAGTTAAATAATCTAGTCGTATTTTTTTCCTTTTTAGAATTTAAAATATATGATGAAAAAAATTTAGAGACAGGCGCTATGACGACATGATATTCTGAGGCCCGATGAGCTTAGAATTGATATAATAAAAATAATAAATATATTAATATTCATGAACAAAGTGTTTTTCATAAATAATGGTATATATACTAATTTAATCCTTTTATTATAAGTATGAGACCACAATCAAATTAAAAATACAGGGTTTACCCTATGTGTGTCCTAAGGTTGGTCAATGTCAAGCGTTCGGTTTAGGCAAAAATTGTTGGGTGTGTTAAGTGAATTAATTAATATGTTATGTTAAATCATTTAATAAATATAAAATAATTAACTATATATAATTCCTACTATATTAAATTTTTATGGTTCTTCAGATAACCTTGGGAGCCTTGCGAGGAGAATTGGGCATTCTTTTTTTCCAAATCAAAATCAAACGACGAACGACGACCAGTTCAAGGTGGATTGGGAGATTGTGAATGTAGTTGGTCTTATGCATCATTTTTGAATTCATTCATAACAAATGATCGATCCATAATAATTTTAGGTCTTCTAAATTATGGTTTCCACCGTTTATTAAAATATTGAGCTTGAATTTTATCTTCTACAGATCTGTGATAATTATGTGTAACATGAGCCTCACAGTTTAATGATTATATTGATCCAGTAAAATTCTTCCCTTGTTGCACAATTTATCACCCCTAGTAATCCATGACCCAAGTCTCATTGGACAAGACTGCATGTATTATGGTATATTCACCTTGTTTATATTTTTCATCCCACTATGTTCTTCATATTCTTCACCATTGGCCTATAGAGCTACGGTTTACCTTTACCAAGGACGATTCAAGTGTGATCTAACCCCCAGATCCACAGCAGTTTCACACACAATGAATGAATTAAAAAAAATAAATTATGACTCAAGATATATTTATGGAAAGAGGTGATTATTTATAGATTCATGATCCATATTGGTGATATAATCATTCAGAAGATGATGAAAGGTGTGTTAGGTTGTGTTTAGGCTTTGTGTGAATGAACATAAGCTTCTTTATAACCACTAGAGTTAGGGAAATAATTATCATAGGTGACCCCAACCGATTTTGGATAGTGAATTGGTGGAAAGGATGATAGAAAAGTGATATCTAGATAACCGTAGGAAGAACCATATTTTCTATGGAAAACTCGACTACAGGTCATGTAGTCCACAAACACATGTTGTGTAGCCGCCCATGCTATGGTCCCAGGGTTTTGAGGAAGATAACGATAATAAATCATGTTTATTATCTCACATGTTGTGGGATTCTTCTTAGGTGGCTAATCCATGTACCATCTGTAGTCGGCTAGGAACCTATGCAGGAGGACACGTCGTTTATTATGAGAGTATATAGGCACAAGCTAGTACCCTGGCATGGTTAGGTGCATGTCTATGTAAATGGGCACGATCGAATGAGCATTAGAACATCCAAGAGCACACTAGTAGGCCATGGGTGGTTAAGTCACACTATATGAGACCCATAAAAACTGTGTATGATGACATAGAATCTGATTCGTATCCATAGGAGAAAAAAACAAGGCAACAAAGCTAGACCACATGCTCTATAGAACCCACTTAAACCATATACCCATATGAGAAACTTCAACCTTGAAAATACCCATTGTACAAACTCATTTTTTTCCCATAAGTATAATATATTGAACAATTTTAATCATAAAATGTGATGGTAGCCTTTATAGTTAGTTTTGAGATATAATAGGGAATTTTCTGAGTGTGATGCTTCTTTAGGTGATGCTTGAAAATTGATGTGACTAGGAAAGATCATCAATGAGAGTTCATGGGGTTTAAAAATTCCCTATCATACTAGGGTTCTGGTCCCCCACACTCTTAACACTAGATTATGTTGTACCCCCTGATGCACTAGGGCATGGGTCATCCATACATTGATTGGCACCCATAACACACATGGGTTTGGTTCCTCTATACTTTGAGTGGCACCCCCAATTGAACTAAGGAATGGGACCACTATAAACCTATACACACTAAGTGGAACTCCACTGATGTACAAGGGGACATGTCTGCTACCCCCCATGGGGAACCCCTATTGTACTAGAATGCATTCCCGCCATGAATTTAGTGGCACCCCTGAGATGCACTGGGGTGAGGTTCCTCTATCTATACCTACTTAGTGGAACCCTTATCATACTAGGGTGAGGTTGCTCCATGATTTGAGTAGAATCCCCCCAAACACACCATGGTATGGGTCCTATATCCATATACTAAGAGGCATCCTCCTACAATTATAGTGAATGATTCATCTTTATATAGTATATTTCATCCTATTCGACAGTGGATAAGTGACGTGGTGAGGTTCATCTTCATGAACTACTCAGAAAGACATGGAAGATTCTAGGAATCAATGATATACCTTTGGAGCTACAGGAAGAATCCTCATCCTGGACTGGGTTGTGAGATGGAGATCACTTTTCTCTCTAGTCTAGGTCTCCTTATAAGCACACACACACACCCAAACACACACACGCACACACACAGATATATATATATATATATATATATATATATATATATATATTTTCATTTACCTCTTACTTTGGGTTGATATGACTAATTCTATTGTATGTTATATTCCCCCCTTCAATTTTTTGGGTGTCCTACTGGGTATATATATACTCACCCCTGCATGAGATTTTCCCACAAGTATCATTCCCTATGTATAATATGGATTGATTGACTGTGATTTCGGTGGACCTTAAGGCTACTCAAGTTCATAGACCACATACGATGTTCGATCTGAAAGATCCAGAGTGGGGCTCTCTAATTTTCCAATTTTTAATTTTTTCTCCACATGGGACTTAAATTCAAGTTAGGTGTGTATCTTTTATCCATTAAATTATAGATGAATTCAATCATACTCTTGTGTATTACCTTGTGGATATTTCATTCATGTATTTAAATTATATCTTACAACCTGTCTTATTTTTCATCTACACTGTTCCATGGAGACGGTTGGATGTGTGCATACATGTATAATATGAAAAGGAACCAATTATTTTATACAGTATCAGTGCTTATCTATTTCCCCTGAACTATTAGCAGCGAGAATGGGGTTGTGATAGCTCAGCCTTCCAATGGACAGGTGGGACCCAGTGGGTTAGATCATTACATCAATATAGGAGTGTCTTTATCCTAAATCAAATAATTGTTTTATCCATGTTATAATAGATAAATAATACCATGCAAGAAATCTAGTTCCCATATCACTAGAAACTCCAAGGCATGCATCTAAACATGAACTATTCGACGGAATCTCTAGACATGTTGGATATGACCTTTATTTCTATTCTCTTCTCATTATATCTTAAGAAGATATGAATACTGAGGCTTCCCTATAACCACCCTATTCCTTCTGTACAATTTAAAAATTGGGGAACTATACTAATACTTCTTATTCAACAAATACTGTTGAAATAGATGATCATAAAATGTGATAAAAGCCCCATGATGACTACAATGGAAGTTCAGACACTCTCTCTTTTTATGGTAATGACCATGAATTCGTAAAAAATCATGTATGATCCACTATAAGGGGTATGATGATGGATCATTATTGATGGAAAATATGACTAGATGGGGGATTATTAGACTCACTAAAAAATGTAATCACAAAAAACAGTCATAGTTGATAAAATATTGAACAGATGTGAGTTCATAGTTTTTTAGTGGAGTTGTAATGGAAATAAAAAAATAATGAGTTGAATGATTTATAGAGGTTCAAATAAAAAATATTTGTGTCCAGTCCTAAATATCCTATACTCCATGAAGGGACTGATACCCACTAAGAACCTCACTTTCAATTGTGTGAGAGCCTTATTACAGACACTACTTTTAAAAAACCTAGAGGAACAACCAAGTATTTTTTTTTCAAGATTCTCGACCAATTATATTTTGTGAATTTGGATTAGGAGTCACTAACAAAACATAATTTTAGGTGTTTGAATAACCAAATAAAATCAATAACTACTTTTTATGTGAAATGGATAAACAATACATAAGGAATTAAAAATACAAGGAATTGGGATTACATGAATAAACATTATACAATAAATATATGAAAAAGTAAGAATATTGAAGAAGTTTAAGATCAATGATTGTTGGTCACTTAGAAGGAAAAAATGTTAAAGATGGAGTCCCTAAGTGATCACAACAAGAATACAGAAGTCGTAGAAGATTGTAAAAAATTCAGAGTAGTAGACTATCAAATAAGTATCAAAGGATATCTTAATGAATGATCTGCATAGGTCTATGTTTTATATTTTGAATAGATCCCTCTAATTATTTAAAATTGATATCTATAAAGATTGTGTACATATCAAATATCTGCATAAGAAATGTTAGTGAATTTGTTTTTAATAAAATAACAATTACCTTTATTTGATAAATCCTCACTAAAAAATATAGAATCAATTTGGCTATATATTTCATCATAAAATATTAATATAAAACAATTAATATATTAACTAAATCATTTGAAAAAAATTTACAATTATAAAAATATTGAAATAAGGATATAATCTTCTAGAATATAAAGGAAACATTTTTTTAAAATAAATAGAGCATCATAAGAACTTTATTATGAAATTGTGAGAGTTCAGGAAAATAATATTTCAATTATTTTTTACACACTATTTCAATTATATTTCAATATAAAATAATAAAACCGATAACATAATAATTATTTTAATAACCTCAATTGAAAAATAAGAAATGTACTTTTCAAAAAAAATTAATTAAAAGTGGCTAAAATTTGGTTGTAGTGACACATGACCCACCACTGAAAACATAGATTGATGGATCATGACCTATCACTATACTAGAGAATGATGTCTTATAACCTACAATTGAAAATTTACAACTGTTACTTTAACATATTATAAGAAACAATTTCACGTAAAACCACTATAATTAAATCAAACTAAAAAGAATTATTTCATGTAATAAAAAATCAAGGGCTTCACAAGAAGCCTTACTTTTTTTCAACTATTAGATATCAAACAATAACTCATTACCCACTGTTGTGTGAAAACAAAAATGGATCACTATCTACAATTGAAAATTCCAATGGTGGATAACTAAATTTTATTTTTCAAAAAATAGGATGATAAATAAAAACAAAAAAAACATCTGAAAAATAAATATGGATGTAAGTTCTAATAGTAATATTAAATCTACTACAAATTAAATTAAGGAAAAAAGAAAGCCACTACATCTAACAAGAAAAAGGAGGAGCTCTTATTGGATCTCAAATGTCTTCTACCAATATATGTATAGAAAATATGAAATATAAAAAAACAATTTACATATGTGATGTTTTTTTGATAAAAAAGAAATCAATATAAAAAGAAATAAATCTATAGCAACAGTCGAAGGAAAATGGAAATGATACTATTTGATCTTGAATAAGCACATTCCAAGGGTTGTACAATAAATAGAAGTAATAACTGATGGATAAAATTACAACTAAAAGGAATATATATAATGTGAAAAAAATGAAGTTATAATATCTCTCATTGGATCTTGAGAAGGGTTCTTCCAGAATATGGAAATCCAAATTTGGTGGGTAAATAATTACCCACTGTTGATGTCCAATGGTGCGTAAAATGACCCACCATTGATGCTCAATGGTTGGTAAAATAACCCACCATTGATGTTTGATTGTCGTTCCCTAACCCACTATTGCGTTCTATTGGCAACTCATGACTCACTGTTGGTATCCAACAGTGAATAATAACCCACAATTAGGTTCCAAAAGTTACATGATGAGCAACCAATAGGGGAATTTTAAAACATAAGAACAATGAGATAATGTGAACTGCATGCTAAAGAATCCTAAGATATAGAAGGTAGAAAACGATCTTACTATAGAAACTTGAATGATGATAATCAGAACAAACATTATAAAAACAGAGATGTCGAGAGAAAATAAGATAAAAACTGAAATCTTGATGAAATAATGATTAAAAACATTGGAGGCACTGTGAATATTTTTGGCGAATTGGAGAACCTCGAAAGACCAAAGACGATGACTAGAATAAAATAATAAAATAATAAAATACACAGGATTTTAAAAAATAACACATGGAATTAAAGAATGAAAATAGATGGTTGAGATAAAATAGATCTGATGACCACCATTAAACCAATATTTTTACCTCAAGTTAATAGTAAACATGATTCACTATCCCATATCGAAACTGAGGCAGGAAAATTGAGAGGTATATTAGATAATGTTCACTGATCATTGATTCACCAAAAACAAAGAGAACGGATATGGTCTTATAGGTCTAGAGGGAGACCTATCCCACCTTTTCACCTTCGGTCATGCTACATGGGCCTTATATGTGGGCATGTACACCTTTGGAGTGAACTATTCATACCAAAACGCTATCTTGTTTGTGGTCTTTCCCACAGGGTTTACCCAATGGGTCCCATTTGTGGTCGAGATCTATCCACTTAGCTGACAAAAAGTCCAAAATTGTCACATAAAAAATTAAACATATGCAATTAATGAGTGTAACAAATATTTAAGAATTATTAAAACAATAATTATAACAAAAACCAACTTTAAAAAATGTAAACAAAAAATTTATTACCTTTTAAATGAATTTGACAATTTAAACTACTTAATAATTTTATAAACTTATTAAAACATGTAATTAACAAATTTATATTTAATTAAAAAAATTTAATAGTGTAAATTAATAAAATTTAGAAAATAATTAGAGAATTTAATAAATATTGATTGAGAGTAAATTATAAAAAAAATATTACTATTAATGTATTTAAAAAAAATTCAAATACTAACCCCCCCTTTTGAAAATCATCAAAAAAACATGTTTTATTTTTAAAAAAATATCTCCATTTATGAAATTTATCAAAATGTATTTTTGAGATTTCTTATATAAAATACATTCCATTTTTAAACATAAATATCTCTAAAAGTAAAAAATTAAATATATTTTTAAATAATTCACAATAAAGATTTAATTTAAACACGATCGTTAATTTTTTTCACGTTATGTTCAAACAAAATAAAATTAAAATATTTTGATATATTTAATGAAAAAATATTTTTTTTCAAGAATAGATAGATGAAATAGTATGATTTTAAAAGAAATGAAAAATTTATTTTATTTAAGATTTTTAAAAACAAAAATCCACCTGGGTTTGAGCATTGAAATATTATATATAAAAACTAACCAAGAAATCAAATTTTTTGGCCAAAATCAAATCAATTTTACATTTGATCGATTATTTAAAAAATTCATAATATGAAAAATATTTCAACTTTGAAATTTGAAAAAAAAAATTATAAAACACATAATATATTTAGAAGAATATAACATACTTCCATAGATTAGTTGTTGAAAAGTTATTTCAAATAGGCTAAGTAATTTTAATATTTTATAAGCTAATTGATTAAATATTTTTTTAAACTTACATAAAAGTATTTTCATTTAAATAAAAAGCAAGGGGTATCTTGCCCTAAATTTATTCACCTTTAAATAATGATAATTCAATAATAGAAAAAAACCACATAGAAAATTAAACATAAAGTGAAAATATTCATAACATAATTTTTAACTATATAAACTCAAAATATTTTAATTGCTAAAGAAAAAAAAAGGAAGTAATGCACTTGATTTGAAGCAGAAATAATATGATTATTAAAAATATATTAAATATATTTTATAATAGCATATAAAATTATATTAAAGTAGATCGTATGCATGATGGTTAAAAAATAATACATATCTGGAAATAATGACCAGCTTAGGTCCAATAATATTTGAATAACATCCTTTTGGTACCCATGATATCATATGTTTAACAAAATACATGGACTTCCTTTTGAAAAACCAAATAGATTTTAAACATTTTTTATTGGTGAATCTGAATAATGTTTTATGTAAAATAGTTCTACTATGATATAATATTAAGTGAATTTCATTGATCATTAATTTCTATAATGACCGTTCATTTTACATTTAAATCATATAATAATAGAAATGATTCCTTTTAAAATTTTAATAAAATTTGTATTATTTAAACTTCGAGTAATACTTTTATATCCAATACCATTATTATTGGTCTTTAGTTCATTAAAGACATCATCTTATCATATTATTATTTACCTTTTATAAAATTAAATAATTCCTCTTTATGTTTGAAAACTTCGTTTTTGAAATCCATATTCACCTTTTGATCAATTTCCAAATTTTTAAAAACGTTTTCAATGAATCTATAAGTTGTGTTTCTGAATTTTTTATATTTTGGATTTGATTTATTGTATTAATTTTTTGTATTATTTAAATAATTGGAAACAAAATTTAAACTTCTATCGCGAGATTAATCATTTAAAGATATTATGTCTTTAATTTTTTCATTCTCACCTTTCAATTTTAGTATCTGAAAATAACAATTACTTTTATTTTCATCGTGTTGCGAAACAATGGTATTCACATTTTTACATTCCCATTTTAGTTTATCATTTTATCTGAATAAATTAATAATTTTACATTTAAATTCTCTATATCTTCAATCATTTTTAAACCACCATTTTTAAATTATACATTCTCTTTAATAAATTATTTATCTCTATAATTATTAGAAATAAAATCACAATCAAAATCCGAATTAATATATTTTTTATTTTTAGATATTGCATTATGATGAACATTTTTAGGAGTTTTCAACTAAGTAAACAGAGAATCATTTAACTCACATATAATAACCATTACGAAAATGTTACATATTTTCCTTTCACATCAAGAGTCACTACTGGAGTTAGATATCTATGAGCTGTCCAATCTCTTGGGCATGTATTATACAAAAAATACTATATAAATATTATTTATTTTGATGATCAAAAATACACTTTTTTTACCAGTGATGTTACTTTAAGTATATTTTATGAAATTAATATTCACTATAATATTTATTCATGAATTATATTTGTATTAATCCCCAAGGATTATTCGTCAAAGAATTTATAATGTGTTTTTTTTTTGTTTTTTTGAAGCACTGTTCGTACCATACATTGATAAAAGTAATATAAGGAATGAAATCTATGTTTAGAATAGTACATATGGATCATTAACCATACATTAGAAGAAATGTATGATTAAAGACCCTTATGTTTGGAATGAAATTTACATTTTTTTAAGAGAAGAATGTTTATTTAAAGAACCCTGCATAAGTAAGAAAACCTACTTTTAAGAAACAAATGCATTTTTCATAAACCATACTTTTATGATCAACCTTACTTTATCAACCCAATGTTCGGAGAATAAATGCTACACAGTTGAAACCTACATTCATTTTTTGTTGTTTTATAAAGGAAACCTATGTTTGACTATTCAACGCTAGATGTTTAAAAACTTGATTTCATCTGAGATTTATTCAATGATCTTGATATAATTAAACATGTGATAAAATCTTGTTTATGACTGATTTAAATCACATTTTGATTGATTCAAAGAGATGTATTAATCAAATAAAATCACTCCTATTCTTATGGGCTGTTAAATCTCCTCTAATTATTTTGTATTTGAATATCCATGATCTATCAGGTGACTTTCTAAGATCTAGTATACGGATGCAATCTATCTAATCTATATATTTTATCGCAATTTCTTTTGAAATATACATAGAGGCATTAACATATAAGGCTTCATTAATGTTGTTGATGCTCTACTCCATCACAGAGTCCAGAGATGGACTAAGGGAAATACCTCAAGTAAATAGGAGGGAAGATTCTCCAAGAATTTCACAAAGGCATTAAGGTGCAGAAGTATATCTGCGCGCCAGATATGTGTCGCGCAAGTCACGTGTGCACCCTAAGTGAAATTTTGACCAAACCCCAGGTGGCCTATAAATACCCACTATGGGGCCCCCATTTCGAGGATAAAAATCCAAAAGTTAGATTTGATCTCTCGGCACCCTAGTCTCTTCTTGAATTCTTCCAAACACTTCTAAGGTAATTTATTACCTAGAAAGGAAGATCTAAAGAGGGGGAACAAGGCCTAAGTGTTGAAATTCACCAAAACTTGTGTGCCTAAGTGTCTAAACCCTTAAGGTAAATGAAGACACTTGCGCGCCACCTTATCCTTTCACCAAAACTTACGCACCACACTTTTGGAAGCCTTTAGGGATAATACTAAGGGCTTGAGCCAAACCTCTCCCAAGTATTACCCTATGGGTTAACCGTAGTGCAAGTACACATGTGTCACGCAAGTATACTTGCGCGACCAGTACTTGCATGTACAAACAGAAATTGAGCACCTACCTATTTTTGGGTTCCCCTCATACTTATTCAACTCTTTTCCTCAAATCCACCTCTCCTCTTCAAGATTTATCCTTCAAAACCCTCTTTAAAGCCATTTTTTTTGGCATGGTTCCTTTGTTGGCTTCCTTATCTGAAAGGAATTGAATGGAACATCTCTCAAAAACTAGTGATTTACATATCTTTATGTCACTAAGGTTAGAGATTTCATCCATTCAACCTCATCCTCTATGATGAGAAGATCTCAATTATGGGCATCCTCCCTCGGAGTAAGCGCCAAGTTCACTAATTTGGGCCTCCTTTTCATAAGTAAGCCTCAGTCATAATTCCCCTTAACATGGGCCTCTTCTTTAGGAGTAAGACCAAGTCTTAATTTATCTTGATCTGGGCTTCCTTCTTAGGAATAAAAACCAATCATAAGTCCCTTCTAATTTGGGAATCTTTCACAGGATTAATTCCTATGTTAAGTATCCAAATATCCATAAAGCACATATACCATTATGGACCTTGTTCCTGGGTGTCTTCCCTGAAGTAAATACCAATATTAATCTACCTGGTAGTCATACATACATATGTCCCACATCATTCCTTATGATTTCATATTTCATGGAATAATCATCAGGTTTTACTGATACCTCTTGTTTCTCACACCAATCATGACCAACGTGAGCTTAGACCGTAAAAGTAATTACGAAATATTTATTTGAGCCATCAATCATGCATAAAATTCATACTTCTTTACTCTAACTACCTGGGTTCTGATTCCTTTTCTAAACGAGGATACGTAGGTAGGCTATCTGCGAGTACAATCCCAACTCTGAAATAATTCATGCCCTTCTAAATAAAAAAAACACCAAGTGCCCCACTGAGTGGTTTTAAAACTAGTATGGTTATCATAATGACCAAGATATTTCTATATAATGTATTAAAGGATACCATTGATTATGAATCTCTAACAAATACAAATGATTCTATATCGATGAAGAACCTAAAATACATATAAATGATTCTCTAAATCTCATACATATCAATCATTGATTGTCAGATCTAATGGAAATAGAATTTTCATACATGGTAATTTAATAAGGATTCATGAACATAACTCAAATCTATTAAGAGAGTCCCAGAGTAGGAAATAATTCCCCCCAAAAAGGTGTGATGAGTCTGACCTCCCATCCTCTCCACAAATGATAATTTTTAAGCCTCATCAGTCCACAACAAATGATCAAGAACCTTTGGATGGTATGCCCAATTGGATGTTTCTGGTTATAAAAAACACATTTGAAACTGATTGGAATGTTTGAACCTTAAACAAACGAGGTCATCCCCATTTCTAGAGGGAACAAAAAAATGGTGAACCCAACATGGATCCTTAACCACGTTTAAATAATGTTTTACTTATTTTTTAGGCCCTTATTTTAACTCAATGTGAGGGCCAACAAAGCAATCAATAACATATGTTCTCATCCAAAAGATGTTGTGGCCGAACTTATCTTCATTATGTCTGTTATATCAAAAAATAACTCATTTCCAAGATCTCTCTGCATTAAATAAATGGCTTCTCTAAAGTTCTTACCTGTGAGTGCATATGCCGCTACTCCTACTGGATCCTCATCCACTATGAGGAAGACCTCACCTACTCAGTGTCTTCAACATTGGGTCTCAAATGCACTGGTTAAGGAATACCATCAACATGGTACCATTCCGACTCTAGAGGCCGCTCGAGAAGCCCTTCAAGTCAATAATTCACCATGGTTGTCCGGACAGTGATGACCAGTGATCAAGAAGAAGGTGGTGCCAACCACCATATCCAACTATTTCAGGTTGTTATCCCTGCAACGCAATCACCAGTCCCTCCCATATTATGGGGAGGTGAATGAGAAGTTCACTCAAGGCATTAATTCAAGGATACAGGAGTCCTTAATGAGGGCTCCCATCAATAATTTCCGCTCGACTCATGCGACAGTGCGCCCTCAACATGATGAGGGTATCACATTTAGGGGTTCGACTCAGGTTCCTCAAACCCAAGTCCGCAAGATGAACTGCCAGAGGAAAAATATGGTCAATAGGGAGCAGGTTCTTACATCTTCCCCATTCGGAGAATTCCATCAAGCCAACTTGATTGCGAGCTGGGAGCAAGCATATACACCCGTCTGTCCTGACGTTACTGCCCAACAGACTCGTCTGGTAGTAACATGACAATCCCACCAGGAAATTCTGGTAGAGTATTATAGGTAGGCATATACACCTATTTATAACTCATCAGCTAGTCATCAGTCTTGTCTGACTACAACCAATGAAGTTCACCAATCTAATATGGTGGCAACTGATAAGCAGAGATATACACCTGTTTACAATCAACAATTCCGCCACCAGTCACGTCTGCAGTATTGATGGAAATTCGTCAACCATACTTGAAGAAGAATACACAGCAGGCACATACACCTGCCAATATTCATCAATCCTACCAACAGTCTCATTTGGTATCATCCAGAGAAGTCAGTCAAAAATCCCCGAAGACAAATTTGGAGCAGACTCAACTCTCTGCAACCACACATGAGTAATGTCAGAATTCACTGATTGGAAAATGAGGAATGTAGCAGGAAAATACACCTACTTCAAGCACAGAATGGATGTGTATTCCCATTCTGGTAGCTGAAGTCACCAAGCACATTCTGATGATGGTGAAAGAGCAGAAGAAAATCCCTGCTCATATTCTGGATGCTTGTCAGAATATTATAACAGCTTCAGCAACATCACAGGGGAAAAAATGAAAATATGTCCCTACTAGTGGAGTGACACATCAACATATCACTCCGGAATAGATACACATCTCTGTTCCAGTCCAAGAGGGTTGTGGGGCATACTCCACCATATCATACGGACAATCAAGTCAGGCAGATACACCTGATTCGAATGGAGATAATAAGACAAACCTGACTATTTCTCCTGAGCTGGCCCATACGCCTACCCAAAATAATAACTTTTTTCAACAGGTGGTTCCCAAAATGAGTAAGAAAGTGTCTAAGAAGAAGACCCGTTCAACACAGTCATGAAATCAAGAGCTTATTTGTAATAAGGCATTGCTCGATGCTGGATTTCTTGAAGCCCTCAGACAATTATCTGTTGGAAATAAAGATTCTAATCTCTCATTTCCCAATATTAGGAACATTAATTTCGAATGTCTCCATCAGAAGCTTCCTCATGAAGGCTTTCCTCATGACTGTTCAGTCGATCTCAAAGTATCATCTTCATAAGAGAGCCAAGATAACCCCTTGTGTGGCCAGAAAATCAAGGAGCAAAAGGTTTTATCTTTTTTTGTAACCCACCATGGTGTTCCTCTCCATAATGATGAATTTAGCGACAAAAGTCCTCTCCGTAGTAGTAATTCGCATTGTTTGAAAAATTCTTATAAGGACAATGCAGTAACGAGAAACAGATCTTATTTTTAGGCACTTGAAAATGTGAATCCAGTCATGTCTGATGCTTTACCGCTAGCAGGTGAAATACATTCTCAATCAGAAGATAGCTCGTAGTGTAGTTCATTCTCCGAACCACCCCTGGGTCATTCATCTTATAGTTTGATAAATCAATTTTCTACCAATCTTGTTGAATCTGATTAAGCAACAAAGAAGCCCTAGCTTTGGTCTAATCAGGTAGAAGAATATTTATCAAATGATAAAGAGTAAATGCTGAATATGAGAAAATAATAGGAAAAAGGTGAAGTATCAGTCATGTTTTGGCCTTTGGTTGACTCTCAGTATGATATTCCAGAAATGTTGACGGAAGATTGTATTCACGATATTCATCTCAACATGTGGAAAAATCTTTGTAAATTGAAAAATAAAATATTATCTTATGATGAATATGAAAATCATGTCAAGATAA
Organism: Viscum album; assembly: GCA_963277665.1. NCBI lineage: Eukaryota > Viridiplantae > Streptophyta > Magnoliopsida > Santalales > Viscaceae > Viscum > Viscum album. The sequence continues at coordinate 370,128,954 of OY728144.1, forward strand.
TAGAAGGGTTACAACTCCAAATTGATTTAGCATCTCTTTTAGTTTCCCGATATCCAAAGGCTAAAAAGCAGTATAGAGACCTTCAGTGTTCATGCCTTGGCGCACTAAAAAGATTACACCAGTTAATTGTCAATTCCCCATCTGGTATTCATATCAAGGGATAGGGTGTTCATGGAGCACTACATTTTACTGTACTCTCCAGTTAACAAAGCCGGCCAAAAATGGTCTCATAAAATGTTATTTCCCATGGCCGGCCACAGCCAATTGGTTTTGTTTGTAATCAAAAGCATGCTCAGGAACATGCCTCAACTACTTCTTCCCAAAGTCAGGCATACAAAGAAAAATTTGTCAAATTACTCTTGCATCAAGAAAATGAGAATATCGAACAGGCTTCTCGTTTAGAGTGGGCATATCATCAGGTGATAGAAGTGTCAGAAATCATCCAACGGTCATTTGAGTCAGGTGATTTTAGTGGATGTAGGTTGATGCATCCAGCCAATTTCCAAACTAAAGTCTTCAAGATCAGAAGATCTTTTAATAAAGTCAAAGATTTAGCAGATCAAAAAACCACCCCAGCTTGCTAGACTGGGGACTCTTTTAACCCAACCCTCAAAATCAAAAAAATAGGATTCGAGGAGTTGAGTAGGAATAGAAGGAACATCCCCAGTCCACCGGACTAGGGACTTTTTCAAATCCTCAATCTCTTCCTTAGATAAAGTCAATATTCTCTTAATTCGGGAAGAAGCCACAAGAGGAATGAAGAGCCGAATTATCTAGAGATTCCCTCCAAATTACGGTTCTTCAAGAATTTCCTGAGGGATCAACTAAATAGAAATCAGTATATCATCAAGGACATGGAAGAAGACAATATCGTAGAAATGATGATAGAATAGATGTAATGAGTTATTCATCGATAAATGCCATCAATTCCTTTGTTGTTGATCCTCCAAAACATGAGGCTCACTCAAGGGGATCAGATAAAGAGGTTCCAACTCAAGAGGCTATGCACACAGATGTAAATGAAGAAGGTGTGCGTAAACTAAATCAAAGGCTTACACATAATCTAGGTATTCCTTTAAATACCCAACTTCCTCCTCTCTGAATGGCGTCCAACAAGGGGAAAGGAAATAATCAGGTAACATACCCTTCCTCTGGAGAAGGCCAATCTCTCTCACCAGCGCAAAGGTTCACACAACAAGAAGAAGAAATGAAGGAGTTAAGGAGGTTGAATGCAGAACTATTTCAAGGTAATCTTCCTCTTAAGAATGTTGGAGTCAGTCAGCCAAGGGAATTTGTTGCAGCTACTAAGATGGATCAAGAATAACCTCCTTTACCAGTACACCCTCACAGGTCTAATCCTATTGGTCATGCACAACAACAACCAGTAGTTTTAGCATTAGTTGTAGTACAAGTCACCACACTTGTCCAAGCTCTAGTTATTGCACCTGCTCAAGTCCAAGCTCAAACAGATGTTTCTCAAAAGTTAATAACTACCATTGAGTCATTTACAGATCGGTTGGAATCTATAGAGGGAAGGATTGCACAAATTTAACCATAAAAGAGAGCTTACCCTAATGGGTGAATGCAATTCCTCCCACATCAAATTTTTCAAGTACCACATTCTCGTTTTTTAATGGTTTGGGAGATCCAGATCAACCCTTAACACATTTTGTTTCTCGTTGTGATCCTATGATAGGAACTCCTCAACAACAAGAAGTAGTTAAGCTCAGGTGTTTTGTATAGTCATAACAAGGACCTGCTTCTGTCTAGTATACAAGCTTGCAATCCTGGTTAATTACCGGATGGGAAGATCTCCGCCAAAGATTACTTCTTCAATTCAGCTCAACATTTCCAAAGACAACAGTTTTTTATCTTAAAAATTGTAAGGGAGAATGAAAGGGCTTCATATTTCATTGCTCGCTAGAAGGGAATAACATATTCGCTAAACTTAGAACTCCCTCAAGAAGAATTGTTGCCAATCTATGTGGAAAATTTGCATGATGAATTATGCACACCATTGATCCCTATGAAATACACAGGTGGGTTTCGAGACCTTACTTTGATCGCTTAGAAGATCGAATACTATCTTACAAAGACTAAGGATAAAACTCATTTAATTCCATTAGCTCCAGGAAGGAGAATAGGGAAAGCAGATACTACTACAATTACACTTAAACAAGAACATGTACTTGCTTCCACTTCAAAACCTTCATCATATTGAAGGGCTCCCCCACCTGAGCGTCAACAACAGAGGACATTTCATTAAGATGATCAGAGAGATCATAGAAGGAAACAATTTGAGGACTTAAAGAGAAATGTTTATTCTTTCTGAAATGAACAAGTTCCTGGTTACTTAATTTCGGCTCTAGAAAATAATATGGTTCAATTACCATGGCCTAAAAGGCCGAACAAGGAAGGAGATGAAGGTTGTCCCAACTATTTCCCATTTCATCAGATGTTGGGGCATCCCATTCAAGAGTGTTTTTTCTTTAAAGACCTCATGCAAAAGATGGTGGACTTGGGACAAATTAAACTGAAAGGTTCTTTAGCTTAAGTGGCATGTTTTACTACTACAAATCCAGAGGAATAAGGCGAGTGGAAAGAAGTCAAAAAAATGCGAAGAAATATGATGATTGGATGGTTAGGAAAACTATCAACTGAACTCATGCCATTTTACGAACTCAATTTAAGAAACTAATTGTTTATTCTGCTATGAATTCCATAGGAAAACCCCATTCATCAGAAGGAAAATCCTCACAGAATCGGCATAATTCAAAGAAAGAAGAGCAGTCGGAAGGAGATGAGATTATGTCAAAGCCTAAGTTGTCTTTGACCCTAGAAAATTTTATTCCATCTACTTCAAATCCACAGGCACCGCCCCACCAAATGGCACATCCTAAATTATCTAATTAGGTAGAGTCTTCATCAGATGAAGAGTTGATATTTGGATCTGTTAACATGATTCACATAACAGATCCTTAAGCCAATAACAGTTTCAATCTTGATGAGCATGAATTCCCTGTATCAAACAGAAGAATTATAGGGAGTTCCAGAGGTCTAGGATACAGAGGAATACGTGGATATCCCAAAACCCACTATTCCAATACTACCCCTACTAGAACTGTATAGGAAGCAGAAACTCATGGAAAATCCCTTCAACAGGATCAATAAGAACAAGAAAGTTCTTCCACACATGGAAGATTCATTCCTGGCACAGTTATATTGGAAGATCGATTAGAAGTTACACCTTCTTCCTCTCAGCAAGTAAATAGACCTGGTCAGTCTAATCTTCCAAATCCAGGAGTATTTCCAATTCCTACCCCGATATAAGAAGCATCTACTTCGAAAGCATAAAATTCTAAGGCACCTGCAAAACCACATGTTTCTATTCGGAAACACAGACATTTGGACCAAATGTATGATGTCCAGAAACATTTGGCCCAAGTACCGACCAAGTTATCAATTCTAGATGCCTTGAATCTATCAAAGGATCTCTGGGAGGTACTCATTGAGGCTTTGTCAAGTCCTTAGGAATTCGAAACTGAAATTGATACGGCTGAAGTCTACCATGTAGAGAATAATCCTACATAATTTCATGTAGTGATATCTTTTACATATAAAGATGAAGATGATATTGTGCATTGACATATCAAACCTTTGTATTTATCTGGAAAGGTCAATGATGTAGACATCTGGAGAGTTTTCATTGATAATGGTTTAGGAGTCACCCTCATCCCTATCCGTACACTTCGTCGATTGGGCCTCACAGAATCTGATTTATCTCCTTCTAAATTTATGTTGAAAGGATATGATAAAAATGAACAAGAACCTCTAGTCAAGATTACACTCAGAACTGAGTTTTGGGATCTTGTATCCAATTCATATTTCATGGTTGTTCGTCATGACATAGCCTTCAACATTTTTCTTAGAAGACCTTGGCTACATCAAAATGTGGCTATACATTCATCATACCACCAATGTCTCAAATATTTTTTCAATGGTCAAATTATTACATTGTATGGTGTTAAATCCCAATTCAAAACATGTGAATCTCAATACATTGAGGCAGAATTCTATAACATGGAGAGTAAGGAGAAATCCACAATAAGGGAGGATACCAAAGTTAATGCTCCATATGGTTTGGAAAAGATTCCAATAAACCAATTCATACTTGTGAGTACAGATTATGTGTTGCCTATCAGTCAAATTGACAGGATAAACCCAAATAAAAATACTGTTATGGAAACTTACATAATGTCAATTACGGCTATTAGGCTAGACAACATGGGAGAAATTGGTGATTCACCAAGCAACGATGAAAGCTCAAGTGGAGATGTCTTCATTTCATCTGCTGAAATTCAGAAATTCTATACTTCTCCAACTATCCTAGAAGAAGTAATAGAAATGTCTGAGGTGAACGATGATGTTGATTCTTAATGGATCATCTCCTCTTTATTTCCCATGGAAGACCCTTTATCTTGAATAGCGTCAGAATTGGTAGCCTCTTCTTCAAGATGTTCAAATTTTAACATCTCTCCTGATTACGAAATTATACTTCATCATCTAATATGAATGTAGAAACAGAAGAAGTAACACGTATTGAACAATAAGAGGAAGATCTCAGTGATACTCCTCCAGCATTTGAAGAGGGTATTTCTACCACTGTGGATAAACTCAGAGAAATAAATCTAGGTACAAAAGAAGATCCATGCACCAGTTTAATTAGTGCGGCCATGAATCATGAAGATCAAGAAATGTATATTTAATTTTTAAAGAAAAATAGAGAAATATTTGCTTGGAACTATATAGAAATTCTAGGGATTGATCCTAATTTTTCTACTCATCATTTCGGTTTGCCAGAAGAACATCGAGGATTTAAGCAAGCCGCAAGGAGAACACACCCAAAATATGCTTCCAAAATTGAAGGTGAAGTGGATAAGATTATCAAATCTAACATAATTAGAGAAGTTAAATATACCATGTGGTTGGATAATATTTTACCTGTGAAAAAGAATAATGGAAATATTAGAGTTTTCATTGATTTCAGAGATCTTAATCAGCATTGTCCCAAGGATGATTTTCCAGTTCCAATCACTGAACTATTAATTAATGCAACAACAGGCTATGAAGAACTTTCCATCATGGTTGGATATTCTGGATATAATCAAATCCAAATGGCTCCAGATGATGATGAATCTTCAGCCTTCAGAGCCCCTCATGGTGTGTTTTTCTATCGGGTAATTCCCTTTGGCCTGAAAAATGTAGGCGCAACATATCAGCATGCCATGCATCGTATCTTCAATCCCTTTTTAGGGAATTTTGTTGAATGCTATGTGGATGATTTGGTGGTTAAATCCAAACAAGTTTCTAATCACTTGTCTGATTTGGAAGTCATACTCCACAAACTTCGACAACACAATTTGAAGATGAACCCCTTGAAATGTGCTTTTGGGGTAACCTCAGGAAAATTTCTTAGCTTTGTTGTATGCCATCGTGGTATCGAAGTCAATCCTAAGAAGAAAAATTCGATCCTTGGTATGTCACCTCCTTGAAATTTTAATGAATTGAGATAAATTCAAGGACACTTGGACTATATTCGACATTTCATCGCCAATTTGGCAGGAAAAAGCTTAACCTTCACCAAATTGATGAAGAAGGGAGTCACTTACCAGTGGACTATATAATGTCAAGAAGTATTCAATATTCTCAAGAAATATATCTTGATTCGACTGGTATTAATTCCACCTGTTGAAGGAAGGGAACTTATTCTTTATGTGATAGATTTAGAGCGGTCGTTGGGTGCCTTCTTTGCCCAAAAGAATGATGTTGGGAATGAAAACTGTCTTTACTATCTCAGTCAGACTATGCTTAAAGTAAAACCCCGATATTCAAGTATTCAAAAGTTCTGCCTTGCATTAATCTTTGAAGTTCAAAAATTGAGACACTACCTTTAACATCATGAGGTCCAATTGGAATCTGGCAATAACCCACTCAAATTCATCCTTAGCCATCCAATGCTTACAGGACGTCTGACAAGGTGGGAATTTGTTTTGCAGTAATTTGATATCTAGTATGTGTCTCAAAAGGAAATAAAGGGCCAATCCCTAGCTGATTTCCTTGATGAACATCCTTCAGTAGAAGATACATCTTTAGATACTAAACTTCCTGATGAGGAGGTCTTTTCTATTCAAGATAATCTTCAAACTTGGGAAATGTAATTTAATGGTGCTTCCCGAAGTCCAACAAGGAAGAAAATGGAAGATCCTAAATTCAACAAAGTTGGGTTAGGAAACGTGCTTATTTCCCAGGAAAAGATAGTGCTACCCTATTCCTTCTAATTGAGGGAAGGTGGTACAAATAATGAAGTAGAATATCAAGCTCTCATCACAGGATTGGAGTTGGCTTTTTAGGCACAAGTTAATCACTAAAAGGTGAAAGGTGCTTCAGACCTGGTAATCAAACAAGTCAGTGGGGATTATTCCATCAGAAAAGAAGAGTTAATCCCTTTGTATGATTATTTCATTGAGTTAATGGAGGAATTTCCTTCAGAACTGACATTTTCTTATATCTCGCAATCACAAAATGCTCAAGCTGATGCATTGGCTAATATATCCACAGCTCTGGCAGATCCAAATCGGTACGAGACAATCATCAGTACTTCCCACCGTCGTATAATTTCACGTTATGTTCAAACCAGAATGGAGGATATCAATGCAATTAGTCCCATTTCTGAACCATATTGTCATACTACATGATGGATGAAACCTATCAGAGAATACCTTCAAAATTGGACACTTCCACCTGATAGAGCTAAGAAAGAACATGTCCGGAAACGTGTGGTCAATTTTACACTTTATGATAGCCCTGATCACCTAGAAAAATTCTCTACAAAATAGGTTTTGATGGAGTTCTCTTCAGATGCATTGATGGTGAAGACACAATGGATGTCATGAAAGAAGTACATGCAGGAGTCTGTGGTGCCCACCGGTCTGGACATAGACTATCTGATCAAAATTGAAGGCTTGGATAATTTGGGCCTTCAATGATACAAGATTTTGTTGATTTCATGAAGAAGTTTCATTCATGCCCCATAGGTTCCAACTTCATTATTCAACCCCCTGAGATGCTTTATAGAGATAAATACTTGTGTCCATTTTCCACATGGGGAATGGATGTAGTGGGACCTTACTCTTTAGCTAGAACCAAGCAGTTTAAGTATATTCTTACTGCTATTGACTTCTTTTCCTAATGGGCAGAGGCAATACCTCTAAAAGAAGTTAGTTCTAAAAGTATTGTTAGCTTCATCAAGTCTAACATCATTACCAGATTTGGTGTCCCTCATACAATATTGACAGATAATGGAACCAACTTATGTTAATCCAAGGTAAGAAAGTTCTATCAAGAATAAAACATCAAATACAACCATTCATCTTGGTATCATGCAGTGTCCAATGGCCAAATAGAAGCCTTCAAAAAGACTCTTTAAAATATACTACAAAATATGGTGGATAAAGATAAGAAATCAAGATCTGATAAACTTCTTCATGCTTTATGGGCTTATCGAACCACCACCCGCACTGCAATGCAGTCAACTCCATATTCATTGGTATATGGAACAAAAGCAGTCTTTCCCATTGAAGTTCAATTACATTTTCTTAGAGTAGCCATTTGTGATCAGTCATCTATAGAGGAACAATATCAAAAGCGATTGGATGAATTGGAATGACTAGATGAGAAAGGATTGTGCACCCTATATCACATAGAAGTCTATCAGAATCGAATAACATGAGATTTCAACAAAAAACGTTCATCTTCATTCATTCATTCAAGGAGAATTGGTATTGGTTCTCAAAACTCCAATGATACATGGAAAGAAACCTCCCAATCTTGAGCCAAAGTGGGTAGGTCCTTACTCAATACATAAGGTCTACTCCAATGGAGCTTATTATTTAATCTCAATGGATGGAAAAATCATCACGACTCCAACCAATGAAATATTCTTGAAGAAGTATTTTGTGTAACACAAATACTATTAGTCCAATATGAAATTAAACTGTGAAGTCCTAGATACATGACGCTAAACTATACAGAAGTCCCTTACGTCCAAAAAGACGTTAAACTGCATATCCATCGTCCTAGTTATATGACTTTAAACTGTGCACCTGTTCGTCCCACATGATGTTAAACTGTGAAAAAAGTCCCTAATACATCCTAGCTACATGACGCTAAACTATACAACACTCCATAATCCAACATGACGTTAAACTGTATTGTTCCCCTTTCGTCCAACATGACGTTAAACTGTCTTGTCCTAGCTATATGACGTTAAACTATATAGCCCCCTCTTTTTTCCTTACATCATGACATTAAACTACGTATTCCCCCATTGTCCAACATGACGTCAAATTGTGCTCAGTCCCTTATAAATCCAACATGACATTAAACTGTGTATCGTTAGGGTTGTTGCTACCTCTTGTTTCTCACACCGAGTATAACTCATGTGAGCTTAGAGTAAACAACAACCATAACACCCTCTCTGGGCTACTAACCATGTGTAAGTCCCAAAACCATTTTTTAGGTCATTGTCCTCAATAACAACTTGATCACCAATTCATCATTTAAACAAACTACACAGACTTTGATCCTCACCTTCTAGGCTGGGTACGTAGGCAGCCAAGGTTCAAGCCCCAACCCAATATTTCCCTCTTCATGTCAGTTCACCTCCATCTCATACAATGTTGATTCGTGAAGCCACCACCAGAACCAATATTTTTACATTGGTTCACCATCGTCCTAGCTACATTATGATAAACTATGTAGCACTGGTCCATGCATATGACCTTAAACTATTCACACTTTTGTCCTGTATGACAATAAACTACAACATTATTTGACACCCTCACTTGAGAGGTAATCATTATTTACATTGATCTCAAATCATGTTATATTCCAAAGACTACATATATACATGGAAATGCCTTAACCCTAATCTTGGGTCAAACCATCATTGCACTAAAATCCCCCTTTTCACCCTTCACATGTACGAACTAAATTTGTACAAAGGGTATTTCAAGAAATACCAATGGATTGATTCCCATCCTTATGGGATACGTAGGAATGTTTCAGCATCCCTCGAATCTAGCCCCAAGTCTTTGGGCCTAACCCCAAATTATACTTTCAGTCCCTTGGATGAAAATTCCCCCTGTGAAAACATGAATGTGGTATAAAAACCCGGGTATTCATTCACATTAGGTTTAACAGACACACAATATGTATTCCTCATTATGGTCCGAGTTCTATGACACTAAACTAATATCTACGACATTCTCATCCCACATGACGTTAAAAAGTATTTCAAGAACTATGTATGGCTTGATTCCCATTCTTATGGGATACGTAGTGAAGTCCAGCACCTCAAATCCGGACCCACCCACAACATGATTATGGTTATCATTGGTCTGTGTATCTCTACATGAATTGGAAAATGCCCATTTTTATGTGTCCTTATCCAAACCTTAAATACATCTAGATCTCCATAACCCTTTTCTTGACTTCTAGTCAAAAAATGTCTAATACCTGAGAGTTGTTTTTCCTGACCATGTAGTATGTGCCCTTAGGCGTCCTTGCATAAATAGTCTAAATAACGGACCTATCAGCGAAAAGATACTATTATTTGACTATGAATCCAATGCTCTTAAGTGTCCTTGCATAATTCAACCCCCTAACAGGTTTGTCGAATAATGGTAACATCATTCTTGGGAGAAAAACTTCTTTTGCCCTTGTTTTTCTTAAACAACAATATGTAGGGATCTACAAAAAATTTCCATCCTTAACATACTTTTCTCAAACTCTTTTTCATGATCTGAATGTATTCAAGTCTATGGTTTATATTTCCCTTCCCTACGTTTGGGTAAGACCTTCACAGGAGTGACATTCATCCAATTATTTGACAATCTTAATTGGAAATATCATCTCCATATTCAAGTACCTTTCTACATATAGCAGACTCTATGATTTTGAAAATTTGAGTCTCCATAAACTATCACTGCCTTTTTATCAATAGAAAAGTAAAATTTCGGAGAGTTCTTTTTTCTGACTATGCAGTATGTGCCCTTAGGTGGCCTTGCATAAGTAGTCTACATAACATACCTGTCATCCAAAAGATGCTATTATTTGACTATTCATCCAATGCCCATAAGTGTCCCTACATAATTAAACCCCCAAACGGGTTTGTTGAATAATTGTAACATCACTCTTAGGAAATACTTCTTCTAATTTATTTTAGCCCTTTTTCATATCATTACTCAGATTCAAAATTTCTTATGTTATAGTTTACATGTTTTTCCTTATACTTGGATATGGTAATATGTTTTCAGATAAATTATCAAGGAATTGAGTGAATTTTTAATACATTCAGTCAAATATATTCAACCTTAAACATTAACCTCTTTATGTCCGACATGCATGACTTTAAACTGCTAACAGGAGAGAGGGTACTCATTATATTGGGAACTTATAAAAGGGACTCTGAACAAAATCCTTGGTTTTATCCTTTACCTCAGAGTTAAATCCTCTTTCCTTTTTGGATCCAACTCTGAGGGGGGACATTTTTTGACACACCGTTCCGTCATAGAGTCGAGAGATTGACTGAGGGAAATACCTTAAGTAAAGAAATGTGAAGATTCACCAAGAATTTCACAAAGGAAATAAGGCGCGCAAGTATATCAATGTGTCAGCCTTTGGCGCACAGGTCACTTTCACGCCATATATGTGGTGCGCAAGTCACGTGCTCTCCCTAAGTGAAATTTCACCCAAACCATAGGTGTCCTATAAATACCCCCTTTGGGCCCCGCATTTCGAGGACAAAAAATCCAAAAGTCAGATTTGAGCTCTCGGCACCCTAGTCTCTTCTTGAAGTCTTCCGAATACCTCTAAGGTAATTTATTACCTAGAATGGAAGATCTAAAGAGGGGGAACAAGGCCTAAGTGTTAGAATTCACCAACACATGCATGCCTATGTGTCTAAACCCTTAAGGGAATTGAAGACACTTGTGCGCCACCTTATCCTTTCACCAAAACATACACGCCACACTTTTGGATGCCTTTAGGTATAATACTAAGTGCTTGAGCCAATGCTCACCCAAGTATTACCCTATGGGTTAACCGTCTCTCAAGTGCACATGTGTCGCGCAAGTATACCTGCACGACCAGTACATGCATGCCCAAATAGGACTTGCAAGCCTACCTCTTTTTGGGTGCCTCTCCTACTTATTCATCTCTTTACTCTAAATCCACCAATCTTCTTCAAGATTTATCCTTCAAAAACCTCGTCAATGCAATTTTTTGGCATGGTTCCTTTGTTGGATTCCTTATCTGAAAGGAATTCTGTGGAACATCGCTCAAAACCTAGTGATTTACATATCTTTATATAACTAAGGTTAGAGATTTCCTCCATTCAACCTCATCCTATAAGATGAGTAGATCTCAAATATGGGAATCCTGCCTAGGAGTAAGCCCCAAGTTCTCCAATTTGGGAATCCTTTTTAGGAGCAAGCCTCAGTCATTATTCCCCTTAACCTGAGACACTTCTTTAAGAGTAATCCCAAGTCTTAATTTCTCTTGATCTAGGCTTCATTCTCGGGAATAAAACCCAATCATAAGTCCCTTCTAATTTGGGCATCCTTCTCAAGATTAAGTCCTAAGTTAAGTATCCAAATCTACATAAAGCACATATACCTTTATGGACCTTGTTCATGCGTTTCTTCCCTGAAGTAAATCCCAATATTAATCTCAATGGGCAGTCATATATACATAAGCCCCACATCATTCCTTATGATTTCATATTTCATGGCACAATTTTCAGGTTTTACTGATACCTCTTGTTTCTCACACTGAGTATGACTCACTTGAGCTTAGAGCATAAAAGTAATTATAAAATCTTTCTTTGATCCATCAATCATGAATAAAACCCATACTTCTTTACTCGAACTACGTGGGTTCTGATTCCTTTTCTAAATAAGGATACTTACGTAGCCCATCTATGGGTATGATCCCAACTCTAAAATAATTCATGTCCTTCTGAATGACAATAAACTTCAAGTACCCCACTAGTGGCTTTAAAACCAATATAGTTATCATAATGACCAAGAGATCTCTATATAATGTATTAAAGGATACTATTTTCTAGGAATATCTAATAAATACAGATGATTATCTATTAACGAAGAACCTAAAATACATATAAATGATTCTCTAAATCTCATACATATCAATCATTGATTGTCATATCTAAAGGAAAGCTAATTTTCATACTTGGTAATTTAATAAGTATTCACGAACATAACTCAAATCTATAAAGGCTGTCCCAGAGTAGACAATAATTCCCCCTAAAAGGTGTGATGAGTCTGACCTCCCATCCTCTCGACCAATGAAAATTCTTAATCCCCATCAGTCCAGAACTAATGAGAACCTACCTTTGGAAAGTAGGTCCAAATGGATATAGAATCATTGGATGTTTCCCATTCTACGAACAAACCCGTTAGAAATCGATTGGAATGTTTGAACCATAAACAAACGATGTCATCCCCATTTCAAAAGGAAACAATTGTGAATATATTTTACAATGTTGAAACAATAAAATATCAAATATATTAATTTTTGAAGAGGCTACACATTCAAGGTCTTACACTTTTTCAACTTTCTACAGTTGTGAGAGTACTCTATTTATGTTGATACTAAAATTGAAGATCATTTGAAACTAGGATCACTTCATATTTATTCTTTATTGAAGGATTTCATTTCTAAAGATAAAGATCTATCTATTTTCAATTGTTTCTGCTGAAATTGTGAAGATCAACCTGAACCATCAACAAATCAAATTATATTGACTAATTAGAGTATCAACTTACCATACATAGTTTTCCTTTAAGTATAAACTTCTTGTAATAAGATATGAATAACAGGTTCCCTATGAAAGAACCAGAAGGATCTATTTTATCCTTTATTGTAAAGGTATCAATTGCCAACACTCACTTGTGGATTTGATGGTTTGGTGATAACAATAACTTTCTAGTGCAATTCACCAAGATCATAGAGGGAAATTTTTTTAGGTCGACTAGGGGATATTAGTTACCCAGAAAACAATAAAATTGTTGTTTTCATTCTTTTTGTTTATATACTACTTAATTTCGTATAGAATAAAACACTGCATATCTGTATAAAATAACAAAAGATGTAAAAATATAGAATTGGTGAAGTTTATCAAAAATAAAAAATTCACCACCATTGTGTGTAGTATTTTTATCATTTCAACCTAAAAATTGGGATCATAGGTGGTATTTTGTGAAAAAGATATAACATAATTAAAGAGAATAATTTCTATACAAATAAGATGACAATGGCTGATCTTAAAGAAGATACGTCTATGCTACATGCTCTATACTTTAACGGTGACAACTATGGATTCAGTAAATCTTTAATGATAATCTACCTAAATAATATGGGATTGAAAGTTTATTCAAAGATCATCACTCCTTATGAGATTCCTAAAAAATCAGAGATATGTGATGATGCCACTGAAGCAGATTATGACATAAATTCAAAAGAAATAAATGCTATAAATTGTGGACTTTGTAACACCAGAGACTTTTCTGAGAAATATTTTGTTTTTGTGTTATATTAATCGTCAAAGGAATCTTTCACTACACACAACACTAGCTTGGATTGATTTACACGCAATCTCGACCTTCCTCGATAGCTTGCACTGTACGCAATACCGAGTTTCACTAAACAATGACATGCTATTAAAATATTATTAAAACTAGACGTTATGAATAGTAATTACCACTTTTTGAAATTTTATGAATTTTATTTTTCAAAATGGACTTCATTTTTGGATTCGGAATTTCGAAATTAGCCTAGGGTGAAATTTTGGTATTTTTCTAAAAACTATCAATTTTTGATGAATAGTGAAAACACTAGGTTACTATATAAAAACCGACTTTTTATTTAAATAATTATTTATTTTATTTAAATTTTTTTAGATCAAAATTGATATATAATACCTATATAAGTTCAATTTAATTCATTAGAGTTATTTTATAATAATTTTATTGAACTTTTGACCGTCTTTTACCCACCTCCTAGGAGAATATAAAAATTTACATAAAACATAATATTACCGCTTTTGTGAATGGAATTTCAAAAATCCGAGACACACAGTTGATGTCAGTAAGTAAAATTTGGTTCAATGGGATGAAAATAATTTTGGGTGAATAGTAACTTTTTACTTTTATTTACCACGGTTAAAAGTAAATAGTGTAATTAAGGGTAAAAATGATATTATTATTACCCTAACACATGTCATAATTCCATTGGATATGTGTAATTCGACAAAAAACAACCTTATGAATAAAATATGACCATTTAGGAGCACTTGGATTAGATTAGGACATTTAATATTATTTTATTTAAAGAATAGTTAAAATAGTTGAAATCAAGGTTTTATAAATAAAATATTTTTAATATAGGGTTATACATAAGATAAATTCGACTATAAATAATCATTAGAAAGCTAAAACGATTTCCTATATAATTGTATTTTATTTGTAATTTTTAGACATTAAATAATTTAATTTATTTATGAAACAATGATGATGCAGTAATTATCTTATTAAGGAAATATTGACATAATGGATGTTATAAATACCCAATTAAATGTAATTTGAGACTTTTTATGAATTACAAAAAAATTATATGTTAATATGACATGTTAGTATTGATTTAATAAACTTTTTTCTAACTAATCTTTCGGTTATTATTTTCACAAAAATCAATTACCAAATAGTGTCAAAATTGACATAAAATAGTTTTTGAAACAAATATTATATTATTAATTTTTATTTTATTACTAAAAATCTAGGGTTTAAAAACATGACTTTTATAAGGTTATATATATTAATAATAGACTAATTGGGGTTTTTTTGGCTTGTTATGGTATGTTTATTAACCTTATAGTGTAAGAAAACAATAAGACACGGTAAAAGTTAAATTATCTAACTTAAAGTTAAATATAAATTATAAGGTTAAAATAGAAACCTAAAATTGTATAAATTATATTGGATGATAGTATTTCGACCCATCCCCACCTTAGAGTCTAAATAAATCAATTTGGAGCTATTTAAAACCGAATATGACTTTATAATAAAATAATATTTTTAGTTTTTTCAAAGGTGCCCCTCTCCTCCCTTATAAAAGGGAACCTCATCCCTCTCTTCCTAACACCACATTGAGCCTTCAAGATCGGCCAAACCCTTCCAGTTTATCCTCTACACTTCCCTAATAACATCCTATAGGTCTTGGTCTTCTTCAAAGACCAATTCTAGTGTCCTAATAGGAGGTCTCAAATAGGCACTTCAAAGAAGAGGTAATGTCCGTTACTGATTCTTTCCACATTATTTCTTCTTCCACTTATTCTTCTTTAGTTTTTTCATTATTATGTAATAACATATGTATCTATAATATACTGATATGTTATTATAAGTATGAAACAACCCTATTTCACAATCTATCCATCCTACGGAAAACGAAATCACCACGCGTGTGTACGTACGAAATACTGTCTCCACGCCGTGGTGTATTCTATTTTCCACCACCACCTAACTTGGATGGGTATAATGGTGTAAAGAATAAATATATATGATTATTTTAATTTGATATTGATTCTTAAATAGTACACATACACTCCAATATAATTCCATGATCATGGGAACGATATCATCGCTCTTGCGTACGTATGGAATATCGTCTCCACGATGTGATGCGACTCGTTCTACATAATTTTCATTGCATAATGATTACATTAATGAATTCAGTGAATAAATATGATATATATATAACACTAATAAAATTCTGTAAATGAGGTATCCATAACCTAAAAAGAATAATAAGAATTTATTCGACAAAACACGCATAAGAACAAAAAGTAATAAACACCCAAATAACAAGTAGCAATGAAATATTACTAATAATAAGATAAGAATATGACCATATATGATATCATAACAATGAATATGATTCTGGAATAAGTCAATGAAATTATTTAAATCATTATACAAGAGGTTCGGACACTTACGAAGCAAATCAGTCCAAAGGTAAGGGAAAATATTAAAATCTCATTTTTATCCGAGATTGTTTATACTTTGGTATTTTTTGGGGTGTATTTTATCATACAAATCTATGATTCCCCAATATGTAATATTATTTCCATCCATCTACAATTTTTTAAATCCAATTTTACCCTTCAGTGAGTTTTTAGTAAAATATATGAAAGGAATCTTTTGCCGTTTTTCGTATGAAGTACTTTTTGACTTTTCTGACAAAAGTACGAGAAGAATGTTTTTATAACTTATACGACATGAATGGATTTTTAAAACATTATTTCCAAGAAGCTTCCTTTAAAAGTTTTCAAGTTTATTTTTAATCAAATTCTTTAGTTTAAAATTGTATGACATGTTAAGAAAGGAAAATGTTTTTGAAGTAGAAAGGATATTTTGTTCAAGAATGGAGTTTAAGAGTTTTATCAAAATTAATTTCCATATAAGATAATATAGGGTTCTGTTTCTATCCCTATTATTACATTGATTTGATTATGTTGTGATATAATTATTTTTATGAATTCCTTTATCTTATATAAATTGTTTTATGATGTCACGATGTTTAAGAATCCCATTTTTATTACATGGGTTATGCAATGATGTATGATTTATGATTTTGTGGAACACATAAGAATGGTATCATTATGAGATGGGTGGGACCTATATCTCAGCCCAATGAATTGGGTAAAGATTTATATCTCATGAGATAGACATGGAAGGAAGGGCAGGTTAAACCGGTTCAGTGAAATAGGACTGAAATGAGGTGTGAACTCGGTTCCGAAATGGACTTTGTCTGCTAAGATAGTCTTGGATATGAGTCTTGACTACTAAGAAATGATTCTCTATGATTATGTGTGTATGCCACAAAGTTTCATGTTTTATGTTATGAGTATTGGGATTACATATCACTACTATGATTTATCCCATGTTATAAAATTATGATTTCTTTTGCAGGTTAAGATTTCCAAAATGTTATGTTCTTATGAATATGATGTAATTGATATTTCTTTTGTATACCCTTACTGGGCATTTGTGCTCACCCTTTTGTATGTTTTCTTTCCCCAAGTCAGGAAGAAGGATATTGAGTAAGATATGCCAAAAGGGACTATAGATATGATAAAATAAATGGGAGACAATGTAGATGCTTTATGAACCAGTTTTTTATGTTTCCCAGTTTCTAAAGACACTATACCTATACGGTCCTTTCATGGTTTTTTTATATGTTGTAATAAGTATGCTTCAATTTTGAAGTATTAACCATGTATGTAATGTATGGGTCATTATAGTTGGTATTAGAGAAAAGTTATAGTCAACCTTTGGAAACTAGGATGTGAAAGCCTTAGTAAGAACCCTAAGCATAAGTCTAAGAATAGAACACAATCTTAGTGTTTTAAAAATGGACATGAAGAACCTATGATAAGACCTTAAGTGTAAAATATTATTTTTGATTATGTGTTTTTCCAATTATAATTTGTGTTTCTCACACTATTCTTCTTGGTTTTATTCAATGGCTGGAACCCGAAGGAACCATGTTAATGCGGAATGCGACGGGCAATGAAATGATTGTCCTCCTAAGCAACCAAACGTTATGGGAGCTGGAATTCAAAATCATGTAACCATGCCCACAAAACATTCTTAATCTATGAATAATTCATGACTTCCAAACGAGCAAAGGAAGGAGCAACATTCTGTTGAATCCTTCATGAGGTAGCGTCCACCCTCATTCAGCGGGTCTACTGATCCATTAGTGGCTGAACAATGAATCTGTACCACTGAAAAGATATTTTCAGTTCTTCAATGTTCTGAACATGATAAAGTCATCTTAGTAGTATATCGTTTGGAAGGTGAAGCTGATCAATATTGGAATCTTATCAAGAATACGAGGCAAAGAATATTCCACTAAATGAATGTTATTTATCTCAAATGGTTGGTGAGAAACTCACGATTAAGAATATTCCAATTTTACTGGAGTTTGACAATGTCTTTCCAGAGGAGTTTTCGGGTCTTCCACCAAATCATGAAGTAGAGTTTTCAATAGAACTCATAACGGGTGAATTGCCTATTTCAAAGACACCTTATAGAATAGCCCCAATTGAGTTGCAGGAATTGAAGAAGCAACTCCAAGAGAATCTTGATAAGGGATTCATACGCCCTAGTGCGTCACCTTGGGGAGCACCAGTTCTGTATGTTAAGAAGAATGATGGATTAATGAGACTCTGCATTGATTATTGAGAACTTAACAAGATCACAATCAAGAACAAATATCATCTCCCATTCATTGATGACCTATTTGACCAACTACGTTGAACTCAATACTTTTCCAAGATTGATCTTCATTCAGGGTATCATCAATTAAGGGTCAAAATGGAGGATATACCAAAGAAGGATTTCCGTACAATATATGGAAACTATGAATTTATAGTGATTCCATTTGGTCTTACTAATGCCCCTTCTATCTTCATGGATATGATGAATAGAATCTTTAGAGATTATCATGATCATTTTGTGGTAGTCTTTATAGACAATATTCTTATATATTCAAAGAGAAAGGAAGAACATTAAGATCACTTGGGAATTATATTGAGGACCCTGAGAAAGGAGATTCTTTTTGAAAAATTTACCAAGTGTGAATTTTGGATTCAAAAAGTTGCATTTTTGGGTCATATAATATCAAAAGAGGGGATATCTATGGATCCAGCAAAAACAGAGGTTATCGAAAGATAGTCGAGACCAACAACAGTAACTGAGATCCGGAGTTTTTTTGTTTCTGGCTGGATATTATCGACGTTTTGTGAAAGATTGTTCCCGATTATCTAATCTACTCACCAAGTTGACTCAGAAAGGAGTTAAGTTTGTTTGGACAGAGGAATGTGAAGAGAATTTCAAGGATTTGAAAAGAAGGTTATCTAGTGCACCTGTACTCACACTTCCTTGTAGTGGATAAAGGTTTGTGATCTATAGTGATGCATCCAAGAAGGGGCTGGGGTGTGTTCTTATGAAAAATGATATGGTGATAGATTATGCCTGACGACAGTTGAAAATCCATGAGCAAAATTATCCAACTCATGATTTGGAGTTAGCTACGGTAATCTTTGGATTAATGATTTGGGGGCATTATCTTTATGGAGAAATGTGTGACATTTATACAGATCATAAAAGTTTGAAGTATATTTTCACACAAAAGGAGCTGAATATGCACCAAAAAGATGGTTGGAGATGATTAAGGATTACAACTGCTCAATTCATTACCACCATGGGAAAGCAAACAAGGTGGCAGATGCATTAAGTCGACAAGACCATGCTAGATTATCCATGATGAGGATCACAAAATATCCAATATTTTTGGATTTACAAAGGATGGATCTTGGAATTATAATGGAAGGAGAGAAATCATATCTTTCTCAAATTAATTTTCAACCATCTATACATGTGATGATTAAAGATGCACAGAAAGAAGATGTAGAGTTACAAAAGAAGGTGAGAAATGTTCCGGAATTGAACCTTGATTGTGATGGGATAATAAGGTTCTAGAATCAGGTTTGTGTTCCTCCCATACCCAAATTAAAGAAGGAGCTGCTGGATGAGGATCATAGTTCTTCATTCGCTTTTCATCCAAGAAGAATGAAGATGTATAGGGACCGGAAAGAGTACTTCTGGTGGGAAGGCATGAAAAGAGATGTTGCTGAATATGTCTCTTGATGCTTGGTTTGTTAGCAAGTTAAAGCTGAGAGACAGAAGTCTAAGGGGATGTTACAACAATTACCCATACCCAAATGGAAATGGGAAAACATCATTATGGACTTTGTCATCGGACTTTCTAAAACAACCAAAGGAAATAATGCTATCTGGGTCATAGTTTATCGTCTTACAAATTCTGCACACTTCATTGCTATTAGAGTGGATTTATCTCTAGATCAGCTTGCCAGGACATATATAAAGGAAGTGGTAAGATTTCATGGAGTACCACTTTCTATTATATATGATCGGGATTCGATGTTTACCTTAATGTTCTATCGAAGTCTTCAACATACTCTACATACAGTGTTGAGTTTCAGTACTGCTTATCATCCTCATACAGATGGTCAGTCTGAGAGGATAATTCAAACTCTAGAAGATATGTTGAGATCTTGATCTATGGATTTCAAAGGTGGTTGGGATCAACACCTAACTTTGGTGGAATTTTCTTATAATAATAGATTTCACTCCAGTATTCAGATGGCTCTTTATGAATCTCTCTATGGAAAGAAATGCAGCACTCCAACTTACTGGGATGAAGTTGGGCAGAGAAAACTATTAGGACCTGATCTTGTTGATGAGATGGCAGAATAGGTCCGATCTATTCAACAAAACATTAGAGATGCTCAAAGTTGAAAAAAAATTTATGCCGACAACCGAAGAAAAGGCTTCGAGTTTGAAGTGGGTGATAAAGTGTTCTTACGAATATCTCCTTGGAAGAGAGTAATGAGATTTGGAAAGAAGGGAAAGCTGAGCACTAGGTATATTGGTCTTTTCGAAATACTGGATTGTGTTGGGAAGGTATCCTACCGATTGGAGCTTCCACCGAATCTCTCTCAAGTTCACGATTTTTTCCATGTATCTCCCATGATAAAGTTCATACCTGATCCTTCACATCTACTCAGCTTAGATGTTGTACCACTGGAGTAAGATCTTTCTTATGAAGAACAGCCGATAGAGATTCTGGATCGTAGCGAAAAATTCATATGGAACAAGACCACTCGCTTGGTGGACATTTTATGGAGGAACCACCCATTAGAAGAAGCTACATTAGAGCATGAGGATATGATGAGGGAGAGGTATCCTAATCTGTTTGTTAAAAAGTGATGAATTTCGAGGGAGAAATTTATTTTAAGGGGGGTAGAATGTAACACCCAAGTCTTTTATGAGAAATATTTTGTTTTTATGTTATATTAATCATCATAGGAATCTTTCACTACACACCACACTAGCTTGGATTTCTTTACACGCAATTGCGGCCTTCCTCGATAGCTTGTGTTGTACACAATACCAAGTTTCAGTAAACAATGACATGCTATTTAAATATTATTAAAACTAGCCGTTATGAAAAGTAATAACCACTTTTTGAAATTTTGTAAATTTTATTTTTCAAAATGGACTTCATTTTTGGATTCAGAATTGAGAAATTAGCCAAGGGTGAAATTTTGGTATTTTTCTGAAAACATTCAATTTTTGATGAATAGTGAAAACACTGGGTTACTATTTAAAAAACGACTTTTTATTTAAATAATTATTTATTTTATTAAAATTTATTTTTGGTCAAAATTGATACATAATACCTATAAAAGTTCAATTTAATTCATTGGAGTCATTTTATAATAATTTTATTGAACTTTTGACCGTCGTTTACCCACCTCCTAGGAGAATTTGCAAATTTACATAAAACTTTATTTTACCGCTTTTGTGAATTGAATTTCAAAAATCCAAGGGACACGGTTGATGTCAGTAAGTAAAATGTGGTTCAATTAGATGAAAATAATTTTTGGTGAATAGTAACTTTTTACTTTTAGTTACCACAGTTAAAAGTAAAAAGGGTAATTAAGGGTAAAAATGATATTATTATTACCCTATGATGATGCAGTAATTATCTTATTAATGAAATATTGACATAAATGATGTTATAAATACCCAAATAAATGTAATTTGAGACTTTTTATAAATTCCAATAATTTTATATGTTAATATGACATGTTACTATGGATTTAATTAACTTTTTTCGAACTAATCTTTCTGTTATTATTTTCACAAAAATCAATTACCAAATAGTGTCAAAACTGACATAAAATAGTTTTTAAAACAAATATTATATTATTAACTGTTATTTTATTCATAAAAATATAAGGTTTAGCCAAATGACTTAGATAAGGTTATATATATTAATAATAAACAAATTGGGGTTCGTTTGGCTTGTTATGGTAAGTTTATTAACCTTATAGTGTAAGAAAACAAGAAGACACGGTAAAAGTTAAATTATCTAACTTAAAGTTAAATCTAAATGATAAGGTTAAAATATAAGCCTAAAATTTCCTAAATTCTATTGGATGAGATTATTTCGACCCATCCCCACCTTAGCTTCGAAATAAATCAATTTGGTTCTATTTAAAACCGAATATGACTTTATAATAAAATAATAGTTTTAGATTTTCCAATGGTGCCCCTCCCCTCCCTTATAAAAGGGTACATCCTCCCTCTCTTCCTCACACCACTTTGAGCCTTCAATATCACCCACCCCCTGCCTATTTCTCCTCTCCACTTCCCTAGAAACATCCTAGAGTTCCTGGTCTTCTTCAAAGACCAATTTTAGTTCCATAAAAGGAAGTCTCAAAGAGGCGTTTCAAAGAAGAGGTAATGTCTGTTACCGATTCTTTCAACTTTATTTCTTTTTCCACATCGTCTTCTTTAGTTGTTTCATTATGAAGTAATAAAATAAGTATCACTCGTATACGGATATGTTATTATAATTATGAAATAACTGTATTTTTTCATCTATCCATCCTACGGAAAACGAAATCACCGCGCGTGCGTACGTACGAATTACCGTCTCCACACTGTGGTGTAATATATTTTCCACCACCACCTTACTTGGATGGGTATAATGGTGTAAAGAATAAATATATATGATTATTGTAATGTGATATTGATTCTTAAATAGTATACATACACTCCAATAAAATTCCACGATCATGGGAACGATACCATCGCTCATGCGTACGTACGGAAAACCGTCTCCACGATGTGATGTGACTCGTTCTACATGATTTTCATTGCATAATTATTAAGTAAATGAATTTAGTGAATAAATATGATATATATTACACTAATACCATGTTGGAAATTAGGTATCCATAACCTAAAAAGAAGAATTAAAATTTATTCGACAAAACACGCATAAGAACAAAAAGTAATAAAAACCTGAATAACAAGTAGCAATGAAATATTACTAATAAGAAGCTAAGAATATGACAATATATGATATCATAACGATGAGTATGATTCATGAATAAGTCAATTACATTATTTAAATCATTATACAGGAGGTTCGGACACTTATGAAGCAAATCAGACCTAAGGTAAGGGAAAATATCACAATCTCATTTTTATCCAAGATTGTTTATACTTTGGTATTTACTGGGGTGTATTTTATCATCCACATCCATGTTTCCTGAATATGTAATATTATTTCCATCCATATAAAATAGTTTAAATCCAATTTTACCCTTCGGTGAGTTTTTAGTAAAAGATATGAAAGGAATATTTTTTCGTTTTTCATACGAGGTACTTTTTGACTTTTCTGACAAAAGTACGAGAAGAATGTTTTTTTTAACTTATACCTCATGAATGGGTTTTTAAATAATTATTTCCAAGAAGCTTCCTTTACATGTTTTCAATTTTATTTTTAATCAACTTCTTTAGTTTAAAATTGTATGAAATGTTAAAAAGGATAATGTTTTTGAAGTAGAAAGGATATTTTCCTCAAGAATGGAGTTCAAGTGTTTTATCAAAATTATTTTACATCTAAGATAATATAGGGTTATGTTTCTATACCTATTATTACATTGATTTTATTATGTTGTGATGGAATTATTTTTATGAATTCATTTATCTTATATGAATTGTTTTATGATGTCATGATGTTTAAGAATCCCCTTTTTATTACATGGGTTATGCAATGATGTATGGTTGATGATTTTGTGGCACACATAAGAATGGTATCATTATGAGATGGGTGGGACCTATATCTTCCTCCAATGCATTGGGTAAATATTTATATCTCATGAGATATACATGGATGGAATTGGAGGTTAAACCGGTTCAGTGAAACAGGAATTAAACGAGGAGTGAACTCGGGTCAGAAATGGACTTTGTCTGCTAGGATAGTCTTGGCTATGAGTCTTGACTACTATGAAATGATTATCTATGATTATGTGTGTATGCCACAAAGTTTCATGTTTTAAGTTATTATTATTGGGATTATATATCACTACTATGATTTATCCCATGTTATGAAATTATGATTTATTTTGCAGGTTAAGATTTCCAAAATGTTATGTTCTTATAAATATGATGTAATTGATATTTCTTTTTTATACCCATACTGAGCATTTGAGCTCACCCTTTTTTATATTTTCTTTCCCCAGGTCAGGAAGAAGGATATTAAGTAAGATATGCCAAAAAAGACTATAGATATGATGAAATAAATGGGAGACAATGTAGATGCTTTATGAACCAGTTGTTTATGTTTCCCAGTTCCTAAAGACACTATACCTATACGGTCCTTTCATGGTTTTGTTATATGTTGTAATAACTATGCTTAAATTTTAAGTATTAACCATGTATGTAAAGTATGGGTCATTATAGACTTGGTCCTGATGAGTTTAATAGAGTATCAAAGATCCTTTCTACCTATGAAATGTGGTAGAAAATAGATGTTTCTTGTGAATTAACATATAATGTTATTAAAATGAGGTATGATACTTCAAAACTAAAATTTGACACTTATAGAATGTTTTATGGTGAAAGAATCATACAAATGAATGGATGGTTAATCAAGAATGTAAAAAATATTACTACCTTTGGAGATCCAATTAGTCAATCAGATCAGGTGCTGAACGTACAAAGAGTACTTCCCTCTAAATGAAATGGAATATCTATAGTGATACAAAAATAATCACTTATCAAGAATTTAACTATGATGGAACAAATTAAAAAATTGATGATGTATAAAGAATAAATAAAAGATGAATCTAAATATCACATGATTTTATTAAAAAAGGAGAATACTACTCTCACGGTGACATCTAAAAAGTATAACTGAAAAAAAGGATTTAAAATATACAAAAAATTAGATTCCTTATATTCTGAAATGGAACTGGCTCTACTAGCTAGAATGTTTAGAAAGCTCTACAAGAAGAATAGAGTCTTCATAAAATCTTTCAAGAAGGATGAAGGAGAACCTCATGAAGTAAGATGTTATGAATGAAAAACATTAGGCCACATCAATCATGACCACCCTCAATAGAAAGCTGAAATAAAAATAATAGAAATGATATATCAAAAGAAAAATGATTATGATTATTAAGAGAAGAGAGATATAAAAGCTTCATGGAGCGTATCTAAAGACTTCATCACCTCTTCAAAATTTTAATTAGAGAACGATCCAAAAAAATCTAAAAGCCAATATATGCTTTATGGCTATGGAAGAAGGAGAGGTATAATCCTATTTCTCTTCTACTACTGACTGTAATAGTTGTTCAAATAGTAAACTATCTACCTACTGTTCAATGTTAGAAAATAAATATAATTCCTTATTAAATAAAAATAAATCATTGAAAAATATTTATAATGCTACATTAAGTGAATGATACACAATTCTAAAACAACATCAATAATTAATTGAAAATGCCAATTCATCTATTTCAAATGGTATTGATCATAAAAATAAGATAAAAAATGTTTAGCATTAAGTATAATCTTATAAAAGTGATTATATTTTTTTCCTATATGAGAAAAAACACTTAATGAGAATCTTTGAATGAATTTCATCAAAAGAAAAAATTTTGGAATAGGAAGAAAGGGTGAAAATTCAAAATAATATTAAAATTATTTTGTTCCCAATTCAAAAAATTCTACCTTTTATTATTATTGGATAAAATATCATCACGCTAAAAACCGTTACTTGAGAAATTTTAAAATTATTGGTATTAAATAAGATTTTATTCCTAAAAATATATCTTAAGAAATTGATATGAATTATAGAATAATAAGGATGATATTGATTCCCATATCACTACTCATTGACACTTCTAGACACAAGAAAATATGGTCTCCAAAACAGTCAAATATTTAATTTCCTATGTAGGAAAAAAGGCCACATGAATAAAAAAGATATATGGTATATGGATAGTATTTGTTCAAGAAACATGAGTAGAAACTCATAAAATTTCTATTCACTAACTCAAATAGATGGAGGCCTAGTCACTTTTGGTGATATTGAAAAAGAAATATCATTATATTTGGATCTATTGGAGATCTAAAGTCTATCTCAATCAATAAAGTACTGTATGAACAAGGGTTAATGAAAATATTGATAATTATTTATGACCTTTTTTATGATGGATTTTATTTTTTGTTTTTCTAACAATTCTTTCTATGATTTCAATGATAAATTTCTTGAATTTTGAGCACCTAGAACTGTCAATATTTATTATTTGGATCTTAAATCCTTATAAAAAATGTGAATTGCTTAACAGCTACGAAAATTAAGTCATGGATGTAGCATAAAATACCTGGACATTGTAATATATATGTTTTACATAAATTATCTATGAAACATTTAGTTTCTTGTTTTCCTAGTCTGAAGTTTGAACATGAATGATTTTGTGATGTTAGAAAATCATCAAATATCACAAATCTTCTTTCAAATCTATTTACTAAATTTCTACATCTAAACCATTTGAACTTATCAATATGGATTTTTTAAACCATCTTGGGTAGAAAGTTTGGTTGGTAAAATATTTTTTTTATGTTTTATTTGATGAATACTCTTGATTTACTTGGGGTATATTTTCTAAAACTCAACAGTGAAGTACTCATTGTTTACTAAAGCTTTTGACAAATTATTTAAAAAAAGTATTTTAAAATAATTTCATTAATAAGTGATCATGAGTGAGAATTTTAGAATCAAAAATTTAATTATTTTTTTCTCAAATATGGGTATTAAACATACATTACCTACACCAAGAACACCTAAAAATTGAATTATTAAAAGAATAGATATAACTATTCAAGAAATGGAAAGGTCTTTGCTGAATGAAAATATTTTTCCTACCTACTTATTTTAAGAAGTTGTCAAAAAATCTTTTTATATCATGATTAGATTATTAATAATATAAATTATTAAAATGACACCCTATAAAATTTTCAATAATAGTAAAATTAATGTAAAGTAGTTTAAAGTCTTTGGATGCACGATTTTTTCTTGAATACTAAGGAAACCATTGGTAAATTCAATCCAAAAGTTGATATAGGAATATTTTTAGGATATTATGCTACTTCTAAATCCAATAGATTGTTCATTAAAAATACAAGGGTGGTTGGAGAATTAGTTCATGTGTTGTTTGATGAAACTGCCCCTTTTATTAAAAAACATATCAAACATATGAAATTATTGACTCGTTTGACAACATTATAATTCATTCAACAAAATCCAATTTTGAAAATAATATAAATAAAATTCAGTCATGTTTATAAGAACATGAAAATGATGAACTCGAAATTTTCTTACCTAGATAGTCTAGAACCCTAAAGAACCATCCATTATAAACTGTTATAGGATACCTAGATATAGTGATGAGAACTAGAAGAAATGTTGGAAACCTAGTTGAATTCTTCACCTTTATATCTTAGTGATAACCTCAGTCTATTGAACACGCTTTATAATATGAGATTTTGATGTTAGAAATGAAATAAGAACTAATCAAATTCATAAGATTTTATGTTTGGGAATTTATAGAAATACCATCAGATTATCAAATAATAAGAATTAAATTGATCTCTAGAAATAAATAGAATGATCAAGGGATCATTACTAGAAATAAAGCTAAATTAGTATCTCAATGATATAATCATGTTGAAGGAATATATTATGATGAAACCTTTTCACCTAGAGCTGTATTAGAATCCATTAGGATTCTTTTAGCTTATAAAATCATATGAATTTTAAATTATATCATAAGGATATTAAATATTCTTTTTTAAATTGGTATTTAATGGCAGAAGTATATGTTGAACAACCTCCTCATTTTTAAGAAACACTAAACCAATGTTTTTTTTTCAAACTTTCAAAAACTATTTATTTCCTTCAACAAGAACCCAGAGCTTGGTATGAAAGATTAAGCTCATGTTTTGGAAAAAAAAATTCTGTAGAATTAGTAGATCCTACCATATTTGAGAAATTTTTTTCCAAATATTTTATTAGTAAAAATTTATGTTGATGATGTTATTTTCACTTCAATAATTAACAATATTTTTAATTTTTTTTTTCAAATATAATGAAAACACAATTTGGAATGAGTATGATTGGAGAACTAAATTTATTTTTAGGATTTCAGATTTATTAAAATTATTATGGAAATGTTTTAAATCATAGTAAATATATTATTGAATTATTGAACATGTTTGGAGTTGAAAACTGTAAGAACTATACGACTCCCATGTGTGCCAATATAAAACTTGATTTGGATAAAGATGGAAAACCAGTTGACAAAAAGTTGTGTAGAGGTATGATTGGAAGTTTACTTATCTTACTACTAGTAGATTTTAAATAATGTTTCCCATATGCCTATGTAGTATATTTTAGTCAATCCCAAAATAATGACATCTCAATGTTGTTAAAATAATTTTTAGATATTTTAAAGAAACTATTATTCAATCTATTATTTTACAAAAAACAAATAATTTTAATTTGATTCCATTTTTAGATATTGATTTTGGCGGTGGAAGATTACAACAAAATCATCTTAGGAACCTGTCGCTTTTTAGGAAAATCATTTATATCATGGTTGAGTAAGAAACAACACTTAGTTTCCCTATCAACAGGTGAGGCAGAATATGTGTCTGCTGGAAGTTTTTGAGCACATGTACTGTGGATAAAACACACTATATTATAATTTGAAATAAATCTTAATAATATACAAATTTTATGTGATAATATTTGGGCTATATATATTTAAAAAAATACTATAATTCATTCTTGGACAAAGAATATTGATATAATTAATCATTTTCTAAGGGATAATGTTCCTTAAAAGAAAATATCTTTAGAATTTGTAAATACTGAATATCAATTTTCTGATATTTTTACAAAAACAATTCCCACAATAAGTTTTGATTTTATTAAGGGGAGTTAGGATTAATTAATTTTAAATAAGTGTGTGTTAATTTATTTTAGTTAAATTATTATATTTATTTGTTTTTAATCTAATTTATATTAATGTGTTAATTTCTCAATGTATTTTTTTAAATACCCATCTCAATTTTAGTTTTTAAAGTACACGTTTTCAAATTAAAAAATTAATGATTACCCTACATAATCCACCCGAGAAACCAGAACTTGTCATTATCTATTAGAAAATCCTTTAACTTTCCGTACCCTTCATTTTCAAACTGTTTCACCTATGAGTTCCCTATTCTTTCTCCCAAACTTTAGAATCGAAAAACCTCAAACATTAAGTTTATTAAAAATGATGAAGACCAAGAAAAATAGATGAAGGTGAACCAACAAATCTGACGTAGCAATGTGTCCCCTTCAAGACGATTATTCAAGGAAAAGTTGTAGATTTTGAATAGTTGAATGAGGAAAACCTTCTGCACAAGAATTCTCTTTTATTTGAAGTTTTTGAATTTTGGTTTAATGTGGAAGATACATATTTTCTTAATGAGGTTTAACTGAAGTAGTTTTACAAGGATGTTTATTTTAGTTTTGAAAAAACAAAGAAGTTAATATTTTCTCAAATAGATGATTCTGATTTATTGATCTCCTCAGTATAAATCTCTAAAATTTTAAATTACCTCATAATAGTGTATTCCAATTTGATATTTGATAAATAGTAAATCAAGATCACAAATCAGAGGATATCATTTCATTTCTTTTTGGATAAAAAATATTATTAAAATGTTTTTAGAGGATCTTGAGGCAGACCCTAAGGTTTTGGTAATGTTTATTCAAACTGCTACATATCTAAGGGAAGCTAAAATAAAGAATATTTTGTACCCCTATATATATATTATGTTTTTGTTTATTAGTGACATCAAATTGAACTTTCCATGATATATGATGAGATATCTTAATTATTGTTTCCATTCAATGTAACGGATTGAATTCTATCATTATGGACAGATCCATTCCATTATTTTGTTTAGGAAAAAGTTAATTTGTTATATTTATTCCTGACTAAAATGTCATCACAACATTGTTTTGAATGATATAAATCTATGAAATTTTAGTTTATTTTGGAGTAAAATAAAATGTAAGCGGATTCTAATTTTTCTGGATGACCAAAAATAATATGGATCTTTTTTCAGATGGAGAAAGTAACACTCAAGTATGCTGGTTCAGTTTGATTAAAAAATGATGAATTTTATGAATCTGGAATAGAATGTATTTCTTATCCTACCAAAAGAAATCCCTAATATGATGTTATAGATCTTACTGAAGATGGTTCATAAGAATAAAATCATGAGGAACATGTCTTAATACAAACGAATAGAGTAGAACCATAATACAAGGATCAAGTGTTAGGATCTAGAGATGAAACTCATTAAGGGCATTTTGAAGAACTAGATCAGGCTACATATCAACAAGAAGAAAATCAAGATAATGAATTTCAGGTTGTTCCTCAACCAGATCAACAAAAAGAAAATTCATAAGAATATCCACATGTTTAGAAATTAGTCACTAAGACTACTAATATTGTTGAATAATAGGTTGTCTCTCCCAGTTGTCAATCCATGGAAAGAACTACATATAGATCTTGATAAAGGAAAAAGTTTCTTTATGTTATGCCTTTTCAAGTGATAACTCTGCAAAAAACTCCTTATCTATTATTGAAGTTACTGCTCTATCAAGAAATCCAGATGAGGGAACAACTGATACCCTATCAAATTAGATAGAAGAACTAGTTATTAAATTTAAATATGAAAAGTGTAGAACTCCATTATTCAACAAGAACTAGAAGAATCAATGAAATATTTTTATGATTTATGAAAGTCATATGTTCCAAGGATGGAATGAGAGTCTGTTCAAACTTAGCTTCATGAGCTCAAAAAAATTCTATTCAAAAAGTGATTTTGATGCATCAAAGAGAGTTAGATTCGATCAGTTTGATAAATTTAAATTATAATCTTCCTAAAAAATATATTTTGTAGATTTTAAATGGTACATGAGAATTCAAATTTCATTAATTAAAAGAGATATCATTCAGTCAAATGATTCTTCCACTGCACCTTCAACATCACCATATCTGATCAAAATATTTCAAGCTATCACATTAGTAATGGATGATATGAATGAAAGGATTTAGTCTATTCAATGTAATAGTTCTCCCTAATCAGTTATTTTGGATAATCAAAGATATTTTTTGAGAAAATCACATCAAGTGAACCTATCATCATTCAACTACTTAAGAAGTTCAGTGATAAGATATCATAGTTTTTGCAAATAGAGGGGAATATGCATGAATTTTTGATACTCAATTTGGTCAAAAACATAAAATTATGTCAAGATTCAGGAATATTGATAAGAAAATTGGAAAAAAAATCTTTCAGAAAGGTTACAAGCTCAGATAGATGAGTTGAAAGAGGGTTTTCAAGAAACTCCAGCTTCAGCAGAACCTGGACAAAAAATCACCCCTGACCAAAACCTTTCACCTTCAAACTGACCTATTGATTAACCTTTTTTTCAAGACAAATAAACTATTATATTTGAGTATTTTTTAAAATAAATATTAATTTTTTTATTCTTCACTGTATCATTTCTATATTTTGTTACATCTTTATCTCCCCTTCCAGAACGAATGTCTTATTTATCAAAATAATAAAATATAAACATTTATTTATTATTCTATGAAAAATTAAAAGTTTCTTAGACCTTTTTATTATACATTTTTTGTATCACAAATAGTGGAGAAAATTGGGTAAACCCAATATTTGAACTCAACATTAATTTCTTTTAAATCAAAATAGTTCTGTGAAATCAAAATATTTATTTGATAAAATTAAACGTTAAAGAAAAATTTATTTTATTTTTAATATTAATTCCTTAGTGTTTAGAAAATTTATTTATAAATTATTTTATGGGTCTTGTGATCATCAAAAAGGTATAGATTGTTGGTAATGTATTGTATCAATAATACTCTATAAATCTTATTGATTTTTATTCTCACAAATGTCCTTGTTTAGTTTACTAAAGATATTACGTTATGTTTATTTCAGGAAATTATTATTCACTAAAATATTTATTATTTAATTCTATTCAAGTATTAATCTCCAAGGATTATTCATCAAATCGTTTGGAACACATTTTTATGTTTTCTAGAAACATTGTTCATACCACTTGTTGATACATGTAATGTACGGAATGAGCCTTATGTTCAGAACAGTACATATGGATCATCAACCCTATGTTATTAGACATATGTTTTCAACATTATTTTTATGATAAAACATATGTTTTAAACCATACGTTTAGAGAACAAATACTACACAATTGAACCCTATAATTGGTTTTTAATCTTTTTATTGAGGAACCCTACATTTGACAATTCAACAGTAGAAGTTTATGTTCCTGATTTTATCTAAGATTTCTACAACGATCTTGAAATAATAAATGACATGATAATGTATCATTTATGATTGATTCAAATCATGTTGTGATTGATTCAATGAACCGTATTCATTAGAGAAAATAACTCCAATTCTTATGTGATGTTATGTCCCCTATTATTATTTCATATTTGAATAATTGTAATCTATCATGAGATTTTCATGGATCAGGAATACTGAAGAAAGATATCTACTCTATACATTATGTCAAAATTTTCTTTGAAATATTCACAGATACATTCATAGATAAGAGCGTATTATTTTGAATATCGTTTATAGTGATTATTCAACCAATAATTGACTCTATTATTTTCTGAAGAGGCTACACCTTGAATGTTCTATACTTTTTCATCCTTGTACTGTTGTGAGAGTACTATTGTGGTTTTTTTCTACTCAAGTTGAAGATAATTTGCAAACAAGATCACAACAGAGTTATTTCTCCTTCAAGACTTTCATTTCTGAAGAATAAGACCCATCTATTAATTTCTGCTACTGTAATAGTTAAAATCAACCTGAATCATCAACAAATCAATTTATTTTGATTCATTGGAGTATAAAATGCTCGTACTGAGTTATGTTTTAAGTATCAACTTATTGTACTCAATTATGAAAACCAAGATAACTATAAAAGAACTATAGGGCTCTTTTTTATCCACAATTCTAAATGTGTCAACTACCTATACTCAGTTACGGATTTTATGATCTTGTAATAAGAGAACATTCATAGTGAAGTTCACTAAGATCACAAAGAGAGAAATAGTAGAGTTGACTAGGGGATATTTGTTCCCTGAACCACTATAAAATTATTGTGTTCATTCAATCTATTTATCGGATTCTCATATTTCATATAGAAGAAAATGATGCATATCTGTATAAAATCACAAAATGAAAAACCATAATTTGTTATGTTTATCAAAAAGACCTAATTCACCCCCTCTTGTATAGCCTTTGTTTTATTTCTACCTAACATCATCCTCCAAAAAAAGTTTTTTTTTCTTTACTCTTTTGTTCTTTATACTTCATTGAGAGCTCAATCTTGGAGAAATCAGGTTTGATTTGAAATTTTTTCCTGTAGTTAAAACTTGTAAATCCGAAACATCATTATTCTTAATTGAAAACACTATCTTGTAATCCATTTCATTACCAAACTATCTCATGCCACCATTATTTTCGACAAATTTTATAAGATTCTTACTGAACTGATCTATCTCTTTATAACATTACTGTTACTCAAAATTATTGGCATTAAAGGTATCAATAATATTAGATTTAAAAGAAATACATTTATTTTAGCAGAATCATCATCAACAACATTCATCAATTGTAACTCATACTTATATAAATATCTTATGAGATCATCTAATGTATACCCCTTTAAATTCTTACTCTCATTGATGGAAATTTTCTTTTCATGCCATACATTTCAAAGATCTATGAGTACTCTTTCCTCTTGATCTGTGTTTTCCAAGACTTCTCCAAGAGAACTCATATCGTTAGTTAAACTTGTGAACTAATGTAGTATCTTATTTACATATTTTTCATCTCTAAAATTGATGTATTGGTATTCTCCTCAATGAATTACCAACTTGGTTCTCTTAAGATTTTATTTTCCATATTGAGTTAGTTACAGTATCCTCCATATATCATGGGTTATCTTACAAGCTTAAACATGGTTATATAAACTTTTAATTATAACATAATTTAAAATATTTTTAACACTATAGTTAAAAATATATTTTACCATTTCATTACCAACCATAGTCTCTCGATAAACCTTGGGTAGTTAATAAGGATTTTCACTGATGGTCTAATGATCTGAAATTAGTTTTTTATATAGGCTTCATTTTTATCTTTCTAGTATCCATAGTCCATCCTATCAAAGAATGGGGGTTTTGTGGTATCCAAAAATCATTGGTATTGAGACCTTCCATCCTAAGAAAATTGTTTTCTGTTATTTAGACTATTAAGTCTAGGATTCCATATTAGCACAGTGCAAAAAATTTCCTGAAGAAATAATATATCTAAATATTAATACATATAATATGCTAACTAATCAGAGATGTGAATCCGATACCAATTGTTTTGTATCTGATTAAAAAATAATAGTAACCTATCAATGACTTGGTTTTGATCCCAATTGTTTAATATTGTTATAATAGATATATTTTCTTATCCTCTAAAACCAATTATTCTACCACAGAATAAGGAAACAAAAAAATATAACTTATCAGATAACTTGATGTGATACTAATTTTTTGATTTTTATTGATGGAAAATATTACTAGAGGGAGGGGGTTAATACTATGTTTAAAATTTTAACGAAAAAAACTACTAGATTTGATAAAATATTAAACAATAGTGAGTGATGTGTTCTTGAGTAATGTTGCTACGGAAGTAAAAAAGCAATGAACACAAGGATTTATAGTGTTTTGGATCATGAAGATCCCATTCCAGTCCCAATATCCTTTACTCCTAGAGGAGACTCATGCCCAGTAAGATAAAATATTCTAGAATATAAAACATATACTAAATTAGGATTTGTATTTCTTTACAAAATAAAAATATGAAATAGTGAATATATTAAATAAATAATTATTTAACCCTTAAAAATTATCAAACAATTGAAATAAAGATAAAATATTCTAGAATATAAAAGAAAAAAGAATTTTCTGTAAAAATAGAGCATAGTAATAACATTATTCTAGATGTGTGAGAGTTTATGAAAATAAAATTACAATTATGTTTTTACACACTTTTTCAATTATATTTCATTATAAAAATATTACAGAAGAATTGTCTTAATAACATAAATTTAAAAATATGAAATGAAATAATTAGAATTATGTTTATCTAATAGTGGGTACAATTCTCTGGCAGTTAATTATGAACCACCACTGAAAGGATAGATCGATGGCTCATAACCCACCACTAGAGTAGAGAATGGTGACTTATGAATTTCCAATGGAAATGTACAACAGTGTATTAAGATTTTATAAGCTACCACTTCGCATAAAAATAATAAGAATCAAATTCAACTAAAATAAAAAATATTTCATGTAATAAAACAATCGAATGCTTTATAATAATCCATAATTTTTCTTCTACCGATAGATGTCCAATGATGAATCATGACCCACTATTTCATGAAGCCAATTATGGATCATGACCTACCATTGTAAATGACTAACAGTGTATCAATTAGTTTTTTTAAAATAGTAGGCTGATAAATAGGAACAAATATCTATCAAAAAATAAATTAGAATGTAAGTTCAAATAGAAAGAACAAATCTATTATAAATTAAAAGAAATATCAAAAGAAATCCATTTCATCAAACAAGACCAAGGAGGAGATTCTATTGGAGTTTAAAGATATTTTTCCAATATCTATACAACAAAGATGAAATAGCAAAAAAAAATTAATTAACATATTAGATATTATTTTTCAAAAATAATGAAAACATTATAAATAGAAATAAATATATATAAGAAATCAAAGTATGATGGAAAATATTTGATTGGAGATTGATGAATCACATTCCAAGGGTTTTATAAAAATGATAAGTAGAAATAAAGGGATAAATGTAATAATTAAAGGAATATATATAAATCAACCAAAAATGAAGGATGAAAAACTCATGTTAGAGCTTGAAGAGGCTTCTTCCAGCATGAGAAAGACTTAATGGGTGGGTAAAATGACACACAATTTATGTCCAACGGTGGGTAAAATGACCAATCATAGAAGTCTAGTTGTAGTTCACTGATCCACTATTGGGTTCCAATAGTGACTGAAGACTCACCTTTGGTATCCAACAATGACTCGTAACCCACTTTTGGGTTCCAATGGTGACTCAATGAGAAAATAACAAGGGAAGTCTAAACAAGAAGAATAATTAGATGATGCAAACTACGAGCTAAAAATACCCCATTAGATATAAGGTAGAAGGAAAGATTACTGTTGAAACATGGATATTGATAATTAGAACAAGCAAGATAAAAAAGATAGATACTAACACCAAATGAGATAAAAACTAAAAGATTTTTGAATTAAGGATGGGAACTGATAGAGACATTGTGAAGATGCTTGAGGAATAAGGGAACCCTATAAGGCTGAAGAAGATGATTGGAATAAAATTTAAAAAAATATATGATAATAAAAATAAAGGCCCCAGATAAAATAATGAAAATGAATGGTTTAGATAAAATATATCGAATGGACATGAACAAATAAATATTTTTTACTTGGGTGACCAGTGAACATAATTGGCTTTCCCATATCAAAACCAAGATTATACAACTCAGTGGTATATCAGCTAGAGTGTTCTGATCCTTATTTAGAAAAAAACGCAAAGCATAAATATGATCCTATGCCCCCAACGAGTGTCTTATCCCACCTTTTCACCTTCACGTGCACTCCATGGGCTGTATACATGGGACAACACTCCTTTGGCGTGCAATATGCATACCAAAAATTTCAGCATCCTTGTAGAAGATATGTGGGGGGTTTTCTTATATAGGTAACCCATTGGGTCCCCTATATGACTGAGATCAATCCACTTTTCTCACTATCAAGGCCTAAATTTTTACTAAAATAAACATAATTAAACCAAACTAAATAAAGTGTATAATAAATATCTAATAATTATTTCAAAAAATATGTATAAAAAATATTTCTAAAATATGTAAACACAAATCAATTATATTTTAAATTCACTGGAGAATGTAAAACACTTGAAATTTTTATAAACTTATTAAATAATGTCATTAATGAAATTTCAATTACTTAAAATACATAACAATTTAATTGTGATAATTAAATTACATTGAAAAAATAATAGAATTTAATAAATTTTGATTGAGAAAAATTTATCAAAAAAATTAAAATTATTAAATTATTTTAAAAAATTAAAATACTAACATATGAGAACTTCCCAACTTTTTGAAGTGAGTCTATGAATAATTAATCCTAGTCATTAATAAATAAAACAACTACTTATAACCAGGAAACTTGGAACTTCTGGAAAAAAAATCTTCATTGAAGAGAATTTTGAAAACTCACATCTTATGAAGACAAAATCCTAACCAACATTCTTTCAATAACTTTTTCCCTCATTGTTACCTCAAGATATAACATCAACCTAAATATTATAGCAAGGAGATATATCTATAGATGTAAATACTCCTCAAAATTCACATCCCTATAATCCTCATCTTAAATAAGGTCTAAATAATAATATATAAGGTTATTATATCAAACATTAAATTACCACATAATGAAACTGCCCGAAGGATGGGTAATAATCTCCCACTAAAAACCCCATATATGGTTAAAGAATAAAAACTATCCTGAAACTGATCTCAAAATTTCTCCCAATAAATAACCAACTCCACATGATAGCTGAGGAATAAGAACCACCACTTCTATTATACGCCACACAACATCACCAAAACCAATAAAGCCCAAAGTTCTTTTAGAGAAAGAATAAATAAAGGAAATACCAACATCCTCTAACGAATCCTCTATTTCATGATCCAAAACATATCCCACGTAATTTTATAGACAATGACACTATAAATTTTAGAGTATCATTTTCCAAGATTCGTTCTCTTTGATCTCCACTTTACAACAATATGCTAGCATACATAACTAAATGTATTCAATATGAATAAGATGGGGACATGAACATTGGGTCATTCTTATAAGAGAAAAAATATTAGGGACTCATAGAACCATAATATGAAATATTTAAGGATAATTAATTAATTAAATTTTAACATAATCCCCATTATCTACACAAATGAAACATAATAACAGGAAATCATGATGCATGATCCTCACTATGGTCTCTGAACTACAAATAACATCACTTCATTTAACATGTTCAGTAAATTTAATGGTCCCTCTGTCCGATCATAGGGGTCCACAAATACCCATTTCCTAGTAGATATCTCTTGTTTACATCACATACTATGTATAACTTATATTATTTACCTACCAACTTATGTTGTATACACTAATGTTTAAATTTAAACTATATCCAATGACTTAATCACCACCTATGATACCACCTTTTCATGACCCCTTCCCCACTAGTACCCCTCATAGTTATACAATAATGAACCTCACTGATTTCCTTCAACAAGACATGGGTATAAAATTACCACTAAGAGTATACAGTCTATAAAATTGTAGGTGTTTCCATCAATATAAATTTAATCAATAAGAGAAAAAATGAAATCAACTGATCAAATACATAGCATAGATTAAGGAGAAACCCAATACATGAATGTAATGTCATACAAACAAAAACAATTGAAATGAAAATACTAAAATCAACACCTAGTAAGCGAACGAAAACTCTAACAACTAATGATTAACTCATATAAACTAGTATCACCTATATTGATAACCAGCCAGATCATACATACCTAAAAACTTATTTATATATATGTATATTGGGTGATCGTAATAGGTATACTCAGCAGGATCCTCCCTAATAACCCTCTTAAAATATGTGAAAGTAGTATACCAAAATTCTATGGATAAATAAATTAATGCAACACTTTAACTAAATATGTAATACTATGTCCTATGTTCACCATGGATAACTCACCATATAATTCATAAAAGTAAATCATTCTATAAAAAACATATATGTAAATGATGGTACCCCAATTCCTCTTCCTATATGGTTATCGTTTTTACCCCCCCCCCCAATGGCACACATCAAGTGCTCATCACATCCAAGAATATTCCTTATCTCTAGAAATCCATATAAACCCCCGCATCATATAAATTATATAATCTAATCACCATCATCATATCCCATAAAAAACTAGTATTTAAAGAAGCCACCTCAGCCTATATAAATGTATTATACCTTAATCCCTAATAGCCCATGCATGTACACTTGTATGAAACCAAAATCACTATACCCATAACCCAAGTATTTTTTATACCTCTATCCATTACAACACACACATAAATGTATAATAATATTGATATCTATAACAGATCAGGCAGAAAAAACCCTCTATATTAATCCATTATATCGTGGGATATACTTATATATAAACTATAACTAAAGGGAGGGTGAGGGAGTCATAAAATTAATCCATCTATTGCCTCTATATATTTATTGTTGAAGAAATCTCCGCCAAAATATTTGGTTGCAGGTTTTCCTAGTGACTCCTATAAGAACTCTGACCTTCTATTCAAGTATGTTTTTCGTTTCCCGGTCGTTATTGAGAGAAAGAGGAAATTCTGAAAATTTTCAAAGTACACACCATGTACTTTATGAGTACATGTTGTGCACTCGGTTACTACAGGTAGTCGGGTGCTGACCATGTAGCGGCCATGCACATGGCCATGTGGGGGGTGACCTGGAGGCCACTTAAAGCAGAGTACAAAAACGGAAAGTACACGTCATGTACTTCAAAAGTACACACTGTGTACTTTCTTTCCTTTCATTAAAATCACTGGGGTCACGTCTAATCATCAAGAACATCTCATTCTAGGTCTCATTCATTCAAGAGATCCCGTATGACCGCGATCATCCTACAGGCCCCCGACTGAGCATCGAAACTCTGATTCGACCGTCATCGATTGCATTGGGATCGCCTCAGTAAGATCTCTCTTCTACTTGAGCTTCATTTCATGAATTCAACTCTTTCTCAAGTTTTCCTCTATTGAACGATTTAGAATTTTTTGTTGATATTCATCATTACAACATGATTCAAGCCTCGAGGTTCAAATATTGTGATCTCCTAACACCGAGGTAGGTGGTTTGTACCTTTTTGTTGAATGTCTTTTATTTTTATATGAAAATTTTCCAATACCCATGAATGGGGTATTGCACGTTTACTATTTTATCCCTATTGTTTTCCTTCTATGCTTGTATGCTTGAATAAATGATAATTGCTTATGAATAGGGTGAATTGTTGTGCTTTGGATATGTTTCCAATGCATGTTTTTCTTGTTTTTATCTTTGGGTATGGTTTTCCAGATAGGAACCTGTTTACTTTCCCATTCCTAGTATTATAGGATGGTGTGACTATTTTTCTATTATGATGTTATGTGGTAGAATGTTGTCCAAGTAGTTCTTGAGGTTTACTTGGGCCGATACGTGCTGCTACACTTTCTTGACTTACACAAGACCGTGAGAACCTAGTGTATAGACCATAGGAAGAATGGACATTGATGGCTTCTCCAGAGTGTCTTTATAATTTTACAATGCGAGACCATATGGGGAATTGACATTGAGTGCTTCCTCAGAGTGTCAATAGTTCCTCTACGCAAGCCACAAAGTGAATGTGATGTAAGTGCTTCCCTAGAGCGCCTTTATTTATGATACGAGATTATAGGGGGAATTGAAGGTGAGTGCTTCCTCAGAGAGTCTATTCTTAAGCTGAACCAAAGAGGATAGACTGAATATACTACCCAGAGGGTATCTTGTACCTCTTAGGTAGGACCAGAGGGGTTAGACTGAGTGTTCTTCATAGAGGGTTACCTCTTTATGTTTATCTTCTTGTTTAGTTGTTTCTTGATATTGAAATTGTGGATTTTTTTACTATTGAGTACTTTCTTGTTTAATATTTCCAGCACTTTTACCAACCATATACTCATTGACTGTTTGGCACAGATCTCATGTTGGTTGACTACTGGGATTAGTGTAACCCCCTATTTGGGCCATGCTTTTGGGCCCAAACAGATTATAGTGTTGTAGGTATTGACAAGGGAAAGCACCCTTATACTTCAGGTATTGGACATACTGTGGTGCTAGAGAACACGGGACAAAGCTTAGGCTTGCGATGGTCTGGAAGTGATTACTGTTTTTCTTTTGTATTTGGTTTATTACTGTATCTCAGTATTGTGCTTTATTTCACTATTTTTTTAGACATATGTATCACACATCATTATATATATGTGCTCCAGTTTATTCAATCAGTTTTCCACTGTTTACATTTGGTATGGTATTATTACTGCTTCCGCTCTTGTGTGTATTTGTTTACTTCCATTGTGTACTTTTCCAATGAGGTCATAGTTTCCCCACTATCACACCCAAGGCCCTCGCTGCTAGTCGGCAGCCTCTAGAATTTGGGGAAATGTGCTTGAGGCCATCTGACCAACCGGGTACGGGGCGCCTCTAGGTGGGTTTCGGAACCGGGATGTTAAAAAGTGGTATCAGAGGTATTATTTTCTATTGACTTACTATTTGGAGCCTATAGACATAGATAGGATGGAATAGGTACTTGGTAATAAGTTATGCCCAGTAGTATCTAACCCGTGTATAGGGAAAAGTAAATCTACCTTGTTTAACTGTAATTATTCTGGTTTTGAAATTGTTACATTAGATTTGATTTCACCTTGAGTGATTCACATGACTTTTTGTGTTATTTTTATTTTTATTCAGGTTCTATTTCTATAGAAACCTGATGAGATAAAGGTATTCCATCACATTCATCATATAGGCATTTTCTAGTAATCATATGTCATGAATTCTTTACATGCCATCTAGGGAGCATTATCAATTCTATGATATTTTGGTCGATGTTGTGTAGAATATGCATATTTTTGTTATTGATGCATTCATAAAATACCTTCTATTTGATAGGGTATTGTTTGGGTAATTTTTTGTTTGAATGAACGCCAAAATTGGTTCTTGTGTTTTTATGGGCCCTTATGGACTGGAATTTGGTGGATCATTTCCTTGTTTACATTGTTATAAAATGTTTAACATTCCATGATTTGATTCATGGGGAGTATGGGCACTCACGGATTGGAATTTGGCACTTTTAATGCTCATTTCAGTATTTTTCTTGGTTCCAGAGTAGTTTCTAAGGCTTACTATCCAGAAAAACCCAGAATATGTGCTCTGTAGTTTTGACTACACATCATTTGTTCTTCTGTTCAGGAAGAAATAGTTTTTCTTAAGTACATGTTGTGTACTCTATGTACACTCCGTGTAATCTCTAACCGTGTCATAGGCTGTGTGGGAAGAGACACAGGGTTGAGAAAACTCCATAAAACAAACCGTGTACTGGAAGTGCATGATGTGTGTAGGGACCCTGTGTCCACCCATGTTCCTAACTACATGGATGGATGGAAAAATAATCTATACATGCCGTGTCAGGACTAAACACGCCGTGTAGTCTGACCTAGGTACCCGAACATGTCACTAACAACACGGGTCAGTGTTATAATTTCACATACACACCATGTCAGCCTTGAACATTTAATGTAGTGTGAGTCGTGTGTCAGGACGTGTCACTAACAATACGGGCCAGGTGAAGCTTGTCTAGCACACGCCGTTTTTTTCATGAACACGCCATATAGGATTGTCATAGGAGAGCCGTGTGTCTTAACTGTGTGGAAGAACACAGGCAGGGGAAGAGGATTCAAGTACACACTATGTGGTAGGGGAACACGCCATGTGTATGGTGTGTTACATAACCAGTTCTGGAAGGAGTACATGCCCATGTGAATGACTTAAGGGAACACGCCATGTAGGGTACATACACGCCATGTAGTCATGTTTTGCAAATCTTGAATGCTTTATTTCTCATGTTCCCTTCATATACTTCCAGTTTTTAGTCCTTTCTAATCTTGATCTAAGGTGTGCATTTGAACTTTTAGAGTCTTACCACCGAGAAGTCCTCCAATTGTCTTCCAGTTATAGGGCAGTGATCAGACACCAGATAAGGCTGACCAAGGACTTCCCACATATCCTTCTGTTGTGCCATTATTGGAACCAATAGTTTTACCTAACATAGGTGCTAATTCATAGTTCAGGGAAGTCTTTATGAGGATGATGCAGACCTTTCAGGGGGCACTGCCTCATGCCCCGTCAATGGATGATTTGAGGCTGGTCTTCTAGCGGCAACAACCTTCCACTTTCTCAGGGGATGGAGACCCCTTGGCTGCAAAGTCATGGCTAGAATCCATGCTAACAATATTTGAGCATAATAAAACACCATTAGAGAAGAGGGTCAAGGTCGCTACCTAAATTCCTTGGGACACCGCCAAGAGGTGGTGGGATGTGATCTCATAGGTGGGACGCCAACAGGCTATGATGTGGGACGCGTTCTAGCACATCTTCTATGACTACTTCTATCCAAAGACCTTGAGGGCCGATCGAGCCCAAGAGTTTATGATTCTAGAGTAGGGTACTCTTTCTGTTAGTGAGTATTCCACACGATTTACCGAGCTACAATGCTTCATGCCTTTCTCAGAAGGTGATCAGTTATTCATGGAAAGGAAGGTCAAGGATGGTCAAAGGCATGACATCCGATCGTAGGTGAACATCTTCTGGTTGACTTCTATCACTTTATTTGTCAAACAGGCATTGATCAAAATTGCAATATGAGGGATTCTAGAGTTGTCAGCCAGGGGGGCTTGGCATCTGGAGTTATCATCCCTCCTACTGACAGTAGGATGTGCCGAAGGGAGTCTTCACGTAGTGATTCAAGGAGGCGAGAAACTTCTTCTAGTAACTAGGTGGTGTGCTACCAGTGTGGAAATAGCATAAATTCGAGGCCACACTGCTCGAGAGACCTAGTGGAGTTCTGATCATGCGGCAAGATGGGTCACCTTTAGTGCTTATGTTAGATCTTCTCACCAACAGCTGGTGACATGAGTTCTTCTATGACTCCGCGTTCGGGAGTATCACCACCTATTTCTCACCAGTTAGGGAACTATAGTTCTTCTGTCTGTTTAGGCCGAGGTGGAGGTTGTGGATGTGGTGGTCCGTCACGAGTCTTTTAGCAATAGTATAGTAGATCTGCTCAGAGTGGTCAGGCAGGGTCACAAGGTTGTGGAGCAGGCCAGACCTTTATAGTGGAGCAG
Organism: Viscum album; assembly: GCA_963277665.1. Lineage (NCBI taxonomy): Eukaryota > Viridiplantae > Streptophyta > Magnoliopsida > Santalales > Viscaceae > Viscum > Viscum album. Next base: position 370,173,366 of record OY728144.1, read on the forward strand.
ACTCAATAGGAGAAGGATCTTGTACCTTCTAAAATTTCAAGTACGATCTTAGTTGCATCAGTTTTAGCTTCTTCTCTTTTCGATACAGGGGCTTCTCATAGCATTATATCTATTGTGGTTGTGGAGAGCCTTAGGCTTTGCATCATTTCTTCTGCTGATATCCTGACACTAGACACTTCATTGGGAACTAGAACAGCAAGTGTACGTCAGTGTAAGGAGTTCCCTATAGAGTTTGGTGGGTGTTAGTTTTAATGGGATCTCTATTTCCTAGAGATGACATGTTATGATGTTATTCTCGGAATGGATTGGCTAGTTCCCTTCTAGATAGTCATAGATTGTTATCACCGCAGGGTGAGTTTCACATCACCAGAGGGTGTATTGTTTCTTCATAAGGGTGAGTGGGATGTCCATGCAAGCTGAGCGGGTCCATAGCATCATGGGTTAGGAGGAGATACAACCCATATTGCTATTTTATATCTGGATGATCAAGGGACTTCACAGTTAGACTTTCCTCCAATTGTGGATCATTTCAGGGATGTCTTTCCAGAAGAAATTTCAGGTTTTCCTTTAGAGTGTGAGGTAGACTTCTCGATTGACCTTTTTCCAGGAGTGGAACCAGTGTCTATTTTTCCTTATAGGATTGCTACACTAGAATTAAAGGAGCTCAATAAGCTGTTGGAGGAGTTGCAGGAAAATGGTTTCATCCGACCTAGTACTTCTCATTGGGGTTCGCCTGTCCTATTTACGAAGAAGGAAGATGACACCCTCAAGATTTGTGTTGATTATTCAAAGTTGAACAAGTTGAAGGTCAAGAATAGATATCCATTACCAAGTATTAATGATCTCTTTGATCAGCTTAGAGGATATCGGGTGTTCTCAAAGATTGACTTGAGGTTCGGTTATCATCAGTTGTACGTTAGACCATCTAATGTACCTCTCACAACTATCCAGAGTAGGTATAGTTTATATGAATATATGGTTATGTCATTTGGTCTCACGAACACACATACATTTTTCCTGGCACAGATGAACCGAGTATTCCATCCATACCTGGATTCCTTCATCGTGGTCTTCGTGGACGATATCTTAGTGTACTCTCACACTCGACACGACCATGATAACCATCACGAGATCATTTTGAGTACACTGAGAGAGCATAGGTTATATGATAGCCTCTCAAAATTTCACTTTTGGATGGATCATATTCACTTCTTAGGTTATGTTATCTGAGAGAAAGAAGTATCAGTAGACCCAGAGAAAGTGCGAGAAGTAGTTTCCTATGAGTATTCTAATAAAGTCCTTTTTGTGCGGAGTTTAAAAGGTATGGATGGATAATAAAAACATTTCATGTATGACTTTTCACGCTTAGTAGCCCCGCTGGAGAGTCTGACTAAGAAGGGTGAAAAGTTTTTGTGGTCATATTCTTGTGAGTCAGCCTTTCAAGAGCTAAAGGGGAAGTTGACATCAGCACTGATACTAGTCTTGACAGAGCTGAGAAAGAGCTATATTGTGTTTTGTGATGCTTCAGGTATCGGGCTGGGTGATGTGCTCATGTAGGGGGAAGGATTCGTAGCGTACGAGTCTCAGTAGTTTCAACCACACGAGAGAAACTACTTGACCCACAATATTGAGTTCACTGTGGTTGTTCATGCCTTACTCTGTTGGATACATTATCATCTAGGAGAGCATTTTATGGTTTTCACCCACCACATGAGTCTCAAGTACATCTTCACTCAGCATGATCTGAATTTGAGATAGAGAAGGTGGATTGAGTACCTATAGTACTTTGAATTTGAGATTTCCTATAGGCCTAGGAACGGCAATGCAGTGGCAGATGTATTGAGTAGGAGGACTCAGATACAGGTAGTTCAGGAGGCCAGTAGTGAGTGGAAACTTATGGCTATGTTCTCTGAGATGCATTTGGAGATGCGCGACAGACAGGGGCATACTTTCTTTTTTGGTTGTTACCTATACTCTTTTTAAACGAGTGATAATGAGGCAGATATCAAATTCTAATGGCCTAGTCTTAAGGGAAATCATGTCAAGAGAGGACCCTATTCCTGGATGGGCCTTAGGCTAGGATGAGATCTTGGGTTTCCAGGGGTGTGTATGGGTGCCAAAAAACATACACAAGGAGCTGATGTGGGACTTTTATTCCTCAATTGGGGATGTTCATCCTAGCAACACCAAGATGTATCATGATCTACACAGTCATTATTGGTGTCCAGGTATGAAGAGGGATGTTTCTAGTTTCGTCATGAGGTGTTCCACCTGTCAATAGGTGAAGGCGGAGCATTAGTGGACAGTAGGGATCTTAGAGCAGTTACCCATTCCCAAGTGGAAGTGGAATGACATCGCGATGGACTTCGTCACCGGTTTGCTGAGGTCACCATGAGGGAATGATGCAGTTTGGGTTTTCATTGACAAACTCACGAAGGATTCTCACTTCTTGCTGATCAAGGAGGCCTTCGGTGTTGATGAGCTAGGACAGTTGTATATCCGAGAGATCTTATGTCTGCATGGGTTTCCACACTCCATTGTTTCAGATAGGGATGCACGTTTTACTTCTCGGATCTCGAAGGTGTTGCAGAAAGCATTGGGTACATAGGTACTTTTGAGTACAGATTACCACCCACAGAAAGATGGCAAGTCTGAGCGTACGATTTAGGTGCTTGAGGATATGCCCCAAGCATGCATTCTAAATTTTGGAGGTTTTTAAGAGATGCAAATACCTCTTGTGGAGTTTTCCTACAATAATAGTTCTTAGGAAACTATTCATATGGCACCTTATGAGTCTTTTATGGAAGGCCATGCCGATCACCATTATGTTGGCTGGGGGAAGGAGAGGCAGCTTTACTGGGACCTCATCTTGTCCAGGAGACCACAGAGCAGATAGAGATGATTCGAAAGAGGATGGATACTACACATTCTTGATAGAACTATTATGATGATCTGTGGAGATGAATTCTAGAGTTTGAGGTTGGGGATCAGGTTTTCCTGTGTGTCACACAGAGGTTGGGACACACGAGGATTGGGAGATAGGGTCAGCTTTCCCCGAGGTACGTCGGGTCATTTGAGGTGTTTGAGAGACTTGGGCCGGTTGCCTATCGATTGCAGTTACCTTAGAGGTACCAGGCTATGAACGACGTCATCTATGTTTCTCAACATTGATGTTACTTATCATATCTGTCTCACGTATTCCAGCATGAGGAGGTTGAGTTGGAAGTTGGTGCATCCTTTGAGGAGCATCCTATCCGGATTTTGGATCAAAGTACGAAGGTTCTCCATGGATGGATTGTTCCTCTAGTATGAGTGATATGGTAGAAAAGGCACGTACAGGATGAGACTTCAGAGAGGGAGGTCTATGTATGATCACAGTGGCTAGAGTTGTTCGGAGTTTCTTCTTCTACACCACGCTTGGGAAATTCGGGGAAAAATTTCTTTAAGAAGGGAAGTTTGTAAGAACCCGTACCTTATTTTAAAGTAAGTTTTTCTATTCCTAGTAATTCTTAAGAAAAAGAGGATATTTTGGAAATGTTTAAGTACACATTGTATACTTTATGAGTACATGACATGTACTCGGCTACCGCAGGTAGCCAGGTGCTAGCCGTGTAGCGGCCACACACACGACCATATGGGGGGTGACCTAGAGGCCGCTTAAAGAAGAGTACGGAAATAGCGAGTACATGCCACATACATCAAAATTACACAGAGTGTACTTTATTTGTTTCATTAAATGCACTAGGGTCGCATCTAATCTGCATGAACGCCTCCTTCTAGGTCTTGTTCAACCGAGAGCTCCTGTATGGCCACGGTCTTCCTCCGAGCCCCCAGCCTAGAATCTGAACTCCAATTCGACTATCGTCGATTGTGTTGGGATCACCTCGGCATGCTCTCTCTTCTACATGATCTTTGTTTCATGATTTCTCTAATTTCTAAAGTTATCCTCTGTTGAATGTTTTAGAATTTTTTGTAGATCTTTGGCATTCTAAGGTGATTCAAGCCTCGAGGTTCACATATAGCGATCCCCTAATCCCGAGGTAGGTGGTTTGTGCCTTTCCGTTGAAAATATTTGATATTTACATGAATGGTTTCCAATACCCATTAACGAGGTATTGCACGTTTACCGTTTTAGCCCTATTGTTTGCCTTATATTCTTTTATGCTTGAGTAGATGATAATTGATTTTGAATAGGGTGAATTGTTGTGCTTTGGCTATATTTCCCATCCATGTTTTTCATATCTTGACCTGGCGGTCTAGTTTTCCTATTTGGCGTCTATTAACTATCCCATGCCTAGTATTGTAGGATGGTGTGACTCTTGTTCTATTATGTTGTAGAATGCTAGCCAAGTAGTTCTTGAGGTTTACCTCGGCTGATACACATGGCTACACTTTATTTATTTACACGGGTCTGTGAGAACCTGGTGTATAGACCATAGGAAGAATGGACATTGAGGGATTCTCTATAGTGTCTTTATAATTTTAGGATGAGAGACCACAAGGGGAATTGACATTTAGTGCTTCATCAGAGTGTATGTAGTTCCTTGATGTCGGACAGAGAGGGAATGTGACGTAAGTGCTTCCCTAGAGCACATTTAGTTACGATATGAGACTATAGGGGGAATTGACGGTGAGTGCTTCCTCAGAGAGTCTATGCTTAAGCTGAACCAGAGGTGTTAGACTGATTAAACTGCCCAGAGGGTTTCTTGTAACTTTTAGGTAGGACCAGAGGGGTTAGACTAAGTGTGCTTCCCAGGGGGTTACCTATTAATGTTTATTTGCTTGTTTAGTTCTTGCTAGATATTAAAACTGTGGATTGTTTACTGTTGAGTACTTTTTTGTTTACTATTAATTCACTTTTACCTTCTATATACTCATTGACTATTAGGCCCAGATCTCGTGGTGGTTTCCTACTGGGATTAGTCTCACACCCTATTTGGGCCATGCGTATGCGGCCAAACAGATTATATTGTTGCAGGTATAGACAAGGGAAAGTTCCCTTCTACATCAAGCACTTGACATGCTATGGAGCTGGAGAACATGGGACCAAGATTAAGCTTGCGATGACATAGAGCTGATTACTGTTTTTCTTTTGTACTTGGTTTTGTAATATATCTCAGCATTGTGCTTTGTTCCGTTGTTTTCCTAGACATATATATCACACATCATGATATATACGTGCTCTAGTTTATTCTATCAGTCTTTCACTATTTACATTTGGTATGGTATTATTACTGCTTCCTCTCTTCTGTGTATTTGTTTACATCTGATGTGTACTTTTCCAATGAGGGCATAGTTTCCCCACTAACACACCCAAGTCCCTCACTGCTAGTCAGTGGCCTCTGGCATTTGGGGAAACACGATTGAGGCCATGTGGACAATCGGGTATGGGGTGCCTCTGGGTGGCTTCCAGAACTGGGACGTTACAACGCTGGTGGTGAAGAATATGAAATTAAAAAAATAAAAGATATATCACACACAACCACACTTGTGGAAACTACCTAGCCTTAGAAAAATCTACCCCTATTGTCCCATGAGACACTTAACATTCACCAAAAAGGTTTATTTCTCAAAAATGAACACAAGCATCAATGTTCAATATTAATTATTTATCCTCCGTAAATTAAAAAATATTATTCCATACTTATCTCCAAGATTAATAAATTATTTTTATAAGAAAGGTTACATCATTATCATAATATGTTACATAAATTTATCACTATTTAAGTATGCTATAATCATTTATAAGCTTTAACATTCATTTACATTCATCATTTAAATCATTTAATATTTCATAATTTTCTAGGCACTGTATTACTCTTCTTAATACACCATAATAAAGATGCAATTTCTATGAATAAATTCAAAATGAATCAATCAGTTGAGATCCTTAACAGACAATATTTGGAAAAAAGGATTTTTTAAAGCAATCAATAAGAAATGATACATGATAAAATCATGCTCTCAACCCTTTCTAACTATAATGATTTTATCCCCAACACCATTGTGTACAACATTTCCATCCCTCCATACTAGTATAAGTCACCAATATTGTCCCAAAGAAATTACCCCCATTGATCACTAAATACTAACCACATCAAGGTTCACATAAAATCATAATTGTGATCTAATATCCTATATAATGCATACAGGATAACAACTATGTATTTTAGTATACATTTTGAATAAGAAACTAAGTCCATAATACCAAGGAATTGAAGAAACTATAATGAAAGGATGAACTGTCACGACCTCAAGAAATTATACTTAATAGAAAACCATCTCATTTTCAACTTTAAATAATAAATTCATAATATATAGTTTATTATCAATAAGAATTTTAAAATTAGAATCTATCAATAGATAAATATCATCAATAAATGTTTTTCATTTATATTTGTATATTTCATCAATATTCAAAAAGAATAGTAATTAATTTACATGCTTCTCTAATTAATTATCAAATTATTTTAGATTTACATTTTTTATCTTATTTTAATCAAATAAACCATGATACATAATAATAATAACAACCAAAAAATATATCTTAATTTATAGTAAATATTAGGCGTCATAAACAATAAGGAATAAATCACATTCATTCCCAATAACCAAATTATAAATTTCATTCTTCCATTATTCCCTTATAACAATTTTCATCTTTTAGTTTATTACCCAAACATATGGTATTAAGACTAAATAGAGTTATTAAAATAAAATGCAAACATGAAAGTACCATGAAAATAAAATTAATATAACATGTGTAAATTATATTTTTACATATTTAGTTTACATATCATAAATTTATAATTATCAATTATACTACAAGTGATTATTATTCTTACTCTTCCTTTTATTTATAAATTATTTTATTCTTATAGTTTATCACATCAATTCATTAATGGAAAATAATTCATGATTAAATAAAAATTTCATAAAATAAAATAAAAGAATAAAATCCTACATTTGAAAAGTATCTTCACACACGCTACTCCAAGAACACATAGAATGAGAGAGAAAAGAAATCACAATGATGGGAAGTCATTGGTTGAACTCAAATGAATTGTGGAATAGATATTAGATGGCTGTATAGACGTACTATTCTATAATGATGATTTTTTATTTAGAAGCATCCAGGAAAAATAAAGATGAATTTAACAGGAAAAAATGGTATTTAAAAAATATCTATCTCTCATATATTTTCAAAAAACTCTATCAAAATTTCTTATTTTAATTCCAATTAATTATGTTTTGATTTTATTACCTCACATGAAATATTTAGAACTCTTAAATTTTAGAAATATTTAATAGTGTCACTAATTAGAATTCATTATCATCAAAATAGATTTTAAAATATCATTTCAATTAATATTTCCTTTTATTTCATTAAAACATGTTACAGAATGATATATATAAGAAACATTTAGTTTCTTTTTAAAAATAGATACCTACATGTAGAAGGTGTACTCAGTATAAGGGAAGGTCTAGATGAATCAAGCATAGTGAAGGAAACCACCCATACATGAGGTTGTCTCTTATTTAAGAATACGATTAACTTGATGCAGGGAGATTACCTTTACAAAAGTGAGAAGCTACACTTTTATATAGAATTAAATAATGGGCCAACATTTACACAGTTTATAAATATTTGCATTACCCTTACACAATGAAAGAAAAGGGACCTACTTAGATATGAAATGGGTTACCTCTGTGTAGAAATGGGGTTTTGTGTTAGGGTAAGGTAAAATTAAAAATTAATTATATTTTATTAAAATTAACTCATAACAAGTCAAGATAATGGGTTTCTACACCCTATTAAAACCCAAATCACAAAGAAAACAGAAAGAGATGGATTTGAAAATTTTGGCCCTTACATAGATATTAATGGGTATATTTATCTTACATGATGGATATGATTTATTGCATGGTTTTTTATACAACAATTATGTTTCCATTTTAGTTTCCCATTTATATATAAATTTATTAAAAAGACAAGTATGATGTGGTGAGTGTATATCTGTCACATAGAGTTGATGTTAGAGATATTTAGGTTCCATTTTAGTTTTTCTTTTAGGATTTTGTATCGACTACTTTGACCAATTATGTATTTTTTTGTACTATTATTACCATATTCCAAGATATTTTATTTATGGGATCTATTTTTTATGTTTCGAATGGTGTTTTAATATTCTCTAGATGTTTTATTGGTTTATTTATTATGTTTTTTTTAGTATGAACGAATTTAAAACATATAGATATGTCATGTGAGGTGTATAAAAGAGTATTATTCCTTTTTATTTAATTATATAAGGGTGAAGACATTCCCAATTATGAATTCCCAAAACCAAGGTACTAGTATCCATCCCATAGAGATTTGGAACACCCTTGGGGATGAGTAGAAGGCCTGATTGAGTGAGGTGTCGAGTCATGCTGATCCAATTCATCTCAAATGGTATCAGAGATGAGATTTCCAAATAATGGTTAGGGTTATTAGAATTACCACTTGTTAATTAACTGTAACATAATATAAAAGAGTTACGATTATAAGTAGGACACATAATTTTTCTTGTGAGTAGTTTCTTTATAACCACCAATTATAATGATGATTAAGTTACCATGAGTAGTTGGGATTTAAATTTTTAATTAATGATTTATTATTATTATTATTATTGATGATGTGTTAATCCTCATTGTCATAGTATGAGTTAATTTACGTATTTTTTATGGAATTTTTAGATGAAAATGGGAAAAATAATGAGGGGTATGTGGTTATATTACACTAACTAATAAACCGAGTTGTGAAAAAACACTTAACCATATAAATGATTCTGTAATTTTTTCATGTTGGGCCATGGAGCATAAAACCACATGATCAGGTCAAGAATAGTTCCACATCCCATTTCTCATTAATATTAAGACTTCCTTGAGTGATCATAAATGATTGAAAATAGATCAATAATGTTTTAGTGATACATTGATGATGTGGATTGGATTTTGTTTTGGATTTTCGGTGTGTTCTTTTAAAATTCATAATGTCAAAACTTATTTTTTGTGTGTAAATGGAGGGTTTCATAATATTTTTCATTTTGAAATGAGTCCATAGGTAATGTTTATAAAATTTATTTTCCTTTAATGAAAATTGATAATTTAAAACAAGGTCGGGGACTTTTTGGGAATAAAGTTTGACCCTCTTGGGGCATATTTCTCAAGAATGGTCAGTTTTGAATGTAAAATGACGAAAAGTGTTCAAAAATTGAAGTGAATTTTGCAAAAAAATTATTTTATAGTTAAAAATGTTGGATCATTTTTAAAAAAAATGTAATTTATTGCTCTCGAGTGGGTTTCTAAATTAAAAATTGAATTTAGTGGGTTTTTTAAGTGAGGTGGAATGTTTTTGAAATTATGAATGGGGGAAATGTAATGTTTTATGTAGTGGGTTTTATAATAAAAATGTGTGTTTATAGAAAATAAATATTGATTTTATATATATTATGATAATTTTAAAAAGGATAATTATTTTTTATTTTAATTTTTTCATTATTGTTTGGTGCTTTTGGTTTTATTCATTAAGTTGGGAGATTTTGATGTGATTTAGGATACATAACCAAGTTGGGTTCATGTATTGTATTATTTAAAGTTTTCTACCTAGTAAGGTCTTCGGTAAAAGTAGAGCATTCAAATTTTTGGGGTTTTCCCATTATTACTCTTGGTTATAACCAAAATTAAAATGGAGGGATAAGTTTTTTATTCTTCTCTTGGGGGTGTAGTAGTGAACCTTGCATGTGTTCAACATTGCATCACCTTGAGGGATTATTAATAACTATATGTGATGAGAGATAAGTTTAGGTTTGTGGGTCCTAAATTGACATTTCATTTATTGAGGACCAATTTACATGTGTTTTAGTGTGATTGTATGTTTTTGGATTCATACATGATGAGTTTAGGGAATTTATGGTGTTAAGGTGGATTTTTTTGGTGCACTCACTAGATGTATTTATGGTTTATCCATTATGAGTGGTGGTTATTATAGGATGTTCATGACTAATTATTACCTTGTTCATAGAATTGTTTTCTTATAATTATAGATTTTAGGTGAGAGTTATGCATGAGAATCTAGATAGATCGATAGAGCATGGGTAATCTTAGGGTCCATGTGCAAGACACAGGGATGGATTGTTTTCTAATTGGGCTACGGGTTCAACTGGCTTGGAAATTTATATCAGGATAATTCTTATTTGGTTTTTAATGAGCTTAGACCCCAAATACCTTCCTATGTAGTAATTCTACCTTGTTTAGAACTACATTTTTTCATGTTGAGGCATGTTTCGATTTGCTTAGTTATTCATGTATCTCAAGATATGATGGATTTGATGACCTGTTATGGTTGGTTAGACATTCTCTTTCAATTTTGTTGCCTTTTGGAGTTTAGTAAGACATTATTTATGTTTATGGTTGGTAGAATTCAATTTTGTATTTAATTATTCATGAAAAAACATAGTTTTCCTTGTGGTGCCCCTATATATTGAGAGGTTGTCATTTATTCACTATTTTAGAATAATTCTAAATGGTGGGGAGACCAATGTTATGTCTCAATATAATTAGATATTCATATTAATGTTTGAGTCTTGGATTACAATTGAGAGTGTTTGTGTTTATTGATTAATTTTAGTGTTTCCTTTGTAAATGTGTTTTGGTTAGTGACTCTTTTTTATTAAGGATATTCCTAATTTTTTCTCCTACCCTTCCAGCTATCATAATTGAGTGTTGTGATTTTCCTTTTTAACAATGTCTAAATATTGGCTGAGGACTTTATGTAGGTAGAAATTTATATGTTGTAGGGAACTATAACACCCACATGTTATTATGGTGGGTTATTTTACATTATTTTATATTATCATATAGTATTTTATGTTTCGGGAAGTTGTAGTTTATAATAAAAAATCTATAAATTTTATTCTCTTTCTATGTTAGTGTGAACATTTTTGTGAAAATATTGAGATGAAGCATGATTAAGGAGTCTCATTAGTTCATTTTAGGTTGGTTATAAAATAATGTGAAATCTAGTGGAAAATGTGTGAGTTATTTTTGGGAATGTTGGTTGGATGATGGATTGGGAATTTTTAGGTGATACCGTGAAAGTGACAATGAAATGGGATTGTAGTGTTTCAGAGTGGGGTTTTTATGGTTTGGGAACAATTTAGTAAATGTTCAACCAAACCATTCTATTTTTTGGTGTTTTTTCATCCAAGTCAAATGGTTTACACACATATTTATAAACCACAAAACCTACCATGTTACCAGCCCAATTTTAATTAAACTTAATTTTCTGTTCTTCCCCTACTTTTAATTAAAGGGGTATCTATATTTTTCCCCCCTAATTGGTTTACACAAAACCCAGGCATGACCATTGGGTTTTCTTCTCTCATCTCTTTGACTTTTTTGTCTATTTTCCTTAATATTCTAGCATTTTTGTGAGGAAATCCCTTTATTCATCATTTGGTTTCTCTACACATCTTCTTCAATTTCCATCCCTTCTTAATTTTCATTCTTTCAAAAACTCTATGGGATATTTGAGTCAGGATTAGTGTTTAAGATGATTATAATGTTAGGGTATTTTTTAGGGTATATCTAGGTTCTTTCATACCTTGGTTGGACATTCACTATTGAAGAAGATGTGTGGTGATGCATTTCTACTAATATTATTCATTGTTTTATATTACGAATCCCTTATAATTCCTATGATGTGACTCATAGATATTTAAATTATTTATTATTAATTTATATGTGTATGGTATACCTTTGGTGTCTTGGAAAATTCATTCAAATTAAATTTTATGCCTGTAATGGGTGGGTTTAGAATGGATTTCTATTTTATTATTTTGATATGATTTAATGGATTTAAAAGTGTCTAGAAAAGAACCTAATAAACTCTTTTAAAAATTTTATGGATTAAAATTAAAGGCTTTTTTGGAACCAATGGGTTTATAATGGTCAAATTTTATATTTAATGGCATATTTTCATCCCACTAAATTTTTTTATTCCTCCTCTTCATATGTGAATATTTTTTAGGTGACTTGTGAAAAATATATTGTTTCAAAATTAATTTCAATGGGTAATTTGATGATGGAATTTTAATGGTTCAAGTGAAAATATATTTCAAATATTTTAGAATGGAATGACATCTCATGTTCATTTTTAATGCTAATTTTTTACTTAAAGAAGTCTTTTTCTAAATCATGTGAGAACCTAAATTGATAACTGTGAAATTTATATTACCTTTTTGGATTGGTAACCCTTTAGGTAAGTCTGAAATAGTTATATATTTAAATTATACTTATTCATGAATGTGTATGGTTTAATTTTTTGTGATGGTGTAATAGGATAACATATTTTTAATTTAAATTATTTATGTTATTTGGTATTCCATTATTTATAGTTCACCTCCATTTTTTGGTTTAATAAAAATATTAGAAGTTCTTTTATAGTCCTAGATAAGTGAAAAATATAGTTTATCTTGTGTTCTAGATAGAGTGATAACCATGGTAGTTAAGTTTTCCATGGTAGTTCCCCATGACATCTTAAAGATCTTGGGATGGGTTTTTGGGCCTAACTTGTTTACTGAGACTATCATGATAAATTGGTTATTGTTGGTTAACTAGGGTTTTTGTATCTCATTTGTACCAGGTTACTTGAATCTTATGGAGTTACCCCTAAAATGGTGGTCCTTTTTCGGATTTATTATAGGACTTAATCATGTTATTTTTCTATAACCATGTGTTCTTGATTTTTTTTCACCAATACATGGTTGTGTTTATTTTTACATGTTCTTAATGCCTTATTGAATTATTGTGATTATATTTCACTTTGAACATGATATGAAGTTTATATTCAAATATATTTCTATAATGGTTTATAAAGTGTGGATTTTATAGAAAAGGAAAGTTTTTATGAGAAATGGGATATGATGAAATGTTTTTGAAAATGGGGGGTGGGGGTGGATGTGGATTTGTTTTCAATAACATGTCGGGTGATCTAGATCCAATTAATTATAAATACTATCCATGATTAGATTTATCAATTATGTCTTAGGTTCTTAGAGTGGTATATTATTAGTTTTAAATCTCCTGGTAAAATCATGTTATGATTTTCATTGGTATTTAGGAGGTTTATTGGAACCCTAATGTTTTGTTATATTTGGGGAAAAGATAATATTGATGAAATCCTAAAGGTTTATTGGATTTGTTGATGAGAGAATAATTTTTAAGGAAAAAAATTGTGTTTTATTTATTGAATAAGACTGAGATGGTCAAAGTTATTCTTGGAGGATTTTTATAGACCCATTAAGTGTATAAAATTTAAATAGGAAGGCTGATGACTAGTTGAAAGACATCAGAGAGAATTCTATCTGGAGGATGGAGTATATGATGTAGAAGGACATGATATTACATGAAATTTTGTTGATAGAACCAACTACACCATAGTTTACAAGGTTTCACCATAGGAGAGTTGTTAAGACTTTTCTATCTAATGGATATGAATATTCTGCATGCTAGTAAGCTATTATGCTGTATCTAAGGACTCACATTGAATTTTCTATTCCACAAAAATAATGGATTCTATACAATGAATGATAGATAATGCATAAACAGGTATAACTGTCTCTAAAAACACCACCTAAGAATCCTCTAGAAAAGTTTGTGGATAAGATTAGATAATACATATATGAGGGTGGTAGGATTTTTTTCATTTGAACACACATTTAGATTAGCACTAGTGCATGACAAAGAAGACCATTCCATAGAGATAAAGAAAATGAATTATGGGAAAGGGTGCTCATACTATCATGGGTAGGGTAACATGAGAGGTTGTAGGAGATCAAAAGCAATTGTCAAATATGAAGAATCTGGTGAGAGGTGTGAATTCCTATTAGCTATTATAAATATTATGAAATGTATTATGTGGAAAATTTCTAAAATCGTATATTCTATAAAATAAGAAACATTCCACAAAATACAAAATTATTTTTATTGAGTTTTATATAAATATTCTCTATAGTGAAAAGGACCACATTCTAGTATGTGATGAGACAAAATTTATGTGTCACTTGTGTTTTGAGGGTGCCAATATCATGGAGGATATGTTGTGTAGCTATATTAACAAAAATTGGATCCCATGATGAATGAAAAAATGTAAAATAGAGAGTGGATATGGGGAAGTATAAATGAATTAATATTTTCAAATTCTATAGGAGCTCACATCAGAGGGAAGTGTCTATGCCTTGAGGAGTTTGGTGATTCAGGGAGTTGGAGAAGATCATGTGTGAGGTGACATGAGAGGCTATAGGTGAGCACTGGAACTAGTCAAACTAGAATTACCCATTAAGAGGTTTCTAAGAATATTATAAAATTTGAATATGAAGGAAAGTATGATGTGGGACAAATATCATATATGATACGTCATAGTATAAGGACAATGCTTTATATTATTGATGGAGTTTGTGTGATTTCAATGTGAAATTTTTTCATAGTGAAAATCCCACACTATAGTAGGCGAACAATTAAACTTCTTGTTTTATTAGAGTATTGAGGGATTATACATCACAGAATACATGTTATTATATTGTCCTATTGATATGTGGAGTCCATAATTCAAAATTAGCTTTTGGATTAGGTGTGTAGATGAGGCAGTGTGGTTGAAATATTTTTTTCAAAGCCTATTTGAGCTTATTACAAAGTGAAGTGTCCACACAATAGAGATTTTGGTGTGTAAAGGAGTTTGAGGAGATAATTCTAGAGATTTTGGGACTGTCAAAGAGGAGATTAATATGCGAGGATTTTAGATCTATTAATCAGGAAGCCACATCATTAGATTGTATTGATCCCCCAATTATACTCTAAAAGGGATGGTCATACACTGTAGAAAATCTATGATAAATATTGACTACACCACATGATGGTGATCACATCATAGTCAAGTAGTTCCAATCCATAAAATAATTCACATTATAACTGAAATATGAGTAGATAGTTGGATTTAAAAATGAATAATTTGAGGATAATTCCATATTATGATCCCATTAAATAAAAGTTAAACTATGAATAATAACTAAGGTATGAGATTTAATCTTGTACCTTATATTAAAATGAAAATGAATACATCTCTATAAATATTATTAAAATAGTTCAGGAGAAAAAGATGTTAATAGTGTGAATATTGAATATTTTAATTTCAAAGATAATGAATTTTCATTATTGATACTATGTCGAAAGGAACAAGGAAGTGATATCACCACTTATTTACGATCCTTTCAATGGTGAATTTGAATAGATCACTACTATGTAGTGAATAAAATAATTCCAAAATCATTCCAGAAATAAATAAATGTAATTCCATGAAATATCAAGGAATAAAGGTGATAATCAAGGATATATTCTACCAATTATCATGAAGTATCAAGATAATATTTGAAGAAACTAATATCTACATCATTATTTCATCATCTACGATAATGTGATATCATTCATGGAATCCAAGACGACTTTATTTTTCATTTAAAGTAGTGATTATGAAGGGGATGTTGATAGGGATGTGATACTTGGGTGGTGATACATGCCAAAAATCATTGTATGGGTGATGATACTAGTAAATAGTGACCTAGATAACCCAATTAGTGATCTTATAGTGTTTCCAATCATTGTTTAAGGCTTTCCCTATAGACTAGATTTTTTTATGAAGTAAAAAAATCAACATCTCAATTTCAGTTGAATTTTTATATTATGAACAAATAAAATATAAAAGTGGTAAATTAATAATATATAACATATTTTTAAAGGATGGTAAAGTGAAAATGTAGTTAGATATTCTAATAATTAAGAGATAAATATGATACCCTTCTATGTATGAGGCCAAGATCATTAGTGATTTGGAATTGAATGTGTTTAATTTGTAAATGTGTTTCGTATTCCAATTCACACCCCATGTGGGGTATATCATACCTAAGACCCTCAAGGGACCAACCAGATATAGTATTCCATAAATATAATATTTTTGGATTTTATTGGGAGATTAATTTGGGAAAGAACAAAAAACAAATGCAAACATCTTTATATCAAAAGAAAAAAAGAATATGAAGAAGAAATATGGTGAAATTTTATATTGTGTCACTATTAATAGAAACATTGACATCCTATTAACGTTATATAGAAACCTACATAATGAATGTATGAATAATTAATCATGTGCATTTATTTATCTATTTATTTATTCTATGATAATGAATTAAGATATTTATAACCTCAGTGAGGTTGGAACTTCCTATGATGAAGAAGTTCCATGGAAGATAAAAGTTTCATCTTTCCACTTAATAGAGGTGTTAGATCAATAATTTATAAAAGAAAATATAAATTTTAAGGAAGATAACAAGTCTATATATATATTAAGATCCAAGTATATGAAATTTAAGTTAATAACCTAAGTGTTTAAAAAATTATTGTTGAGGTGAATACTATGATTTTGGAAAATAATGAATCCCAAAATTAACATTTGAAATTGATGTTAGCTATGTTTGAAAAGAATATGAACTCAAAATAAATACAGAATTTGAATTCCAATAATGATGATATTTCTTCACACTTTTAAAAACATGTTGATGAGAAGAAAATGTTACAGTAACATATAATATTCTATAATTATAATATTTATCAAGTGAAATATATAATGAAACAGGAAAATAACTTGGTTGATATAGTCTACCAGACAATGGAAAATGAGATTTATAGTGTGATGACTCTAAATAAGTATATGGATTCTCACAAAAATAATATCCAGTAATTTGGGAGGAATAGGTTTTATCTAAGAACCAAATGGACTAATTTATTACAAAAGTTGATCCTAAGCTCAAGGAGTGGAGGAAAATAATATACATTCCCACAGAAAGGGAAATTATAGGAGGTTGTGGGAAAAACCTAAGTTATTTCCTACAATATATAATGTAACATTGATGCGCACAATAAGATGGTTTGTAAATATGTGATTATTTTATGGGATGCATGAGAACATTTCTAGTTTTTCTGTTAACACATGTGAATATATTAAATGCAATGAAGATGGTGAAAAGTTTGATGGAAAGACTTCTCTATAACAATAGAAAATATATGGATATAATTATAATAAATCTTATTATACCAACATTTCATTAAGGGTAAATTTATGAAGAAATTCAAAAAATATTAGAGGAAAACTTATCATGTACACAATTTCATATTAGTCCCTACAAGAAATAGATTTTTGGGGATATATAAAGAATATATCAATTTTGAAATCAGTGTCCAAAAAAGTTTCAAATCTATAATAGAATAAAAATATTTATATATTGTTAAGAAAAGCACATTGAAGAATGATAATACCTAAAATATAAGAAAAAATGAAAAGTAAAATGATAACAAAATGTCCTAAGAAATTGTATTAGTTGAAAAGTATAATGGTTATCCAAGAGATATATTGAGTAGCATTAAGGTATGGAAATATAAAATTCATACTATAATAGAGAATGATATCCTTGGGGGTAAATGTTTTAAAGGAAAATATTTTTTTGTTTTGGTTTTTGAGAAAAATAATAAACCCAAAGAAGTGAATAAAAGAGTGGGTCTCGTTAAATCTGATTCAAATACGAAAACAGACTCCAAGAAGAAGGACAAAGAGAAATTATTTGTACATAACGATTGATAAACCTCCTCAACATGATAAAAATGGAACTAAACCCTCAAACAATATAATTTAATTATTTATAAAAAAATTTAAGAGGGGAATAATTTCAAAACCATATAAATTTAATTTAAAATAATAATAATCTTGATTTATTTATTAACACAGAAAATTGTGCTTTAAATCAATTGAGATATATTATGAAACTATTATTGTTAAAATGTGACCAAAACATTTATTGTTAGGGTATGAATATGTTTGAATAAATTATGAAATATATGTATAATGTTTTTATTCAATAAAAATGTTTTTATTAATTTTTGGAAATAAGCAATCAATTTTTAGTGAGTTTATTTTATGCTTCAACGATTCATTTTCATAAAAACAAATTATTTCATTTTCTATTTGGAAAATAAAATTATTTTCTACCACTTTTAGATATTATATTTTATTAAATTAATATCAGTTTTGAAATTATTATATCATAATTTACATAGGTTGAGATTTGGGGATTTTTCTGAATTGTTTTCAGTGAATAGCAAGAAATACCAATTTTCCAAATACTCTCATTTTATTCCACTAAATCATGTAATTTAAATGGACTATTAGATTTTAAATTAGTTAATAATGTTACATATGATCCATTTTATTTATAATAATATAAATAATTTCATTTTAATCATAATTTTTTATTATTTTTTACATAAGTCAAATTTTAAAACTAAAAACATATTTTTATAAAACTGTTTTTCATTGTGTTTTGTATAGTTATAATGAAATTAATTTATACCATTTAAAAAATTGTAATCAAGAAATGTTAAATCCATATTCATTATTAGGAAGTTCAAATATTTTAAAAAATTCATCACTATTTTTTCCATTATGAATAGTAACTTCTGTAAATATTTGTTACTTTGGTATGTGAAAAATGAGTAAAATGGGATAAAAACCATGAAATAAGGACTAAAAATAAACCCAAAACATGAATTATTTTAATTTTATGGGATAAATATTATCATATCTATTCTAAATTAGAATATATTTCATTATTGTTCCTTTTTTCCTTTGATAATGGCACATAAAATATTTTATGCTTGAAAATTTAAAAATATAACTCTCTTGACTTTAATATATCCTAAATTTTTATAGAAGGATAAAAGTGGATATGTTATTTTTTAAATATTTATTATTAATATGAATTATTTTTTATCATTTTAATTTATTTTTAAATTATTGATAAAATAATGAACTTAGATTCCAACACAGTGATGACATAGTGCATATGCAAGTAATAGAAATTTCAGGTTAATGATTTTCAAAACTCAAAAATAAATATTTTTTTTGGTGATTTATAGAACCCCATAAATTTTATAGATGAATATAATTTATTATTAAAGTGTTAAATGTTTTTATTTAAATATTATTTCTACCTTGATATCCTTAATGTCATATTAAGTGAATAGGTTAGAAAATGCAATAATTAAAAATTTAGGGAAAATAAAATCTTATTATATTATTTAAAGATATTAAAATATTTATGATTATAAATAGTAAAATGTTTTATATATTTAACTTTTATGAGAAACTTTTTACCTTCTACATGATATTATGACCCTTTAGTATTAGAACATTCGTGACCAAAGTTAAGGTTAAAAATCCTTAATGAATGGGTTAAACCAAAACACAATGATAAAAATGACCTAAACACATTATTAAAAATATTTTAATGTTTTTATTTATATTTTCACCTTATAAAAATAAATTATGAGTCATTTTTGTGTCTTTTTACCATGATGTTTATTTAATAATTTTTCAAATATTGAAAAATTACAAGTGTACCACTCATCTCAATTAAAAAATAACACTCATACTCTCTCTTCTTTACAACACTGAGAAACCAAGATCGAAGAAACCCTATAAAATTATCTTTTTAACGTATTTATTATTCAATTATTGGTACTGGTCTTCTTAAAATACAATTCTTAGGGTTCTTAGGGATCTAAAAGAACTTTACAAAAGAAGAAGTAATATTCTTTACCCACTCCTCGAAAACTATTTTTTATAATTCCTATAAATATTTGTTACCTGTACTAAAATAATAAATATTGTATCATCTATACATATATATTTTATTAAGATTTTTATAAAATGATTTTCCACCTCTTTTCCATCCTAAAGTAATTGAAAACATTGCTCATGTGTACGTACGACTTACCGTCTTCACGTAGCGGTGGAATTTTTTTATATAAATGTTTTATAAGGATGGTTATAAATATATTAGTAATGAGTATATATTATATTTATGAAATAATTATGCTTCAATAAATATAATATATAATTTACCTTCTTACATTTTAATCCATTGGAAAATGATAATGTTGCTTGTGCATATGTGTGGACTACCACCTCCACAAATCATTGTGATTTGATGTTTATTTCCAATATAATTGGATCATGATAAGGAAATATTTAATATATATATATATGTGTGTGTGTGTGTTTTATATATGTTGTATAATGATGATTCTATAAAGTTTAATTATTAATAATCTTTTTTTACCATCCGTCTATAAGTGAAAAACATCTTCATTCATACGTACGACCTTCTGTCACCTTAAATAGTGTAATACATATTTCATTTAAACCATTAATTTAGGATTACAAATAAGCATATAATGAATATATAGGATAAATATATCACTATAAACATCATATATATTAAATAACCCTGATATATATTCAGAGAGCTAAACTATAGAACCGACACATAGATGAAAATGATACAGTTTACACATGGAAATGATGATTTTAATAAGGATTTATTAATAAATGGATATAGAAATGGTATAAGTGGATAATATAAGATATTATAAGTACTTAAATTTTTTTGTTATATATTTATAATAAATTTAAATTTATTATACAAGAGTTCAAAATCACTTATGGAAAACGTTGTACATGAGGTAAGTGGTTATTTTCAAATTTTATGATTATTTTGGATTATTTAGGTTTAAGTCTCCATTTGGATAATTATTTTTCCTTTATATATTAAAAAAAATTATTTTTGTATCCTTTGGTTACTTATATAAATTAAAAAAATTCCTTTCATTTTCCTCTCTTTATGTACTCAAGAGAACAAAATAATATTTTCATGGAAATCTGACTTTTTTTCTTTCAGTTGATAATTTTTATATTCCATGTCTATGTATTCTTTTAAATGTTCTCAAGAATGATTTTATTGTAATTATATGATAGAATAATTTAAATTTTCACCATGTTTTAATTTATATAATTTTTTAATGGAATATTATAATCAATTTTCGAATGAGCTACATTCTGACTTTTTACTGAAAATGTGAAAGGAATCTATCTTTTAACATACTCGACATAAACAAAATAGTTTACTATCAGGACCATGAAAATTTTTTTAGATTAATTTATTGGATTCCACAGTTCTTTGGGAAAAAAATTAACAAATATTTTAGAAATTTTTATTTTTAAATTATTTTATTTTTATATAAATTTTTTGTTTTCCCCAATAAATATTTTAGTGATATTTTTCTAATACTTTCATATATTTTGAAATTAGTTGGTGATTATTAGGATTTGTTAGGGTTTCAATCTTTTGATACCATTAGTTAAGTTTCTATTTATGTATTCTAAGCATGTAATATTTATTTATTAAAGAAAATATTAACATTTAATGTGATAGATTTTAAATAAGGTTGTTTATATTGATTATATATTTAATTTTTATTCACCGCTTTCATTTGATGAAAACATTGAACTTAGTAGGTGATGATAAGGAAATGTTATAGCCCCTAAATACATCGGTAGGTCTCATGAGACAAAACAATTCAGGTTTTTGGAATCCATCAGAACTATTTCTGTATGATATCATGGAATAAGACCATTATATAAACATTATAATGATTGATATAGTGCATTTTATTATTATGAATGTAGTTATTGTTATTCATGTGGTGATTTATATTGTTTTTCTCTCTATTAGCCTAACCCGGTTTAAAAACCTGCGGGGGAGGGGAGTATAATGGCTCATACATTATATACATATATATTAATTCAAAATTGAAGAATAATAATTACAAAACATGAAAAAACCATGCCCACACCGTATAGGTTTAGTGTCATTAAAAATCGGGAAACATAACCAACTAGCTCATAAGACATCTACATTGTCTGAAACATATTTCTTCATAACTAAAACCCTTTTTACACATCCTACATAACACCCTTATTCTTGACTTGGGGAAATAAAACACAAGAAAGGGTGATATCAGATTCTTAGTAAGGGTAAACAAGGGAGATATCAATCATTTCATAATCACAAGACATAACAACAAAACATTTGAAAACATTATCCTACTTAAAAATGATGAGGATATCATGTCATGAGATACATCATAAAAGTTCATAAATAATCAATGAACATATTACCAAAAGTCATAACATAATATTTGGATTTTTTTGGAATACACATAAGCATAAAAAAAATTCATATTAGTCAAGGCTCATTTCCAAGACCATCATAGCAGACAAAGTCCATTACTGAACCTAGTTTACTTCCGGTTACACCCATATATTAACGAACAAACACCATTTCTCGTTCCAACCATATCTATATCATAAGATATAAATCATTACTCAATTAATTGGAGGGAGATATAGGTACTACCCATATCATAATGAAACAATTCTTATGTGTTCTAAAAAAACATAAATCATTCATCATAGCATAACCCAAAGAATAAAATGGGGTTCTTTAGCATCATTCCATTATAACATAATCCATATAAAATAAATAGATTTTATAAATAACATTCCATTATACAAATAATCAACCATTTTGACAATAAGCATAGTATACTTGAAACATAACCATATTATGACATCTTAGATGGAATATAATTTTTATAGAACACTTGAAATTAATTTTTGAAGAAAATATCCTTTATTCTTCATAAACATATTCTTTTCTAAAAATACAACACAATATTAAAATAAAATAATTTATTTGAAAATAACCTTGAAATATTGTAAATAAATATTCATGGTAATGGAGAGTTATGAAAACTTAAAAACTCATCATTCCGTTTCACTAAAAAGAAAACATTGTTCTTGTACTTTTGTCGAATAAGTCAAAAAGAACCTCGTATCAAAAATGAAAAAAAAGATTAATTTAATACCATTTAATAAAAATCCCCAATGGGTAAATTTGAATTTATAAAATTTTATAAGAATATGAAGAATAATTGGGAATACATATTTAGGAAACATGGACATGGATAATAAACATACCCTAATTAATACTTACGTATAAACAATCTCAAATAATAAAGAGATTGTGAAATTATCTATTATCTTAGGTCTGGTATCCATTGTATCTATTAAAACCTCAATTATAATGATTTAAATAATTTCATTGGCTTATTCCATAATCTTAGTCATTTTAATGATATCATATTGTCAGCTTTTTTTTAATAACATTTTATTATTACTCGTTATTCGGGTGTAAATGAATTCCATTTCTTATAGACGTTTTGTCGAATAAGATCTGATTTTTCTTCACTAGTTATATTTATATCATTTCTAGAATTATATCAACAAATATATATCACATTTATTTATTCAATAAATTTATACAATTATTCTTTAATGGATATCCTGTATATTGAATTGCATCACATTATGGAGACTGTAGGTCATACGTACGCATGAGCGATGATATAATTCCTTCAATTATGAAATGGTCTGGAAGTAGATGGTATATATATTTTTCAGAATAAATATATTTTTATAATAATCATATATAGTTATTATTTCCATTATTATACCCATCTAAGTAATGCGGTGGTGAAAAACAGATTACACCACAGTATGGAAATGGTAAGTCATACATACGCAAGCGTGGTAATTTCATTTTTTATAAGAATTATATAAGGTGGAATAAGTTTGTTACATAAACATAGTAACATATTTTTTAGGTGATAATTTATTTATTACTTAATAATGAAAACAATAAATATGAATTTGTAGAAGAATAAATTATCCAGAGAAAGTCGGTAATGGAAATTCTAACTTCTTATGTAAGATGCCTATAGATATCATTTTAAAGGAACTAAAGTTGGTCTTTTAATAATACCATAACCTATATTATTTGACTAGGAATGTTTATAAGGGTCATGGTTTGGGGATGGACGATGTTTAAGGCTCAATGAGTTATGAATAAATGATGGAAAAATTCTGTTTTATAATTGAGGTTGGGGGAACCATTATAAATTTAAAAAATATTAATTTATAAACAACACATCCAAAAACCACCAATATATATTTGTTAAGAAAATGATATGGTATAGTGTTGTATTATCATCAATAAATAAAATTTAGATATGTTTTGTTTCTGTCAATTTGAACCTTATCATTTTAATTAACACATAGTTATTCTATTTAAATTTTAACTCAGGTAACAAATATTTCAATATTTAAAGGGTTAAATATTTACTTATATGATGTGAATTAGACCATAAATGAATACTTTAGAACATTTTCTAACATATAGAAGTTATTTTTTTAAGATGATTTATGATTTTAAAATAATTTAACAATACATTATTCTGATAAACAATCAATATTATCAATTTTGACACTGTTAAATTCAATGATATTAAAAAATATAAAGATAACAAGTCAACTCTAACCAAATATTTTATTATATTTCTATGATTTCAAGGTCATCTATAAAATCCCATGGACATTTAATTATTCCAAAGTCTATTTACTTTAATATTATCAATAACATTTATTTGTTATATTCATTAATAAAATAATTATAAATAAATTTTGTGTAATTAGTTAATGTAATTATTTATTTAATAAAGAATAAAAATAAAATACTAAGACGAATATAAATAACCTATATTTTAAAAGAATACTTTTAGATGAATATATATTCTGGAAAGTCCAATATAAAAAATGTTATATTTATTAAAACATGAATTTGATAGGTATAACATCCCTTCAAAATAAAAAATTATAAGTGTTGCTGTTTTTTTGATATGGACCCAAATATTCAATAAATCGACCCTTGGATGATTACAGTTGAGATATTGTTGAATATTAATATTTTTATTGTGTTTTTTTTCTTTTAATTTCTATTATGATTTTAATAAAAATTAGTTTATTTATTTTTTATCAATTAAATAATTTATGCATCATCAATATATAAGCCTTTAAGGTAATTATTTATTTCTTAAAAATTACAAAAAAAATCCATGATAAATAAAAAAATATAATTCAGAATAATATATATAATATAATTTATCTTCTTCATAAACTTATATTAAAAACAATATAGTTATTAAAATTATAGTAAGTCATATTTAACTTATTTTTAAAATAAAATAAATTAAATGTCCCAATCATATCCAAGTGAATTATAAATATACCATTTTTTCCCAAGGATAATTTAGGTCAAGAAAAACTCATTCAATCATATTAATAATAGGGTTACGGTAATTTTATAATACTATTTTTACCCTTAATTACCTAACCCTTTTATCGTTTTAATAAAAACATTACTGAAGTTACTATTCATAATGCCCAAAAATAAAATAAAGTTATTTAATTAATTTGGACCAAATGATTCCAAATATGGAATCTATTTTTCCAAATTCAAATCACCATAGATTTATTAATTAATTTAAATTAATCTCTTTGTCAGAATGAGAAAACGAGTTTTAAAAGTTAAAACATTGGAAAAGAATGAAATATTTATACATATAAATTCAATGTAAAATTAATTCCCATAACCTAAATTATATTAAATGATAAAAATATATTATATTTATACTTTTAAACCATTCAATAATATAATTTAAAAATATAAATTGTATTAAGGAAAAGAGTTATTTTAAATTAAAATTTAGCATATTTTTATTATTCATCAAAAAATGAATGTTTTTAGAATATGTATAAAACATTCATCCAAAGTATATTTTTATATCCCACATAGAAATAAGAGGTTTATTTTTTCATAAAATAATTAATAATTTTTCAAAATTTTAATTTAAAAATGGTTTGTCCTAAAAAGGTGGTAAAAATTACCCTTTGAAAAATATAGGTTTTATACATGTAATAGGGTTTATTCATACCATATGACTAAAATATCTATTGGATGAATATATAATTTTTTTATTAAATATATAACATATTTATTTCATTAATTTCATTTAATACTTTTAATTCACTTAATTTATTAATAATAAATACACAAATATTTCTTTTACATTTAATTGGTTTATATGTTTCATAAATAATTGGTAACCAAAGAAGTCACTATACAATTTTATAAGTTAGTAATATTTATTCCTGTTAACTTAACAACGAGGTTATAATGTTCATTTTATACTAGGTTCATCTCATAGTTTTTTTAAACTCGCAATTTCATGCAATGAAAGTTATTGAAGAATTAAAATTATTTTAATATAATATTTCATAAAACATCTAAGTGTTACGTTCTACCCCCCTTAAACAAAATTTCACCCTAAAATTTTTTCAATTGGACATAAACAGATGAGGATACCTCTTCCTCATTATATCCTCATGTACCCACGTTACTTTTTAAAATTAGTGGCTCTTCCATAAAACGTTAACCAGGAAAGTGGTCTTATTTTGTAGAACTTTTTCACTACGATCCAGAATCATTATCAGGTGTTCTTCATAAGAATGATCATGCTCCATCGATACAACTTCTGAGTTTAGTACATGTAGACAATCAGGTATGTAATTTCTCTGGAGAGATACATGGAACACATCATGAACATGAGAGAGATTCAGTGGAAGCTCTAATCCGTAGCATTCCTTCCCAACATGATGAAAAATTTCAAAAGAACCGATATACCTAAGTCTAAGATTTCCCAATATTCAAAATCTCATTACTCTCTTTCAGGTAGATATTCATAAATACACCTTATCACCCACTTCAATCTCTTGGTCTGTTCTTCAGATGCCACCATAACATTTTTTCCGACTCTGATATACTCTTATTTTTTATTGAATTCATTTGACCTTTTATGCGAGTTCATCAAAAAGATAAGGTACTAATAGCTTTCTTTACCAAACATTATCTCAAAAAGTTAGAGTTATAAACTTATTTCCTTAGAGAGATTCATAAGGTTACATCTAAATACTATATTGAAAGCTATTGTTGTAAAAACAATTATAAAAAGGTTGGTGTTGATCCTGACCCCCTTTAAAATCTATAGAGAAATCTCTCAACATGTATTCTAGAGTTTTTATTTTCCTCTTAGACTGACCATCTATCTGAGGATGATAATAATTTATAAAACATAACTCTATATCCATAGTCTACTGAAGACTTCACTAGAGCATCAAGGAAAACCTAAAATCCCGATCAGATATAATGGAAAGTGGTACTCCATACAATCTTACCACTTCCCATATATATATTCGGGCAAGATAGTCAAGAGATAAATCCTATCTAATAGAAATGAAGTGTTCCAACATTATAAGGAGTTCAACTATAAACATTTAGCATTATGGCCTTTATATGTTTTGGGAAGTATAAAGACAAAGTCTATAGATATGTATCCCATTTTTATGCTGGTATGGGTAATGGTTGTAACATCCCCTTAGAATTATACCTCTCATCCTTTACTTTCTAACATACCAAGCATCGATATACATATTCACTAACATATCTTTTCATTCCATCCCACAAGAAATACTCTTTCAGGAACCTATGCATCTTTCTTATTTCAAGGTTAAAATATAATGAAGAACTATGAGCCTCATCCAGTTGCTCCTTCATTATTTCTAGAGTGGGAGGAATAAAAATATAGTTCATGATACTTATTATTCCATCACAATCACGGTTTAATTTAGGAACATTTCTCAAATTATTTCTTATCTCCAAATCCTCCATTTTCACCTCCTTAATCTTCACTTGTATATATGGTTTAACATTCATTTTAGAAAGATAATATTTCTCCCCCTACATTGAAATTTTAAGATCCATCCTTTGTAAATCCATAAATATTGGATCTTTTGTGATCCTAATCATGGATAGGCTAGCATGGTACATTCAACTCAATGAATCTTCCACATTTTTTACTTTTACAAGGTTATAATGTATTCTACAGCCATAATATTTAATCCACTCCAACCATCTTCTTTGAAGCATATTCAGCTCCGTTTTTGTGAAAATTTACTTTAAAATTTTAATATTAGTATAAATATCACACCTTTCACCATAAAGATAATTCTTCCATTTCTTTAATACATATATTATATTAGCTAATTCCAAATATTGAGTTCAGTAATTTTTCTCGTGGATTTTAAATTTTCTAGAGGCATAAGATATCCCCACATCATTTTTCATGAGAACACATCACAACCCCTTCTTGGATGCATCAATCTAGGTCACAAATATTTTTTCACTACAAGGAAGTGTGAGAACATGTACACTGGATAACATTATTTTTCTCTATTTGAAATCATCTTGACAATCCTCCATCCACACAAACTTAACTCGTTTCTAATTTAACTGGATGAGTGGATTTGATAGTCATTAAATATTTTTTAAAACATCGATAATACCAATCCAAATCAAGAAAACATCAGATCTCAGTTACTCTTGTCGGTCTAGTAAAACGTTTAATAACTTATTTTTTTTCTGGATCTATAGATATCCCCTCCCTTGAGATTATGTGTCCCAAAATATAAAACTTTTCTAATCCAAAATTCCCACTTGTTAATTTTTTTTGAAATCTTCTTATTTCTCAAGGTCTTTATTACAATTCTCATATGATCTTCATGATATTAATTTCTCTTCTAATATACAAGAATTTATTCTATAAAGACTACAAAAAACTGATCAATATATTCTATAATGTCTCTATTCATTAGATCCATGATGGTATTGGGGGAATTAGTAAACTAAAAGGCATCACTATAAATTTATTGTGTCCATACCTTGTACAGAATGCTGTATTTAGTATATCCTCTTTCATGGCCCATAATTGATGATATTCTAAATTAATATCAATCTTGGAAAAGTATTATGCTCCATGTGGTTGGTTGAATACTTCATAAATTTGAGGGAGAAGATATTTTTTCTTTATAGAGATCTTCTTAAGTTCACAATAATCAATGCAGAGTCTCATTTATCCATACGTCCTTTTATCAAACAAGATAGGTGCACCCCAAGGTGATGCTCTTGGGCGTATGAATCCCTTATGAGGATTCTCTTGAATTTTCATCTTCAATTATTTCAACTCAATTAGATCCATTATATATGGTGTATTTTAAATAGGTATAACACCTGATATGAGTTCTATTGAAAACTCAACTTCAGGGTTCATTGGAATACCTGAGAATTATTTCAGAAAAACATCGTCAAAATCCCATACAATAATTGTATTCTTAGTGGTGAGTTTATATCCAAGCAATTAAGATATATAGCCTTAATTTAAATAAATCATGACCTATAATATGGAAGAAATTTCCACTGCAATCTCATACTCATCCTCGCATTGATAGATAATCATCGATTGATCTTGAATATAAAATGTGACTTCACTTACTTGGCATTTGATATGAGCTACATATAGAGAAATCCAATAAATTATAGTAATATAACAAATTACACTAATTTAAGGATCATAGGATTTACAGGAAGTATATTCCCACATACTTTAACTGGAGAATAATTATAATCATTTTATGTGACTATTGTGCCATTAAGAGTTGTCACAGGTAACTCAACATCTAATTGTTGAGGTAATATGGTGATACCATTAAAATTTTCTTTCATAAATAAAAGATTGTTTGGATCTAGAAATAAATAAAACATTCTCTACATTAGAGTGGATGGTAAGTTTACCTTTAACTTCTTCATTTATGTATTCCACATCGCTAAAAGTGATCGCATGTGACTTGCGTTTGTCTTTGTCCTTGAGAGTCTTCTCATGTCAATCATCATCGATAACCCTTGGATTAGGGATTTGGATGGAATAATTCCCCATATACATACATTCATAGAATTGAAGTGCATATGGTGAATTTATGTATCCTTTTCTCTATTCACATCATTCAACATATTTTTCCTATCACTTAAGCATTCAGTTACACGATGACCTTCAATCCCGCACTAAAACATTTTCTAGTCCCTTTAAGACAACTTCCTCCATATTTCTATCCAATAATTGAGAATAAGTTAAAAATTATCTTATTTTTTGTGTGGTCTTTAGTTTTTCCCTTGAATTTCATTTTTCTCTTCTTATCAAACCTATAGGATTGATTAGTTACTCCAATCTCCATATCAACCTTGAGAGAATATCGAACGATATCCTCATATCTATTCAATTCCCTTATGGATAATTCACATTAGAGACATTGTTTTTAAGTAACTAAAGAATCAATAAATTTTACTCTAAAGTTGGATAATAATACCATAAGCATACCTTGAAAGTTTTTGAAAATTTTAATTTTTAGGCACTAACAGATTCATCATCGTTTTTCTTAACCTCAAGGAACTCCTTCTCCAATTCTGTTCTAGGAATACGAGGAATGTACTTATTGAAAAATATGTTATTAAACTCATCCCATTACATTGATTCAATTTCATCTCCTTTAATCGTATTCTCGATAAGTTTCTACCATTTATTGGATTCACTTTCCAAATGACAGACTGGTAAGATGACTTTATCATGTTATGAAAATTGGAGAAATGAAAATATATTTTCAGTGGTGCTGATTCATTGTTCAATTACTAGTATATCAGAATACCCTTTGAAAGATGGTGGATGATACCTCATTAATTACTCAACAAATTTGTGTTCCCTCCTCTTCTCATTTGGAAGTCATGTCTGATTCATAGCTTGAGAATGTTGTGTGATCATAGCTACAAGATTTTCCCACATAGATCCCATAACATTTGGTTGATCAAGAGGACAATAATTACATTTACCCTATCATTCATCATTAGTGTGGTTCCTTTAGGTTCCCTCCATTTACTAAAACCAAGAATCATGGTCTGTGCAACACTAATCATTATGATAAAAACACAAAATCAAGAATAAAATTTCAATTTAGGACACTTTTGTTTTTATCATAGGTTATTAATGATCATTTATGAAACACTGGGATTATACCCTATACTTCGTCATGTCCTTAGCGTTCCTAGTAAGGTTTTATCATCATAATTTCCAAATATTAATTATTCCTTTTTTCTGATACCAAATACAACGGAAAATACTTTACATACATAGATATTACTTCAAAATTGAAGAATATTTATTAATAATCATGACATAACCATTCTAAGATCATATAAGTTTAGTGTCTTTATAATTTTAGAACCATAAACAACTGGTTCATAAGACATATGCATTGTCTCTCACTAATTTCATCATAACTAGACCCCTTTTGACATATCTTCCTTAATAACTTAATTTATGACATGGGGAATAGAAACATAAGAAAGGGTGAGCTCAGATGGTCATTAAGGGTAAATAAGGGAGATATAAATCATATCATAATAATAATACATAAGAACATAACATTTTATAATCTTGTCCTACATATGAAAGACTAGGATATCATGTTATGGGATAAATCTTAAAAGTTAATAAATAATCAATGAACAATATCCCAAAAGTCATAACATAAGACATAGAATTTTTGGAATATACAAAAGAAAAGAAAATCATTTCATATTAGTCAAGGATCATTTCCAAGACCATTATAGTAGACAAATACTATTACTGAACCATGTTTACTTCCCGTTCCAACCCTGTATTATTGAAATGAGATCATTTCCCATTTCAAACAAGTTTATCTCTTGAGATATAAATATTTATCCAATGCACAAGAGGATAATATAGGTCCCAACCATATTATAATGAAATCATTATATTTTTTCCACAAAAACATAAATCATTTCTCATAGCATAACCCAAATAATAAAATGGGTTTCTTAAACATCAATCCATCATAAACTAATCTATATAAAACAAATAGATATCATAAATATCAATCCATTATAAAAATAATCAACCATAGTAACAATAGGGATAGTATACTTGAAACAAAAACCTATTAATGAATTCTATCTTAGATGTTAAATAATTTTTATAGAACACATGAAGTAAATTCTTGGGGAAAATATCATCTCTTCTTAAAAAATATTTTCTCTTCTCAAAATGACACAAAATTTTAAATGAAAATAATTTCATTGAAAATAAAATTAAAATATTATAAAGTAAGAATCATGAAAATACAGTGTTATAAGAACGTAAAAACCCATCATGCCGTATAAGTTAAATGAAACCATTCATCTCATACTTTTGTTGAATATGTCAAAAAGTACCACGTATTGAAAATGACAAAATATTGCTCTCATATCATTTAATAAAATAAAGAAATGAAAAAAATTGACTTTAAAAATTGTAGAATAATATAAATAATATTTGTTAATACATATTTTTTAATCATGGACATGGATGATAAATTTACCCCAACTAAATACTTACATATAAATAATCTCCAATAATAACAAGATTTTGAAATTATCCCTTACCTTAGGTCCAATATCCTTTTTTTATATCCAAAACTAAGATATATTGATTTAATTAATTTCATAACTTATCCAAGAATTATATAAATTTTTACGATATGATATATGATCATATTATCATCAGTTTGATAATAACATTTCATTATTACTCGTTATTTGGGTATAAATGAATTCATTTTCTTCTGCTTGTTTTATCGAATATGTTCCAATTATTCTTCATAGGTTATAGTTATATAATTTCCAGAATGATATTAATATAATATATATAATATTTATTCATTATACAA
The DNA here is from genome assembly GCA_963277665.1 of Viscum album. Taxonomy (NCBI): domain Eukaryota; kingdom Viridiplantae; phylum Streptophyta; class Magnoliopsida; order Santalales; family Viscaceae; genus Viscum; species Viscum album. The sequence continues at coordinate 370,205,974 of OY728144.1, forward strand.
ATTTATATAATCATTCTTTAATGGATATCATGTAGAATTAATCGCATCTCATCATGGAGACGGTAGGCCGTATGTACGCACGCGCCATGATATCATTTTTTTAATTATGAAAATGTATGGGATTGGATGGTATATATATTGTTCCAGAATAAATATATTGTTATAATACTCATATGTAGTTTTTATTTCCCACATTATACCCATCCAATTAAAGAGGCAGTGAAAGGCAGATTACACCACGGTGTGGAGACAATATTCAATATGTATGCATGCGTAGTGATTTCATTTTTCGTAGGATTGATAGAAGGTAGAATAATATTGTTCCATAACCATAATAAAATCTTATTATATAGGTGAAAATGGATTTATTACTTAATAATAGAAAAAACAAAGGAAGAGGAAGTAGAATAAGAAATGATATTGATATAGTTAGTAAAGGAGATTACCACTTCTTCGGAGAGCTCCCTCTAGATCTCCTTTTAATGACACTAAAGTTAGTTTTTTGAGAAGAATAAAACCACTATAATGTGACAAGAGATGTTTATATGGGAAATGGGTTGGGGATGGATGAACTTTAAGGCTCAATGAGTTATGAATAACTGAAAGAGGAGGTTCCCTTTTATAATTGAGGTTGGGGACACCTTTGGAATTTCCAAAAATATTATTATATAACAAATAAAACCACATCCAAAAACCTCAAAAAGTAATAGTTTTGAATAATATATTAGGTAAGGTTTTATTATTATCAAACAATAAATTTTATAAAAGTGTTTCTATTAATTTAGAACTTATCAATTCAATTATCATTTAGTTATTCTATTTAATTTTTAACTTAGGTAACAAATATTTCAATATTAAAAAGGTGAAATATTTACATATTTGTTGTAAATTATACCATAAATGATTCATTTAGAACATTTTATAATAGTTAATAATTATTAAATTTTTTAAAAAATGTTTTAGGGTTTCTAATAAATTTAATAATACATTATTTTGATAAAAAATAAATTGTGACAACTTTAACACTATTTCATTTAGGGATTTGAAAAAATATTAAGATAAAAAGTGAATGTCCAACCAAATATTTTATTATATTCCTTTGATGTCAAGTTTAACTATAAGATTCATTGGATATATTAATTATTCCATATAATGTTTATTTTAATATTTTTATTATCTTTTATTTGTTATCTCTGTTAATAAAATAATTATAAATAAATTGTGTGTAATTATTTAATAATCATATTTTTTGTATAAAAATAAAAAATAAAATACTTAGATGAATATAAACCCTATATATTTTATGTGAACACTTTTAGTAAAATATATATTTTTTAAAATTTAATATAAAAATGTTATATTGATTAAAACATGAATGTGGCCACTTTAACATCACTTTAAATAAAAATATTATTTGTGTTATAATAATTTTCATATGGTTCCAATTTGTGAATAACTCGACCATTGGATGAATATGGTTGATATATACTTAAAAAATATATTTGGTCAAGTGTTTGTGTATTTTAATAGTTATTATCATTTTAATAAGAGATATGTTTTAAAAGACTCGGAATATCCATGTAAATGTTTTTTTATTTAAATAGAAATTTTACTAGTCCAAAAAAATTGATGGGACATGATTCCAACGCCCGGTGTGCCTAAAATGAATTTCTAATATTTTTTTGAGTACATTCAGTAAACGTGCGAGTTTGATTTTTTAACTTTTGAACCGGTGCTCAGAAATGAAATCTGAGGGCACCGTTGAACTCGCAGCGCCGATATTCACTTAAGTAGACTTTCACCTTGATGACAGTAGGTTGAGGGTGATAGTTAATTTATGGATTTTCATGTAAATAATAAAATAAAAGAAAATTCTTTTTATTTTATTTTTTTGAGCTCCCATGTGGATATTTTATAGGTGGGGACCACCCGAACTAAACCTCACATGAGAGGTTGTGGTGGTGGGGACCACCTAAACTAACCTCCCATGAGAGGTTATGGTGGTGGGGACCACTCGAGGCTTGAAACCTCTTGAAATCCCTATTAAGTTGGGAGAAACCTTATGAGCTCCCCCACTTAATGGAGCCACCCCTCCATTAATTAATTTTGTGCCAACCTCATCAATTAATTTAGTGGAGCCTAATTAAATTATGTCAACAATTAAATTTGGGTAACATATCACTTTTTGGATACTTTTCATTTTGGTGGAATTGGAAGAGGGGAGATATTTTTGGAGAAATAATGTTCTCCATCATCGAACAATACCTCCCAAAGAAGAACGACCACCGGAGATCGAAGAACAGGGAAACCAACCCTAGGACGGAACAGAAGCACTTTGCGATGGCAACCAACGTAGGATGTCTTCAACCGAAATCTGTTATTTACTCCTCTTTGACATCAACAAGAAATCAAACGATGTAGGGGTTTATTTATGAGTGATTTTATATTCCTATGTTCTTCCCTTCCAAAAACAATGAACGCGGATCAACTCTCAATTTTAGATTGATCCGAGAATGTTTTTCTTTTGAGGGATTGGGAATGATTAATTGTGGGAGCTTGTAGGGAGGGTGTTTGAATTAGTTCCCTTACCCGTTCTTGATATTATTGTGATTCAAGTATAATAACAGCTTTCTACCACTCTAATGCGGAGAGTGCGGGCCAAACAAACATGGCATGTCCTCTCTGAATTTCATGGGATAATTCTTTTGTTCTTTGCGATTGGGGTGGACGGATAACAACCACGGTGGGGAAATGGAACGGCGGCCGGCACCACTACTAGCCGTGAAGAAGGCGACATCGTAATGATGTCGCCCCACGACCACTGCCGCCCGCAGCCTCTGTGCCCCACGGCACCGCCGTCCACGGTCGAGCCACCACCCTCCCTCCTGGCACCCCCATGGTCAATCCGGCCTGACCGAGCCACCCCATGGCCTCCTCCCACTCATCCGAGCCACCCCGCGCCCTCGTGGCACTTCCCTCAGTCGAGCCACTTCAGCCAAGCGGCCCCGCTGCCTCTCCGAGCCACCCCGCGGCCTTGCCGAGTCATCCTAATTGAGCCGCCCTACGGTACCCATGGTCTCCTCCCTCCTGGCTGAGCCGCTTCGGCAAAGTCGCCTTGCGGCCTCGCCGAGACTCCCCGAACGAGCTGCCCCACAGTCGCGGACCCTCGTGCCACCTCGCGTGGTCGAGCCGTCCCATGGCCTTCGCCGCCCTGCGGCCCCTCGTGGCCTGGGCCACCCAGCGGGATGAGCCGAACCACAGTCCGAGATTTACCTAGATGTTTGGGTTGTGTAAAGCCGAACCGGGTTGACCCAGGCCAGGTTGGGTTGGGTCGGTCCGACCGGGTCGGACCGGCCCTGGACTAGATACGACCCTATACTTTACTTGGGCCATAACTTTGGCACCGGACATCTGTTTGATGAACTGTCAGTGGAACCAGAAACCTTGGATTGAGACTGTCCTTTTGGTATACCCCACTAAAGTTTTGGTTAAATTTTGGGAATGATCAGTTTTGATCGAGCACGAATCCAACCAGGCCCTCGGGACAAAATGACTAATAACTCGCAGACTGGGCGTCCAAATGACGTGTTGTCTCTTGCGTTGATACCCCTATGACGTGTCAGACCTTTGAGATACTACTTCTTGAGACTTTGTGGTAGTTAGAGTATCGACCAGTAGCTTGTGGAGCGGATCCTCCAAGAGACGAGTGAGCATAGTGTGGGAACCCAGTAGCTGGCTTTGACGTGAAGAATGAAAAGCGATCCTGTTTGGGTCATCTCCTAGCGAACCTGTGTGGGTCAGCTCCTAAGGTTCCTATGTGTGTCAGCACCTAGCGATCATGTGTGGGTCAACTCCTATAAATCCTGTGTGGGTCAGCTTCTAGCGATCATGTGTGGGTCAGCTCCTAGTGATCCTGTGTGTGTCAGCTCCTAGCGATCTTGTGGGGGTCAGCTTCATTACAGAGTAATATGATTCGGTTGTTACATCTATTTATCTCTACTAATTTACCTAAGTTATACTTGGTGTGAGGTGAGTTCGTACTTGTGTGGTACTTTCCATTATGGTAATACCTTGGTGGTATTCGTCCATGTAGCGTACCTGTGTGGTACTTCCTTCGTGTTGTTATTTCATTTAAAGAACATTTGAGCATTGGGCTTTGAGTTGGACTCTATGAATCCTCATGTTTATGATGGGTTTACTTGATAACATAGGTATACATATGTTCATATACCTAAGTAGGGTTGTAACTGGTTTAAATGCTTTTTGGTTTATCCTTTGAGTATTTTTTAAGACCTTGAGGGTCTCGGGGTCCCTACTGAGTATCGTTATACTCACACCTGTATGGGGTATTCCCGCACTACATTATGTTTGGTGCAGACAACAGATAGCGTTGATCGAGGCTGTGGGTACCAAGACTGGATGATGCTTGGAGGTGGACCATCAGACAACGAGTCAGTACACAGAGGAGATGGGCAGATGTAGAGTGATGAGGAGGAAATCTGTACCTACCCTTCAGGTAGGATCTTTGGCGGGTGTTCACAGGATCTGTTCCGGTTTACTTGTACTTGTACCTTTACTGTTGGGATCATATTCCGGCCCCTTACTTTCAGCACTATTTTGTTATATAGTTAACTTGTTGTTCTTTTCTTGTTGTGTGCTGGGTTGTGTGTGTTTATAGGTTATAAAGGCAATGCCTTCTTAGTTTTAGGGATTTTGCCTTTTGGTTCTAGTTTCAGCCCCTGGACTATGTGAGGTGGGTATGGGGAAGTCACGACATGGGCCTCGGGGGACAGGTCATGAGAAATTGGTATCAGAGGAGTCAGTTCTACCATAGAACATATGACTCTGATCATTTTAACTTCAATAGTGTCAATTGTAGTGAGTGTGGTTATCATTCTAGGGCATCCAGTGTTGGTGTGGTGGCCAATGTATCCATACACTAGGACCATGACTTCTAATTTTTGACTTAGTGCATGAAAACACTGATTGCGTGTGTTTTTTCAATAGTCTTCTTTCTGAACTCTTTGAGTCATCTCACCAGGTATAACTTATTGATCATGGAGCACCTATTTCTTTCCAGGATGCCTCCATGTAGACAGCCAACTAGGGTTCTGAGAGTTGTACACACTGATAGCTGACCGAGCGATGATGCCTTGGTGCAGGGCCCTTTTCCAGTAAAGGCACCATCGGAGGCAGCTGCGGTACCATTACCCATTGGGACACCGATGCCACCAGCCTTGGAAGCAGAGGGTGCATGCCGCTTGAGCACGTTGCATGCATTCCTATGCCATAGGACACCCAGGTTCAGAGGAAGATGAACCCATAGGTGGATAAGGATTGGATGGAGTCTGTGGTGAGAGTTTTCTGATTAGTAGGGACACTAGCCGATTTCCTAATGATCCTTACCACCAGCCTTCTACAGGCGGCAATAGAAAGATGGTGGATCTTGATGATCGAGGTTCATGATGAGGTGATGCTTCTCTGGAAAGAATTCAAGAGCCTGTTTCAGGCAGAGATTGTCCCTGTGACTCTTCGCGCAGTGCACATATAGGAGCTATTTCATCTGCAGCAGAGAAGCATGACTGTGCCTCAGTACTCAGTGAGGTTCACCAACCTCTCACATTACTCCAATGATATGGTGAGGGACACATTATTTAGGGCTCGGGCCTTTGAGAAGGGGCTCAGGCAGGTGATCAGAGCTTCGATGATCTCACTCAGCATCCTGATGTAGGCGGGAATGTTAAGGAGAGCCCTCCTAGTGGAGAGTTTCCTTGCTGAGAAGTCACCAGCAGTGAGACCCACCACCATTTGAAACGTAGCTGAGTCTTCTGCAGCTGACAGCAAACAGATGTCACAGAGGTCCAAGAGGACCAGACCTATAGGTGGAGAACCGCATGACTTAGGATCGGTTGTGCGGGGAACTCGAGGCATAACCAGTCATGCCAGGTGCAGGGAGTGTTACACATGCGGCGGGAAGGGTCACATGGAAAGTGAAATTTCGACCCGTCATGCGGATGATCAGCAGACAGTCGAAGGACCACCCAGGTAGAGACAAAGGTTCGGTCGAGCTGGTCTATAGGGAGCAGGCAGACGTGGAAGAGGAGTCGGCTGTGCAGTTGGCGGGGGGTGATGATTCGAGATGTTACCGCCACCATCACCAGGAGGTCCACCCTGATCATAGGGAGCAGGTGGACAGGGGAGAGGTCAACTCTAGGTAGATAAGGCCTATGATCATAGCGCTCTAGATATGATATGAGGAATTATCTATGTCTACTACACCTTAATTGTAGTACTTATAGACACAGGTTGTAGTCATTATTTTATTTCCACTGCCCTCATTCAGAGCTCAGAGCTTCCAACGGAGCCGTTGGATCTATCTTTACAGCTAAAGACTCTTACGGGAGCAGATTCAACGATTACACACTGGTTCTGGCAGTGTGAGCTTACTCTAGGAGGCGAGAGCTTTGGTTGGGATCTCATAGTAGTGGTGTCGAGGCCTTATGATTCCATCTTGGGTATGGACTAGTTATCTACATTCCATCCTGAGATTGACTATATTAGGTGAAATGTGTGGTGTGTTCGCACAAATGGGACCAAGTTTACCTTCTTTCGCATGAAGGGTGCCTTTGCAGCGCATGATGGACTTACCCAAAGGAGGATGTAGCCAATCACTAATTAGTTGGCTAGCCTTTCCCTCGGAGTGGTTGATGCGGAGAGTCCGAGCTATCTTGTAGTGGTGGAACAGTATGTTGATGTATTCCCTGATGATGTTTCAGGTCTAACTACTCATAGAGAGGTGGACTTTTACATTGACTTGTACCCCAGGATGATCACTGATATCCACACCATCGTATCAGATGTCTCTTGCGGAGCATTGTGAGTTGTGGGTACAGCTAGAGGACTTCTAGGGGAAGTGATTCATTCGGCCCAGTGTTTCCCCTTGGGAATCCCAAATTATATTCACCAAGAAGGAATATGAGAGTTTGAGACTTTGTGTCGACTATCAACACCTGAACCAGGTGACTGTGAATAACAAGTACCCACTTCTGTGGATTGACGACCTATTTGATCAACTGAAAGGAGCACGATGGTTCTCGAAGATAGACCTCATGTCAGGCTTCCACTAGATAAGAGTACGAGATGAAGATATACAGAAGAAAACTTTTAGATGTCAGTACAACCACTATGAGTTCCTGGTCAAGCCATTCGGCATAACCAACGCTCCAGCAGTGTTCATGGGACTCATGAATAGGATCATTCAACCATACATTGATCACTTTGTGGTGGTATTAATTAATTACATTCTCATCTACTCGACTACTGGGGAGGAGCATGCCTACCATTTTCAGGTAGTACTGGACACACTCCGAGAGAACCATATTTATAGTAATCTCTCGAAGTGCCAGTTCTGGATCCGAGAGGTTCACATTTTGGGACATGTCATCTCAGAGGATAGAGTTGCAGTGCATCCAGAAAACATTGAGGCGGTACTTGCTTAGGAGCCACCCTAGAGTGTGACAGAGGTATGATGTTTTTTTGGGTTTGTCTGGATACTATCGGAGGTCTGTGCCAGATTTCTCTAGAGTTGCAGCACCACTTTCAGCATTGACAAAGAAGAGGCAACCCTTCTTGTGGTCGAAGAGATGCCAGTAGAGTTTTCAGGAGCTGAGGCATAGGCTGACTAGTTCCCCCATCTGGATGCTTCCAGAGGAGGGCGTAGGGTATGTAGTCTACTGTGACGCATCAGCGACTGGACTCGTGTGTGTCCTGATGAAAGAGTGAGTAGTTATCGCATATCGTCCTCGACAGCTGAGACAATATGAGAAAAACTACGATACCCATGACCTGGAGTTAGTTGGAGTGGTCTTCGCCTTGAAGATGTGGCAGAACTATCTGATGGGAGAATGTTTTACAATATACTATAATCACAAGATTCTCAGGTATATATTCTCTCAGAAGGACCTGAACCTGAGACAAAGACATTAGATCGAGTTCCTCTAGGACTATGACTTCAAGATAGTTTATACTCTTGGGAAGGGGAATGTTGTAGCAGATGCACTCAGTAAGAGATCTGGTATACAGCTGCTAGGCGAGGCGATGGAGTAGCTGACCGATTTGCAGATATCCTTTTTGGATAGAGATGGAATAGGTCTTCTTCAGTCTCTTACATTCACTCCCCTGCTTCTTCAGTGATTTAGGGAGGTGCAGCATGGGTACGATGACTACGAGACTCGACGTTCTCAGATATCCACAGGGCAGGAACCTAATGGATTTTCTGAAGGTGGAGAGGATGTAAACCTCTTCAGAGGACATACCGTGGTACCATTGTCGCATCAAAAGGAATTGTTTAGGGAGTTCCATACATCCCATATCGCGGTACATCCAAGAGTGGAGAATATGTAACAGGATCTCCGAAGTCAGTATTGGTGGCCAGGAATGAAGAAAGTAGTAGCAGAGTTTGTCGCTCGATGCCTCACATGTGAGCAAGTGAAGGCAGAGCATCAGGTACTTGCAGGCTTAGTTCAGCCTTTAGAGGTCCCACAGTGGAAGTGGGATGGGATATTCACGTACTTCATGACAGGAATTCCACGTACATCTAGGGGACATTATTCTATTTGGGTGATCGTCGGCCGACTCTCCATGTCGGCCCACATCCTACCTATCATAGAGTAGGGTTCAGTAGAGATCTTGGGACGCCTCTATGTGTAATAGATTGTGTGGCTACATGGAGTACCCATGACTATTGTCTCTGATCGGGATGCACGTTTTACTTCTTGGCTATGGAAGGGGTTGCCGGAGTCTTTTGGGATGCAGCTTCATTTGAGCACCGCCATCCTTCCTCTGACGAATGGCCAAACTGAACGGACCATTCAGACCCTCGGGGACATGCTACATGCTTGTGTCCTTAACTTCGGTTGTTGCTGGGAGGATCACTTACCTTTATTGTATTTTTCATAAAACAACAGCTATCACTCCACCATTGGAATGACACATTTCAAGGAATTGTACGGGTAACCTTGTAGATCACCTTTGTGCTGGACTGACCTAGGGGAGTCAGCACTAGTGCGACCAAAGATGGTACGAGCTACCATATAAAAGTTGCAAATCATCCAAGAGCAGATGAAGACAGCACAGAGCAAGCAAAAATCTTAAGATGATTGGAGACAAGGACATCTAGAGTTTGAGGACGGTAACAATGTATTTATATGGGTCTCACCCTGATGAGGTTTACGAAGATTTGGCTGAGGCAGAAAGATATCATTGAGGTTCATCTGTCCTTTTAAGGTCCTTGACACAGTTGGTGAGGTGGATTATCGCTTAAATCTTCCAGCTCAGTTTCACTAGATGCACGATGTCTTCCATGTATCCCAGGTGAGGCGATACGTGCAAGAACCTTCCCACATCATCTATCATGATGATCTGGACATCGACGATGGGGATACTTTTATAAAGGTTCCAGTGGGGATTGAGGATTGACAGGAGCAATTCCTTTATTTACAAAAGATACCTCTGGTGCGTATTCGCTGGAAGCACGAGAACCTCCAAGAGAGCACAGGGGAGCGTGAGGCTTAGATGCGTTCTCAGTACCACCACTTTTTCCCTTAGATTGTGATGTGGCTTACGGGGACGTAAATTCCTAAGGTGGGTGTACTGTAAAGGCTTGGAATTTAGATGTAACTTTTTTTAATTAAATGGGAATTTTATGAGTCCACGAAAATTGACGACATGTGATTCTAAGGACTCGTGTTCCCAGAATGAATTTCTGAACTTCTTTTCTGGTATGTTCAGTAAACATGTGAGTTGGATTTTTTATCTATTGAACCAGTGATTGGAATTGAAATCTGAGGGCACCGTTGAACTCACATCACCGATATTCTCTTAAGGAGACTTTCACCTTGACGACAGTTGGTTGAGGGTGAAAATTAATTTTTAGGTTTTTCATGGAAATAATAAAAGTAAATAAACTTCTTTTTATTTTATTTGTTTGAGCTCCCATGTAGATATTTCATAGGTGGGGACCACCTGAACTAAACCTCTTATCAGAGTTTATGGTGGTGGTGACCACTTGAACTAACCTCCCATGAGAGGATATGGTGATGGGGACCACCCGAGGCTTTAAAACTCTTGAACTCCCTATTAAGTGGGGAGAAACCTTTGGAGCTCCCCCACTTAATGGATCCACCCCTCCTTTAATTATTTTTGTGCCAACCTCATCAATTAATTAAGTATAGACAACTTAAATTATGTCAACAATTAAATTGTGGAAACATATCACTTTTTGTCTACTTTTCATTTTGGTGGAATTGGGAGAGGTGAGAGCTTTTGGGAGAAACAATGTTCTCCAACAATGAACTTCACCTCCCAATGTAGAACGACCACCGGAGATCGATGAATGAGGAAACCAACCCCAGGCCAAAACAGAAGCACTTTGTGGAGGCAACCAACATAGGAAATCTTCAACCGACGTCCGTTCTTTCATCCTGTTTGACATCAACAAGCAATCAAATGTGGTAGGGGTTTATTTATGAGTGATTTTATATTCCAATGATATTCCCCTCTAAAAACAACGAATGTGGATAAACTCTCGATTTTATATTGATCTGTTAATGTTTTTATGTTATAGGATTTGGAATGATTAATTGCAGCAGCTTGTAGGGAGGGTGTTTGAATTATTTCTCATACCCGTTCTTGATATTCTTGTGATTCAAGTATAATAGCTACTTTCTACCACACTAATGTAGGGAGTGTTGTCCAAACAAACATGGCCATCCATCTCTGAATTTCTTGGGATAATTCTTGTATTCTTCACAATGTAGGAGGACGGCTAACAACCACAGCGGGGAAATGGAACGGCGGCAGGAACCACCACCAGCCATGATGAAGACAACAATGCAACGACACCGCCCCACAGCCACTACTGCCCACGACCTCCATGCCCTATGGAACCGCCGTCCGTAGACGAGCCACCCTACACCCTCATGGAACCCCTGCGACCGAGACACCCTATCCGAGCCTTCCCGTGGCCTCCTCCCTCTTAGCCGATCCACCCTATACGCTCATAGAACCCCTCACGACCGAGCCTCTATGGTTGAACCGCTCTACGGCCTCACTGAGCCGCCTCGCGGCACCCACGGTCTCAACCCTCCCGACCGAACCGCCCCGGGCTAGCCTCCCCGCGGCCTCGTGCCCTCGTGGCACCCCCCATGGCCGAGATGCCCTGCTCTTTCGCGGAACCCTTATTACCGAGCCGCCATCCAAAACCCAACTGACTTGTGGCCTTCGCCGCCCCGTGGCACCCGCGGCCCCTCCTGGCCCTCATGGCATGCCAGATCGCCCAGTGGGCCAATCCGCACCACGGGCTAAGTCGACCCGAACTAGGTCGACCCAGGTTAGGTCGGGTCGGGTCAGTCCAACCTGGCCGGACATGACCCGGACCAAATATGACCCTATACATTACTTGAGCCATATAGATGGCACCAGACGCCCGTTTGGTGAACCATCAGTGGCGCTGGAAACCTTGGAGCGAGACAATCCTTTTGGTATACCCCACTATAGTTTTGGATAAAGTTGGGAAATGGTCGGGTTGGATCATGCACGAATCCAACCAGGTCCTCGGGACAAAATGGCTAATAACTCACAGAACAGGCGTCTGAATGGAACTCCTTCTGTTGTGTTGAGACCCCTATGATGTGTTCGACCAATGATATAATTCTTCATGAGACTTCGTGGGAGTTGGAGTATCGACCAGTATCTTGTAGAGAGGATCCTCCTAGAGATGAGCGAGCACAGTGCGGGAACCTAGAATCTGGCTATGACGTGAAGAATGAAAAGCAATCCTGTGTGGGTCAGCTCTTATAGATCATATGTGGGTCAAATCCTAGTGATCATGTGTGGGTCAGCTCCTAGCCATCCTATGTGGGTCATATCCTAACGATCCTGTGTGGGTCATCTCCTAGCGATCCTGTGTGGGTCTGCTCCTAGAGATCCTGTGTGGGTCTGCTTCTTTACATAGTAAGATGATACAGTAGTTACTTCTAATCATCTCTACTACTATACTTATGTTACACCTGGTGTGAGTTGAGTTCGTACCTATGTGGTAATTTCCTTTGTGGTAATACCTTGGTGGTATTTTTCTATTTAGCGTACCTGTGTGGTACTACCATTGTGATATTCCTTCCTTTGCAGAACGATTACGCTTTGGGCTTTGAGTTGGACTCTGTGATTCCTCATATTTGAGATGGGTTTACTTGATAACTTAGGTATATGTATGGGCATATACCTAAGTAGGATTTTCACTAGTTTACTTGCTTTTTGGTTTATCCTCTGTGGATTTTGGGAGAAATTGAGGGTCTCAGGGTCCCTACTGAGTATCGTTATACTCACCCTTACACAGGCTATGCCCGCACATCATTGTGTTTTGTGCAGAATACGGACAACGTTGATCAAGGCTGAGGGCACCAAGACTGGACGGTGCTGGGAGGTGGACCTTCAGACGACGGGTCGGTACACCGAAGAGACGAGCAGACGTGGAGTGTTTAAGAGGTGATCTATACCTACCCTTCAGGCGGAATCCTTGGCGGGTGTTCATAGGTGATGTTCCAGTTTACTTCTACTTTCAGTTTACTTGTACTTGTACTTTTATTGTTGGGATTGTATTATGGACCCTTACTTTTAGCACTCTTTTGTTATACAGTTTACTTCTTCGCATCTTGTTGTGTGCTGGGTTGTCTGTGTTTACAAGTTAAAAAGGCAATGTCTTAACAGTTTTAAGGATTATGCCATTTGGTGCTAGTCGCCACCCATGTCCTATGGAAGGCGGGCTTGGGGTAGTCACGACATGGGCCCTGGGGGACAGGTCGTGACTATTTTATTTATTTTTTATAAATTAAATAATTTTTGTATCATCAAAGTATAAGCCTTTGATGAAATTACTTATTTCATAAAAATTAAAAACAAATTAACATGGTAAAAAAAATTATTCTTTAAAATGAATATTCATAATAGAATTTATCTTTTTCATAAACATATATCGAAAATGATATAGTTATTAAATTTGGAGTGAGGCATATTTAACTTTTCTTTAAATTAAATAAATTAATTATCCTAACCTCATCCAAGTGGCTTCCAAATGATACCATTTATACCCAAGGGATATTCAGGTAACAAAAACTCATCCATTGATATTAATAAAAGTTTTAGGGTATTTTAAATTATACTATTTTTATCCTTAATTACCCAATTTACGCTTTTATCGTATTAAAAAAAATTATCGAATTTACTAGTCATAATTCCCAAAAATAAAATAAATCTATTTACAAAATTTATAACCAATTATTACAAATATGGAATCCATTTAAAAAATTAAAAATATATAAGTTGAAGTGGTTAATTTAAAATTAATCTCATTTTTAAAATGAGAAAACGAGTTTTAAAAGTTAAAACATTGTAAAAGATTGAATTGTTTTGACATCTAAATTTAGTGTAAAATTAATACCAATGGCATAAATTTTACTAACTGATAAAAAATATTATATTTATACGTTGAAACAATTCAAGAAAATAATTTAAAAATATAATTTATTATCATGAAAAAAGATGTTTTTAATTAAAATTTAGTGCATTTTTTCTATTCATCAAAACGAAAAAGTCATCAGGAAAATATCAAAAATTCTTTTGAAGTAAATTTTTATTACCTGTTTCTAAAGAAGTGGTTTATGTTATCATATAAATAATGTTAATGTGTCAAAATTTTAATTTAAAAAGGGTTCACCATTAAATCATGGTAAAATTACCATTTTGAAAAAGATAGGTTTATATATATATAATAGGGATTATTCATTCCCTATGACTAAAATATTTATTGTATAAATATAGAAAATATTTTTTTAAATATATAACATATATATTTCATTAATTTTATTTACTAATTATTATTCACTTATTTTTTTAATACAAAAATATAAATATATCTTCTCATTTAATTAGTTTATATTTTTCCTAAATAATTGGTATTATAAGAATACAGAATACATTTTCATATTTTAGTTATATTTATTCCATCTATGTTAACGGATAGGTTATAATGGACATTTTATACCATAGGCATATCATGGTTTTTTAACTCACAATTTCTTATAATGCAGCCTATTGAAGAATTAAAATTATTTAAAGATAATATTTCATAAAAACACCAGGGTGTTATAGGGGTAAATCTAGGTTGGAGAAATTAAAACTACTACTCATTCAGATATTGTTTCATCATTAAACAAAAAATATTCTCTCCCTTTCCCATAGTATTGTTTTATCAAAGTTGAAAGCATTCATGAGACACATAAATTTTACTTGGTTCACCCTTACTAGGGTATGTATAAGGTGAATAAAAAGGCAATGTGCCTATGTATCATATCCACTAGAGCACACTACTGTCATAATGTTTGGGATAGACTCACTATCCCTCCTGGTTTACAACTAGTCACAATTTTAAATCTCAATGCTCTCTCAACTAAAGTGTTATCACTGCTCCTTCAATTGATTCTTCATCTAATCAGTTGAATTAATATATTTTACTCCTTATTCGGTGAGTAATTAAGCTCCAATTTCATCCACTTTATGAGTTACACATTACCATATATTTACTAGGAAATTTATTTTCAATACAATTTCAATTCTCATTACTTTCGCGAAGATAACACAACCATCAAGAAATTTCCCAATTCTTCAAACGTATATACTAATTTTACGAACCCCAAAACTTTTTTGAATATATCCACTTTGAAAATTCACAAACATCATTTCTAAATCACCTTACTACCACATAAATCACTTAGTCTTAGCGATGGTTAATAATATCATGATGCATAAAAAGTTTGGCTAGCTTAAATGGCCTTTATAAACATCATTTATTTGTGTATGTTTTCAGAGGAAGAACTTTCATGAATCCCCTTCATGAATTAAGAGCCTTTTAATTTTTATTGAGTCTTTCTATTTATATCTAATGGGAGTAGAGGCCCATTTATAGGCATTTACTTCAATTATTGAAGATTCTATCCCCATCATGAAAATTTTGTAAAGCTCTTAAAACATGTTCACAGACCTCCCTATCTTTATGAATCACTAGGTATATTTCCCATTCCTGAAGAATCCCAAAGTCGTGGAGATTTACTATCAACCCTTTGCTCATTCATGATCCTTAAAACCTTTTTGAATCACCGAGCCCTAGTAAAGAAACAAACCTTTATAAAACACCCAATCATCTTAAAATTCAATATTTTCCATATTTTTTTATTTATAATTAATGGAAATATTACTTTTTTGAGGCTTGAGACATCCTTCAAATTTTTGACCCCAAAAATTTGGCAAACAGTGGGAAACGATGCCACACTGTATAAACAAATTTTTATACCTCCTCTAGAGTATTAATTAATTCATCTTTAGTTTTTTTACATACATAGTCAACAACCATGCTAGAAATCCAAATCTTACCGTGAAAACATTCTTCCTTAACAAACACAATCAACCTAAAAACATTAAAAATTACCTTGAGGGATGTTTTTTCAACATTGTCTCCCTTTGGGTTTATTGACAACTGTTCATATTTTGATACCACATTAAGGATTCTCCCACCTTGAACCAAAATTTGATTCTTTTGAGTCAAATATTGATCAAAGAATTACTCAAAACACACTATAAGCCCACAGGATCCATGATTTATGTGAGAAAAAAGTGTATCATGACATTTTCTTCAATGAATCACATAATCCAAAAACCACTCACTAGTCTTCATCACGAAACCCTCTTTCTTGTGACAAACAAACTTTGATCGATCATCTTCCGAATAATCAGATTTCAAACTCCCATACATTAATAATCCCCCCATTAGATTCTCCCACACTATAGATTAAGATATTTTCTCCCCCTTTTATAGGCACACCTTCTTCCCATATGTCCAAGAACCTGAAGATCACTCCTTTGTGGTGTGTAGTGGTTAAAGAACATAGATCATCATATTAAGGAGAATAAAATCACTCATTCGGGATATGGGGTCCCACACCAACACTTTTTATGTGTGTGGATTTGAATAAAATCTATGATCTACTCGATTATTTTCAAATACATATTTGGGTATGGAATTTTTCAAAATATACACATCCTATAGTTTTGTAGGAACATAATCCTACATCACATGCACATGATCCGCCTTATCCTTGAAAAAATGATACTTGATTTTAATTTTCATCATCCATGGTTGATGGAAGGGATTTTTGAGATGGCTAATAGATCTTGAATTATCATAATTGATTTTGATGAGATACTTCAATTCAAGAACCATATAATCAAGCTACTATTTTGTCCAAAATAACTACATGCAATCTTGTGTATCCCCAATATATTCAGATTTTGTGGAAGCCAATAAAATTAAATTTTATTTCAGTCTTAAACAAGAAATAAAAAATATATCAAAATAGAATGCACCACCTGATGTTGATTTTATATCCTCTATGGATCTGTCCCAATCTACATCTGTATATCCTAAAAACTCTTGCTGATATTTTTCATTTTAAAACAAACCAAAATCCATCATTCTCATAATATACCAACATTTTATTTTTTTACATCAATAAAGTGTATTTAATTTTTATTTCATTGATAATGTGTTTCTTCACATGTGGCACAAAAAATACCTTTTTCTGTCACAGTAAAATACAATAGGCTTCCAATGATTTTCCTATATTTGGGGACATTAACCTCTTTACCTTTATCATCATATTATAGCTTCTTCTATGTAGAAACCAGATTCTTCATCTCATTGAAATTATATATTTGAAATAATCTCAAAACCTCCATGGAATATTTAGATTGTGAAATAATCATACAATTCATTCCTTATATCACTTATAAATAAAGGAAAAAGGTTAGTTCCCCAATAATTGACATTTATTTCTCAAATTTGATGAATTATTTGAACTGTTTTTAATATGATTCATTTGATCCACCATGTATTATTTCATAAACAAACACCAAAACCATCATCCTTGTAACGCCCCGACC
The DNA here is from genome assembly GCA_963277665.1 of Viscum album. Lineage (NCBI taxonomy): Eukaryota > Viridiplantae > Streptophyta > Magnoliopsida > Santalales > Viscaceae > Viscum > Viscum album. Next base: position 370,223,023 of record OY728144.1, read on the forward strand.
CCAGTTACCCAGAGTCGGTGCATTATTACATAACATTGGCATGACCACAAGAAAGATCAAATCCCGAAATACCGATTGGTTTAGTAGCCTTGGAAACACTAGATATAATCATAAAGTTTTACATTATATTTCAAAGTGAAAAACTACTACAACAACAAAGTCTTCATATCCACACTATTAACCCCTCATAATATCCCTGCAAGTCATTCATAATTTACTTCTTCACTACTTGGGAAAAATAAAACATAGAAAAGGGGTGAGCTCAAATGCCCAGTAAGGATAACAATATAGAGGAACATTCAAAATAATCATAAACATTTAAGGCAATGAATTACTAAAACAAAAGCCTTTTAAAATTGAACTTCAACATAGTATGGCAAAAGTAAAATGAAATAATGCCATTTACTTATTCACATGGATATTCTACTAATCTAATAATCACATGCAATATCAATAACCACTTTCATAATGTTGGAATGCATAATGCCAGACTATCATAACCACATAGCTAAGGCCTCGTGCCAAGACTACAAATAAGATTTTGTCAAGGCCTTGTGCCAAGACACTAGTTTGTCTCATGAGACCTACCGATGCATCGAGGAGCTATAGCGGGCTCCACCCGTCACTTATTAAGTCCAATGCATTCCCATATGAAAAGGTTTAAACATAACATAAACATTCGTATTAAAACTAGCATACGAAATGTCAATAATTTCACCATAAACTTTGAATGGTATAAAAATAGCACATCCACAGTCAAACATATCACAAAACCTTCAATACAATATAGAAGTTTTTTATCATAATAAATCAACTTCAAATAATCTTAAAATCCATCAAAGGATGTTGACATAGATGAAATCAAAATTATTTTTAAAGAAGTATCTCCTTTTATTTTGAAATCATTTAAGATCCATATAAAATAAAACATTTTCTTTGAAAATATTCTTATAAGCTTGTATGGAAAGCTTCGAAGATTTTATAATGGCGGAAAATAACCTCACCCGCCGTATAAGTTAAAAAAAAACATTCTTACCTCAATTCTGTCGAAAAGGTTAAAAAGGAACTTGTTTTGAAAACGACGGAAAGATTCCTTTATAAACCTCTTATAAAAAGTCAAACAAGGGTATAAATGACTTTAACCCATATTCTTGTAAATAGTAAAAATGTTTTGAAATACATTTCGAAGAAACATGGATGTGGATGATAAAGAGGTCCCAGTAGATTATTGCGTATAATACAACCTCGGATAATGAAGAGATTGTGAAATAACCCTTACCTTGTACTTTTCCTTGGTTGGGGTAGGTTAACCTCCTGTATAATAGTGAAATAATTGTTACTAAATTATACAAGAATCATATACATTAATATGATATCATATATGATCTTTTAATATTGATTTGATAATAATATCTTAGTATTATCGTCGTTTCGGGTGTTAACTTACTCATTTTCTTTATATGTTTTGTTACATAAGTCATGTTTGTTGTATATTATTCATATCCAGAATGATATCAAGTCCTTAAACATAATTTTTAAATCATTAAATGTTAATTATACTTGAATGTATACGATGGAGAATGAATCTCATCGCGTTCGTGGAGACGGTAGTCCGTACGTACGCACGAACGCTATTTCCATTTAATTTTTATTTTAAAAGAATCGAATCCAAATGATACATAAGTATATTACTATTCCAGTATAATATAATATTTTATATATGTTACTTAAGTTCATTAACACCATCCTTTATACGTTCCATGTGTGGTATGAACGAGTCATATCATTTTAAGGGGGCGGTAGTCCGCACTTCCTCAAATTAAATTATCGTATGTATATACAACATGAAACGAATAATGGTATGAAATAAAATGGAATTACAGAAGCTTATATATAAAATATATATCATTAATATCATATTTAATTATAGTGCCATCACAATGGCCACCATGAGAGGCGGTAAGATGTTTTTGAACAATCATCGTTTCGTGAGGCGTTAGTTTGCCATCCACAGAAACATTATGTTCATCATCCATTAGATGGAGTTGTGTGTATGTGTAGTTTGAATCCTTCTTATAACAACATCCTAGAATATTTAGGATACTGGTGTTGTTACAAAAGAAAGGAAATAAAAAGATTTTGGGGGTTGAAGAAGCAAAATAAATGAAAATAATTTAAGAGAAATCGTTACCTTTAATTTAGGTAACTCACTTTGGTTGGAACCAAAGGACTTCTTGAAATGCTTTCTGCCTAAGGGGAAGCTTCAAGGAGGAGGAGAGGGATGTGGGGAGCTTAGTTGGGCAGAGTTTGGATGAGCCAAGTGGCTTTAGAGGTGTGAGGAATGAGTAGAAGTGGTCTCCTTTTATAAGGGAGAGGAGGGGCTCTTTAGGAAAGAGTGAAAGTATTACTTTATAATATAATTATATTCGGTTTATAATGGTCCAAAAATCATTGAGGTCGAAGATAAGATGACTCATATTCTAAATAAAATCATCCAATAAGAATTGGACAGGTTTTAGATAATATTTTAATCATTATAATCTTATTTATTTAAATGATTTATTAATGAGGTAAACATTTCATCATTATTGTGTCATTAATAATTTAAATTATTTGATGTCAAAAAATTATACATAAAATATCATTATTTATGAAATCTTTTTAGCTTTCTAATGAATATTTATAATCGAAAATCCAACATGTATAACCCTATGTAAAAATTTTTCTTTTAAAAGATGTAAGCTTATGCCATTTTTGTATTCATTTTAACTTAATTAAAATAAAGTGTCATTATCACTTACAAGTTGATCAATGGGGTCCCAAAATAGACCCAAAGATTCCCATGGTCGACCATGTATCAACCAATAGGGTTAAGACACGTTTTAGGCTAATTTAGTATTATTATAATATTATGTTTTAACCCTTATTTACCGGATTTACCCTTAACCATGGTAAATAAAATATTTACCGCAGTAATTATTCAAAATGTCTAAAAATAAAAGTTACCTATTTACACAATTTGAACATCCTGATTCAAAATATGGAATCCATTTTCCTAAATTCAAAACACAGAAGTGGCAGAAATTAATTTAAAATTAATTCCCGCTGTCAAAACAAAAAGCGTGTTTTTAAGAGATAATAACTATCAAAAGATTGACACTTGTTTATGTTCGGTTTAATTGTAAAATTATGTCCAATGACAAACATTAAATTGAATGGTAAAAATATATTCTAAATATACTTTAAAACCACTCAAATTCATAATTTATCAATATTAATTATTTTGATTAAAAAAGTTGTTTTTAATTAAAATTTAGTAATTTTCACTATTCATCAAAATATGAAAGTTATCTGAAATGTACCAAAATTTCACCTTAGGCTAAATTCGATATTCCGAGTCCAAAAATGAAGTCCATTTTCAAATATAAAATATATATAATTTCAAAAAGTAGGTATTACTATTCACAACGGCTAGTTTAATTAGTTGTGGTGTGTGTTAGAACTCGAGGTTGCGTACAACACACGCTATCGCATTATTCGAAGGGAAACGTACCGTGGAAGCTTGGGGTGTTACATTCTCCCCTCCTTCAAATAATTGCGTCCTCGCAATTTCTAGGGTATTACTGCATAAAAAGACTCGGGTGGTTATTCATCATAAGTTCCTCGGGTTCCCACGTTGCCTCTTCCATCTTATGATTTCTCCACAAAACTTTTACCAGACGCGTCGTCCGGTTTCTCAGCACTTGTTCTCTCGTATCAAGAATCTTGACGGGCTCTTCGCAATAAGACAGATCGGGTTCCAGTTCTAATTCCTCATAGGTGAGTACATGCGTCGGATCAGGCATGTATTTCCTCAATAGAGATACGTGGAACACATCTTGAACTTTGGAGAGACTTGGCGGCATTGCCAATCGATAAGCTACAACCCCAATTCGTTCTAGAATTTCGAAAGGTCCGATGTACCTGGGACTCAATTTACCTTTCTTTCCAAAACGTATGACTCCCTTCCATGGAGATACCTTTAGGAAAACATGATCACCGACTTGAAATTCCAAATCCTTCCTTCGATTATCGGCATAGCTCTTCTGCCTACTTTGAGCTGCTTTGATGTGATTTTGGATTACTTTCACCTTTTCCACCGTTTCCTCCACCAGTTCTGGGCCTACAAGTTTTCTTTCACCAACGTCATCCCAACAGGTTGGTGTACGACATCTCTTTCCATATAACGCTTCATATGGTGCCATCTGTATACTCGAATGGAAGCTATTGTTATAGGAAAATTCTACCAATGGTAAATATTGATCCCACATACCCTGAAAGTCAAGTGAGCAAGATATCAACATGTCTTCTAGGGTTTGAATAGTCCGTTCTGATTGTCCATCTGTCTGAGGGTGGTAAGCAGTGCTCAAATGAAGTTCAGTATCCAGGGATTTCTGAAGACTTTTCCAAAATCTTGAAGTAAAACGGGGATCACGATCAGAAACAATCGATAGGTGTACTCCATGAAGTCTCACAACTTCATTAATATATAGTCTTGCAAGACGTTCCAGGGGTAGATCTTCTCTTATAGCAAGAAAATGTGTTGTCTTGGTAAGACGATCAACAATAACCCATATTGCATCGTTCCTTCTAGGAGTCTTCGGTAGCCCCATGACAAAGTCCATCGTAATATCGTCCCATTTCCACTCCGGTATAGGAAGAGGTTGCATGACTCCTCCAGGATGTTGCCTTCCAGCTTTCACTTGTTGACAAACCATACATCTTGACACAAAATCAGCAATCTCCCTCTTCATATTGTCCCACCAAAAATGTTCTTTCAAATCTCTATACATTTTGGTACTCCCAGGGTGTATAGAGAAATTGGAACTATGAGAATCATCCAGCAATTCCCTTTTTAGATCAGGTATATTGGGAACACAAAGTCTCTTCCCGAATTTCAAATTTCCATCTTCATACACAAAGTCTCTCAATCTCCCATCATTCACAGCTTTAATCTTCTTCTGAAATTCTTCATCATCGTTCTGAGAACTCTTAATCCTTTCTAATAAAGATGGTTTGGCAACCATTTGAAAAAGCATTGATGTTTCACCTTCCCTGGTTATTCCCATGTCCATCTTCACTAGATCCATGAAAATTGGATCCCTTTCAATTCTCATCATGTTCAGAACTCCATGGTCTTTTCTGCTCAAAGCATCTGCTACTTTGTTTGCTTTCCCCGGGTGGTAGTGTATCGTACAATCATAATCCTTGAGTAATTCAAGCCATCTCCTTTGCCTCATGTTGAGTTCTTTTTGTGAGAAAATATACTTCAAACTCTTGTGATCAGTATAAATCTCACATTTTTCACCATAGAGGTAGTGTCTCCATATCTTCAAAGCAAAGATCACAGCTGCTAACTCAAGATCATGAGTAGGATAGTTTTGTTCATGAATTTTCAACTGTCGTGATGCATAGGCAATAACTCTATCATTCTGCATAAGGACACAACCAAGTCCTTTCTTTGATGCATCACTATAAATAACGAACCCATCATTCCCCGATGGTAGAGTCAATATAGGAGCATTGACTAATCTTCTCTTCAGTTCTTCGAAACATTCTTCACACTCTTTTGTCCAAACAAATTTAACCCCTTTACGTGTGAGCTTCGTTAATGGGTTAGCCAATCGGGCAAAATTCTGGACGAAACGTCGATAATAACCTGCCAAACCAATAAAACTACGTACCTCAGTTATACTCGTAGGTGCTGGCCATTCTTGGATTGCCTTGGTCTTAGAAGGATCAACAGAGATTCCATATTTAGAGACAATATGGCCAAGAAAAGAAATCTCCTGAAGCCAGAATTCACACTTGCTAAACTTCCCATATAATTCATGCCTCCTCAGAGTCTTCAAGATAATGCGCAAGTGATTTTCATGATCTTCGTAGGTTTTGGAGTATACCAATATATCATCAATAAATACCACCACAAATTCATCGAGATACTCCTTGAAAACTCTATTAATCAGATCCATGAATACAGAGGGTGCATTAGTCAATCCAAATGGCATTACAGTAAACTCGTAATGCCCGTACCTGGTTCGAAATGCTGTCTTCGGAATGTCTTCCTTCTTCACACACAACTGATGGTATCCAGATCGAAGTTCAATCTTTGAAAAGTATTGAGCTCCATGCTGTTGGTCAAATAAATCATCAATACGAGGTAGGGGATACTTGTTCTTTATCGTTATAGCATTGATCTCCCTGTAGTCGATACATAACCTCATAGATCCATCTTTCTTTTTAACAAAAAGAACAGGGGCTCCCCATGGAGAAACACTAGGGCGAATAAATCCCTTATTACTCAATTCCTCTAGTTGTTTCTTTAGTTCGACTAACTCTACAGTGGCCATTCTATAAGGGGTCTTCGATATAGGCCTTGATCCAGGAATCAAATCAATAGAAAACTCAACTTCTCGTTCTGGAGGATGTCCAGGTAAATCTTCCGGAAATACATCTACAAATTCTTTCACAACAGGTACATCCTCTATTTGAACATCCCTTTCCTCACCGACAGTTATTTCATTCTCTTCCTCCCCAATAATTGAATTAAGTTGAGCTACTGGGGGTGGATCTAAATAAGAATTAGGTGGTGACGATTCTGCTCTAAAAATAAGGTGCTCCTTATCATTATCATCAAGAATCGTAACCTCTTTCTTCTTACAATAAATCTTCGCATAATAGTCCGAAAGCCAGTCCATACCGAGGATTATATCAAACTCAATCATAGGTATGACGATGAGATCAGCAGATAAAGAAAATTTATGTGCTCTAATGGGGACTGATTCACAAAACTTTGTTGCAACGATACTTCCCTTAGGATTTTTAACTGACAACTCCCTTATTAAATCAAATTGGAAATATCTAATTTTCTTAGCAAACTGGGAAGATATGAAACAATGCGATGATCCAGAATCAAATAATGCATTTGCTAAACTTGAGGAAACCATTAAATTACCTGCCACCACGTCTTTCAGAGCTTCTACCTCAACAGTAGTGATAGCATAAGCCTGGCCTTGATCCCTTGGCCTTTTCTGAGGTAAGTTCTCCTGACGCTTAGGACATGCATTTGCATAATGCCCCATCTCCCTGCAATTGTAGCATTGAACGTTGGTAGCTTCCTTCTTCCCCTTGCAATCATGAGCTTGGTGGCCTTTTTCACCACACTTGTAACAGACTCCCATTCCCTTTAAGAAAGTACCAGGATGTTTCTTCCCACATTTACCACAAGATGGATATTCAACCTTTCCCTTCTTCCCCTTATTTCCATTCCCAGATTGATCAGCAGGTCTCTTCTTCTCTTGCTTTGCTTTAATGTCATAAGACTTAGATAATTCCTTTTCGGTCTTGATAGCACATGAGACAATGTCTTCGTACGATGAAAAGGATTGTGAGACTAATGCTCGACGGAGAAATGGTTTTAACCCATCAAAGAAACGATCAATCTTACTTATTGGGTTGCGAATATAATCACCAGCGTACCTCGCTAACCTTGTAAAGTTAGCCTCATACTTTGTGACATTCTCATCCTCGTTTTGTCTCAGATTCAGAAATTGTCTTTCCATATCTGCTCGATGGTCGCGAGGAAAGTATTTTTCTAAAAACAGATCTTTGAACTCCCTCCATTCCATATTTGATACTTCATCATCTTCCTTCGTATTTTGAATCAATGACCACCATTGATCAGCATCTCCAGTGAGGCGGTAAACTGCCATGATAACTTTTTCCCTTTCACTGCTCCCCAAAGCCTGAAATATTTTCTCTAGGGAAAATATCCATTGCTCAGCTACTAAGGGATTTGTATTCCCATTGAACGTTGGTGGTTGTTGTCTCATGAATCGATCTAACATTGATCCTCCATGCTGCGGATCAGGGTGCTCCATACGGGTAAGGTTATTATTCATAACCTGAGTAAGTTGTCCCAGTATGGTGATTAGCTGATCAGCACCAGTTGCATCACCAGCCCCACTATAATTATCTTGAGCAGGAGGGCAATCCCTACATGGAGTGCGTGCATTGATACGGTTTCCATTTCTTCCACTAGGTGCCATTTCTAAACAATGGCATAAACTAGATCAGTTTATGAATCAAAATACATAATCCCATACTTATAAAACACTTAACATAAATTGAACTATTTATGGATATAATCCATAATCATAAAAATGTTTTCTTTGAGGAAGTATATACTCATAAACCCTTCATAATGATTTGTAAAGAAAATGAGAGTTATCCTAAGCATATCCCCCGGGAGTGTCGTAACCAAGAGTGCAGCAAGGCCCGTTGTCGTGCACCAGTTCCCGTTCGAGTCTAGCTCAAAGCGGTGTTTTCGGGTTTTACCCCTAGGTACATCTGTGCCAGAGCCGCCTCTACCTGCTCGTATCCAGACAGGGATGTATTGCTCGGAAAACTCACAAAATCTCTACAATACCAAAATTCTAGGAAGTTCTTCTATACTAATCCTCAAAGTTCATCTTAGGTCTACGTGCTATAATCAGAGTTTATCTAAATCTAGTTTCCAAGGTTTGTACTAAACTTCCTCTGATACCAACTGTAACGCCCCGACCCCAGTTACCCAGAGTCGGTTCATTATTACATAACATTGGCATGATCACAAGAAAGATCAAATCCCGAAAGACCGATTGGTTTAGTAGCCTTGGAAACACTAGATATAATCATAAAGTTTTACATTATATTTCAAAGTGAAAAACTACTACAACAACAAAGTCTTCATATCCACACTATTAACCCCTCATAATATCCCTGCAAGTCATTCATAATTTACTTCTTCACTACCTGGGAAAAATAAAACATAGAAACGGGGTGAGCTCAAATGTCCAGTAAGGATAACAATATAGCGGAACATTCAAAATAATCATAAACATTTAAGGCAATGAATTACTAAAACAAAAGCCTTTTAAAATTGAACTTCAACATAGTATGGCAAAAGTAAAATGAAATAATGCCATTTACTTATTCACATGGATATTCTACTAATCGAATAATCACATGCAATATCAATAACCACTTTCATAATGTGGGAATGCATAATGCCAGACTATCATAACCACATAGCCAAGGCCTCGTGCCAAGACTACAAATAAGATTTTGTCAAGGCCTTGTGCCAAGACACTAGTTTGTCTCATGAGACCTACCGATGCATCGATGAGCTATAGCGGGCTCCACCCGTCACTCATTAAGTCCAATGCATTCCCATATGAAAAGGTTTAAACATAACATAAACATTCGTATTAAAACTAGCATACGAAATGTCAATAATTTCACCATAAACTATGAATGGTATAAAAATAGCACATCCACAGTCAAACATATCACAAAACCTTCAATACAATATAGAAGTTTTGTATCAAAATAAATCAACTTCAAATAATCTTAAAATCCATCAAAGGATGTTGACATAGATGAAATCAAAATTCTTTTTAAAGAAGTATCTCCTTTTATTTTGAAATCATTTAAGATCCATATAAAATAAAACATTTTCTTTGAAAATATTCTTATAAGCTTGTATGGAAAGCTTCGACGATTTTATAATGGCGGAAAATAACCTCACCCGCCGTATAAGTTAAAAAAAACATTCTTACCTCAATTCTGTCGAAAAGGTTAAAAAGGACCTTGTTTTGAAAACGACGGAAAGATTCTTTTATAAACCTCTTATAAAAAGTCAAACAAGGGTATAAATGACTTTAACCCATATTCTTGTAAATAGTAAAAATGTTTTGAAATACATTTCGAAGAAACATGGATGTGGATGATAAAGAGGTCCCAGTAGATTATTACGTATAATACAACCTCGGATAATGAAGAGATTGTGAAATAACCCTTACCTTGTACTTTTCCTTGGTTGGGGTAGGTTAATCTCCTGTATAATAGTGAAATAATTGTTACTAAATTATACAAGAATCATATACATTAATATGATATCATATATGATCTTTTAATATTGATTTGATAATAATATCTTAGTATTATCGTCGTTTCGGGTGTTAACTTACTCATTTTCTTTATATGTTTTGTTACATAAGTCATGTTTGTTGTATCTTATTCATATCCAGAATGATATCAAGTCCTTAAACATCATTTTTAAATCATTAAATGATAATTATACTTGAATGGATACGATGGAGAATGAATCTCATCGCGTTCGTGGAGACGGTAGTCCGTACGTACGCACGAACGCTATTTCCATTTAATTTTTATTTTAAAAGAATCGAATCCAAATGATACATAGGTATATTACTATTCCAGTATAATATAATATTTTATATATGTTACTTAAGTTCATTAACACCATCCTTTATACGTTCCATGTGTGGTATGAACGAGTCATATCATTTTAAGGGGGCGGTAGTCCGCACTTCCTCAAATGAAATTATCGTATGTATATACAACATGAAACGAATAATGGTATGAAATAAAATGGAATTACAGAAGCTTATATATAAAATATATATCATTAATATCATATTTAATTACAGTGCCATCATAATGGCCACCATGAGAGGCGGTAAGATGTTTTTGAACAATCATCGTTTCGTGAGGCGTTAGTTTGCCATCCACAGAAACATTATGTTCATCATCCATTAGATGGAGTTGTGTGTATGTGTAGTTTGAATCCTTCTTATAACAACATCCTAGAATATTTAGGATACTGGTGTTGTTACAAAAGAAAGGAAATAAAAAGATTTTGGGGGTTGAAGAAGCAAAATAAATGAAAATAATTTAAGAGAAATCGTTACCTTTAATTTAGGTAACTCACTTTGGTTGGAACCAAAGGACTTCTTGAAATGCTTTATGCCTAAGGGGAAGCTTCAAGGAGGAGGAGAGGGATGTGGGGAGCTTAGTTGGGCAGAGTTTGGACGAGCCAAGTGGCTTGAGAGGTGTGAGGAATGAGTAGAAGTGGTCTCCTTTTATAAGGGAGAGGAGGGGCTCTTTAGGAAAGAGTGAAAGTATTACTTTATAATATAATTATATTCGATTTATAATGGTCCAAAAATCATTGAGGTCGAAGATAAGATGACTCATATTCTAAATAACATCAACCAATAAGAATTGGACAGGTTTTAGATAATATTTTAATCATTATAATCTTATTTATTTAAATTTTTTATTAATGAGGCAAACATTGCATCATTATTGTGTCATTAATAATTTAAATTATTTGATGTCTAAAAATTATACATAAAATATCATTATGTATGAAATCTTTTTAGCTTTCTAATGAATATTTATAATCGAAAATCCAACATGTATAACCCTATGTAAAAATTGTTCTTTTAAAAGATGTAAGCTTATGCCATTTTTGTATTCATTTTAACTTAATTAAAATAAAGTGTCATTATCACTTACAAGTGGATCAATGGGGTCCCAAAATAGACCCAAAGATTCCCATGGTCGACCATGTATCGACCAATATGGTTAAGACACGTTTTAGGCTAATTTAGTATTATTATAATATTATTTGTTAACCCTTATTTACTGGATTTACCCTTAACCATGGTAAATAAAATATTTACCGCAGTAATTATTCAAAATGTCTAAAAATAAAAGTTACCTATTTACACAATTTGAACATCCTGATTCCAAATATGGAATCCATTTTCCTAAATTCAAAACACAGAAGTGGCAGAAATTAATTTAAAATTAATTCCCGCTGTCAAAACAAAAAGCGTGTTTTTAAGAGATAATAACTATCAAAAGATTGACACTTGTTTATGTTCGGTTTAATTGTAAAATTAGGTCCAATGACAAACATTAAATTGAATGGTAAAAATATATTCTAAATATACTTTAAAACCACTCAAATTCATAATTTATCAATATTAATTATTTTGATTAAAAAAGTTTTTTTTAATTAAAATTTAGTAATTTTCACTATTCATCAAAATATGAAAGTTATCTGAAATGTACCAAAATTTCACCTTAGGCTAAATTCGATATTCCGAGTCCAAAAATGAAGTCCATTTTCAAATATAAAATATATATAATTTCAAAAAGTAGGTATTACTATTCACAACGGCTAGTTTAATTAGTTGTGGTGTGTGTTAGAACTCGAGGTTGCGTACAACACACGCTATCGCATTATTCGAAGGGAAACGTACCGTGGAAGCTTGGGGTGTTACAATCCTTTTATAACTATCATTATTGATATAGAGGTTATAATAAACTCCACCATACTAAAAATTGAGATTTTTAAAAAAATGATCAAGTGTCGAATAACAAGCTCTCATTGCTTGCTTCATCCCATATAGCACCTTCCCCTAAAGATAAACTATGTTCTCATATATATGAATGATAAAACCATATTCCTTCTCGATATATAATTCTTCCTATAAAACCCCATTTAGAAATGTAGACTTGACATCCATTTGGAAAACATTGAACCTTCATTACACTACTATGGATATGAATAATATGATTGTATCTATCCTTAAAACAGCTACAAATGTTTCATCAACATTGATACCCTATACATGAGATTACTCTTTGGACACTAATCATGCCCTTTTCTCAGATCATTGTACCATATTTATTCATATTGTTTTCGAAATACCCATTTTGTCTCGATGGAATTATTATATTTTGGTCTCAAAATAATCTCCCATGCCTAATTATTCTCAATTTGTTCATGTTATCCATTCACATCATGAACCCAATTTTCATCTATAAATATTTCCTCCAAACATTTCAACTATACAAGGGATAAAAAATATGTTGGTTGTGAAGACATAATTTTATGTGTTTGAAACGTAACAACTTGATCACCAATGATATTTTCCTATCAATTTCAACTCGACTATTTAGATTCCATTTAGATATATATTTTACAACACACTACTCATCATTAGTATATTCTTCTGATTCAAAAATTGAAACTTATTCTACCTGTGAGTCGATTACCTCATCATCACTATCATTAGAGAACTGTTCACTTGGTTTTTGAAGATTCTATTAATTCTATAATATAGGAACAATAGTCCTTTAAAATACACTTCATAGCCTCTTGTTAAAAGTTTTATATGATTTTCTTTTCTAGAATATCCAAGGAATATCCACTAATATCCACAAGATTAAAATTTTCCATGTTTGTCCTTATTGTGAATAAAACAATTACTTTCGAAGATTCAAAAGTATTTCAATATTGGTTTATTTCCATAACACATCTCACACAAAGCCTTTTCTTCCTTCAGAAAAATAGAGTCTTCTGGGATATGTAGATTGATGTTAAGAATTCTTTAGTCTATAATTTCTCTGGTATGACCTTTTCAATACATATTATTATGGTAATGTTTTTTAATGATCATATTTCTCCTCTCAACCACTCCATTTTTTGAGGAGTTCTCAATACTGAAACATGATTCATAATCCCATGTTTCAAAAGATCATTTTCCACCTATCTATTGGTTAATTCCTTACCATTATTAGTACAAATCATCATAATCTTTTCTCTATGAATCTTTTTAGACTCCTTTTGATATATTTTTTTGAAACTGAACACATCATACTTGTGGTAAATGAAAAATACCCATGTCATCTTGCTCGACATCGTAAAAAAAGGAACATGATACCTCTTCCAATCAATGGATATTAGTGACATAGGTCCACACACATCTTCATGCACAAATTCAGGCACTCTAGTTGAATAATGTTTATTTTAATTTTATTTTTTCTGATAAATTTCCCTAATTTAAAAGAGTCACATGTGTGAGTATGATCACATGATAGTTTTGGGAGATCATGAGCTACATCACATTTGACCCGATCTTCTAGGTAAGGTCTTAATAGATGGACATGATATTTATGCCACAACCTTTTTTCTTCCTCTCTATATATAAATCACATAACTTCTTCTCCACTGAAAATAGAGAGATTACCCTTTGTTCTATTTCAATGTAAAATAATTATACCATCATTTCCATTTATGGTAAAAAAAATTTCTGTTTAAAAGGTATATGATTTCTTGATTCAAACAGTTGACAAACACATTACAAGTTGTGACTATGAACATTGAATACCAAGACATTAACATGTCTCATATATTAACCCCCAAATTTGGATTTTATTAAGCTAAAAATCTTTAATACATCATCATATATAAATTTTAAAACACCCACCTTATCATATTTTATGCATCTAACTACATCCTTATTTCCTATTATATGGGATGTGCTTTTGATATAACGATCCATACACCAAAATGTTCTAGTACTTTAAGGTAAATATCATCAAACACATCCAATTAAGATCTTTTCTTTTGGATACACATCACTGAATTCATACCCATTATAGACTAATATTCTTGATATTAATCTAAGTATGATGGAATAACATTATCATGTAGCGATGAAAATGAATTTTTCATTTTCATCCTATTTGATGATTCATTAAGAATCTTCTTATAAACTCTTTTAGTCTTATTTAGTACATTACTTTGTACTATTGATGACCAATATATCGACATGTGTCTGAATCATCCACACTAGAATCAATTACCATAAAAATCATTCTTGTAATTTTGAAATCTATATGGATTCCATTGTTTCTCTTTGATACCATCAATAACTTTTGTCTCTGGAAATATATTTTTTATAATATCCTATATTTTAACAACAATAACATCTTATATGAGTTGTATTTAATTGATTCATTATCATATGATTTCGTGTTCCATGATTTCTATGAACCTTATTATTTTCATTTTTACCCAAATTAATTTTTGACATTGGTGTGGGTGAATGAGATATCACATAAATCACCACTGATTTTTTTTATCAATCCCTATACAAGCCTTTTCATTTGGATATGACTGTTGCTTCTATTTTTTAGGAACTTTATACTCCACTTCCATATTTTTTATTTCATGATCAATTTTTATTCCCTGTACCATATTAGGATTCAAGATTCTCCCTATATATTATAACATTCTTTACTTATCAACAACTTCCTCTTCATGTTCTTTGATACGTTTTATTTGATATTTTCTAACGTAATTCAAACCATCAATTTCCCTTTTCTATTATTCATTTTGGACCATGTACACAACATCCTTTTCTATATTATTTGGCATTGAAGACTTATGTATTTCTATTTCATCATTTTGATCAAAATTATCTTATTACTACTGATTCATATGATGTTTTGAATCAAAAACCAAACTATTTTCTTTCTTTATTTTGGCACTCCAATAATAAATCTCATCTAGAGAAGCTTATAATTTGGTGTGTATATCAACTCTGCCTTCAACTTCTTCTTAATAATTTTCAATTTCATCCCTTGTATAAAAATTTCCTATAATTGCTGACATGGAATTTTCGATATGATCCTTACAGTTCTACATCTCTTCAATGTTAGATTCTGCTGAACTACCTTTTTCTTCTGAAATAAGATTTTGTTTGAAAAAATTTATCTCCAAACTTTTATTACCTTTTATATAGTTTGAATACTTCTTCATGGGAATTTCAAATTCATACTCATCATGGTTTTTAGAATTCTTGGTACATTTTACAGTAATATGTAAATCCTTTCTACATCAAAATCATACAAGTTGAAGTTTCCCTTTGAAAATTCATTTTCCTCTTTGTAAATTTGATGAAATGAATGTCATCACTCCATCCATATCTTCTTCTTCCTATCTATCTTCAATAGTGAGGTTATTCATGACCTTGAATTCAACTTATTTGGAATTTCCTTTTTCTATAGTCTCGTTATCATCATTTATCTCTTGTATGCTATAGGAGTACTTTGTACAATATCCAATGACAACCCATTTGTATCTTTAAATTCCAGTATAGAAAATTTTGGATTGAACTAAGGTTAAAGTCATCTCAATATGTTATTAATGATCTTTACGCCTTTAAGAATTTCTCCAATACCACACAGGTATTCTATATTAACCTTCACCCGATCAAGTAACAAATCTATAGACTCATTAGGGTGCATTCTTAGATACCCATACTTGTTCCATAGAACTTCTAATTTTGATTATATGAATTTTGAGTTAACTTAGTTAATATTTAGAAAATTTTACCACAAATCATGTGATATCATAAATTACATAACCTTCTTATATATTTCATTGGATAGTTCTCCCCATAAATCATTTATTCCGTTGGGGACAACATTTAATTCCCTTTGATAAACTTATGGTAATGCTCAAATTTCAAAATTGGATGATATACCATGAATCACCACTATAAATACACCGATTCCTAATGATCATTTGTAGCACTATATCCAATTATTCAAAATATTAAAATTGTTTCCTTCAAAGATCGTAATCCCTTTATGATTGAAAGTCTCCATTGAACCCTATTTGATAGAAACACTGAAACTAAAATTTGGATCTGATACCAATTTGTATCCCAACCTGGTTAAATAACTTGAGGGGGGGTGAATCATGGTATGATATATTAAAACTACTAACCCTTTAGATATTTTTTGGTTGTTAAACAAATTTTTCTTCTCTCTATTACCCATAGAAATGTATGAGGAGAAATAAAAGAATGCATGAGACAAAAAAATTTAGTCTATTCAACCTCACTGGGATACATACAAGGATAATACAAAGGTAATGATCTTATGTAAAGAATACTATAAAGCACACTACTGTTATAATATTTGGAGAAAACTCACTGTCCCTCCTATTTTACAACATATCACAATTTGAATGCTAAATTTCCTCTCAACTAAAGTGAGATATCATCTTTTTCAGATGATTCTTTATTTGATCACTTGAAACAATATGTTTTACACCTTATTTGTCGAATCATTAATTTCCACATTCGAACCACTTCTCATCTCTCTTGTCTCCCTCCTGATGATGCCCTATGACTCGATGGTAGTGATCCTAGCCCATATCCTCTTTGGAGGGGGGATGTTCTCCCATACCACATTCCCCACATCATCAACACTCTTTATATCCATTATCATCCCCTAAACCTCTCCTAAAGCTTCTAGAGATCCCACTATACCCAAAATCTCCATATCTTTATGAAGTTTCCCCACAACTTCAAATATCTCTATCAGAGTTCTCTAACGCTTTGAATCTCTAAAAATTAACATTAGGGGATCGATTCCAAAAACATAACACTTAAATCATAGAGTTTATTCTATTTTTATTCAAATATTTAGATTTAAAAGATCGATCCACAGCAGAGATTCTTGGCAGAAGACACATCATGACCAGTTTCATAACTGTGGACGATCTAGGTTCTGGATGGTCCAATACTCCCTGTAAATCCAATGGTTTCTTATTCTATCACATATATTTGTCCATTAATTTCCAAATGAAGCATGATGGTCTGACCTTATTGATTTTTTTATTCCTCCCATAACTCCACCTTCCCTTTCAAGACCCCTCTATTTTGAAGTTTCTTGCAAATATCATTGGATGCTACTTGTTCCCCGACAATCAAACGGTTGTAGTCAGTCATCCCATTTCCCCTTGTATTTGCTTTGAGTTTGATGTTTGGAAGGTGCCGACAGATTAGGGTTGGATTATATTCAAAGAATAATTTTAGTGGAATTAGGAACTCATATATGAATCATGAACTGATTACCAGGTCTCGTGTGGTTGGCATGGGCATTTTTCCTCTGGGTGTCATCCTGGGTGTTATTTCAGGCATGCACAAATTTAAAAGGAGAGAGATGTTAATTATGAATTTTGGGGAGTGGTTCAAGTGAGAAATCTAGGGGAGGAACAATATGAATCCACACCGAAGAATGTTTGAACAACTACTGATAATCCCTTGGAGAATATTCCTAATTCAGCTAAGAATTCTATCACTCAGTGCAGTGCAGGGAAGCTGGTTATCAATCCAAAGGTGGGGGATGTTTTCACCCAACTGAAACACAACTTGAGTGTTTTTTATCAGATGCAGGTCAATTGAGGGGAAGAAGAGGTTCATACTTCTATATTTTTGGATCTTCGGTTAGAGGTAGTGTTCATTTCCAATGATCATAAATCCTTAGACTGTATTCCATAATATGATAAGGTCTAGAATAATTATACATATTCGCAAGGAGTAACAAAAAATGAGGAATTAGTTGCTCTAGTATAATTCTAAGTAATTGTTTTCCAAGGTTGGTAGAATGAGTTCCATATTAGGAGTGTGCACAGGAGGAGAAATAAGAATGTCTAGATAATTATTTACCTTTATTAGTTAATAATCTTAGAGTGGATCATGAATTATCATAGGCCAATAATGAAGAAAAATATCTATTAAACTATCAGTTCATAGTATGGAAGGAACATGTGAGAGAGGCCTTCACAACCCTAGAATAAAAAAGTGAAGAAATGTAAGTCGAGATGCCAAAGGGTGCATTGTGGTGAAAGGAAAAAATGCTAAAGGAAGGAAAGACTATTCTCAGATACCAAATCCGATTGAAACTAGATATTCCACTGGATACAAGAAGGAAACAAAGGTTTATTAATACAAGACTTGGTAATTAAGGAAATCCAGAAATTAAAAAATGGAAAAAATGAAGATCAGAGATAAGACTAGGATGATATAGAGGGTATGGTGGAAGGGACCAAGAGAGAGGTGAGGGAAATGGGGAAGGAAAAAATATAGTTCTTGTTTTACATTCCAATATAGAATTTACCTTAGAACCAATACTTATCAAGGAATTAGAGGAAGAGAAATATAGGATCATAGACATAATTCCATGGGTGAAATTTAATGATGAACAGGATTCTTGGATAAATAATCATGATACAATCATGTAACAAGGTTTCAATGACATAAAAATTAATGTAGATGTGTTATTTAACACGTGGGACAGGATGGATAGACACATTGAAGAAATACTCCAAGATGACATGAACTTGAAGGTGAATTATCTTTACTGGATGCTTTACAAGTTAAGAGACTACAATAACTTCATACTTGTTATTAATGACTTTTTCATATCTTACTCTGTTTAATATACTTTTTCGAACAGATATAGTTACAGACTTTTCCTCAGAATTGATTTTTTTTTTTAAAAAAATAAATTAGTTTTAATTTAGTTCTACATTCATCCAAATGACGGGTACCACATTACCAAATAATTATTGGGAAATTAATTCTCAACACATTTGTGATGCTCATATAATTTAAAAATCTCACACAACCTTCGTGAAACTACCCAATTATTCACAATAATATCTTTATTTGATGAACCCCAAAACATTTTCAAAACTCATCACTTTTGAAATTCTAAAACAGCGTTCCCAAAGAACCCTCCATTAATTATGATTGATTAGCCTTAATAAAGACCAAAAATTTTGAGATGATTACAAATTTTATTTGTCTTACACAACCTTCTTGAACTTCCTTTCCTCACAAATGTTCTTTCAAGAACAACCCTCATGAATCGACTTCTTGATTTTAGTGCCATTGGATTTTTGTTAAGGAGTTGTCTTTCTATATGAGGGTTATAAGAGCCTATTTATAGGAATTTTCTCATTCATTGAAAGCTTACATCCTTATCATCACCTTTTTTTGAAGCTCTTTGAATATATTCATGAACCTCCCTATCTTCGTGAAGCACCATGGAAATTTTCCATTCATGAATACTCTCATAGTCATATAGATTTACCTTCAACCCATTGCACATTATTGAACCTTAAAAACATTAAAAATAAACAATCCTTCATTATATAAACCCAGGATTAACATACATGGATACTACATCATTTTAGATTAATATTTAGTACATTACCAAAATACAAGCTCACGGACAGTAATAGAGTAGTTTCTTTGGAAAATTGAAACAAAACTTATATTCTTGTGAAATATCTTCAACAATTCCCATAAGGATATCCAAATTTAGTAATTCAAAGTAAAACCCTTATTCATAACCTAGGGAAATTAAACATTAGAAAGGGGTGAGCTTAGATGCTAAATAAGGTTAAATAATGGAAATGTGTAAGCATAGCATGAACAAAAGGGTTTGGAAAATGAGCACAACATTTGGAGATCATACCATGCATATTATATATCATAATAAAGATTATAATTTCATAATATATGAATCATAAATAAATAAATAACATAATCCATGGAATTATAATATATAAATAAAACATGGAACTGTGGAAAATAGATAATCATATAATGTGATTTCCATAGTAGCCAAGGCATCGCTTCAAATACCATCTTAGTAGTATAGGTTCACTCCCCATACCATCTTGTTATTCATGGTGTACTTTCATGTCCATATTAATAGCATGATTCCACTCCTGAAACCATCTTGGTAGTCATGGTTCACTCTCATGGCCATCTTAGTAGTCATGGTTTACTCCAAAGACTATCTTAGTCTATCTAATGAGATATAAATATTTACCCAATGCATTATAGGGATATATAGGTCTCAACCATTTCATAATGAGGCAATAACAACTTGTTCCCATAAATATTACAACAATATTATCTTAATCAGTGAAATGGAATGGGTATCATAAACATGTCATCATATTATAACCTATGAAAAAAAACTATACGTTTTATAATAATTTCATCAAAAGTAAAACCTATGAAAGAGAAAAATATTAAATAAAAATATAACCTATTTAATAGAAATGGATTTCATAAAAATAATACCAATGAAAGAGAAAAAGGTTTCATAAATACCATGGCATTAATCATAATAATTTAAATGAAGAATATGAATGGAAAATTTAGATCATTTACTAGAAAAATATGAGTAACAAAAATTTATGTAATCTTATATGGAAACTAATTTTGAAATATATTTCAAAAAAATTTCTTGAGGAAAATATACTTTATTCTTTGAAAACGTATTTTAATGCATGAAAAATTTTGAAAATATTTTTCATTGAAAAAACCATGAAAACTTATAAATAAGACTTGTAACCATTTTGAAAACCTTTTATTATGAAAAATTATAAAATAAGGTTCAAAAAACTAAAAAAATTATTTTCATTGAAAAAAAATGAAATCATTAAAAGAAAGCTCAAATTTTTTTGAAAACCATTTTATTTAAAATAAATTTGAAAACTTTTAAATAATGAATGAAAATGATTTGAAAACCATTTCTTTGAGAATAACATTGAAAACATATAAAGAAATAATAAAAGTATTTTTAAAATCATTTATTTGAAAATAACTTTGAAAACATATAGAGATAGATTTAAAATGTTTGTAAACCGTTTTTACTTTAAATTAAAAAAACATTTTAAAAAAAATTACCTTTTAAACGTGAAAATGATTCTTTATAGAAATAATTTAAGGTGAATCTTTACATGTCGTACGATGTAAGAAGAACATTCCTTTTTAATAGTAAAGGGTTTAAAAATACATCATTTGGAAAAGGACAAGAATATTTCATTGAAAACAATGGAAAAAGACACAAAAGGGAAAACAATTATTTTAATTATTTGAGGATAATAGTATAATATATATGGAAACCCTTTTTAGAAAACAGGATATTGAAGTAACATAGATTTCTGACTGGAGAGAGGGTAAAGTCAGTCTTTCTTAAAAATACTTTCTTAGATATCTTGAGTACTAAATGTTAAAAAATGGTACCAATACCTGAATATATTATGAATAATTAGAGGAAAAGAAAATTCATCAATTTTATTGATATATGGATCATAACATTTCACCAAAGGAAGCACAAACATAAACAACCATAAAAGGCGATGATCTTGTTTCAATAAACTCTTATAACATGGTAACATGGGATCATACACTCCATGTCAGAAATGAGATGAAATGAAGAGTAAAATATAATTAAATGAGTGATATTCATGATATAACATGTAAATGTCAGTACGTACACCTCATATAAAAAATATTGGTGCATAACCAGGTATGTGCCTCAACGAAGGTAAATTGAGACAAAACTATCTTACCGATTTGGTAAATTTTGAAACATAAACCCCATGAAAGGAAGATCATATAATAGATATGTAAATTCACATAATTTGTAGAATATGAATAATATGATACATCCATGAGAAGTTTACACACCACACAAAAGGAATGTTTGGTGAATGAAAAAATTATCTCCTGTAAATAAAAAAGTGAGATGAAATCCCCCTTCCTTGTGTCTTGAATCTCATCGTACTCATTCAATACACCTATATAATAAACAAAAATATACTATAAATATTTTTCAGAACCATATTCTTATATATAATACCATATATTATTTGATTATGACCTTATATTTCTGCTTGTTAACAAACCTTTGTTATTGTTTCACTTCAGTTAATATGAAATTTATTCTTCGCATGTGTCTTATTTTTTTATATATTTGGTCCTTATGATTTATATCATGATTTATAGGGTTTAAAGAATTATATCAATATATTTTATATATTTTATATGTGTATAATAATAATATATATAGTATATAAGTACAAAATAGAATACATCATTCATGGAGACGGTAGGTCATACGTACGCATGAATGTTATTCCATTTAACTGTCATGTTGAGAGAAAGTAAAAGATATATATGAATGTATATATATATAATTATTAATTTAGATTTATGATATCATTTATATCATATATATTCACTAAACCATCCATAATACAATCCATGTAGTGTATGAACGAATCATATAGCTTGGAGGTGGTGGTAGTCCTCACATTCCCAAACAAAATTATCAGATTACTCGAAAAAGGAAAGTAAAAATATATGTCTTATAATAAGGAATAAATAATCTTAAATTAATAATAAATATAATATATAAAATATATAAAAATATTTTTCATTATAATGTCCATCATGAGAGGTGATAAAGGAAAAATGAATAATCATCATTTAGTGAGGTGGTAGTTCTCCGTACACGTAAAAAGTATGTTTGTTACCCATTAGATGGAGGTGTGTGCATGTGTAGTTATGTACCATAGAATAAAATAAATACTATTTTTTTTGGATAGTGGTTTTTTATACAATAATAGAATAAATTGAGTGTAGGTTTTGGAGAATGGAAATAAAAGAATAGAGCTTGAGAGAAGATGTTACCTCTTAATCGGGTAACTCCTTTTGGTTTATACCAAAAGGCTTCCTTGGAGAGCTTTTAGAAAAAGGGGAAGCTTCTAGGATGAAGGTATGAATGTTTGGAAGTGTATTGGGCCTACTTTCTCCTAACTTGAGAGGTTTTAGATGTGTGAATAATAGGGAGAGGTGGTGGCCTTTTATAGGGAAGGAAAATGACCCTGTTGGAATTTTTTAAAACAAGTTTCGTGTACACAATTTATTAACTAAAAAAAGTTATAAAAAAATAATATATATATATAATGGAAGTTTTATGGTTGAAATATTTCAATAAATTTGGTTTGGATAAGTGGGTAGGTCATTTGGACCCCTAATATAAAGGTTTAGTCCCTAATTAAACTTAATTTGACCTTAATCACTCGTATTAATTTTATTCTTTTTTGATAATCATTTTGGTCAAAAATAAAGATTAAATAATTATAATATTAATTATATAATGATTAAAATGGTATATTTACCTTATTTAAAATTAAATTTATAGAAGAGAAAAAATTAATTTTAATGCTAATTCTGCAGACGGGATGAAAGAACAAGTTTTTCAAATTGAAAGATGTTCAAAAGGTTGTTATGTTTTTATTTTCAATTTCCAAGTGAAATTGATTATAATTACCTAAAATATACTAATAGATTATTAATTTACCTAATTTAAATTTAAAAAAATTTAATTTATATTTTTTTCCTTAAGTATTATTTAAATGAAAAGACAATTATTAACTAAAAAGAAGTGTTTTTGATCATTCATCAAAAAAATGAAGTTTCTTAGAAAGAGACCAAGAATCCACCCTAATATAATTTCATCATTATAAATTCAAAAATGAAGTTTTATTTATGAAATTAAATTTTTACAGAATTTTAAAATTTCTTTTATTATTTTTCATATAAGGACATTATAAGCATTTTTTTGAGAGAATAATATTTTTAAACATATAAAGAGAATACCAAAAATTATATTTTTCATTATCAATATGTTTTATTTATATTATATCAATAAAAAATATTTTAAAAGTATTTTTTAATATTTATATTACTATGTTTTAATGTATAGGTTATAACTAAATCATTTAAATAATTATAGCAATAAAATTATGTGTCGTAGAAACTTGGTATTATGAGTAACACATGCCAAGTCGATATTGCATGTAGTGCATGCAATGTTTGTGTTAAATGTAGCACAAGACATGTAATTTTTCTGTGTATATCTATCCAAGTCAGTGTTTCATGTATCACAATCCATGTTGGTTCCATGTGAAAGAAATTTTTGACATAGTTTTTTAATACACACACACACACATCCTATATCACGTGAAATGAAATTTATCAAAAAGATGATTTAATTCGATAAAAATATTTCACAAAATCTTAGGGTGTTACATTCTACACCCATTAAAATTAATTTCTCCCTCGAAATTATTCTGGGGAATCAATGGTTCAATACATTAAAGGTCATTTCATAGAAACCCACATTGTAAAAATTAATATTAAAACTTCCTTTAATAAAGGAAAGCTGGAAAGATAGTGGTTACCCAATGTAAAATATAACTAGGTTTCCACATAGGAGAACGTAGGTGGTAAGTGAAAACATATACATGGAAGAAAAATATAACAATCAATTTCTAATGGATATTCACAGAGAACATTGATCAATATAATTGGGTGATCACAAAACCATCGCTACAAATAAAATGGCTTATACCAACAGAAATTTATTGATAGATAATATATATGTTGGTAAAAATGAGCATTTGCAACAAATATTATGTTTTATTGATATTAATTTTTAATACCAACACTTAATTTTACCAATAGATATATCTATTGGTATTTGTTTTTTAATACCAACATATCATTTACAAACAGTTGAATCTATTTCTTTAACAAACTAATAACAACGTTTTTTACTAACACATGAATCTGTTTTTTATAATTACTATTACAAAAAAAATTTCTAGAATCAATAAAAAATGTTACAATAAACCATACAGTATCAAAAAAATAATTTTTTTCAATAATACATTATGAAAAAAATAATGTGTTAAAATAAATATATTATTTATATGTCCAAAGTAATTTTTTTCTTGGTGTTTTATTAAAAACATATTATAATTGATTTCGGTTTTCTACTATTTTGAAATATTATATTATTTTATATATTTCAATATTGTTTATACAATTTTCTCCAACTATTAATTTTTAAATATTTTTAAATATTATTGATTTCATAAATATTAAATTAATTTTTCTTAAAAAACACAACCCTAATCCCCTGATCCCCGTGTCTTCCTTTCACCACTACCCCGCCTCACCTACTACCTCTTTGTCTCGCCTACCACCTTGCCTCCCACCTCTCCACCTCGCCTCTCATCACCAGCGTATGCCCTAATCCACTTATCTTCCTTGATCCTCCATTCTCCCTTCTTATTTTTCACCCACCGCCTCTGCACCAGAGATATTTTTACGTACTCAAAAACCATGTTCATCATTGTTCTCCCCAGTAAAGGGTCTCACTCCCAGAAATTTACACTTCTTGCTTGCTTCTCTCTTTGCTCACGTTCGGTGATGTGTTCTTCTTCTTGACTATGATGATGTGTAGGTTTGGTCTTTTATTTTGACTTCAGTGTTGTTTAGGTTTCTATTGGTAATTTATTT
Source organism: Viscum album (assembly GCA_963277665.1). NCBI lineage: Eukaryota > Viridiplantae > Streptophyta > Magnoliopsida > Santalales > Viscaceae > Viscum > Viscum album. Next base: position 370,248,741 of record OY728144.1, read on the forward strand.
TTAGGCTTTATTCCTCATCATTTCGGATTGACCCTAGGCAGGATTTGATCTTCCCTTTCTCTGTTTACTTTTTGGGTACGTCGATTTACGCTTCAACTAGCTTCGACCCCCTTTCATTAACGGTCGATTCAGGTGTCATTTTTGGTGGTCCAGTTAGGTATTTAAGATAGATCTCTGAGCCCAGGGCAGTGTGGGTATGTCCATCTTGATTCAATGTGCATATGATGCTTCTGTATTCTCATTCTCCCTGCCAGCAAAGGGTAGTCAGGTATTTGTTATTATTTTGTTTTCTGCTATGTATTTGGATGGTGTATGTGATGAAGTTGTTGTTGTCTGTAGGTTTATTTTTTTGTCTCAAATGGTTGTAGAATGAGCTAATTTGAAGAGGTCAGATCCCTCTTTTGGGTTATTTTTTTTTTATGGTTCACATTTTATTTGAGTAAAAAAAGAATACACTAAAAAATTAATATGGACTTGATTCTAGGATGGATTTGTATTCTATGGAAGGTCAGTGCATGGTGAGGAACATGTGTTTAGCATTCTATTGATGTAAAAGAAGGTGGATCTCCACTAGTTTTCGTAGAAAATGGGAATCTTAATAGTGATTCAGATTTTTATGTTTAATACTTTTTTATTTCATTCCAATTTCATTTATGGTTTCCATGGTTTTATTCGTGTTTATTCCTTTATTTTGGGTTATTTTATGATTTATCATTCTGGTTAAATATGAAACTTTATGGTGAAGCATTGGGGCTGATGACATCTTGTTCTCTATAGATGTCTGATGAGAAGATCAGGATGGGAACACCATTGTTCTCTAGTTATATTTTTTTAGTTATTTTTTTGTTGGATAATTTTATGTCATTTTTGAGTGTGCTTTTATGTATTAGGGGTTGTATGAATAGTTCGTCGGAGGTGGTCATTGAAGTGGTATAGATGCTAGAGGAGAGTTAGTTTTATGTCCTTCGGATGACAGGTATGTAAGGATGATAGAGGATGTCCTATATGATTTTCTTCATGGGGGTTTTTTTTATGATTCTATCATAGTGTTATGGTTTCCTATAATTGGAAACATTAAGGCTCTTATTCACTATACTCACCTAGTAAGCACTGCATTATTCCATCCTAACATATAACTGTTATTTTCCATATATTTTTTAACATCTTTTTGTTTGAAAGAATCCCATTGATTTTGTGCCTTATGGTCATAAGAATCCTATATCTTGTGTTAATTCATGTAAGCAATGACACCCATTCAGACAAATATATGCTCATCTTTTCTAATCCATTCATTTTCACTTTTTTCATTCTTTACATATAGGGAATTTATAGTCCTAATCACATTATCACCACATATTTGTACTAGGGATCTGGGTAATGCCTCAAAAGAAACAGAAGCTTCTTTGTAGGGCTCATTCTCAATGCCTTCAATAGACGATCTCTTCTACTTCAAACAGGAATACACGGTAATTATAGTAACACTAGAACTAGGTATCAACTTTGAACTCGTGAGAATGTTTATTCTTAGGGTATAAAAACATGAAAATTCATGAAAATTTTAATTATAAAATCATTGATAACACCCATTAGAACGGTGTAATCTTTTAGCTCCGAATGCTTCAAGATGAAAGAAAAAACAAGTCACTTATCCACTTGACCTAAAAAATAACAGCTTTTGTTCCCACATAGGATTCATGATGTATATTGGTTATATTTTGAAAATCATATCCATGATCCTTCAGTACCTTGTTGTCTTCTTTTCTAATTCATATGATGGAACTCACTTGAGATTTTCTTAAGTAATGGCATGCCAAATCACTCAACCCTCTCTCTTTTATAGAAAAATCAGGTTTGAACATTTCGATCTGTATGTCAAGATTCTCAATGTACTTTTAATTTTTCATAAACCCCAAGCATCTTCTCTCACAAACTCAAAATTTGTTTGGTTCTTCAAATTCTTGTAATGTAGATGAAAATAAAGAAGAAAGATGAAGGGGTTCACAACCCTTTTATCATTTTTTTCATTAGTAACAAAGTCTTTTCTCATTTTTTATGAGGGTAACAATGTCTTTGTTGAACATTGCAGCTTTAAAAACCTATAAATCATCTAATTGGAATCTAGAAACTTTCTCCCTTTATATACATTATGTCAAGCTCTTGGAAACCTTGATGAAGGTCTATTCCAACTGTTATCATAGCTTCGAGTGCTAAATCTGATATGAGATCGGAGAATTTTCTAATAAATTGTGTACCAATGAAACTCTTCCCCAATCCAAGCATTACAACATGATAATTCACATTGATAGGCGTTGTAAAAATATAATGTTTTATTAAATAGCTTTTCAATGAGCCCGGTAATGATAAAAATAAAGGAATGATTTCGATTATTACTTTTGTGGTTACTTTTAGATTCCTCTACCTCTTGTAAAAAAAATTCGGAGTTGTTGACATGGACATGTAGTATTCTGTTGATTCCTTGATAATGTGTATCATAAAGAGCCATATGGTGTTACTTCATTTGCAGTTGGTCATGGAATGTGGGGATTAGTGAGGACGAAATTTTTTTGGTTATATATTGATTCCTCATTATTGTTTTAGTGTTCTCAATAACATATTAATTCCCATCACCTCTTTATAGTGCCTTGGTTTGAAATATGGATTCTGTTTTACTATTATCACTAACAATATATTGATACATTCTTAATTCATGAAATCTATCCCTCACTTGAGTGTGCAATCTAAGTAGAATCTAGGTGTGTTTTATGGTTTGTGGGAAATCTAGAATCTATGTATTATTTGTGAAATCTGGAATTTTCATTACAAGGAGAGCATGAGCATCGAAGGCCAGGCCCAAATGGTTTGGCCTTTGGTGAAACATTACCAGCTTTATAAGGGAATGTATGAGGCCACAAAGAAGAGGCCGGATGTCATTCCCATAGGATGATACTTGATGAACATGTACATGTACAATTTATTATATGGATGAATTAGTATTGAAAAAAATTATTCAACTGGCAAGTAATGGGAAAAGTTGCCGATGAAAAATAAGGTACACTTACCTCTCTTTCTCCTAATTAATCAATTACCCTACTATAGAGAACCTTTTGAAAGATGAAATGTGCACTATTTAAATTCGATGTGAGTAATTAGAAAGTACACTACAATTACTGGGTGGAGGGAATATTTCTATACCTATGCATATTTTTATTCATTATAAATACAATTTGAATTGATGCCTATGCAATCTACCCCCTCACATATTTTTTATCTGGGTTTATTAGTGTTACACTTTGCAATACAGTATGGCTTCTGCCTAGATTTCACCCATGGCCTATATGTGAAATCATAAATCTAGAATCTATTTTAGAGTTCTCATTTCTTTCTCTTTAGAATATGGTATCTATTTTAGTTTTCTCGTCATCATTTTTGATATGGAATGTGAATAATATAGTGAATTGTAGTACATTGGGCATTTATATTCAAGTTCCAGTTGAAGGGATTATCTAGGTTCATGTACTAATGATTGGTGTGACCCATCATTGTAAGTCTTGTTGTCTTTTCCTTGATTCTTAGGTTCTTTTTTGGAATTCTAGTTGGAAGGTTTACATTTACTTTTCATTCTATTTGAGGGTGGGTAGCCCATGTATCTTGTACAATCTGAATAGTAAGATACTTCCTCAACCCATGAAATTTTAGTTTTTTTATTTTCTTTCATTATTTTATGGATTTGGATTTGGATCATGGTTTGATATTCTAATGTTTTTTCCTACTGTTATTTTATTCATAGTTTTGAAGTAGTCACATTTATGTTCACATCCATTTAAAAATCAGTAACCTGTTTTTTATCTTTGATCAATATGGTTGATGGAATTAGTATGTAAATTAGATGATAAATCAGTAGGATAGAATAAAACTAGGTAAGTAAAATAGCCTTGATAATAATAGGATTAAAGAGAACAAAGTAGATGATGAGGAAGAAGGTCCCCCTGGGGGGTAAAAGAGGTTGTTCATTATATTCATAATAAAGGGGAATGAAATTTATTTACTTATAATCTAGGTGGAATTATCCAGTATCATCCCATGAAACATATTCAACAATTTGATTAATGGGGATCTATGTATGTTGTGCTCTTGAGGTTTTTATATGGAGTCACATGACCTGTTCCATGATTTTTTCAGTATTTTTTTAGTTCACAATTGAGAATATTTGTACTGTAACTTTACCAATGTAGGAGTCACTACCCATTTCCCTCTTTTTCCTCCACCCTCAAAAGGATACCCAATCACAAATCCAATATGTCCTTCCATTGGTTTGTTTTTTTATTCAAATTATTTTAAATTATTTATTATCTTTTCCTCTGTTATCCTGCATGTTCTGTATTTTTTTCTCGAACCATATTTTTTCTTGACATTTAGTATATTTTACTACATATAGATTCTTGTCCCCATGTTTCCCTCTTCTACTTTTTTGTTTCCTGCTTTTTTCCTACTCAAAATTTTTCTTCTATTATTTTATTTTATTCTATTTTTTTGGCCTTTCTACTTATATTTCTTGTCATATTTTTGGTTGAATTTTATGTTACGCTTCTTGTTTTAATTAATTCTTTGTTTGATAAAAAGATGTATTTGAATGTATATTTCCATGTTTTGCAGGTACTCTCTTTTTTTAAAGTCAAAAGGAAGTTCAAAACAATTATAGGAAGTTCAACACAATTGTTTATTCTTTATTGTGTAGGTACTACCTTTATCCTTATGGTGTAATCTATTTCTATCAACTATATTTGTACCTCCCTCAAATAAATATGAGGTCATTTTTCTTCTATTTTTTCACCTATTTGTGCATAGGATGGTCCTACTATGGACAGGGCTGGGGCTAGAGCAGGCATAAACTAGAGCCAACATAGATCGGTAGGATCTGGAGCTAGAGATGGCATAGAATGGAGATGACTTGGATGAGGCTAGAGTGGTATGAGATGGAATAGACTAGAGATGGAATGGATGGGGCTCGAGAAGCCATAAATGGGAAGGGGGATGAGTTGACATGGACGGGATGGTGCTGGAGTCGTTGGTGATGATGGGTTGGAGGTTCTGGGGTGGTTGATCCTATTGGGGGGAGATCTAGTGTGGTGGCGGCATGGGTAGGGTTGTCAAGTGATAGAATTATGGAACAGAAATCTGGGGGGGGAGTGCTGGGTATGGTTGTCCAAGATTGATCCCGGTGGGGATCCCATAGTTTCTGTTTGTAATGAATTTCATTATTAATATAATTAATTCTTGTGTAATTTAGAACGTTTTAAAATATACTTCGTTTTAATAATTATAACGTATGTATTATATATGATAAAATAACAAATGAGACATTAAATTTTAATGACAATAAAAATTTATAATTTGTATGTAAATGTAATTTATAAAAAAAAATTATATATTTGTAATATTATTACCAACATATAAATTTTTCATCAAAACCTATTGCTAAACACTTTAACTAACATATATATTATCTGTTGGTATTATTATAATTACAACAGATCTATTTTATCTATCACAAATATATTTATTGGTAGAGTTTTTACCAACAGTTTATTGATTGGGACATATATGTTTGTAAAACGTTTTACCAACAAAAAATGCGCTTTTACCAAAAGATGTGTTCATATAGGAAAAAGTGAAATATTTTATAGTGTATAAATCTGTAATGATTAAATGGACCATGTGATTTTTTATAAATAAATTTGATAGGATAAATAATTTTCAATATTGTTTTCCTATATTCAAGGAATTATTTTACTATCTAGGAATATAAGGAAACTGAATTAATTCATTTTTTTCAATTTCATATATTCAATCTCACCTTATGGTTTTGCCTTGATGAATTCACACTTCATCTATATTTCTAGGGAATGATGGAAAATTTTCTCATTCCTAAAGAACCAAAATATCATGAGATCCATAAATATAATGAAAATTCATTACATATTCCTTCATATAACATCTCAAGGAACTGGTAAGAATAAGGTATGCATAAATCCTTTTATTGTGAGATATCACATTAATCTTACAAACTTGATTCAATGTTTAAATTAATCATCCTATAAATGGTTAACCTTATAACCCTTCCAATAGTTGAAATTAAAAAACATTAAGAAGAAGATTACTAAATAAGCATAACATTGATCTTCCATAAAGCACAAAGTAACTATTTTTTGTCACATTCCAAACATGTTAATACCCTCATTGTATATTATACTAAAACATTGTAATAACATTAATTACCAAAAATACTTTTTGAAATCATACTTTATTACTTATTCCAATGATTACTAGTTATATTATTTAAATACAATAGGTTTTAAACTTCATCCTTGATAAAATAGAACACTTTTTCAATAGTCAGTTTTAGGGTAGTATGTACCATCCAAATTACATATCATATGAAACATATCTTTTTCCAAACATCATTATCTCAACATGAGGAATTTTTTAAGGGTTACCTTCCCCAAAATCAAAATATCACCTTTCTGAGAAATAACTTTTCTATATATTCATAATATTTCAACATGTCCCTTTCAATCCTTAATGAAAACATATACATAAAATAATTATTTATTTCATGATTCATATAATATAATCATTGAATTTCAAACATCCATGCATCATTAATGAATCCTTATTCTTAAACCATTACTAAAAATTAATTAACATAATCCTTAATAACTCTTTCCAAGAATATGAAATATTAATCATGTCTTAAGGTTCCTCAAACTCAATCGAATCATGCTTATTATATTTAGCATAAAAAATAATGGAATAACATCACACAACTTTCAAATGTAATTTATAGTATCACTATATTTAGAAGTATAACCAATCCTCTTACCACATTCTCGATTCAATTCAAGTATTTTACTCTTGGGATATTGAGTTTCATAATGACCATTTATTCCACAATTAAAACACTTATCCTTTAATGATGACTTATAGAAACCAAAATTCTCATACATTTCATTAACTTAACTCTCCATTTTCCCTTTTAGTCACCTTATTTGTGTCCTTATTTTCCATAGTCAAAAAATCTTATTGTTACTCTAGGAAATTTAATTAGGTGATTCGTTTCCCATTATTGACACAAAGGACACCAAATATTCCTTCCTCCATGATCTCTATTTTCTGAGCTCTCAGTGAACGTCTTTTTTATCTTATTTTTTTTAAAGAGGTGGTGCGTCAGTCAAAGTCCAAGGCACAATTTATTGCTTAAAAAAGGAGTTACAAAAGTCAGAAATATGGAATATTATTAAAATCCTTATTGAAGAAAGAGAGAGAATCATTAGGTAAATCATCCAACCAGGTAATGACCTGATTGTCCCCCTTGATGGAAAGACTATCGTAAAACATGTTCACTTGGAGGAACACATGTGTGGCAATGTAGTTGAGATTCCTGAGCGAAGCAAGACTTTTTATCCATCGAGAGGTAAGTGGCCAAGAGTGTTGCACCACGCCCTTCCAGATAGCTTGGACAACAATGCTCTTTTTCATCTTACTTGGTGAGTCAGAGAGTTGGTTAACGTACACATTGTTAATCATGTATTATGAAAACTAATTAGGTATGAGCACAAAATATTTCAATCCATCGGCCATACCACTTGATTGAACATTAGAAAATCACCCATCACATTCAACATTAAACCAGTTCGTTCTGGTTCCTACCATTTAGTAAAACCATATGCATAGTGTGAGAAATACTTATCATTGAAGAAAATAATATAGCCATCAAAAGAATTATAAATAGGATGTTTAAATAAGGACACATTCTTTAATGTACGACAGTGTAGGTTCATACTAGGTCTTTCATAAAAAACTTATATTTAAATCCCCAATGATGGTTTCTGAAGAGTTTGTGAATTCCCAAAACATATCCCTCGGTAGTGTGAAACATTGTGTGTAGAAAGGCCAATGTTTTGTACCAGATTACCCCGAGTTTGGTCCAAAACATCTTTTCATAGTTATTACCCCTAGGTAAATCTTTTCCATAGCCAAATTAACTTGTAGTATCTAGATTGGGATGTTTTTCAAGAAAATTAGTCACTTTATCCTTTTCTGAAATTACAGGACATTTTCCCAAATGTTAACCCATCCTTATACTTATCATTAGAGATATCCCTAGACATATCCTTAGAAATAAACATCGGTATCTCACTAAATATTTATCATATTAGTTTCTAAAGGATGAATAAACCTTTAATTTGATACCAATTATAGTGACTCAGGATTAATATACATTGATATTGTATCATTCTAGATGAATATTTAGTACATTAAAAAAATACATGCATGGATACTATAATTGCTTAGTGTATTTTGAAAAAATGGAAAAAACATTATATAATGGTGAAAGATCTTCAACATCTCCAATACATATCTAAGAATTTATTACTTATACCAAAAACCTTTATTAATAACATAGGGAAAGGAAACATAAGAAAGGGGTGAGCATAGATGCCCAGTTAGGGTAAATAAAGGAAATGCATAAGAATAACATCAAAAATGGTTATGAAACATGAGCATAAAATTTAGAGATCATACTTTGTATATTATAAATCATAATAAATATTCTCATTTCATAAGATATGAATAATATGGAAATAAATAACATAATCCATAAAAGCATAACATAGGGATAAAACAAGGAATTGTGGGAAACACATAAACAAATAATATTATTTCTATAGTAGCCAAGGCATCACTACCAAGACCATCTTAGTAGTATATGTTCACTCCACAGACCATCATGTTAGTCATGGTTTACTACCATGGGAATATTAGTAGCATGAGTTCACTCTTCATACCATCTTGGTAGTCATGGTTCACTCTTATTGAAATCTTATTAGTGATTCTTTACTCCCAATACCATCTTAGTTTATCATTGGTGATATAAATCATTACCCAAAGAATTGGAGAGAGATATCGGTCCAATCCATCTCATAATGAAATCATACAATCATGTTCCACAAAATCATAAATAAATCATATCATAACCCATGAAATTAAATGTTTATCATATAAATAAAATCATATCATAATCTATGGAAAAAGATACAGGTTTCAAAATCATTTTATAAAAATTATAACCCGTGAAAGAGAAAAATATTTCATAAATAGATAACTTGTGAAGGAGAAAAATATTTCATAAAAACATTACCCATGAAAGAGAAATGGGTTTCACAAATACAATGACATTACATATAACCTTTTAGAGAATTAATATTAATGAAACATTTAGATCATTTCCTATAAAGTCTAGAGTAACATCAATGGATGACCTCTTAGATGGAAGAATTTTGAAATATCTTTCAAAAAACATTTCTTTAGGAAAACATATTTTCTTTTTTGAGAAAGGATTTTTAATGTTTAAAAACATTTGAAAATATTTTTCTTAGAAAATACATTGAAAACTTCTAAAAATTATTTGAAATCATTTGGAAAAACCCTTCCTTGAAAACTTATTGAATAATATTCAAAATATTTTAGAAACATTTTTACCAGAAAAAAATGAGAACATTAAAAGGAAGCTCAATTTTTTTTAAAATAGTTTCACCGAATATAACATTTCGAATGTATAATGAATTATTAAAAAAAATTGAAAACCATTTCATTGAAAATGATATTGTAAACATATAAGGAAATCTTGAAAATGTTTTGATAACCATTTATTTTTGAAATAACATTGAAAACTTATAAATAAATATCTATAATATTTTTATTCCCCTTTTACTTGAAATTTATTTTATAATTTTTTTTAAATGATTAACCTTTTGAACATTAAAATTAATATTCAAAAAAAATGATGGTGGGTCAGTCCGTACAGGTTCTATGAGGTAAGAAGAAAATTATTTTTTCCATATAAAAAGGTTATAAAAATACCTTATTTAGAAAATGATATGAAGGGTCTTTAAAAACATAATTAAAAGATGAAAAGGGAAATAAATTACATTCAATTATTATAGGATAATTGTAGAATATTCTTGGAAACCCTTTTTAGAAAACATGGTGTGGGAGGAACATAGATTTCTGACCAAAGATAGGGTAAAGATGAGTTTTCATAAAAACACGTCCATAACTAAATTTTTTACCAAAGAGTGAACAAATGGTATTAATACATCAATATATTGTGAATAACCAGAGGATATGAAAATTCATGAGTGTTCTTGAGATATAGATCATAAAATTTCACCAAAGTAAATATAAACATAAACAATTTTGTAAAGCAATGAGATTGTTTCAATAAACTCTTATAACTTGGTAACATTAGATCATAATATATATGTAATAAATGAAATTAGATATAGATTAAAATATCATTAAAGTAAGTATATTCATGATATAAAATTTAAAATTTAGTAGGTACACATCATATAAAAATATATAGGTTCATAACAAGGTATGTTTCTCAAAGAAGGTAAATTAAGACAAAACTATCTTACCGATTTTGTAACTTTTGAAACATAAACTCCATGAAAGGAAGATAATATAATGGATATTTTAAAAACCATAATTTTAAATATATTATTCATATAATACATCCATAGTAAGTATACACACCACACAAAAGGAATGGGTGGGGAATAAAGCATGTTTATCACAAAAATCAAAAGTGAGATAAAATCCCCTTACCATGTGTATTGACTCTCATCGTACTCATTAAAAACACATGTAAAATAAATATAAATTTATTATACATAAATTAATTAAAAATATTAATATGTCTAGTACTATATATGGTTTTATTGTCACCTTATATGAGCTTATTTTTTACAACCATGTGCGGAGGTGTCACTTCATGAAATATTCGCTTCATTCTTCGCATGTGTCTTAATTTATTTTATCTTTGGTCATTATACTATATATCATGATTTAAAGAATGTAAAACATGATATGAATATAATTTATATAAATTATTTTTGTATTAAATAATAAATATAATATAATAGTATTAATATGAATACACCATTAATGGAGATGGTACGAAATATGTACGCATGAACGCTACGTCCGTTTAATTTTCGTGTTGAAAGAAAGAAAGTAAATGACTTATATGTATATATAATTATTAAAAGTAGATTTATTATGTCATATATATCATATTTGTTCAGTAAAACTGTCTATAATACCATCCATGCAGTGTATGAATGAATCATATCGCTCTGAGGGTAAATAGTCCACATTTCCTCAAATGAAATTATCTTGTTAACAAAAAATGGAATGTAAAAAGATATGTGATGAAAAAAATAATAAAGAATCATAATTAAATAATAAATATAATATATTACATATATATTTTTTGTTTCCATCTCAATGTTCACCATGGAAGGAGGTAAAGGAAAAATAAAAAATCATCGTTTAGTGAGACATCAGTTCATCGTACACATGAACAATATATTTACTACCCATTAGATTGAGGTGTCTGTAACTATAAGTCAAAATCATAGAATAAAAAATCCTACTATATTCATTATAAATTTTTTTCACAATATTTAATAAATAGAGTAGAGGGGTGGAGAAAGAAAAAAAAATAAAGGATCTTGAGAGAAAATGATACCTATGAATCTAGTACCTCCATTTAGTTGGTACCAAAAGGCCTCCTTAGAGAGATTTATTCCCAAGGGGACGCCTCTATTATGAAGTTAGGTATATTTGGATGTTTATCATTCAGATTTTGGAATATATTAAAAGGATTGAGTGGTATCATAAGTAGAAGAGGTGATAGCCTTTTATAGGGAAGGAAAAGGACTCCCTTGGAAATTTTGAAAACAAGTTCAGTGAAACATGTTATTAACTATCAAAAGTCATACCAAACCAACCAAAATCAAGAATTTAAATTTTGTTGGAAAAATATTGATAGAAAATGGATGTTTTACAAGTGGATATAGCATTTTGGACTCTAATATTATGGATTTATCCCTAATTGTGTAGAATGTTTCCTTAATTGTTGTGATTAATTTTAATCACTTTTTGTAATAATTATGGTCAAAAATCAACCTTATATAATGAGACTATAAATATTATACTGAATAAAATATTTTATTAAAATGTTTTAAAATTCAATTCATATATGTGGAAAATTTAATATGAATTCTAATCCCACAAATTGGACGATATAATGGCTTTTTAAACTAGAAAAATGTTTAAAAGATTCTTAAATTTTTATATTAAGTTTCAAATTGAAATTTATTATAATGAAGTTAAGGTTTTTAATATATTTAAAATTTATCTAATGTGAACTTCAAACAAATTTAATGGATAATTTAACATTGATGTATATTTAAACAAAAATGCATTTATTAACTAAAATGTTGTATTTTTCATTATTCATCAAAAATTGATGTTTCATAGAAAAATCCCAAGAATTCACTATATGATAATTTCCGAATTCTAAATTAAAAAATGAAGTTTAATTTTTTAAATTTAATTTATATGTGTCTATAAAATTATTTTATTGTATTCATTGGGTGACATTAATAGTTTTTCATTTTAGAAAATAAAATTTTTAAACATATAAAGACTTTACAAAAAATTATATTTTTCATATCAATGTGTTTTATTTATTTAAAAACATTATGAAATTATTTTAAAATAAATTATTACTATTCATGTTACTATGTTTTAACGAATAGGATATAACTAACTCATTCAAATAATTATAAAGTTTTGTAGAAACCCATCATTGTGTGTAACATACCCCAAGTCGATGTTTCACGCAGTGCATGCAAAGTTTTTGTTCCATATTGAGCAAGCAATGTCAGTATTATGTGTACTATAAGCCAAGTCAAAGTTGCATGTAACAAAATACATGGTTCCTACATGTGAGAGGAATTATTTAAATAGTAATTTAATATATATATATATATAACTATCTCTAGTGTCACGTGAAATTCAAAATATCAAATAGATAAATTAATTCGAAAAATAAATATTTTAAAAAAATCATAGGGTGTTATATTCATGAAGTACCAAACCCTTATGAAAAAACCAATCTTATAGAAATTAATGTGGTTTAATTATTTTTATGAATCATCCATGAGAAAAAAAATTCACAATGCCTGAGGAATCCTATAAGTTTTGGACCCAAAAAAATTTGGAAGACACTACGAAATGGAACCACCTTGTATAAACAATTTTATTTATCACATACAAAGCATAAATTTCATTATCATAGTACTTTTTCAATATAACTAATAAAAAACCATGCTAGAACTCTATAAATGGCTTTGGAAACCATATTTTTCAACAAACACAATAATCAAAAAAAAAATGATGCAAGTTTCCATGACAGATTTTTGACCCATACTGCAATGTATTTAGTCCTCTTTTATAGTATTATTTATATTGAATTATTTGTTCATAATTTATTCCTTTCATATTATTCACAGATTAATCAGTATAAGATAACTTTCACTATACACATCCATTAGAAAGTATATAAGATAACACATTTCTTATGTTTACTTTATATAAGATTACAGGAATTGTACTTTAATAGCCCCAAATCCACACTCCCATATCAGGTACTAAATTCATAAACTTTATATTTCTAGATTTTATACTAATAAAGGTGACCCAGTTTTCACCATCTAAAATTTAGAATATCTAAAAGAAATATTGGATCAATTACACACTTAATGACCTTTTATGTTTATATTTTTAGAGAATTAGGGAAAACATTAACATAAACAATACACATTTCTTCAAGTGTGTGTTATTCACACTAAACTCAGATTTTTTTTATTTCACATTAAATCATCATCATAATCCTTATTAACTCATTATATGAATAATTCATTTAATATTATTCATTATAACCCAAGTAAAATAAAAACAAATGAAGGGTGAGCTCAAATTCTCAGTAAGGGTATAAATAATAAAGAAAACATTAATGTCCTCTTTGGGAATAAGAATAACATAAGGGTATGAAGAAAAAATCAATGTGCATGATCATATAATTAGGATATTAAAACCCATAAAAACCTGGATCATCCATCATGAAACATGGAATAAATCTTTATCAAAGCAGGAGGCATAATAATATATAATCATGATATGTGCTCTACCAATCTGGATCAAAGGAAATAATTATAACCCATAGTAAGTGTAATGAAAATGTATTGGTATATTGGAACACCATATTCATAACCTGTTTTAAAATCACTTAATAAATACCTTGATCTCAGTGAAATCTATAAGAGAAACCCTGTTGTAACTTTCTCCCTCTTTCCTCTAATGATAAGTAACATTACCTAATGCATTGGAGCACTATCTCGGTGCACCAATCATACAATCTACATCAGGCTCACCCAATGCTATATGGATATGCCCAGCATATAAGCTATATCAGTATCACATGAAACTATCTGGTAGAACCGATCATATAAGACACATTGAGCCCCCCATGATCATCAATAATGTTAAAGTATCGTTCTTGAATAAAACATGTACAATCTTTCACTTTTTAACATTAGAACAATAATTGTTCTATCATTATTGTAACATACCAGGTAAATAATGAATAAAACATTTTCATATTTATTAATATTTAAAAATTAAATATTAATTTTAATTTAAGAGGGTTGCTATGTTCGATAGCGTACCAGATACACAACAAAGAGTTTAATTGAAATCTTTCGTTGAACACTAGTAATAAAATAATATTATTTAAAATGGTAGTTAACACATAGTCGTTGTACTGGAAGGAATGGATGGAAATAACGAAAATATGATTATATATGTTTGTTAAATGTTTTTACATTTATCTAATAAAGGATAAAGGATTAAAATACGAAATGAATTAAATTTTAGGCTTATATTCTCTAATTTTCACAAAAGGTCCACTTATCAACATTTGATGGCGAACCATCATTAAATATAGTTTTGTCTACTCTTATACATTCTATTAGACCAAATAAAACTCTTCTTTAGAATCGGGACATCAAATTTTACTTGGTGTAAATTTTTGGTATTTTTTCGATAAAGTTCATTTTTAATGAATAGTGTAAAATGTTGTATTTTAATTCAAAACCTCTTTTTAATCTAATTTATTTATATGATTAGATTATCTTTTGAATTTGATTTAAATTAAAATTAGAATATATTTTTACCATTAAATCCAATAGTGGACGTTGGAATCAATTTCACTTTGAAATTGGACTTAAACTAGTGTCAATATTTTGATACTTATTGTTTCATAAAAACACGATATTTGTCATGACAGCGGGAATTAATTATTAAATAAATCATTGTGACTTATATGATTTGAATTTTTTAAAATATAAATAATTCTATAATTCATAATATCAAATATACATTTGGGTGATGTTTTGGTATTTTTTTGAAAAACTTCAATTTTTGATGAATAGTGAAACCACTAAGTGGTAGTTAAAGAAACTGATTTTTTGTTTAAATGAAACTTTGTCACTTCTGTGATTTCATTTTCAAAAATACGACATAAATGGTTGTAATTAAGAAGTAAAATGTGGTTCAATGAGATTAAAATAATTTTTTGGTGAATAGTAACTTTTAAGTTCGTAATCGCGATTAGAGGTAATTAGTGTAGTTTAAGGTAAAAATAATGTTTTAATAAAATAAGATGAGCTTGACACATGTCCTACCCTCATTTGATTTGTCATTTCTGACCAATACAATCCATGGGCCAACTTGGGGACCCCATGGAGTCACTTTGGTTGGGAAATGACATAAATAACGTTTTATTAAATGTTAAAGTAAAAATGACACAAACATGAGATGTTTTACTAAAAGAATTTTTATATGGGGTTATACAAGTCAGATTTTTTATTATAAATAGTCATTGGAAATCTAAAAATATTTCCTACATCATGATATTTTTTTTATAATTTTTAGACATTAAATATATTAAATTATTTATGACATCATGATGATGCAGCGATTACCTCATTAATAAAGGATTTAAATAAAATGAAAAGATAATGTAAAATCTATGACCTACACATGTACAAAACCTATTGGATGGGTATATTTAGAACCCTTATCCCTTTATAATCGAATTATATCAATTTGGGACCACTTAAATCCGATTCTCATTTTAAAATAAAGTAAATTTTCTTTACATTCCAAGAGTGCCCCTCCTCTCCTCTTATAAAAGGCCCCCACCTCTACCTCTTTACCCACACTTCCAAAGCCTTTGGCTCGGCCAAACCCTACCCATTTTGTCTCTCCACATCCCTCTCTTACTCCTTGAAGCCTCACTTTGGGCAGAAGTCTTCCCAAGGAAGCCTTTGAGCTCAAATCTAAGAGAGTTACCCGATTTTGAGGACGTTAAAGAACGATCGAGTCAAGTCGGACCCGATGTAAGGGGCTTCGTCTCAATCTCCTTTCATTGAGGCATATTTTGTTTTATACAAAACCTTATTTTATAGGGTGTATAAACCCCTTTGACTTTTACTTTTATACAAAAGGAATCTTTTTCTACGAAGCGTTTTACTAAATGACAAAAAGGAATGTTTTTTTAACGTACGCGGTGACAACGTCCTTTTCCTCTGCCATGAGTATTATTTGGTCTTTGGCTTCCTGAACAAGCCGAAATGTTTTTTTAAAATGAAATAAATAACATATACGCTTTTATGTATTATGGTATTGCAAATGGTTTTTATAATGGATTTTCAATGTCAATATATTTAAGTGATATATTATGATCAATGTGTGGAAATGTTTTCTTTCCATTATATTTGTTTTATGATTTTATATTGGTACTTGGAAATTTGACAGGTGGTTACGTGATAAACCATATGACGGGTGGTGCTGTAAATACCAGGATGGGTGGTTACATTATAACCTTCAATGAATTGGGTATGGAAGTCGGCCGTATGGCTATTCCATTAAGTATGTGTGGAAGTCAGCCGTATGGCTATTCCATTAAGTGATATGTGTGGAAGTCGACCGTATGGTTATTCCACTTAAGTATGTTTATGTCCCAAGTTACCTTTATATGTTATGTGATCTTTTTATGGGTTTTATGGTAATCTTTTGGTTCCAAAAGGGTAAGTAATGATCTTTTATTCAGTGAAGAGTTTTTACTACTTCATAAATGTGAAAAGTAATACTTTGATAAAGTATACATGGTTTAATTGTTGTTTTGATAAACTAACAGTTTTCATTCTTTGTGTATCCCATACTGAGCTCTTTATGCTCACCCCAATTTTTTTTTGAAATGTTTTTCACAGGACCTAATGTGGAATAGTGTCAAGGATGGGATCAAGGGAAAGTCATGCTATATAAAACTTGGAAGTAGACATGTTTCTTTTTAAGTGTTTTTTTATTCTATAGAACCATATTAGAAGTGTCTACTTTGTAATATTTTGAGATGTAACAGTTATGTCCTAATTCTCTAAAACTCTAAACCTGAAAAGATCCTCAATGTGAATTATTCATTTAATTAAATATTAAGTATGTTTTAAGGCAGGGGACTTATAGTTGGTATCAGGGGGAGGTTTAGACAACTTTAGGAGTTAGAAAAGTGTTAAATTATAAATTAATTTATGGTATGATTGAAATGATATAGCATTTACAGATTACAATGTTGCTTCGCCTGAGATATTTATGTGTTAATAATGGTTTTTTCATAGAGGAAACAGAACATCTTTTCTGGGAAGGCATACAGAGGGAAATGACCTTTCAAATCAATATCCTGAGATGGGTGGAATCAGAACTAAACTGTTTGTTGCAGTGATCCCTCATTTGACTCAGGTGAAAAATGTTGGTTTTTTATTGATGGTATTTTGGTGTTTTCTAAAATTAAAGAAGAGCATGAAAGTCATTTAAGGGTTATCTTGAAAAACTTAAAATTAAGGAAACTATATGGAAAATTCAGCAAGTGTGAGTTTTGGTTACAAAAAATTTTATTCCTTGGTCACATTGTTTCAAAAAATGGAATAACTGTTGATCTTGCTAAAGAAAAAGTTGTTGGAGAATGGCCGAGACCCACAAATGTAACCGAGATCCACGGTTTTCTTTGTTTGGTAGGTTACTACCGAAGGTTTTTTGAAAATTTTTCACGGTTATCTAGTTCAAGGACTAATCTAACTGGTAAGGGTGTTAAGTTCATCTGGACAAAAGAATGTGATGATTCTTTTCATAAGTTCGAAAGAAGATTGGTGAATGCTCTAGTTTTGTCACTTCCTTCCAGGAATGGTGAGTTTGTTATATATAGTGATGCTTTGTTGAAGGGACTTGGTTGTGTCCTTATGCAGAATGATAAGGTAATTGCTTATGCTTCACACCAGTTGAAAACGCATGTGGTAAATTACCCTACACATGATTTGGAATTAGCAGCTATTCTTTTTGATCTAAAAATTTGGAGGCAGCATTTGTATGGAGTAAAGTGTGAAATATATACAGATCACAAAAGTTTAAAGTATATATTCAATCAGAATGAATTGAACATGAGACATAGGAGATGGATAGAATTAATCAAGGATTATGATTGTAAAATTCATTACCATCCAGGAAAAGAAAATAAAGTGCCTGATGCTTTGATCCAAAAAAGTAATGCTTCATTAACCATGCTACATTTGGAACAAGATCCTTTGGTTTTTGATTTGATTAACTTTTTCATAGAAGTTGTTGGTGCATGAAGTTCTTCTGTTTTGTTTCAGGTATCAGTGATATCATCCCTATCAGACAGAATTAAGCAAGCACAGAGGGAAGACAGTGAGTTGCAGAAAAAGGTAGAGCTAGTTCAAAAGGGAAAGGTGCCTGAATTCAACATTGATAATGATTGTGTTTTGAGGTTTTGTAAGAGATTATGTGTGCCTTGTGATTCATAGTTGAAGAATGAGTTGTTATGTGAGGCTCATAGTTCCCCATTTTCAGTTAATCCTGGCAGTACTACTGGTGGGATGGAATGAAAAGGGATATTGTTGATTTTACTGTGAAGTGTTTGACTTGTCAGCAGGTTAAAGCAGAGCGGCAGTTACCGAAAGGGATGCTTCAGCCATTACCAGTGCCAAAGTGGAAATGGGAAAACATATCCATGGACTTTATTGTGGGATTATCGAGGACATCTCGAGGTAATAATGCAATCTAGATTATTGTTGATCTCTTGAATAAATCTGCTCATTTCCTTGCTATACGAGATACTTTTTCACTAGATCAACTTTCCCGTTTGTATCTTAAAGAGATAGTTAGGTTACATAGAGTTCCCCTCTCCATTGTGTCTGATCGTGATCCCAGGTTTACTTCTAAATTTTGGAACGGCCTTCAGAAGTCGTTGGGTACTGAATTAAATTTTAGTAGAGCTTTTCATCCTCAATCAGTTGGGTAATTAGAATGAAAAATTCGGACCTTGGAGGATATGCTATGAGATTTTTCGATGGATTATCAGGGAAGTTGGGACCAACATCTTTATTTGGTTGAGTTTTCTTATAATAACAGATTTCATTCCAGTATACAGATTCCACCATTTGAGGCATTATATGGGAAGAGGTGTTGAACTCCAGCATTTTGGGATGAAGTGCGTGAAAGGAAGCTGATGGGACCAGAATTGGTAGAAGAGATGGTAGAAAAAGATCAGTTGATTCAGAAACACATGAGAACAGATCAGAGTAGGCAGAAGAGTTATGCATATAACTGGAAGAAGGATCTATCTTTCGAGGTAGGTGATCATGTTTTTCTCAAGGTTTCTCCATGGAATAGTGTGATGAGATTTGGTAAGAATGGAAAGCTGATTCCAAGGTTCATTAGACCATATGAAATTCTGGAGAAAGTTGGATCAGTTGCTTACCGAGTGGGTTTACCTCCGAGTTTATCTCAGGTCCACAATGTTTTTCATGTTTCGATGTTGAGGAAGTGTATGCCAGATCCATCTCATGTTTTGAGTCCAGAGGTAGTTCAGCTGGAGGAGAACCTATCTTATGAAGAACAACCAGTCCAGATTCTTGACCGAAGAGAGCAAGTGTTGTGAAATAAGGTAATTCACTAGGTAAAGGTTTTGTGGAAAACCCATATTGTTGAAGAGGGAACGTGGGAATCTAAAAATGCTATGAGGGATAAATACACCCACTTATTTTGATAAGTGAATAAAATTGTGAGGACGCAATTCCCAAAAGGGGGGAAGGATGTAACATCCCAAGTAAATAATAAATAAAACATTTTCATATTTATTAATATTTACGAATTAAATATTAATTTTACTTTAAAATGGTTTCTATGTTTGATAGCGTACCAGATACGCAACAAAGAGTTTCATTGAAATCTTTCATTACACACTAGTAATAAAATAATATTATTTTAAATGGTAGTTAACACGTAGTTGTTGTACTGGAGGTAATGGATATAAATAACTAAAATATTATTATATATGTTTGTTAAATGTTTTTACATTTATCTAATAATGGATAAAGGCTTAAAATATGAAAAGAATTCAATTTTAGGCTTATATACTCTAATTTTCACGAAAGGTCCACTTATCAACATTTGATGGAGAACCATCATTAAATATAGTTTTGGTCACTCTTATACATTATATTGGACCAAATAAAACTCTTCTTTAGAATCGGGACATCAAATTTTACTTGGTGTAAATTTTTTGTATTTTTCCGATAAAGTTCATTTTTTAATGAATAATGTAAAATGTTGTATTTTAATTCAAAACCACTTTTTAATCTAATTTATTTATATGATTATATTATATTTTTATTTGGTTTTAAAGTGAAATTAGAATAAATTTTTACCATTAAATCCAATAGTGGATGTTTGAATCAATTTCACTTTGAATTTGGACTTAAACTAGTGTCAATCTTTTGATACTTATTGTTTCATAAAAACATGCTATTTGTCATGACAGTAGGAATTAATTATTAAATTAATTAATGTGACTTATATGATTTTAGTTTTGTAAAATAGACATCATTTTCTAATTCAGAATATCAAATATAGCTTAGGGTGAAGTTTCGTATTTTTCTGAAAAACTTCAATTTTTTATGAATAGTGAAACCACTAAGTGGTAGTTAAAGAAACTGATTTTTCGTTTAAATGAAAATTTTTCACTTCTGTGATTTTATTTTCCAAAATACGACATACATGGTTGTCATTAAGAAGTAAAATGTTGTTCAATGAGATTAAAATAATTTTTTGGTGAATAGTAACTTTTAAGTTCGTAATCGCGATTAGAGGTAATTAGTGTAGTTTAAGGTAAAAATAATGTTTTAATAAAATGAGATGAGCTTGACACATTTCCTACCCTCATTGGATGTTTCATGGCCGACCAATAAAACCCATGGGTCAACTTGGTGACCCCATGTAGCCACTTTGGTTGGGAAATGAAATAAATAACTTTTTATTAAATGTTAAAGTAAAAATGACACAAACATGAGATGTTTTACTAAAAGAATTTTTACATGGGGTTATACAAGTCAGATTTTTATTTATAAATAGTAATTTGAAATATAAAATGTTTTCCTACATCATGATATTTTTTATAATTTTTAGACATTAAATATATTAAATTATTTATGACATCATGATGATGCAGCGATTACCTCATTAATAAAGGATTTAAATAAAAAGAAAAGATAATGTAAAATCTATGAACTACACTTGTCCAAAACCTATTGGATGGTTATATTTATAACCCTTATCACCTTATCCTCTAATTATATCAATGTGGGACCTCTTAAATCCGAATCTCATTTTCAAATAAAGTAACTTTCCTTTACTTTCCAACAGTGCCCCTCCTCTCCTCTTATAAAAGGCCCCCACTTCTACCTCTTTACCCACACTTCCAAAGCCTTTGGCTCATCCAACCAATTCCCATTTTGTCTCTCCACATCCCTATCTTACTCCTTGAAGCCTCACTTGGGGTAAAAGTCTTCCCAAGGAAGCCTTTGAGCTCAAATCTAAGAGAGTTACCCGATTTTGAGGACGTTAAAGAACGATCGAGTGAAGTCGGACCTGAGGTAAGGGACTTCGTCTCAATCTCCTTTCATTGAGGCATATTTCGTTTTATACACAACATTATTTTATACTGTGTATAAACCCCTTTGACTTTTACTTTTATACAAAATGAATCTTTTTCTACAAATCGTTTTACTAAACGACAAAAAAGGAATGTTTTTTTAACGTACGCAGTGACAATGACCTTTTCCGCCGCCATGAGTATTATTTGGTCTTTGGCTTCCTGAACAAGCTGTAATGTTTTTTTAAAATGAAATAAATACCATATACTCTTTTATGTATTTTGGTATTGAAAATGGTTTTTATAATGGATTTTCTATGTCAATGTATTTATGTTATATATTGTGATCCTTGTGTGGAAATGTTTTCTTTCCATTATATTTGTTTTATGACTTTATATTGGTACTTGGACATTTGAAGGGTGGTTACATGATAAACCATATGACGGGTGGTGTCGTAAATACCAGTATGGGTGGTTAAGTTATAACCTCCAATGCATTGGGTATGGAAGTCGGCCATATGGCTATTCCATTAAATATGTGTGGAAGTCAGCCGTATGGCTATTCCATTAAGTTATATGTGTGGAGGTCGACCGTATGGTTATTCCAATTAAGTATGTTTATGTCCCAAGTTACCTTTATATGTTATGTGATCTTTTTATGGGTTTTATGGTAATCTTTTGGTTACAAAAGGGTAAGTATTGATCTTTTATTCAGTGAAGATTTTTTACTACTTCATAAAGGTGAAAAGTAATACTTTGATAAAGTATACATGGTTTACTTGTTGTTTTGATAAACTAACAGTTTTCATTCTTTGTATATCACTTACTGATCTCTTTATTCTCACCCCAAGTTTTTTTGAAATGTTTTTCATAGGACCTAATGTAGAATAGGGTCAAGGATGGGATCAAGGGAAAGTCATGCTATATTAAACTTGGAATTAGACATATTTCTTTTTAAGATTTTTTTTATTCTATGGAAACATAGTATAAGTGTCTACTTTGTAATCTTTTGAGATGTAATAGTTATGTACTAATTCTATAAAACTCTAAACTTGAAAATATCCTCAATGTGAATTATTCATTTAATTCAATATTAAGTAAGTTTTAAGGCAGGGCCTTATAATTATTTTGATTCACCTATAGAAAATAAATGTGTTACATGTAAATATAATTATCCATACCAATATAAAATAATAATGGTATCAATACATCATATCCCTCATGGAGTATAAGTAAAATCAAGGTTTATTATTTTTTATGAAGGGAAATACAATTAAAAGTTCATTAAAATATTTTTTGAGGTAAATAACCTTTTCTTATTTAAAATAATTTTAAAAAAAATTAATACAAACAAAAATGGAAACTTATAATGAAATCTACAAAAACAATAATCGATATATTGGTTGTAAAATATGTTCATGATTTAAATGAAAAGAATAATAATTCTATTAATATATTTTGTAAAGAATGTCAAAAGTGTCCCATTTGGAAAATATTGAGAAATTTCTAGTTAAAATAATATAATATAAAAAATGACCATGTAAAATAGATTTTGTAAATAATTTTTTTAAAAGAAAAATTTTTTAAAACATTTTTTAAAAAATGTATATGGAAGATAAAAATACCATATCTAAAAGAAAATACAAAATCAATATCACTTATAAATCACATTCTTGATGTTTCATTAATCAACAAAAGAGAAAATAAAAATCAAACATGTTAAAAAAATTCATAAAAATTGATGAAAAAATAGATTTTCTTCAAGAAAATATTATTATATGATTTCCTCCCACAAATATTGAATATAAACAGTTTTTAAAGAATGGATATTATGACAAAAATATTTTGTTACTACAGTGACTCTTCATTCATAAAACCCATGAAAGAATAACTTCAAATGATATATTAAATATATTGAACATAATTAGGTTCTTTATTTGACATTTAAATAGGTATTTATGTGGACCTCATTAAATAATATAGGTTCATATCAGAAACATATATTTCGAAAAAGGTAATTTTGGACGAGGAACCCCTAAAATGATTGTAACATTTAAGTGGGTATTAATTAATGTATCAATTATTTTTTTTAAATGTAAATCAAAATAAATAAAGTGTAATTACTATTTAATATTATAAAAATTCATTACACTCATATTCCTATAATATTAAATATAATTAAGAATAATTGTTTCCCGATAAAAATAAATTTAGTTATGAAAATGCTTTACCGCTTACTAACTTTTAAGTCAAATATGCATGGATGAAATAATTAAAATAGGAAAAAAAATACCTTGATATATGAATGATTCATGATATTACATGTAAAATGGGATTTATATACACCACTTAAAATAAATTAGGTTTATAACATTAAAATATTCCTCAATGAAGGGAAAATTGAGATAAAATCCATTACATCTTGGGTAATATCTGGATCAAAACCTCATGAAAGGGAGAACCTCATATGGATATAAAAATCACAATAACACTCATGGAAATAATCATAAATTATATTAATTTTTATTATATAAACTACAAAACAAAAATAACTGGTGAATATGGAATATGTCTCATAGAAGTAAAATAAAGATGAGAAAACCATACCTAGAGCCCAAATGGTGATGTTCATTCTTCATCTTCATGAATAATAAATACTATTTAATTTTTCAAATTATTAAAAATATTTTTCAATTATATTATTAATTTTGTTTCACATATTACCATGTTATATACAATTACATAATTAATTAAGTTTACACCGGATGTTTAGATGATATTCAAATTATAGGTCAAAATTGACATAGGTTGGTTGACTTTGGTCAACGAGGTCATTTTTTAACATATAAATAATAGTAATTTTTAAATAATTATCATTTTTATACCTAAATTATACATTTAAAACCAATAATTATTGTTTTTTATGAAAAAAGTTTTTGTTATGATCATTGAGATTATAAACCATTCTACGCATGAGTAAAGTTTCAATTTTCAATAATCATTATGGAAAAGGGTGTATATTATTTTATCTTTATAAAATTAAAATAATATAATAAGTACCATGTTATGTATTTTAACAAAGTTATATATTTAACCAATGTGTTTTGGTGGTAAAAAGAATAACATCACAATGTAGATTCTGTAGTACACGTGTATGCATGAAACATTATCATTTTCCAATGTAAGGGAGAAAATGAAATATTAAATATATTTAATTATTAATATGTCAGGAATATCATAATTATTTCATTATTATAAAATATATTAATTAAATTTACCAATATTACCTTCCATGTAAAGTGTTCGTGAAAAATTAATTAGATCACTTTGTGAGGTAATAGTTTTCCTTACACACATGCGACGTTATCGTATCTACCATAGAATGGAATGTAAGAAAATATAGGTGATATAATAAATCCACAAGTATAAATATTGTTCAAATATTATATATATTCTTTTAATCCACCTTTATGAAAATGCAAGTGAGGTGATGATGGAAGATGAATGACATCGGTTCGCAAGGCGGTAGTCTGTTTATCATATGAGTGATGATTAAGTATCTTATTTGATGGGAGAGGAGATGTATTTACGTTATGAAATTAAAATAATAATATCTATTTATTTGGGATATATTGGTGTTATTATATGATCATAATTTGAGAATATTTATTTTAGGTTTAAGAAGAAATAAAATATAAACGCTCAATTAAACATGATACGCCTTCTTCAGAAAACCTATTTAGGTAAGCCCAAATATCTTTCATAGAATAGATTTATGATCCAAATTATGTTTACAAATTTTTGTATGTATTATTTTATTAAAAGGGAATTTAATCTTCAAAGGTAGAGGATATTTTTTGGACATTTATAAGGTAGGTGAGTGGCAGAGTCGGATGATATGAAAATAAAAAGTAAAACCCGCATTGTTTAAATTACTAAAGGCTAAAAAAGGACCATTATATAGAATTATATATTATATGGTCTAATATTTTCATAAAATAGGTTTTAGATAAGTTTTTGGGGATTTTTACTCGTATATGTTTTGTTCAACCCCTGGTAAATTTATTTCTACCTTAACCGAGGTAATTAATTTTTATTATTTTCACTATTAATTACGGTAAAAGTTATTTTTAACTTATAAAACAATATAAATAATTATTATTTTAAATAGGGAATTCATTTTACAAAATTTAATTCACAAAATATGATAAATTTAATTTAAAATTAAATCCACAAATGTGACAAAAATACAGGTTCTCAAGATGTTTTTGTAAGAAAATGATAATTTTAAATTAAATTTATTACCACTAATAGTAATTATATGAATTAAAATTCATATTTTATGATATTAAATTTATGAATATATTGTAAATAATTTATCAAAGTGTTTTTTAAATTTATTAATATGGAGAATTATTTTTCACATGAAAATAGTTTTTAGAAATATCCCATTTTAAACCCCCAAAATGTATTTATAATAAAATCCGATATAATGTTTATTAAAAAAATTAAGTGGATTAAATATTAATAATATAATATAATATTAATTTAAATAATATTCAAAACAATATTTGACTGTAAAATTAATTTGTTTATTGAAAATAAATTACAATTTTATAAGCCTCAGTAATTTATAGTATTCACTGAAAGGAAATATTTTATGGGAAAAATATAACTAAATAAAATTTTGATATTATGAATTAAAAAATAAAGTTAAAATTTTAAAATAAATTTTCTATAATTGGTAAAAAAAATAATTTTAATTAATGTGTTAAAAGGGTGACGAAACCAACTTTTAGAAAATGTATTGTTTTTTTTAGAAAACATTTCTTTTTCTTTAAAATGTTTTTTATTTTATTTTGCAATTAATTGATAACCATTGAATTGATTTTATACATATGTAAACCATTTTTGATTTTTAATTACATTATTCCAATTCAGAACATCCAATTTAACAACTAGGATATAATGAGGCACTATATTATGGTTCATTTATACTCAGGGTTATATATATCATAAGCTCTATAATGAAATACATTTTATAGGTTATTTAAGCTAGGTTTTATGTGTCTAATACTCTATAGATCAGGGAATACTAATTTGTTTTTATAAAAAATAATATGTTATATTCTTCCCCCTTTAATAAATTATGGTCCCATAATATGAACCTGATCTTGATAATTAAGGGTTTGACATTTTTTAATAATTTTATTGAAAAACGAAATTAAAAAAGTGTCAATAAAACATCCAATTGATAATAGAGAAAAGTGAGTATGAAGTTTATATATAATAACATAAAATTGGATTCCAAATAGGTGAAAATATATTGTAACTGAAAATTTGGACATGAAATAAAATTGTAATTCCCAAATAATGATGGAGAGTGACAACAATCATGGATTATAAGAAAGTCAATGGATATGAGGAAAGAAATCACCACTAAACTGTAAACTATGGTGGTGTGAAAATGATCATTGATGTGATGAAAAATAATGATAATAATTTTTTTTGTTTCAAGATCCTTGTCCTAGGGTTGATTAATTCATTTACCATCTAGAAAACGAGCATAAATAAACATACTTAACTGATGAGTAGAATTTCATGCTTTAATCAATTCACACCAAAATCTCATATTTTGTTCCAAATAATGTGTATTCAAGATGGATTGTTTTATTCGGGAAGCACTAAAAATAAACATTTAATGGATTACATAACCATAGAAGGGATAATAAATATATTCAGATTGTATTTTGACATTAACCAAAACCGAAATTGTTAGAATATCGTAAGATGTTTCCAAAAATGAATAAACTTGCACAATTGAATAGTAATACCTAAATTTAAAACTAAATAATTTCATAAATATATAACAATATATCAAAATAACCTCATTAACTGCAACATTAAATAGTGTTTTAACCTCAAAGGTTATCTCATTCATTTCAGCTTACAAGCCTAAAACTATAGTGAGATTCTTCAGGACATCACATAGGCTAGTGGTAGGCATTGAAACCATGTCAACCTTTGGTTGTGGGATTAATCCCTATGACCTTTGCAAATATTATGGGTTTCCATATGGGCTTTAGGGTATCTTTTTTCCTAAAATTATATCTTTATATCTTTATTATAAATATGATGAACATACATAAAAAATACATTAATCAATAAATATAAATTAAAATCTAACGGTTTTGAACATAATAAATTTTGTTTCCACAAAATGTAAATTCATACTTCAAATTAAAACATGTATTTACATTTAAATCAACCCAATAAAACAACTTCTAATATATAATTACTCTCTTTAATTTCTTATCCCATATAAAATCATAAGGGGGTCTATAAATTGTTAACTTATGATCAACCCTACTCTTATAGACCTATGATGGTATCCAAAAATACCAAGATATTATGACCTAAAAGCATCTTAATCTATAATGTTACCTATACACTACTATGATACCATCTATAACATCCCCATAAACACAATTCTAAATCTGATTCTATAATCACAAATATTACATTTATCTATTTTATATCAATGATTTTGAAAAAACTTATTACATCCAACATAAAATATCAAAATGAAATATTGTACCACTTACATACCCTATGACCATTTTGATTTATATTTTTAGTGAATTATTGAGAACTATTAAAAATAGTACTTATGTATTCAACTGAGTGTTACTCAAACAAAAAACAGCTTTTATTATTTCACATTAGTTCATCATTGTCATCCAAATGAAGCCCTTCTAGGAATAATTAATTCAACATAATTATATATATCTTGGGATATGGAAACATGAAAAGTGTCAGCTAAAATGATCAGTAAAGGTATACATAATCATTAATAATTGAATTTCATCTATTAGAATAAGAATATCATAAGGTTATGATGACATGATCTTTGTGAATGATAATAACATTAGGATATTCATACCGATCAATACATGGATAATTAATCATGAATACTGGAATAAATCTATAACAAAGGAAAACATCATAATAATCAACAATGATGAGCCATGTGATGTCAATCTTGATAAAATGAAATATTTATTACCCAGTAAAAGCATAATTAAAATGTATTGGTAACATTTAACATCATTATCATAACCCACTTTAAACCCATGTTATAAATAATTTCACCCAATTAAATCTACATGTTAAATCCTCAGATAACTGCCTCCTTGTTGCCTCTAAATACAAGTAACATTATGCAATGCAATAGGGTGATATAAGGGTTCAACCATCATGTAAGTTGTATTAGTATCACCCATGATCATAAATAACTTCATAGTACCATTAATGAATATAACATTTACAATTATTACCTTTTTGATAAATTAGTAATCATTGTTCTTTCATATCTTGATTCACTAATGGAAAAAAATTGGTTTATGTCAATCTCATAATACATCCAAAGAAATGATAAGGATGTTATAAATATAACATATCCCCATTAGAGTATAAGTAACATAATTATTTTTTTGTCATTGATTAATGGAAATACAATTAAAAGGACATTAAAAACATTTTTGAGGGAAATAACCTATTCATTTAGAAAAGCACTATTAAAAACCAAAAACATAAAAAATATTATAAAAATAATTTTATTGAAAATAAACTTGCAAAACAATAATTAAGATTAAAGAAAATTATGGTGATAAGGTTTAGAAAATATATTCATGATGTAAATGTTAAAGATAAACATGCTTATCAAAAATATTATAATGCAAGTCAAAAGTGATACATTTGGAAAATATTATGAAATTTACTTTTAAAAAATTATAAAATAAGGTTAAAGACCATGTACAATAGCTTTAGGAAATAATTTATTTTCAGAATGTGATTTTTTGAATACAATTTAGAAAGCATGTAAATAAAAGAGAAATATAATTGATCTAAAAATGCAGGATTAGTACAACCTAGAAATGACTCTTAATTTTTATTTAAAAAATAATGTAGTAAATATAAATAAAACAATTTAACCACATTCATATCTTGTGGAGAATAAATAACTATAATTCAAAATAATAAGAGTATATGATTTACTCCAAAAAACCATGAATATAAATAATCTGGAATTAAAGAAGACTATAACAAAAATCTTTCTCATCATTAGTAACTCTTTAATCATAATCCCCATTAAAGAATTATATCAAATGATACTTTAAATTTCATGAACATAAGTATATTGATTAATTATCTTTTCAAAATGGTATTATATATACCTAATAAAATAATATAGGTGTATATCGCAAGTATATGTCCCAAAGAAAGAAATTTGGGACAAGAAATTGCTACAGTGATCATAATGTTGAAGTGAGATTTAATAAATGTATCAATATATTTATCCAATTTAAATCTACATTATTTAATAATAACTACAATTTTTTATAATAAATATTCAGTACACAAATAATCTTATAATATCAAAGACAATTAATAATTAATATAACCCAATGAATATAAATTGGTTTATTAAAATTATTTACCATGTGGTAACATTAATATTAAATACACTATGATGAAATAATTCAAATTAATACAAAAAAAATATAATGATATTTGAATTATTAATGATATTAAATTTTAAAAGGGAAGTATATACACCATATAAAATAAATTAGGTAAATAACATTACAATAATCCTTAATATAGGGAAAATTGAGATGAAGTGCCTTACTACTTTGTCCATATCTTCACTAAAACACATTAAAGAGTGAAACCCATATTGATGTATAAATCCCAATAATTTCCATGAAAAAAATCAAAAAAATCACAAGAAGTATAAAAAATCACATAATAACAAAAAGTTGAGAAAATGGAATATGACTTATAGAAGTAAAAGCGAGATGAGAAACCCTTACTTTGAGTCTAACATATCACGTATGTTATTTATCATCCTTAATAATTGAAATAAGTTAATTATTTTAATTATTAAGGAAAATATTAAAATTTATTACCCTATTTATTTAACTTATTACCATGTTATACACAATTACTTAATCAATTATGTTTACACCAGATGTTTTGATGATATTCGACTTATGTGTCGAAAATGACTTTGGTAAGTTGATTATGGTCAAAGAGTTAATTTCTATACATCTCTAAAACAATAATCATGAAATAATTAATACTTTAATAAATAAATTATACTTTTAAAACCAATAATGAAAAATTTTATGAAAAATGATGTATGTTAAGATCATGGAGATGGAAGACAGTACGTATGCATAAGTAACATTTCCATTATTCATTGATCATTATTGAATGATTGTGAGAATTATTTTCTATTTTAAAATGATAATAATATCATAAAAACAATTTTATTTCTTTAATTATACTAAAATATATCATTAATGTGTTTTGGCGATGAAAACTAATCACATTGCTTCGTGTTGGATGTAGTCGACACGTAAACATGAACGACATTATCCTTTTATATTAATAGAAGGAAAAATGGTATATTATCCTATAATAGTGATAAATAATTTATTAATATCATAATTATTATATATATATATCACATATATCACATATATTCATTAAATGTATCCATATTACCTTCTATGTATAACGTTAGTTAAAAACGAATCACATCGTTTCACGTGGTCGTAGTCCACCATACACATGAGCAACATTATCACATCCCCCATAGAATGAAATGTAAAAAGATATATGTGATATAATAACTCAAAAAGTTCAAATATAGTAAAAATGACATATATATATACTCTAAAAACATCATTATAACAAGCTATGAGATGTAATAATGGAAAATGTAAGACATCGATTCCTGAGGCAGTAGTCTTCCGTATGCTTGAATGATGTTTTTGTATACAATTTGACGGGAGATGAGATAAATTTATGTTATTAAATTAACAAAATAACATATATATATATATATATATTCATTATATACTAGTTTAATAATAATATTATAATTGGAAAATATTTTATATAGGTGTAAGATTAAGTAAAATAAGAATGTTTGGTTAAGAACAATAACTCTTCTTTGGAAAATACCTTTAGGTAAGTACCAAAATCATTCATAGAATTGATTTATGTTCCGAATAAGAAAATTAGGTCATATTTAGGGAAATAAGAAGATATTATTGTATGTATTGGATTATAAAAAGATATTTTAAAATGGAAAGAGGAGAGGAGATGGGGTGGCTATTTATAAGTAACATGCGTGGGAGAATTGTAATTTCTAAAAAGAAAAAGGTGTACCCAGGTTTATCCCATTTACAAAGGATAAAAATTGACCATTATTAATAATTAAATATTATAGGATCTAAATATCACAAAATAATATATTTTAGGAAAATTTTAAGGCCATTTTAACTCAAATGGTTTTTGTTTAACCCCCGATAAATATGTTTTTACCTTAACTATAGTAATGAGTTTTTACTGTTTTCACATATCATTATAGAAAAAAGATATGTTTACATCATTAGAAAATTTATATTACTCTAATTCCAAAATTTTAATCCATTTTACAAAATTCAAATCATATAAGTGAAAAAATTTAATTTAAAATTAAATCCACAAATGAGATAAAGAATGCAGATTTCCAAGAAGTGTATTTTATAAAGGAAAATTTGATTTTATATTAACTCTATCATTAATAATAAATATTATATAAATTTTAATTAATATATATATATATATATATTAAAATTATAATTATATCACTCTTTATTAGGTGTTTTTTTATTATTTAAATGGATAAACATTATGCACTTTGAAACAGTTTTCAAAAAAGTCAAGTTTTTAAATCAAAAAAATAAACTTATACTAAAACAGAATATAAAGTTGATTCAAAGGAGTTTAATTTTATTTAATAAAAATAATATAATACTTGTGTCACATTAATTCATATTCAAAATATAATGAGACATTTTAAATTACTTAATTTTTGGAAAATAAATGACATTGTCAAAATAATATGTATTTTTCATTATTCAATAAAAGGTAAATATTTTATTAAAACCACCAAATTTTTACTCTAGGATAATTTTGATATTTTTTATAAACAAAGTTCCTTGTTTTAAAATATATTTTCTAAAAGTGGTAAAAATATATTTTAATGTGTGTGTGTAAAGCTTAATAAAACCACCTTTTAGAAAAATACAGTTTTTTTTATAAATAATTTATTTTTTATTTTAAATGATTT
This sequence comes from Viscum album, assembly GCA_963277665.1. Taxonomy (NCBI): domain Eukaryota; kingdom Viridiplantae; phylum Streptophyta; class Magnoliopsida; order Santalales; family Viscaceae; genus Viscum; species Viscum album. Next base: position 370,281,908 of record OY728144.1, read on the forward strand.
TTTTTATTTTATAATTAATTGATAACCATTTAAATTATTTTTTTTATTTTTAAATTATTTATTATTCATAATTTTTTTATTCATATTCATACCCTTTAGTTTAACCGGTCAGTTATAACTATATACTAAATTACATTTCATTTATACTTAGGGTTGTGTGTACTAAAACATATATAAAGAAATATATTTCATAGGTTTTTTAAGATAGGTGTTTCTTGTCAAATATAGTATCAATCATAGCTTCAAAATTTTTTTAAAAAAATATCAGGGTGTTACATGCACTATGTCTAATATGCAAGGATATTCTCAAGGGAATAATAATTTTCTAAAATAAAATATTATGTTGTAAATTTTATTTTCAAATATAATTTAGGATAAAATAATATATCTAGTTTAACAATGCCACCAATATATTTAGTTTATATGTATTTGACCTCTTATTTTTTTATAATTTATTAAACATTCCATCGGATTCAGGATACTAGATTCTGGGTCTGTACAGTTTCTATTCGCACAAGATTAGTAGAAACATCAGGAGGAATATTTAGGAAAACATTGATTTGGTAAAATAACCCTATGAGAAAATTTGATTATATATCTAATTTTATAATATCGTTATAATTTTTTTAATAAGATTTGGATTATGTGGTTTTCATAGTGAAACATCTAGTTCTGAATATTGAGAGTGGATGTGGTTTTGTTACTAATGAATTTCGTGTAATAACCCCAAAAGAGTTGGTCGAATATATATTGGACTTCAGTCTATAGCATGATGACTGTGATCGTACTAAAAAACCATTTTGACACTCCCATGGAATGTACTTGGGTTAATTTTAATTTTATTTATGAACCATTATGAAGAATGAGAGAAATGAACCTTCGGTAACCTACTATATTCCACAATGATATTAGATTAACCTAAAGTGTCTTAGGTTGATAATTATAAGATTGATCATAAGTTTAAGGAAATTAATATCCCTTTAGAGGTTTTATGTGGTAGTAGTATAACATGATTAAGGATATTTTTGGGAGACATATATGGGAATTCAACCCTTTAATAAATTATATGTTTTATTGAAGATTTTATTTGAGTAATAAATCGTTTAGATTTATGTATAATGTTACTGATAACATTTTGGATAAATACGATCACTGATGTTGAGGTAATTATGGTTGATGGGTAAAAAAGAGAGATTATATTTTGAGAATTTAATTTCTAGATAAATGTGGGATAGAAAATTGATTTAGTGACTCAATGATTAATGACAAGTGATCTATATTGGGAATATTATATGATTAAGGTAAAAGTTATTTCAAAAATGAATATTGAGGCATATATGATTTTATCTTGGATTTATGGTGATTTGGGATATTTTTTAGAAATGATTAGTATATTTTTGGAAGTATTTGATTAAGGTATATAATTTTTTTCATGACCTTATGATATATTGATATTGTTTGTAAATGATAATTAATTTTATCTTAAAAAATATATGTATACGACTAAGGTATTAAAATTTTTGGCATGTGAGTTAGTTCGTGTTGTTTTATGATATATGATAATATTGATAGTCAATAATAAACATATGATAAAATCATTTAGATTATTGAATTTTAAATTTGGCTAGACATTATTGGTTGAATTTTAAGGATAACTGTTTATGGAATGGATTATGCTTAACTTTGGGAGTTATTATTGAGGTTTTAGATATTAATGTGTTATATTTATCTATATAGGATAACTTGTTCTAACCATTTTGATTTTGGAATTTTTTAGAGATAGAAAGAATTAATTATCTAGAATTTGTGAATTTTATGATCTATCTAATGTTAATTTTACCTTTTATGAATGAAAAATAAATCTTAAATATTTTTTGGGAATAAGATATAAAGTAAAAATTCACTAAAGAACAACCAAACGATGAAATTGTTCATATAAAATGGATAAAAAACAATTAACTACATTTCATTATATTCTCTATCTTTTAATTAAACAATTACATCAAACTATGAAAAGTATCTCCATATAATGATTTTATCCTTTTATATACATTTTTGATGAATTGAAAGTCTTTTCACCCCTCAATAAATTAGGGTTTTTTGATCATAAACATTCCCCTAATCATTTTCTATATCACTTATGTTGGGCGGAGAAAGAAAGGAGTGATGGAAAGAGGGGGGGTGAATTGCCTTTTAAAAAATGATTAACAATTTAAAATCAAAGTAAAGAATGCAGCGGAAATAAAAGAGGCAAGACACAAAATTGATAACGGAGTTCGGCTTAAACCCAAGCCTACGTCTCCGCTCCCAACTCAACCGTTGAGAGATTTACTACCGCTTGCTTTTTAATGGTTTTAGAAAGAAACCCACTAGACTTTTCAGGTAGTCTAGAACCTATTACAACTTGCTTTTATTGGTTGAGCAAGAACCCACTAGACTTTAAGGTTAGTCTAGAACCTATTACAGCTTGCTTTTATTGGTTGAGCAAGAACCCACTAGCCTTCTTACAGGTGAAGGCTAGCTCACCTATTACACAATCCTTTTAAAGGGAAGGCTTGTCTAACCTCTTCACACCTTGAAGGTGGTGTGAAAACCCAAAAGAGAGGATGAGAGAAAGAGTTGGGGGTTTGTAGGCACAAACCCAATTTGATGCTCAAAATAAATAAATAATGAAAAACTGTAATGGGAGAATCCTTGGGCGCCAATGGATTTATGGAGCTGATGAAGGGCACTCCCAAGCTTCTTTGGAGGTGCTCCTTGGATGTGGAATTGAGTTGGAGCAATTGGAGGTTCCTTGGAAGAATCCGCCGGAGGTTCGCCAAATGATGAAAAAAGTGTCCGTTGGCTTCCGTATGGCTTGGTTAAGTTTCCGGGGCTTCCTAGTCCTTTATTTATAGAGGGGGAACCCTCAAATGGCCTTTGGGAGGCTTCGGAGCCGTTGGAGAGGCCTTCGGAGCCGTTGGGAGGCAAGTGGACAGGTCTGGTCAAAGGCCCAACGGCTAGTTTGACTGGGTCCACCGGCTGACCGGTGCAAGGCCACCGGTTGGCTGGTGTGTGGAAAAAGGAGGAGGGCTTCTGTCCAGGCTCCACCGGCTGGCCGGTGAGGAGGCCACCGGTTGGCCGGTGCTGGGGTAGTAGCAAACACTATTCTGGCTAGGTCCACCGGTTGGCTGGTGGTGAGGCACCGGTTGGCCGGTGGTCTGGACAGAAAGATGCCTTCTGTCCAGGCCTCCATCGGCTGGCCGGTGGTCTTCCACCGGTTGGCCGGTGGACTGAATTTCAGTCCATTTTTGGCTTTTTTCCTTCTTGGCCTTCTTGTCCCAATTCTTTGGCAACCTGAAATTATGCCTATCATCCAAAAACACTTAAAACAAGATTAGATAAATAAGAGGGTGATTGTGATCATGAAAATTAAACCACGAGGGGTACGAGAGGTACAACAATCTCCCCCTATTTTGATGATCACAATCACCAAAACAAGGAATGTAAAAGAATGAAATTAGAGGTATGATTTAAAAGATAAAGCAAAGTAAAGTAAAGCATGAGAGAAAGATTTCTCCCCCAATCAACCATGAATTTCTCCCCCTTTGTGATTATCAAAATAGCACGGGGCATAAAACTTGATTGAGGGAAACGGATTGAAAAACAAGATAGATATTTTTAAACCAATTGAAATTTTTGAAATTTGATTTGAAAGTTTTGAAATGAAAAATTGAATAACAGTTTGAATTGAAAGTTTAAAAAAAACTGAATAACAGTTTGAATTGAAAGTTTGATATGAAAAATTTTGAAATGAAAATTTTGAAAATGAAATCAAAAAGGCTTAAACAATCCTAAATCCCCCTAAATAAAAACAACAAATTACCGGGGAGAAGTTTTTGGAACTGAGACAAATTTTGGTCCGGTAAGACTCGCTAAAAGGGATTTTTCAATCCATACTTGTCTACTTGAGGGTTGTCTCCTATAAAATTCATCATTAAAGAAAAAAGTTTTTGGCCTTCCATACCGGGCATTTTTACAATTTCACTCATAAATTAAGTGCCCGGATTTTTTGCAATAATTACAAAATTTAAATTGGGATCTCCCCCTTACAAAAATAGTAGGTGCATGGGAAGAGGAAGCTTTCTTGGAATATCCAAGCCCTTCGGTGGTTCTAGATATGCATTGGGAACCAAGGAGTTTGGTCAAATTTTGTTCCCCTTGGGTGAACATGGCAAGGGATTCCCTTAAATCTTTGATGGTTGAATTCAAAGAATCAACATCGGGAAGGTTTTGGATTTTGAGGGACAACTCCTCCTTTTCTTTGAGAAGTTGTTCCTTTTCGGAAGTAAGTTTTTTGAAATTCTTTTTTAAAGCAACAAATTTGGAAGAAAGTTCGTGAAAACCTTCCTCCAATTGATCTCTAGCATGTTGGAGATCCTCATAAGACATGTGATTTAAAGAATTTGAATTTGAATTTGAAGAACAAGAGGAAGAGGAGTCGAAAGATGTTACCTCATGAAATGCCATTAGACATTTGTTACCGTTGTCGCTCGAGGAGGAGGAGGAGGATGTGGAGCTATCACTCCATGTGGCCTTGAAAGCCTTCTTCTTTTCCTTTTGATTTTCCTTTTTCTTGTTGAGTGGGAAATCGGGGTTGTAATGGCCTTTCATGCCACACCCATTGAATGTTACCTCGAGCTCGGATTTTTCGTCGTGTTTTTCCTTTCGAGCCTTGCGGGATTTCGTCTTTTTGTGATTCTTCATGAACTTGTGCATCTTGCAGGCAAGATTCTCCATTTCGGAATCACCGCTTGAAGAGGAAGAAGAGGAGGAGGAGGAGCTTTCTTCTTGTTGAACTTTGAAGGTGATGTTCTTTGGAACTTTGATCGGTTTGCCTTCCTTTTCAGCTTGCCTCCTCATGGTGATTTCGTAGGTCATGAGGGATCCGATGAGCTCTTCGACCGGCATGTTCTTTATGTCTTTAGCTTCTTGGATTGCCGTGACTTTTGGTGCCCATGTGCTTGGTAGGATCCAAAGGATCTTCTTAACCATCGTTTCTGCAGAAATATTATCTCCAAGAGATTTTCTACCATTGCAAACATCAGTAAAACGAGTAAACATTTCAGTTATATTTTCAGAAGGATGCATGGTAAAAGATTCAAAATCTTGACGGTACATGTCCAATCGAGTATCCTTAACTTTGTTGGTCCCCTCATGGGTAACTTCCAAAAGTTTCCAGATTTCATGTGATGAGGTGCATGTGGAAACTCGATTGAATTCATTACGATCAAGGCTGAAATGTAGAGCGTTCATGGATTTTCCATCAAGCTCGAAATTTCTAATATCGTCTTGGGTCCATTTGGATTCATCGGGAGAAGAAAGAGTGTAACCATGCATGACAATTTTATAATTGGGATAGCCAATGCTTCTAAGAAATGTGGTCATGCGGGTTTTCCAATAATTATAGTCGGTTCCATCAAAAAATGGAGCACAACCCAAAGAATAGCCTTCGGGGGTGAAAGAGGTTGAAGCCATCACAATGGATCTTAAATTTGAAACTGGTGAAGGTATTACTCAAATTTTGCCTCTGATACCAATTGTTGGGCGGAGAAATAAAGGAGTGATGGCAAGAGGGGGGGTGAATTGCCTTTTAAAAAATGATTAACAATTTAAAATCAACGTAAGGAATGCAGCGGAAATAAAAGAGGCAAGACATAAAATTGATAACGGAGTTCGGCTTAAACCCAAGACTACGTCTCCGCTCCCAACTCAACCATTGAGAGATTTACTACCGCTTGCTTTTTAATGGTTTTAGCAAGAAACCCACTAGACTTTTCAGGTAGTCTAGAACCTATTACAGCTTGCTTTTATTGGTTGAGCAAGAACCCACTAGACTTTAAGGTTAGTCAAGAACCTATTACAGCTTGCTTTTATTAGTTGAGCAAGAACCCACTAGCCTTCTTACGGGTGAAGGCTAGCTCACCTATTACACAAGCCTTTTAAAGGGAAGGCTTGTCTAACCTCTTCACACCTTGAAGGTGGTGTGAAAACCCAAAAGAGAGGATGAGAGAAAGAGTTGGGGGTTTGTAGGCACAAACCCAATTTGATGCTCAAAATAAATAAATAATGAAAAACCGTAATGGGAGAAGCCTTGGGCGCTAATGGATTGATGGAGCGGATGAAGGGCGCTCCCAAGCTTCTTTGGAGGTGCTCCTTGGATGTGGAATTGAGTTGGAGCAATTGGAGGTTCCTTGGAAGAATCCGCCAGAGGTTCGCCAAATGATGAAAAAAGTGTCTGTTGGCTTCAGTATGGCTTGGTTAAGTTTCCGGGGCTTCCTAGTCCTTTATTTATAGAGGAGGAACCCTCAAATGGCCTTTGGGAGGCTTCGGAGCCGTTGGAGAGGCCTTCGGAGCCGTTGGGAGGCAAGTGGACAGGTCTGGTCAAAGGCCCAACGGCTAGTTTGACTGGGTCCACCAGCTGACCGGTGCAAGGCCACCGGTTGGCCGGTGTGTGCAAAAAGGAGGAGGGATTCTGTCCAGGCTCCACCGACTGGCCGGTGAGGAGGCCACCGGTTGGCCGGTGGTCTGGACAGAAAGATGCCTTCTGTCCAGGCCTCCATCGGCTGGCCGGTGGTCTTCCACCGGTTGGCCGGTGGACTGAATTTCAGTCCATTTTTGGCTTTTTGCCTTCTTGGCCTTCTTGGCCCAATTCCTTGGCAACCTGAAATTATGCCTATCATCCAAAAACACTTAAAACAAGATTAGATAAATAAGAGGGTGATTGTGATCATGAAAACTAAACCACGAGGGGTACGAGAGGTACAACAACTTAATATTAGTCCTTGGATATTATTTTTATCCAATATGTATATAATTTTACATCCCCTCAAGGAAATCGCTATCTGTGAACCCGATTTTCTGTTATTTCATGTAACATTTATCCTTTTCACATCCGATTTTCTAAAAGAAGGTTTGTTATCCATCTATACGATGTTGGTTTTCAATAAAAGGTATTTTTAAATATTGAACCTTTGATGAATGATATGAAATTTTGATAGAATAATTTATTTATGGGGGAATGAAAATCCATGGAAATTTATTTCAAATGAATAATAAGCTCAATATATTTCATTACACATAACACTAAGCTTTAAGCTGATTGATATATATTTTAAAAATATTATTATTCAAATGGGACATAGGAAATGAATTGGTGGGTATGAATATGAGTAACCAAATTATGGAATATATTTTTAAGTTTCTGAGTCAATATAAATTTATATATTAATTTATAGGAAATAATCACTCAATTCTCAATGAATTCAATAATTTCTTCAAAAAATCATTTTCTACAAAACATATTTTAATGAATTATGTGCATGGAAATTATAATTAATTTCTCCCAATTATCTAATTTTTTATGTAAAATTATAATCAGATTTGAAATAATATGATCAAAATTGACTAACATATAAATTTTTGTATTTTAAAAAAAATATTTTTTAATGAATAGTGAAAATATCGATTTTTTAAATACTCTCATTTATTTTCTTTAAATCAGGTAATTTGAATGACCCATAATATTTTTTATTTTGTATTTATATGAAATATGATCCATTTATTTAGTATAATATATTTAATTCCGTTTTAATTATACAGTTTTAAGAATTTGATGTATGCAATTTTTATTTATAAAAAACACATATTTAAAAAAAATGTTGTTCTTAGCATTTGAAACATTTATATTAAAATATATATCTTAAATTTATATAAATTAAATCTTGAAAAATTGATTCCACATTTTGAATCATGATTTTGAATTTCGGAAAATAATTCCTCTTTATTATAGTCTATTATGAAAAGTAACTGTAGAATTTATTTTTGCCCTTAGTAAGGACAAAACTCATAAAAAATAATTAAAACCTCGAAATATGGTCTCAAAATAAATTCAGGCCTTTCTTTATTTTCATTTAATGAGAAATATTCAACCATGTACACTCAAAATTTGAATATTTTGAATTTTGGTATGATTTTATCCTGATAATGAGAATTATAATATTTAATGTATTGAAATTTCAGAAATGTCACTCTCTTAAATTTCATATCTCTGAAATTTTTACGTGATGATAAAAGAGTTTATGTTTAGTTATAAAATTTTATTTGAAATATGAATCGAATTTTTTATCATATTAATTTATTTTTATTCTTTATTGATTAAAAAATTACCTTAAATTCTTTCACAACAACGACATAGTGATTTTTCATATAGTTGCAAAATCATGGAAATTATATAAAAAACAGTAAATGTAATATTTTTTTCAATGAATAATAGTTCCCCATGAACTTTATAGATTAATATGAAATTTTATGTATTTTTAATGTTCGATATTTGAACTAAATTGATATATTCATTTATTCAAAATCAAATTAAACAAATAGATTAAAAATGAAATTAACGATATTTTATGAAATATAATATTTTCATAATTTACTCAAAAATAAAAAAATAATGCAGGGGGGCATGAAGGATGAAAATGGTTAGAATGTTAATATAATTACCATTTTAAGACAATTTTTACCATATAAATAAAATTATAACCATTTAAGATTGAAAAAGATGTTGTGACTATTAAGGTACAAAATTGATAATGAATTTGTTAAACTAAAGATAAGCGTTAAAATTACATAATTACTCTCTTAACCCTCATTTTTTGTTTTATTTAATCCTGAAACATATCGAATTCAAATTTGAGTCATTTTGGATCCTTTTTTGATGAAAATTGTTTAATTATATTTGACAATGATGAAAATTTTCAAATATTCCCCTCACCTCATTTATAAAAGGAGACCCCTCCCATATCTTAGTTACACCAATGTGAACTAAGATTGAAACAATAATACACTATTATCTTATTAAAATATATATCCATGAAATATTGGATCTTTTATGCTTAAAAGATCTTTTTATGGGTCCTTAATAAGAGATATGAAGGAAGTATACTAAAGAAGAGGTAATCATTTTACCGGATCTTTCAAAATTATTTATTTTTATACCTACTAAAAATATATTATAATAACCATAAAATAATAAATCCATCGTTATAAATACCTGTATACAATTTTATGATTATTATTCTACCATATTATACCTCATTTACATCCTATAGAAAGTAAAAAACCATCACTTAGGTGTATGTTCGACTTATTATTTCCACGTAGTGGCGTAATTTGTTTTTAATCACTATTTTAATTAGATGGATATAAATATGAAAATAATGAGTATATATGACATTTAGGACATAATCACAATTCTATATTTATTATATATCATTTAACTTCTTTCAATCCTATCCATTAGAAAATGATAATGTTCCTTGTTCGAACGTGTGGAATGTAACCTCCATGAAGTGATGTGATTTTTTTCATTTTTTCTTTATATAGATTGTAATATGGATAGATTGAATAATTATACATGTTATTTATGATATCACAATGATTATGAAATTATTAATTACTATTTACATTTCTTTTGTTCCATCCGTCGAAATGTTAAAACATCATTCGTGCATACGTATGTCCGACCATTTCCATGAATAGTATAATTAATTATTATATCTATAAATTTCAAGGAACATTAAAAATATTAATATAATGAATATATATTATATTTATATCATTATTAATATCTATAAAATTATGGAACCATGATCGTGATGGAAGTACCAAAACTACCAAACCAAAACTTACATGACAGATTAATCAATTAACACCTAAAAAGGGATGATTTTAATATAGAATTATCTATAAATGGGTGTTGAATAGTTATAAGTGGAATATATTTTATATTATCCATATTTATACTTTTATGGTATAGAAGTATAATAAATTAAACTTTATTATACCACTGGTTAAAATCAATTACAGAGTATAGGGGACATAAGGTGAGGGTTTATTTTACAATCTCTTGATTATCCAGGATTCATTAGGTTTAAGTCTCCATTTTGGAAATTATTTTATATTTCTTTATGAAACCAAATTTATTTTATTTTACTATTTTTATTTCAAAGAATAAAATTTTTATCTTTCATTTTACCCACTTTAAGTACTCAAGATGCTGAAATAATATTTTTACATAAACCCAAAAAAAATATTTCGATCGTGAATATTTTTATTTCATGTGTATATTTTCTTTAAACCATATCCAATAATGTTTTTCAATTAACAAAAGTTTTTTTAAATCTTTTTTCCCATGTTTTAATTTTTTAGAAAATAATACAAATAAATCTTTTTTTCATTTTCCGAATGAGTTACATTTTTATATTTTATAAAGAATAAGAAAGAATCATTATTATAACATAATCAGTATGAATATTTTTTGACCCCCATGAAAACTCACTGTTGTGAAGATTCACTTAACATTTTCCATAACTGGTTCCAATGAAAATTTGGTTTCATATATTTTATAACATTTTAAATTTTTTTATAATTGATTTCAATATTAAAAGGATATTTTCCTCAATAAATATTCCAATGATATTTATAAAATATTTTCATCTATTCCATTTTTATTTAATGGACATTATTCTTTACTATGGATATATTCTTTTGATACCATCTACCGTATTACTCTAGATGGATTATAATCATTTCATATTTATTTATTGGGGAAAATATTAACTATTCATGTGCTAATTTTTTAATATGAATGTTTATGTTGACTATATGTTGAATTATTATTCACCCCTTTCATATACTGAATTCATTTGACTTATTAAGTGATTGTTTGGGCCCATTATATCCACTTGATGCATTTAAAGGTATCATGAGACAAACTATTTTAGGTATTTGGCATAAAACATTCTTATTTACATATGTTTCCTTGGTATAATGCCTTGACGATAAGATTATGATGTCCCACATTTTTTTCTATCATTATAAAACTAGCTATTTTTATACATGTGTTTATTTATGTTATTATTATATCCATGGATTTATTCCCCTTTTATGTTATTAACTATATGAAATTATTACATCTCAATTTATTTATACCTTATTATTAATGCCTTGTTTATTATATGATAGATTCCATTATAGGTATTCCATTACTGAGCATTTGAGATCACCCATTTCATATGTTTCTATTCACTAGGAATACATGAAGTGTACTATAATTGATATGAAAAAAAATTGATAGAGTATATAATAATATTCTAAAATAAATATTATATTGTATTTTATGTTTTCAAATGTAATTTCGGATTCAAGAATGTATCTTATTTACCAAAAATACTAAATAATTCTTTTCTTTAGGATGAAATTACTTATATGTTGTGAAATTGTTGTAAAATAACCACATCACTGGGATACTAGAGTTAGAATATTTAAAATCATATCGGGGGGAGACACAATCCATGGGGTAGTTTTACACACAAATAACATGTGAATGAGGTAAATCGAAATGTATTTTGAGCTGTTAATGTATGTAGAAGGTTGTGTTTTAAGTGTTTTTTGTCATGATTAGTAACAAAACTGATGGTTCATGATATAGATATTTCACATTCTGAAAATTTCATGGAATAATGATTGAAACTAACAATTATGAGTATGATGCCAGATTAAATTAATTACAGTTGGTTCAAGGTTGAGTTTGGTGTTCTACAAGAGATATTAGGGTAATGAATTAGTGGACTCAAATCACTAAAGAAGAAGATATAATGGAAGAAGCTACATTAATGAATTTTATATGATGTTATTTATGTTATAAAAATGGGTATTAGATGATTATTCCATTTAAGATACTCATGATTGATGTTTACGAATTTTCTTTCTCAACAAAAAACGTCCTCAGGATGGAGAGTATCTCAAAAATTGGTATAATGATATGAAAACTACATGGTAGATCGTAATTATATTTCAAAGGCCACAAAGCCTTAACATTTGATTAAGAATCATATAATGTCTTGTTATTTACAATTTTTACCATTTAGTTTCTCAATTGGTATGTCTTAAAATTATGATCTTTATAGTTTGTTTTCTAAACATTTGTTGTGATAATGTGTTGAGATTGCAGGGTGTGGTTTTGTTAGAAAAAAGAAATTATAAAGATTATATGAGACTTATTGAAATTTATGAGTGACATGGATAACTTTGTGGGAGGTTGAATTAGACTAGTGTGTTTCCAATACTAATACTTCGGCTAGTAAGATTAGAGGATTTGTTTTATAGACCAAATAATATGTGGTAAATTCACACATTGAATATCTTGACACTTTAAATTTATCTTTAAAGTGTGCTGTATTGAAGTTTTTTGACTTGTACATTCCGACAATAAATATAGTATAAATGGTGAAAAAATCATTCAAATACAATATTGACCATAAGAAAAGAGAAAATAGGTGTGATACCCTTGATAAAGGAGAAATTTCTTCCCATAGTTGACAAACTATGAGTATGTTAAAATTTAAAGATGATTGAGGAACCGAAAATAGGGGTAAAATAAGAATAGAAAGAGAATAAGAAGAATCACCGTGATTTTTTTTTGTTTGGGGGTGGTGGTATAAGATTATAGAAAATATACACTGACATTCCTCAGACATAACGGAAGAAGTTTAGTTGAAATTTAAGTACACACATTGTATTTCATTGATAAATGGGGGAGAAATATTGTCTTTCCATTCATTTTTAACAAAATAATAAGGGTGATATTGATGGAACTTTAAATTTTTATTTGATTTAGTGACATGATGAGATTGATCTAATGTAAAAGATTTTATGGATTTAGTATCAAGAGAATCATTGGGAATGATAAGGCATGTATTATATTTTTTACTAATCTTTAGATGGTAAAATTAATTCTTAGTGAATTATTATGAACCCATTAAGTATATAAGCTTTGAATAAATATTTTGATCAGTCTTTGTAAGATTCCATAGAATAATATGTTAGATGGAAAATTAATTCTTTATTGATCTAAAGGCTACATAATATAGTTTTATTGATTGAACTAACTACATTTTAGTTTCTATGGGTTCACTATAAGTGAAGTTACTATATGTTTTCCCTTTGGTAGATGGGAATTTTCCATGACACATTAAGATTTTTATGATATAAGGATATATTCATCCATGACTTTACATTATATAAAAATAATGGATTCTCTATAATAAAGTCTCTTAAATGAAAAAACTAAGGATAACCCTCTGAAGGACAACACTCTAGAAAACTACATACAATCTAGTGGCTAAGCTGAGGCACGACATATCTAATAGGGTGTTAGGGGTTTTTTATATGTTATAATACATTTAGACATGCATATATGTATGTGAATGAAGCATTGGGATATAGGGACAAATACCATGACATGGGGGAAAGGGGTAAAAATCCTCCCAAGTTAGGAGTGACATAAGTGTTTATAGGTGAGCACTGAGTCCAGTCAAAATTGAATGACCAACTGGGAGTTGTTTAATATTATTAAGTAGTGTTAATATGAAGTAATGTTTTAGGTGGAAAAAATTAAAAAACAATTACATCATATAAAAAGGAGCACACTAGTGAATGCCAAAGGGATTTGTGTGAGTTGAATATGACAATTCGTTATTATAAAAATAACCATGTCGTTGTAAGTGATCATCCAACATTAGATATCACCAGAGTGTCGAGGGTGCCTACTCCCTAGAAGATCTTCCATGAATCCATCCACTTGAAAAGTGTATTACATTTCATAGAAATACATTATGATTTGGTGATCATGGATGAGTTATTAGGAATTAATTAATCTTTCTAAATCATATAGGAGATTATGCAGTAGGGATGTGTCCATGCACACATATTTTTATGATTCAATATGTAACAGGAGATCATATCAGAGGTAATGGGAGAGTCATGTAGAAGATTTATAAATTATATGTGTAGATATGGTCAATAAGAAACCAAAATATAGATAAAGTCTCCATGTTTAAATATTTTATTGATCCTAAAGTTATATTTTTTTGTGGATAGTAATACACTATTGAAATTCCCTGAAGGGGGGTGCATATTCTATAGGAAAGTAATCACTCAATAGCCAAGAAATTTTATTTCACTATGAAAAAGTTATTGGTATTTGAGGGAGGAGTTATAAATCATATTTCCAATGGATATTTCAGAGTTCAAGGTATATTATAATCCCATTAAATACACTGTACAACAGGAATAATCATTGAGGTTTGAAATTCAATCACATCACTTGGATTGGAATGAATGATAAGATAACACTATAAAACTGAGTATAGAAGTTTTGAAAAAAAAATATTTTAATAGCGAGAATTTGTGAGATTGAAATTTTAGAGAGAAATAAATGAGGCTACTGCTACTATGACACAAAGAATAAAAAATATGACATAGAACTTTTTAAAGATAAGTCCAATGGTGAAGTTTAATAGATCAATGATCTGGAGTGAATTAAATAATTATAAAACAATTTTGGAAATGAATAAAGGTTATTCCATGAAATCTCATAGAAAGAAGGTGATTCTCAAGGAAATGTTCGACTCAATTTTATAAAATATCAAGAGAAGATTCAAATACAACCAAATCTATATCACTGGTGCATCAACTAAGAAACAGGATATAATTTTTGGTATGGGAGAAAAAATAGTTTTTCTTTTGATGTTTTTTGTGAAAATGGATGTTCTTATGGAAGTTACCCTGGGGTGGTCATGATACAGTCTTAAAATAATATAAGGGAGTTGATCATAGAATGGAATGACTAATCTAACCCCGTGAAATAAGGTTACTATTTTTTAGTGCATCGATATATTGTCGATCATGTTCTCCATGGAATTTCCCATTATTGTGAGCCAAGAAAAAAATCAATATTACCCTTATGCATAGTTGTTTATATTAATTGAAAAAACAATATTTCAAATGGGTAAAGTAACCGTAGATAACATTTTTTAAAAGTAAAATAAATTAATAAGTGAATTAGATCATCTAATCATCAATTGTGTAAGTGGCTACACATATAATTAAGTGGTCAATAACATTATGGTAGTGAGGGTTTTAGAGGTAATTTTTTTCTAAATTGGAAATGAGTTTCATTCCCAGGTTCCCCCATATATTAGTGCATATCTCACCCAATCCACTTGAAAGACCAATAAGTGGTATCAATTCAATTTTTTATTCCTTATTGTATATTTTTTCTCAAAATTTGTGGGATTTTTTTGAAAGGTATACCCTTCATAATGAAATATACATTGTTTGAGGAAAATTATTTCAATATATGGAATAATTAATTCATTTCAATTTTGAAATAAAACATTGAAATTATTTATGAATTATTAATAGATTAAATTGTTTTACTAAGAAGATATGAATTAATATATGAAATAGTACATTGATCTTTAATGTTTGATGCCTATATAAAGACGGTATTAAATGATTCTCTAAAAGAAGTTGATTTTGAGAAGATATCTTCCTAAATGTTCTAAAAATAAATGTCGATGTTACAAGAAGATAAATTTAGAAAATAAAAAAATAAAAATGTAATCTACATTGTTTCAAAAGGAAAAAATATGAATAAGTATAAATCCAGTGGAATTTCATATTATGGAACTATTCATAGGGAAAGTTACATCATGTTAAAGAAATATAGTAGACCACCTATGGATGTTAAAAATAATTTATATCAGGCATCTATTTATCTATTTAATTGTTATATAATAAAAAAATAAGGGTATTAGTGGTTGTGTGATGTTGGAACTACTAATTATTATTAAATTTCATGTAAGTTGAAAATGGAATATGTCAACTTATTAGAGACGCTGGATTAGTAGTTTAGGGAAAAGAATATAATTTTAAAGGTGGATAATAAGAATCAAGATATCTGGATCCATGAATTTGATATTTAATTCAAGAAGTTAAAAGGTTTTAATAAAATAAATAATGAATTTTACATTGGGATCATGGAAATTATTACTCCTAAACTAGAGAGTTTAAGGGGATTTCAACAAAAGTTTAAAATAATGTAAACTCAAAATAAATTCAAAATTTCCAAACCAATAATGATGATATTGCTTCAATCCGATCAAAACTATTTTTGAAGTATAAAATCCTCTAACAAGAGAAGGTATTCCTTAAAGATAATATTTCTCAAATGAATTTTAAAATGAAGTTGAAAATTAACTTTCTTGATAATATCACTTGGGAATTGAAAATTGATATTTATAGTGGAAATAATCTCAAGAAATATATATATATATATGCTTTGAGATATATTTTCCATAAATTTAAGGAGTAATTGGTCTGTACCATGAAAAAATTTATCAATGTAATGTCAAATTCAATCCTTAACTAAAGGAGATGAGTAAAATAATGATGAACCCCAAGGAAATGGAAACTTTTATAGGTGATGTAAATAATAGAAAATGAAATCCTATAATATATAATAGAACCTAATGAAATATATCCATGATGAATGTATTGTGAAAAGAATTTCATATTTTACAAAAGAATAAAAAACATTATAGAGTAATATGAAAAGAATTTGAAAGCATGATAAGTGTTCACATGTCACAAAAATGAAAAATTCTCATTTCAAAGGATAGTCCATAGAAATGTTTTTTTAAGAATATAATAGTTCTTTGATAGATTTATTGAGTAGAAAATATTTTAGAAATCGTTCCTTATGAGAAATAGATTTTAGGGGATATATGTAAAATATATCCATGATGAATGTATTGTGAAAAGAATTTCATATTTTAAAAAAGAATAAAAAAAATTATAGAGTAATATGAAAAGAATTTGAAAGCATGATAAGTGTTCACATGTCACAAAAATGAAAAATTCTCATTTCAAAGGATATTCCATAGAAATGTTTTTTTAATAATATAATAGTTCTTTGATGGATTTATTGAGTAGAAAATATTTTAGAAAATGAAAAATAAAACTACAATGGGGAAGAAAATACTTAGTGGTAAATTAATCCAAGGAAAACCATGTTCTATTCTTGTAATTTAGAAAGTTAAAAACCCAATATAAATATAGAAAATATTGAATTCT
This sequence comes from Viscum album, assembly GCA_963277665.1. Taxonomy (NCBI): domain Eukaryota; kingdom Viridiplantae; phylum Streptophyta; class Magnoliopsida; order Santalales; family Viscaceae; genus Viscum; species Viscum album. The sequence continues at coordinate 370,298,927 of OY728144.1, forward strand.
ATTAAATCTGAATCAAATATGAAAACAAAATCCCAGATAAATGATAAAAGAAAATTTTTGGTCAATAGTTACTCAAAAACCTCCTCAAATTGTAGTAAATAGAAGTTAAACCTCTCCCCATATAGTTTAAATGTTTTTATCATGTATGATTATATGGAAATATTGGTGGAGACACTATTTATAGTGTAGTTGTGATTAAAAATCACATTTTATTGAGTTGAAATAATGTCCATTTTAAGCAAGTACTGTATGTATTATGTGGTGTTTGAAGTATTTAATATCATGATTGGTATCAAACCTAATGGTTCATGATATGGATATTTAAAACACAACAAACTTATAAAAAAGGTCATAAATCTAAAAATTACTAGTATCATGTTAGAACTATTTTATTAATGTTGGTTTTAGGCTTCATATAGTGTTCTATAACTAATATCATGTTAAAGAATCAATCTATTGAATTCAAAAATTAAGTGTATAGAATCGAATATATTACTTGAGTAGATTTAATGTCTTTTTATTTAAAATATATTAATTTGTATGGGATGATTATGTTTTTTTAATACTCAACAATATCGTCCTAGAAAAGTTTTTGTCAACATGAATGGTCAATGAGATTGTAATTATTTCAATGATTGGTGTAATCAGATAGAAACTCGATGGTATGTTGTAATTATATTTCAAAGGATACTAAGCCTAATATTTGGATGAAAAAACATTTAATTATTGGTATTCATGATTGATATCATTTGATTTTTCAAGTGGTATGTCTCAACATAATGTTCTTTATAGTTTATTTTCTAACTTCATTATGTGATAATGTGATGATATTATAGGTTTTGGATTTATTGTAAAATATAATGTCTAAAGATATTTTGGATTTTATTAAAATCCATGACTTCTTATGGATATCTTTGTTTAATGATGACATAGACTTTTGTTTCCTACATTAACCCAAGAAAACATGGAATAGATGATTTGTTTGACAGCCTAAATGAAAAATTCTAAATTCACTCATTGAATGTATTCATTATTCACATTTATATTGGGAGGGTGTTATGTGGATGTTTTTATAATTATAAATTCCAGCCAATAATTTTGTATAATTTCTGATGAAATGGTGAAAAACACTATTCACTAAATGAATAGAGAAAAGTGGATGTGTCTTTCTTAAGAGAAAGGAGGAATTTCTTCCAATGATCTACAAAATCTGAGGGGGAGAAAAGATGAAGACAATTGAGGAACCTTTAATGGTGGAAAAAATATAAATTAGGAAAAAAATTGAAAAATTCCCTTTCTTAATTTTGAGAAAGGGAGAGTAGATGAATACAAAGAATAAAATCCCACATTTGTCATAATTTAGGGAATAAGATTAGTTGATCTTGATGTAGATAAATTTTATTGTATTATAAAAGGTATATAGAAATTAATTCTTACCATATCTTCTCAACAATTTATAAATGGGGAGATTTTTGTAACCCTAATGTTTTGTCGGATTTGGTGATGTGATAAGATTTTTATAACCCTAATTATTTCTAGGATTTTTAACTAATTTTTTTTTTAATGATAAGAAATGTTTGGGTTTTTTCAACTAATCATGATATGAAAAAACTAATGATTGGAGGATTGTTATGGACCCATCAAATACATAAGGTTTTAAGAAGTATGTTGACAAGTGATTGGAAGCTACTAGAGATAAATCTATCTAAATGATAGAGTCTATGATCTAGAAACATAGGCTGCACCATATAGTTTGATTAACAGAACTAACTAATTCATAGTTTCCAATGTTGAACCATGTGATAGTTTCTTAAGAGTTGTCACTCTAGTAGATACCAAATTTCTCATGTTGTAGTATTTTATTACACCTGAAGGAATGATGTTCAGGAATTTTATACATCATATAAATTATTTTTATCCCATCATATTATTTTAGGAATGGAAAAATAGGTTCAACCCACTCAAGGATAATACCTAAGTGATCTCTAAACAAGTTAGTGGTTGTGATCATATACCACATATCCATGGGTGCATCATGGGGTTTTTGATAGTGAGCACTAATGCTGACCGGAATGAGGGAATGTGAAGGAGGGCCACACCATTGGGAAAAGACCAATATACAGGGGAAAATGGTTCTTATCCTATCGTGTGTTAGGAAGAATAGAAGGCCAAAAATGAGAATTGGTGCTAGTGAGACTTGAATGGTCAATTCAGATGCATCTAAACTTATTAGTTTCTATAAATATAATATAAAGTCTAATTTTTGACACAACTCAAATAATAAACAACACATAATAAGGACCATGTCACTGAATACAGGAGAAGTTTGTATGATTATTATGTAGTACTTCATCATAGGGTAAATTATCTCATAATTGGAGGTGATAATCCAAACATTGGGTGTTAGTAAAGTGTTGATGGTGTCTACAACATGGGTGATATGGTCCACTCTTATCTATTTGAAAAGTGGAGTCCATGTTGTAGAGACACCTTGAGATATGGGTAGAGTGGATGAAGAAATATGAGTTATTTAATCATTTCAAATACTATAGTATCTCAAAAGTTATTAAAGTTTCTATGTTATAGAGATTTTATAGAGTCGTGATGTTATAGGATAACATATGAGAGATCCTGAGAGCTCGTGTAGGAGATTAATGTGTGATAATGGTGGGTATTGTCAAAATGAATCCAAACCACATAGAACAATTCCAACATGAAATAATTTTTTCAGACCCTAGTATTACACCATAGTAGATAGTATTATGGAATGTAAAATTCATGAAGGAGATTATTTATTCCACATGACTCTAATCAAGCCATAGTCAGGAAATTCCAGTTCGGCTGAAAAAATTTATAGGAAACCTAATGATTGGTTATGAATCATATTTTAATGTGATTAATTTGAATATAATGAAATTTGATGATATAAATAAATAAATGATACACTGGGTAAAATCACTAAGGTATGAAATTAAATCCTATACCTTGGATTAAAATGATAGAGAAAATATCTATATACTGGAGAAAAATAATGAAATCGTTTTGATATTTGAGATCAAAATTTTTGAGAGAAATAAATAGTGTATTACTATTGTATATCATATAATATGGTGTAGGAGTTTGAAATATTTGATGATCTTTCTAAAGGTTAATTTATATAAGTCATTATTGTGAAGCATGTGAGAGAATTCAATAACCATTATGGTAATAATGAATGGTGATTACATGAAATATCATAGAAAGAAGTTCATGATAAAATATATGTTTAACATAGGTATGTGAAGGATAAAGAGGATATTAAAGGTACATACATATATAATAATGGTATATCATGTGGAACATGGTGACATTTTTCTTGGTATGTGAATCAACCTTTTCATCTTTTTTATGTAGTCAATGAGAAAGAGAAATCGGGAGTGTACCAACCCAAAACCATTGTTACGGTAGTGGTAGAAAGTGGGACAGAGGTAGCCAAACCCACGTATTGATCTTATAGATTTTTTTTGTGCATCGAATCATTGGTGATTGCATTCTTCTTGGACCAGCCCATTGTGGTAATATGTTTGTCCCATGTTCTCAGTTGTTTATATTTTCAACAAAATAAATTCAAAAAAGGTTAAAGAAACCATAGATAATATCTATTGATGGATATAAGAGTGAAAAGGGACATATATCATCTAATTGCCAATAGTATAATTGGTAACCCTCCATAAAATAGGTTAATATCATTATGGTCATGAGAGTATGAAAGGAAAAGTGTTTAAATTGGATATGATCTCCATACATTGATTTATCCCACCTCTCTGTGTATATCTCACCTAAGACCCATGAGGTACCAATAAGTATGGTAAGGAGTAGTTCCCAATAAACATATTTCATTATGATGCATGTGTTACCATGGGTAATTTATATTTGAATTTTAATTTCATATTTTTTTTAAAAAAAATTAACGATTGGGATGAATTTATCCTCATTAGAATAATATGAGTTTCTTTGGGGTTGTTCCTAGAATTTAGGGATGACATAGGAAAAAATGGCCAGTGATGTGACATTTGACTTAAAATCTTGATAAACTATCTAGTAATGAAATTCTTGATCTTTGAAACATTTCAGTAATTGTTGTATGATTGTCCCGTAGCCTGTCAATCGAACTAGCTTGGTCAAGAATAGATCTACATCCAATTTTGAATTGATATTTAGAATACCTTGAGTAATAAAATTTTAGGGAAATAGATCTAGTGAGTACTCAAATATGTTTATTATGTGGATTTAATTTAATATTTATTTTTGGTGTGTTTTATAAATATTTTTGTTGTCAAAATTCGTTTTCTGAAAATGGGTCATTTCATGAAAGGTGTTTTTATTTTGAAATGAGGCATTTGGTCTTTTTTTAGAAAGGATCGTGTATCCAAGAATATTGTTGATTTTGATACCATTTTGAGGTATTTTTGGAATTAATTTTGACCATAATGGGTCATAATTCATAGGGTTGGTCAATTTTGAATCTGAAATGTGGAAACATGTACTAAAATAGAAGTGAATTTGTCAAATGGTTTTAATTTTATATGATAAATTTTAGTTCATTTAGAAAAACATGAGACTTATATAAAGCATGAGTGGGATTCTTGTTTAAAAATATACTTTAGTGGGGTTTTAAGTAGAATAAAATATTTATTAAATTTTTTATATTGATAGTGTAATGTTTTATGTAGTGTAGTGTCTTCAAGTAACAGGTGATTTTGGAAAATGGTTTTTATTCATTAATGAATGTTTTGATTTTAAAAAGGGTTTGGCATTTAGAGCTATAGTTTTTATTGATTGATTGGTGACATCTATTTTTATCCCTTCATTTGGGACTCTATGATGTGATTTAGGATACATGATAGAGTTGGGTTCATGTTGTCTTATTCTTTAAAGAAAAGCTCCTAAAAAAATCTTGGGATAAATGTTATCATTCAACCTTTCACAATCCATCCCCCGAGGCCCATGTAGTGACTACCCCAAGACCGCCTTCTATAGCCCAGGGGTTGGTGACTAGAACCAAAAGGCATATACCTGAAAAGCATGAAGGCATTTCTTTTAAACCTACAAACACACAGTCTATGAATACAACGAGAAAAATACACGTAAGAAACATCTATAGTAAAAAGTGTACTAAAAGTAAAGGGGGCCAGAATATAAGCCCAACTGAAAGGTACAAGTACAAATGAAAATAAAAATACAACTCTTGGATTACCCACCGAGGATCCTACCAGAAGGGTAGGTACAGATCATCTCCACAGCACTCCATGTCAGCCCGTCTCCTTCGTGTATCGCCTGGTCCTGGCTCCCTCAAATCTCAGCCCAGCTGCTCGTCATCTGCACAAGATACCACAAGGTGCGGGCGAAGCCCGTGTATGGTTTAGTATAACAATACTCAGTAGGGACCCTGAGACCCCTGAAGGTCTCCTAGAGTTCTACAAACGAAAATCCACAAAGCAAGACCTCAATCACAAAGTATGAAGTAGTCATCAACTCTACTTAGGTATATTCTTGTTCATATACCTATGTTATCAAGGTATACTCATCTCATACATGAGGAAACATATGGTTACAACTTATATGACATTTTCACAACTTATCCACGAGGTAATAATACCAAAAAAGAAACATCACGAAGGTAGAATTACCACAAAGGTAACACCATGAATGTAACACCACAAAGGTAGAAGTACCACTAAGTTAACACCACGAAGGTAACACCACGAAGGTAAATGTTCCACAATGGTAAAGACTCAACTCACACTAGGTATAACTTTGGTATAGAAGTGTGTATGATTAGATGTGTTGCTGGATCATCTTATTCTGTCGAGAGCCTCTGGTGCTGACCCACACAGGATCTATAGATACTAAACCCCACAAGACCACACAAGATCTGACCCACACAGGATCAGTATGTGCTGACCCAGACTGGATTGCAGAGTGGTAACCCACACATGATCGATAGATGTTGACCCACATAGGATCAATGTTCTCTCTTCACATTACATCCAGCTATAGGATTCCTCGTACCCGGTGCTCTCGAGTTTGGTAGAATCTTCCCCTCGAGATATCGGTCATAGCTCGACTGCCACTAAGCTCCACAAAGGAGTAATTCAATGGACCATCATGTCGTAAGGGTTACAACGCGAGAGACGATGTGTCAATTGGACACCGGGTCTGTGAGTCATTGAGATTTTAATGCCAAGAGGGTGGTTGGATTCGGGTTCGATCCAACCCGACCATACTATAACTTTCTCCAAAACTCAAGGGGATTATACCAAAAGGTCTGTCTCGCTCCAAGGATCCTAGTACCATAGACGGTTCAACAAAAGGACATCTAGTTCACAAGTTAAGGCTCATTGAGGGAAACTAGGTCTTGAAGGGTTTGGGACTGGTTCATCCCGGGCTGACCCAACCCGGTCTGGTTAGACCCGACCCGAGTTGGGTCTGACTCGGCCCGACCTGAACTAGCCTGGGCTGGCCAGTTTGGGCTGGGCTGAGGCGGGCTCGTCCAGTTGGGCTGCAGACCGGCCCACCTAGCCTGGTAGGTGCAACCCATTGGGCTAGCGTGGCTTAGCCCACGGAGGGGTGTGGCCCAGACCTCAGAGGGCGTGACCCGTTGGGCTCGCGCGACCTACTAGAGGCGCGGCCTGCTGGAGCGAGGCCCACCATAGTTGGCATGAGGGGACGTTTCCCCCAATTCAGAGCTGGAGGGACGATACCACGGGGCACCGCAAGGGCACTCACGTGACCCACAAAAAGTGGGTCCCATCCTTCCATCACAGCTTCTGAGTCATGGTTGTGTTTTACGGCACGAGATGGTGTGCTGATCACCTCTGCCTATGGCCGCCCGATGCTAGCTGCCGCTGTTCCACACGGATATACGTTGCAGCCCTCTCTCCAGTGGTGCCCCTTGCATGCCACTCTGGCTTCCTCGGCTGGCGTGATCCGACATCCCTCTTCACCTACTGCGGCTATGACCATAACCTTCTTCACCGGTTGAGCGCAACGGTGCACTATCATCTCTTCTAAGGCTGACTATTCCCGACCACCGTCGTCACCCACCGGTGCTGTTTGCAGGTGCTTCCAAGCCGGTGTCGCAGCGGCAGTCTCCCAAGAATCACGGGGTGAGCTCTAATGACCCATTTCTCCATCCAAAGGTATCGACGACCTCCTCGGGATGTCTTCTTCTTCTCCAAACCCACCATTCCTGGTTTTTTCCATCTCAAATAAATTTCTCATGAAGAACACCTCAAATTTCAACATGAGGTGGAGTGTCTAGGCCTTGTTCGTTGATCCCATGCCCTCTGCGTTATCTTGATATCAAGAGGGTCGTATATTGATTTAACAAATCCTGAAATTAGAAAATAAATATACTTTACCTCAAGATCATTGGAGAACGTCCGCATTTTAGGAAGATTCGATGTTCTTCATTTGTGATTCGGTGGCACTCATCACCGTTCGTTGGAACTAGTCACATCCTACATGTTGTTGGCATCATGGTACTTTACGAGAACATTTTCATTTGGTTAATTCATTCCAATACTCTACCAATAGATCTATATAAATATGAGAGGTGGAGGGTGAGTTACACCCTTGAGAAATTATGAGGTTCATTTAATGAATGAACCTCCCAAATTCCAACAGTTCTATTACAAAGATTGAGGACTCAAGCAAATTAATGGACTGACATATCATTGGTCCCGCTATCATCATTTGTTTGTTGGAGGAAAAGGAAAAAAATAAAAAAATAACATTGTTATTTTATTATTCTTATAAATGTCCAAAAAATAACTTTCTCAACCGACCTACTGCGGTTAGAGTGAAGCCTCCCTTAAGTAAATCCCAACGCAGCGGATTCAACGGTGCCCTCAGATTTTTAATCCGAGCGCAAGTTCAAAAGAACAAAAATGTCACCCATGTGTTTACTGAACGTACCTTAAAAAATGTTTTGAAATTCAGTCTAGGAACACTGGGCCTCAGAATCATGCACCGTAAATTTTTTTCAGAGTCGTAATAATTCCATATAATTAAAAAACATTACATGGAAAATCTGGGTCTTTACATTCTACACACCTTAGGAATTTTCGTCCACGAAAGACACAACATAGACAAAGGAAACAAATGCGGGGTACTGAGCACAAATCTGAGCCTCATGCTCCCATGTGATCTCCTGGAGTTTCTCGTACTGCCAGTGAATGTGCAATAGAGGTATTGAACATCCAAAAAGGACATGCTCCTGTCGATCCTCAATCTCTACTGAAAGCTCCGTAAACATAACCCCATCATCAAAGTCTATCTCACCATGGTCGATGAAGGGAGATGGGTCATAAATGTATCTCCTCAGCTGAGATATGTGGAAGACGTCATGTAACCTCTCTAACGGTGGTGGTAGTTCCAAGGGGTATAGCACCACTCCAATCCTCCAAAGTATCAGAAATGGTCTGATAAGCCTCAGTGAGTGTTTTCTACCTCAGCAAAATTTCTATAGTCCCAATCGAGGGGAGACTCAGAACAATTCATGGTACCCCTCATGGAACTCCAGAGTTATTTGTCTCCAATGAGAATAAGAATTCTATCTGCTTTGGTAGTCTTCATCCGCTCCCGGATGACCAGTACCTTCTCAGTGGTAGCCCGTACCAACTCTGGACCCATTAGTGCTGACTCCAATGGGTCGGTCCAGCATAGAGGTGATCTGTATGGTCGACCGTAGGAGGCCTCAAATGGTGTCATACTGATGGTGGAGTGATAACAGTTGTGGTATACGAATTCCACCAAGGGAAAGTGTTCCTCCCAACTATAGCCAAAATATTGGACGCAACCAAGATCCATGCTCTCCATTGCCTGAATTGCCCGCTTTGTCTGACCATCCGCCTATGGTTGAAATGCGGTGCTCAAACATAGGTGAGTCCCAAACGCATGTTTTAATCCCTTTCTAAATTGGGAAGTAAAATGTGTGTCACGGGCAGAGAAGATAGTCGATGGTGCCCCATGAAGTCATATAATCTCATGTACATAGAGGCATCTCAATCCCTCTACTGATCCCTTCTCTCAAATGAGTTGGAAGTGGGCTGACATGGTGAGTCGTTCAAGGATCACCCAGATGGAATCATGTCCCTAGATGTTTGTGGTAGCCTTGTCACAAAGTCCATGGAGATACCATACCACTTCCACTCTGGTACCTCTAGTGGTTGGGCTAAGCCTGCTGTAACCTGATGCTCAGCCTTCACTTCCTGACAAGTGAGACATTGTGAAACAAACTCTGCCACTACTTTCATCATCCCTATCTACCAGTGATGATGCCGGAGGTCCGAGTACATATTTTCCACAACAGGATGTACTGCCATAGGGGATGTATGGAACTCACTCAGCATCTCCTCTTGTAGCACCACTAGTACCATGGTGCGTCCTCTAAAAAGGATGATTTGGTCCCCACCTTCAGAAGATCAATCAGGTGCCTGTTCTGAGGATATATGGGCACGTCGATCCTTGCAGTCAATTTCCCCAAGCTATGCCTCCAAAACTCGCTGAAGAAGTTGGGGAGTGATAGTCATAGACTGGATGTAATATTCTCCATCTCTATCCGAAAAGGATATATGCAACCTGGCAAACTACTCTGTCACCTCACTTAACAACTGTAGACCAGACTTCCTATTGAGTACATCTTCCACTACATTCCCCTTTCCAGTAGTATAGACTATCTCAAAGTCATAGTTCGGGAGGAACTCTTGTCATCGTCACTACCTCATGTTCAAATCCTTCTATGATAAGATATACCAAAGACTCTTTTGATCATAGTAAAGAGTAAACCGTTCACCAATCAGGTAGTGTCACCACATCTTCAAAGAAAATAACACTACTGCTAACTCCAGGTCATGGGTAGAATATTTCTTCTCATGTTATCTCATTTTTCATGAACCATAAGCGATCAACGAACTCTCCTGCATCAAGACGCATCCATGTCTAGTCCCTGATGTGTCGCAGTAGACTAAATACCCAATGCCCTCTTCTAGTAGCCTCATGATGGGGGCACTCATCAGTCTCTTCCTCAACTCCTAAAAAATGTACAGGAATATCTCCGTCCATAAGAAGGGTTTTCCCTTCTTCATCAATGGAGAAAAGGGTTTCACAACTCTAGAATTGTGGGGTATGAATATCCGGTAGTACCCAGCCCACCCTAAGAAACTCCGCACCTCAGTCACACTCTTGGGTGGCTCCCAAGAAAGCACAATCTCTATCTTCACTAGATCCACTACAACTCCATACTCCAAGATAACTTGTCCTAGAAATTGGACCTCTTGTATCTAGAACTATCACTTCGAGAGCTTACCATAAATCTGGTGCTCTCAGAGTCTATCCAGTACTATCGGCAGATGATAGGAATGATCCTCCTTCGATGCCGAGTATATCAAGATTTCATCAATAAATACCATTACAATGTGGTTGAGATATGAATGAAATATGTTGTTCATGAGTCCCATGAACGCTGTAGGGTTGTTGGTCATGAAAAATGGAAAAACCAAGAACTCATAGTGGCTATACCGACATCTGAAGGCCATCTTCTACATATCCTCATCTCATACCCTAAGATGATGATTGCTTGATTTTAGGTGTATCTTTGAAAACCATGAAGCTCCCTTTACCTAATCAAAGAAATCATCAATCCTCAGAAGTGGATACTTGTTCTTCACGGTCACTTGGTTCAGGTGCCCATAATCCACACAGGGACTCAAACTCCCATATAACTTCTTGGCCAACAAAATTGGGGCTTCCCATGGAGAAACACATGGCCTTATGAACCTCTTTCTTTACAAGTCCTTGAGTTTTACATGTAACTCATGAAGCTCTGTGAGAGCCATCTCAAATTCTAGTGTAGATATTGGTGTTGTCTCAGGGAACAGGTTGATGTAGAAATTCACCTCTCTACAAGGAGGTAGTCCCAGAACATCATCATAGAAGACATTTCCATATTGGTCCACCACTAAAGGATAACTCGGACACTCAACATCAACTACTCCAAGGGTAAGGCTAGCCAACTGATGTGTAATCAGTTTCAGCCTATTATGGGTAAGTCCATCCTGTGCTGAAATGGTTCTCTTCTTTCTAGTGAATGAAAACCTAGTCCCATCATCATGGAAACCCCACACTTTGTGCTTAATACAGTCAATCTGAGCATGGAATGTGGATAACTAGTCCATACCCAGGATGACGTCATAAGGACTCGACGCCACTACTAGAAGATCCCAACCGAATCCATCACCTCCTAGAGTAATCTCACACTGCCGGAACCAATGTGTAATCATTGAATCCCCTCCCATAAGAGTCTCTATCTATAAGGATCGATTCAATAGATCCACCGGAATCTCCAAGCTCTGAAAAAGGGCCATGGAAATAGAAGAGTGAATGGAACTTGTGTCTATAAAAACTGCAGCAAAGGTGGAGTAGACACAAATTGAACATATAATCATATCTAGAATGATGTGGTCATAGGACTCAGCTTCCTGGAGTAGATCTCGTCCCTGTCCATATGATCCCTATAGTCGGGGTGGACCACCTAGAGGTGGTGGAGGTAGAATCTCGAATCGTCTCCCACCGCCTGATGCACGACCAAATCCTATTCAACGTCCACCTAATGCCTATGGAACTCTTGATTGAATATCTTCCTCTGCCTTGGCGGTCCCTTGACCATCTTCTGCTCGTCCGTACAGCACGTCAGGCAGTCGCGATCCATGTGACCCTGCCCACCACAAGAGTTGCATTTCCTGCTCCTCATCTATCCTCCTTTATCCCGTGAGCCTCGCACCACCGATCATGTATCCTGAGGTCATCCACCAGAAGGTCTGGCCCACTTGATCCCCTACATCATCCATCTAATTCAGGCTATAGATGACTCTACTACCTGATGTCTGTTGGTGTTTCTCGCAATTGGTGTCTGCTCGGCTAATAAGATCTCCACCATAAGTGCTCACTCTAGCACCCCATCCAACATCAGAATGTTGAGCGATATCATCAATGCTCTGATCTCTCTTCTGATACACTTCTCAAAGGTATGGACCCTGAAGAAAGGGTCTCATACCATGTCGGTGGAGTAGCGGGAGAGATCAGTGACCCTCGCTGAGTACTGGGCCACGATCATGCTGCCCTGTTGTATGTGCAGCAGCTCCTGTATATGCACTGAGCTTAGAGTCATTGGGATTAACTCTTCCCTGAATATGCCCTCTATGTCTGCCCAGGTGAGGGTTGCCTCATTGTGTATCTAGAGTGTCAGACTCCACTATCTCCCAACTTCTTCTTGGAATAGACTGGCTACTAGGATCACCATCAGATCAGCTAGTGTCCCAACTAAGTGAAAAACTCTAGCCACAGCCTCCAGCCAGTCCTCAGGCACCTATGGATCTGTCTTTCCTTGGAACCTTAGAGGCCTCTACCACTGAAACTTGTGCAACACGCTCAGTCAGCATGTACCATCTGCTGGTGGGGCTGGTGGTTGTGTCTTCCCAATGGGTAATGGTGTTGCTGGTACACCACCCGATGGTACTATCTTCGTAAGAGGTCCCTGCACCGAAGCCTCATCGCTTGGTGGGCCATCATTGTGTACTCTCTTAGGAATAATGGATTGCAATCTATGTAGTGGAATACTGAAAAGAAACAGGTTCACTATGGCCATTAAGTTATAACTGATGAGCTGACTCAAAATAGGTCATAAGAAAAACTTTCCAAAAACACACGCAATCAGTGTTTTCATTCCATGAGTCGGAAATCAGAATTTAGGATCCTGGTGTATGGATACGTCGGCCACCACACTGACACTGGATTCCCCAAACTGAAAACCACACTCATAACACTTAATACTATTGCCACATTGAAAATATCTGATTCATAGTTCTTCAGTAGAACTGACGCCTTTGATACCACTTTGGAATGACCCGTCCTTTAGGGCCTGTGTTGTGGCTACCCCAAGACATGCTACTATAGTCCAGGGGTTTTCGACTAGCATCGAAAGGCATATCCTTGAAAAGCGGGAAGGGATTAACTTTAAACCTGCAAACACATAGTCTAAGAATATTACGAGCACAAACAACATAGTAAACTGCTATAGTAAAAAGTGTACTGAAAGTAAAGAGGGCCGGAATACAAGCCCAATTGAAAGGTACAAGTAAAACAGAAAAGAGAAAACAACTCTTGGATCATCTATCGAGGATCATACATGAATTTTAGGTACAAATCATCTCCACAACACTCTTTGTCAGCCCGTCTCCTCTGTATATCGCCTAATCCTAGCTCCCTCAATTCTCAGCCTAGCTACTCATCATCTGCAGAAGACACAACAAGGTGTGGGAGAAGCCCTAGTAGGGGTGAGTATAAAAATACTCAATAGGGACCTCAAGACCCCCAAAGGTCTCCCAGAGTTCCAAAAAAGAAAACCCACAAAAGCAAGACTCGGATCACATAGAACGAAGAAGTCATCAAATCTACATAGGTATATGGCCATACATATAACTAATTTATCAAGGTATACTCCTATCATAAATGAGGAAACATAAGGCTCCATTGTTTAAGCCATTTTCACAGCTAATCTGCAAGGTAAGAATACAAAAAAGTTAACACCATGAAGGTATAAGTACCACAAAGGTAACACCATGAGGGTAACACCATGAAGGTAAAAGTACCACAAAGGTAACCCCATAAAGGTAACACCACACAGGTAAAATTAATTTGAAGGTAAATACTCAGCTCACACTAGGTATTACTTAGGTACAGAAGTAAGGATGATTAGATGTATCACTGGATCATCTTTTTATGTCGAGAGCCTTTCCTGCTGACCCACACAGGATCAATAGATACTAAAACCCACAAGACTGACACAAGATTGGTATGCGCTGTCCCACATAGTATCACTGAGAGCTTCTCCAAACAAGATCGATAGATGCTGACCCACAAAGGATCGATGTTATCTCTTCACATTACACCCAGCCACATGTTTCCTCTCACCCGGTGCGCTCGAGTTCCGTAGAATCTTCCCCTTGAGATATCAGTTGTACCTAGGCCACCAATAATCTCCAAAAAGGAGTAACCCAAAATAATTCCATGTTTTAAGGGTTCCAATGCAACAGACGGAGCATCAATTGGATGCTTGTTCTATGAGTCAATGATATTTTAATGCCAAGGGCCCGGTTGGATTCAGGTTCGATCCAACCCGGCAATACACGAACATTCTCCAAAACTCTAGTAGAGTATATCAAAATTCCTATATTGATCCAAGGATCTGAGTGCCATAAAAGGTTCTTAAAATGGATTTTTGGTTCACATGTTGGGGATATTTTAGCAAAACTAGGCCTGGAAGGGTTCGGGTCTGATCCAACCCTGCCCGACTCGGTCTGGCCCGAACCGGCCTTGGCTGGGCCACACCGGCCTAGGCTGGGCTAGCACGGCCCGACCCAAGGATGGGTGCAGCCAGCTGGGCTCGTGTGGCCCAACCCATGGAGGGCGCAGCCTCGCTTGTGGAGAGCCACGGCCCGCTGGAGCAGGCCCACCCAAGCTGAAGGGGGGGTCCCCATTTGGACTCAGAGTAGTAGGGCCACGGGGAGTTGGAGAAGAGTCTCTATAGGGCGCCAACATTTCACCCATTGGACCCACAAGGATCGGGTCTCAGTACTCCTCCACGGCTTTCGAACCTTGGCCATATCCTGCAGTGCGCGACAGCGCGCCGCTCGCCTCCACCTATGGCCAGCCGATGTCGGTCGCCGTTGTCCGCCTCAGCTATATGACGTGGCCCTATCTCTGGCGGCGTGTCATTGCATGATTCTCTCCATTCCACAGCCAGCTCGATCCAGCCTCCGTCTTCACCCTTCGCAGCTATGGCCTCGACCTTCTTCATCGGCTGCTGGCCACCGTCTCCTCCACACCGGTGGTCACCCGCGGGTCACCGGGTGAGCTCCGATGGCCCGTTTCTTCATCTGATGGTATCAATGCCCTCCCCAATATGCCCTATTCCCCGCTAAACCCACCGTTATGGGTTTCACCAATCCTGAATAAATTTTTCATGAAGAACACGTCAAATTTCAACAAGATGAGGAGGGTCCGAGCCTTTCTTGTTTGGACCGCACCCTCTGCGTTAGCCTGATAGCAAGAGGGCGGTATAAGGATTTAGAAACTCTTAAAATTATAAAAGAAATAAATCCTACCACAATGTTATTGTAGAACGTCCGCATTTGAGGAAGAGTCAGTGTTCGTCGTTCATGATTCGGTGGTGCCCATCACCATTCGCTCGAACTAGTCTCGTCCTCCAAGTGGTTGGCGTCGCGGTACTTTACCAGAACTTCGTCACTTGCTGAAGTCGTGCCAATACTCTACCCCTAGCTCTATATAAATAGGAGAGTGGGAGGGTGAGTAACACTTTTGGGGATTTATGAGGTTCATTTAATGAATAAACCTCCCAAATTCCAATGGAGATGTTACAAAGATTGAGGAGTCAAGCCAATTAATGGCTTGACATGTTGTTGGTCCCAAGAACACTATTTGTCCATTCAAGGAAAAGAAAAAAAATAACTTTGTTATTTTATTATCCTTTTAAATGTCTAATAAATAACTTTTTCACCCGGCCTACAGTGGTTAAAGTGAATCCCCCCTTAAAAAAATTCCAGCGCTGCAGATTCAATAGTGCTCTTATATTTTTAATCTGAGAGCTAGTTCAAAAGATAGAGAATGCCTCCCACGCATTTAATGGACATACCTTAAAAAATGTTCATAAATTCATTCCAGGCACACCTGGCCTCAGATTCACGCACCGTAAATTTTTTAAGAGTCATAATAATTTCATATAATTAAAATAAATTACATGGAAAATCTAATTATTTACACGCCCTTAGAGGTAATCCCTTTTTTCTCTTGGATTTTCTTAGGTTCCTAAGGGTGTGGTGGGTGTTATCTTATCCTCTTAAGGGTTTAGTGGTGTATCTTGGAACTACTAAAGGTTTTATTTTCTAGTGGGTATATTGACTACTATATGGGTTAGATGGGTGGTTTGGGTTTGTACGCCATGAATGGATGGTTTAATTTAAGAGAACCAACTTTCTTAGGTTTTGGGGTTATGATCAATTTTTGGATTCATTTTTTATGTTAATAGGGTAATTGTGTCCTTGATATGTCATTTATTGGTGGATTATTTAGATTCCATCTCGGTTTCTCCTATGTGAGTGGTTGTTGTTATGAGATGTTTACGCATATTTTTTTCTCTTTGATTAAAATGGTTGTGTTCCAATGGAATATTTTATATGATATCTCTGCATTAGGTTTTTATTTTATTGATAGATAATGAGAAAAACTAGGGTTCATGTATTAGTAACAGGGGTATGTATATTGTTAGTTGGGCCATGGGTGACACCAGGTTCAGAATTGTTTTTGAGATCATTATTATTTGGTGTTTTCTAATCTTAGGCAATGTTACTATATTATGTAGTTTATGGGTTGAGGTTACAACCATTATATTCCTTATTGATTCATGTTTTTGTTTTCATTGGGTATATTGGGATATGAAGGGTTAAATGAATTGTTGTGATCGATTAGATGCACTCTTTGGATGGGGTTTTCTTTTGAAATTATCCTAGTATTTTTGGACATCCTTAGTTGGAAAATAAAATTTATTAATTTTTAATTTATGGAATCATAGTGGGGTGGCCTTTGTTCAATCTTAATATTTTTATATCTTTGTGATAATGATTATTTCTTGGGTTGAACTTGAGTATGATGATTTTAATTGAAATATTTTGATTGATCATTTTTGAATTAAGTTATTGCTAGTGCCTATTCTATTCTAGGATCTTCCTGAGTTTTTCCTTGACACTCAAACATGTCATAATTGGTTTTTGAGATTTTTCATTTCGGAAATTATTATATTTTGAATGAGTAATTTTTTATTGAATTAATTAGAATGGTGTGGATAATTGTGAAACACCCATGTCACTATCATGGGTTATTTTATATTTGTTCTATATTATTGGGTGTATTTTATGTTTTGTCAAGTATATGTTTAGAATTCAAAAATTATGTAAATTTTTGTATGTTAAATGGTTAGAATGCACGTTTTTTGGGAAATAATAAGATGATACATACATCGGGTATCTCTTCGGTTCACTTTATTCTATTAATGATTTTTGGCATGGGTAGTTCATGGGTAGGGTTGAGAACCATGGTAAATCTTCTTCAAACCATGCAATTGATTTTTGGTATTATGGGTTGAAAAATAACATACACATGATTAGTCGACACTATACAAGTGACCATGGAAAATTTATGCATTTCATTGTAGGTTTTTTTTTGCAAGGATAGTGAATGATTGGTTAAACCAGGAATTCTAGCTGTGTAGGTGCCCAGTGCTTGTCCTTTTCCAATTAGATGTTTTACACATGGTTTTCCAAAAAATGCAACCAACTAGGTTTCATTTAATTTTTTCCACATTTTACATCCTAAATAATAAAGAGTGAATCCCTTATTTGCTTCCCCATTTATACCAGAAAATCCTCGGGTGTGACCAAGTTGCTTTTTCCCTCTCATTCCTTTTATTTTTGGTATCATTTATTTTAGATTATAAGTTATTTTATGTGGTAACACTATCAGTAACCCTTGTTCCTCTCCCTATCATATAAATATCCTTATCCCCTAAATTTTCCTTATCATAAGAACCCTAAAAACGTTTTGGGTAGGGAATAGGCTTCAGGTAGTCTCTAATGTTGTTGTATTCATTTTTTGGAGATATAGAGGTCATTTCCTTCCTTAGATGGGAATTCAAAATCAAAGGTGATGCATTGCGATGTGTTTCTTATTTAATTGGGTTGGTGATTCTATTTAGTTTACCTTGAAATTCATATCATATGATATATGTATATTTAAACACATTCCTGTGAAATTATAAGCCTACATTATACCTTTGGAGGGTTGTAAATGTGTTTCAAGTAGATTTTTAGGGTCATCATAGGAGGGTTTAAAATTTATTTCTCCGGTATTGTTTTTAAATGGTTTAATGATATATGAAGTGTTTATAAACATTAAGGAGGGTAACTATTAAATAGAATGAAGATTAAAATTCAAGAGTTGTTTTAAACCAATTTTTTTTTAAAATAATGTATTATTCATTTAAAGGGGTTCATTGAGACCAATAATTCTTTTTATGGATTTTAGCATATGTGGACATTTAAAAAAATCTAAAAAGTAGTGGTTTCCAGATGATTATAAAAAGGTGATTGATAAGTGGGTTTTAAAATATTTTTTGAAATGGGATTTTAAATGGCATGAAATGTCTTATCATCCAATGTTTCTTTTGGAAGTCCTTTTTATAACATTAAAGAAGTTGTTTTATCAAATATTTGAGAACCTCAAATGACCCCCTTCTAAATGATATACCTTTTGTAGCTTTAAATGCCTTGGGGGATGTTTCAAATTATTGTCTCATTATGTGATGCATATACATAGATGTGAAATTGTTTGTTTCTTTTCAAGGATTATGAAGTGTGATGAGGTTTAATTTAAATTTTTTATGTAAATTTTTTGTACCTTGTTTGATTGAGCACCTCTATTTTTTAATTTCTTGGGAATCCTATGTGTTTAAGTAGATGAATATATAAATGAAAACTCTAGTTTATCTTTTATTTTTAGATAGATTAGGATGTCAGGTAGCTGAGTGCTCCAGGGTGGTGCCTCATAGTGTATTTGGGATCATTGTATGGGTTTATAGCCCCTCTACTTTGAGAAGACTATCATGACAGATTGGTTGTTATAGGTCAGCCTAGGGTTTGTGTTTCTAGTTAAAATCAAGACACTTTATTCCCAGCGAGTTTCTAGGGATTCTTAGGTTCTTTTTAGGATTTTTAAGTTGTAGAATACTCTACTTTGTTTTTACCCCTAGTTCTCAATTCAGTGGATCTTAATTGTGGTGTTTTTTATTTTAGTTACATGTTCTTGATGCCTTGTATCAGGATTTTGATTGAATTTAACCATGAGTATTCTTATGGTTTAATTGTAGACTAATTTCAATTTTTTTTGGATAATATGTGTTTTAAATGAAAAGTAATGCTTATTTTGAAAAATGGTATTTAATTATTTTTTAGGAAAGAAGGGGGAAAGGAGGAATTGTCTTTGTTTTCAATAATTTTAAATGTCTTCCTTCCACGGTTTGAAAGTGTTTAACTAAAGTGACCTAAACCCATTAATTATATAAAAAGGGGTGGGTGTCATAAAGGTGTAGGTGATGTGTTATTTGGTTTCAATTATTCTAGAATATAAGGAACTTGTTTTATACTTTATATTTAAATTTACAGTTATGAACTGTATTATGAAGGGAATTCCATAGAATTCTTGGTGAGGTCCTTCTAGGAATGTTTATATCACACCCTACATATGCACTATTGCATGGTTATCTATGAAGATATTATATTTCTCTTTTAGATGGACATACCAATTTCTATTTGTTTTGGTTCGATTCTTTCATTTTAGGGATAAGTGGGATGTGGTGAGTGAACTCCATTCACATTAAGTTGATGTGGGAGTTTTTTGGGTTCCATTTTAGCTTTTATTTTTTGTTTGTATATCAATTAGTTTTACCTATTGTATAATTATTTTCATTAAAACATTACCTTCATCTATGTTTTTTGATTCATGAAAACTAGTTATATGATTTGGATAGTTGTTTGTTATGGTATTCCTTATTTTCTGGGTTTATTTATTCTATTTCTTCTTTTTTTGGTATGCACAGATGTTCATCATGTAGATAGGTTATGAAACATTTGTTATAGTTTCCACTGCATGTTTATTTTATTATACAGGGATGAAACTATTCTTATGTGTGATTTATTTCAACTTAATAACTACTTTCCAACTCCCGAGGATCGATAACATCCTACAAGCCTAGTGGAAGGCTGGATTCATGGATGTTTCAGGGCATCTCATTCTGGTTTGTTAGAGTGAAGTTTGTATATGGTAGTTCAAGAAGACTAAAAATGAAAGGGTAATTGTATAAAATAATTAAAAAAACAAATGTGGTTAACCAACCAATGTGTTGGTATTTACAAAAAGATCCCATGAAATCGTATGTGGAAAAGATGGGTACATTCTCATTTTACCATTAAGTGGAGGTTTTGAGGTGGTAGTTTTTTATATGTTTTTTTTATTTGTAAAACATGTTCGGTTAAAACTTTTTTAAAAAATATGCCACAAAGGCGGCATCCGTGATGCCGCCTTTAGGCCTGGGTGAAAGGCTTCATCTGTGATGCCGTCTTTGCCCTAAAATAAAAATTATATATTTTGATAATTTTTATTTTTATTTTGTTTTGTTTTGATTATATATATATATAAACAAAACAAAAAAATTCAGCAGAACTTATCCACTATTTAAAATCCACCAGTACTGCCATTATAGTAATCTAGATTCTGACAGAAGCTCTCACCTAGGGCTCCATTTTATAATAGAACTTACCTTGGAAATCATTCTGCATTTCCGATGTGGGATTCTGGTTCTCCCTTTCTTGCGCAGAACATTCTTCATTTCCGATGTGAGATTCTATTTAAAGTACGTGACATAGAAAGAATATAAAATATAAACTATATGGCCAATATAAATGAAACATAAAACGTGGATTAAAAATATAAAAAATATCTTAAAATAAAAAGAATTTAGAAATAAATGATGACAAAAAATAATTTATAAGCTTTCAAAATCACCTACTTGAAACTTAAAATGGTTTACAGTAAAAGACTTTGAAAGCCTATAAAATATAAATTATATGACCAATATAAATGAAACGTAACACATGGATTAAAAATATAACAAATAGTTTAAAATAAAAAAGAATTATCAAAAATGATGATGGAAAATAATTTATAAGTTTTCAAAGACACCTACAAGAAAATTAAAAATATTTCAAGCACATGACTTTGAAAGTATATAAAATATATATATAGCACCCCAAACATTTTATGGTATGTTTTTGTTAAATACATTATATTCATCAATGTGTTCCTTCAAAAAACACTAGGTTATTTAGGATATAGTCAAAACCTAGCCATCAAATATAAAATTTCCACTTCTATGTTTTGAATTTCGAAAAATGGTCATCTAGAGTTGTGATTAGTAAGTCATTTGGAGTCTGATAGAACAAACTTAATTTTTGGTGAATAGTAAAATACCGTTTTGAATAGTAATATGAATAGTAATATGACCCTTATTAATATTAAATAATAATATTATTTCATTTTCTTAAGGCAGAATTATAATGAGATCTTAATTAGTTTTTCAATGAGAAATACAACTAATATCACATTAAGATTTTTATTTCATGAATTAACTATGACTTTATTTAAAAATAAAATTAATAATATTTAGAAAATTATTTTTGAAAAATTTATTTCACTTTTCAATTCTACATGTCGAAAAATAGTTAGGGTGAATTTTCGGAATTTTTCTGAAACAGTTGATTTTTTTAGTGAATAGTAAAAAATACATTTTTTAGTTTCGATGTGTTTATGACAACATTAATGATGTAATGATGATGTCATAAATCTGGTTGACTTTTGAATAGTTAATTAAGATGTGAGGTGTCCCATGTGGCTTTAACTGTGGGATAATACCATGGTGAAGCCCATGGTTTTGCAAATACCACCCATGAGGTGTCCTTTGAAATTTATTAAAATAATCCCTCACATTTCATATAAATACCAACTCTTCCCTTCATTGAATTCATTCACAATTCTCACTCAACGAATTTATGGACTCCTTACCTCCATATTAGTCCTCCCAAGGTTTACTCAAGCCATCAAGGTCCCAACCTTCATGTTCTAAGGGTTTCTCTACAAGGTAAGGAAATTCTCAATTTCTTTCTTTTTTCCTTTCAAGTTCTCTTTTATGTGGTATATCTTTCATGTTTCCATACCATGTTATTATTTTTCTTCTTATCCTTGATCTAATATATGTTATGATTCATTTATGGATATTTGACCCTTTTCCTCTCTTTTTTTTATATTTTCTAAAAAGTTGTTATGTGGCCGTAAGGCTACCGAATTTTTCTAAGCGATTTCAAAAATATTCTTTTATTCTGAGTTCTTTATTTATTCTTTCTTCATATCATCTTACCCAAGAGGAATGAAATATTCAGAATCTTTTATATTCTTTATTTTCTCATGTTCATGAGAAATTCATCATCAATCTTCTTCTTTTCTCCCACATGTTCAAGGAATTAAAAACATTGTCTGTGATGTATCGAATTACCGATATCGTAGATGATATAATGTCAATTTCCATTAATTCTTTCAAATATGGTCATGAAACCATTTATATGGTTGAAAACGGTTATAATATATGTGTTATGACTCACCCATGGTTCTTTAATTCTTTTGTACTCATGGTTCTAATTTTTAAGACAAAATAAAGTTGTTATTATCAAAGAACCATTAAAACTGTCTAAACAAACATCATTAATGTTTTATCTAATGAATTATCATCATGATATATAACCCAAAATATTTATAAGATCATTTATATCTACATAAATTCATTAATAAGATATATTAAAAATTATGGATGTTTAACCATGTTTCAAATGAACTTCCATTCATGGAAACAAGTAAACGAATAATGAAAACCAAGGAAGAAAATGCTTCCAAAACATGAAAATTGAATCTATTGAACCCATAGAAAGGGCCATGAATGAACCTAATAAGGTTATAATAAATAAATTAAATGTATATGGGGTTCTCAAAATATTAATTAATGAAGCTAAATTTGATTATTCAGTTCATTAAAACAAACTAAGAACACACTCGAGCATAAGGTAAGGGGTTTCTCATCCCACCTTTATTTCTATGAGATTTCCATTGTTCGACGATTATTCCTTATATTTTGTATACGTGTACTTAAATTTGATATATAATAACATTATTCTATTTATATTCATGTTATTAAATGATTCAATTGATGGTTATATGTTCTAGTCATATAATTCGACCGATTACATAGTGGTAAGGTCCTTTGTCTCAACTACCATTGTATTGTGACTAACTTTGTATTATGCACCTAATAAATCCTTATTTGTCATAGGTACTGCACATTTGAGTTCACTTTTCATTTGAAATTATATTTATATTAAATATCCATAATCTCATGTCATATATATGTTTTTTTTCTAAACCGTGTACCATTTTACATTAGGTGTTTATTTGGGAAGTTATTTTAATTATGGAAATATTGATGAATCCATATACTCTACTCTATAAGGATATTGATAGAGAATATTGATCATGTATTGAATCAATGTATAAATAATGATTCGACATGCAGTGGCATTTGGGGCCCGTTATAGCCCCTCAATGCATCGGTAGGTCTCACGATACAAAACAGTTGGCGACAAAACCTTTGAGTTTGTTTCTAAAAATCAGACGGGTTTCTACCCACAGAACAAAACCATTTTTATGGTATTATGGTTTCATGTGCCAGATACATGACATCTAATTAAAAATAATTTTCTTTATTAATTATCATTTATTATTATTATACATGAGATTTTCACTTTGACAAAATCTATGGATGCAGTTTCATTTTTAGTTATTAATGGAATTCGTTTTTCATTTATTCACTATGCCATGTTGATTTTGTTAAATTATTTGTGATTCTCTTATTATAGTACTCATGATTCCGTTATTTTTAACCCTTACTGAGCGTTAGATCTCACCCCTTTCCTTGTCTACCTTCGACAGGTGATGAAGAGAATGTATTCTTTAGAGTTCATGTGGATGCATATTTTTAGTTTTTGATATGTATTGTATTTTGTAACCATTTCCAATGTAAGTTTAGTAACATATATGTATCTAGTTTCTTCAATACTACTAAACTGATCTTTCATTTAGGATTTGTATTCCTTTTAACCATGCCAATATCACATGTAATGCACCGGATCTAGCCTAGAGGGGTTGGGGTGTTACAGTTGGTATTAGAGGAAGTTTAGTAGAACACTTGGAAACTAGACTAGGAAATTTTTAGTAAGGAACGAAGCCCTAAGGTAGTATTCGAGGATAAACATACAATAAAATACTGGTATTTTGGTAAGGAATAGATTATGTGGATTTTCAAGAAATAAATCCATGTCTGGATACAAGCATGTAGAGGTGGCTCTGGCACATATGTATCTAGGGGTAAAACCCAAAAACACCGCTTTGAGCTAGACTCGAATGGGAACTGGTTCACGAAAATGGGCCTTGCTTCACTCTTGGTTACGAAACTCTCGGGGGATATGTTTAGAATAATTCATGTTCTCTTTAAAAGCCATTGTGAAGGAGTTAATGAAAATTCTTCCTTAGAGGAACCATGTTTATAAGATTAGCTTTGAATAGAATTTCCATCTATGTTGAGTGATTTTCTATTTGAGATTGATAAACAAATCTAGTGTATACAATTATTTAGAAATGGAATCTAATGGAAGAAGGGTAATCAATACTCGTGGGCAAGGTAGGGATCTCCCTACGAAGCATGTCAACACAGTCAATGTTGGAGCAGATCAGATCATGAACATATTGGGACAACTTACTCAAGTTGTAACGAATAACCATTCAACACCTGTGTTGGATTGTTTCATGCAGCAGAAGCCCCTATCATTCAGTGGGACTACTAATATAGTGTTTTATGAGCAATTGATCAAGTCCATTGAAATGATATTCACGGCGTTAAGATGCAATGAAAATGAAAAAGTAGTATTGGAAGTATATTTTCTCAAGGGCAATGTTGATCAATGGTGGTCTTTGATTTAAAATACCACGGACGAAGAAGAGATAGAGGATATAGAATGGAATAATTTTAAGGAAATATTCTATGAAAAATATTTCCCTCGTGAGAAACAAACTGAAATAAATGGGAAATTCCTTGGATTGAAACAAAGTGAAGAAGACAGTGTTGCAGAGTATGAGGCTACCTTCACAAGGCTATCCAGGTATGTCGTGGATTATGTTTTTAACTCAGCGTACAAGATTGATCATTTCATTAAAGGTATTAAGCCATGTCTTCGAAGGGTACTGGATTCTAAATCATTTTCATTATATGATGAAATTGTATCAAGTGCCATTAAAATAGAGAAGGAATTTTCTATATCAAATTTTTTCAAAGGAAACCAAGATAAAAACCAGACTTATGATAACAAAGGAAAAGGAGAAGCACCAAAGTATAGCAAAGAAACGAATAGTTTCCCATTATGAGAGAACTGTGGAAAGAATCATCCCAGGAAATGCTTGAAAGGCAAGGGAGTCTGCTATAACTGTGGAGAAATGGTTCATCGATCTAATGAATGCAAGGGGAAGAAACAATTCAATGATTTTCAATGCTACAACTACAGAGAGATGGGACACTATAAAAATGAGTGTCATAAGCACCAAGGAAAAATGCATCAGAAAAATATAATAGAGAAAGGGAGATCCTATTAAATACAACCATGGAGGTTGAAGTTCCTAGTGACGTAGTGGAAGGTACATTAATTGTTTCCTCAAACATAGCCAACACTTTATTTGATTCTGGATCATCTCATTCATTTATATCCTCTCAGTTTTCCAAGAAAATTAGATATGTTAAATTTGATTTAAGAAAGGAGTTGTTAGTCAAAACTCCCATGGGATATATCATTGCAACAATGCATGTCAACTAGTCCCCCTCCAAACACCAAAACATTCTTTAGTTTCTAGCCTTATCATCATAACCATTAATGAATTTGATATAATTCTTAGTATGGATTGGTATCAAATTATGATGCGAGGATTTGTTGCAAGAAAAAGGAAGTTACAATTTTTGGAAATGGTGTAGAATCCCTGGTCTTTAGGGAAGAAACTTCGCCTACTGATTCTTATTTAGAACCACCCCCAGTAGCAATATTGAATGTAATACTTGGAGAGGAAGATAAACCAATATCTATGGGATAGGAAAGATATCATAAAATTGAATATGTGAACATAGTAAAAGAGTAAATTGATTTATTTCCAGAGGATTTACCTGGAAATCCTCTAGAGCGGGAAATTGAGTTTTCCATTGACTTAATTTCTGGTGCAAGACCAATATCAAAAAACCCCATATAGAATAGCCTATGTGGAGCTAGTGGAGCTGAAGAAACAACTAGAAGAGTTGAGTGACAAATGATTTATTCGACCTAGTGTTTCTCTATGGGGAGCCACGGTCTTGTTTTAAAGAAGAAAGATTGATCCATGAGGCTATGCATTGATTACAGAGAAATCAGTGCTATTAAAATAAATAATATGTATCCTCTACCCTAAATTGATGATTTATTTGACCAAATTCATGGATCACAGTACTTTTCAAAGATTGACCTATGATCCAGATATCATCAACTGAGTGTGAGGAAGGAAGATATTCTGAAGTCAATATTTCGAACCAGGTATGGGCATTACGAGTTTACAATGATGCGTTTTGGACTGAAAAATGAACCTTCAGTTTTCATGGATTTAATGAATAAAATTTTCAAGGAATAACTTGATAACTTTGTTCTAGTATTCATCGATGATATCCTGGTATACTCAAAAATCTATGAAGACCATGAGGATCATTTGATAACTATTCTGAAAACTCTTAAAAGAAACCAATTAAATGATAAGTTTGAAAACTCTTATAAGAAATCAATTATATGGGAAGTTTAGCAAGTGAAAATTCTGGCTTCAGTTGGTTTCTTTTCTAGGCCATATTGTCTCTATGGATGGAATCATAGTGGATCATACGAAGACAAAGGCAATTCAAAATTGGCCCATGCCAACAAACATAACTGAGGTACGTAGTTTTATTTTCTTAGCAGGTTACTATCGGTGTTTCATTCAGAATTTCACCTGATTGGATAACGTGCTAACCAAGATCACACGTAAAGGAGTTTTGTTTGTGAGGAAAAAATAGTGTATATAATGCTTCTATGAATTGAAAAGAAGATTGGTTAATGCTCCAATTTTAACTTTGCCATCTGGAAGTGATGGATTTGTAATATATAGCGATGCATCAAAGTATGGACTAGGTTGTGTCCTTATGCAAAACAGTAGAGTTATTGCTTATGCATCAAAACAGTTGCAGACTCATGAGAAAAATTATCCAACTCATGATCTTGAGTTAGCAGCCGTAATCGTTGCTCTGAAAATATGGAGGCATTATCTCTATGGAGAGAGATGTGAGATCTATACGGACCACAAGAGTTTGAAATAAATTTTCACACAAAAAGAACTCAACATGAGGTAGATAAGATGGCCCGATTTACTTAAATATTACAATTGTTCAATACACTACCACCCAGGAAAGGTGAATAATGTGTAAGATGCATTAAGCAAGAAAGATCATGGACTTCTGACTCAAATAAGGATTGAAAGAGATCCTATATTCATGGATCTACTGAAGATGGATATGGGAATTGTTATGGAAGGGGAAACATCACTCCTATTTCAAATTATTACTAAACCATCTTTTCTAGAGAAGATAAAAATTTCTTAATATGATGATGAGAATCTTCACAAGAAAATTAATGTGGTTAAGGATGGGAGACTAGCTAACTTCGTGTATGAAGAAGGAGTTCAAAAAATTGGGAAGAGGTTATGTGTTCCATCAGTACCTGAGCTAAAAAGGGAACTATTAGACGATGCTCATAGCTCAAATTTCTCTATACACCCGGGTAGCAACAAGATTTATAGAGATCTGAAGGAATATTTTTGGTGGGATAATATGAAGCAAGAAATTGCTGACTGCGTGTTAAGGTGTCTAGTCTTTCAACATGTGAAGGGTGAGAGAAAACATCCAAATGGAGTGATGCAACCTCTACCTATTTCTATGTGGAAGAGGGATAACATTACAATGGATTTTGTTTCACCGGACTACCGAGGACACCTAGAAGGAATGATGCAATATGGGTAATTGTTGATCGTCTCACTAAAATACCAAATTTACTTCCAATAAGAGAGGATTTACCACTTGAGAACCTAGAAAGACTTTATATTAATGAAGTTGTGATACTTCATGGTGCACCACTATCAATTGTCTCTAATAGAGATCCCCGGTTTACGTCAAAATTCTGGAAAAGTCTCCAGAAGGCTTTGAATACTGGTCTTCAAATGAGTACTGCATATCACCCTAAAACTGACAGATAGTCTGAATGGACTATTAAAACTCTAGAATACATGCTGAGATCTTTCTCTCTTGACTTCCAAGGTATGTGGGATCAATAATTTCCTTTGGTGGAATTTTCCTACAAAAATAGTTTCCGTTCTAGTATTCAAATGGCTCCATATGAAGCATTATATGTAAAGTGATGTCAAAATTCAACTTTTTGGGATGATATTTGTGAGAAGAAACTTATAGGCCCATAGATTATTGAAGAGACCATGACAAAGGTGAAGAAAATACAAGCTCAAATTAAAGTATCCCAAAGTAGGCAGAAGAGTTATGCTGAAAACCAGAGAAAGGACTTGGAATTTCAAGTGGGAGATCATGTATTTATGAAAGTTTCTACATAGAAGGGAATCTTAAGGTTCGGTAAGATAGGAAAACTGAGCCCGAGGTACATCAGACCATTTGAAATCTTTGGAACAGTCAGAGCTATAGAATACCGTTTATCAATGCCACCAAATATCTCCAGAGTTCATGATGTGTTCCACGTATCATTGTTAAAGAAATACATGCCAGACCCAACGTATGTACTCACATATGAATGAATAGAACTGAAACCAGATTTGTCATACTGTGAAAAGCCAATCAAGATTCTTGACACAAGGGAGCAGGTATTTAGAAATCGGAAAACTCATCTAGTAAAGGTTCTTTGGAGAAACCAAAATATGGAGGAACCAACATGGGAACCAGAGGATTTCGTGAAGAAGAACCACCCATATCTTTTTGGTGGGATATGTACATAAAATTTCGAGGATGAAATTTATGAAGGAGGGAATAATGTGGAACCCCAAACATTTTATGGTATGTTTTTGTTAAATAAATTCTATTCATTACTGTGTTCCTTCAAAACAAAACTAGGTTATTTAGGATATAGTCACAACATAGCCATTAAATATAAATTTTCCACTTCTATGTTTTGAATTTCAAAAACTTATCATCTAGAGTTGTCATTAGTAAGTCATTTAGAGTCTGATAGAACAAACATAATTTTTTATGAATAGTAACATAACCTTATTAATAGTAATATGAATAGTAATATGAACCTTATTGATAGTAAATAATATTATTATTTCATTTTCTTAAGGCAACAAGATAATGA
This sequence comes from Viscum album, assembly GCA_963277665.1. Lineage (NCBI taxonomy): Eukaryota > Viridiplantae > Streptophyta > Magnoliopsida > Santalales > Viscaceae > Viscum > Viscum album. Next base: position 370,328,215 of record OY728144.1, read on the forward strand.
TATCATAATTAGTTTTTCATTGAGAAATAAAACTAATTGCACTTTAAGATTGATATTTTTCGAATTAACTATGATTTTATTTTAAAAATAAATTAATAATATTTATAAAATTATTTTTCAAAGATGGATTTAAATTTTGAATTCTACATGTCGAAAAATAGTTGGGGTGAATATTGGGAATTTTTCTGAAACAGTTTTTTTTCAGTGAATAGTAAAAAAATACAGTTTTTAGTTTCAGTGTGTTTATGACATAATTAATGATGTAATGATGATGTAATAATTCTGGTCAACCTGTGAATGGTTAAATAATATGTGAGTCATCCCAAGTGTCTTTATCCATGGGAAATACCATGGGCAAGCCCATGGTTTTTCAAATACCACCCATGAGGTGTCCCTTGAAAATTATTAAAATAATCCCTCATTTTTCATATAAATACCTACTCTTCCCTTCATTGAATTCATTCCCAATTCTCACTCAACGAATTTATGGCCTCCTTACCTCCATATTAGTCATACCAAGGTTTCCTCAAGCCCTAATGGTCCCAGCCTTCCTTTTCTAAGGGTTACTCTATAAGGTAAGGAAATTCTCAATTTCTTTCTATTTTCCTTTCAAGTTCTCTTTTATGTGGTATATCCATAAAGTTTCCATACCGTGTTATTATTTTTCATCTTATCCTTGATCTAATATATGTTATGATTTATTTCTGGATTGGCGACCCTTGTCCCCTCTCTTTTTAATATTTTCTAAAACCATGTGACGTAGCCGTTAGGCTGCCGAATTTTTGTAAGCGATTTCAAAATTATTCTTTTATTTTGAGTTATTTATTTATTATTTGTTCATCTATTCTTACCCAAGAGGAATGAAATATTCAGAATCTTTTATATTCTTGATTTTCTCATGTTCATGATAAATTCATCATCAATATTCTTCTTTTCCCACACATGTTCAAGGAATTAGAAACATTGTCTGTGATGTATCGAATTACCGACATCGTAGATAATGTAATCTCAATTTCCATTAATTCTTTCAAATATGGTCATGAAACCATTTATATGGTTGAACCAGGTTTTAATATACATTTTATGATCCACCCATTGTTCTGGAATTCTTTTGTACTTATGGTTCTAATTTATATGACAAAATGAGGTTGTTATTATCAAAGAACCATTAAAACGATCTAAACAAACATCATTAATGTTTTAACTAATGAATCCTCATCATGGTATATAACTAAAAATAATTATATGATCATTTACATCTCCATAATTTCATTAATAATATGTATTAACAATTCTGGATGTTTAACCATGTTTCAAATGAACTTCCATTCATGGAAACTAGTAAATGAACCATGAAACCCAAGGAAGAAAATGCTTCCAAAACATGAAACTTGAACCAATTGAACCCATAAAAAGGGACATGAATGAACCTAATAAGGTTATAATAAAAAAATTACATGTGTAAAAGGTTATTAACATATTAATTAATGAATATAAATGTTATTATTCAGGTCATTATAACAAACGAAGAACACACTTGAGTATAAGGTAAGGGGTTTCTCATCTCACTTTCATTTCTGTGAGATTTCCATTATTCACCAATTATTCCTTATATTTGGTATATGTGTAATTAGATTTGATATATAATAACATGATTATATTTATATTCAAGTTATTCAATGATTCAATCGATGGTTATATGTTCTGGTCATATGATTCGACCGATTACATTGTGGTAAGGGCCTTTCTCTCAAATACCATTCTATTGTGAATAACTTTGTATTATGCTCCTAATAAATCTTTATGTCGTTTTCCTACTTTCCATTTGATATCACTTTTCATTTGAAATTATATTTACATTAAATATCCATAATCTCATGTCATGGATATCTTTGTTTTCAAAACCGTATACCATTTTACATATGTTGTTTATTTGAAAAGTTATTTAAATTATGGAAATATTGATGAATATGTATACTATAATCTATAAGAATATTGAATGTAACACCCCAAGATTCCAATGGTGCACTTCTCTTTGAATAATAGAGCAGTGTGTGTTGTACGCAACCTCGAGTTCTAACACACCGCGACCAATAAAAGTAGTTGTTATGAATAGTAATACCCAGTTTTTGAAATTATATAAATTTTATATTTCGAAATGGACTTCATTTTTTTATTTGGAATATCTAATATAGATTAGGTTTAATTTTTGGTGTTTTTCTAAAAAAAACATATATTTTTGATGAATAGTGAAACCACTAAGTGGTAGTTAAAAAACTGATTTTTTGTTTAAATGAAATTTTACCACCTCTGTGATTTGAATTCCAAAAATCCTACATACATGGTTGTCATTAGGATGTAAAATGTGGTTCAATTGTATTAAAATAATTTTTGGTGAATAGTAACTTTTATGTTCTATTAATCGCGATTAAAGGTAATTAGTGAAATTTAAGGTAAATATGATATTATAAAAATATGAAAATATCATGACACTTGTCCTACACTTATTGGTTGAGTCATGTCCGACCAATAAAATCCATGGGTCAACTTGGGGACCCCATGGAGCCACTTGGGTAAGAAAATGAAATTAATAACTTTTTATTTAAAGTAAAAATAATATTTTCACAAACATGTGTTGTTTTACTAAAATAATAATTACTTACGGTTATATAAGTTAACTTTTTGACTATAAATATTCATTGGTAAGATAAAAATATTTCCTACATAATTATATATTTTTAATAATTTTTAGACATTAAATAAATTAAATATTTTATGACACAACGATGATGTAGTGATTACCTCATTAATTAACGATTTAAATAAAATGAAAAGATAATGTAAAATCTAAGACTTTCACTTGTCAAAAACCTATTGTATGAGTATCTTCAGAACCCTTATCACCATATCATAGAAATATATAATTTCGGGACCTTTTAAATCTGAAAAGAATTTCATAATAATGTATCATTTCATTACTTTCCAAGAGTGCCCCTCCTCTCCTCTTATAAAAGGCCCCCACCTCTACCACCTTATTCACACCATCAAAGCCATTTGTCTTAGCCAACCTCTGCTAAAATACTCACCCAACTTCCATTTCTTACTTCTAGAAGCCTCACTTTGGGCATAAGTCTTCCCAAGGAATCCTTTGGTTCAAATCAAAAAGAGTTACCCAATTTTAAGGTAATGTCTTATCTTAGGTTATTTTGTTTTACTTAAACTCTTTCTATTCATTTATTTTGTAAAAAAACCAGTATAGTAAAATACTAGGATGTTTTTATGAGATTTATTTGATTTACACTTACACACACCTTCGTATAATGGTTAAAGAAGATACTGTTTCTGTGGTTGGAAAATTTCTACCTCACGAAACGATGATTGTTCAATATTCTTTTAACACCTCTAATAGTGGCCATTAAGATGAAACTATTTCTATATATGATATACATTATTTTTATTTTTTATTTATGCTTCTGTATTTCTCATTTATGTCATACCTTTATGATTTCCATTATGGGTAAACGTGATAATTTCATTTTAGGAAGTGAGGACTACCGCCCCCTCAAAGTGATTTAATCGTTAATGCCATATGTGGGACATATAAAGGATGGAGTAAAAGATATTATAAATGATATTATACTGGAATTATAATACACCTTTATATCATTATTATTTCATTCCATTAAATACGAAATATAAATGAAAGTAGCGTTCATGCGTACGTACGGCTTACCATCTCCATGAACGGTGCATTTCATTTCTTACCTCTAAATGTTACGTAATATTATGAATGAATTTATATATTGGATATATATGATATATATGATATCTAAATTATGAATATAATTTTGGATATAATGGATATTTTTCCACATTAACAACTTATAATTATAGGAAGTTTATTTTTGACTCAAGTGCCAAAGATCGAAAAAATGAACGTTATTAAATTAAATAATTAAATAATGTTCATAACATGGTAATAAGTGATATAAAAGGAATAATGAACTTGATAAATGTTCTTAAACAAGTAGAAATTAACTCTAGTTTATTATTCAGGATTTTAAAGAACGATCGAGTCAAGTCAGACACGAGGTAAGTGAACTTCTTAACCCACTTTCCTTTCTTTGGGTTAAACTTCTACTTTTAAATTATATCGTACTATGATTATGTATGAAATAAATTTTTATGTCCTATATTGTATTTTTACATTCCATATGTATACCTATAGTGAATACACATTAACGATCTATTTTATTTACAAAATGATCACTGTAAGGGACTTTGTCTCAATCTCCATTCATTGAGGCATATTTTGTTTTATACACAAATTTCTTCTATACGGTGTATAAACCCATTTGACATTTACGTTTATTCAAAAGTAATATTTTTATATGATGCATATTATTAAATGAAAAAAAATGAATGTTTTTATTGTCATACGTATGCAGCGACAACGACTTCTCCGCCCCCGTGACCATTATTTGAGTTTCAGCTTCCTCTACAAGCCATAACATTTTTTAAATGAAAATTAAATACCAAGTTTTAATTTTATTTTATTTTGGTATTGAAAATGGGTTTGATAATGTTTTTATTATATCAATGTGTTGTACTGATATCATTTGATTGAAATGTGGAAATGTTATGTTTCTTTTATGCATGTTTTATGTGATACAATTATGTTATGGTTTATGATATGTTTAAACCTATTCATATGAAGAATGAATTGGACTTAATAAGTGACGGGTGGAGACCGCTATAGCTCCTCAATGCATCGGTAGGTATCATGAGACAAACTAGTGTCTTGGAACGAGGCCTTGACAAAATCTTATTTGTAGTCTTAGCACGAGGCCTTGGCAACGTGGTTATGATATTCTGGCATTATGCATTCTATCATTATGAAAGTGGTTATTGATATTGTATGTGATTATTCGACTAGTAGAATATCCATGTGAATAAGTAAATGGCATTATTTCACTTTATTTTTTCCATATTATGATGAAGTTCAAGTTTAAAAGGATTTTGTTTTAGGTATACATTGCCTTAAATATTAATGTTTATTTATGAATTCTTCTACTATATTGTTATCTTTACTGAGCATCTGAGCTCACCCCTTTCAATGTTTTATTTTTCCCAGGATGATATTTTATCACTGACCTACAGTGATAGTCTGAAGGGGATAGAATTGTGGACTATGAAGACTATGTTGTTTTGATATTTCACTTTATGATGTAATGTAACATTTATGAATGTATCTAGTGTTTTCAAGGCTACTAAACTAATCCGTCATTCATGACTTGATCTTTTTTGATCATGCCAATGCTATGAAATTATGCACCAACTCTGGGTAACTTTAGTCGGGGCGTTATATTTGGTATAAGAAGCAGTTTAGTACCAACCTTGGAAGCTAGATTTAGATAAACTCTGATTAGAGGACATATCCCTAAGATAGACTTTGAGGATTAGTATAGAAGAACTTCCTAGAATTTTAGTATTATAGAGATTTTATCAGTTTTCCGAGCAATACATCCCTGTCTAGATATGAGCAGGTGGAGGCAGCTCTGGCACAGATGTACCTAGGGGTAAAACCTGAAAACACCGCTTTGATCAAAACTCGAACGGGAACTGGTGCCCGACAACGGGCCTTGTTGTACTCTTGGTTACAACACTCCCGGGTGATATGCTTAGGATAATTCTCGTTTTCTTTACAGTCCACTATGAAGGGTTATCAGTATATACATCCTCAAAGAAAACATTTTTATGATTATGGATTTATCCCTAAATAGTTCAATTTATGTTAAGTGTTTTGCAAGTTTGTAATTATGTATTTTGATTCATAAACTAATCTAGTTTATTCCATTGTTTAGAAATGGCGCCTAGTGGGGGGAATGGAAATCGTATCAATGCACACACTCAATGTAGGGATTTCCCTCCTGCTCAAAATAATTATAGTGGTGCTACTAATACAACCGGTGCTGGTCATCTTATCACCATACTAGGACAACTCACTCAGGTTATGAATAATAACCTTACTCGTATGGAGCACCCTGATCCGCAATGTGGAGGATCAATGTTGGACCGCTTCATGAGGCAAGAACCGCCAAAATTTAATGGGGGTACAAATCCATTAGTAGCTGAGCAATGGATAAACTCCTTAGAGAAAATATTCCATGCCTTGGGGAGTAGTGAAAGGGATAAAGTTGTCATGGATGTTTACCGCCTAACTAGAGATGTCGATCAATGGTGGTCGATGATTAAAAACACAAAGGAAGATGAAGAAGTATCAAGTATGTAATGGAGCGAGTTTAAGGAAATTCTCTTAGAAAAATACTTTCCTCATGACCATCGAGCAGATATGGAAAGACAATTTCTGAGTCTGAGGCAGATGGAGGATGAGAATGTCGCAAAGTATGAGGCTAACTTTACAAGGTTAGCGAGGCATGCTGCAGATTATATATGTAACCCAATAAGTAAGATTGATTGTTTCATTGATGGGTTAAAACCATTTCTCTGTCGAGCTTTAGTATCACAATCCTTCTCAACGTATAAAGATATAGTCTCGTGTTCTATCAAGACAGAAAAGGAATTATCTAAATCTTATGACAATAAAGTAATGCAAGAGAAGAAGAGAATAGTGGAACAAGAGGCAGATAAAGAGTAAAAGGGAAAGAATGATTTTCCATTATGTGATAATTGTTTGAATAATCATCACGGTACTTGCCTAAAAGGAATGGGAGTTTGTTATAAATGTGTAGAAAAAGGTCACCAGGCTCGTGATTGAAAGGGAAAGAAAAAGGATATCAATGTTGAATGCTACAATTGTAGGGAAATGGGGAATTATGCAAATGAATGTCCTAAGCGTCATGGAAACTTACCTCAGAAAATGCCATGGGATCAAGGAAAGTCTTATGTTGTTACTATAGTTGAAGTAGAATAATTATTGTATTGGTGCTTTTGGACTCAAGGATTATATTCGGGTTAAAAGAATAGTGTGATATATTAAAGGATTGTACTGCAGTACTTGTTGTTTTCATTAAGGTTTTAATATGATGAAGGTAATCATATTTTTAGTATGTGATAATAAGAGAAACGTTACTTTGTTTGGGGAATCTAATGTTACAATTGATTTTGGAATTTAAAGACCATTTAGAGAAAGTCTGGATGGAGGTATTTTGGATAACTCTAAAGGTTGGAATGGATTAAGTTGAACTTTGGATAGTATTGTTTAAGGTTAAAACATTTATGAAGATTAATTTTGTAATATTATAATACTATAGTTTTAGGAAAAGGACAACCTGCAGGTTGGGGGATAAACCATCGCGTCGGACAAAGCTTCAGGAATCGAACCCACAACCATAGTGCGATAAGCCTTTATTACCTACCACTAGCCTACAGGAAGTCCCTGGTTATTACAAAAAGTTTTCCTAATCTAAATGGTATGTGATAATATTTGGAACCTTATACAATTATGATAAATAGAATATTTTTGAGTTCTATTACCTTTTGGAGTGAAAGATGGGTTTGTGGTAAATATTTCTTAAAGAATGAAATTTTGCATGACAAGTAAGTATATTTCCTTATGTTATTAGTAAATCTCCTAAATAAATTACTCAACTTTATGAAAGGTAACTTAAAACAAAAATGTTTTCGGTTAAATTTTCCAATTGGGGAATCAATGACCATTTAACCAATCACATGTTAGTGATTTTCTTGTAGATAAGTTTCTCCTAATCCTGTTTTATACAACTCTCCATCAGACCTTGATGGTTTTTTTTCCTCCATATCCATATTTTCATAGAATCCTAGTATGGTCTATCTCGGGTGACCTTTGTACTTCTCTTTCTTTATTTTAAAGTTATGTTTTTATTAACCCTATTTCCGATGTGGGTTTTCCACAAAGTTATTTCCTATTTTCAACCTTTTATTTTCAAAGAAAAATTTCAAATTGCGGGGATGTAATTTATTTAAGTAGAGGAGAATGTAACACCCCATGCTTCCATGGTACGCTTCTCTTTGAATAATAGAGCAGTGTGTGTTGTACGCAACCTCGAGTTCTAACACACCACGACCAATAAAAGTAGCTGTTATGAATATTAATACCCACTTTTGGAAATTATATAAATTTTATTCGAAATGGACTTCATTTTTGGATTCGGAATATCGAATATAGCTTAGGGTTAATTTTTTGTGTTGTTCTGAAAAACATCGATTTTTGATGAATAGTGAAACCACTAAGTGGTAGTTAAAAAACTAATTTTCGTTTAAATAAAATTTTACCACCTCTGTGATTTAAATTTAGGAAATCCAACATACATGGTTGTGATTAGGATATAAAATGTGGTTCAATGGGATGAAAATAATTTTTGGTGAATTGTAACTTTTAAGTTCTATTAATCGGGATTAAAGATAATAAGTGAAATTTAATGTAAAAATGATATTATATAAATATGAAAATATCTTGACACTTGTCCTACACTTATTGTATGATTCATGTACTACCATGAAAATACATGGGTCAACTTGGGGACCCCATGGAGCCACTTGGGTAAGAAAATGACATTAATAACGTTTTATTTAAAGTAAAAAAATAAAATTTCACAAACATGTGTTGTTTTACTAAAACAATTATTACATGTGCTTATATAAGATAACTTTTCGACTATAAATATTCATTAGAAAGATAAAAATATTTCCTACATCATTATATTTTTTTTATAATTTTTATACATTAAATAAATTAAATTTTTTATGACACAATGATGATGCAGTGATTACATCATTAATTAACGATTTAAATAAAATGAATAGATAATGTAAAATATAAGACTTACACTTGTCAAAAACCTATTGGATGAGTATATTTAGAACCCATATCATCTTATATTTGAAATATATAATTTTGGGACCTTTTAAATCCGAAAATCATTTCATAATAATGTATCATTTCATGACTTTCCAAGACTACCCCTCCTCTCCTCTTATAAAAGGTCCCCACCTCTACCACCTTATTCAAACCATCAAAGCCATTTGGCTAATCCAAACTCTTCCCAAATACTCTATAAACTTCCCTCTCTTTCTCTTAGAAGCCTCACTTTGGGAATAATACTTCCCAAGGAATCCTTTGGCTCAAATCAAAAAGAGTTACCCGATTTTAAGGTAATGTCTTCTCTTATGTTATTTTGTTTTATTTTGCTTCTCTAACCCCTTAAACTCTTTTTATTTATTTCTTTTGTAAAAACACCAGTATATAAAATATAATAGGATGTTTTTATGAGAATTATTTTATTTACACTTACACACACCTTCTTCTAATGGTTAAAGAACAAACTATTTTTGTGGTTGGAAAATTTCTGCCTCACGAAATAATGATGGTTCAATATTCTTTTAACACCTCTAATAGTGTCCAATAAATTGAAACTATTTATATATATGATATAAATTATGTTTATGTTTTCCTTATGATTTTTTATTTCTCATTTTTGGCATACCTTTATGATTTCAATTATGGGTAAATGCGATAATTTCATTTTAGGAAGTGCGGACTACTGCCTCATCAAAGTGATTTGAATCGTTAATGCCATATGTGGGATATATAAAGGATGGAGTAAATGATATTATATATGATTTTATACTGGAATTATAATACACCTTTATATCATTATGATTTGATTCCATTAAATATGAAATAGAAATGAAAGTAGTGTTGATGTGTATGTATGGCTTACCGTCTCCATAAACGGTGCATTTAATTTCTTACCTCTAAATGTTACTTAATATTTTTAATGAATTTATATACTGGATATATATGATATATATGATATCTAAATCATGAATATAATTCTGGATATAATGGATATTTTTCCACATGAACAACTTGTAATTATAAGAAGTTTATTTTTGACTCAAGTGCCAAAGATCGACAAAACGATCGTTATTAACATAAATAATTACATAATGTTCATAACATGGTAATAAGTGATATAAAAGGAATAGTGAACTTGAAAAAGGTTCTTAATAAAGTAGAAATTAACTCTAGTTTATTATTCATGAGGTTAAAGAACAATCAAGTCAAGTCAGATATGAGGTAAGGGAACTTCTTAACCCACTTTCCTTTCTTTGGGTTAAACTTATACTTTTAAATTATGTCGTACTATGATTATGTATGAAATAACTATTTATATCCTATATTGTATTTTTACATTACTTATGTGTACCTATAGTGAATACACATTCACGATCTATTTTATTAACAAAATGATCATTGTAAGGGACTTCGTCTCAATCTCCATTCATTGAGGCATATTTTATTTTATACACAAATTTATTCTATACGGTGTATAAACCCCTTTGAATTTTAAGTTTATTAAAAAGGAATATTTTTATACGATGCATATTAATAAACTACAAAAAGGAATGTTTTTCTTGTCATACGTATGCGGCGACAATGACTTCTCTGCCACCGTGACCAATATTTGAGTTTCGGCTTCCTCTACAACCCATAACTTTTTTTAAATGAAAAATAAATACCAAGTTTTAATAGTCTTTTATTTTGGTATTGAAAATGGTTTTGATAATGTTTTTATTATATAAATGTGTTGTATTGATATCATTTTATTGAAATGTGGAAATTTTATGTTTCCTTTAAGCATGTTTTATGTGATACAATTATGTTATGGTTTATGATATGTTTAAACCTACTCATATGAGGAATGAATTAGACATAATAAGTGACGGGTGGAGCCCACTATAGCTCCTCGATGCATAGGTAGGTCTCATGAGACAAAATAGTGTCTTGGCACGAGGCCTTGACAAAATCATATTTTTAGTCTTGGCATGAGGCATTGGCTACGTAGTTATGATAGTCTGGCATTATGCATTCCATCATTATGAAAGTGGTTATTGATATTGTATGTGATTATTTGACTAGTAGAATATCCTTGTGAATAAGTAAATGGCATTATTTCATTTTTTTCATATTATGATAAAGCTCAAGTTTAAAAGGCATTTGTTTTAGTTATTCATTTCCTTAAATGTTAATATTTATTTATGAAAGCTTCTGCTATATTGTTATCCTTTCTGAGCATCTGAGCTCACCCCTTTCAATGTTTTATTTCTCCCAGGATGTGAAGAAATATTTTATGACTGAACTATAGGGATAGTCTGAAGGGGATAAAAGTGTGGACTATGGAGACTATGTTGTTGTGATTGTTCACATTATGATGTAATGTGACATTTATGAATGTATCTAGTGTCTCCAAGGCTACTAAACTAATTGGTCTTTCGAGACTTGATCTTTTGTGATCATGCCAATATTACGCAATAATGCACCGACTCTAGGTAACTGGGGTCGGGGAGTTACATTGAAAGGGCATATTGATCTTGTACTGAATCAATGTATTAAGAATGATTGGACATGCAGTGGCAGTTGGGTCCCGCTATAGCCCCTCGATGCATCGGTAGGTCTCATGAGACAAAAAATGTTGGCGACAAACCCTTCGAGTTTGTTTCCAAAAATCAGATGGGTTTCTACCCACATAACTAAACCGTTTTTACGGTATTATGGTTTCATGTGCCAGAAACATGACATCCAATTAATAAGCATTCTCTTTATTCATTATCAGTTATTATTATTATCCATGAGATTTTCACTATGACAAAATCTATGGATGCAATTTCATTTTTAGTTATTAATGGCATTAGTTATTCCTTTATTCACTATTCCATATTGATTATGTTAGATTATTTGTGATTAACTTATTATTTTAATCATGCTTCTGCTATTTGTAACCCTTTCTGAGCATTTTAGCTCGCCCTCTTTCATTGTCTACCTTCGACAGGTGATGAAGAGAAGGTCTTCTTTTGAGTTCATGTGGATACAGATTTTTAGTTTTTGATATGTATTGTATTTTGAAACCATTTCCAATGTAATTTGAGTAACATATTTGTATCTAGTTTCTTCAAGACTACTAAACTAATATTTCCTTTTGTATTATCATTCCTTCTACCCATGCCAATATCACAAGTAATGCACCGGCTCCAGCCTAGAGGGGTCGGGGTGATACAATATATACTATAAGACCGATATAAATGAAACTTAAAACATGGATTAAACATATAAAAAAAGTTGAAAATAAAGAGAATTTCATAAAAAAATGTTCATGAAAAATAATTTATATGCTTTTAAAACCACCTACATGAAACGTAAAAATGATTCAAGTATGTGGCTTTGAAATAATATAAAATATAAACTATAAGACCGATATAATTTAAAGATAAAACATGGATTAAACATATAATAAATTATTTAATTATTAAATTAATATTATTAATAACTAAGTATATAATAGAAATTATTAATAATTAATTATATAATAATTAACCAATTAATTAGTAATATAATTAATCAGTATATAATAGTTGTTTTTTAATATAATTATAAATTATATTTATTCGTTATAATTAATAATTAGTAATTATTCAAAATTATTATATAATTACTAATTAGTTTATTAGTAATATAATTATTAATTAGATAATAGTTAATTAGTTAATTAGTAATAAAATTATAAATTATAAATATTCATTGTAATTACTTATTATAATTACTCATTATAATTACTAATTATAATTATATATTATATATTAATAATTATAAATTATATAACTATTAATTCTATAATAATTAGTTAGTTAATTTGTAATTATTAATAATTACTTATATAATAATTAATTAGTTAATTCGTAATATAATTAGTTTATTGGTAATATAATTATTAATTATTTAATGACTAATTAGTTACTTATTAATAAAATTTGGATTATATAATAATCAATTAGTTAATTAGTAATATAATTACTAATTATATAATTTGTAATAAGTAAATTAGTAATTATTAATCATTAATTATACAGTAACTAATTAGTTAATCAGTAATATAATTATTAATTATATAATAGTTAATTAGTTAATTAGTAATGTAATTATTAAAAATTATTATATAATAATTATTTAGTTAATTAGTAATATAATTATTCTTTATAATCATTCATTATAATTATTCATTATAATTATTCATTATAATTATTATTTATTAATTATTAACTACTAATATAATTATTAATTATAAAACTATTAATTGTATAATAATTTTCTAGTTAATTAGTAATTATTAATGGTTAATTACATAATAATTAATTATTAACTAGTTATTTATTATATAATTTATGATTAATAATTACTAATGAACTAATTACTAATTATACAATTATTAATTGTATTATTAATTAACTGATTAATTACTATATATTTAATAACAATATTACTAAGTAACTAATTAATTATTAAATAATTAATAATTATATTACTAATTAACTAATTTATTATTAATGGATACTAATTAACTAACTAATTGTTATACAATTAATAGTTATATAATTAATAATTATATTACTAATTAATAATTAATAATTAATAATTAATAATTAATCATTAATCATTAATCATTAATAATTAAAAAGAATTATTATAATGAATAATTATAATTTATAATTATATTCCTAATTAACAAATTAACTATTATATAATTAATAATTATATTACCAATTAACTAATTAATTATTATATAATAATTTTTAATAATTACTAATTAAAAATTATAATAAATAAATATAATTTATAATTATATTACTAATTAACTAATTAACTATTATATACATAATAATTATATTACTAATTAATTAGTTAATTATTGTATAATTAATTTTTAATATTTACTAAATAACTGATTAATTATTATATAATTAATTATTAATAATATTAATTAAATAATTAAATAATTTATTATACTTTTAATTTATGATTTATAATTAAATTGTATCTGTTTTATAGTTTATATTTTATAGTCTCTTAAAGCTACATGAATCATTTTTAAGTTTCAAGTAGCTGATTTTGAAAGCTTATAAATTATTTTTTCTAAACATTTTTTATGAAATTCATTTTGTTTTGAACTATTTGTTATATTTTTAATCTATGTTTTAGGTTTCATTTATATCGGTTATATAGTTTATATTTTATAGGCTTTCAAAGTCACTTGCTTGAAACATTTTTATGTTTCATGTAGGTGTCTATGAAAACTTATAAATTATTTTCCATCAACATTTTTTATGAAATTATTTATGTTTTCAACTATTTTTTATATGTTTAATCCATGTATTAAGTTTTATTTTTGTTGTTATTATAATTTATCTTTTATAGGCTTCCAAAGTCACTTATTTGAAATATTTTTATGTTTCAAGTAGGTGGTTTTGATAGCTTGTAAATTATTTTTTATATTTTTTTTATGATGTTCATTTTGTTTTCAACTATTTCTTATATGATTAATCTGTGTTTTATGTTTCATTTATATTGGTCTTATAGTTTATATTTTATAGTCTCTCAAAGTCACTTGCTTGAAATAGAATCCCACATAAGAAATGCAGAATGTTTAGCATAGGAAAAAGGAGAACCAGAATCCCACATCAGAAATGCAGAACGATTTCAGGGTAAATTCTCTTATAAAATGGAGTCCTGGGAAAGAGCTTCAATCAGGATCCAGACTGCGGTAATGGCAGCACTGATGGATTTTAAATAGCAAATAAATTTTGCTAAAAAATTTTGTTTCTTTGTTTGTATATATATATATAAACAAAACAAAACAAAACAAATAAAAATAAAAATAATTTTTTTTAAGAAGAATAATTTTTTTTTAAGAGAGGTGGTTAAAAAAACTTATTTAAAAAAACTCTTGTGAGGTGACTAGTATTAGCTGATTTTAGGTATACAAAAAAAATGGAAAATTTGTTGTTTCCTCTCGCACAATATAATAAGATCAAATAAAGTTTAAATGTAGAGAAAAAATGATAAAATATTATTACTATATAAATAGAAGGTTGTTTGAGATGTAGTAAAAAGAAGAATATGAGGAAGACCCTCCATTCATAGTAGCATGTGATCAAAAAATCTATTTTCGTGAGGTTACATAGTTGAACGTGAGAGGAGTAGATCGTTAAAGGGTAATACATGAATTGTGTTCACTAGACCATGTTCATTAGAGGTTATTTACCAGATATATTATAAAGTGTTTTTTTCTTGAAGAAGATCGATTTATGAATTCCTTATATTTTCTAGTGATCTCAATGAGAAGGATCTCTCATCAATTACTAATGTAACCTATATCTGAATGAAAACATCTCTCATCTCGTGTTTCTTATTATTTATGGTAATTACCAAGAGGCAATGGAACCTGAGGGGAAGTGTGTGAATTGGGAAGCAAGGAATTTAGGTTAATAATTGAACAAATTAATATTAATTTTAAAAACAATTGTTTAAATACTGTAGGCTTATTTTATATGCATTTAAAAAAATTCTGAAAAACAGTTTAGGTTATTTTTTTAAAAAAAACGCTACAAAGGGTGAATCGGCAATGCCACTTTTTCTCCCCCGCGCCGCCTTTGGCTCGGATGGACGACAAGGAAAAGGAAGCCGGGGGGAGGCCCTCCCCCATCTCCTCACTTGATCCTTGCCTTCATCTCTCACAAATTCTCACTGTCTCTCTCTAAAAAATGCATTTGTAGTGCATGTTTTTACGAAGCTCCATTTATAGGTATGTCTCTTTTTTAATTTATTGTTTTAATTTATTTAATTTAATTGTGGTTTTAAATATTTCATTTTTAAGTAGTTTAGGAATTTCTTAATATTTGGTTATTTATTTTCTATAATTATTTATATATAGTTTGTAATAATTACTGTTAGGTAGTATAGATTAAGTATAGATTAACATAGGAATAAGTATTTTGAAATTTTGGTAGCTTAAAGATTATGTGGTTATCTAAGAAATTAAATTTCTGTCTGGATAAAAACAAGTGGATGTTGCTCTGGCACAGATGTCCACAGGGGTAAAACCCAAAAACACTGCTTTGAGCTAGACTTGAACGGGAACTGGTGCACGATAATAAGCCTTGTTGTATCCTGGTTTGACACTCCCAGGGGATATGCTTAAAATGATTCTTATTTTCTTTATAAACTACTAAAATATCTAAGAAAAGAAAAAATAAAATCAGTATATTTATCAATGATAAAATGATAAATATGATGTTATATAATGAAATAAGGACAAAAGCATTAACAAATTAATGTTATTATTAGTTAATTATAATTAACTAATGAATATAATATGATAAACGATTAATGAATAGATAATTAAATAATAAATTAATAATTATAAAATAGTGATTACAGAATGATTTATTAGTTAAAAACTGTATTAAAAATTCATTTTAAAATTAAAATTATTATTATTTAAAATGAAATGGAGAAGGAAATGTTATAAAATGTAAAGATTATATAGTTTAGAAATAATAGTTATTATTAGACATAATTAATTATAGAATAATTAATAAATAACATAGGAATAAAACATGGATCCATATAATGATTAGCTAACTATACTGATGAACATATAAAGTGAAATGAAGAAGAACAAACACATTAAATAAAAAGGCTCCCTAAAATTACTTTCTAATAAATATCATATGGTCAAACATTAGTAGAAAATTTTGGGCTATTGAAAGGTGACCTAAAATTAAATTCTAATAAATATCATATGGTTAAACATCATTGTTAATATTTCTTACATTATTATAATTTTTATGAAATAAACCTGTTTGACGTAGAGAGTCATGTTTACCTATGTGTACTGCTATGAGGAGGTTATTCAAACTGAGCAAGGAGATTCTTACAGTACACAAACAATTATGGTGTTTAGTATAGCTGAATTTGTAACCATAATTGACCTTCAAGAGAGAATTAGTGGTTGCTTGAATCTGGGACCCGATCAAGAGATCATGTCTATAAGCTATAGACATTTTCAATTTCCAACAACATTGTAGAATCTAGCTTGTCCATTGGTTTCTAATGCGCAGTGGGTCCAAGAAATTAATTTATTTTCTCAATGGTCAGATGGTACCAACATGGATTTATAAAATGATTTTTCTACTATACAACAACAACTTCCACTTGTACGAAGATGTAGAAATAAAAGAGTGGTTGAAGACAATCCACCCCATGAAATTGAGCCTATTCCAAATGATGCAGTAGAAGAGGCCAACCAAGATGATCTCCCAGATATACATGTCAATATTACTTCTGATTAGGAGTTTCGTAATGATGGATTAGATGGTGACCACAGTGCTGATGAGGAGGGACCAATGGAAGATAGAGAAGAGTTTTTGAGAAAAGAATTAGTTGTAAATCAACCTCATCCTACAATAAATAATCCACCACTCTTTTCATCTTGGTCAGAAGCAATGACATGTGTGCCTGAATTCGACAATACTATTCTCACACCAGTAACTAATTTCCCTGGATTTGTACCGGATATGTTTAGTGAGGTGTATAAAACCTTTTATTTTGGAAGGAATTTTCCTAGTTAATATTCCTTAAAAAGAACGCAAAAGATATTTCATATTGAGAGACACTTTAACTCTATAGTTCACGAATCATGTAGTAGTAAATATGTTGTAAGGTGTGAGAAGTATGGGGATTATTGTAGATTTCACTTGGGGACGATTCGGGACATTACATTTAGATGTTGGATAATCTCGAGGATTGAGGTGGCTTATATTTGCATTCAGCCAAGCCTTACACAAGATCATACCTCATTGGATGCAGAATTTTTGTTATCTATTATTGTTAAGATGATTAGGACATGTCTAGATGTTCCAACAGGCATTGTGAAAGAGAGGATTCAACATACATTCGGTTATAATATTTCCAATAATAAGGCGTGGATGGAGAAACAGAAGGAAATTGTGAAGGTCTATGGTGATAGGGATGACTCATATCGGGTGTTTCTACAATTTCAAGCCACATTGAGGAATTATAAGCTATATTTCTTCCATCTATATACAAATGAACCTGTGTTTCACAATAACCGACTTGACCCATCTCGTTCTCAATTTCATCGTTTGTTCTGGGCATTCCTTCCCTGTATCTCCGCATTTCATTTCTGCAAACAGTTTATTCAGATTGATGGAACATTTCTGTATGGAAAATACAAGGGTGTATTATTGATTGAAGCAACCCAAGATGGAAACCATTCAGCTCTTATGCTTTCCCTTTCCATTATAGAGAAAGAAAACTATGAATCATGGAGTTAGTTTCTGGCATGTATCAGAAACCATTTCACCAACATTCATGGTGTTTGTTTGATATCTGATCACCATAGAGTAATTAATGAGACAATCAATACAGATCCTGATACATGTAGATACCAAAATTCACATCATCAGTTCTGCATTAGACACATTGCTAGCAATGTTCATAAAAAATCCAGAATGAACTGATGAATAAGGCAATCATAAGTTTTAGAATGCATTCTATTCGTTCTATTTTACTATTTCTATATAAAGATAAAATAAATTTATGTAAAATATCATCTATGATTTGTAGCATATGAGTCGGTCCAACAGTGGTTTGAAGAATGTTTTAAACTAATCTGTTAGGCTAGTCAAGAAGTTTATGATTATATGGTGCGGATTCCAAAAGGGAAATGGGCATTTCATACAGTGGGGGAATTGGTATGGAACATGATGACAAAAATTGTGGAGTGCATCAATGGTATCTTCAAAGGGCTTCGCAATCTAACTATAACAGTTTTAATTCAGGATACATTATATCGATGAGTGAAGTACTTTGTGGATAGACAAAAACTAGCATTAGATGAAATACATCTGGGGCTAAGATACGGAAGACACTTTCAATGAGATATTGAAAAGAATATTGAAGAAGATTCTGGTTATCACGTCTGTATCTTTCGAAGAGAAGACTCCCAATTTGAAGTTCCAGAGCGTTCATGTCCCATCAAAAATCTTGTCGGTGAAAAATGGTGGTATTATTAGAAACAAGGCAATGTAAATGTGAAAACCATTAGGCCTTAGAGTTTCCACGTACACACCCCATTGCAGCATGTGCCTCTGTGAACATCTCATGGGAAGCATGTGTTGATCCAGTGTACTGGATGGATACCATTGCTAACTGTTATGATGCACCATGGAAACCTATTGGGGAGTATCGTTATTTTCCAATGCCTGATGGCCAGCCGATTGTGATACCTGACATGAATCTGTTACGTCCTTGTGGGAGACTGAAGGCGAGTAGAATGCTTAATGAGATGGACTGGCCTCAATAACAACGATAGAGTTTGTGAGGCATAATATGTCATAAAGAAGGTCATAACCAGAAACTATGCTCTAACGTTGTTGGGTCAAGTTCATAGTCTCATCTATAGTGATGTATTGTCTTCATTGTGACATTCCCATATGGTAAACTAATTGTTGTTATCCCTTCTTTTTTCCTGAGTTTTCTATACCCCCAAAACATCTTCCCTTTTCCATGGTTTTTGGTTAAACTATGTGTTATATTTGAGTAAAATATTCTATAATGAAATTATAGTATCATAATGATTATCAAAAGTTATATATAATTAGATAAATTCCAAAAAAAATCATTACTAAATGACATGATATATCATAATCTAATCCATAAGTAGTTAATCGTAAAGCTCCACAAAAATATGTCTAATCAAATTCAAGACCCAATATTTTAGAAAATATAATTTATTTCATAATGGTATTCTTGCTTTCAAGAAATAACTTTCTCTTTATTCCTTAAATAAAATCTGAGATAATAGAATTTATTTCATAAATCTAAAATCAGAACAGTTAACCCATATTTTAAAGTAAATGTTATTAACCCAGAAACTTGTTTCCTAAACAATAATATTAAAATTTGAAACCCTAAACCCTCAAACCTAAAACCCAACCAAAAACATCTTCCCTTTACCATGGTTTTTGGTTAAATTATGTGTGATATTTTAGTAAGCTATTCTATAACGAAATTATAATATCATAATGATTTTCATAAGTTATATATAATTAGATAAATTCCAGAAACATCATTACTACTTGACATGGTTTATCATAATCCAATCCATAAGTACTTAATCATAAAGATCCTCCAAAATATGTCTAATCAAATTCAATACACGATATTTTAGATAATTGAACTTATTTCATAATAGTATTCTTGCTTTCAATAAATAACTTTCTCCTTATTCCTTAAATAAAATCCAAGATAATAGAATTTATTTCATTAATACAAAATCAGAACACTTAACCCATATTGTAAAGTAAATGTTATTAACCTAGAAACATGTTTCTTAAACCTTAATATTAAAATTTGAAACCCTAAACCCTCAAACCTAAAACCCAACCCAAAAACATCTTCCCTTTTCCATGTTTTTTGGTTAAATTATGTGTGATATTTTAGTAAACTATTCTATAACGAAATTATAGTATCATAATGATTTGTATAAGTTATATTTAATTAGATAAATTCCAAAAACATCATTACTACTTGACATGGTTTATCTTAATCCAATCCATAACTAGTGAATCATAAAGCTCTTCCAAAATATGTCTAATAAAATTCAAGACCCAATATTTTAGATAATAGAACTTTTTTCATAATAGTATTCTTTCTTTCAAGAAATAACATTCTCTTTATTCATCAAATAAAATCTGAGAAAATAGATTTTATCTCATAAATCCAAAATCAGAACACTTAACCCATATTGTAAAGTAAATGTTATCAACCCAGAAACATGTTTCTTCAACCTTAATATTAAAATTTGAAACCCCAAACTCTCAAACCTAAACTACAACCCAAAAACATCTTTCCTTTGCCAAGTTTTTTGGTTAAATTATGTGTGATATTTTATTTAACTATTCTATAATGAAATTATAGTATCATAATGATTTGTATAGGTTATATATAATTAGATAAATTCCAAAAACATCATTACTACTTGACATGGTTTATCTTAATCCAATCCAAAAGTAGTTAATCGTAAAGCTCCCCCAAAATATGTCTAATCAAATTCAAGACCCAATATTTTAGATAATAGAACATATTTCATAATAGTATTCTTTATTTCAAGAAATAGCTTTCTTCTTATTCCATAAAATAACTTTCTATGAGCATCTTCGCGCGTCCGGCTCGGATAGAGGTTGTTCCTGCCCTAGAGGAACATCCTCCAGCTGCTACTGGTGTTGAGGATCCATGACCATGGCGACGTAAACAACATCATGTTGCATGTGAGGCCTCAACTGTTCCACAGGCAGAGATTGACCCTCTAGTAGTCCAGGGTCAGTCGATTTAGGATGTGCCTCAGGTGGCATGGGATTCGTCTTTCCTACCAGGATATCTGCACTTCTCTCTATCTTGGGTTCCAGATCCATCACAGCTTTTTATTCCAAAGCCATCACCGTCTTGGGGTATAGCTTCATCATAGGCTTGGTTTCCCACTACAATGGAGACAGGTCCTTCTACCAACCTAGTGGGAGAAGAATCCATATGGTAGTATGAGATTTAGTTGACAACTCCTACCACTGACACATAGATGGAGGATGCGCCATTCGACGTTCCAGGGCCTGAGGATCAGCCTTCTCCAGGTCGTCAGACTACACTGCACACTCGATGCAGACATCCTATTCGCAGACCACCATGTGGGAAGAAATATTCTTGCCACAGATATATGCATTGATTGTACATTATTGTTTACATGATTTATGTCTACTGTAATCAAAATATTATTATTACTTATTGATCAGAGTGTATTCTCAAGAGGGGGATGAATTGAGTTCCAATTTAAGAAATATTTAAAATTTCATTCATATCGGACTTATAGTTTATTTTATATAGGTCATCAAAGTAATGTACTTGAAACATTTTTAAGTTTCAAGTAGGTGGATTTGAAATATTATAAATAATTTTTCACCATGATTTTTTAAGAAACTGTTTTTGTTTTGGGATACTAGTTATATGTCTAAGAAGTGTTTAAAATTTTATTCATATCTGTCTTATAGTTTATATTATATAGGCCAGCAAATTCATGTACTCGAAACAATTTTAAGTTTCAAGTCGGTGGATTTGAAATTTTATATATAATTTTTCACCAAGATTTTTTAAGAAACTATTTTTGTTTTGTCCTACTAGTTATATTTTTAAGGAATGTTTAAAATTTTATTCATATCAATATTATAATTTAAATTATATAGGCTAGAAAAGTCACATAGTTGAAACATTTTTATGTTTCATGTAGGTAGATATGATAGGGTATAAATAATTCTTCACCCAGATTATATTAGAAATTCTTTTAACTTTGGACTACTTGTTATATGTTGTCGAAATGTTTAAAATTTCATTCATATTTGTCTTATAATTTACATTATATAGACCCACATAGTCACGTACTAGAAACAATTTTATGTTTCAAGTAGGTGGATATGATAGGGTATAAATAAATTTTCACCAATATTTTTAATGAAATTCAATTTATTTTGGACTACTTGTTATATATTTATGTAGTGTTTAAAATTTCATTCATATTTGTTATATAATTTATATTATGTAGACCAGCAAAATCACGTACTTAAAACATTTTTAAGTTTCAAGTAGGTGCATATGATAGGGTATAAATATATTTTCACCAATATTTTTTAAGAAATTATTTTTATTTTGGACTACTTATTATATGATTAGGCAATGTTTCAAGTAGGTGGATATGATAGGGTTCCAGATCCTTCATAGCTTTTGATTCCAAAGTCATCGTCGTCTTGGGGTATAGCTCCATCATAGGCTTGGTTCCCCACTACGATAGAGGAAGGTCATTCTACCACCATAGTGGGAGAAGGATCTGGATGGCAGTACGAGATGCAGTTGACATCTCCTCCCACTGACACATAGATAGAGGATGATCCAGTCGACATTCCAGTGCCTGAGGATCAGCCTTTTCTAGGTCATCGGACTCCACTGTGCACTTGATGCAGATGTCATGTTCGCAGATCACCATGTGGGACAGAATCTCCTCTCCACATACATAATAATTGATTGTACATTATTGTTTACATGTTTTATGTCTACTAAAATCAAAATACTATTATTACTTGTTCGTCATAGTGTAATCTCAATAAGGGGTGAATTGAGTTCTAATTTAAGAAAGATTAAAATTTTCATTCATATATGTCTTATAGTTTATATTATATAGGCCAACAAAGGCGTGTAGTTAAAACATTTTTCCATTTCAAGTAGGTTGATTTGAAATATTATAAACAATTTGTCACCATGATTTTTTAATAAACTATTTTAGTTTTGGTCTACTAGTTATATGTTTAATAAATGTTTAAAATTTCATTCATATTGGCCTTATAGTTTATATTATATAGGCCAGAAAAGCCACGTACTTGAAAAATTTTTATGTTTCAAGTAGGTGGATTTGAAATATTATAAATAAATTTTCAACAAGATTTTTTAAGAAAATGATTTTATTTTGGGATACTATTTATATGTTTAATAAATGTTTAAAATATCATTCATATCGGTCATATAATTTACATTATATAGGCCAGTAAAGTCATGTATTTGAAACATTTTTAAGTTTGAAGTAGGTGGATATGATAGGGTATAAGTAATTTTTCACCACGATTTTTTAAGAAATTATTTTTATTTTGGACTACTAGTTATATGATAAATCAATGTTTAAAATTTCATCCATATTTGTCTTATAATTTATATTATATAGACCAGAAGAGTCATGTAATTGAATAAAAGATAAATTATGTTTTAACATTAAGTTTTATATATATATATAATCATACAAACATAATAATAAAACATTAAAATTTTAAATATATAAAAAGTATAAACAAAAAAAGTGGTTTTAAGGTAATGGTGGCATCGATGATGACGACTTTGTAGCGTATTTAAAAAAAATAACCTATGCCTCTTTTCAGATTTTTTTTAAAAAAACGCATTTAAAAAAAATGAATCCTGTAACACGAGATGAAAACATTTTATATCAAAAAAATATGACCACTCAACCTTGTTAAACCTGTGTGTGAATTTCTATTTATTTTTTAATTTCATTTAGGTGAGTTTGTATTCTTTACTTGATAGGGTCATATCTAAATTGATTTTATAGCTCGGGAGAACACGCCTCACGCACCTTCAGAAATTCAAAAAAATCGACAGTTTTTTCTACGACCACCATGCGATCCCAAGTGGCACTACTCATTCTGCTGACCTTCGACCTTGATATGTATCTATTTTCTAATTCTTCTCTGGTGATACCTATAGTTTATTTCATTTTTTATCTTGATCCGCACCATAGAGTCTCCTTCAAGGATGTTATGTGTCATTCCTGTCAACCCCTTCAATCTCCCTGCTTCCAGGAGGTTCACCTGGACTCCCTGGCAGTGTCATGGGATTGTTCATGTCCGGCCTTGGATATTACTACCTCAGATTTTGTAAATTATTATGGCTGCCTCAAGTGGACCTTAGTAGTAAGATTCTGATCTATTAATCCTCCATTTCTAGTTTACCATCATTTGTGACGGCAAATTTTTTTTTGGACGGTGGCCGCCCCACATTTGTCAAAGTGGGTGGGAGAGGCTGAGCAGGTGGTTGGACAACCCCACCAAATACTTCAGCGGGAGGAGGAGAAGGCAGGGGAGAGGCAGCCTATATAAAGGGATCTCTTCCCTCAGCAAATCATCCCATCATCACTTGTATCTGGTTTCTCATCACGGGTAGATCTTATTTTGAGCAGTTTTGTGAGGTAGTTTCCCCTTTATTCAAGAGAGAATATTACTAGAGTTTTCTCCTTCTAATAAGTGAGGGAGTGTGTACCCACTTTTACCCCATAGTGATCCTTCTATTTACCCGTGGTTTTTTACACCTTCCATTTGGGGGTTTTTACATGTTACATCTGGTGTCCCATTTATTTCCGCATTTTCACTTTATTTTTATCTCGTGGTTATTTCTGCACTATGGGCCAATAATTTACGGTCCTAACAAGTGGTATCAGAGGCATGGTTCTGGCCCGGTGTTGTTCACGTTTTCAGGTATTAATAAATCTCGTAAAATTTAGTATGATCTGTGATTGCGACTCTGGTTGATCGTTCACATCAGAAAAAATTTATTGAGATTATTAAATACACCGTTGTGAAATAGAGGAGGTTATGGACAAACGGCGTGTCCAGATGGCGGAAAAATTTGAGATCGAAAAATTCAACAGGAATAATTTTTCGTTATGGAAAATGAGGATGTAGGCATTGCTGCGGAAGGATAATTGCCTACTGGAAATTGGGGAAAATCTGGAAGGTGTGACGGAGGAGAAATGGAACGATATGGATAAGAATTATATTGCTAACATCTATTTCACTTTGGTAGACGGTGTCCTATCGAACATTATAGAGAAAAAGACAGCAAAGGAAATATGGGATACTCTGACGAAGCTATACGAGGCCAAGTCCCTGCACAACAAAATTTTCCTGAAGAGAATATTGTACACTCTTCGGCTAGCAGAATCATCTTCGGTGACTGACCACATCAACAACCTCAATACTCAGTTTTCTCAACTCACGGCGTTGGGCTATAAAATTGTGGATACTGAACGTGCGGAGATTCTACTCCAGGGTTTTCCATATTTGTATGACCAAATCATCATCAACCTCACCAATAATATCCTAATGTATATGCTTCTCTTTAATAATGTTTCATCCACGGTTCTTGAAGAATAAAGTCGGTGCAGGAATAAGGAGGATAGACAGACAACTTTGCACCAAGCAGATGCTCTGTCAATGGAGAGAGGAAGGATGATGGAGCGTGGTTCCAGTGGGAGCCAAAATCATGGCAGGTCCAAATCAAGGAGTAAGAAGAAGAATGTCACACGCTTCAATTGTGGAAAGAAGGGGCACATAAAGAACAATTGTTGGAATAAGAAGAGTGGTGAAAAGAGATCTCAGGGGAATATGGTGATTATTTCTAGAAAAGGAGATATACTAGTCAGTGAAGCAGCAACGACTACTGGAAGCAGGAAGCATCTCGACGATGCACGGATTATCGACTTAGGAGAAACATGGCACATGACTCCTCGACGAGAGTGGTTTAAGCAATATGAAACCATCTCGGAAGGATTTGTGTACATGGGGAATGATCACACTCTGGAAATCGTTGGAATCAATACCATCAGACTGAAGATACATGATGGCATATTACGGACCATCCAAGGAGTACTTCATGTGAAGGGCCTAAAGAAGAACATATTGTCTTTGGGAGAATTTGATGATATCGGATGCAAGGCTCGCATAGAGAATGGAGTGATGAGAATCGTGAAGGGCACGCTTGTGGTAATGAAGGCGGAGAAAATCTCAACGAAAATTTACGTGCTTATGGGTGAAACATACAAGGAGTTGGAGATAGTTGCCGCATCAACTACCTCGACGGAAGCATTGACGACGTTATAGCATTAGAATCTTGGCCATATGTCAGAACGAGGCCTGAATATTCTTGCGGATCAGAAGTTGCTGCCTGGGCTGACAAAGGTATCCTTACCATTTCGTGATCATTGTGTTTTGAGAAAGCAACACAGGTTAAATTTCGAGACGTCAATAGCGAGAAGTTAGGAGATCTTGGAGTTGATCCGTTCTGATGTTAGGAAAGCACCGGTTATATCCCTATGAGGAGCAAGGTACTTTGTATCATTCATTGATGATTATTCCATGAGATTTTGGGTGTACCCAATCAGGAGGAAGGCAGATGTATTTGAAGTCATCAAAACATTCAAAGGGCGGAAGGAGCTTGACTCTATAAATAATATCATGTGTCTAAGGACAGACAATGGTGGAGAATATACAAGCGAGGAGTTTGATACTTTTTGTCAGCAAGAAGGGATCAAGAGGCAGTTTACGGTGGCATACACTCCTTAGCAGAATGGAGTGGCAGAGCGGATGAACAGAACCATGTTGGATAGAACAAGGGTGATGCTGAAGACTGAAGGTATTGCCAAAACGTTTTGGGAAGAAGCAGTGAATACTGCCTATTGTGTGATCAACTGATCTCCTTCAATGGCAATTGAGCTGAAGACATCGATGGAGATGTGGACTGGTAAACCCTCTGACTATTCTCAGTTACATACTTTTGGAAGTTCTGTATATGCAATTATTAATGACCAGGAAAGATCGAAGTTGGATTCAAGATCCAGGAAATGTATCTTCTTGGGGTACGTTGATGGTGTGAAGGGGTATCATTTTTGGGATCCCACTGCCCACAAATTTATTATCAGCTGAGATGTCATTTTTGCAAAAGACAAGGTGCAAATGACAACTGATCAAGACATGGAGAAAGAGAATACAGAAACTACAACAGTCTAAGTAGAGGACAAATCCAAGGAAGAACCAGTTTCCTATGAGTCATTACCAGAGCATGATGATGAAGTACCGGTTGAGTCTTGACCAAGATGGTCAACTCATGAGAAAAGAGCACCATTATGGCACTCAGACTATGTCATTGAGTGTAATATTGCATATTTCTTATTGACGGAGGATGGATATCCATCTTCTTTATGGAGGCGACCCAGAGTCCAGATGTATCCTCATGGATGGTGGCGATGTAGGAGGAACGTGAAGCCCTGCACAGGAACAAGACTTTTGATCTTATTCCATTACCTTGTGGAAGGAAGGATATCAGAAACAAATGGGTCTATAAGATCATGTAGGATGGAAAAGATCAGGTGGAAAGATATCGTGCAAGATTGTTGGTCAAAGGATTTGCTCATAAGGAAGGTATTGATTTCAATGAAATATTTTCTCCTGTTGTTAGACTGATGAATGTTCGGATAGTACTAGCGATGTGTACTACATACAGCTTACATCTAGAGCAGTTAGATATGAAAACTTCTTTTCTCCATGGTGATCTTGATGAAGAGATCTATATTCTCCAACTAGAAGGTTTTTCAGAAGAAGGTAAAGAGAACTTGGTTTGTAGGTTGAACAAATCTTAGTACGGTCTCAAACATGCGCTGAGTTGTTGGTACAAGAGATTTTATTCCTATATCATGATCCTTGGATACAATAGACTTCATTCAGATCCTTGTGCATATTTCAAGGGTTCAGATAGTAATGATTTCATCATTCTTCTATTGTATGTGGATGACATGTTGGTTGCAGGCCACAACAATGATCAGATCCAGGAGACGAAGGCATCATTGGCTAGGGAGTTTGATATGAAGGACTCGGGACTAGAAAACAAGATTCTTGGGATGCAGATTTACTGAGATAGAAATAATGGGAAGATTTTTCTATCACAGTAGAGTTACTTGCAGAGTCTCGAAACACTTCAACATGCAAGACTGTAGGCCAATGTCTTCCCCTCTTCCCGTTAATTTCAAGTTATCCTCCATGATGAGTCCTAGCAGTGAAGCAGAGTGGATGAAAATGTCTCGAGTACCATATGAATCGGAAGTGGGAAGTCTGATGTTTTCTATGGTTTGTACTAGACCAGACATTGCACATGCAGTGGAAGCAGTTAGTCGCTACATGGTGAATCTAGGACAGGAGCATTGGAACTCAGTGAAGAGGATCCTGAGATACATCATAGAGACCTCAGATGCTGCATTATGTAATGGAGGATCATCTTTTACTGTCCGAGGCTATGTTGATTCAGATTTTGCAGGTGATTCTGACTAGAGGAAATCCACTACTGGTTATGTGTTTACTCTTGCAGGAGGATTTGTGAGCTAGATTTATAAGTTACAGTCAGTTGTGGCTCTATCCACTATGGAGGTAGAGTACATGGTAGCTACACAGTCTTGCAAATAGGCAATTTGGATGAGAAGGTTGTTGGAGGAGCTTGGGCACAGACAAGAGCAGATTCCATTATTTTGAGATAATCAGAGCGCATTGCACATTGAAAAGAATCCATCTTTTCATTCCAGGAAGAAGCACATTGGGGTACAGTATCACTTTTTCTGAGATGTGGTGGAGGAAGGAAGTGTGGATATGCAAAAGATTCATACTAAAGAAAATCTGGCAGATTTCCTGACGAAGGCGATTAACTTTGATAAGTTCAAATGGTGTAGATCTTTGAGCGGCCACGCAGATATGTGAGTAGCATGGTTGGGCAGATAGAAAGGATGTGTGGAGATGTGATTGGTTCTAAATCAAATCTCCAAGTGGGAGATGTGTCGGCAGATTTGCCTTTGGACGGTGGCCACCCCCCATTTGTCAAATGGGGTGGGCGAGGATGAGGAGGTGGGTGGCCAACCCCACCAAAACCTCCAGCCGGAGGAGGAGAAGGCATGGGAGAGGCGGCCTATATAAAGGGCTCTCTCCCCTCAGCAAATCATTCCATAATCACTTATATCTGGTTTCTCATCACTGGTAGATTCTATTTTGAGCGGTTTTGTGAGGATGTTCCCCCTTTATTCAAGAGAGAATATTACGAGAGTTTTCTCCTTATAATAAGTGAGGTAGTCTGTACCCACTTTTACCCCATAGTGATCCTTCTATTTTCCCGTGGTTTTTTACCCCTGCAATTTGGGGGTTTTTCCACGTTACATCTGGTGTTCCATTTATTTCCGCATTTGGACTTTATTTTTATCTCGTGATTATTGTTGCACCGTGGGCCAATCATTTACGGTCCTAATAGTTTGGTCGACTCTTGGGGTTTTGAGCAGCCAGGCTGCATCACATCAGTGCACCGTAAATCATTTTGGTTGCTCTTTCATCGAAAGCGGACTTCATTCGGACATGTTGTTATGCTCGTTGTTCCACTGGATGATGGTGTTTCAATCTGACCCGTTGGTCGATTTCGATTTAGATGGGTAAGGAGGATTCATGTGCAGATGTATGGATTCTTCTCCCGGGCCTCCCGCTAACCTTTCAGAATAGCTTTCCTGAATTAAATCGGTGATTCTCTTTGTGGTTTCCTCTATGTATATGTTCATACAATGAGTTGTACTTATTATTAGGTAGTTTGAATTTGTGTTTACAAGGGCATATCCTCCCCCCAACTAGACTGGATCTGTCTCTGGGAAGGACTCCTTCGTCTGGAACATGATATCTTCTACCCGTGTCTCCTGAGTTTTTCTTTTTTTTCACCTGGAAGTTCATTCCTTACTAGTATATAGGTGCCATGACCTAGGTGCTCAGGGTAGGATCAAGCATCCAAAATCTAATGGTGGAAAACCTAAGTTCCGATGAGATCCCAAATTCCCAGCTCCTGGACAGGAAATCCATTGGGGTTATGAGGGAGCTCCAGCAGAAATCATCTTTCTCTAGGGATGCTTTTTAGATCAAGCTTCTAGGTTCCTATCACTCTCTTTGACAGCTGATTATTCTTATGTTAGCTTAGCTTTTGTTTTTTTATAACTATTTCCCCCCTCCCCTGGTAGATTCTCTATTTTAGATGGACCATACTCAACCCCATGGGAAGGGCGTTGAGTCCTTTCTCCCAAGGTACCTTTTTTCTATTAGAGATCCAGGCCCCTCAATTCAGTACACCCTCCTCATAGGCCCTACAACTTTAACTCACCTCAGGTTTAGGAACTACTTGATGAAGAGAGCCACCATCTCACATTGGTCCCTACTGTGGACTTCTTTCTAAAGGAAGACCCCAAACCCATTCAGCTATTAGGAGAGTCTTATAAAGTAGGGCCAGACTATAAAGGGCAAGGAATACCCCCACAATTCCCATCCATCATGCTAAAAGGGGAATCCTCTTACTCATAGGATTTCTCTGCTGCACCAGCTACGACTCCATCTTCATCAACTGGAGTATTTCCAAGATCCAAGTCGAGACATATTTGAGAGTCTCAGTATAAATTGACCATTCTACATGGGGCCAAAGCTCTATTCCTACAAATCTAATGATACATAGCTTCATCTAAAATTTCTATGGACATAGTGACCATGTTAAAATAGATTACATAACTTTGGAATCTTGGAAAAACAGGGCCTATACTGTTGTCATTATTGGAACCAAACAAAGCTCATTCATAATAAGTGAGTTTACTCATAGAATTAAAATGAATGCATCCATGAATTCTAGTCCTACAAATCTACACATATGGATCTTATAGAACATGAACATTTCAGTGGATCAGATACAAGTGGATGACCAGTTCATCACTACAAAAGTTAACACATGCAATATTATCTTTTTTCGTTTCCATCATGTATGGAAACTGTGATTCCCAAAAAAATATCCTTATGGAAGGGACTCGATGCCTTTGATCCGAGTGACTCTCTATGGATTTTTGGAGGGGACATCAATGTTATAGTTGAACTGGATGAAAAGAAAGGTAGGGGGTTTTCCTTCAAAAGTCTAGTCTAGATTTCGCTCAATTCATGGTTGGTAGGGGGCCGATCGACATGGGATATATTTGTGATTGATTCAATTGGTTAAATAACCAATGAGGGGGTCATCACTCCTGGAGTCTCCTGGATAGATTTCTGGGTAATACTAATTCCATATCTACCTATCCCAATTCTAAGGCAGATCATCTAGTTTGAGGAATATCTAATCACTCTCCACTCCTGGTTTCCTTGTCGAGAAGATAGGAGGGATATTACAACTTCAACCTTTCTCAATAGTGTACTAGTATTCATGGCTTCAAAGAGGTTATTAAGAAGTAATAGAACCAACCCGATCAAGGACATGCATGCTCTGGGATTCACAATAATCTGAGATGTCTGAAACATGATCTATTGGGGTTGGTCAAGGAGCATCCACCCAACTCTTAGGACCTTGATACAATAAAGAGGGTGATTCATCTACTAAAATGTAGCTTGGAAGATACCTAGACTGAATCATTTTTTTGAAGAACTCACGAGTAATAATGATATCTTGGAAGAGATGCTCCTATTTCATGAATGTATTGCATGAGAGAACTCAAGAATTAAATGGATGTGTGAAAGTGACAAGAACACTTCATATTTTCATACATGTATTAGGAAGAAAAGGCATATTATAAAACCCAATATTTTGATGATGGAAGGATCCTATTCCGAAGACCGGGATGTTTTTGGTGAGGTGGACTAGTCTTACTTTAGAAAATTACTTGTTGGTGTGGATCCACTTATGCTAGAAGGGTACCTGAGTGAAATTTCTAATCTCTTTAATGTGATCCCTCAAAAAGTTTCTTCCCTTGATAATGTTCTCTTGGAAGTTATCCCTAATGAAAAATAACTTAATGATTCCATGATGGGCCTCGACCCCGACAGTGCCTCGTCACTTGATAGATTTCCAGGATCTTTTTATATACATTCCTTGAATGTGGTCTTAAATTTCATGGTAAGGGATATCTAAAAATTCGTCGAAGTTAGTAGCCCACCATGCATAGCATGCACCACAACTTGAGTAATCATTTCCAAAATCAAGGACCCATCCTCCCTCAAGCATCATTGGCCATTGAGTATTTGAATCTTTAATACAAAATAATGAAGGGCGTCATTTATAGAAGGTTATCTATACATCTTCAGCAATGGGTTTCTGTGGAGAATCTTGGATTTATCAGAGTCCAATCTATCCAGGGTGCCATAGACCTATCTCAGGAGATGGTTAGAGATATTAACCTCAAGGACTATGGCTCGAACATGGATATCAAACCTGAAATGATTGAGACCTATAATATAATTTAATGGAGTTTTATCAATAAGGTGTTATTAGGTATGGTCTTCTCATATTAGGAATCTGATCCCATTTTTCGGTGCTTTAGTTCCCCATGGTTGGATGTCTCTTTTATGGGAAAGATCCATGGCTTCTTTAAGGCTACTAACGGTTTAAGACAATGAGACCCCCTATACCCTAGCGTTTTTATCCTCTCCCGGGATTTCCTCAGTCACCTTATTAACATGATAATTCTTGAGGTAGATATTCTTCCATGTCATAGTAGGTTTAACCCCCATTGAATCTCACATATTATATTTGTAGATTACATGATTATCTTCATGAATTATAGTAATAGATCGGTCAGAGGTATCAAACAATTCCTTGAATATTAATTTAATTGGAGTGGAATGTTTATCAACATGGTGAAGACCATACCTTATATCTCTAATAGATACTCAGAAAGGAAGATTCCATCCTTATGAAATAGATTGAACATGCAGTGTGGATGGTTCCTGTTGGTGTATCTAGGAACCTTAATGTCTTTTGGCAGACTGCTCATTCTACACTTTTACTATATTGTGAGTAGGATCATGGGGAATGTCCTTAGTTGAAATAATCACTACATATCCGTTGGAGGCAGGATAACATTGGTCAATAGTTTCCTCTCAGCTATCCCAATTAATTATCTTACAGCTTTAAAAGTTTATATGGGCGTTTTTAATTATAATGACAATATCCGGGCAGGATTTATCTAGGATGTTCTCAGAGAATAAAAAATACATTGGGTTTCCTAGGATAGGATGGATAGGCTGATTCAGGAAGGGGGAATCAACATGATGAATCTATGAAATACTATTCAATGCATGCATGACTAATTGGTGTAGGTGGATTTTGAAGAACACACTCTCCTGGGAAAAGTCATGTTAAGAAGATATAGAAGGGGTGTGGAAATAATTAAGGAGCACTTATCTCCATTATGGTATGATATTTCTACTCACATATTGAATCTACAACCTCTTGCCCATTGGATAGTGGGGAAAGGTGATATCCTATTCCAAAACTACAATTGGGCATGCTCACCTATTGGCTTCCCAGACTAACTGTCTACTAGAATATCTTTCAGAGAAGCCATTTTCTACCCATTATTCACAAAGGTCTTCTTGGATAGGGATCTATAGGAAACATGTTATCACATTTAAATAATAAACAAACCTAAAAAATGTATCTTCACAGGCTCAACATCATTGGATTCCTCTCTGAAAGACTACCAAAGAGATAAAATCAATCAGGATCACAATGATAGGTGGAATGAAATGATATGGTGCAACATGACTACTCAAAAGTATAATTTTCTTAACTGGAGAATAAGAAACAATGTGATGCCTATTGACGATAACATAAAAAATATGGGCATATCCTTAGTGTCTAGGTTGTCATGTTGTAAGGAAAATGGGGAAGAAAGCTTGAATCATTTTTTTTGAAGGTTATTGGGAAAGTTCTATCTGGAACTCTTTTAGGGATTTTATAAACTTCTCTTATCATGATTTTATGGGTTCTACATTCCTAGAGAGGTGGTTCCATGGTGCAGGAGGTACGGTTCCAGAAAGGGTGGCTCGGGAAATTGTGTTGAACATTAGATACTTGTGCATCAATAAATAAAGAAACAAGGTCTGCCATGTGGAGTATTTTTCTATGGGGAAGACTCTCATCTTTAGTACGAGGATCTTGATCATTGACATGGTGATATTGTTCATGAAATTTTATGATTACTGCACCATTAGACCACTTCAAATGAGGTGTCCTCCCACTCAATCCATGTGCATGGGTTCGTAGGGCCATAGGGTCCATTGAATCCCACCCCTCATGGGCCACAAGTTCGGATCGGGATATTATTCTAACTTAGTTGATATCCAATGGGAGGGGGTAGTGTGTGATCCTAGAGGTTCTATTACGATGGCTTCCACTTATCACTTTATCTGAGGACATTCTCTACAATAGGTGGCTATAACCTTGCTCACACGATTAATCCTTTGCAATCAAAGAAAAATTTATCTTTAAGAAGTGGAAATAGATTCCATTATCTTGCATAATCCACTACATGAAACTAGTAATAGCCCATGGTTGATTTCCTATAATATAAAAAAATTCAAAATCCCACTCGACAATAATATCTATGTACTCTAAGCTTGGAGGTAAGTCCAGAATTTTTCTGACTATCTTACATCCATGGAAGTGTAAGGTGATGGCGTCCATTGTTTCCTAAACACTATCTTCTTGAGGCATGTGGTTGGAAACATCATAATATGGGATTCCCTTGAGCTTTAATATTTTATCCCCCCTTAACTCAGTTCCCATTTTGTTTTCTATTTCCTTTAACTTATATTATGAATAAATAAAATAAATATTGAGTTTAGTTGTGGTTCATATCCTAAATGACTACATAGATTTAATACAAAGAAATAAATTGATAAAGGAAGGCTACAATGATTCACCCATCCCACTATATCCGTACTATTGGCACCATCTGGTTATATACCTTATGATTGGGGGGATGAATTTGGATATAATAGAATAAAAAAACTACCAATTGGGATTCTATTTCATTATTAAAATAAAACTATTTTATGTCCTTCCTATAGAAATATATGAACAACAATGAAAGCATGCACAAGATAAAACATGTTTTAATGGATCACACTTAACTAGGATAGTCCAAAGAGCATACCAAGGAAATACCACCCACTCAATAAAAAAATAGTTAATTTAGGAAAATGAAATATGGGGGAACATGTAGTGAGATAAATCATGGGGGGTTATAAAGTGGAGATAGAGAGAATCCATAATAACAATGTCCATACCTCTAGAAGTAAGGAAACCAATGCAATCAAACTCCAAAAGAGGAATCTTTAGTGTGGCCTTGAATGCTAAAAAATTATCTTTAAGGTTTCCTTCATTCCATGTGTGAAGAAGCTCAATACCATTGATGATGTGGGTCTTGAATTTGAGGATCATGTACTAGATGTGCCATGGAGTTGAATCGATCCCTTTAATAGATCTGAAAATTATCTTCGACTCTGTTTAAACTATTGTTAATGAAATATTCTAGGAGAGACAAAAATCAAGGCCATTCAGAATGAAATTATCTTCCACTATGAGGGATTCACCATTTTTATTGAAAGAACTTAATGAATGGATCACTGAACTAGTTGAATAACACACCACACCTCCTCCACACATCTCCCTATGACTACAAGAACCATAAAAATTATGTTTGTGGCCACCTTAGGGGAAATTCTTGGGAACCAGTGACCCAAAATTGGGGGCTAGAGAGAAAAAGTGGAATAATTTGAATCCATGAAACATCTTAGGGAGAGCATCTTATTTGAATGTATCATGAGGTGTTCTAGATCCACCATGAGATATTTGGTCCTTACCACCAATAATGAATCATAAGAGTGGGTTCCATTATGTCGAGCCTTATTTCATGTTTCACAAAAACATCAATATCCATCAACCAGTGTGAGAAACCACACCATCATTAAATGACTATTCCCAGTCACCCTACTAATCCAGCATTGAAAGAACTAATCAAAGGCCTCAACCTGCATAGAGAAAGCTGTGATATCTCCAAAGTCTTTCCACACCTTATTAGGACAAAAAATTGGAAACAACAATTCATTATTGACTAATATTTATGGGCCACACAACACCATCACTTGGAATCTAAGGGGAAACCATTCTTAATAACTGCCACATCAGTGGGAAACACATGGTTTTAAATTATCTAGATCAAAAAGTTTATTTTTTGGGATAATTTTTTTCCAAATCATGCCTCCCAACACATAATTATCTTGATATGATAGAATATTATTTTTACCCCTTTGTAGAGATGATACCCGAAGTTGATCCCATGAATAAAAACTGATCTGAGACCTCCTCGATCTTGATATAACAAAAAAAATTATAGGGTTTGAATACACTATGGATGAATGTAGGGTAAAGACTAGTCCCCTTAAAGGATAAGTCTGGCGTGGGGCACCCCAGAAACCCAAACACTTCAGCAGCCAAATTTCATTCCAAAAAATTAATATCCCCACACCCAATTATCCAATTAGAGTATTTCTAAAGCATTGGAATATTCCATTGGATTGAATTTGATAGAAAGGAGTAAGGACACCTGGATGCTCACCATGAGTGACCGAATTTACTGGTAATAAACCTGATCTAGAAATAACAACCTTCATTAACCTCCCATGAAAATTTGATTTAAAGTTAATACATTTTTTTATTACACTCCTCACTTTGATGCCTCCATTAAACACCAGTCTTAAAATCCTTTTCCACGAGGCCCAGGGACATCTCCCCTGCCCTTGGGTAACCAAAATAAAACCTGATAAGAGGCTATCAATATTATTTAGAATAATCATAGGCACCATGAGAAAAGATAGGATATTCATAGGGACAAATGTTAACAAGAATTTAACTAGACTGGTTCTCCCACAAAATGAAAGAACCCTGTTTTTTTCCAATTTGTGATTCGATTGGTGATTTTGTTAACCACTACATCAACGTTCCTAATATGGACTCTTCCAATAGATATAAGTGAACAAAAATTTATCAAGGGAATGTTCTGACTATTAATACCATGTAAGGAATGAATTCTTTGCCTTAGCCTATCCGAGCAGGGGCACTACCAATCATACTAGAAATATCACTACTCTCACAATGGAAGTGTTAAAACTACTCCTCTATGTGATTATTTCCTTGTCATAAATCACATCATATTTCCTTCACATATATGAGAGTGTTCCATGAAGTTTATTTTCCCCTTAGGTATGAAACCTACATTTCCATGATGTGTTTTTTTATAGAAACCCCCTTCATAAAATATTTCTCTAGTTAAGAAAATGATTAATAAAACACTATAAACCACATAATTTATCTATACAGAATGATTGAATAGAACAGAAATCCCCTAAGCTTCATGACTTATGTATTTTGAATTCTAATGCAATATGAATATAACTTCCTTCATGACTCCGAATTTTCAAGATCTAATTATTTATAGACATAACCTCCTTCACAGGTGGTTCATTTTTTAATCCTTTTGGAAATAACTAAATTTTCTCTTGTGAAGATATTCTCTCATTATTTTTCACAATAAATAATGAAGTGTTTTTGGGTCTCTATATAAGAATTAAATCTATGAAATATTGTTAATCATAAAATTACTATTCATCCCTTCATGTGAAATTCCATCATAAATAGACTATTGTATAAATTTTGTATAGTGTAATAACTCTCCACGACAACCCCTAAAACACATCCTTGTTCAAATTAAGTAGTCTTCTATTGAACACCCATTTTTGAAATACTCTGAGATCATAAATTTTCAATTCATTTCTCTTCACATAAATCTATTCACAATAATGTTCAAAACATCATTACTCAATCACAAATGACAAGGACCCTTTATGAACTTGGTTTAAAGATTTCAAACATAATTTTCAGGATCAATGTATTTTCCAATTCAAATTTTCTAATTATACTACAAGGTTTACAGTTGGATGAGATTCTACTTTACTATATTTCAGAGATAGTATTATTTCCATGAATATGATATGTGAGACTGATCCCTTACCTGAAATATAAAATATGGAATTTCAAACCCTAAACGTTTGGTAAACACTGTGGAACTCCACTACCTTCCAAACAACTACATTGGCAATAGTCCTACTAAAATAATTTTAAATAACTTTATCAACAAATAGAACAACCCAAAAAACATCAGAACAACACTGGGAGGGAAATTCTTCATATAATATCCTCCTTGGAGTTTTTTTTATGACACTTACCTCTTGGAATATTCTATTAATATGAATTCAAGAACCATCTACTTCAAACATCATTCACACTATGTGACTCCAGATAGTGATGAATGAATTACTCAAGACAAACTAGAAACCTATATGTTATAAGCTCACCATGCGGAATTAGATTGAATGAAATGTTTATTAATGAAACTATTCATTCTGAGAACCACTTCCTCATATACACATGGTATAAATATTTCATCATGGACACATAGGTTAGGATATCATGATATATGTTCATTGAATGAATAACATCATTATTTCCATATTTGAATCTTCCTCAACATTTTTACTCTCCCAATTCAATATAGATATGAACTCTCGGCTTTTATCACCTTACATTCCATTATAATAGGTTTTAGGAATTTTATCTCCAGATTCCACTTATTTGTCCCCATTTTTAAATGAACCCAATGGTCACTCCTTTTTTGTTTTCAATTGAAAAAGGAAAATTATCAACACATGGGGAAAACATCATTATACCTTAGGGATGGGGGGTTCCTCATCCAAATTTCTTAGGTATAAGGGTTAGACTAGAATTAAGTCCTTGTTGATTCCTCTTGAATTCTTCCCTAGGTGATGAATTTATTGTAATATATTCAACCAGTAGTTCTATAAGGATACACTACAACATTAATAAATCATGTTACAAATTATCCCTAAAAAATTGTACTTAATTTCAATTTATGTTTACATTGGGTGATGGGCATTTTTTAGTTTTATAAAACATTAATTATCAAGATTCATTGTGATTGAAGTATTTAATTAAAATCTGATGTCATCAAGATGAAACTTTATCCAAAGAAACCTGAAATGTTGAGTAAAAATAATATATTTGACTTCTTCAGTGGCCATAGAAATGTATTCATTTTTTCCCAAATAATAAATAAACAACCTAGGAAGATAAAAAATTTACTCTTAATGTTGATTTATTATAATCTATTAAGAAATCCCAATCTATATTAGTATATCATAAAAATCATGTTGATATATTTCTCTATATAGCATACCAAAATCCACTACACCATTTAGATATCACAATATTCTTTTTACTATAAGAAAGATGATCTTATTAGGATTACTTTGATATGATTCCACCATACATGTGGAAAATTTAATGTTAGTCATTTTGTTTTTATGTACAAAAATATTAAATTTATCAATATGTATCGCATATAATTATTCACTTTTCCTTCATCATTCCATTATAATTTAATCCTGGTATCAACAAGAGTCATCATATCCTTTGAATCATACATTCCTAATATCTTTGAAAACCTCCTTGGAATATTTTTATTATGAAATAAATGTGTCCTTACATGTAACACATGATAAAAAAGAAACATTTCATCTCACTACTATTTGAAATTTCAAACACATAGTATACGAATTATACAATGTGTTTTCCCTTAACTTCAGTCAATCCCCCATAGATTATTATTTTTAAAATTCACAACCAAAATAATACTTTGAACTATATCATTATTGATATAGAGATTGTAATCAACTCCACCATGATGGAAACAAATATTCTTTATGTGTTGATTTAGTCTAGAATACCGCATTCTCAGTGCCCAATTTTTTCTATAAAGATACTTATTCAACTAACTAACATTGTTCTCAAATATTTTAATAAGAAATCCATATGTTTACTTGAATTAAAAATCATCATCCCGAACTCCATTAAGGAATTTTTTTTATATCTGTATATTAAAAATTAAACTTCCTTTTCACTACATTGGTCAAGAATAAATGAATTGTATTTAACCATGTCATGAGTGAAAATAACTTATCAATATCAATTCCCTCTATCTAGCTGTAACCCTTGTACACAAGGCATGTTTTGTTTCAAATCACTATTCCTTCTTTATTTATCTTCTAATGGAATACAAATTTTGTCCTGTTAACATTCTTATATATCATCCTTAAAAAATTCTCCCATGTATGGTTCTTTTTAATTTGGGAAATCTCTTCATTCATCATATGATCTCAATTCCCATAACATTCAGCTTCTTAAAAACATTTTGTCTCCATATATGATAAGAAATATTGTTGTTGTAGATACTTCATTCTTTGTATCATCACTGGTAATATTTTATCACTAATTATTTTGGGATTATCAATTTTAGACATGATATTTAGCTTTATTATAGATAGATTTCTAACTCAAACATGATAATCATCAAAATCTATATCATAATCGACCTTAGAATCTTGGAATTTCCATGATATAATCAACTATTTACCATTAATATCATAAATATTTTCTCTAATTTCCTTATGATTCTCATCATTCTCCATAATAAATATATATTTTCTCTCTATAACATTTCTTAACCATTTATTAAAGCATTTATATTATGTTCTTTTTTCTAATTAGACAAGAAATATCCCTTCATCTCCATGGTATTAAAAACTCATCTATTTTTCCTTATTGATAATGAAACACATACTTATGATGACTAAAAGATTCTTGAACTTTGACTTATTTCTTACCACATATTTTATGGAGTCTTCTATTCAATCAAAAACAACAAATAACTCTTAAAAATTTAAATTATTAATAATAATTCTTCTTCTAAAACATCTCAGGAAGGTTTTCTAGATAAGAATAATTTTAACCATATTATTTTTGATCAAGTTTCTTCTTAAAAGAACCCAGTTTTTATGTGTATGTATCAATACTGAGACATGGTTTCATATCCAATGATTCTTGATATAATTCTCTACTTGGTTTTTTGCGTACATAGTCCCATTTTTATTTAAAATTTAATATTTTTCATTTCTTGAATCCTTTCAGCTTCCCTATTTTACATTATAATGAAACTGAACACATTTCACTTGTGAGTAACGAACATTATTCAATCCATCCTACTATAATCATTAATTAAAAAAACACAATAACTATTCTCATTGATGGATCTTGGTGAGATAGGTCCCCACATATAAACATTCACCACATCATGAAATATCATTTACTTTCATTATTTTTCCTTTTGATTATTTTTATTAATATTCCCTTGTTGGAAAATATTTCACATATGTGTTTTTTCACTTTATAACATTGAGAAATATCCTTATCTACCACTTTTCAATAGATCATCAAATGATGGATGGATAAAGTGGATAAGAATTTTATGCCTCAAGCTTCATTCATCGTTTTTGTATAGAAATCACATATTTACTTCTCTTCTCACATGGTAAAAATTCCCCCTCATATGTTTCCCATGCATAACTAATACACCATCATTTCCATTGAATATACATATTTTTTTGATAAATATTATTGTATGTCCTGATTTACGTAGTTGAATAAGGCCAATAAATTTTTGTTCAATACATTATCTGACCAAGAAATCTATGCATCTCATGTATTTGACAAAACAATTATCATTTTTAGAGCCAATAATATTAAGAACTTCATCATTGCTGAATATAAAGACACCTTCCTTATAGATCTAGATTCATATGCCAAGTTACTTACTTATCATCATGTGGTAAGTGCATCTACATTCATTTATCCATGAACCATAATGGGTAAATACAGTTTGGAAAATATTTTATAGAAATACCTACTCAGTTCTTTTTTTGGTCCATATCTTTTTCTTTAAAATTGGTGTTGATTGACATGGTTTATCATCTTTAGATAATGACGGAACAACCTCATCTTGAAATTTTGTAAATTTATTTTTCCTTTTCAGATCACTTGATGATTCCTTGGCCTATTCTATATGTCATATTTGGCTATGCTTCAACACATTCCTCTCTATTTTTAATAAGAAATATCTAAACATATTCCAAGATCCTCCAAACAAAAAATATTGACCATAAAAGATTTCCCTAGATTATTGAATTCCATTTGGCTTCATTTATTTCTTTTATTAAATTTGGTATCTAATTTATATGAAAAAAATTTATAATGACCCATATTTCTAGTCAGTCCCAAATCATCCTTTATTTTCATAGAGGGTTCATTTCATATAACATGAACCTTTATTGATTTATATTTACTGTCAAGAACCATACTACCCTTTTAATTTAGGTATATATCTTGATTGTACTAATAGTTTGTTACATATTTTTTTGGACCTCTATGATTTCCTTTAACCATTTTTATCACCTGAGTTATTGGCTTTCCTTATGTTGAACAATGATTCAAAAGTATATCTTGATCATTAAATTTTAATCTTAGATCAAAAAAGTAATCCTCAGGTTGATTGATAAGTTTAAAACAATCATTCACTGACTTATCCAAACATGTGATAACCATAGTATATTATTGAACTTTTAACTTATACTCAATGAAATCATACATGGTTCCTCACTTAAAATATTTGAGGTATTCAGTTTCTACATTCAGTTTAGACTTCTCTTCTTCCTTCTATTGAATATAGATATTGTAATCGTGAACCACTCTATTGGATTTCTACTTTTTGGATTTCTAAACATATATATTAACATAAAAATTAAGTAATGAATAATATATTTTCTTATATGTGTCTATATATGATTATATAGTGTTTTAGAGGCTTAAAATGAGAATAAATCCAATCTTAAGCATGGAATACACTAATATTTTTTAAAAGATTGTTTTATTGCCTTTTGATGGGAAATCATTTTTAAATCAAACTTTTGACAATTGTCAAAGCTCTATTTGTCAAAATAAAATTATACTTTATGATTGGGACATTGAAATTTACTTTTGATAAATTTTTGGTATTTTTTAGACAATGTTCATTTTTTAATGAATAGTGAAAAATACTACATTTTACTTCAATACTTCTTTTTCATCTAATTTAATTATATGTTTATATTATCTTTATAATTGTTTTTAAAGTTTAATTATAATATATTTTTACCATTTAATCCAATGGTGGTCAATATAATTAATTTCACTTTGGAATTGGGCATAACAAAGTGCCAAACTTTTCATAGATAATGTTTCAAAAAAACCCGCTATTTGTTTTGACAAAGGAAATTATTTTTAAATTAATTAATTCAATTTATGTGTTTGGAACTTGGTAAAATGGATTCCATATTTTTAATCATAAGGTCCAAATTATGTAATTAATACTCTTCTGTTTTGGGACATTATGAATAGTAATGATGGTAATTATCTTTAATAATCATGATAAATTAGTAATCTGGTAGTTAAAGGTAATAGAATAATATCATAATAATAAAAAATGACCCCAAAATGTGTACTAATTCTACTAGTTGTGTCATGGACGACCATGGGATGCCTTGGTCCAAACTTAGGGACCCCATGGAATCACTTTTGGGTGATAGTGACACTTTATCATTTTATTTTTAAGGAAAGGAGAATATCACAAAAGTATGTAACACCTAAGTAAATATTAAATTATTTTTGTCTATATAAATGATAACTTATACTATAAATATTCATTGGAAAT
Source organism: Viscum album (assembly GCA_963277665.1). NCBI lineage: Eukaryota > Viridiplantae > Streptophyta > Magnoliopsida > Santalales > Viscaceae > Viscum > Viscum album. The sequence goes on from OY728144.1 coordinate 370,372,047, forward strand.
ATAATAATATTTTCTACATCATAGATTTTTTTTTATATTTTTTAGACATTAAATTAATTAATTAATTTATGACACCATGATGATGTAGTGATTACCTCATTAATGAACCATTTAAATAAAATGAAAAGATGATGTAAAATATAAGCCTTACACCTGTCAAAAACCTATTATATGAGTATATTTCGAACCCTTATCACCTTATCCTCGAAATATATAATTGTGGGACATTTAAAATCTGAAACGCATTTTAAAATAAAGTAACATTTCTGGACTTTCCAACAGTGCCCATCCTCCCTCTTATAAAAGGCCCCCACATCTACCTCTCTACCCACACCTCTCAAGCCATTGGATCGGCCAAAATCTACTCATTTCATCTCTCCACATCCCTATCTTCATCATATAATCCTTACCTTAGGCAGGAAGCTCTTCAAGAAACCCTTTTGTTTCAATCCAAGGGGAGTTACCCGATTTAAAGGTAAAGTCTTCTCTAATGTTTTTTTGGTTTTATTTTGCTTCTCCAACCCCCTAAACTCTTTTTATTATTTTATTTTGTAATAACACCATTATCTTAAATATACTAGTATGTTGTTATAATAAGGATTATATCAACACTTACACACCGTCTAATGGTTAAAGAATATACTGTTTTTGTGGATGGCGAATTTCTGCCTCACAAAACGATGATTGTTCAATATTATTTTAACACATTTAAAGGTAGCCATTAAGATGTCACTATATTTATATATGATATATAATATGTTTATGTCTTCCTTATGCTTCTGTATTTTTCATTTATGGAATAAATTTATGGTTTCCATTATTGATAAATGCGATAATTTCATTTTTTGGAAGTGCGGACTACTGCCCCCTCAAAGTGATTTGAATCATTCATACCATATGTGGTATGTATAAAGGATAGATTTAGTGATATTATATATTATACCATACTGTAATTATAATACTACTACGTATCATTATGTTTTAATTCCATTAAATATGAAATAGAAATGAAAGTAGCATGCATGCGTACTTACGACTTACCGTCTCCATGAACGGTGCATTTCATTTCTTACCTCTAAATGTTATGTAATATTATAAATTCATGTATATACTGGATATATAGGATTTATATAATATCTATATCATGAATATAATTCTGGATATAATGGATATTTTACCACATGAACAACTTGTAATTATAAGGAGTTTATTTTTGACTCAAGTACCAATGATCGACAAAATGACCATTATTAACTTAAATAATTACATAGTGTTCATAACAAGGTAATAAGTGATATAAAAGGAATAATAAAATTGTAAAAGGTTCTTAAGAAAGTATAAATTATCTCAAGTTTATTATTTAGGAGATTAAAGCATGATCCAATCATGTTGGACACGAGGTATGGGACTTCGTCTCAATCTCCTTTCATTGAGGCATATTTTGTTTTATACACAACGTCCTTTTAAAAGGTGTATAAAACCCTTTGAATTTTATTTTCATTCAAAAGGAATCTTTTTATATGAATTGTTTTACAAAATGACGAAAGGGAATGTTTTTGTCATACGTATACGGCGACAATGACTTCTCCGCCCCCATGACCATTATTTGAGTTTCAGCTTCCTCTACAAGCCAAAAAAATTTAAAATGAAAAATAAATACCATGTTTTACTTTTCTTTTATTTTGGTATTGAAAACGGTTTTGATAATTTTTTTATTGTATCAATGTGTTGTATTGATATCTTGTGATTGAAATGTGGAAATGTTATGTTTCCTTTATGCATGTTTTATGTGATATGATTATGTTATGGTTCTTGGGAATTGTTTATGAAGATGGGTGGTTCCGTGATAAACTAAGGGCAGGTGAGCCCAATATAGCTCTCCAATGCATTGGGTAATGTGAAGGGGTTAAACGATGTGGTTTCTCCGATGATATTTTGGAAATATACTGTGATGGGTATTCCAAACATAACCATGAGGGTTACTCCCAATGTAATAATGTTATGAATGCCTCAAGTTACCTTTATGTCTTATGATTTATATGAGTTATTCATAAATCTTATGATTTCATGAGGTATGTTAAGGTGATTATGTTTTATGAATAAAGTATGATTTCATTGATTCAAATGTATACATGGACTAAGGTTTTCTTTCCATATTTTTATATCCCTTACTGAGCTTTTTATGCTCATCCCAAGTTTTTGAAATTTTTTTCACAGGTCAAGGGAAAAGTTTGTGATGTGATGATAGTGTCAAGGAAGTGTCAAGAAAGAATACATGTTTTATTTTAAATATGTTTCCTTTGATGGTAAAAATGAATATTGTCTTTTATGTAACCACCTTGTTTAAATGTGGAATGTAATGCATGATTTATGATCTAATTCTCTAAAACTCTAAACCTGAAAAGATAATCAATGTGTATTCTTGTAATAACTCAAGATTAAGTATTGTTTATGGCTGGGGACCTATAATTGGTATCAAAGGTCAGTTTAGATAACATTAAGAGTTATAATTATATTAAATGATTATCTAAAAATATTTTTTTATTGTCAAATTGAAATGATATAGCATTTGAAGATTACCATGTTGCTTTATCTGAGACATGTTTGTTCAGATTGGTTTTCCACAGAGGAAACAGGGAAGCAGCACTTGGAAGGAATACCGAAGGAAATGACCTTCCGAATCAGCATCCTGAGATGGTCGGTATTGGAACTGAACAATTTGTTGCAGTAATGGCGCAGTTGAATCAAGTGATAAATGGTGGTGGTATACATGCACAAGATCAGCCAGATCAACTACAGAAGAACATGTCAGTGGTGGAACATTTCATGAGGCAACATCTCCCATCATTTAGAGGATCATCTGAACCAGTGCTAGCTGAAGGGGGGATTAAATCACTAGAAAAGATTTTCGATTTCATGGGGTGATCAGACAATAAAAAGGTTAGTCTTGCTATTTACCGTTTGGAGGGTGAAGCAGATCAGTGGTGGTCGATGGTTAAAAATATCAGGTATGTCAATGAGATCGATGCTCTTGACTGGGATGAATTCAAAGGTATGTTTCATGAGAAATATTTTCCTAAGGTTGTTCAACAAAGGATGGAAAAACAATTAATGGAATTGAGAAAGAGGACGACTTAGTGGCTGCTTATGAAGAAAGGTTCACTTGATTAGCAAGGTATGCTCCAAATTTTATCTGAGACCTTGATAGTAAAATCAATTGTTTTTACTCAGGATTAAAGAAAAAATATCGAAGGTCATTGGCTTATCGTGAGTTCAAAAGTTATGAAAATCTTGTTCCATGTGCTGAGAAAGTGGAAATGGAGTTTGTTGATGATGAAGTGTTCTATGAAAACCAACAAAAGAAGAGAATGAGGTGGCAGGAGAAAGGGAAGAATCCTTCAAAGAGGTCTGATGGTAAGAAAACTAAGTTTTCAGTTTGTGATAAATGTGGTAAAAGGCATGCTGGGGAATGTCTTTTGAATTATAGAAAGTGATACCGATGTGGTAAGATGGGACATAACGCTTGGGATTGCACTGGAAAAGATCAGGATGATGGTAAGACCAAATTTGATTTATAGTTAGTTAAGTGTTTCAAGTGCAATGAGATGGGTCATTATGAAAATGAGTGTCAGACAAAGATCTTGAGTGATGGGAAGCAGTCATACTACAAGAAAAAAGGGGTGGTGAAATCCTTTGCAACTACATTAGAATATGTTGAGCCATCAAATGAAGTGGAATCAAGTACTTTTTTGGTTTTTTCAGATTATGCTAGTGTGTTGTTTGATTCAGGGTCTACACATTCATTCATATCTGAAAAACGTTTCTAGTAAATTTGGAATTCCATCTCAAGAATTGACTCCTGAACTTGTGGTAAAAACACTTGGGGGAAATGTTGAGTCAAAAAGAATTTATAACAATCTTCCAATCCTTATCTGTGGAAAGAACCTAATTGCAAACCTTATTGTTTTACCTCTAGTAGAGTTTGATGTTATCCTGGGTATGGATTGGCTCTCTGTTTACCATGCTAAGATTGACTGTAGAGCTAAAAAAGTTTCTTTTCATAAATACTTTCAATTTGTGTACAAGAATGAACCCTTACTCTTGATAACATATCAAGAGGCTTAGAAACTTGTAAAAGATGGAAATGAATTTTACCTTGCACATATTTTTGGAAAAAATAGAACCGTCCAGATTAATGATGTGCCAGTGGTAAATGAGTATCCTGATGTTTTTTCTTAATGGGTTTCCTGGAATAATACCATATTGGGAGGTTGAATTTACTGTTGACTTAGTTCCTGATGCTAAGACAATTTCTAAACCCCCTTATCGAATGGCTCAAATTGAACTTTTAGAGTTTAAGTAGAAATTGCAAGATTTATTAGGGAAAGGTTTCATTCATCCCAGCACATCACCATGGGGTGATGCTATCTTATTTGTTAAAAAAAGATGGTTCAATGAGACTTTTCATTGATTATAGAGCCTTGAATAATATCTTTTTCCTCATATCGATGATTTGTTTGATCAACTCTAGGGAGCTCAATATTTTTCAAATATTGACCTGATATCGGGGTACCATCAGTTGAAGGTAAAGGAAGCGGATATTCCAAAGACTGTGTTTTATACAAGATATGGCCATTATGAATTTTTAGTAAAGCCTTATGGGCTAACCAATGCACCTACTGTATTCATGGACCTTATGAATAGAATTTTCCATGAGTTCTTGGATATGTTTGTGGTTGTTCTCATTGATGATATTTTGGTGTTTTCTAAAAGTAAAGAGAAGCATGAAAGACATTTAAGGGTAATTTTTAAAACCTTAAATGAAAATAAATTGTATGGGAAATTTTGAAAGTGTGAGTTTTGGTTGCAAAAATTTTCTTTTCTTGGTCACATTGTTTCTAAAGATGGGATAATTGTTGATCCTGTAAAAACAATGGTTGTTGAAGAATGGCCAAGACCCACAAATGTAACTGAGATTCATAGTTTTCTTATTTTGGAAGGCTATTACTGAATGTTTCTTAGAAATTTTTTATCGTTATCTAGTCCAATGACTAATATAACTCAGAAGGGTGTTAAGTTTACCTGGTTAAAATAATGTGATGATTGTTTTAAAGAACTGAAAAGAATATTGGTGAATGCTCTAGTTTTGGCACTACATTCCAGGAATGGTGAGTTTGTTATCTACAGTGATTCTTCATTGAAAGGACTTGGTTGTGTCCAAATGCAGAATGATCAGGTAATTTCTTATGCTTCATGCTAGTTGAAAACACATGAGGTAAATTACCCTACACATGATTTGGAATTAGCTACTGTTGTTTTCACTTTAAAAATTTGGTGGCATCATTTTTATGGAGTAAAGTGTAAAATATATACTGATCAAAAAAGTTTAATGTATATATTCACTCAGAAATAATTAAACATGAGACAGAGGAGATGGCTGTAATTAATCAAGGATTATGATTGTACAATTCGTTACCATCCGGGAAAAGAAAATAATGTAGTTTATGCTCTGAGTCGAAAAATTAATGCTTCATTAATAATGTTGCATTTGGAACATGATCCTTTGGTTAAGGATTTGATGAACTTGGGCATAGAAGTTATTGGTTCAGGATGTTCTTCAATTTTGTTTCAGGTATCAATGAAATCTTCTCTATCAGACTTAATTAATCAATCACAGAAGCAAGACAATGAGTTGCAGAAAAAGGTAGAGATGGTTCATAAGGGTAAGTTCCCTGAATTAAACAACTATAATGATTGTGTTTTGAGATTTGGGAAGAGTGTGTGCCTTGTGATTCACAGTTGAAGAGAGAGTTGTTATGTGAAGCTCATAGTTCTCTGTTTTCAGTTCATCCTGGCAGTACTAAGATTTCTAGAGATCTTCAGAAGTATTACTTGTGGGATGGAATGAAAAGAGATATTACTGATTTTACTGTGAAGTGTTTGACTAGTCAACAGGTTAAAGCAGAGTGGCAGTTACCGAAAGGTATGCTTCAGCCTTTACCAGTGTCATATTGGAAATGGGAGAATATATCCATGGACTTCGTTTTTGGATTACCGAAGACACCTCGAGGTAATAATGCAATCTGGGTTATTTTTGATCTCTTGTCTAAATCTTCTCATTTCCTTACTATACAAGATACATTTTCCCAAAATCAACTTTCTTATTTATATTTTAAAGAGGTAGTCCAGTTACATGGAGTTCCCCTTTCCATTGTATCTTATCATGATCGCAGGTTTACTTATAACTTTTGGAAAGGCCTTTAGAAGTCATTGGGTACTGAATTAAATATTAGTACAGATTTTTATCCTCAATCAGATGGGTAGTCAGAACAAATAATTCAGACTTTAGAGGATATGCTATGTGATTGTTCAATGGATTATCAGGGAAGTTGGGACCAAAAAATTTCTTTTAGTTGAGTTTTCTTATAATAAAAGTTTTCATTCTAGTATACAAATGGCACCATTTGAGGCATTATATGGGAAGCAGTGTCGAACTCCAGCTTTTTGGGATGAAGTAGGTAAAAAGAAGTTTATGGGACCAGAATTGGTAGAAGAGTTGGCAGAAAAAGTTCAGTTGATACAGAGACACATGATAACAGCTCAGAGCAGGCAGAAAAGTTATGCGGACAACATAAGGAAGGTTCTCTCCTTTGAGGTAGGTGATCATTTTTTTCTCAAACTCTCTCCATGGAAGAGTGTGATGAGATTTAGTAAGAAAGGAAAGCTGAGTCCAAGGTTTATTAGACCATATCAAATTCTGGAGAGAGTTAGATTAGTTTCATACTGAGTGGCTTTACCTATGAGTTTATCTCAGGTACACAATTTTTTTCATGTTTTAATGTTAAGGAAGTACATGCCAGATCCATCGCATGTTTTGAGTCTAGAGGAAGTTCAGCTGGAAGAGAACCTATCATATGAGGAAAAATTGGTCCAAATTCTTGACCATAGGGATCAAGTGTTGCGGAATAAGGTGATTCATCATGTAAAGGTTGTGTGGAAAAACCACATGATTGAAGAGGCAACATGGGAATCTGAAAATGCAATGAGAGATAAATACCCACACTTATTCGATAAGTAAATAAATTACGGGGACGCAATTTTCTAAAGGAGGGAAGGATGTACCATCCCAAGTAAGTAATGAATAATATATTTTCTCATCTATGTATATTTACGAATTAGATAGTGTTTTAGAGGCTTAAAATGAGAATAAATCCAATCTTAAGCATGAAATACACTAATATTTTTTAAAAGATTGTTTTACTGCCTTTTGATGGAAAACTATTTTTAAATAAAAATTTGGAAAATTTGATAAGCTATATTTGTCAAAATAAACTTATTCTTTAGGATTGGGACATTGAAATTTACTTTTGATAAATGTTTGGTATTTTTCTAACAATGTTCATTTTTTAATGAATAGTGAAAAATACTGCATTTTACTTCAAAATTGCTTTTTCATCTAATTTAATTATATGGTTAGATTATCTTTATAATTGGTTTTAAAGTTTAATTATAATATATTTTTACCATTTAATTCAATGGTGGTTATTATAATTAATTTCACTTTGGAATTGGGCATAAACAATTGACAAACTTTTCATAGATATTGTTTCAAAAAAACCTGCTATTTGTTTTGACAGCGGGAATTTTTTTAAAATTAATTACTAAAATTTCTATATTTGGAATTTGGTAAAATTAATTCCATATTTGGAATTAGAAGTTCCAAGTTATGTAATTAAGACTCTTTTGTTTTTGGACATTATGAATAGTAACGATGGTAATTATCTTTAATAATCGTGATTAATTAGTAATCGGGTAGTTAAGGGTAATAGATTAATATCATAATAATAACAAATGACCCCAAAATATGTACTAATGCTACTGGTTGTGTCATGTATGACCATGGGATTCCTTATGCCAAACTTAGGGACCCCATGGAATCACTTTTGGGTGATAGTGACACTTTATCATTTTATTTTTAAAGAAAGAAGAATATCACAAAATTATGTAACACCTAAGTAAAACAATTTTAGTTTTGTCTGTGTAAATGTTCTATTAGACTATAAATAGTCATTGGAAAGGTAAAACAATTTCCTACATCATAGTATTTTTTATATTTTTTAGAAATTAAATAAATATATTTATTTATGACACCATGATGATGCAACGATTACCTCATTAATGAACCATTTAAATAAAATGAAATGATAATGAAAAATCTAAGACTTACACCTATCATAAACCAATTTGATGATTATATTTCTAACCCTTAACACCTTATCCTCTAAATATTTAATTGTGGGAGCTTTAAAATCCTAAAATCATTTTAAAATATAGTAACATTTCTTGACGTTCCAAGAGTATCGCTCCTCCCTCTTATAAAAGGACCCCACATCTACCTCATTACCCACACCTCTCAAGCCATTGTCTCAGCCAAACTCTGCTCATTTTATCTCTCTACATCACTCTATTTGTCATATAATCCTTACCTTAGTCATGAATCTCTTCAAGAAACCCTTTTGGTTCAATCCAGGGGAGTTACTCGATTTAAAGGTATAGTATTCTCTAATGTTCTTTTTTTTTATTTTGCTTCTCCAACCCCCTAAACTATTTTTATTCTATTATTTTGTAACAAAAACATTATATTAAATATACTAGTATGTTTTTATAACAAGTATTCAAGCTACACTTACACACACCTCCGCATAATGGTTAAAGAACATACTATTTCTTTGGATGGCAAATTTCTGCCTCACAAAATGATGATTGTTCAATTTTCTTTTAACACCTTTAAATGTGGCCATTAATATTTCACTATATTTATATATGATATATAATATGTTTATTTTTTCCATATGATTCTGTATATTTCATTTATGTCATACCTTTATGGATTCCATTATGGATAAATGTGATAATTTCATTTTTTGGAAGTGCGGACTACCGCCCCCTCAAAATGATTTGAATCATTCATACCATATGTGGTATGTATAAATGATATATTTAATGATATTATATATGATCCATACTGGAATTATAATACTACTATGTATCATTATGTTTTAATTCCATTAAATTCTAAATATAAATGAAAGTAACATTCATCCGTATGTACGACTTACCGTCTCCATGAACAGTGCATTTCATTTCCTACCTCTAAATGTTATGTAATATTATAAATGCATGTATATACTGGATATATATGATATATATGATATCTAAATCAAGAATATAATTCTGGATATAATGTATATTTTACCACATGAACAACTTGTAATTATAAGGAGTTTATTTTTTACTCAAGTACCAATGATCGACAAAATGACTGTTATTAACTAAAATAATTACATAGTGTTAATAATATGGTAATAAGTGATATAAAAGGAATAATTAACTTTTAAAAGGTTCTCAATCAAGTGGAAATTAAATCAAGTTTATTATTTAGGATATTAAAGAACAATCGAGTCAAGTCAGACATGAGGTATGGGACTTCGTCTCAATCTCCTTTCATTGAGGAATATTTTGTTTTATACACAACGTCCTTTTATACGGTGTATAAAACCCTTTAAATTTTACTTTTATTCAAAAGGAATATTTTTATATGAAGAGTTTTACGAAATGACAAAAGGGAATGTTTTTGTCGTACGTATGCGGCGACAATGAATTCTCCGCCGCCATGACCATTATTTGAGTTTCAACTTCCTCTAAAAGCCATAAATTTTTTTAAATAAAAAATAAATCCCATGTTTTACTTTTCTCTTATTTTGTTATTGAAAATGGTTTGTATAATGTTTTTATTATATAAATGTGTTGTATTGATATCTTGTGATTGAAATGTGGAAATGTTATGTTTCCTTTATGCATATTTTATGTGATATGATTATGTTATGGTTCATGGGAATTGTTTATAAAGACGGGTGGTTCTATGATAAACTAAGGGTGGGTGATCCCGATATAGCTCTCCAATGAATTGGGTAATGCGAAGGGGTTATATTCTATGGTTTCTCTAAAGATATTTAGGGAATAAATTGTGATGGGTATTCCAAACGTAACCATGAGTGTTACTCCCTACATAAGAATTTTATGAATGCCTCAAGTTACCTTTATGTCTTATGATTTCTATGAGTTATTCATAAATCTTATGATTTCAGGAGGTATGTTAAGGTTCTTATGTTTTATGAGTAAAGTATGATTTCATTGATTCATATATATACATGGACTAAGGTTTTCTTTCCGTATTTTTATATCCCTTACTGAGCTTTTTATGCTCATCACAAGTTTTTTAAATGTTTTTCACAGGTCAAGGGAAAAGTATGTGATGTGATGATAGTGTCGAGGAAGTGTCAATAAAGAATCCATGTTTTATTTTAAATATTTCTCCTTTGATGGAAAAAATGAATATTGTCTTTTATGTAACCACCTTGTTTAAATGTGGAATGTAATGATTTATTTATGATCTAATTCTCTAAAACTCTAAACCTGAAAAGATCCTCAATGTGTATTCTTGTAATAACTCAAGATTAAGTAATTTTTAAGGCTGGGGCCTTATATATATCTATTCAAGTGTGTATTACAATTAAACATAGATAGAAACTCCTCCTTTCACTTCTCGTTAATCATCACCAGTCTCTTCCCTTATTTGAGGACTTTCCACAACTACCACTATAATATTTTATATTTACACTTTACATTATTCAATTTATTTTTTCACAGTTTATTATAAAATTTCATTTTATTATGAATGTAGTTTCCTCTTCTTTAATATCTTAGGAATGGTGATTCCCTTACCTGTCAAAATAGATGAATACTTCATCATGGGAATTTTATCATCCTTATCATTTATAATAATCTTCTTGAGACACATTATTGTTAGGTGTCTAACCTTTCAGCATTGAAAACATAGAAGTGGAATTTTTCATTTAAACATTCCTTTTAGTCATTATATATTTTAGGAGAGGAATGAAATGAATTTATCCATCTCTTTACATTAATAGTTATCATCCATGGTGAGTGTCTCAATGTCCTTACATTTTACCTCCTTAGAATTCCCCTTTTCCAAATCATCATTATCAGTATTTTTCTTCTCTTATGTGACAAAATTACTATGTAAACTATCCATAATCAATTACCTTGTATATTTATCCTCAATAATATAGACTTATAGATTAAACTTGGGTGATAATAATCTTAGTATGTTCTTAATGATCTTAAAATCATTGAGTTTTTCTCTGAGACCATGTTTGTCATCCAAAATCACATTCACCTAATAAAATAACCCATCAATATATTCACTAGTGTGTATTCTTAGTTCCTCATACATATTTTTTTTATAAATTTTATCTTATCATCTCAAATCATTAAATCACCTTCTTTGATATTTTATAAATTTTCCCTAATGGCATGTGACAATTTACATGACATCATCTTCATATAGACTATGTTCAATAATGAACCACCTAATGTATTAATAGATCTACCTTCATCAACTAATTCTCTTTAGTCTTCCTCTGAAAATTCCTTTCTATCCATAATGACTAAGATCCCATTTATACCAATTTTTTATCCTATATGCCTATATATTGTACGTATTTTTACATCCAATTCTTCTATAGTTGGAAGTTATTTCCCATGATTATTAGAATCCCTTTGTGATTGTAAGAAACCATAGATGAAAATAAGAGTGAAAAACTCATATTAACATTTTTATTTGATACTTTTATTTGGCCCCACTATGTAAGATACCCTGACTAGGGTGATGAATTTGAGTATTGTTGATTAAAAGACATCCCAATTAGTATATTCTTTAATCATTAATAATAATTCGACGTATGTCCCTTCCATAGAGATGTATGAACAAAAATTAGATCTTGCACAAGGAAGAAAAACTACATGGTTCACTAGTAACTAGTTAAGTCCATGGAGTATTTAAAGGAAACATTACAATATACCAAATCCACTATAATGTACTATTGTAAAAAAATTGGGGTAGAGTCACTATCCCTCCAGTTTCACTACCAATCACACTGGAAATATCACAACTCTATCAACAGATGTTTGCGCTTGTATCTTGAAAATTCTTTTGTTGTTTTTCATATCCTTATATTTGGGTCACGCATATTATTGTATGGTGTGAAGCCTCCTTTTAACCTTAATGATGAATCCCAATTTACCATATAGTGCTTTCATAAATTCTCTTTATGAATTATTCATCTTCATGAGAAAATTCACCATCGAACACTGTTCACTATATAGAATTGAGTTGAGGAATGGTGAGACACTATAAAAATACCATGGGTTTTAAACCTTGAACTTCATAGCTTGTGCTTCGATAAGTCTCCATCATTTAGGAGGAAATATCCTTTATTTATCTTGATTTATGAGCTTCAATGCATTGCAGACACAAACTCATTTAAATTTGGTGCTTCATGAAATCCTTTAGGGCTTAGTCAAATTTTATTTGATAAGGATCTTCTCACTATAATTGTATTTCTACTAAATGATGTGATTATGGGTCCTTGTATGAGTAAAGAAACAATGAAATCCTATTAGTCATCAGATTCCTGTTTATATTGTTGCACAAAAACCCATTGAAAACATACTTTCATATGTGGTTCATACAATTTAAGAACCCTTCATAGAAGCCTCTAAAATACCATCTTTAAAAAACTACGTGATCTTATTATGAACACCCTCAGTAAAAATTCTTTGTGATAACAAGTTATCTTGGCTATATGCATATCACAACTCCCATTCATGGAATTATTTGAAACACTGTCAATCAATCACAAATGGTAAAGCCTCTTTACAAAATTTAAATGTAGGTTAAAAAAATTATTTATGGGTCACATATTTAATTTTCAAGATTAATTACCTTTTGAAATTTCCTTTCAATAATTAAGAAATATGGTTGTAAAATAGTTCAGATTTTACATTGTGGTTTCACATAGCTGCTATGTAGTCTATGAGCTTTCTATGTAGAACACCACCCCTTTATATAGAATCAAATTAGAAACTTTACACCACAGTTTTTTTAAAACACTAGGTTAATATTCTATATTCCCAAAATATTTTGTTTGTAATAAACCTACTAGAAAAATTTCAACTAGATTTCTCAACAAACACAATATCCAAAAATCCTCATAACAAAATTGAGAAGGATTGTTTCCCAACAAATATGATCTAATGGGACTAATAATTTAATATCAATGAAACTATATATAGTTTCATTTATCATATTATTAAAATAACAACAATAGTTAAAGATAAATTCTATGATTATAAAAATATATTTGAGAAGTTAAATTACGGTATAAATAAGTCAATATATACCGATGATACTATACATAGGACATTATCTGTCACATACGCACATCATTTTATGGTATAGATATCATTTGGTTTTGACCATATCTTTATTAGAGATTTTATTTAGTTTTTTGAGATAAATTTTGTTTTTTGTAGTTTTATAGTCCTGTGAATAGTTGGAATATGGTTAGGGTAAACCATTCCAGTCATATTAGAAAACTGAACAGCTTGTCTTGAGGTTCGAGAGGAGAAAGCATGGTTGGGACATAGTTAGGAAAAAACATCAAGAAACCCTTAAAAACCATGACATATTCAACATAGTAATTTCAAACCATTGTCACATGGTTTTTCAAATAGTTTGTCTTCTCTAGAGCCCCCAAAGGGGTGCACAGTCGGCACATGGTTTTCTATACTATGAAGCAAAACCATCCTACATTAATTAATTCATAAATGTTTTCCATTGATGATTATAAATCCCCCCATTTAACAACATTATTCTCCTAGAAAATCATTCTATTAAAATATAATACTTATCTTTGAGATTTTCTAGATGTTTGGACTCATAGTGGTCAATTTTGACTAATCCAAGGGTGTTGGATCATGATTTTTAATGGTACGTATCTGTTGTTCATCATTCATCTCTTTGATTCTTGATCAATCCTATTTATATTAAGAGAGAAAATTTATTAGATGTTTATTATTCATATATATGGTTTTCATGATGATCTAATTATGTTTTAATTATATCTATCATTAAAAAATGGTGGAACTATTTGGAGCTGGCTTGACCAATGGGAAAATATTTAATATCTCTATGTTTAATGGTATTTCTCTCTTCTCTATTGAATGTAGGATATTTTAATGTAATTTTTTTTCTTTTAATTAATGGTTTATGATATTATATTTATTCTTGGAGCCCTCATGTGTTTAGTGTGTAGATCCCTTGAAAGTTTTGGTATTTAAGTGTTTGGGGTGGGTGTTTTCATCTGATGTTTTTGGATTATGAACTACACATGATCTCTCTTTTCTAAACTGTTTAATCCATTATTTATGAATTAATAAAATAACTATATAGTGTTTCAAGTTATAAAATAACTTTCCCATGTTTATTTGATAAATAACGATTGATTTCAAAGCACTATTCACTTGTTTAAGAAAATTTGATTTCAATCTTGGTTTTATGTGAACTTGGTTTTTTTGTTTTACAAATGAAATTTGATTTTCGATAATGAATTTATTTAAAATTTTCATTACATGGGAGCCTGGGGTACTTAGGAGAGGGTTAATCCAAGGACCTTTTTCCATGATATCATAGTGGGGTTCACACATTGAGGTGTCTCTCTACTCCCTTGGTCATCGTGTTAGGGAATAATTTAAAAGAAATCATAAGGGGATTCAAAAATTATGGTATTACTATGTTCATTTGGTTTTAATGACATGGAATTTTTGGTTGTGAACTTTCCATTACTTGTCACATTGAATGAGGATCCTATATAGGCTAGTCCTATATTATCAAAGGCATTCTTTATCTTCTGAATTTCTTTGATGTGGCTATGTGTTACATGAATTGAAAATAGAAAACACATTATTTAAATGTAATTTTTAAAGTTTATATATGAAATTGTTTTTAAACAACTAAAAGGGGTGTATTTTAATGATTTTAGTTATTTTTTGATCATTTTATATCATCCCATTTTTCCTTTAAAATGAGAATATTTAGTTCAATTTATAGAAACATCTCATGGAACACTTAGTGGAATCCTACATGATTATTTTTCTCACACCCTTCCCAAAATGTATGGTGTCGGTATACTTTATTTTATTTTTTGTCTTAAAGGACAAGGATCAATAATAGTGTTGGAGGTATTTGAGTAAACCAAAATTAGGACTGGTGTAGTGAGATAGTAGGATTTTTCCCAATTGGAACATGATGATATTGGTCATTATCATTTTTACTTTTGTTACTCTGGGATTATACAATTGTCTTTTGTTTTAGTTTTATTGTTATGTATTTATTTTGTGATTCCTGAATCTAATATAAATTTCTATCTGTCCTTATCATATATTTCCTACCATTTGTTGGATATGGTTCTTCAAGATCATTCTATAGGATATTCTTATTTCCCGGGTGTTATCGCAACTGCATGGGGATCATGAACACTCTATGATTTTTGGGTAAACCCAAATTAGTTTTTTTTAGGTTGGTTTGTGAAAATTGGCATTATATCCTAGGTTGTGCTCATGTTTTCATGGCATGTAATTTTTTTTATATTGTAGATTGGGTTTTTGGGACTTAAGGTGTAGTTTATGAGAAATTTCTTAGACATATCTCGTCATATCACACTATAAGTTACCAAAATATGTTGGAAATGTCATCGTCTATATTGGCTCTTTATCTAATCTTAGTTACCATATAAATTTTCATGATTCAGACTAAGATGGTTTCCTTATTTTAAGGACTTTATAACTAATTAATATAGAACCATTCCACATATAAGACTTCTCCATATTTCTTAGAATGACTCTATGGATGATGATCCATCCTGGAAACCTTTGATTGATCAAAACATTATTGAGACTATAGTATAAAAAGTTACTACAGTGGACGAAATTGTACCTATCAATCTAACTCAGGCTAAGGAGGCACAACCAGGAGCATGAGGAGGAAAAGAATTAACTAAAAAATTCCTCTTCTAGAATCCTTCATTATTTAATGGGATGTATCACACTTAGAAATAAAATAACTAGTTGGATAATATTGATAATATCATCAACTGCTTGGAGACTCAAGAATCTGTTAGGGTGATATGTACAACATTCAAGTTTAAGGTACCTAGAAAGAGGTGGTGGGATGTGGTTGTCCAATAAATGACACATCAGGATTTATAGTGGAAATAATTTAAGGCTATATTATCACAATATTTATTCCTAAATTTAATTAATATCAAAATTTCAATGGTGCTTCTATCCTTTTAAAAGGCTTATCACTCAGTGATAGAATATGCTAGATTTTTTTTGAAGTGGTATTTTTTATCCGATAGATGTGAGAGATGGGAAGATGAAGGATCAAATATTTAATATGGGTTTGTGACCAGACATTAATTCACTAGTCTTATTATAGAAGCATGTCACCTATCTAGAGGAAGTGTATTGAGCGATAATTGTAGAGATGGATTTATATAAAAATTTTGTTTTTGGTTGACTTCTTCCTCTAAAAAGATAACTTTTTAGTGGATCACATGGAAATATGAGGAACAAGAATGATAATTATAAAGGTACTAATGGTAGATTCAAATAGCATGCTTCCTCTAAAAAAATAGTACTAGATGGTAGTATTCCATTGATATGCTATAACTATGATAATATTGGCCCCACTAAAGATTAATTTCTGGAAACATAGAAGAGATGTAGTTATTGTGGCCACAAATTTCATTAGTAGAGGTTCTACTATTTTTTATATACCTAATAATAGATTTATATCTTCATCTTTGAAGGGAAATTGATAGAATTATAAGATTTTATGTCGATAGTTATCTAGCCACATGCCTCTAGATGGAAGAAGATTTATGCAGTAGAGGATTTTCTAGTGGAAGCTAAGGTAGTCCTGATGATAGTGAGAGGTATGACAATCATTTCATCATCTATAAAAAACACTCTTTTTTATATAGGTTACTCTCATTCCATTATATCATCCCAATTTATGGATATTTTAAAACTTACAATGAAATATATATATATATATTTATTGTTATAGATATGTAGATGAATATTTGGAAGAATAATGTTTAGGATTTTTATACCCAACATGTTCTTTCTTGATCTATAATGATGAGATAGTTTTAGATTTTACAGTTCTCTGCCTATATCAATTTGAAATTATGCTTGATATTAATTGGTTATTTTCCAATTGATTCATGGTTTATTTTTTTCATTTTCTTGTGTCCTTTATACCCCTAATAGGTTCTCATAAGTGTTTCTGGGTGAATAGGATAAATGGTCTAGTAGTGTTGGACCTCATCATCCAGTATAATGGCTTTTGATATCTAATGTTTTAGTTGAGTTTGTGAAAGAGTCCCCTAGTTGTGGTCTTTATTTGGTGATGAAGTATTTTCTTGATGTATTCCCTAACAAATTATTTAGTCTTATTTAGGAAATAGAGGTGGAGTTTCTTATTTATTTGGTTCCTAGAACTCATCCAATATATATTCATTTCTACCATGAGACAGAAAATGAGTTGAAAGAGTTGAATATTCAATTTGATGATTTCATAGGGATGGGTTTTATTAATCCTAGTGCATATCTTTAAGAAGCACCTATGATTTTTTAAAAAGAGGGTTGATATAACTCTTCATCCTTGTTTCAATTATTAGATTTTTAATCTGATCATGATGAAGAATAAATATCCTTTATCCAGAATTGGTGACATTATTCATCATTTAAATCACACAATGTGGTTCTCATAGATCAACCTTCGGTTTTAGTGTCACCATCTTAGAGTTAAGGTGTGATATATCCTGAATATCACATTCATGAAAAGGTATGGAAACATCGAATATCTTGTAATATAGTTTGGCCTCAAAATGATCATACAGTTATTATGGACTTGATGAAAAAGATATTAAACTAGTATCTAAAATCCATTATTGTGGTATTATTGGACGAGATCCTAGTTTATTAAAAATGTATGGTTGAGTATGAGAATCTAGTGAAATAGTTTTTTTGAATCTTGGGAGATCATCATCATTATAATAATTGATCAAAATTGTATTTCTATATTTGGAAACTGATGTTATTAGGATATGTGGTTTAAAAACAAGTAATCTCTATTGATCTCGAGATATTGAAGGTCGTCTTTTTATATGAGGATCTATGAAATTTCTTTGAGATATGAACATTCTTACGTTTAGATAGTCATTATTAGCGGTTTGTGAAATCTTCTCAAAACATGCATCATTTTTTATATATATTATTTGGAAGGGGTGAAGTTATTGTAGGGAAAAAAGTTGAGACCTCCTTTTATGAATTGATACAATAGTTTAAGACATCTCATATTTTGATTTTTCTAGAAGATTTTTAGTGGCATGTTTTTTATTAGTTTGCTTTAGGATCAGGTCTGGGCTGTGTACTTATATAGGGAGATCATGTAGTGGAATAAAACTCTATTATGATTTAGATAGATGAAAATAACTATTCTACTAATGATATTGGACAAGTTATATTCATTCATGATTTTATGTTTTGGAAGTACTACCTTTTTTGGGAGAGGTTCAATGTCCATTATCATCATAAGAATCTAGGATATATCATTTCTCATAAAGAAATAAACCTTAGTAAAATGTGGTGGATAAAGTACCTTCAGATGTATGAATTTAACAACACCTATACCCCTAGAAACGTAATGTTTTTTCTAACTCCCATTGCATTAAAATACCTTCTATGTTTCTTTTGGAATCTAAAGAAGAAGGGAATCTAATGGGATCATTGTTCCGATGCACTAGAAGGATAGAGAGGATGAGACATGTAAGATCCTTTCTAGTGCTTAATTGACGTCATTTATTCTTGAGTTGGTTCTTTAGTAGAAATAAAATGATTCTAATTTTATGGAAATCATTTAACACCCCAATATTTTTCGAGAACAATATGTTCGATAGCATATACAACACACAACATTTAGCTTAGAAAATAGAAAATAATATTATTTAAATATTACCATTAAAAGAAAGACATTGAATTGGTGGATATTAATAGTATAAACTATATTATTATATATATATAAAGGTCTTAATCAATACAAATTTATTGATTACTTCTTATGAAAAAAATACTCAAATTTTAGCAAAGTCATTTTATACAATTAGTTCAAAGATGATTTTTATGAGAAAATAATATAATTAATTTTTCCAATTTTAGAAAATATATTTGAGAAAATTAAATTTATTTTTTAAATCCTAATTTTGATATTATCTTAGAGTGAAATTTTTAGATTCTTTTGAGATTTTTTATTTTTTAGTGAATAGTAAAACATACCGTTTTTAAGGAAAACTCTATTTTTATTTCAACCATTTGAAATTTTCATTTTATTTTAAAATGGGTTTTGAGTAAAATCATTTATATTTTATTATTTACAATAAAATTATGTTTAGTGATATCATTTTCATGGATGAATTTTAAAAAAAATATTTTTATAAATAAGAAGGGGATTTCTATAAAAAACTATTTTTCGTAGTGTTTTCACAGTTTAATTTAAAATTAAATTATAAAAATTCAATGTTTTGAAATTTGAAAATTTTAATCCATATTTGGATTCAACAGTTCTAATTTTTTAAAATGTTTCCCTTTTATTTTTTGTCAATATGAATAGTGACCTTAGTAAATTTTATTAGAACGATAAAGGGTAAATCAAGTAAGTAAAGATAAAACAAAAAATATCTGGACTACAAAATGACTCTAAAAAGTGAATAAATATTATTTTATAGTAAACTTGTTCAATATTAATCAATTATTCATTTATATTTAATTTTAAATATATTTTTAAGAGATTATGACCATTATAATATTTAATTTCATGAAAAGTCAATTATATCACACTCTTATTTCTAATAAGCGTAATATCATTATTTTAGTTTCATATAGAGCATATGTTCAAATATAAATATTATTAATAAATATAAAATATTAATATATATCATGGTAATTTTTTTTAATTTTTGTTCATAAAATACTTAACATAAATGATTACACAATTCCAATGTAGTAATTATAAAATTAATGGAAAATTAAAATAAATAATATTAAAAATATTAAAGGTAACATAATTTCAATTAATTAAGGTGGTACAAAATTTTAAAGATGAACATGTCATATTAGGTATTTATTGAATTAATGCTTTTGAATCTATCCTTTTTAATGTATTTTATTAATCTCAAAGTAACGAGTAATTTTAAAATTGATAATAATGATATTTTATGAATATAATATTTTATTAATTTATTTATAACTCATAAAAAAATTATATATTGATATAGGGGGTAATATATAGTCTCAAAAATCATTCCATATATATTTATAGTCCATTTGGATTCATTTGGATCAAGAATGGTCATATTATATTTTAATGTTTCGAGAAATGCAGAATGTATCCCTCATCTCAATTATAATAGGGAACACCTTTATTCACATTTTCTCAAAACATTGACCAATATAGATCCAAAAAACAATACCCATTTCTATTATAAAAACACTATTAATGTTTATAGGTTATATTTCTTCTAAAATTCCAAACCTAGATCCCTTAAGAAGTGATCTAAAAGATGTCCGCTGAAGTAGAGGCAATCATCTTTAGTATCGCTTTCAAATTTATTTCTTATTCTACTTCCTCTTCACGTGTTGTTTGCATACTAAATTAATAAATATGGTATATTTTATTTTATTTTATTTTATGTTATGAAATTTTTTATATAATCATATTCCATTTTTTTTCTATCCTATGAAAAATGAAAGCATCACGAATCTGTACATACAACTTACTGTCTGCACATAGCCGTGTAATTAATTTTTCATCCCAAATTTACATGGATTATTATTCCTATAGACATGTATCATATATATAACATATTAATTATTCTATAAAGGTTAATTATTCTTTACAAAAGTTTCCATCCATCAATAAATGAAAGTAGTGTTTATATGTACGTACAACCTACCATCTCCATGAATGATGTAATTCATTCTTCCATCACATTATTAATGAATGAATTTTAATATATATATATATATATATTATATTTATACCATAAATAATATTCTAGATATTATGGAAGTATGATAAAATAATAAGGATCTAAACTATATTATCAAAACAAACATGAAAAAGGAAGTAGCTACCACATGAAATAATGGTTTTAATGATGAATCGACAATAAGTGGGTAACAAAAATTTTTTAGTAAATAATATATGGTATGGTATATTTTATTATTGTTATGGAATATATTTATAATAAATCTATATTTATTATACATGAGGCTCAAACACGTATAAAGTAAATTGAACTTGAGGTAAGGGGTTTCTTAACTGAATTTCCCTTCATTGGGATACATCAGTTATTTATTGATAATGTCATGAAACTATTATGTAGGAAGCATCATTTAAGTTATATATTTTTTATTTACACGTGTATTATGTGGATTTAAAATTTTCAAACTAAATTACTTCACTGACTAATTATCACTTCAATGGTATGACCTTAGTTGGGGATTTTCATATCACTTTTATTTCTATGGGACACTTGCCTTATTCAAAAATTATTTACTTCTTATAGTGTACATACTACCCATTTTATATATTATCTCAAAAATATTGTTTTATTACTTATATTTAATGACCTAGTTTATTATATTATATTATTTAGACTTACGATTAATAAGAAACCCAAGTGGTAAGTGTGTATATCAAAATATGATCATTATTCAGGATTGTTTATTTGGAATTCACCACCAGAGAATATTTGTATTCCATGTCCATGTTTTCTAAAAGTGTTTTAATTTTTTTACTATTCTTATAAATGATTTGAAATTCATTTTTATTATTTTTTACACTATATAAAATGTTTTAAAATGAATCTTCCTATCATTTTCCAAACAAGGTGTGATATAAATTCTATTACAATAAATATGAAATAAATTTTTTTCCAATTATACAGAATGAGATTCTATTCCCACTATCATTATTCCTTAATTATTTGAATATTACTTTAAAATTTTAAAAGGTTATTTTTAAGAAAATTAGTTTTCTTCATATTTATACATTTTCTTTTTAAAATTAAATTTCTAAGTGAAAAATATATCTTCTTAAAAAAATTATAATGACATTTTTATAAAAAAATTATTCTTAAATGGATAAAAATTATTTTACTTGTTTTCCACTAGGTATATGATACAATTATACCATACATTGAAACATTCACTTACTTGTGATCATTGGATATTTCAATTCTCTTAAGTAGCAATATTATTTAATCATGGGTATGATTATTTGCTATACCATGTGCCATATTAACATACAATATTTTCTTTAAAAGTATTTGATTGATTGGGTATTTTTATTGATAATAAACATTGTTAATTATATATATATATATATATTGTATGACAATTCATAATGTTTCATTAATTAAATTGAGTATTCAATATATGAGGAGTTCTTTGGACCTATTGTGATATGTGGGGCCAGAAATTATTTAGGCCTTTGATGCATTGATAATATCATGAGGTGAATTAGTAAGATATAATTAAATGGATTTCTACGAGTAGTTCTAAACTATATTGTGAAAGGACTTGATGGTGTAGATATAATGTGCTTGATAACATGATGTCCAATAATTAATCATTTCCTTCGTTATCATTTCAGTTATAATTATCCATGATAATTTCTCAATGATATCATATATGGGTGCATTCAATTCTCAGTTTATTAATTAAATGTCATGTATACTTAGTTATTTGAAATTCTATAATGATTAATCCTTATCCTATTATGAGTGAAATATTCTTGATTAAATGGATTTTGCATTTATTTATTTTTATTTTCATAATGATTATACCTTAACTTTTCATGAATGAAATTTTATTGATAAAGGGGAGTGTGTTTATAGTTTTTTACTATACCATAATTTTTTGATTTTTATTTATGATAGTTTATGATGTAATTAAACTTTTCTAGAAATTTTAGATAACCCCTTTATTTTATATTATTTTCTCCTTGAATCCATGAAATTGTTTTATCATTGATATGTAGGGTTACACTAAAGGGATTTATGGGTTCCTCAAAGAAAATACATTATGTTTTATATGTTTAAAATGAAAAGTGTATTTTAAGTATGTATCTAGTTTTATAATACTGCTAAACTATTAGTTATTTCAGGATTGTAGTCCTTTTGTCTAGTTCCAATGTAATTTAGGAACTACTGTTTTATACCTTTTGAATTCATGGTCATTACAATTAGTATTATAGGAAGTTTAGTAGAATTCTTGGGAACTATATTTAAGAAATATTAAATTAGAGAAAAAATCCAATGGAAAATTTGTAGTGTAAGTCTGTTGATTGTAGAGGTCTTTCCTGAACAACTATTAAATTAAATTCTTATTTACCTAAGAATACAATATAGTTTGAAATATAGTGACGATCAAAAGGAGTCCTCTCCCAGCACAAATAGTTTTCTATTGTCACTATTACAAATATACCAAATATAAAACTAATAAACTAATATATATAAGTGGTTTTAAATTCATGAAACGTAAATAAAATATAATATATATATATATAAGAAAATATAAAATTCAATTGAAAATAAGAAACAAGAAAAGAGGTTTGAAAAAGAATCATTGTCGTTCTTGGGAGATCATGGTGATAAAATCATCGGTCATTAGAAAAATTTACTCTAAATATTATACTCAATGTTGAGATCAAAACTATCACTCAACACATTCCCATAAACTTTTATTATCTCAAACCGACCCTCTTCATGCATGATAATACTTACTAACATCATAACCACAATGTTACACCACCGTGGATACACCATTACGACGATAAAGGAGATGAAAAATATTAAAATAGGAAGAAGAACTCATGAATAGTGAAAGTGGGGTGAACACTACATCAAACCCATTTCAAAACTATTGAAATTATTAGAATGAAATAAATACAAACATTTAAGCATAATGAAATAAATAACCACAACTCCCCCCTCAAACAACAATGAGAGTTAGTTCTCCACTTGCATGGAGATTAGATAGATCGTGGTGGGGGAACACAAAATAAAAAATAAAATCAAAGAGAATTAAAAATAAGAGAATAATAACTAATGAAATATGTAATAAAAATATAAATAACTATTATAGAAAAGAAAATCCACCTCCCTCCCCATAGAATGGATATCATTGTAAGAGGTAGAAGAGACGGTAATTTATAGAGAAAATTGGTGAAACAATTTGGCTCCAATTATGTCTGATGGATCGTTATACGTTTTACCCCCATTAAATGTAATTTTATAGGAAAGGGTCCTTCATTAACATTGTTACCGATTATATCTCTCATCTACTCTGCAAATATTAACTTGATTTTCCTAAAAAGGAATAATTTATGTCTGATTTACTCTTGATATTTAATTATGTCCAAGAGAGTATTTTTATTCCAATGTAGTAAGTTCGCATTCTTTTATGACCTTGATAAAGAAAAGATAAGGTGTGGACACCTTAATAATGGTTCTTTATTTATATTTTCTACAACTACATTTAAATATTTATCTCTTTTGGTATTTCCCAATCCGAGATATGAAGTCATCATCAAACATGTCCAGATCTATTCAAAGTTTTCGAGGATCGGTTTCTGAGCTAAATTTGTCCCTCCAAATGAATGATTTAGATTTTAATCCAGAAGGATGAAATGATACCCAATATATATGGAAAAATAAAAAAATTAATTTTACAATTTAATTTATTGTAGAAAAATCTGTGTCCTAAATACATAATAAAGAAACATTTAAAATCCAAATTAAGAAATTGTTTTCCTTTATGCTCAAAATACCTCACAAACCTAAAAATGTGACAATTTCCCATAAAATAACACTATAGTGGGATTTAAAACATTGAATAATGGTATAAAATATGTGAAAATGTTAAATTCATCATATATTTGTAGGAAATAATCCTATAATTTTGTTAAGGTACAGATCATGTATTTTCCCACTATGATCATTTCTCCTCGCATTATTTATTTTGGTTTTAGTCAATGGATAGAACCAGAAGGAACCATGTTAACAATTAAGGTGATAAAAATATGGTGATGAGAAACAAAATGGGATGATGAATGAAGTAAAGTATATTTTTATTATTCCTAATCATCTATCACGATATTTGATTAACAAAATGCACCTTAAGAAACTCTCAGACTAACCAAATAAGATAAGGATAGAGTTTATTGAGAGACCAGGTGGTGGAGAACTTAGAGGAATGAAGTTTCAGTTTTATATATTTTAATAATGCATGAAGAAAAACCCAAGTGAATGTATTGGAGTAATGATAATATATTTGAGGTGTAAAAAATAAGGACACAAATCATGTAATTGAAAAAGGAAAAATGGAAATTTTGGTTAAATAAATGGATGTGAATGGTCTCTTTAAGGAATTATCAATGTATGAATGATTCAAATATGGAGTGTATAAGAATAATGAAAATAGTTTTCCTAGTTGGAAAATATCATAAAGGGAATCCATATGGTTATTCTTATGATGATGAAGAGACTATAAATGACATATGAAAGGGTGGTGGTATTAAGGAATAAGATAATGAAGTGTAGTTAATGGTTTAATATTAAAGTGGAATGATTAATGTCCTTGCGTATTTAGATTAAATAATTATTTGTTTAAAATTATTTAATCAATTATTTCATAGTTATATGAATTATAAGATATATAAGGATTATATTATAGTAATTTTTCTTTAAGGATTTGGTATTATATATTGACTAGTAATGACAACCAAGAGAAGTGATTTTGTGGAAAGTTGATGTTTTGTAAAACACATAATTGAGGGAAGACAACTTTACCATATGAATAATGTGGAAATAATAATGATAGAGACATATTTATGGGATTATTTTGCAGACTATGGAATCGGATTGTAATTTGATGGTTTCTCTTATATTTGTTCAGTTTACTAAATGTTTGGATTTAATAAATATATTCAACAACTGTAGATTTTATTTTTGGAAACTTTCATGTTTTAGTTGATGTTTTAAGGTGATAAAGGTATTAATAAATTTGGTATGTGACATTTATAGTAACATTATATTTTTTGGGGAACCTAATTTGAAGTTTGTCTTAGAAATTTATTAACCTCCGTTCTAAATTTTCTGAATTTGAATTCGGGAAGCTGCAATTTGGATTAATCATAAGGTTAAATACTTTTGAAAATGGATTAAGTTGAACTTTTCATATTATTGTTTGATGATTTTTCATATTGGATAACCTGTGATGAATATTTTGGTTTTAGTAAGTATATATACCGATATAATTACTTTTGGATCTTTTGACTCATTAAAAGTGCTTTAGGTATGAACAATTCATCCCAAATATCTATTTCTTGGTGTAAGAGATGAAGTTGAAATAGATCAAATCACAACCACAGGATGAGATTATGATTTCAAAATGGAAAGTTTCATTTATGTTTTTTTATTTAGTTCTTTATCTAGATTGAAAAACAATCTGTTGACTTTGAAATAAAATAATGATATCCATTTACTATTTTTACTGATTAATCAATGTCCTTTTAACCCATAAAAAATATGTGATTTTGTGATGGTTAACATTCCCTTGACTATGTTCTCTATCAATATCCATATGTACTTGTGAGTTAGATTTATCTTACATAAAAATAATTTCACTTCCCACTTATGTTATCCTACATGGAAATCAACTTAGTGTTTTTCCCGAAAACCTTCATATATCCCATTCTCTCTTTTAAAGTGGAAATTTTATCGAACCATTTTATGATGTGGGATTTACCCAATGGATTTTTGAAATATAATATCCTTTATTACTGATGTGAATTTCAAATTCTAAGGACACAATTTATTGAAGTAGGGGAGAATGTACCATCTTAATATTTTAAAAGAACATTATGTTCAACAGTATATATAATACAATGCATCGAGCTTAATTAAACTCAAAAATATTATTATTTAAATATAACTATTATAACCTAGACATTCAATTAATGGGTTTGAATTATATTTAAATAAATATGAAAAATATATAAAGTTGTTAATCAATACAAATTTATTGATTAATTGTTAGGAAATAAATACTCAAATGTTAGAAAATTCATTTTATACGTTCTATTAAAAAATAATTTTTATAAGAAAATAATATAATTAATTTTTTCTAAATTAAGAGAATTTATTTAATAAAATGAACTTAATTTATTATATCAAAATAAAAATATCATCTTAGAGTAATTTTTCTTAATTTTTTTAAAATGATTTATCTTTTTGTGAATAGTGAAAAATAACAATTGTTTTATTGAAAACTATTTTTTATTTCAATCATTTGAAAAGATAAATATTATTCTAAAATATTTTAACTGTAAAAATATTTTTATTATGTTTTTTATAATCCAATATAGTTCACTAGAATCAATTTTATGGCTGAATTTGTAATAAAAGTTTTATACTTAAATGTATATTTTCTGAAAAACAATTTTACATTGCATTTTTCTAGTTTAATTTTAAATTAATTTAAAAAAATTATCTATTTTGAATTTTGAAAAATGGAATCCATATTTTTATTCATGAGTTACATATTTTTAAAATATACCCCTTTTATCTTTGGACAATATTAATAGTAACATTAATAAATTTTGTTATTTTGATTATCGGTAAACCCGGTAAGTAATGTTAAAAATAAAATGATATGGACTCAAAAATGAGCCTAAAACATATATAAATATTATTGTATGATTTAATTTCTTTATTAAAAGTTATATATTCAGTTATATGTCATTATAGGGGCCTTTGAATGAGATTATGATCATTATATTATTTCATTTTGTGAAAAAGTAAAATGTGTCACACTTTGGTTTTTAATAAGTGTAATATTTATAATATGGTGCTATCTAGATTTTATATTCAAATATACTTATTTTTTTTAAATATAATGGATTTAAAAAAATCATGGTAATTTATTTTTAAATTTTCATGAAGAAATAATTTACTTAAATGATTACATAAGGATGATTCAATTATTATTCAATTAATGGAAAAATAAAAAACTGATTTTAACTGTATTTAATATAACATAATTTGAATCAATTAAAGAGATACATTAATTTTATATATGAAGATGAAATATTAGATATGTATAAAATTATTCTTTTATAAATTATTTTTTTTGTCTTGAAATTCTTAAAGTCAAGGTAATTAATATTATAAAAACAAATAATAATTATATTTTATGAATATAATATTTTATTGTATTATTTTGAAAATATTAAAATATTAAATAATGATTTAGTGGATAATTAATGGTCTTAAATTTCATAACCTATTAAATTATAGTATATATGATGCATTTTTCCCTTGAATTGTCCTTTAATATTTTAACATTTCATAAATTTCACAAATGTCCCCTCACCTCAATTATTAAATGACACTCATTCCTTTACTTTTTTATTCCACATTGAGCCATATATCTCAAAAACTTATACCCATTTACCCTATAAAAATCTTTATTCTTGTTCTAGGGGTTTGGGTCCTTCCCTAATTCCAACCCTATATCCCTTAAAAAGATAGCTATAAAAAGTTCACCAAAGGCGAGGTAATCATCATTACCAACTCTTCCAAGTTTATATGTAACTATAATTACTCTTCAGGTGTTTTTTCCATAATAAATTAAAAAATGCAGTATCATCTATACAGTAATATTTTATTATGGTTATCAAACAACAATATTACACCTTTTATCTATCCTATAAAAATGAAAACACCACACGTGCATATGTACGGCTTAACGTCTCTTTATAGCAATGTAATTAATTTTTCCAAAACACTTTACATAGATGGTAATAAAAATAAAAATATTGAATATATATAATATTTATAACATAATAATGATTCTTTAAATGTTAATTATTCTTTACCATTCCTTCATTCCATCCATGAATAAACGAAAACAACATTCAAATGTATGTACGACTCACCGTTTCCATGAATGGAGTAATTAATTTATATATCCCTATCTATATGGATGAATATAAATATCAATATATTTAATATATATGATATTCCTACCACATATAATACTCTGTATATGATATAACTATGATAATATTATAAGGATATTAACAACCAAATCAAAACAGACATGAAGAACGAAGCACTTACCACCTGAAAGAGTGGTTCTGAAAATGAAATGATAACAAAATGGTAGTAAAATATTATAAGTAAATCATATATTGTATGATTTATATGTTAATGTTTATATAATATATCTATAATAAATCTATATTTAATATATTGGATGTTTAATCATGTACAAATGAAATTGAACCAAAGGTAGGAAGTTTCTTAACTGAATTTCCTATCATTGGGTTTTATTAGTTATTTATTGATTATTCCATGCCAAAATTATATGGGAAGTATCATTTGTGTGAAATATGTTTTATTTATACTTGTACTATGTGAATTTACATTTTTCACATTATTGTTGCATTTATTAATTCTCACTTCAAGGGTATAACTTTAGTAACTGATTTTCATCTCACTTCTATTTTAAAGGGACACACACCTTATTCACCACTAATTTTCTTTGTGTGGTTTAAATAATACCCCTTTTATATATTATATCATGAATCTATTTGACATCATTATATTTTAAGATTCATTAGATGTTATTTTTTTCATGGAACATATTATTGATAAGGTACTCACATGCTAAGTGTTTATTTCAAAATCTCATAATTATTCAAGATTGTTTATTTTTATGTCCTCTCTAGGGAATATTTATCTTCAATGTCCATGTTTTCTAAAAGTGATTTAAAAAATGTTTTTAATATTCCTCTAAAAATTTTTAATTTCCTTTTTAACCTTGTTTTATGTTTTAAAAAATGTATAAAAAGGAATATTTATATCATTTCCCAAAAGTGATACTTTGTGAATTTTTTGAGTAAAATATGAAAGTAATGTGTATTTTAACTTATGTAGAATAATAATATTTTATATCAGTCATGGTTACTTAATGTTTTTTTTCTTCCATTACATGTTTAAAAGGTTATTTTTTTTAAAAAAAATTCCTTCATTTTTGTGTATTTTCTTTTTAAAAGTGAAATTCAAAAATAAGAAAGATAATTTCTTCAAAAATGATTTAAATGATATTTTTTGTTTCTTTTATTAATTAAGAAAAAAACCATTTATTTTATTTATTATACAATGGTTATATGTTATAATGATACAATAATTAGAAATATTTACTTACATGTGGTCATTGGATATTGAATTTATCTTAAATATCAATATTATTATATCATAGATATTATTATTTCCAAAACCATATTAATTTTTTACGTAATTGTTTTACTTAAAAAGTATTTGATTGACTATGGAATTATTGAAAAATAATTATTCTGTATTCAATATGGATATTTTAAAATAAGTAATACTGATTTTAGAGTTAAATATGTTATTTAATATATGAGGAATGCTTCTCACCAACAGTGATGGGAGGGGACCATAATTCTATAGCCCCTTGATACATCTGTAGTCTCTTGAGGAAAATTAGTAAGCTACCATTAAATGGGTTTCTACCTATAGTTTTTAAAATTCTTGTGAAAGGACTTGATGATATGGATATCTTGTCTCTGAAAATATGATGTCCAATAATTAAGAACTTCCATCATTAAGTTTTCAATTATTATTATCCATGAGAGTTTCACAATGATATTATCTCGATATTTATTTCATTCTCAATTTATTTATTAAATGTAACATCTATTCAATTATTTTCAATTCCATAATTATTAAGTCATATATTGTGAGTAATGAATAGTTAATGATAAAATGGAATGTTTATTCTGTTTTCTACCATTCCATAATGATTAAGCCCGATATTCTCATAAATGAAAAGTAATTGATTATATGGAAATCATGATTAGTTATTTACCCATCCATATTGATTATTCTTATTGATTCGTATTTATTTCAACTCTACTTAGCATTTGATCTCACAGATTTATTTTATGTTTTATTTTACCCATGATTCGAAGAAAATATTTTATCCCTAAAATGGAGGGTTTATCTAAGGTAAGTAATAATTTTCCCAAAAAAAATAATTTTTTAATTTAATGTTTAAAATGAATTTTGAATTTTAGGTATGTGTCTAGTTTTCCAATACTACAAAACTATTTGGTCTTTTAGGATGCGATTCCTTGTATCTAGTGCCAATGTAGTGAAATAACTATAGATTCCAAGCCTTCTGGAATCAAGGTTGATAAGTATCAGGGGATCCAAATATGGCGGGGAGACCATGGTAAGGCTATTCGAGCACTTCAATCGTTATCTTTCTTTCTGTTAGTACATGTTTTGGTTCCATTTACTTTTTTTTCATGAGATCTATATTTTCAAGATTTTATTTTTTATTTTTGGTGATTTATTAAAATGTTTTTCTACTGTGGTGTTCTTAAAATGAATGTAGGATCAATAATGGTCAAAATACCTGATAACACACCCCCAGTTGTTGGAAGGGCAGTCTGAGCTCTGTAAGATTTTTCCTTAATTCTATTTCTCTATGTCCTAGTCCAGTTTCTACTATTTTATTAGATCTTTATTTTATCGTTTGTGTTTTTTACTTCTTTTTGGTTGATCATTAATAAAATGTATGAATGTTGTGTTGTTCTTGTCATGCATGTAGGATCCCAATGGGTCTGAAACATGTTAAATTATAGTGTTCATTTGTGATTTATTTTTTTATTCTTACTCATCATCCTATTTCATCATTACCCTCATCCTGACTTGGTGTGATTCCTTTATCATTTTGTGATTCTCATCCTTTTCTATTTCAATCCCAATCTATAGAACAAATTAATGAATAAATATATGATATTCAATAATCATGAACTATTATTTGGGGTGTACACTTAAGATAACCTATAATAAATTGAAATCAAAGACACCAAAAAATTTATGGGTTCCACTAAATATGATAGAGATACATTTAATGGTGAAAATTAATTCAATCTATGGAAATCAATGTGATTCCACTACTTTCCAAAGGATTTTCTCACCGAAGGATTATTGAAGATGAAAAATAGAAATTCAGAGTGGAACAATTCAAAGGACATGAACTTAAATTTATTCAACTATGTTCTATAAAAATGTGGAATATAAGAACATATGTCAATTGGAATTATTATGTTAGAAGATAAGCCATAATTTTAAGCTGATAGATAGATGGTGATTTTTAGGGCAAAGATAAATTGAGGGGACAAATAAAAATTAGAAAAAGGAAAACATGATAAGAATATATTGATTGATATAGAACCATAATTTTAAGGAGCATTTTCTCCAACATCCTTTGTCGGTGGTTGGTGTACCAACCTCACCAAACCAAGGCCAACACCATGGTTACTGCACATTCTACATGTAAAACCCATATTCATTTGGAAGCCATGTGATGTTAGGTGAGTAATTTTGGATTTAGGTGGATGGTGTCTAAACTTCTTACTCCTCACACCATGCTTATTTAGGGAGATCCAAGTGATACTTCCACAATCTTAAATTTGAGCTAAGAGAGAGAATTTCAATTGAAAAATTTGGTAGAGCTCTAAGTCATAAAGAAAGTGAGAAAGGGGTTGGGTTTTTGAATACAGTTTAACCATGAAATAAAGATGAATTTACCACACCAATATCCATTCCCATTGATTAGTGAATCAAAATAATTGTTATGAAATACATTTTTTGTGAAATCATGGTGAACATATGAGATTTTCTATAACCAAAAAATTATGGTTACATAGATTCATGTTTTGAAGTTAGATTTTAAAATATCATGTAGAGCTGATTCCATTAATGAAAATGGTGCTTAAAATGGAGCTAAATAATTCCCCCTATTTGTGGCCATTTTTTGGTCAATATTTTGGTTCTATAGTTCTCCTAACTATTGAAGAAGTTATGTTTTAGCATTTATGAATATTCGGTGAGATTTCATGTAGCTTCTTAAGTATTTCATGTCTACACCACATCATTTGTTATTCTCTTCCATTGATTCTAATGTTTTCATATCATGATCTATTAGAGTTTTATTTTGATGATCCACGAGTCAATTCCAGCATTTTAAACCATTACTAACATAATGATGAGCTAATGTTTTTTAAAATATACTTACAATACCAATAATTATAAATTCAATGAAGGGACCATCCGTAGGAGGTGGTTCAGGGGTATGATGTAGAGGAAGTATAAAAAATATGGAAAGTTCTACATATGGAAGGAGAAAAATATAAAAATACTAAAATTTTGGTATGTGGGGACTCATGAAGAATAATTTTTTAAAGTTTTACTACATGATATGGTCCAAGGTAGTAACCAGAAAAAAAGATATGTATACCCACATGTGACTATCACTTTTTTAGTTTCACTTTAATATAATGAAGAAGTAGATAAGTTTTTCACACATTTGGCCGATTTATAGAATATATGGTCAATACTACAACATCATACCACATCAATTTGCATCATCAGTGTTTCTTGATTTATCAATATAGTGAATTTTTTTCAATTAAGACGAGTAATCCTAGTTCAGATGATATCATTAGAATGGGTGATTTCAAAGTAAAAAAATTATTAGATACCAAATCTCTCTAAGTTATTTTATGCATAATCAAAGTGACCAAATCAATATGTTATTAGGAATTACATTTGTTAGAAAATTCTATGGAATCATATTTAGTAATGGAGGAAGGAATATATTAAAAAGATCTATAATCATCCCCTATGGACACATATGAAGTGTGTTATATAAAAATAATGTGAATAGATATTCATAAAGACTCAACATGGTGGAAAGAAAGTCCTCAACCAATATATAGAAGAGGAGACTCAACCACATGAGTGAAAGAGGTTTATCCACCATAATGAAAAATAATAAAATCAGTTTCTCCATGTATGAATCACATGATCCTTACAACTAATTATTTTACATGAAGAAACATATTGTCTCATTCAGCACTACTTCATCCAAGGGTTTAGGGTTACTGGATTTGGTACACTTTGATGTATGTATTTACATGGTGGTGGAATCATTGAAAGGTAACACATATTTTATAACAATAATTGACGTTTCATTTCAAAATGTGTGGTTATTCTTATTACAGATGAATAATTACGAACTGGAGTAATTCAAAATGTTACATGCTACAGTGAATCAGGAAACTGGAAGGCATTTGAAATTTAATCATTTTGAATATGGTGGAAATTATAAATCCTAAGAGTT
Source organism: Viscum album (assembly GCA_963277665.1). Lineage (NCBI taxonomy): Eukaryota > Viridiplantae > Streptophyta > Magnoliopsida > Santalales > Viscaceae > Viscum > Viscum album. The sequence goes on from OY728144.1 coordinate 370,406,388, forward strand.
TGCTTCCTATTATTAGAGTTTGTGAATCCTACATGAGAGTAAAACCACACGTAACCCACAAAATAACAAAGTTGACTTAATTTGGAAAAATACCACCATGGAAATATTTGTGATCAAGAGGAGTTTAATTAATATTCTTAACCCATTCTTGGGAGAATTTGGTCAAGTTTTTGGATACAAATTCAATAGATCACCATTAGTCCCACAAAATTTAAGGATTCTATAAAACAAATGGTTTGATAAATATACCTATTATTTTTATATACTGTAATTTATATATTTTAATTTGACTCATGTATCCAAAGAGAATATGTATAAGATATATGAGTTGTTATACTCCACATATCATAAATGTCTATGGAGATGAGGTGTTATGATACAAGCATTTAGACCTGAAAGAGAAGAATATAATCAATAGTATATATTTCATGTTCCATGTGATCCCTAAGAATGGGGATATTCCAAATCCTTTAATTCCTTGAAGATAATATATAGATTAATCAATTTATAATCCATCCCATGTATCGCCACCAGATTCCACTGAAGAGGAGGATGTTCTCGAAGACGCACCAATAAAAAACCATGAGGTAGTGGAGGAGGATATTGAATATAGGGAGTCTCAACCCTCTCCCCTAGATCAGGGTAACCATCGAGGGGCTCCTCTTGGAGACTCTCTTATTCCCTTGGCGTCGATGGTGTCTTCAGCGCTGGTCCCTCCCCCCCCCCTCATGGGGGAGGGGTATTCTTCGATTCCTGAGGGCCCCGGTTTCTTCCGACCTTTCTCTAACCCTAATTTTCTTCCTCCCTTCCCCAATATTTCGGTTTTAACTAAAGCTTCAGAGCTCTTCTATGGTTACCCTAATCTATAGATCTTGAACTCGGAGTTCTTGGAGTCTTAGGCACTTCTGAACTTCACTCTGGTTGCTCATTTCACGCATAGGCGGCCCTCAGTTGATGCTTTTGACAGGATTATTTTTAGCTCCTGGGATCTTAAAAAACGAGCGGTGGTCGGTTTTATTGACAGTCACTTGATCATTATCTATTTCGAATTGGAGTTGGATCTCATTCGGGACTGGTCTAGGGCTCCATGAAGTTTCAACAGGATGAGTTTCATCCTCCTTCGATGGACTTTAGATCTTTACATGAAGCGTGATTTTCCGTCAATGGCAATTTGGGTTAGTTTACCTAAACTCCCTCTTCTCTTTCATAATCCCTCTATTCTTCGGACGATTGGTAATATGTTAGGAAGGTTTCTTTGTTCTGATAATCTCACTGTGACTCAGTGTCATCTGGTTATTCCCCATATCTATGTGGAAGTAGATGTCTCTCGTCTGCATTTCGATTTTGTATGGATCACCATAGGTGAGGAGTACCGGTGCAAGCAGAAGGTGGTCTATGAGAATTTTATGAACTTCTTCTCCTTTTGTAAGAGGCTGGGACACCCTTTGAAGGTCTGCCGAATGAGATCTCCCCCAATAAGGTCGAAATATAAGGATAAGACAGTGATGATTGATGTGATGAAGAACTCAATTCAGGGAGATATGGGGATGGTTCCTGATAAAATCACTCAAAATTCTGAGCCACCTAAGGATGTGTTGTCCCCTGTGCAGTAAATGAATGGCAAGAACCAATGTGGTGTGCAACTTTTTTCTGAGGGGTTAGAGGATAATCCAAGAAACAGGAATCCAAAACATGCGATGACGATTGATCATGGTCAGAATGATCTGGGATTGATGGATGCAGGGTGGGTTTCTCTTCTTCCTAACACTGTGGTGGGGGAACAACCTTCTTTCTCCCAACATGGGACATGTGGAGAGGTCCACGATGCAGAGGCAGCTTGAGGGTTGAGGATTCAGTTGATCCCTAAGGTTTCTGATGTTGTCAGTAGGTCGAGGCTCAGTTTGAAGAACATTGATTGTTCCTCTGAGAGAAGGAATACATTTCAGAATGAGGCGGAGACTTGTTCTATACTTTTTTAGGTGGTCTTTCCAGCCTATGGTAAGAATTCTCGAGGATTGGATCCCTTAGCCAGGCCTTTCCTCACTCTTAGAAACCAGTTTAATGATCTTTCGACATGTATGTTGGAAGATAGAATGGTTGAGGATGTTGATGTACATATGGTTGGAGGTGTGAAAACACAAAAGGGTCTATAGCTTATGGGGTAGTATACTTGCACTTTGGATGTGGAGGAAGCTACTACTGAGGAGAGGAGGCTTCCTTTGATGGAAAGTAACACCCCAGATAATAAGAGGGGGATCATCTCTAAGTCTCTTGATGCTATTTTGGTGGTGCGAGCTGAATTTGGAAGGGAGAGTTTTGGGGGAGAGGAGGAAATGAAAGCATCCCTTTTGACCGGTCATTTAGTGATGTTGCTCATAGTAGGAATCAGAAGACAGTTACAAAGGAAGGGCCTTTATCTTCTACACCAAGAACAAGGCCAATAAAGGATTACTCTTACCTTCTGTGGCTGATACGGACCTGATCGGCCTCTAAACGGAACAGTGTGGTAACTGTGGACTTTAAACAAGGTAGTGTAGCTGAAAAGGAATCACCAATGAAACCCTCTTTAGAGCATATTAGGATTCGGGTTCAAAGTGCTAGCTTCTGGAGGTCTCTAGAATGGAAATCACCCACTGAAGATGATGGATCTCTCATGGGGTGTGGTGATGAGTCTGGCTACTATGATGTGTAAGTTTCACTTTTTTGTGTTTTTGGTTATTTGTTGGGTACCAAAAACTCATAAACCAAATTTTAAAATGGGAAAAAATGATTTGAAGTATATCATCCTGAGAATGAATTCCATCAATGAAATATTCAAGTTTGGGGTACCAGTTACTGGCAGATGGGTGGGAGAAAAAAATGATATGGAGAAGCAATATATCATCTGTAAAAACTCAACCAGCAATATATAATAAAGTATGATATGGGATAATTAAAGGAAAACAATACATAAGATTGGGTGAAGCTACCAGAAAGTATGAAATCACTAATAAATAAATGGGATGTTCTGGCTAAAGGAAGATAAAAGGAGATTAAACACAATAATAGATGAGTGGTTAAATGAATACTTTATATGAAACAATTTTACATTGATGAGATATTTTCACCCATAGTGAATATAGTTTAAATCCAAGTCATTTATGGTCTAGTGTTCTTCTTGTGAATAAAGCATGAGATGATGGATATAAAGTCAAATTTTCTTAACTGAAACCTAACCGATGAGGTCTACCTTAATATCTTTAAAAGTTAAGAGGTTTCTGGATAAGAAAACCACATGTGAAAATTGATAAAGAGCTTATATGGGATGACACAATATCTAAGAAATTGGTATAATAAGTTTAACTCATTCATGGTGAGTTATACCTGGAAGCCAAAATTGGGGCACCAATGAGTTTACTTCAAGATATTTTTGGATTGTAACTTTTTTCTCTTCTACTTTATGATGATGATATACTGATCATTTGGAATGATGAAAAAAAGACAATCTATTTGAAGAAGTAGTTATCCAAATTTTTTGATAGTAATGAATTTAGATCGACCCAGTAGATTTTAGGGATTAAAATATCCCATGATTAGAAGAGGAGGTTATTATAGATATATCTGGAGAAGCATGTTAAACATATTTTGAAACATTTCAATATAAATAAAGCTAAACCAATTATATTTCACCTTCCTAGTCATTTGAATTGGTGAAAGAGCTCATGTCCATCATATGAGTAAGGAATCAAGTTGATAAAGGTGATACAAAAATCTTTACCAGTTGGAAGTATGATGTTTCTATGGGGAGTATGAGGCAAAAAATTTCCCCTGTATTGGAAAACATTATATGATTTCTCTCAAACCCCTTGAATAATTACTGAGATGAATTCAAGTTGATTTTTGGGTATCGTAATGGTAAATCAATGTTATGATTGTGCTACGGGGAAGAAGATCCTCTCTTGGAGAGTTATATAGATGAATATATAGCTAAAGACATTTATATTAGGAAATATATATTTTGATACATCTATACATGTATAGGATATCTTGTATCATGGAATTCAAGGGTAAAAAAGTAGGTATATTTATCTACAACTAAAGTAGAGTACATTATTGTTGTAGATTCTGGAAAGGAGATGTTGGCGTAAAAGTATTCTCTCATGGATCTGGTATTCATCCCAAAGTATTATAAGGTTCATTATGATAATAAATGTTCTTTGTAATTGAGTAATAACTCCATGTATAATTCATATATGAAGAAAATGAACATTATTTATAATTCGATATATGAGGTGATGGAACAAAAACTGCTACGATTTGTGAATATCTACCTGAAATAAAACCTAATAGACATGAAAATAATGGTGGTATGTTGGGAGAAGGTATAACTTTGTAGATACTCTAGTGTATTATAGATGGTTTGGGATAGTTGAATGAGATTTTCCCATCTTCTTTGGTAGGTGGTTGGTGTACCAACCCCACTAAACCAAGGATTAAAAAATGGATGTTTCACATTCTATATGTGAAAATCCTATTCCATTGGAATACATGGGAAGGTAGGTTGTATTTACTCAGTTTAATTGAGAGGTGATTAAAATTTTTACTCCTCATACTATGCGAATTTATAGTGGGATATGTGGGCCATTATCCACCCCTAATTAGTGCTACGAGATATGATTGTGTTAATGATATTAGGGGGACATCCACTTGAGAATAAAATAGAGCAGAGGTCATTTGTTTTTTTAATATTTTTCACCATAAAAAGTATTTGATCTTTCTCCAAATATTATCTTTTTAAGGTGATAAGATAAATTCCACATCATTTTCAAAGTAGAGTTATAAATTGGATTTATTCAAATGGACACTTGGAATTATTTATGTGTGATGAAAGGATACTATTTTAATTTTAATTAAATAATATATTTTTATTAGTTATTGACAATTAATGATTGAAATATTAATGGGGAAGATCATTTTTATAACCTAAAAAATTTGTTTCATCAAAATGGAAAGAGTTGTAGTGAAAGTAGTCATATTGGAATGAGATGGTGTTTAAAGATACATTACCAAATTAAGAAATTCAATAAATGCATCTAGTGTTGTTGAGGTAGAGTGTACAAAGAATCAATTGAATGAATGTTATTTAGTTAATGGATTTTTTAGAATGAATGGAGTTTGACCACGTCAAATTCTAGAATACCTGTAACCACTTGTCTTGTAGAATTTTGTAGAGTACAATGGAAATGAATTTTTTATATATTATTTAGGAGTCTTCATAATCAACTCTTCCCAATTCGACATAGACATTCCTTAATAAATAATACTTTTAAAAGGAAGAGAATTTGGGATCTTCTAAAGAGAATATATAGTTTCCATGTTTTTGGACATGTTTAGTGAAATCATGTACGATGATGAGATAAATGATCCATGTGGTGACATATTTAAATAAAAAATTTCTTTATCTTCTTGATTAAACTACTTTATTGGAATAATTTTCCCTAAATAATATTGGATTTAATTATTCTTAGATAATAAATTATATTGTTTATAATTTAAACCTTTTCTTCCTCAACTATTTGATACAAGTAATTGCATTTTTTTATTGTTCATAATTATTCTTAAATTATTTCTTAATTTAATTAGTGATGTCTCACTATTTAAATTTATTAATCATAGCCAAGAATTAAGAGCATAATGATTTTTTTTGAGTTCCTAGTAGACTATCAATCACTATGATTGGGGGGTGAATAAACATGATCCTTTTTCCAAGTTATTATCTTGTTTAAACAATTCACTTAGAATTCAGACTATTATTTAAGATAATTTATAGAGATTATATTATTCATTTCAAACAAAAAACACCACTTCCAATGCATAAATAAACAAATGTAACATCAAAATATATTTTCTCAATGTTCAAAAAAATATATAATCAACTCCATTCATGTCTTACGTCAAGTTCAAAGGCATATATTTTATCACTAGTGCATAAAAGTGATTAAAATTGGTGAGAACGTATTGTCGTTTTCTTGACACCTATACTGGGTGGGTTGGTATCATCCTTAACCATTTAGAATATATCACTCTTAGCTAAAATACTATATCATGGTGGTAGATATATCCCAACAACTCTACTATCACCTAATTGGTTTAACTTATATTATACTAGATCCCTACTATCTTATATGGTCCTCCTAATTCCTACTGAAAAATATATCCCTTAAACATTGAGATGCCACTACATTATAATAATGATATCTTCTACCACAAATGTAGCCTTCAACATCCAGTAGATAATTTTACACAGTAGAATGTATGTCTATCTACTAATGTAAACAAGCTTTCAAACCTTATATGTTACACCATGATATTTTATTATGTTGTTATAAAATAATTTTTTTATTTATTTGATAGATTACTTTATATGCAACAGTAAACTTAAGTGAACTACAATATCGTATTAAAATAATATAATTTAATGCAAAAGTTATTGCCTATATATTGGATTAACATGTATTAATATGAATACATAGATTATAAAACATTCATGGTTTTTATATTTATGATATAAATTTATTGATTATCATTTGTTTAGAAATGTAAATAAAAATAATTTGAAAATAAAGGAGTTGATTTTCAGAAAACTATTTTTATGTACACAATGTGTTTTTATCATAATAAATTAAATTAATCAATATTAGTGAATGATTGTAATTATATTTATATATTATTTAATCAATTATTTTTTAATATTTATCAAAATTTTATATAGGCTTGAGATAAAAAAAAATCAATTTTATGCATAAAATTTTATTTGATTAAAAAATTTGTTTCATCTCATTTTTCAGACATATTTTAAAATTACTTTATACCGCTTATATAAATTGAATCATAGAAAATATATTTCATATTCTAAATCATGGGGTCCAATTTTGGTAAGTATATCCCTTTTATTTTTATGCATAATGAATAGTACCCATGATAAAATTTGTCATCATGGTAATGGGTCAATCTAATTAACCTAGTTTAAATGTAAGGGTTATGGTCACCATTTTTAATCTTAATTATTATTGGAACAAGGTAATTTTACCATTATAATCCTGGTCAAAAACAATTAATGTTTAAGGGATACTTTTACATTATATTTATGTATATAATATTTAATGGAAAAAATATACAAAATATCATTGTATTCCTTTTAAATATCACTTTTATGTTCACTTGGGGAAAAAATAAATTTGTTAATGAATCCTAATGGTTATTTTTTGAATAATGCAACTATTTTCATGATGGTAATTTATTTCTATGCTTTGGTGATTTTATAATTAACTTAAACTCGTGTGCAATGTTATCATGATATTTAATTAATTAATTAAAAAATTTAATAAATGGTGTTAAAAATATTAAAAGTAATATAACTTTTCTTGACTTGACCCAATGATGCTCAAACCGTGACTACCCCAAGCCCATCTCTATTAGGCCAGGGGATAGAGACTAAAACCAATTAGGAATATGACACACACATGAGGCATTATCCAAATTTACCTGTATACGGAGACACATATCCAATCCCATTAAATGGTAAAATGTAAAGCGACTAATAACCATGGTTGTATACATCTAAAATCCCACCATTAGAGAAAGGAAAGAAATACTAGAAAAAATGGTCCAAATATAAGAACATTAAAGAAAACCAAAACAAGACCAACCTATGAAGGGGGGATTACTATTGTTAATGTAACCACATGAAAAAACATTGGTCTATCTAGATCCCTAAGCTCTGCTTGGTCTTGGACCGTCTACGACTTCATTAAAAGGTTGATCGTCTACATAAGACAAGACATGGTTGGAAAACATCCATGTAGGGGTGAGTATTACAATACTTAGTAGAAAACCTCGAAATTAAAAAGAATGTAGCATCAAGAATAATAGTTATCTTATCATAGTTATATGTCAATTAATATATTACAAGAAATATAGATATAATCATAATAGGCACACAGTCTCAAAATAATATCACAAGCATAAATATAGCCTAGGATCCCGACTTAAAGGGTTTTTATAACATTCATATAGAAGAATTCACTCCATGATACAAATATAACTGATGGTGTCCTTATGAGATATCATGATCATTGGGTATCACCATAAAATTAAACATTGTATCTAGGAATAGAACGATACATAGAAGGGGATCACACCCACAACCAAGTGGTATACCAACAACCCAATCTAGATCAACCTGCTATGTGGGTGATTGATGATTGAGCAGTGCTAGTCACGATGATATCAAAAAACCCACCTAAGGTAATAATAATGATAGAGGTTCTCAATTTGGGCCTCATAGAAGGATTACAATAGCTCTATCTGAGAATAATGTTCCTCAGAGGGGATCACCATCATACGCATAGGACATGACTCCTTACTAACCCTCAGGGAATGCATCAATGGAACATACCCTAATAAATCATTCCCAAGATGAAGGAGACATGGAATTCATGCCATCTTTAATGGAGTACATGGTTTTTACAATAAATATATGGCATGTCAATTTAGTATCAGATTATTCCCATGGATCATGTCCCATGATTAGGTCTATGTCTGAGTACATGACATTTTTTACCCCATGTACTCTTGACTGTTTCCATGTACAATTGGTTATGTATTTGTAAGAGTAACAGTGTCTGTGTCTCTATATCTAACTAGGTACATGTTCAACCACCTGGTAAGGGTCACACTCCATGTGACATGGGTCACACACTATGTGTTGGGGGTACACACTGAGTGATAGGGGTCACATTACATGCGATACTTATCTTTTGGTGAAACCTTAGTATTGGAGATAAGGATCCATACAAGATATGTGTTAAAAAAACATATTGTGTAGTTAGAAATTTCATAGAACCCATTGGTTCCTCACATGGATTCCAAATATATCACTATTTCCACTAAAACCATATAAAATCCTTACCATAATTGTGCATCTAGGTCAACCAAACTCACTTGTCACTAGTGAACCAATTTTTGGCCATCCTGATTACTCAGAAATCATCCCATAGCTCTATCGTCATCGCATACCTGACCACATACACAAACACCATCGATCAAGTCCTGATACATTTTCACCATCAACATATCTTCATCCTATCATAGATATGAAATTATATCTATGTTTGTAATCTATTGCACCATGAAATGGGTGAGAAACTTTTGATTATTATGTATTCATCAAACCACCGGCCAAAATGAACACCGAAATTGAATGAATAAAGATTGGTCGGAGAAAAACGTGAATAATAAGAGGGAATTGAACAATTACCATGTTAGAATGTGATTGATTAATTTTTTTGGAATAAAAATGACGATCCAAAACAAAAAAAACTATTTCTCCCAAATTCCATGCAAACCCACAACTGCAATGCCATCAATATGTGAAAAAATATGATATTTGATTGATTAAAATTAATCAGAAGATAAAAAACAGGGATTAATGCACATTAAAAAATCATCCAAAATTTTGATGGATTGAATTTTGAATAAGAACAGATATTTATCATTGTCGTTGGTGAGATACTTTAATTTTGATGGCACAGAGATAGTCAATCTTGATATGAACTGAGTTTGTCTTCCTAGAATTCTCTACTCAAATTATCTATCTATATTTTCATGGTTAAGTGGATAAACCTAAAAAATATTTATAACATAATATTTATATACCATTCTAGGTCTTGAGAATAAATGAAAAAATAAATATTTTGTTTTATTCATTTAATAATCTTCCAGCAACTACGATCAACCCGAACATCTGACACACTCCAATATTAACTTACATCTAGGGAAAAAACCTTACTCTAAACTCAAGAAAGGCCTAATATTTATAATCTAATTCTCCATTAAAGAGATATTCCACATTATTAAGAAAATTTTAAATATATTTATTTAATAAATTTAATATATTTCAAAATTTATTTCTAGGCTCACTATACCTCATAGTCTCATGCAATCCAACTAGCTATATCACAACATAATCCATACATATTCTCAATAAATACCTAGAAAAATCCTAGTTGTTTCATTCTATAAAAGTTGGTGATATACATACTATAAATCTGTTGAAAAATTATACATAAAGAGATGTTGGTACTAAGCATGCATCTAGGTCTCCCTCTCCCAGGTACTATCCAAAATATTCTCATGTTACTGCCAGAGTCACACTAAAGTAATCATAGTTCCATATAGGATCATTTCCTATTGATTCATAATCTCTATAAGATACTCAAAAAAGGCATCCCTATCATCGATGCCCATATTTACATATTTTATAACATGCAACATGTTTTGCACATACCTCCTATGATGCAAGATGCAGACGACGTCGTGTAACCATTATAACTATATGGGTAGATCCAGGGGAATTCCACCTCACCAAATCTGCATAATATCTATAAATGGAAACTAAATATCAAAGATATATTACCCCCACTGAAAAATCTCCACAACCTACATCATGGTGATACCCTTATGAATTCATTGTCTCCCTCATAAAACAACAAATACCTTTATATATAGTTTTCATAAGACATACAATGACTCTATGCAGTGCTCATCTGATACTACATAATTTTCCCATTCTCTCTCATAGATCATACCATTCCTAGGCCCAAAATTACTGACTCCCCTGGGTTGGTCCACCATAGTTCTAACCAATAGGGATGACCATAAATGAACTCAAATTATCTCATAATTATAGTGGAATGGTAGATGTTGTTGCAAAAAAAACTGTACAAAGGGTAGGTGATCCACCCAACTACGGACAAAGTCTGATATTCATGCCTACAAAACATCCTACATGAATAGAATGGTCCACTCAGTTTAGTCATCAGTCGAGGATGAAATGTTTTGCTCAAGAAAAAATTAGGCCCAATGGAATTCTCCAATACCTCCCATAACAAATAAATAAAATGAGTATCGTGTTCATAAATTATCATCGAGGGAACTTCATGGAGACGTATTACCTCAAACACATAGAGATCTATTGCCTCTATGAATATCCTATCCTTATTCTACTCTAGTATATCTAGTGGTACATTTAAACCCACTAGAGGCTGGTGCTCATCCATCAATTGCTGGAATTTAATATATTGAGAGGCAAAGTACACAAAACATATATTCATTCCAAATTACCAGAATTTACACCAAAGGTCTTGGTATATCTTTTCCTTACTTGTACGTACCACTAAGGGTGAAGTATGAAGCTCTCTCAACACCTCATCTCTAAATGAAATAGGTAACATAATTCTTCCTCTAGAAATAATTAGATTTTCCCAACCTTAAAAATGTCCATCAAGAGAATGTCAAATTAATATTTGAGAACGTAAGGTATCATAGTTAGTATTTATAAGTTGTGCCTCCATGACTTGTTATAAAATAGGAGGGGTAAAAACCATCCGATAGAGGTATGACGCTATATCCCCATCAATAAATAATGACTATAATGAGCCCAACTTCCCTTACCACTCACTTAGAAACTGTAAACAAGATCTCTTGCAGAGAAAAGCTTATACCATGTTACCCTTTGAAGGAGTATGGAAATCTCAAAGTCATAAACTTGGAGGAACTATAGCCATCATTTATGCCTCATATTAAGATCCTTATTAGAGAAGATATAATTGATACTCTTATGGTCTGAATAGATGATAATCCACTCACCCATAAGGTAGTGCCACCAAACCATTAGTTTGAAGACTACTACTGCTAACTCAATATTGTGGGTTGTGTATTTCTTCTCATGTAGCCTCAAATGAAGTTAACCATAGAAAATCACCTCCATCTTATGCATTATAAGAAAACCAAGTATGGCCCTTAATGAATCTTATAACACTACGTACACAACACCCTCCTCTAGAAAACTCAATATGGGGACACACGTCACTTCTACCTCAACACCTAGAAATCATGTTATCACCTCTATTTTCACATGAAATGATTCCCCTATTAGGTAAAATAGGTCTAGGGAGATGATATAATAGATAAATTGGACACAAATACTTGATAGTATCATGCCAAAACAAGGAAGTTTCATACCTCCATCACTCTCTTGGGTGGCTCCCAAGCTAACTATTCCTCAAACTTCATCAGTTCCACTACTACACTCTCAACTAAAATATCATGTCCCAAGAAGTGAACCTCTTAAATATAGAATTGGAAATTAAAGTGAGTTTCCCATAAAGATGGTTCTCTTAGAGTATATCTAGGACCATCCAATGGTTTATAATGTGCTCCTCAACAAAAACTGAGTAGACTAGGATTTATTTGACTAATACTACTAAAAAATGGTTTAATAAAGGTAGAAATATCTGGTTCATGAGTCCCATGGACATTGATAGATAATTTTTTATTCCCAAAGAAATCCCCAAGTACTCATAGTTATCATAACTTCATTGTAATGCCATTTTTAATATATACTCATCTTGTACTTTCATTATGTAATAGCCTAATTTAAGGACAATCTTTAAGAACCACTATGTACCTCCCAAATTATTGAAGAAGTAATCAATATTTGGTAGGGGATATTTGTTATTTATAGTCACCAAATTTAGGAGATGATAATCCACACACAAACTCAATCTTCTATCCTCTTTCTTGGGGAATAACATAAGTACTTCCCAGGGTACAATATTGGGTCTTACAAAGACCTAACTCTGCAAGTACTAAAACTAAACCATCAACTCATGAATCTATGTGTGAGACATTGATATGATGGTGAATTTACCAAGGTCATATAAGGTTATAGATCAACTTATAAGTCTATCTATTGGTATGGAGGGTTTCTTGGACATTCTCAGGAAGGATTTTTTCATACTCTACCACCAATAAAAAAACTATAAGCACATAGAATACACTGAAACATGATTCTTTCGAGTTAAATGGTGTGTAATTATATTCATAATCCTATGCATGAATCCTCCCATAACTTCCTAGGTTTCCTTTTTCACCCATAATGTTAAACTAGATCCTATTACTTTAGACACACTACATCCTCTCCCTAAAATAGTCAATCTATTAATGAAATCTAGATAAACAGTCCATACCACATATTACATCATAAGGTCTCATTGATGCTACAAGAAGATCCCAAAAGAAACTATAACCTCCCAGAGTTATTCCAGACCATGGGTTGTAGTTTGTGATCAGTGATTCACCTCTTATAGAAGTATCCAAGGGTAAGGGTCGAGCTAAAGGCTCAACAAGAAAATCTATGTCTCGAACCAAAGAAGTGACATGAATGAAATGACTTTAAATTGTAAAAATTAGTACTGAGGATAATGTATAAAAGAAAAATATCATACATTGTATCATCTCTGGAGCCTTTAGTTTATAAGCCTCTATTGCCTACAATAATCCTTTCCCCAAATAGTCAGATCCCAAAACATGGAGGGGACCACCTTGGGTGGTTTTGGTAAAAAATCAAAAACTATAACACCACAAACTCCACTCCAAAATCCTATACCATGTCTGTTTCCCTACGAACATGTCTTCCCTTTCCACTACCGCTTCCTAGGATTCCCACCCATTGTCTCTTTGCCAGCTACACATCTGGTCAGAAAATCTCATGCATGATGTCATGACCATCACAAGGGTAGAAATGCAATATCCTAAGATTACTAGATACATCATATAAACCCATAACCCTAGATAGTATATCCTTTTACCACATTGTAAAATATCATACATGTATAGGTCCATGTTTATTTTGTTTTCACCTTATCTCCAAAGTTTCTACATCTTTGTGGCCACTACCGGCACCAACTGCCAGAGTCCTCTTAACCAAAAAATTTGTGAAATCCATAGAATACATTATCAACCCAACATAAGTAGGAATTAATAAAGGTATCATAGTAGCAATGATGTCTCTATGTAGAATTTTCTCATAGGTATGAGCATATAATAACAAATCACCCACTATATTCATCATGTATAAAGAGAGGTTATTGAAACATAATGAATACTCAGCCATAGTCGCACTAGCCTATTGTATATATAGAAGCTCCTAAATGCTCATAGGCCTTAGTAAAGCTAATGAAAATTCATCTTTGAATTGTAAATCAATATCAGACCATGAAATATTCACCTCATAATACTACTGGGTCACTAAGACCCACCATCATCTCACACATACATGGAGAAAGATCTCTTCCCAGACCAACATCTAGTTTTCAGGTGTCCAGAAAAGATGAAAGACTTGAATCATCACCTCATGCCACTTCTTAGACACCTTTAGTTCTATCTCATATTGGAAACTCAAGGGACACTTTTTTGAAACACATTAAGTGTTCTTAGCCAACTAACCTAATTTTCTTGTACTTCAGGTACCATCTGTTTCTTGATAGGTGTTGGTAAGACTAGTGCACCACATATAGGTAACACCTCATGAAACAGTCCATGCATTGATGTATCATCACCAAGAGAACCATCCTCAAGATCCTAATGATGAATACATGTTGGAAAACATCATAGAGGCATCCTGAAATAGAAATGATATACCATAGTCTATGATTATATATGGACCAATGACTCAAGATAGACATGGAGACCAAAACCCATTCCAATATGATACACGTACCAATGTTTTTATTGTAACTAGTTTCTACATGTACCAAGTCAAAAATAGGTTTTTAAACTCCTGGTGAATGGATACATCATCCAACGCACCAAAAAGATAGTCCTTCGACTAATAGGTGAACTTGAAACACTTAACATTGTTTCCAAAAATCCCAAAACAATCTCAAAAACTCCAATACTCAGGTAGAAATGACACAATTAGATATAACATTGTCATTAACCAACCCAATGGGGCCCAAAATGTGGAAACCCTATGCTTGCCTATAGTAATATAGGGGATGACAACTGGTGATGAGTAGGAAGATCACACACATGGGAGGCCTCATCCTAATGTACCTATTTACATGAAAACATATCTATGGCCATAAAATGTTGAAAATTAAAATAAACAATAAACATGAACACATAAGTCTAAAATCCCACCACCAGAGTATGATACCATGTAATATAAATCTAGGGAAATAATACAATCCCACCAAAATAAAACAAAAACAAGGCCAACCTGTGAAGTTGGTGAGGACTCCTATCATTGTAACCACTAGAACACACCTTAGTCTATCGGGATCCCTAATTTCATCCTGGTTACAGTTCTTATAGGACTCCGTTAAATTGTTGTTTGCCTTCATAAGACACACAATCATGTGAGAAAAGCCCATATAGGGGTGAGTATAACAATACCTAGCAGAATACCCCGAAATAACCAATCATATAGCATCAATAATAATAGTCATCTCATCACATGAATATTTATACAAAATATATTATAAGAACATCAAGATCTACTCATAATAAACACACAATCTCATGGTTAGATCACCGCCATAATTCCAGCCTAGGATTCATTCACAAAGGTTACTTACAAAATTTTCTATGATAACAAACTCAATGATTCAAATAGCACTGATAGTGTCCTTATGATATTATATTCTCATTGGGTCTCTCTATAATAATTACATGGTATAAGTCTAAAGATAATGATACACATATATGGATCTGACCCAAGGCCATGGGGTTTACCAATATCCTAATCTAGATTAACATGCTATGTAGGGAATCAAGGTAACAACCTAGACTTTTTGAATTATAATTTTTTCCTGAAAATGTGTGTTATAATATTTTTCAAACCAAAATTATGTCTCATTAATAATGAAGTGAGTATAATTTGAAATGTGACAATCAAATTTCGACTGTTATATGCCTATTAGTCATTTATGATCATTGGTCAATATGAATATTGGTCAATATTACCATTGGTAAATATGACCATATGAAACTATACTCTTTACAACAATTTTAATGTTATAATTATTGTTTTTTAGTATAATTGAAAAAGAGACATTAATGTAGAAAGAAGAGTCGATGGCCTCATCCAGTAGAGTCTTCCCATATGAAGCCCATTTTTAGAACTTGGGAAGGAGGTTGTGTCATGTGTCTTTTCTCTTGACCATGCCCAAGCTATGCTTCAACAAATGAGTCTTGAACAAAATCACCAGTGATAGATATTCAAGTTAGAAGATACCAGCACTCATACGATGTTATCTGAGACACCCCATGAGTTTATGACCATCACACACCTTACCCTAAGGTCATATATGGGGGTTATTAGGGGATAAGTTTCAAGACCTTTATAACCTAAAGTGTAATTCATTTCATTAAATAAAATTATTATTCAATCTTTTCTGTTTTAAGACGAGTTTTGCTTAAAAATTGAGATAAAATTTGATAAAATGTTTTTTATGAACAAATTTCACATTAAAGAGATATAGAAATTATTATATTAATCTATGGTTTTATTAATAATTATTATTTAAATTAAATAGTGTTATAAAAGCACTCATTTTTAATTAAAAATGAAAAAAAATAATTTTTCTTCCAAGAATCATAAATTTTATAATGCATTTTTCTATTCATTTTTATTCGATATTGTTTTTAATAAAAAAGTATTTTTGTAGTTAAAAGTCAAATTTATCATATTTAGAAAAGTATTAGGATATAATTAATGTTTTTTTTTTGAAATCATTGCATTGATATTATGTTAGGTCTAATTTATTAGAATTTTATAAAATACTTTAGTGTTTTGTGCATAGTAAAAATACAGTTTGAGTTTTTTGGTATGTTTAATGACCTCATTAATGATGTAATAATTAATATAAAATTCTAGTAAAATTGTGTGGATTATAATATGATAATAGGTTTACCATTTGTCCAATACCATGATCAAATATAATGGGAAAGCCTATGGTTTTGAAAATATCACAACTGAGGTGTCCAAGGAAATCAATAAACAAATACCCCACTTCTTCTTTAAATACCCACACATTTCTACATTATAATTCATTCCCAATTCATCATCCACGAATATTTGAATATTTTACCACCCAATTAGTCATTCCAATTTGTCCATAATCTTCTAAGATCCCAATCATTGTGTTTTATGAGTGACTCTTCCATGAAAGAGAAATCTTAACTTCTCTTTTCATTTCAATTTCCCTTTTTATCTGGAATGTCTTTAAAATTTATATAAAATGTTCAATTTTCCTTTTAATTCTATACATATAAATTATTTAATGTATTTTAGGAATTTTATACCCTTTTACACCCTCATTTTAATGTTTTCTAAAACAATGTTTCAGAGCCATTATGAAGCTGAATTGTCATCTTAAAATTTCTTTCTTTTTTCAAGAAATTTTTTTATTTTATTTGGTGAATAACCAAATAACATTCTTATCTAGTGGTATTAAAAATTATATCAAAATTATCTACTTTATTCTGGAATTAACATACATGAAACTCACATTCCTTTTCTGTGGTTTTAAAATAAAAAAATTTATCTAAAATTTTAAGCACTTTCTAAAACACCATGATTTTGATATGAATCTCATTTCTTTTATTCTCCATGGGTTATTTATAAAATATGTTATTATGATATATGTGTATAAAATTAATTAATACATAGTATGGTAGTTCCCTAATAGTGCTCTAATGCATTGGTTATGTAATTTAATCTCTTGAGATGATAAGTTTTACAAGACCTTGCTGAATAACCTTTGTCATTTTTATGACACCTTGGTGATAAACCATGGTGATATTCTTATGAATGACTTAATTTAATATTTTAGCCAAATTTATATGTAATTTATCAGGTTATTTTCATTAAGCTACTCTTCTTTTACCATTTATTACTCCTTTATGATATTCCATAAGTTCTTATCGATAATTCTCATAATTCCAGGTAAATTGTTTCCCTTGTTTTCCATTACTAGGACTTTTTTCACCCTTTCCTTTGATGTATGTCCACATATTATGATATTTTTTAATTTTACTTCGAATTAAACAATGATGAATCCTTTTATGTCGATTAGAATAATTTTTTCATGTTTTCATGTATTATATTTTTTTCTTCCAAGACACTAAACATTAAAAGATCCTTTGTTTGTACAATGTAATGAGAAGTTATGTAATAAAAAAGGATGGATTCCACAGTTCGTATCAAATTATGGTTTATATTTCTTTGGAAATTATTATTTTAAAACATTGGGAAGAAACTTATATAAATGTTTAAATATTGGAAAGATTCACGCTATTTTTCTGAAATAAAATGTAAGAGGTTTTTGGATAAATAAATCCCTTTCTGGATACAAACCAATAGATGTGGCTCTAGAACATATGTACCCAGGTTGAACAACTATGACAAGGTAAGTCAATCCTGACTTGATGTAACCTGGTACATAATAATGAGCCTTACTACACTCCAATTTTGACACTCCTAGTGGATATGTTTGGTTAATCAAAAGCTTTTTAGGAACCATTATAAAGGATTGATAGAAAATTTAATTGTTGTTAAAGAAAAACATGTTTATGTATGAAAGTTTGGGACATAAAAATTTCTTTTGAATTATAATATTATAAAAAGAAACAAGTTTATCACTAATATTTTATATTTCAATAAAATGTAGGGAAATATGAGAAATTGCCTAAGTAATGAGAGAAATGGACCACGTACTGATGGCACTCTGATGAAAGCCAAAATGGAAAAATTCATAAGAATGATGAATCCAATGACTCGAGTTATGGGAAATAACTTGACTCAAGCTGAGAAAAAAAATTCACCAGGAAGGGAACAAATTTCCTTTTATTTATTTAGGTGTCAACAACCACCTTCATTATGTGGATCTATCGAACCATTTA
Source organism: Viscum album (assembly GCA_963277665.1). Taxonomy (NCBI): domain Eukaryota; kingdom Viridiplantae; phylum Streptophyta; class Magnoliopsida; order Santalales; family Viscaceae; genus Viscum; species Viscum album. Next base: position 370,425,177 of record OY728144.1, read on the forward strand.
TTTCGGAAAAATGGATAAGCTCTATCAAAAATATATTTTCTATAATCTTTTGTTTGAAATGAGATACTGTCACCCTAGATGCACACCGCTTAAAGGGAGAAGATGATTATTGGTGCAAACTTGTTAAAAAAATGAAGCCATGAAGGGTGATTTTTTTATGGGGTGGGATGAGTCCCAAGGAACCTTTTTCAAAAAATATTTTCTCCATTCCATGATAAACGAAATGGAGGACAAATTCCTAGTGATGATGGAGAAGGAAAATGAATTGGTGGGAAGATATGATATGAAATTCAATAGAAATTCACATTATAACTCTATCTTTTTCATGGATCCCAATGGAAATGTTGAAAGATTCTTTAGTAAAATAAGACCCCATCGATGAAATAATCCAGCCAACCGAGACTATGAAAACTATGAATGGATCATGAAGAGCACTATAAAAGTTGATCTAGAGATTAAAGAGAAACAATGGTCCCATATATTTAATGAAAATAAGTGATCTTAGGAACTAAGCTATGGGTAGAGTACTGATTAGGGAAGAGTACGAAACCAATTGGAACCTTCCACATGAAACAAATGTGGGGAAAAGGATTCAAAGAACATATTTATCCGGAGCAGGAAATGTTACAAGTGTGTAAGGGAAGGATATATTTCTCTAAACTATCCTAGTATTGTGAAACCATAACTTATCTATAATAAAAAAGGGAATATGGTGAAAGACCTTCCAGAATTATCATACTTTATTTGTGGAAAACATGGACACTTTACCAACAATTATCCAAATCCAAGGTTAGTGGAGGGGAATCACCATCAACTTAAGTATTGGCCAAGGGAGTATGGCCATTATTTTTCTATCATGATAGAATAATTTGATGCTCTAGATGATGTGCTTGAAGGTACTCTCATTGTTCTATCAAGGATTGAAAGTACAATTTTTTATTCTTGTTATACACATTCTTTTATTTCCTCCATGTTTTCAAAGAACATATAATAAACTATTGAACTGGTAAAAGTAGAGTTATTATTCAACAATCCTTGATAGACTATCCAAGTATCAAAAGTGTATAGAAAATCTAGTATTCACTTTGGAGAGCATAATCTCATTGAAAATATATTAGTCAATCCCATGTTAGATTTCAATATTATATGATGGATGGATTGTATCTCAATGTATAATGAAAATATAAACTGAAGAAGTATGGAAATCTCAGTAGAATTGAATGGAAAACACACAGTTTGTTTAACAGAGAGGTATCTCGACATCAACATTGTCTATAAGCACCTCCTATAGCCATATATATAAACATGATAAGTGAAGATGAAGAAGGAAATGACAGTATATTAATAGAAAATTTACCTATTGTTTAGAAATACATTTATGTATTTCATTTAGAGTTACTTGGAACTCCTCTAGAAAGAGAGGAATAATTCTCCATTTAGCTGATTCTTGGATCCAATCCAATATCAAAGACCCTATATAGAATGGATTACATAGAGCTGGATGAATTAATGATATACCTCTAAGATCATTTGGATAGGGGGTTTATCCAACAGACTACCTCTCCTTGGGGAGAACCTATTCAATTTATAAATAATAAGGACGAATCAATGCATTTATGCATTGATTATAGAGAACTTAATTGGATAATAGTGAAGAAAAAGTACCCTCTTCTGAGAATTGATTATTTATTTGACCAGTATTGTGGGGCTCAATTATTCTCCAAGATTGATCTTCGATCTGTTCATCATCAATTGAGGGTGAGGAAAGAATATATTACAATGAATTCTTTCTATTCCAGATATTAGAATTATAAGGTTGTTGTTATTCCCTTCTAATTGACTAATTCTCCTACAATTTTTATAAATTTGATGAATATAGTATTTAAGGACTAACATGATAAATTTTTGTTAGTTTTTTTTATGATACTATGATATATTATAAATATCTTGAGGAGTATGAGAATCATCCTATGGTAACATTTTTCAACATTTAGGAAGGTTAAGTTATTTATAAATTTCCGAAAATGTGAATTTTGGTTACAACAAGATTATTTCTTGGAGAACATTATAACCAATGCAGAAATCTCAATTGATTTTTTGATGAAAAAGGTTGTGGATGAGTGGCATCATCCTAAAATAGTAACCAAGATTCATAATTTCCATGGTTTAGCATGATATTATAGGAGGTTTTTGAAAAAAATCACAACATTCTAATATACTAACCATGTTAAATCAAAAAAAGGGTCAATTTAGTTTGGAAAAAGGAGTGTAAATAAAGTTTATAATAGATAAAGAAGAGATTTGTTAATGAACCCATGTTAAATCTACCCTCTATTGGAGAAGTATTTGTTATTTTTAGTGATTCATCTATTAAAGGTCTTGGGTGTGTCCTCATGCAAAATGAAAAAGGTGATTTCTTATGAATCTCGATAGTTGATGCCTCATGAGAAGAAATATCCTACGCATGTCTTGGATCTGGTTGAGTTTGTTTTGTCTCTAATGATATGGAGGCATTATATTTATGGGGATAAATGTTATATATATAGAGAAAAATAATGTTTGATGTATATCTTCATAAATAAAGAATTGAACATGAGATAGAGGAGATGGTTAAAACTTCATAAATACTATGATATTTCAATTAATTATCATCCTCAAACCCTACTAATCTCTACATTGAGTAGAATACCATATTCACATAGGGTTCACCATTTTTGTTACTGACTATTTCGCTGGGGTGCATGCATCCATCTGTTTGAGGACTTGCTAATCTGTTGCCCCGCATTACCGCTTTCCAAAGGCGGGAAACATCCGTCACTTATTCAGGGATGCATGCTCCTTGATCGAAAAAGGATGACGGGATGAGGGTTTCTCCTTTCGAGGATTCCTCCTTAGAGCTCGTTACCTAGTCTGGGTCTCCCTCATAGATTAAGATGTTGTTCTTGAATCTCTTCTCAGTGCCATATCTTTGTAGATGCTGGTTAATTACACTGCTTCTATCTAGAAATTCCAAAGGGTTTGGATAGGGAAGAAACCTCCAGTTAGAGTATATGCGAATATAATGAATATCGAGGAATATTTGGGAGTGTGGACATTCGGGAACTTGTATTATTTCTCATAAGAGGGCATCTCAAGGTCGAAGAACCCAAGTCATCCCACATCAATTGTGGGGTATATCATGATAGAGGCATGTCTCTGAGGTTTTCTTCATGTTCACATGTTTAACACAGGGTATTCCGTGAGTTTAACAACTTTTGGAGATGGTTACGCCAAAGTCATGTCTTTTGAGGTTTTCCTCAGGAATCTCATGTTTAACACAAGGTAGGCCATGAGTGTAATTTATTGCGGAGATGGTTACGCCAAAGTCATGTCTTCCAAGGTTTTCCTTAGGCATCTCATGTTTAACATGGGGTAGGATACAAGTTTAACATCTTGTGGAGATGGAATGAGAGTGGTTAGAACACCCCATAAGGACTGATCAATTTATTACATCCCTAGGGGGAGCACCTGGAGTGGTTACTGGGTGGATAAATCAGAACGCTCAATAAGAGCGGACCCAGGGTGGTATGTCCCATAATGGGAAGATATTACACCATGAAGGTTGATCTAGATTCCATGAAGGGTGGATCATAATATAAAGGGTCCTCTCATAGGGGACACCATTGATTGGGATTGAGCCTCATGGAAAATTCCTACGTACCCTATCTAGGAGACATGGATCAAAAACCCACATAGTTCGAAAGGGGGATGAATGGATGTGGGGTGTGCACATAGGACATCAACCCAGAGACATGTAGGGGCTTACACATAGATATAATCCCATCATAAGAGCAAGAATATTGGTTGTATGGTTATAGATTTTGTAGGGCTTAGGCTTGGTTAGCTGCTCATGTGCCGCAAGGAGCAGTTATGGGATGTATGAAATCATCTCTCCAGGATGTGGCAGCCTGGGTGAGAATCCTGACGGATGATGGAAGGATGATTGAAGTGGTTCGTCAATGAGATGGAACTGACATGTGGATGATAGTGATGTTGGGATTGAGTCTCAAAAATACTTCATACATATCCCTATTATAGGCAATCAAAGTCCGCATAGTTTTTTGGGGTGATGGGACACCTGAGGAGGCGGCCCGTGAGAATGGATACGTGGATTGGACCAGGAGGAAGTGGAACCTTCGGGTTGGGGCATGAAATACCCGAAACACATGGGATCATGAGAGATTCCACCATGGAGAATGGGTGATGGACTTTAATTGGGGGGTGTACACATAGGACAACAACCCAATGATGTGTATGGGGATTATGCACAGTTAGCAGCCTGGGTTGGTCTGACGTTGCTAGGACAGACCAAGGAAGTGGGTTCCAGCTAAGGGGATTTCAACGTCTTACCTCTAAATGGGGTATAATGGCTTACCTGTGATTAGGAGACACAACAACTTTCTGTTGTTTGGAGTTCACAATGGCTTACTGTCTTATGGAGAACAACGGCTTACTGCAGAACGGGATGCAACGACTTACCACTGACTGGGATGCAACAACTTACCACTGATTGAGGTCCATAGTTTAACGTCATGTATGATGGGGGTGAAATAGCATGAATGGTTCAGAATCATGTAGGTGTTGGTATTGAACCTCTAGGAGTATTACTATTTACTTTACCTTGGCATGGATCAAATTCCATGTAGTTCAGAATGTGGGTTGGTGAACCGACGCGAATGAGGACCTGGGGTTCAGGGGATGGTGGGCTTGGACCTCTGGGAGGTTTCTTACATACCTTACCTTGGCAGGATTAAAAGTCCATGTATTCCAGGATGGGGCTTGGTGTTGCGACGTGAATAAGGTCGGGACCAATGGTTGTTGGGCTTGAACCTCAGGGAGGCTTCCAACGTATCTTACCTTAGATAGGATCAAAGTCCACGTAGTTCAGGTGGGCATGGGGATTAAACTCTAGGGGGCCCAAAGTGTTGGTGAACCGACGTGATGGAGGCCAGGACCAACGGTTATTATTCTTGAACCTCAGGGAGGCTTCCTACGTACCTTGCCTTTGCAAGGATCAAAGTCCACATAGTTTAGTCCAGTGATGGGAACCAACGTGAATATGGTCAGAACCAATGGATGGTGTTGGGATTGAACCTCATGGAGGAGTTCTAAGTACCTTGACTTGGCAAGTATCAAAGTTCATGTAGTTAAGGTGGTGGGGCTTACACTCTTGGTGGCACAGAGAGGATATCATGGTCGATGCGTACTCTAAGCCCACATGATTCATGCTCATATTGAGAAATAATAGGCAGCAGAGACCTGACAATCACATTGCGAAAGGTGATTCTGTGGGAAGTGAAATGGGGCATACATGTGGTTAGCATCCCAAAGAGGAAATAGGGCATTATGCGTGGTTAACAGCCTAGGGAGACGGAGATTAGGACTTACTCCAGGATGGAGGTCCAATGGTGAAAAATCCCATCGGGAGAGAGATTCGGCACGAAATAACAGCGGAGCAGGGATGCTTCCTGCCACAAGAAAGGCTAGGGGATTACACCAAGGTGGCTGCCCTGGCGCCGGTACGAAACGACATTTTTGGATGGGGCTTATTCAAGGAAGCTTCCTAGGGGCCGCTATAGAGCGACAATGGTGAATGGGGATTACGCATGGATGATGCCCTGGGTGCCGGTAAGGAAAGACACTTCTGGATGTGGCTTACACTTCGATGCTTCCCAAGTGCCTATAAGGAACTTCACTAGTGGATGGGGCTTATGCATGGAAGCTGCCCAAGTACTGTTAAAGAACGACACTGGTGGATGTGTCTTACCAAAGGAAGCTGTGCAGGTGCTGGAAAGGAATGACACTGGTGGATGGGGCTTACACAAGGAAGCCACCCAGGTGCTGCAATGGAGCAGCAATGGTTAATGGGGATTACGCATGGATGCTTCCCAGGTTCCACTATTGAGCGAAAATGGTGGATGGGGCTTACACATGGATGCTACCCGTTTTCCACTATGGAGCGGAAATGGTGGTTGGGGCTCACGTATTGATGCAGTCTGTGTGCCGCAGTGGGGCAGCAATGGTGGATAGGGCTCATGCATGGATTCTTCCCGTAATGCCTTCTCATGTCTATCCATGAGTGCATCCCAACTCACTGGATGGTTGAGGCATATTATTGAGACCCGCACCTATGTTCTAGTGCACAAGCAGGATAACTCCAAGGGAGTTGGATTCAATCCACACAATAAGAGACCAAATGTTTGAGTCACATGACCAACATTCAGAACGTGATGAGGGTGGTGTGATGATGGAAGATAATTTTTGACCATGTTCAAAACACAGCATCCATATCGTGTTAGCCTGAAATGGGAACAAACAAACAATGGTCGACTGTTGACCATGTTCGAAACACAGGACCTGACATGAAGTGTTGTCCAAAGTCTTTTGGGGACATTGGCCTAATATGGTAGGTGTGCTGTGGTGGCATGGGACCAAGCCATTAGGGGGTCCCTTTAGACATGAATGATGATTAAGATCTGAATGAAGGACATGAAAATCATGAGGTGGAGTGATGGAATGTTTGAATGGATTCCAATTCTCTTGAAATTATTACACTATAACCATGGCTTGAGGCATCTTATTCTTATCACATAAGGCATCTCTTTTTTGGAACAAGAGGCATCCTATTATTGAATGATAGAGTATACTATAGTTTATAGTCATGTAGAGAGGACGGTTGGCATCTTATGCTTGGCATATAAGGAATATCTTTTTGGAGAAAGAGGCATCATATGTTTGAAAAATTGGGTGTACTATAGTTAAAGGTCATATAGATAAGACTATTAGTAATTAGGTACCTTGGAATGGTTGGTGTTGGGACTTACGCAAGAGTGGCCCTTTCTGGTTCAACCTGGCATAGGAGCCAAGTGAAAGGGGTTGGATGATTTCTTTGAGGAATGGATCAACTCAATTTACTTAAATAAATGATGGTGTGAATCCCTACTGACGACATGGGAAATGAACCTAGAGGAATATCTCAACTCAAGGTATTTCTTGGTATTTGGAAGAGTATCTTGAATCATGGTATTCCATAGGTGTAAGGTTGATGCGTATAAGGGTGAAGTGGAAAATTCCAACATCCCAACCCAAGAAGTTCACGACGTGACTCTCCATTTTCCACGGGGTCAGTGACGGTAGTGAAGGGACGGGCTCGGAGGTCCGGTACCGTAGCTCGGCAGTGAGCCATAGCAGGGGTGCGAGGGCATAGCCCCCATGGTATGGATCAGTGGGCACGAAGGTAGGATCCTCGCCATGTATAACGACCCATACTTTACATACATGATTAATACTTCAGAATTGATGCATAATTATTAATACATATAATAAAACCATGAAAGGACCATATAGGTATAGTGTCTTTAGAAACTGGGAAACATAAACAACTAGTTCAAAAAGCATCTACATTGTCTCCCATTTATTTCATCATATCTATAGTCCCTTTTGGTATATCTTACTTAATATACTTCTTCCTGACCTGGGGAAAGAAAACATACAAAAGGGTGTGCTCAAATGCTCAGTAAGGGTATAAAAAAGAAATATCAATTACATCATATTCATAAGAACATAACATTTTAGAAATCTTAACCAGCAAAAGAAATCATAATTTCATAACATGGGATAAATCATAGTAGTGATATTTAATCCCAATAATCATAACTTAAAACATGAAACTTTGTGTCATACACACATAATAATAGAGAATCATTTCTTAGTAGTCAAGAATCATAGCCAAGACTATCTTAGCAGACAAATTCCATTTCTAAACCGAGTTCACTCCTCGTTTCAGTCCTTTTTCACTGAATGGATTTAACCTTCCGTTCCAGCCGTGTCTATCTCATGAGATAGAAATCTTTACCCAATGAATTTTAGGGAGCTATAGGTCCCACCCATGTCATAATGATACCATTATTATGTGTGCCACAAAATCATAAATCATACATCATTGCATAACCCATGTAATAAAAATGGGATTCTTAAACATCGTGACATCATAAAACAGTTCATATAAGATAAATGAATTCATAAAAATAATTCCATCACAACATAATCAAATCAATGTAATAATATGGATAGAAACAGAATCCTATATTATCATAGTTGGAAAATAATTTTGATAAAACACTTGAACTCCATTCTTGAGGAAAATATCCTTTCTACATCAAAAAACATTTTCCTTTCTTAACATGTCATACAATTTTAAACTAAAGAAGTTTATTAAAAAAAACTTGAAAACATGTAAAGGATGATTCTTGGAAATAATGATTTAAAAATCCATTCAGGCCGTATAAGTTAAAAAACATTATTCTCATACTTTTTTCGGAAAATTCAAAAAGTACCTCGTACGAAAAATGACAAAAGATTCCTTTCATATCTTTTACTAAAAACTCACCGAAGGGTAAAATTGGATTTAAAAAATTGTAGATGGATGTAAATAATATTACATATTGAGGAAACATGGATGTGGATGATAAAATACACCCTAGTAAATACCAAATTATAAACAATCTCGGATAAAAATGAGATTGTGATATTTTCCCTTACCTTAGGTCTGATTTGCTTCATAAGTGTCTGAACCTGTTGTATAATGATTTAAATAATGTAATTGACTTATTACAGAATCATACTCATTGTTATGATATCATATATGGTCATATTTCTAGCTTCTTATTAGTAATATTACATTGCTACATGTTATTCGGGTGTTTATTACTTTTTGTTCTTATGCATGTTTTATCGAATAAATTCTTATTCTTCCTTTTAGGTTATGGATACCTCCTTTACAGAATGTTATTAGTGTAATATCTATCATATTTATTCACTCAATTCATTTATGTAATCATTATGCAATAAAAATTATGTAGAACGAGTCGCATCACATCATGGAGACGGTATTCCGTACGTACTCACGAGCGATGATATCATTCCCATGATCGTGGAATTGTATTGGAGTGTATTTATACTATTTCAGAATAAATATCACTTTAAAATAATCATATATATTTATTATTTGCACCATTATACCCATCAAAGTAAGGTGGTGGTGGAAAATAGATTACACCACGGTGGGGAGACAGTATTCCGTACGTACGCACGCCGGTGATTTCGTTTTCCGTAGGGTGGATAGATGTTGAAATAGGGTTTTTCATACATATAATAACATATCATTATATTATCGATACTGATGTTATTACTTCATAATGAAACAACTAATGAAGAATAAGTGGAAGAAGAAATAAAGATGAATGAATCGGTAACGGACATTACCTCTTCTTTGAAGTGCCTCTTTGAGACCTCCTTTTAGGGAACTAAAATTGGTCTTTAAAGAAGACCAGTACCTCTAGGATGTTTCTAGGGAAGTGGAGAGGAGAAATTTTCAGGGGTTGTCCGAGCATGAAGGCTCAAAGTGGTGTGAGGAAGAGAGGGAGGAGGTTCCCTTTTATAAGGGATGAGAGGGGCACCTTTGGAAAAACTAATAATATTATTTTATTATAAAGTCATATTCAGTTTTAAATAGTTTCAAATTGATTTATTTATAAGATAAGGTGGGGATGGGTCGAAATAATCTCATCCAATAGAATTTATACATGTTTAGGTTTCTATTTTAACCTTATCATTTAGATTTAACTTTAAGTTAGATAATTTAACTTTTACCGTGTCCTCTTGTTTTCTTACACTATAAGGTTAATAAACATACCATAACAAGCCAAACGAACCCCAAGTTGTTTATTATTAATATATATAACCTTATCTAAGTCATTTTTCCAAACCTTAGATTTTTAGGAATAAATAACAATTAATAATATAATATGTTTTTTAAAAACTATTTTATGTCAATTTTGACACTATTTAGTAATTGATTTTTGTGAAAATAATAACAGAAATAATAGTCGAAAAAGGTTAATAAAATCACTAAAAACATGTCATATTAACATATAAAATTATTTTAATTCATAAAAAGTGTCAAATTACATTTATTTGTATATTTATAACATCAATTATGTCAATATTTCATTAATAAGATAATTACTGCACCATCATTGTGTCATAAATAAATTAAATTATTTATTTCCTAAAAATTATAAATAAAATACCATTATTTAGGAAATAATTTTACCTTTCTAATGATTATTTATAGTCGAATTTATATTATGTATAACCCTATATTAAAAATGTTTTAGTTATAAAACTTTCATTTTAACTATTTTAACTACTCTTTAAATAAAATAATATTAAATGTCCTAATCTAATCCAAGTGGTCCTAAATGGTCATATTTTATTCCTAAGGTTTTTTTTGGTCGATTTACACTTATCCAATAAAATTAGGACATGTGTTAGGGTAATAATAATATCATTTTTACCCTTAATTACCCTATTTATTTTTAACCGTGGTAAATAAAAGTAAAAAGTTACTATTCACTAAAAATTATTTTTATCTCATTGAACCAAATTTTACTTATTAACATCAACCGTGTCTCTTGGAGTTTTTAAATTCCATTCACAAAAGCAGTATAATTATTTTTTATGTAAATTTTCCAATTTTCCTAGGAGGTGGATAAAAGACGGTCAAAAGTTCAATAAAATTTTTATATATCTAAAATTATTATAAAATGACTCCAATGAATTAAATTGAACTTATATAGGTATTATGTATCAATATTGACCTAAAATAAATTTAAATAAAATAAATAATTATTTAAATAAAAAGTCGGTTTTTAAATAGTAACCCAGTGTTTTCACTATTCATCAAAAATTGAAAGTTTTCAGAAAAATACCAAAATTTCAACCTAGGATAATTTCGATATTCCGAATCCAAAAATGAAGTCTATTTTGAAAAATAAATTTTCAAAATTTCAAAAAGTGGTTATTACTATTCATAACGGCTAGTTTTAATAATATTTTAATAGCATGTCATTTTTTAGTGAAACTCTGTATTGCGTACAACGCAAGTTATCAAGGAAGGTCGCGACTGTGTATAAAGAAAGACAAGCTAGTGTTGTGTGTTGTGATAGATTCCTTTGATGATTAATATAACATAAAAAAATATTTCTCATAAAAGTCTCGGGTGTTACATTCTACCCCCCTTAAAATGAATTTCACCCTCAAAATTCGTCACTTTGTAACAAACAGATGAGGATACCTCTCCCTCATCATATCCTCAAGCTCCCATGTAGCTTCTTCTATTTGATTGTTCCTCTATAAAACTTTCACCAAGCGAGTGGTCCTGTTCCGTAGGACTTTTCGCTACGATCCAAAATCTCTATCGATTGTTCTTCATAAGAAAGATCTTTCCCCAGCGGTACAACTTCTGAGCTGAGTACATGTGAAGGATCAGGTATGTACTTTCTCAGGAGAGATACATGGAACACATAGTGAACTTGAGAGAGATTTGGTGGAAGCGCCAATCGGTAAGCTACCTTCCCAACACGATCCAGTATTTCGAAAGGACCGATATACCTAGGGCTCAGCTTTCCCTTCTTTCCAAATCTCATTACTCTCTTCCAAGGAGATATTTGTAACAACACTTTATCACCCACTTCAAACTCTAAGTCTTTTCTTCGGTTGTCGGCATAACTTTTTTGTCGACTCTGAGCAGCTCTAATGTTTTTTTGAATAGATCGGACCTTTTCTGCCATCTCATCAACAAGATCAGGTCCTAATAGTTTTCTTTTGCCATCTTCATCTCAGCAAGTTGGAGTTCTGCATTTATTTCCATAGGGAGCTTCATAAGGACCCATATGAATACTGGAGTGAAAACTATTATTATAAGAAAATTCCTCCAAAGGTATGTGTTGATCCCAACCACCTTTGAAATCCATAGAGCAAGATCTCAACAAATCGTCTAGAGTTTGAATCGTCCTCTGAGACTGACCGTCTGTCTGAGGATGATAAGCAGTGCTGAAACTCAACTCTGTATCTAGAGTGTGATGAAGAACTTTTCCAGAACCTTGAGGTAAACCTCGGATCCCGATCAGATATAATAGAATGTGGTACTCCATGAAATCTTACCAATTCCTTTACATATATCCTGGCAAGCTGATCTAGAGAGAAATCTTCTCTAATAGAAATGAAGTGTGTAGACTTTGTAAGACGATTAACTATGACCCAGATAGCATTATTTCCTTTGGATGTTTTAGGAAGTCCAGTGACAAAGTCCATAGTGATGTTTTCCCATTTCCATTAGGGTATGGGTAATGGTTGTAACATCCCCTTAGACTTCTATCTCTCGGCATTAACTTGCTGACAAACCAAGCATCGAGAGACATATTCAACAACATCTCTTTTCTTTCCATCCCACCATAAGTACTCTTTCAGGTCCCTATACATATTCGTGATTCTAGGATGAATAGAGAATGAAGAACTATGATCCTCATCCAGTATCTCCTTCTTTAATTCAGGGATGGGAGGAACACAAACCCAATTCCTGAACCTTATAATCCCATCACAATCAAGGTTGAATTCAGGAACATTTCTCACCTTCTTTTGTAACTCTACATCATCTTTATGTGCCTCTTTAATCGTCACATGTATTAATGGTTGAACATTCATTTGGGAAAGATAATATTTTTCCCCTTCCATTATAATTCCAAGATCTATCCTTTATAAATCCATAAATATTGGATCTTTTGTGATCCTCATCATGGATAATCTATCATGGTCTTGTCGACTTAATGCATCTGCCACCTTGTTTGATTTACCAGGGTGGTAATGAATTGAGCAGTTGTAATCCTTAATCTGCTCCAACCATCTTCTTTGGCACATATTCAGCTCCTTTTGTGTGAAAATATACTTTAAACTTTTATGGTCAATATAAATGTCACACCTTTCTCCATAAAGATAATTCCTCTAAATCTTTAATGCAAAGATTAACATAGCTAACTACAAATCATGAGTTGTGTAATTTTTCTCATGGATTTTCAACTGTCGTGAGGCATAAGCTATCACCATATCATTTTGCATAAGTACACACCCCAGCCCCTTCTTGGATGCATCACTATAGATCACAAACCTTTCTCCACTACAAGGAAGTGTGAGTACAGGTGCACTGGATAACCTTCTTTTCAACTCCTTGAAATTCTCTTCAGATTCCTCCTTCCAAACAAACATAACTTCTTTCCAAGTCAACTTGGGGAGTGGATTAGATAATCGTGAAAAATATTTTACAAAACATCGATAATATCCAGCAAAACCAAGAAAACTTCAGATCTCAGTTACTGTTGTTGGTCTCGACCATCTTTCGATAACCTCTGTTTTTGTTGCATCCACAGATATCCCCTCTTTTGAGATTATGTGACCCAAAAATGAAACTTTTTGAAGCCAAAATTCACACTTGGTAAATTTGGCATAAAGATTCTCCTTTCTCAGGGTCTTCAATATAATTCTCAAGTGATCTTCATGTTCTTCCTTTCTTTAAGAATATACAAGAATATCGTCTATAAAGACTACCACAAACTGATCAAGATAGTCTCTAAAGATTCTATTCATCATATCTATGAATATAACAGGGGCATTAGTAAGACCAAATGGCATAACTATAAATTCATAGTGTCCATACCTTGTACGGAAAGCCATATTTGTTATATCCTCTCTTTTGAACCTTAATTGATGATACCCTGAACGAAGATCAATCTTGGAAAAGTATTGAGCTCCGTGTAGTTGTTCAAATTGGTCATCAATACATGGGAGAGGATATTTGTTCCAGATAGTGATCTTGTTATATTCTCGATAATCAATGCAGAGTCTCATTGATCCATCTTTCTTTGTAACAAAAAGAACCAGTGCTCCCCAAGGTGATGCAATAGGGCCTATGAATCCCTTATCATGATTTTCTTGGAGTTTCTTCTTTAATTCCTACAACTCAATTGGGTCTATTCTATAAGGTATCTTTGAAATAGGCAAAGTACCCGGTACGAGTTCTATTGAAAACTCTACTTCACGATTTGGTAGAAGACCTGGAAATTCCTCCAAAAATACATCATCAAACTACCGTACAATGGTCATATTCTTAATCGTGAGTTTCTCACCAACCATTTGAGATAAATAACCTTAATTTAGTGGAATCAAGACCCATAAGATGGAAGAAATTTCCACTAGAAGGTTATGTTCATCCTTGCATCGATAGATGATCATAGATTGATCTGGAATATGAAATGTGACTTCCCTTATTTGGAAATTTATATGAGATCCATATATAGAAATCCAATCCATGCCATGAATCACATCAAATTCCACTATAGGAAGGATCATAAGATTTCCAGGAAGCACTTTCCCACAAACATCAATCAGAGAAGAATTATAAACTTTTGATGCGACTGTTGTTCCATTAGGGGTTGTCACAGCTAACTCAACATCTAATTGTTGAGTTAATATGGTGATACCCTTAGAAAATTATTCAAAAATAAAAGAATGGGTGGGTCCAGAATCAAATAAAACATTTTCTACTTTAGAGTGGATGGTAAGTGTACCTTTTACCACTTCATTATTGTACTCCACATCACTGATAGAAATTGTATGTGACTTTCCTTTGTCTTTAGCCATAAGAGTTTGTTGACGTTGATCATCATCAACAACCCTTGGATTAGGGAATTGATTGGAATAATACCTCATTTCCTTGCACTTGTAACATTGAATTCTAGGTGGTGCACTCTGTGTAGCCTTTTCATTGTTCGTATTACTAGATATCTTCTTCCCATCATTGCAGCATTCAACAGCTCTATGACCATACTTTCCACATTTGAAACATTTACTTGTCCCTTTAAGACAACTCCCTTCATGTTTCTCTCCACACTTTGAGAATAAGTAAAAACTCATCTTCTTTTCAGTGTGCTCTTTAGAATTTCCTTTGAATTCCATTTTCCTCTTCATATCAAACCCATATGACTGATTGGTTACTCCAATCTCCATCTCAACTTTGAGATCACATCGAATTATTTCCTCGTAGCTATTGAAGTCCCTTATAGCTAACTCCCTTCTAAGACTTGGTTTTAAGCCACTAAAGAATCGATCGATCTTACTCTCGGGTTGGATAATAATACCAGAAGTGTACCTTGGAAGTCTTGTAAAATTTTCTTCGTAGGTACCAACAGATTCATCATTCTTTTTCTTTAGTTCAAGAAACTCATTCTCCATCTTTGTTCGAAGAATACGAGGGAAGTACTTATTGAAAAAATAAGTTCTTGAACTCGTCCCATTCCATGGACTAAATTTCATCCCTTTGCCTCGTATTCTTAATAAGATTCCACCATTGATCAGCATCACCTTCCAAACGATATACTGCTAAGATGACTTTATCATGTTCATAACATTGAAGAACTGAAAATATCTTTTCAGTGGTAGTGATCCATTGTTCAGCCACTAATAGATAAGTAGACCCACTAAATGAGGGTGGACGCTGCCTCATGAAGGATTCAACAGAATGTTGCTCCTTCCTTTGATCGTTTAGAGGTCCTTCATGATTCATATCTTGAGAAAGTTGTGTGATCGTGGCTATAAGATTTTTCATTCCAGCTCCCATAATGTTTCGTTGCTCAGGAGGACAATCATTTCATTGCCCGTTGCATTTTATATTAACACGGCTCCTTCTGGTTCTAGCCACTGTCTAAAACCAAGAAGAATAGTGTGAGAAACACTAATTATAATAGAAAAAACAAATAATAAAGAATAAAATTTCACACTTAAGGTCTTATCATAGGTTGTTCATGGCTATTTTTTAAAACACTAAGATTGTGTTCTATGCTTAGACTTATTTTTAGGGTTCTTACTAAGGCTTTCACATCCTAGTTTCCAAAGGATGACTATACCTTTTCTCTGATACCAACTATAAATACCCATATATTACATACATGGTTAATAAATAAAAATTTAAGCATACTTATTACAAAATATAACAAAACCATGAAAGGATCTTATAGGTACAGTGTCTTTAGAAACTGGGAAACATAAACAACTGGTTCATAAATCATCTACATTGTCTCCCAATTTTTTCATCATATCTATAGTCCCTTTTGGAATATCTTACGTAATATCCATATTCCTGATCTGGGGAAAGAAAACATACAAAAGGGTGAGCTCAAATTCTCAGTAAGGGTATACAAAAGAAATATAAATTGCATCATATTCATAAGAACATAACATTTTGGAAATCTTAACCTGCAAAAGAAATCATAATTTAATAACATGGGATAAATCATAGTAGTGATATGTAATCCCAATAATAATAACTTAAAACATGAAACTTTTTTTCATATACACATAAACATAGAGAATCATTTCTTAGTAGTCAAGAATCATAGCCAAGACTATCTTAGCGGACAAAGTCCATTTCTGAACCGAGTTCACTCCTCGTTTCAGTCATGTTTCACTGAACCGGTTTAACCTTCCGTTCCAGCCATGTCTATCTCATGAGATATAAATCTTTACCCAATGCATTGGAGGAATATATAGGTCCCATCCATCTCATAATTATACCATTATTATGTGTTCCACAAAATCATAAATCATACATCATTGCATAACCCATGTTATAAAAATGGGATTCTTAAACATCGTGACATCATAAAACAATTCATATAAGATAAAGGAATTCATAAAAATAATTCCATCACAACATAATCAAATCAACGTAATAATAGGGATAGAAACAGAACCCTATATTATCTTAGATGGAAAATAATTTTTATAAAACACTTGAACTCCATTCTTGAGGAAAATATCCTTTCTACTTAAAAAACATTTTCCTTTCTTAACATGTAATACAAGTTTAAACAAAAGAAGTTGATTAACAATAAACATGAAAACTTTTAAAGTAAGCTTCTTGGAAATAATGTTTTAAAAATCCATTCATGCCATATAAGTTAAAAAACATTCTTCTCGTACTTTTTTCAGAAAAGTCAAAAAGTACCTCGTAAGAAAAATGATAAAAGATTCCTTTCATATCTTTTACTAAAAACTCACCAAAGGGTAAAATTGTATTTAAACAATTTTAGATGGATTGAAATAATGTTACATATTGTGGAAACATGGATGTGGATGATAAAATACACCCAGTAAATACCAAAGTATAAACAATCTCGGATAAAAATGAGATTGTGATATCTTCCCTTACCTTAGGCCTGATTTGCTTCATAAGTGTCTGAACCTCCTGTATAATTATTTAAATAATGTCATTTACTTATTCCAGAATCATACTCATTGTTATTATATCATATATGGTCATATTATTAGCTTCTTATTAGTAATATTTCATTGTTACTTGTTATTCGGGTGTTTATTACTTTTTGTTCTTATGCGTGTTTTGTCAAATAAATTCTTATTATTCTTTTTAGGTTATGGATACCTCATTTCCAGAATGGTATTAGTGTAATATATATCATATTTATTCACTCAATTCATTTATGTAATCATTATTAAATGAAAATCATGTAGAACGAGTCGCATCACATCATGGAGACGGTATTCCGTACGTACGCACGAGCGATGATATCATTCCCATGATTGTGGAATTGTATTGGAGTGTATGTATACTATTTCATAATCAATATCACTTTACAATAATCATATATATTTATTCTTTACAATATTATACCCATCCAAGTAAGGTGGTGGTGGAAAATAGATTACACCACGGCGTGGAGATGGTATTCCGTACGTACGCACGTGCGGTGATTTCGTTTTCCGAAGGATGGATAGATGGTGAAATAGGGTTGTTTCATACCTATAATAACATATCATTATATGAGTGATACTTATGTTATTACTTCATAATAAAACAACTAAAGAAGAAGAAGTGTAAGAAGAAATAAAGTTGAAAGAATCGGTAACAGACATTACCTCTTCTTTGAAGTGCCTCTTTGAGACCTCCTTTTAGGGCACTAAAATTGATCTTTGAAGAATACCAGGACCTCTAGTATGTTTCTAGAGAAGTGGAGAGGATATATTGGCGGGGTTTGGCTGAGCCTGAAGTCTCAAAGTGGTGTGAGGAAGAGAGGGACGAGGTGCCCTTTTATAAGGGAGGAGAGGGGCACCTTTGGAAAAACAAAAAATATTATTTTATTATAAAGTCATATTCAGTTATAAATAGCTCCAAATTGATTTATTTAGAAGCTAAGTTGGGGATGGGTCAAAAGTATCTCATCCAATAGAATTTAGACAAGTTTATGTTTCTATTTTATCCTTATCATTTAGATTTAACTTTAAGTTAGATAATTTATCGTTTACCGTGTCTTCTTGTTTGCTTACACTATAAGGATAATAAGCTTACTATAATAATCCAAATGAACCCCAAGTTGTTTATTATTAAAATATATAACCTTATCCAAGTAATATTTCCAAACCATAGATTTTTAAGAATAAAATAACAATTAATAATATAATAGTTTTTTAAAAAACTATTTTATGTCAATTTTGACACTATTTGGTAATTGATTTTTGTGAAACTAATAACATAAAGATTAGTTCGATAAAAGTAAATTAAATAAATACTAACATGTCATATTAACATATAAAATTATTGGAATTCATAAAAAGTCTTAAATTACATTTATTTGTGTATTTATAACATCAATTATGTCAATATTTCATTAATAAGATATTTACTACATCATCATTGTGTCATAAATAAATTAAATTATTTATTGTCAAAAAATTACAAATAAAATACCATTATGTAGAAAATCGTTTTATCTTTCTATGTATTATTTATAGTTGAATTTATCTTATGTATAACCCTATATTAAAATTGTTTTAGTTATAAAACTTTGATTTTAACTATTCAAACTATTCTTTAAATAAAATAATATTAAATGTCCTAATCTAATCCAAGTGGTCCTAAATGGTCATATATTATTCCTAAGGTTGTTTTTGGTCAAATTACACTTATCCAATAGAATTAGGACATGTGTTAGGGTTATAATATTATCATTTTTACCCTTTATTGCCCTATTTACTTTTAACAGTGGTAAATAAAAGTAAAAAGTTACTATTCACCAAAAATTATTTTCATCTCATTGAACCACATTTTACTTACTTACATAAACCGTGTCTCTCGGATTTTCTAAATTCCATTCACAAAAGCGGTAAAATTATGTTTTATGTAAATTTGAAAATTCTCCTAGGAGGTGGGTAAAAGACGGTCAAAAGTTCAATAAAATTTTTATATATCTAAAATTATTATAAAACGACTCCAATGAATTACATTGAACTTATATAGGTATTATGTATCAATTTTGACCTAAAATAAATTTAAAAAAAATAAATAATTATTTAATTAAAAATTCGGTTTTTAAATAGTAACCCAGTGTTTTCACTATTCATCAAAAATTGAAAGTTTTCAGAAAAATACAAAAATTTCAACCAAGGCTAATTTCGATATTCCGAATCCAAAAATGAAGTCCATTTTGAAATATAAAATTTACAAAATTTCAAAAAGTGTTTATTACTATTCATAATGGCATTTTTTTATAATATTTTAATAGCATGTCATTGTTTAGTGAATCTCGGTATTGCGCACAACGCAAGCTATCGAGGAAGGCCGCGATTGCGTGTAAAGCATGCCAATCTTGTGTTGTGTGTAGTGAAAGATTCCTTTGATGATTAATATAACATAAAAACAAAATATTTCTCATAAAAGTCTCGGGTGTTACACCAAGCATAGGTCCTTGCAAAGGAAAGGTTCTCACAGAGCATGGGGTCTCGAAAAGCAGATTCACGAAGGAAGGTTGCTGGCGGAGCATGGACTCACGAATCCTGAACTCACTGAGCATGGACTCACAGAGAAAAGGGTCTCATGGAGTAAAGGCAGCTCATGAAGCAAAGCGGCTCTCGTGGAGCAAAGCAGCTCTCACAGAGAAAAGGGATCTCTCATAGAAAAGGGCTCTTGCGGATCCTCGAGCAACCCGAAGGTGCTCCCTCCTTTGCAAAGGGCACAAAGGGCATCACATCGCGAAGCTCAGGAGCTCCGCGAAATGGGAGCGATTGGCCCCTTAAGGGGTGGCATCCATCCGTCTGAAGGGGGGTGAGCTGGGTATTTATAGGAAAGAGGCGCCATGAAGTAGAGCTCGCTAGGTGTGAAGACAGAGTTTGCTTCGCGGCTGGTCGCGAACGTCAAAGGGGTTCGTGGAGAAACCTTGTGCAGTAGTAGGTTTGAGGTAGTAGCTTTAGCATAGTGGGTGCATGGTTAGGGAGACCATTCAATGAGGATGTGAAAGGGTTTCCTTAAGGTAGTATCTAACGCATATTTAGCGCTCATTTTTTCTAACCATGCAATATAACTATTCATATATTCAAATCTAGTTCCTAAAAATAGTATCTCACTTATTTTGCCTTTAACTACCACTTTTTTCTTCATTGAAAGCCCCAACTCAGGATTACTCTTCATTGAAGGCAGGAGAACCACTCCTAAGTGATTTGGAATCAATCTGAGGCTCTCCCTTGTCATTTTCATGCCTTATTCTTGTGGTAAGTGTTGTTAATCACCGTTCTTATCAGGTTTTCTTAGATCTACTTAGATATACTTCTCCTATTCTCTTAATTTTTCATATATAAACATTTTATGGATAGATCTATGTTTTTGGACTCCAAATATGATGATATTTGGTCTTATTATTAGTAGTAGAAGAGATCTGAGGCGTTTTTTGGAGATTCAACCTGGTTTTCTTGAGCATTCATCATCTATTTTTGTTTTTTTTAACGGTTGAGGTATGTGCTTCAATTTAGAATAATATTAATAGAAATGAATATCATAGTTTCAAATCGATTTTAATTTGTATATTTGATTTTGAATTAGATGCTTTATGATTGAAATAAAACCTCTTTTGTGATGGTTGTGGAAATCTAGAAAATGGTGCCTTTGAATAAAGTGTTTGATTCATTATTTTAAAATATGGATTTTAAAATGGGATATCTTTGTAAGAATCATGAATGGATACGAGAAAAAAAATTTCAATAAAAGAAATTAATTTATTGAAATGGAATGGGTGATTATAATTGGTTTGTTTAAGTGGGTTTCAATAAACGAACGGTTTTATTGAAATTATTTGAAATGGATTTGGAATAATTGTTGTTTGTTTTTATAACGCATTTATAAGGCTTGCTTGGAAAATTAATATGTTATCAGTGCTGACGTGTAAAGTCACATGGAGTGTAATTATCATGTTCTGACAAGGTAGATCAATTAGAGAATACTCATGAGTATGGAACTATCATGATGAATCATGCATGGTTGAACGTGTGAATAAGTGGAATGGAATGGTTATGCCAAAAACATGAATGAGAAATTGTTTTAGAGACTTGTCTGGTTGTTTTTCTAGAATTAAAACTTGATGGAAAATTATTGAAATAACACCTTTTCACTTTTGGTTTTAAATGTTTTTGTATCTTTTTTATATCTAGTTATAAACAATTTTGGGAAATTGATTTATATAAACTATTTTATATAAATTTTTCTAAACTTTATATCCTAGTAGCGTGATTAGGGAATTCATTGGAGAAAGCCTACTGAGTTTTATACTCACCCCTTCTATAAAATTTTTGTACTTTTGAAGATTCTATCTTCTGAGATATGGTAAAAGGTAATGTATCACATGTATTTAGCACCACATTGTGATACATGGGATGTTTTCTACTTTTGGGGAATAGAGGTTGTAGAGTATGGAGTCTTGTGGTTGTCACGAAGCTTTTGTAGTATCATGCAATATTTACATTGATAGTTTCTTTCTCTTCCACTATAGTACACTTTGGTTTAGTGTCATTATAATGATGATGGATTATTTCTCTTGTCTTTATATTGCATCATATAGCGGTTGTTTGGTTATGGTTGTTCGGTTAGTGTTTTATTTATCAAAGGGTAACTCATCCCCCACATGCATTTGAAACCCTTCAGCATTCATTTACCTCCTTTGGCATCTTGGCGATGTCTCTTAAGGCATAGTAATGTATTCTCAAGCCAATGAGAATAACTGGGTTATTACAAAAACCACCTTCCTTTTCCATGGGTTTCAAATGACAAAAATATATTGTTTTTATCCACTTTTCAAAACACCATGATTTTGATATTAAACCCATTTATTTTATTATCCATAGGTTATTTATAAAATATCTTGTAATTATCTATGTGGATCAAATTAATTAATTCATATGATGGTTGCACCTTGTTAGTAGTATAATGTATTTGGAAAAGATTTTAATCTCTAGATATGATAAGTTTTACGATACCATGGTGAATAACCATTGTAATTTTTAGGAGAACTCAATTATAATCCTTGGTGATATGCTTATGAATGAATCAATTAAATGTTTTAACCACATTTATATTTTATAAATCATGTTATTTTCATTATGATATTCATATTTTACCATTTCTCATGCCTTTATGATATTCCTTATGTTCTTATCGATAATTCTCATGATCACAAGTAAACTGTTTCCCTTTTTTTCCTTACAGGGCCTTATGCTGACCCTTTACATTGATTTATATCCATAGGTTATGAAATGTAGTAATTTTACTTAGGATGAACTTATTATGAAAAAATTATAGTGTATTAGAAGAATGTTTTCTTTTTTCCATGTATTATGTCCCTTTTTTACAAGACACAAAACATTAATAGATCATATGTTTCTACAATGTAATGAAAATTTATGTAATAAAAAAGGTGTCATGACCTAATCAAAACCTATGTAGTGTTCCTCACGATGATACCAAGAACCCAACCATGGGAAATGATGATTATAGAGGATCTCAATATGAGATTTACAGAAGGATTCTAACAAATCCATCAGAGGAAGATGTTCCTCAGAGGGGATGACCATCCTATTTATAGGACATGAATCTATACTAACACTTAATGGAAATATCAATGGATCATACCCTAAATAAACATACCTATTTTTAATAGAACAAGGGATTCTAGGGATTAATGAAAGATTACACAGAG
Source organism: Viscum album (assembly GCA_963277665.1). Lineage (NCBI taxonomy): Eukaryota > Viridiplantae > Streptophyta > Magnoliopsida > Santalales > Viscaceae > Viscum > Viscum album. The sequence continues at coordinate 370,448,141 of OY728144.1, forward strand.
TGTACTAAAAGTATATGAAATGTCTCTTCAAGATCTGGCTTTACCAGTGTTTCATGATCTGTTCCCCTGTCTCTATTTGATCACATAACATGTCTGACCTTGTGTACTCCAGACCATGTCATTTTATATCTATTCATGTCCATTTATGGATATCCATTTCCATATACATCCCCTAGTACATGCCGATCCACAAGGTAAGGGTTACATGCTGTGTGACATGGGTCACCAATTTTCAGATATATAACTCAATGAGAAACCTTATCACCATAGACAAGGATCCATATAAGATGTGTGTTTGGAAAATACATATGTTGTAGTTTGTATTTTCACAATACACGAAGGTTAATCATGAAAATTCCAAATCTATCATCACCACTTAAAAATCCACCACAAATCCCTCTTCTGGATTGTTCATTTGGGTAAACCAAATTAACTCATTACTAAAGAAAGAATTTATAACCATCGTTCTTGATCATAAATCATCCCACAACTCTACCTTCATCGCAAATACTAACCATGTTCATAGAATTCACTAATCTTGTCTCGATCCATTATGACCATAATTGTAGCTCAGTTTCATCACTGAATCTGACATGGATCTACAGTATTAATCCATTTAACCAAGAAATGGGTGCACAACAATTGATTATTGGGTATTGATTGAACCACCATGAATAAATGAATGTCAAAAATTAATGATTAAAGAAGAGTGGATAAAACCAAGAAAACAAAGTGAGGATTGAAAATATATTTTTTGGGCTGTCTAAAATCTGTTTATATGAGAATGACGAACAAAGATTAAAAAAATTAAAAGTTCATCCCAAATTCTATAAAAATAAAAATTCACCCTTTATATATTTTATCCTCGAATCTATCTGTTAGTCAATTTATTTAGGTTCATCGTAGGAAAAGAAAATGATAATAAATCCAAATAAAACAAACATGCAACCTTGATATGGTCCAATCGTTGACCAAAAATGAGTCTGCATCATTTTCATTGGTGATATCATTGCATTATGACGGCCTAGAGATCCTAGATCCCCTTTGGATCAAATGTTGTCCTCCAAGAACACTCTCCTCAAACTCTCTCCTCTAATTTGTAGGGTTATGTTGATAACCTTAAAAATTTTCTATAACGACATATTTAAGAGTATGAAAAGTTATATTGAGTAAATGAAATAAAAATAAACAATTTATTTTATTCATTTAAAAATCCTCCCACAACTATGCTCAACCTGAAATTCCGACGTACTCTAAGGTTATGTCAGGCCTAGGGTAAACCAATCATTGTGAACTCAAAATTGTACTCAAATTTTTTATTTAAGACTCTATTTTATAGTTATTTCACTTTGTTAGTAAAGATTTGTTCCCATGCATTTATCATATTTAATATAAATTTAATCTTGGGATAATTGAGCCTCAACACCTCACACCACCATAGCACATAACTCTGAAAAAAATCCATATAATAATCTAATGTAAAATATGGAAAAATAAAATTCATTATATAACATGAGTGACTTATAGTGTTAAAATAATTTTATATATTAATATAACATAGTAGTTTTGTGTTTAAGGATTATATTCTACTCCAATTATTTTATTGATGTATTTAACATCAAATTAAATGAATATTGTCAAAAATTAAATCAATGATATTTTATGAAAATAAAATATAATTAAATTATTTAAAAGTATTAAAAATATTTAAATAGGATAAGGAGATAATATATGGTCGAAATTATCATCCCATATCTATTTCAGTACCAATTTTTACCTTATAAGTAAACATACAACCCTTTAAGAGTGAAAAATAGGTTACCACATTTAATGGTAAAATATGTTTACTAAAGTTTTAAAAAATATATTAGGTTTCAAAAACCAATTGAAACTATGAAAATTTATTATTTTATGGGATTTCAAAAACAGCCTACCATATATTTATCCATTTGGAATCATTTTTCTATAATAATAATGTTTTATATTCAAATCTTTAAATAAATTCCAAAAGTTCTCATCCCACAACTTATAAATGAGAGCCTATACTTTCACTTATTTACACCACTTTGAGATTTCTATTTTGAAAAAAACCTAACAAACTATCTTATGAAAATCTATATCCTTGAATGATTGTTTTTGGTATTCTTAAAACACCATTCCAAGGATCATTAAGAAGGAATCTAAAGTATACTTCCTGAATAAGAGGTGATGTCTTACCAAATATATTTAAATTTTTTCTTCTGTTAATTTCTATAAATATAATATTTTATTCATAAAATAATATAATATTTTTCATAAATGTACTTAATTTACATTATGATTATGAATCCTGTAATGACCTATGCTTTTCTGGCTAGGAAGTTTGAGCATAAATTTGATTTTTTGCACTCAGATGATTAAAAGGGTAAAATGGTGTTTTTATCCTATAATATGATCTTTGATAATGATTTTTACTACTCTATTGTTCCCAAAATGGGGTGTTTACTCTAGGAAAAAAGTTTGTTGAAATTATGTGCCATTCGAACATAAGTAGAAAAATAAATATTTTCACTTATATAAATTAAATGTTAATTTATTCATGTTGGTTCATTCATTCAAACAATTTTAATTGAACATAAAAATGAGGTTTTTTATCCTCTTTTGATTCTTGAATATGATGTTTTACCTAGGAAGGGTATAAACTCAATTTGGGCATTGAGGCCTGCCGAAGACTCCCTTTTATTTTTCTTCTCATTTTCTTTTTCATCTTTTCTTTCTTTTCATTTTATTTCATTCCTTTCTCCTCTAGCTTATCATACATGAAATTGTGTCTCCTCATTAATATGGAAACGATATATAAAATGAGGTAGGTAGAGGGATAAATATAGATAGTGTACGAAGGGTACAACCACAGAGATCAGGATGCACCGAATCATTGTGTGGTAGCTGTGGAGCATTGAAATGGGTGAAGTATCACCAAATTCAACACAAAGGTAATATTATTTATTTTTTCCATAAATTAACATAGTTTAATATATTTCCTATTTTATATCTCTATTATTAATTCATGGTACATCGAGTAGGTTGATCTGTTTCTTCTTCTGAGAAAACATGGGTTTCAAGGTGATTTGAGGGTTTTCAGTAAGGGAATACCCACATACATGAAATGTGGTTTAGGACCAACACGCTGAGTGTTCATAAAATTTGGAAAATAAATTATTTTTAGTTTCAAAAAATGTATGGGTAATAAATTATAAGCATTGGGACTAAGTCCTGTAGATGAGTACCCGATCAGGGAAGTCGTGTAAGGGGCATGCTGTGTGGAGTACACGGTGAGACCCTGTGTGGGTTTCACGCTGTGTATAGATATATGTACATAAAATATACATGGAAAATACATGTTAGTTACATTGGTAGGTACCTCATGTGGGTCGCACACCATGTACCTATTCAATACACCATGTACTTGGGCTTTTTCATGCCATGTATAGACTGATGTAAACACCAATGTGGGGCTTTGAGGGTATACACAAGGTACTAGGGTACACAAACCATGTACTCATCATTTCCTCCCATTTATTGGGTTTTCAATATATTTGTTTCCTAGGATTTAGTCTTGGACATAAGATTAGTCCATTATTCATATCAGTTTCACATAGACTATGGTGGTTAGACACTTGTGTTTTAAGGCCTCTTAGGTGGCATTTCAAGTCATTTTTACATATTGTATAGGTTCTTACTCCGATACCTAAATCTAGTCATCTCTAGAGAGTGGGAACCTTGATATGAGATGATCCATGAGCTATCTATCATGACTTATTCTATTATATCATTTCCCATTGAGGATGTCTCCCTTGTGAGAAGTTCCCATCCAGCCTAAGAGTCCATGAGTTTAGTTTCTTCCGAGGATACCATGTAAGATTCCTCTCCTTATGTTTTGACCTAGAGGACCCCTTATAAAATAACTCTATCTTTTACCTGTCACTAAGGGAACAATGATGGATTCCTTCACTTAATGATGACCTAGGGAATCCCTTGTATTGTCGATTTACATGTGTACAGTTCTGAGGATCCCATGTAGGATACCTCTTTGGTGTATTGACTTGAGGTACCTAGTGGGTTCTCCAATGTTTTTCCAACCCTAAGACAGTAAATTGGGTTTGGGTATAGATGGTAGAAGTTTTAACCTTAGAACCAATTCCAAATAATTAATCCCATTCAGTTGTTGAATTAGTGGTGGGAATATGTGTTTAGCCACACTCGCTATTTTTATTACGTTCACATGTTTAATGCCGACGTAAAAATGATTACCAGAAGTTCTTCCTAATTTGTGGCTGAGGAGCCTTATGTGATGCATCTTTATATTTTTTGTTATTCTAATAAATGATTTCCTTGGATCTAGATTATGAGACATGTTATTTTATATATTTTTTACCCAAATGTATTTCATAGAATATGGTTTTTGAGCCTAAATATTTGATTATCATATTATTGTGATTTCTAGAGGTGTTCCCTAGGATTTAGCTATCGGTCCTATGAATTTGATATACATTCATGGAATCCTTAGAAATAATAATCATGGATGATTATTCTCTCTTATGTGATGAGGATGATTATGCTCTCTTCCACCTAGGGTTATCGGTGGATGATTATGATCTTCTTGACTAGTGGTCTATACAAGACATTTATTCTATACTAAACATGTGGCTCTTGGAGGATGAATACACTCTCCTCTATTTGAAATATGATAATAATATCTAGACATTATCTCTAGGATCAGGTTTATGAGACCTTTTAATTTATCATTTTTGTTGATAATGGTGTCTAAAACCCATGATTGACGTTGGGCTTGTTGTCCACTTTTGTATCTTAAGCGGCAACCATGGAATCTCACCAGTGAGATATCCTTAGAGGTTGCATAAGGGTAAGCCCATTAAGATTCATCTGATTCTCAATGTCATTTATATCAATTAATTGGGATTTAGGGATCAGACATAAGACTATATTAACATGAGATTAGTGGCATGATTTCCATATTAGTGACCATTTATAGGATGTCCAGATATACATCCCTAGAATCATACTTTATAGTGATTGGAGGTGAGTTCAGGTGAAGAAAGGGTTAGGATGAGTACTCCCATATGGTGATGTATCTTTCTTAGATACCTCACCCACACTAACTGATGAAGGTATATATCGATTGGAATTATGGACATAGAGATCGACTTAATGTTACACAGCTTGAGTGTCATGATGTCCTGCTCAACGCCCATACAAAGGATTTCTAGGTGATTGGGAATACAGACACAAGTATCAAATGTTGTCTATTTTATGTTATTTCTTTCACCTTACACACATATATTGATATTTATGTGTATGTTTATGGGTATGGGACTATTCATGTATATTCACATAAATATGGATATCATGAGAGCACTTCTCCCAGTCAAACAAGATCATGGAACCATGGTTTGACTGTGGTTTTATGTTATTTTCTTTACATATATTTTTAGTTGAGTCTCATTTTGGAAGAGAAAATTAAATTTTTAGGAACATATATCATCAGATTTATAGGTTCAAATTGGGATGTCCTTCTAAGATTATATTCTCACCCCTTTTCTTGCACCTCGGTTTGTGTAAAGACCTTATGTATGCCTTTTAGGTTGATCATAGATGTGTGGTGGTTGAGGAAGAGTCCTAGTGTTTCATGATTGAGTGGAGCTAGTTATTTTGATTCTCTGATCATGCTGGTGCATTTCGATAGTGTCTAGAGACTGGGTAAGTGGTCTAGATTATATTTTCTAGTAGAGCCCTATACTTTTATTTCAGTTTAGTTTTTTATTTTATATCTGTATGGGAATCCTAGTGGGTTACTAGTGTTTTAGGTAGGAAAATGTATTTCTAGATTTTATATAATTTCATTTATTATTAAAACATGTTCTATCTAAATTCAGTTATTCCCTCCTCACTTTTTTTATTTACTACTATGTATGATACTTATCTATTTTTGTTGTTTTCCTTATATGATATGTGGAAATAGTCACCCCACTATCACACCCTAGAACCCTGATTCTAGTTATAAGACTCTAGAATATGGGGGGGCATGCTTGAGACCTCAAAGAGAACTAACTCAAAGAAACAAATTAGTGGCATCCATGTCGAGATGTTACAAAGTGGAATCAATGTTGTTCCATTCCTAGTTTTTAATACTTGGGATATGGTAGATAGGGGTATTAGAAATGTGTTAGAACCTATGATGGATATCATGTTGGTTCACTCAGAAAACATTTTCTGGTATGAATTCATAGTTCTGAGGGGTATGTGATTTTTGTACTGATGTACGATGTTACAGTTCTATTTGATTTTGACATTGAGGGACACACATGTTGTGTTGATGTTATTATTTACTATGGATCTCTAACTTTTGGCCTATTATAAAGATTATAGGGATGGATTTTTACTCTTGGATGATAAAGGAAAGAGGTATCCCATGAATTGTATTTGGAATATAAGAGTCACATCATATAAGCCTTATAGTGGGTGTTTATTACTGATGATAGATGACTGTTTTTAAAGAATAAACCAAAACCTAAATTTGTTTTTGCATATATGATTTTGGTTTAATTGTACTCAATTGATCATACTTGAAAATATTTTTTTTTATGGAAGGTAATGTGATTATATGTTGAGGCACTTTGTGGTGAGGCCGATGAATAAATCCTTCTTAACATGAGTTACAATGAAACTAGTAGGCCAATAGGTCACTTGATTCCCATGTGTTATACTGCTTTTATCGTTTTTCTCAAGTATAGTTAATTAATGTTTTTGTAATAATATATATAGTATTTTCCTACATATATTGGAATGTTATGTTACCTAACCAACCATCTCTTATGGTTATCTAGTTAGACTTTAGAGTACCATTCTGATAGGTCTAATGATTTTTTTCATCAACTGGACCTCCATGGTGTATTACCATACAAAGATACTAGGTGTGTGTCATTGTAGTTTTTCTTTCAAATTTTAATCATGATATACATAGAGTAGTTTCATATGAGGAATCTTTGTGGGGGTCAGCCCTTTTGGGCATTATTTTAATTATTGAGCCATGTAGGTCATTGTGATATTCAACTTCTTTTGAGAGGTTTTCCATTTGGGAAAATCCATCCACATGGAGTGAATTTTAGGACTAACATTCCATGTGTTGTTCATGTTCAGGAATTTGGACTTTTCTATGTACACACAATGTATGGGTTATACATGCCACATATATGGGCGGAGGTGTGTTGCTGAGCACACAGTGAGGATTACCATGTAATTGGCATGTCGTGTTGAGTACATGGACAGATCCTATGTGGGTCCCACATGGTGCATATGTACACAGCCAGGAAAGATACATAGCAATGACAAGTGAGGTATATGAGTAGGTATCCCGTGTGGGTCACACAACTTGTAAATGTTCCACATGTCATTCGCTTGAGCTTTTACAATCCATGTATAGGAATAAATACACACCCAGGTGGGGATTTTAGGGTACATGCCATGTACCATGGTACACATGCCGTGTACACCTCTTTAAATACCCCTTATATAGGTTTTTTTTAAAAAATTATTAGGAGATAGTTTTGGACACAGGATAAGTCCATTATGAGTATCGTTTCACATATATTTTGATTGTAAGAACTTCCTGGAATTTTGAGGACTCGTAGATGGAGTTTCAAGAATTTTTCATTATTCGAGAGGTTCTTCCTCCCATAATTGAATTTAATAATCTCATGAGAGTGAGGCCCTTGATCATGGATGAGTTAGGAGTTATCTATCATGACTAGTTCCTTAATAGGTTTTACCTATGAGGATGTATCACTTGGTAAATGTTACCTTCTATCCCAAGAGGCCATGAGGTTAGTTGTTTCTGAGGATCTCTTGTAGGATTACTCTTCTAATGTTTCAACTTATAGGATGCCTTGTAGGATACCTCTATCTTCTCCCAGCCACTAAGGTTCTCCTAAGGGATGCATTTTCTTTATTTTGACCTATGGAATCCCTTGTAGGATCCCATTACCTATGTACCATTATGATGATCCCATGTATGATACATCTTCAGTGTCTCGACTTGAGGGACCCCATGGGTGACCCAATGTTTGACTGACCCTATGCTAGTATTTCATGGTTCGGTAGAGATGGTAACAAGTTTCACATTAGTACACATGATGAACATGTAATTACATAGGGATATTTTATTAGTGGTGGGTTTAGGAATTCGACCACCCTCACTCTTTTATTATAAATTCACATGTTTACTGCTAATGCAGTGATGATTACTAGAGGTGCTTCCCGGTTGGTGGATGATGGGCCTGACACGATGCGTCTTTGTTTTTTATAGAATGCCCAAATGTTCTTTCCTAGGTTCTGGATTCTAATCCAGGTTATTTTATATTTATTTGTTTAACTATAAGGATTTCATTTGATACGGATATTGATATGGTATATTTGATTATCATATTATTGTGATTTATAAAGACGTTTAATAGGATCTATCTGTTTAGCCTATGAACATGATTTATGGTAATGTCATCCCTAGAAATGAAACTCATGGATGACTACACTCTACCTAGTGAAGAGTATTATTACACTATATGGTTCTCAGTGGATGATAATACTCTCCATATATAGGGGTCTGTATAGTATGATCTTTCTCTCCTCAACCTGTGGCTCATGAAGGATGACTAAATTCTCCTCAATTTGACATATGATGACGATATAAAAATGTGGTATCTAGGATTAGGATTCTAGGACCTTTTAATTTATTTGTGCGGTTGATCATCGAGTCTCACACCGATGATTTTTGTTAGGAATGACCTCCACTTTTGGATATTGAGGGGTGGTTATGGAGTCTCATCGTTGGACACTCCTAATAGATATCATAAGGGTTAGAACCTTGGAGTTCATCTGAGTCTAAATGTCTGGAACAATAATGGGCTGTGACCTTTGGCTCAGATAATGGAATATATTTACATGGAATGAGTAAAGTAATGTTCACCATATTGAAAATTTATAGTATATTTGGATGTAATTCCATATAATCCTAATTTACACCGATTAGAGGTGAGTACGAGTGAACCTAGAGTTAGGACATGTATCTCCCTGTGGAGACATGGAATTCACAGATTCATTTCAGAAACTAGCTGAAGAAGATATATATCAATTGGGATTTTGGAACTATATAACAACTTAATGGTACATTAATTGAGTGTCATGATATTTATATCAATTCCCTTACACAGGATATCTAGGGAGTTGGGATTACAGACCCATGGATTGACTACTGTTGGTTTTATGTTATTTATTTCACCTTATTCATTTGTATTCATATTTTTGTATATATGAAGAGGTATTAGAATATACATGTATAAATATATAAATATAGATATCCATGATAGTAGTTCTCCCTGGTCACTAAGATAACATACCTAGGGTTTGACCGTGGTTTCACGTTTTATGTGCGACTTATATTTTTAGTTGAGTATCTTCTTGGTGGGGAATATTTAATTTTCATGAACTTATGTTAGCATATTTATATGTTCACATTGGGGTGGCCAACTGAGTTTATCTTCCCATACATGTACATTAACCTCAGTGCACAAACATACCTTATGTCTACTTTTTTAGGGTGAGAAAAGATGCAAGGTGGTTAGGGTTGAGGCATAGTGTTTAATGATCAAGAAAAGATAATTTTAAGATTCTATGATTGGTCTAGTAAAATTATATAATTTTTGGAGGCTGGGTACATGGTCTGGATCATAGTTGGAAGTAGATTCCAATATTTTTTTCAATTTCTTTTTCTATTCATGTATCTGTATGGTCAGACTAGTGGGTAACCAGTGGTTTATGTATGACATAACGATTCAGGATTTTAATACATTTCATTTATTATTACAACATGATATATTTAAATTCCTTTATTACTTCCACACTCTTTTTATTTAACAATGGGTATGATACTTAACTATTTCTATTATTTTCTTATGTTGATATGAGGTTGTAGTCTCCCCACTATCACACCATAAGCCCTCGCTGCTAGTCTATATCCTCTAGCTTATGGGGAGGTGCTCCAGATTCCTTGTGGGAAACTAAATCAAATAATCATATTAGTGGCATAATTTTACAAATTTACCTTTATTAACATTAATTTTCCTTAAATGGGAGGTGGACGTATCTCTCGAGTGTATGTATGACTTACCATCTCCACATAGAAATACAATTCATTTTCCATTATAATATTTTACGGATTTTTTTTATGATGGGGAAAACATTTATATATGATGTTTATGAAAGAGTAATTATTAAATAATGATAATATCTCATATACTATCATACCTTCCAATTTGATAAAAAATGATATCGAGGCTCGTGCGTATGTGGAGACGAGCACCTCCATTAGGTGATGTGATTCATTTCTCATTTCCTATTTTTATGTATGGTACTAATGATGGAATAGATAAATATAAAGGATTTTTATGATATAATGATGTTAAATTAGATGGGTATTTTTATATAAATTTCATTCATTTCTTCTTCCGAAAAGTGAAAACAACATTCATGGGTACCTACAGCCTACCATCTCCTTGAATAGTGTAATTCATTTTTCTATGTGTACCATTTATGGAAGAATATATATATATATAAAATATATATAATATTTTTATTAGGATTAAAAAATTTGTGATTATTTAATGATGATAAAGTTATAAGGACTGAGACTGCAGAATGAAAACATGCTTGAAAAATGAAGCGGTTATCACCAACAATAGAGATTTTAATAACAAATTGTTAATTAATTATTGAAAATCTGTCATAAGTAATTAATAAATGGTATTGAATATAATACTATTGTTATATCATAAGGTTATAATAAATATATATTTGTTATATGGATGTCTTTAATGTGTATGAAGAATAATGAGACTTGAGGTAATTGATTTTCGTATTACTTCTATATCTAGGAGACCCATGCCATATTCAACACTACTTTATTTTATATGGCGTATATAATTATTATGAATTTATTTTATGATTATTCACATTAAAAATATGTGGATATAACTTTTAATATACGGTTCTCTCTTTTAGGAGATTTTTATTCAACTGTTACCAAAGTAGTAAGGGATTTGGGTTTTATTCTTATTTTAGTCATGTTAGTTTATGCCTGAATTTCCATTTACTAAATTATATGATCCCTATTTGTTAAATCACTTAAATTGTTTTCTCATTTTGTTATTTCAAAATAATATATGTATTTTTTCAATTTTTATCACTTTATTTAATCATGATATTAAAGGAATTTTTTATAGAAAACATTTTTAATTTCTCTCTTTGGTCGAAATTTCTTTTCTCCTATATCCCTTTTTTCTACAAATATTTTAATGAATTTTATTAATATTATACAATGAATTTTTCTATTAATTTTCACAATTTATTTAATTTTTACTAAATGTTTTAAATGTAATACTCTTGTCATTACTTGAATGAGGTACTTTTGAATTCATACAAAAATTTGAATGGAATGCCTTCATTTAAATTTTATAGGTAGAACCAAATTTAAACCATCAGTCACTCAATCCTTTGGTGCTTCCATTACAATATTTCTAGGGTATTTTCAAAGGACAATTTTTTCCATAAAATATGGTATTTTTATTTATAGATTAAAAAATATATTTCAAAGTGATAATGGTATTTTCCTTAGGAAGTATTCTCATGATTCTTTTATTAGAATTTTCATTAATGATAACATCCTTTGATGTTAATTTTGTTTTTATTGAGGATATAATCCAATGATATCTTAATTATTATTTTTCTAGATGAATTATGATTATTATGAAGATATTTTTACGAAACTATTTTTTTCATTGGTTATGCTCTAAGGAAATTATTACATGTTTATGAAACTGTACTTATTTTCAGGGGTTATGATTTTATGATATGTTGTATATTTTATGATATTGTAGAAAAAATATGTGTTGTTATAAATTTTTTATGGGTGGGAGAATAATTATATATCCCTCCAATAAATTATTCAAATTATTTTTTCTTATGATCTAATTTTGGGAAACAAGTCGATGGGCTAGACATACTATGGAAAAAAGGTGGATTTACTTGATCCTTTATATGAAACAAGTGGATTTTATTGATCAAATATGAGAAAATATGTTTATGATTGATCCATTATGATTTTAGAGTCCATTTTTTAACCATGACATATAAAATAGCTTCTATACTTTTGATGGTGCCACACTTATATTATATGAACTGGTAGTTCACGGTTTATTTATAAATACTTATCACATTTATGATTCTTGAAGTTTAAAAGATAATGTTTTATGGTATTAATCATGTTTATGATCCATGATATATTGGATAAGAACCTTTTAGTTCATGTTCATTGTCTTATAGGCTTATTCTTATCTAATGATTTGATATGACTATCGATTGATATATCCCATTTAAACTGAAACTGAGTAGGTGAGCTCACCCATTTGTATGTTTCCACTCCCCAGGTTCTGTATAAGAGTTTATTAGGGAATGTATATGAAGATTATAATATTCATAGTATATAGTATATGTGAATAAAATTATGCAAGATATTTAACATCACCCATGAAATTATAAGACTATTTATCTAGTCTTAAAGACACAAAAAATTTATTGTCCTTAGGATTTTATTTTTGAAATTTATTAAATAGTCACAAAATGATTTATTATTTATGAGTGACGAATATAGTTCACTATATTCGGTATCAAAGCATAGATTTCAATAATATTTTGAGATTAATATTAGAAACATTTAGAGAAAACCCCATGAATAATTATAATTATAGGAAAACATCCTAATGTTTTGGTATTTACCAAAGACATCATAGTTTAAACCTAAGGATCAATATATTGAGAAAATGGTGTCATGATGTAGATATACTATGGATGGTTTTTCATGATTATATGATTGATGAGTTTAATTCATGATTTTTATGGTCATGTAAAAAAATTTGTTTTTGTATGGGATTGAATATAGAATGATTAAGTTGAGGTGGAAATAATTATACTAATTTATTGATGAACCAAATTTTAATGTAATTATATGACTTATTTTATATTAAGAAAGTATCATGGAATATTAATTTATATCCTCAATGATTATATGTAGAGATATCAGTGAAAAATATTTAGTTTATTATGGTCCCAAAAAAATTTTATAGTTACTCACCAATTGATGTTTTTGGGGAAATGATTCCTATAAATCTTTTGATTATCACATAGGTTTAATTTTATTTGATTATATTTGTGGATTTGATTTCTTTATAGGGTTCCCATATCATTTTATGGGTAAGGTAGTCACATTTAATAATCAAAATGAACCTATCATAATTTATTATTGTGAGGATGAATACAAACATCAAATGAAAATTACATATATCTTCGGTCCTAATTCTAATTCATTAAGACTATTTATCGCATATGGTTGGGGAGAAACATGAAATCCAATATATTCCTATTGATGAAGTGTTTGTTGATGTCTTCCCAAAATATTTTTTGTGCCTACCTTTGATTCGTGAAGTTAGGATTTGAAAAAACTCAAACCCGGTGCTACACCTATTTCAATATCTACAAATAGAATGGTCACATTTCAGTAGCAAGAAATGATGAAGAAACTCTAAAAGAATACTGAAATAGGATTTTTTTGGCTAAGAGATTCACCCTGGGGTTCACCAATTCTATTTTTTATCAATAAAGATGAATCATTTAAAATATAAATTGATTATCGAGAACATAACAAGATCAAAACCAAGAATAAGCGTCCTCTACCCAATATCAATGATTTGTTTGATCAATTATGAGGAGATCAATACTATTCTAAATTTACCATGGTTCTCAATATCATCAATTGAGGTTTAATGAAGAAGATATACCCAAGATGACGTCCCATACAATGTATGTGAATTATTAAATTATATTGATTTCATTTGGATATTCAAATTTCTATACGATCTTCAAGGATTTAATGAATAGAGTGTTCAGTGATTACATTGGGAAATTTTTGGTATTATTTATATATAAAATTAATATATATTCAAATATAATGGGATACCAAGAATATAATTTTAGTATTGTGATGAATAACATGAGGAAAGATAATTTTTATGTTAAATTTACCAATTTTGAATTTTGGATTCAAAGGCTTAATTTTTGGGTAATATAATCTCAAGTGAGTCTTTTTTAGTAGATTATTCAAAGATAAATGATATTGACCAATGAACTAGACAAATCATGGTAACTGAAATTCATTGTTTACAATGGTTTCCTTGATATTGCTTATAATTTGTGAGATATTTCTCATGAATATCCAATCCACTAACCATGTTGACTCGAAAGGGGGTTATGTTCTTATGGAAAGAAGAATGTGATTAGAATTTCAATGAGTTAAAGAAATGCCAGTCCAGTGCACCTATACTCATGATACCCCATAGCGGGGAAGGGTTTGTAATCTTTAGTTATTTATCGAAGAAGGGATTAGGAAGTGTAGTCATAAATAATGATATAGTGATAATATAATCCCCATTCTAAATAAAAATACATATAAAAATCAGCCAAATCATGATTTAGAATTAGTTGTGGTAAATTTTAGTAGAGGTTATTGATGGATTATCTTTGTGGAGAAAGGTGTGAAATATATATGGATCATATATGATTATATTAAAAATTAACATAGAATAAATTGAATATTCACCCGAGAAGACGGTTGAAATCGATTATGGATTATGAATTCTTAATATATTATCACACTGAGAAGGAAAACCAGGTGTATTATTCTTTGAGTCATAATTCCAATGTTATTTTTTCCATGATGAGGATTGAGAGAGACAACATAAATTTGGATTTTTAAATGATAGAACATGAAATGATGATGAAAGGGGATATATCATATATTTCCTGGATTACAGATCAACCATAAATCCATGTAAGGATTACAGAGGCACAAAAGGAAGATGTAAAGTTATAATATAATGTGATAAAGTTCACCTCATTTTATAATTATTGTGATTGAATGATAATTTTTTAGAACCATGAATATGTTATATCAATAGTAAACTAGAAGTACCATATTCTATTATGATTGAATGAAGGTAATCCATTTTTTCATACCTTATTTTATATCTAATCGAGATCCTAGGTTTTCTTCAATGTTATTGTTACTTATTTAGTATGCTCTAGATAAATAGTTATGTTTCACCATTTCTTTTCAAAGTTAGACAAATGGTAAGTCTAAGATAACCATTTAAACCCCTAATGTCTTGTTGAGATATTGTTCTCATGAACTCAAATGATGTGGGATTAAAAACATCCTCTTGTTGAGTTTTCTTTTAATAATAATTTGGGTCATGTACTGTCTCAACAATATTCTATAAATCTTAATTGATTTTGATGCTCACAAATTCTCTTGATTGTTTTACTAATGATATTATTTTAAGTGTATTTAAAGAAATTATTATGAATTTCCTAATTTATTATGGAATTATATTCAAAATTTTAATCAACTCTGAATATTTGATAAAGTGTTCGAAACACTCTTATGTGTATTCTAGAAATCCTTTTCATACCCTACATTCATAACATAATGTAAGGAATACACCCTATTCTTGGGACATCATGTATGGATCGTGAACCTTAAGTTTTTGTTCAACCTTACATTGGATGAAGGTGTGTATGGATCATAAACCCTATGCATGAAAGAATGTATGAATAATGAACCTTACGTTTGGATGGAACCTTAAATGTGATAAGAGAAGATTGTATGGTTAAAGAACACTATGTTAGTAAGGAACCCTATGTTTGAGGATACAAACGTATTGTTCATTAACCTTAATTTTATCATCAACCTTATGTTTTCAACCATACATTATGAGAATAAAATCTATGTTGTTGAACCCTACATTTTGTATTTTTCTATTTTTTGAAGGAACCCTACGTTTGAAACTTCAAAGATAGAGATTTAATTTCACAATTTTATCTGATACTTCTTCAATTGTATTTATAGATTTTTAAGATATTTTAAAGATAATTTTCTACCAATTAAAAACTCATTATAATTGATTCAAAAATTATTATTCAATAGAGAAAATATCTCATATTATTAAGTTATGATACAAATCCTATGAATGCTTTTGGATTTGAATATTCAGTATTTTTCAAGACACTTCCTTGGATATGGAATTCTGAAGCAGTCTATCTATTTTTTATATATTATATATTTACATTATTTCTTAATGCAGGATATTAAAGTCAATGATTCTTATATATGATTTCATACTTATAAACATCTTTTATAGTTCTACGGCAACGAATGGTCGATTTTAAAAGGGGATACACGTTGGATACATACAATTTAAATCTTTTACTGGTGTAAGATTACTGATGCTATTTTTTGATACTTTATTTTAAAGATCGTTTTTCAATTGGGATCACTTCAGATCTATACATTCTTGAATAATTCCATTTTTAAAGAAGAAGATCCATCTACTATCAATTGATTCCATTGAAACTGTGATGTTTATCCCAATCAATCTTCAATTCAATTTCTTTTGATTTGTTTGAGTTACAACTGCTCGGACTCAGTTGTGGTGGAGTATCAGCTTCTCGATCTAAAATATAGATATTTGGATCCAAATTAAAGAAACAGAAGGATCTTTTATAGCCTTTTCTGTAAAGTTGGAAACTTTTTACGCTCATTTTTTGACTTATGGTATTATGATAAGAGGACCTTTCTAGTGAAATTTACTAATATCGTAGAGAGAGTAATTGGTGGAGTGGACTAGGGGATCTTTGTGCCTTGAACCACAATAAGAAGTTTTTTACTTATTTCTATTTACCCACTACTTATATTCATTATAGAAGAAAACATTTCATATCTGTAATAATCATAGAGGATGTCAAAATTCAGAATTTTGGAAGATTTTTTAAAAGACCCAATTCACCCCCTCTTGTGTTACTTTTTATTATTACGACCTAAAAATTATTATCAGGGAAGAGCTTTTGAGATAAATATATAGAAACCTAAAAGTATAAGGTCTATAAAAAGATAGAAATGGTTTATTTGAGAGAATGAATTTATATATTAGGTTCTCCATATTTTAATGGTGAAAAGTATTGGTTATGTAAATCAAGGATGATTATCTATCTAAAAAAACATGTACTCAAAATTTACTAAAAAAATAATTATTCCTTGAGAAACAAGAATCTTTGACAACTGAGATAGAAGCTGAGTATGATATTAATTCTAAAGTAATGAATGATATTATCTATGTTATTATACCTAATGATTTTAATCATGTATCACAATATCCATATTCCTAAAAGATGTGGGAAAACTATTACAGTTTCTTATGAAGGAACAAAAAAATTTAGAAAGATGAGGTATGATAAAATTAGATAATGGTTAAAACATTTATAATTTTTGATGGTGAAATAATCACACAAATTAATGGAAGGCTTACATAAATTTTCAACAATATTGTAGCCTTAATATAACCCATCAAACAATTAGATCAATATTTTAAAGTACTCATAGTATTACCTTGAAAATGGAATATTATATCAACTATTATTCTCCAATAATTACCTATAAAGGATATGATTGGGAAATAACTAATTGGGACCTTGATGATGTACTAATCTGAGATGAAAACTAAAGCTGAAGATCATCAAATAGTAGTTAATAAGGAAGATACTGCTATGAAAGTACCATCCCAGAAGCATTGAAGGAAAAAAAATAAGAAGACAAAGTAGAGAATAATTCATGTTCCGTAGGTAAAATGGAATTGGATTGCATATCTAAAACTTTTACACAGTTTTATAAGAAAAAGAGATGCTTAAGAAATTCTATTATGAAAAATGGAAAATAACTTTGAGAATTTTAATGCTTATGAATGCTAGAAATTGAGACATATTAGTCCTGATTTTCCTTAACTAAAATATTAAAAGAAAAGGTCAGAAAAGGGATACTGGAAGAATGTTGATTACGAGTTTAAAGGAAAAATATCCATGAAGGCTACATGGACTATTTCTAAATACTTTAGTGAATCCTCAAAATTTTATTCAGTGAAAGATCCACAAAAACTGGAATCCAGCATGTGTTTTATGGTTTGGGAGGAAAAGGTAACATGCCACAGGAAAAGATATGAAATATGGTATATGGATAGTAGTAGTTTTGGACACATGATTAGAGATTCAAAAAACTATCATATGTTAACTCAAATGAATTGAGGTACAGTCACCTTTGGTGACCATGAAAAAGGAAATATCCTTGGAGTTCAAATTGTTTGAGATCAGAAGACTATATTAATCAACAATGTATTGTATGTTCACGATCTAAAAAACAATAAAATAAGTATCTCCCAAATTTATAATGATGGTTTATATGGTTATTTTTCTAACAATTCCTGCTCAATTTTTATAGATAAACTACTTAAGGTTATAGCACCTAAAACTGATAATGTTTATAATTTTGATTTAAATTCCTTATGTAAAAAAAATGGATTTCCTGACTAATAATAAAAAGGATTCATGGATCTAACATAGGATAAATTGTCATTGTAAAATTTATTATTTACATAAATTTTCATTGAAATAGTTACTTTTTGGTTTTCCTAGTCTCAAATTTGATAATGATAGATGCTGTGATGCATGCCAAATTAGCAGGCAACACCAATATTATTTCAAATATATTAACGAAATTGATACATCTAAACCATTAAGACTTCTTCATATGTATTTTTTTGGACCATATAGAGTAGAAAATATTGTTTCATAAATTATAATCTTATGTATTAGTTGAGGATTATTCTAGATTTACTTGGGTAGATTTTCTAAAATTTAAAAGTGAAGTTTTCACTATTTTTGAAAGTTATTGTAAAATCGTTCAAAATAAAAAATGTTTTGAATTTTTTTCATTAAGAATTGATCATAATGGAGAATTTTAGAATTAAAAATTTGCTTCTTTTTTAATCTATAGGTATTGAACACACCTTTTCTACCCCAAGAACACCTCAAAAAATAGAATTGTTGAATGAAGAAATAGAACTATTCAAGAAATGCCAGGGAATATGATAAATGAATACAACCATACTACATATTTTTGGGTAGAAGATGTATGAATATCCTAATATATTATGAGTAGAGTTTTAATAAGGACTAATTTCAAAATAACACCATATAAAATTTTGAATAAAAGAAAACCCAAAGTAAAGTACCTTAATGTTTTTGGATATAAGATTTATATCTTGAATTCAATGGATAATATTGGTAAGTTTGATCCAAATGGTGATGAAATAATTTTTTTAGAATATTCTTATACTTCTAAATATTTTAGAGTTTTGAATAAAAATTCAATGATTTATGAAGAATCAGTTCATGTGATGTTTGATTAAATTGACCCATTTTTTAAAGGGAAATTTAAAACTAATGAAGTGACTGATTAATTTGATAGTATGAGACATGAAACACATAAAACATATTTGTAAAAATGATATTAATAAAATTTAATCGTGTTCATAAGAATATGAAACTAAAGAACCTAAAAGCGTCTTGCCTATAAAATCTAAAATCCAAAAGTTCCATCCTTTAGAAACTGTTAAAGGAAATCTAGATTCAGTAACTATAAATATAAGGAGTGTAGAAAACCTATCCTAATTATCTTCTTTTCTATCAGAGTTTGAATGTAAGTCTATTGAAGAACCCTTAGAAGATGAGAGTTGGATGTTAGAAATGAAAGAAGAACTAAACCAATATAGATGGAATGAGGTTTTTGAACTATTAAAGATTATATCAAATTATCCAATTATAGGAGCTAAGTGGATCCTTAGAAATAAACAAGATTATCAATGGATCATTACCAGAAATAAATCTAGATTAGTATCTAAAGGGTATAATCAAGAATAGGGGATATATTATGATGAAAACTTTTCCCCTATCGCTAGATTATAAGCCATTAGAATCCTCATAGATTATGTATCTCATATGAATTTTAAATTATATCAGTTGGTTATAAAATTTTCTTTTAATAAATGATTATTTAATAGAGAAAGTTTATGATGAACTACCTATTGGTTCTGAAAATCCTCAAAAACGAAATTCTATTTTTAAACTTACTAATTCTCTCTATGGACTTAAACAAGTACTTAGATCTTGGTATGAAAAGTGGATTTTTTTTCTTTTGAAAAATAGATCTTCTTCTGGATTGGTAGATCCAACACTTTTTAAGAAAAGAGTCTATTTAAATACTTTTTAGTTCAAATATATATTGATGATGTTGTTTTTGGTTAAACTAAAAAACTCAAGGTCATGATTTCTCAAAACTATTTCAAAAATAATTTTAAGTGAGTTTGCGGGGAGAACTAAATTTCTTCTTGGCACTTCATATTTATCAAAAGGATTAATGAAATGTATTAAAAAAGTAAATATATTATTGATTTATAGAAAAAATTTTGGACTTGAGAACAACAAGGCATAAAAAACTTCTATGTGGACGAATATAAAACATGATTTGGATGATTCTAGAAAACCAGTGGACAAGAAGTTATATAGAGGTATGATTGGTAGTTTTTTATATCTTACTACTAGCAGACCATAAAATATCTTTTCTATATATTTATGTTCTAGATTTCAGTCAATTCCAAAATAATTCCATCTTAATTCTATTAAAATATTTTTTAGATATTTAATAGAATCTTTTTTTCAATCTCATATTTACCCCAAAACATTTTATCTTACGTGAATTTTATATTCATATGTTGATTTTGGAGGTTTTAGATTAAATTGAAAAAGAAACTCAGGAACTAGTCACTTTTTAGGAAAAATTATTGTATCATGATCGAGTAAAAAACAACACATAGATTACCTATCAAAAGTTGAGATAGAATATGTTTCAATAGGTAGTTGTTATGCACATGTATTGTGGATTAAATACACAGTACATTCCGTTGGACTAAATTTTAATAGTCTACCTTTTTTTGTGACATTACTAATGCTATAAATATTTCAAAAAATTGTGTAAGTCATTATTGGAATAAATACACTGATATAATACATCATTTTCTATGATATCATGTTCTCAAAAAACTTATATCATTGTAATTTATTAATACTGAATATCAATTAGTGGTTATTTTCAGCAAATCATTTCTTACTGTAGATTTTGATTTTATTGAGGATAAGTTTGGTTTATTTAATTTTAAAAAAATATTTATTTGTCATGACCCGACCCTACTAGGGATCGAGCCGCAACTACCCCAAGCCCACCTCCATAGGCCAGGGGCTAGCGACAAGCATTGAAGGCAAAACAACTCGGGGAGGGCTTTGCCTAGGTACCTGTACATACACACGCAACACGCTCAATGAAAAAGTGTAGAGTAAAAGAAAAAATAAAGTACCAACTGCTATAAATAAACCACAAAGGGCATCAACCTCTAAACAGTACAAAGAAAGTGCTGAAAGTAAAATGAAAATAAAAGGGGAAAAACATGCGCCCAACCAGGATACTGCCACAACCCGGCAACAGGTAAACAAAAGTAAAACATTTGGGAGAGTCCCACACCTGGAACCCCAGTACGACCACGACACGCGATCCAAGCTCCCGAACTCCTAAGCTCCTCCGAAGTCACAACCAACATGTATGATGTCTGCAAGGGCACACTAAGTGCGGGCAAAGCCCAAGCTGGGGTGAGAATAAAAATACTCAGTAGGATACCCCAAAGGATCAAGGGAGCAACAAAGGAGGTACCGAAGGGTGAGCAGCAGATCGAACAAGGGAATGTAAAGGAGTATAATCGAGAGTGTAGTAAAGTAACAGTAGAGGGTCCAACTCAACCCAATAAGACAAAGGAGGTAGACTCATCCAGACACAAAGAGCTAGAACCGGTGAGAAGATTAACTTTTGTTCGAGTCCTCGTTACCTATAGCAGGAGAGTAGACTCGTCCAACCACGAGAAGCTAGACACAAAAAGCACGTGGCATACCCTACACGTCTTTGCCTCTCCTGGAAGGAGAGTAACCAAAACCCAAGAAGTGGGTACTGGAAGAAGGTATATACATATATATATGCTCTGTCAAGAAACCCAAACAATATCATAAGGGGATCTCCGTCCCATAGCTCAGCCCAAGAAATTGAGTAGCCAACAGTCCTAGAAGTAAACACCATCGATGCCTAGCATCCCGCACATCTGTCCTGAACTGCAAGACAAGGGGATCAAATCCCCGCACATTGATACTATCCTCTTTGAGTTGCACTGACTCGACCTAACGGTTTTAGGTCGCGTCACAAGGATACGTCTCAGAGGGGAAATATCCCCTCGTACTTGAGAGTTCTGGGAAATGTCAAACCATACCTCCTCACTGCCTTGTAGTCGAGAGGTCTCCTCAAGGTCGATAGGCGACCCCCTTCCTAGCCCCGCTGGAGGGTAATCCCTGGAAGTCGACGAGTTCCCACTAGAGGGAGACCCGACATGAGTCGATGGGTTCCAAACTACCTAGTCCCGTAAAAGGGTAATCCACTAGAGGGATACCTGGCTAATGTCATCGAAAATTCCCAATGCCCAGTCCCGTAAAAGGGTACTCCACTGGAGGAAGGCTCAAAACCATCATCGGGGACCACTTCCCACCTCAGCTGGAGGTAAACCTGGCATCAGGGACCATATCCCAACCCCACTAAAGGTAATCCCAGAACCGCTCTGGCCATCCCTGCTGGATGGTACTGCTCAGTGAACATCGCTGTACTGGCCATCCCTGCTGGAAGGTAACCCACTAGCCATCCCTGCTAGATGGTACCGCACTGGCCATCCCTGCTGGATAGTACAACTGGCCACCCCTGCTGGAAATAACCTCTCATCTAGACCTGCTAGAAACAACCTCCTGGGTAGAGGATCGGTGCCTGCATAATGTTTTTCTCACGCCAAATCCACAAAAACTCTACCAGGGAACACAAAGCAAATCTAATGTCCAAACCATCGAGAACAGAACCAGGGGAAAACCACTCAACCCTGCTGGATGAAACCAACGTGAACAGGACCAGGGGGTACCCACTCAACCCTGCTGGTCAAACAAACGAGAACAGAACCAAGGGAAACTCAACACTTCTGGTCAAACAAACGAGAACATAACCAGGGGGAAACTCAACCCTGCTGGTCAAACAAACGAGAACAGAACCAGGGGAAACTCAACCTTGTTGGTCAAGAAAACGATAATAGAGCCAGGGGAAACTAAAACTTTCTGGTCAAACAAACTAGAACAGAACCAGGGGGAAACTCAACACTTCTGGTCAAACAAATGAGAACAGAGGGACCCTCTACTTTGTGAGAGGTCAAGGCTATGCAAATCCGAAAATGTCATTCACATGGGGCCCATGCGATGTGTGGCCCCAATCCAACTCCAAACAAGCGCACAAATGTTCTCAGGTACAAACAACAACATGTACCTCCAAGTGTTCCTGTATACTCCCAGCGTATACCACGTTTCCAGCCCAAAGGCTATCGTGCACACGGCACCCAACGTCAACGCGAAGGGTGTAAACGTAACAACTCCTGCATGCCACCTCATCGGCCCAGGCACGGCCAACTAAATCACTTCAAACATTCACTTTACTCACCCAAGATTGAATGAAATCACATGCCAAGGGCTCTCTGCAAACACTGCAGGAAGAACCTCAACTGGTAAACCTTTCATGCATCCACATTTAAATGAGGTCTCAAATGAGACTCCTCACATCCAAATGGTTTGAACCATTGTAATCATCATGAAAAAACATGCGATATCGACTACTTACTCTCCTCCAACGTATATCCGATGTAAAAGTCGTCTGACACTGAATTACGCCCGAACGACGTCTCGTGGTCCTGAGCCTTGGCCTCGAAAATAGTCGGGCACATCGCACCATTTCGATCTCCTCGGAAAGATTCGTCTAATTGACTGCTCACTCGAGTGCAACAGATATCCAGAGAAAAGGATGCATTCCGCCGCATCGCACACGAGCAGTGCTTCATGGGACCCGCATCCTAGTCCCGAAACATAATGAACAGATCGCACCGTTGCAATCCTCTCGAAAAAGTACACAATTTCGACTAATAACTTGTTCGAAACGGACACCCGGTGAAGGAGATAGAAATTCACCATCAACACCCAAAACGGTCCTCGTGGGGCCCACACCAGCATGCTGAATCAAAGCGGGCAGACTACGCCATTGCAATTCCCTCATATAAACACTCATAATCGACTGGCCGCACACCCCGAACAGACGTCCGATGAAAAAGTTTTGAAATGCTGCTTGCATCTTAAAAGACGGGCCATAGGGCCCATGCCTCAACTCTGGCTTCAACACCCGAAAAACACCTTCGAAAACTTCGTCTCGATGCTAGGATCGCAACGCCACTGATGACGCTCAAAACGGACATTGGATGTGTCCGCGCCGTCCAAAACAAAAACCCCCGGAAAAAAATCCATTTCACTAAAAGGCGTGTCGCCCCACCGAGGACCCCATTTCGGGAGTTAAACACCCCCGAAACCATCTCAAAATATTCGCCTCAATTTAATGGATGCATCGCCGCAGACGGTGCCCAAAACGGACGCACTTCAGATGATTTATGATATATAAATCATTTTCATAATAATAATAATAATAATATTATTATTATTATTATTATTATAAACTTATTATTATTATTATTATTATTATTATTATTTTAACTAGACCAGCCAGGATGGTCGGTCTTCTTCTGCACGCTGCTAGTAGGACCCGTATTTCGCGGGTCCTCGTCTCCCAGTAGACTGGCCAAACGGCTGGACTTCCTCCGCATGCCAGCAGGACCTGCGAGTCTTGCTTCCTCTACACGCCCGAGGTGACCTCGGGCTCCTCCGCCGAGCACGACTGGCCGGCGCACCTCGCCACAGCCAGCACCGCCATGTTGCCCTGCTCGACCAGCTCCCGCTCCACCGTCTGCCTGCACCGTCACCCGTAGCCGCCTGCTCCGCCTCGCGCCGACGCCCTCGACCTCATGGCCTAGAGCACCGCCGGAGGCCGCCGCCTAAGCCCGCACCACCGCCTCCTGAGGCCACCGATCTGCCACCATGAACACTCACCAGACCGCAGTCCCAGCTCGCCAGAGAGCCCAAAACCGCCAGAAAAATACCAAAACCCCGCTGACCTTCGGCAGACAACCGAGAACGCCTCGGGACTCAGATATTCAAACTGAAATAGGTGTTTGAAAGACCAAAACATAAGCTACACAGATATGGGCTTATCTAGAAATTTAAATTTCATTTCAATGAATATAATCGAATTCAAAGAGGGTGTGAAAATGAAAATTCAACGAAGCATACCCCTTGGGCGTAGCGCGACACTTCGTCGCCGATCCACCCTCACCGTTGCCACCTCCACCTTGATTGGGAGGGAGGAGGAGGAGGAGGAGGATGGGAGGAGGTTAGGGTGAGGGGGGTTTCTCCAGGGGGAGGAATGAGGATGGGGGAGGAGAGGAGAGTTTAAATAATTAAACTCTTTTTAATTAAAAACTCGACCCCTGAAAACACCCGCGTCCAAAACCCCTGACGCGGTTAAAGTTAGACCGTGCCTAAGGTAAACACCACCTCTCGAGCACAATGGCAGTCTCAGAATTTTAATCTGAGGCCTCATTCCAAAGTTATTAAACTCAACGCCTGAGGTCACCCAATTACGAAAATGCCCCTTGCAGCATTTTTCACATAAGGCCTGCGCCTGCAAAAGTTACACCCCTTCTAGGGTAGACGGCACGTTCCGGACTCAATGGTGCCCTCAGTTTTCTATTCAAGCTACCATTTAAGTTATACTTGAGTTTAACCATTAAATGAAAAAATTAATTATTTAATTTATCCATTTCATGTTCCGATAGCGAATAAGGGGTCCAAACGCCCGGCGCCGACATGTTTTATGTCATTCCTAGGGTAAAAACCCCCTTTCGGACCCAGCCGTGCACTCAAATTCCTAATCTGGGTAACCATTTAGGAGTTATCAAATTTATTTGGTGTGCCCAGTGTTAATGCACTGAAAATTTATTTTTGGCCACACCGGGGCTCGAAATCGCACGCCGTCTGAAGGTGCTACTCTGGAATAACATCAAGAATTTTCCAAAGTCTTTTATAGAAAAAACTGGGTTCTTACATCATTCCCTCCTTCAATATTTTCATCCCCAAAAATAAAAACCATGGAACAACTTAGGGTACTAAGCCCGCACCTGGCTCTTCCATACCCAGAAGAACTCTTGCACAGTCCCGCGTCACCGCACACAGACCAAATGATTTGATCTGTTCACACGAGGTCTTCCCTTGCTGATGAAGTGCATAAGAGGACACACACATCTCCTCAGGTGAGTCACACGGGAGACATCATGCAACCACTCCAGACCTTGTGGTTAGGGAAAGGTGGTAGGGAACCTCACCATCCATTTTCATGGTCTCAAATGGCCCAAAGGCTCTTGGGGGTATCTCACCTCCCCGAACGAACCCTTACATTGCATGTCTTGATTAGAATCACCGTTTGGACCTGGGACACAGCCCAGTGATTCTCTATTTCAGAATATCCATATGGTGAAACACCCAAGTATATCAGATCACACAAGGTTTCATAGTTGATGTCTCGTAACCAAGACTCTCATACATGCTCGGAGAGTGAAGGAGTCAACACCATCGACTAAAGAAAAAGGTCTCACGCCTTTTACCTTACCAACACAGGGTTACATCGATGCCCTATGCCACCTTGGTAACCCATGAAACAAGGAGCATGGAGAAAATAATTTCACACATAGATTCAAAAAATTCTACTGCAAAAAAGTAGAAGAGATGTAGAGCGTACCTATTATCACCTCATGCTCTGCAGGATTGTAGACATCCAAAGCTCACGGTTGCCCACGGTCCCAAATTTCATCTCTTGGAGCCTGACGTGGACCACCTAGTGGTTATGGGAAGTACTTGTAAAGTCGTCCCCCACTACCAGCTCCCCCCGCTCCTCTTATAGCACCACCTCTCAGGGCACTACTCTGATCACGGAACTGCCTCTACTGCGGTGGTGCACCTGCTACCTGCATGATATTCTCAGTGTGCCTGGTTGGGCAGTCCTGTGCCAAGTGACCTCACCCATGGCAAGCATAGAACCGACTCTCTCCAGGATGCACTGGTGACCTTTGGTGCCACTGTGGTGTATGACCATGCCCCTGAGTCCGGTTGTAAGAAAGCCACCTGCGTTGAGGTTCTACTTACCAACGTCTGCTAGCTGCGGCAGACATCTCGGCTCCATCGTGCATGCTGCTACCACCAACTGTAGAACGTGACAAGAATATTTCTTTCACTACCACCTACTCTAGCACCCCAGTATAAGTGGGAATGTCCAATGGTACTATGATAGAACATATATATTTGTGGAGACCATACTCAAACTCCCGCGCTCGGAAGATGCAGTCATAGACCATGTCCGGGTAAAAGCATGCACGGTCTGCAAAACTAATCGCATACTCAGCCATCGTCATCCCTCCCTACTGAAACTGCAGGAGCTCCTGAATCTGAATGGAGCATAAGACGGAGGTGAAAAACTCTTCACAAAACAACAACTTAAATTCACCCCATGAAAGTGATGAATCGTCAAGAAACTGAGTCACCAGACTCCACCAACGCCAATTTATTCCATGGAAAAGGTTGGTGGCCAAAGCGACCATAAGATCTGCCGGCGTCTGCACAAGCCTAAAAGGTGAACCACCATCACCAGCCAAACCTCAGCTGCCTAAGGGTATAGATCACCACCGAACCTCAGCGGTCTCTGCTGCTATAACTCAAGGTGCGCGCTCAACCTGCACTCAAACTCAGTCTGCTCTGCAGAAGCTGTCTACTACTCAACAGGTGGGGGTGCTGCTACCGGCCCACCCGGAGAAAGGGACTCACATGATGGGTCCTGGACTAAGGCCTCGTAGCTCATAGTGTCGTCGTCACACATCAAAGCTGGTATCCGGGCTATCATTCTTCATAGAGACATCCTGAATGTTATCAAGGAGTGCCGCGATCAGATGAGCATATATGTATATCACAACAACAACAATGGAAAGCTGACTCTAGAAGGACAGTCAAAGACTCAATCCTATGCGATGCACAAACAAATTTTCCCTACAATGAGTGTCTCAGCATGCCGAGTCAACAAGAGGGTTATCAGGGTCCTGGTGAATGGATACGTCGGTTGCTGCACCATCACTGGACTCCCTGGCCTGAGAGCCGCTCTTGAGACACGTTTACACTGTTGCCCTAAATCCCAACTAATTCCTTTTTAGGGACATCCAAACAACATCTGAAGGAACGAACCATCTCTAATACCACTTTGTCACGACCCGAACCTACTAGGGCTCAAGCCGCAACTACCCCAAGCCTGCCTCCATAGGGCAGGGGCTGGAGACAATTGCCGAAGGCTAAACAACTCGGAGAGGCCTTTTACAGAGTACCTGTACACACACACGCAGCACACTCAATAAAAAAGTGCAGAGTAAAATAAAAAGTCAAGTACCAACTACTATAAATAAACGACAAATTGCATCGACCACTAAACAGTACAAAGCAAGTGTTTAAAGTAAACTGAAAAGAAAAGGGGAAAAACACACGTCCAACCAGGAAAGTGCCACAACCCGACAACAGATAAATAAAAGTAAATCCTCTGGGAGATTCCCACACCTGGAACCCAACTACGACCACCGCATGCGGTCCAAGATCGCGAACTCCTAAGCTCCTCCGACGTCATGACCAACCTATATGTCGTCTGCAAGGGCACACCAAGTGCAGGAAAAGCCCAAGCAGCGGTGAGTATAACAATACTCAGTAGGATTCCCCAAAGGGATCGAGGGAGAAACAAAGGAGGTACCGAAGGGTGAGAAGTAGATCGAACAGGGGAAAGTAAATGAGTACAACTGAGAGTGCAGTAAAGTAATAGTAGAGAGTCTAGATCAACCCAACATGAGAAAGTAGG
Source organism: Viscum album (assembly GCA_963277665.1). NCBI lineage: Eukaryota > Viridiplantae > Streptophyta > Magnoliopsida > Santalales > Viscaceae > Viscum > Viscum album. Next base: position 370,477,182 of record OY728144.1, read on the forward strand.
TAAAATCGTCCAGACACAAGGAGCTAGAAACGTTGAGAGGATGAACTTCTCATCAAGTCTTCACTACCTATAGCAGGAGAGTATACTGTTCCAACCATGAGAGGCTAGACACGGAAATCACATGGCATACCCCACACATCTTTTCCTCTCCTCAAAAGAGAGTAACCAAAAACCAAGAAGTGGGTACTGGAATAAGGTATATACATATATATATGCTTTGTCAAGAAACCTGAACAAGATCATAAGGGGATCTCTGTCTTGTAGCTCAGCCCAAGAAAGTGAGTAGCCAACAGTACCAGAAGTAAACACAATCAATGACCAACATCCCACACGTCTGCCCCGAACTGCAAGCCATGGGTCTCAATTCACCGCACCTTGATACTATCTGCTTTGGGCAGCACTGACTCACCCTCATGGTTTTAGGTCGCATCAGAAGGGCGTGTATCGGTGGGGAAAGTTCCCCTAGTACTTGAGAGTTCTAGGGAACGTCAAACCACACCTCTTCACTGCTCCGTAGTGGAGAGGTCTCCTCATGCTCGACAGGCGACCCCCTGCCTAGCCCAGCTGAAGGGTAATCCCTAGAAGTCGATGAGTTCCCACTGGAGGGAGACCTGGTAAGAGTTGACAGGTGTCACACTGCCCAGTCCCGTAAAAGGGTAATATACTAGAGGGAGACCCAACTAAAGTAGTCGGCGACTCCCAATGCCCAGTCCCGTAAAATGGTACTCCACTGGATGGAGGCTCGGAACCATCATCAGGGACTACTTCCCAGCCCAGCTAGAGTAAACCCGGCATCAGAGACCACTTCCCAGCCCCACTAGAGGTAAACCCGGAACTGCTCTGGCCATCCCTACTGGATGGTACTGCTCGGTGAACACCACTGTACTAGCCATCCCTGCTGGATGGTAACCCACTGTCCATCCATGCTGGATGGTACCGCATTGGTCATCCCTACTGGATGGTATAATTGGCCACCCCTTCTAGAAACAACCTCCTGGATATCCCTGTTGGAAACAACCTCCTAGGTAGAGGATCGGTGCCTGTGTAATGTGTTGGTCGGACCGAATCCACATGAACTCTACCAGGTAACACGAAGCAACTCTGTCGGCCAAACAATTGAGAACAGAACCAGGGGAAAACCACTCAACCCTACTAGTCAAAACCAATGTGAAAAGGACCAGGGGGAACCCACTCAAACCTACTGGTCAAATAAAAGAGAATAGAACTAGGGGAAACTCAACCCTGCTGGTCAAACAAATGAGAACAGAACTAGTGTGAAACTCAACCTTGCTGGTCAAACAAAAGAGAACAGACCAAGGGGAAACTCAACTCTACTGGATAAACAAACAAGAACAGTGCCAGGGGGAAACTCAACCATGCTGGTCAAACAAACGAGAACAAAACCAGGGGGAAACACAACCCTTCTGGTCAAACAAATGAGAACAGAGGTACCCTCTACATCGTGAGAGGTCAAGGGTATGCAAATCATAACACGACACGCACATGGGGCCCACATGATGTATGGCCCCATGTCAACTCCAACCAAGTACACAAACATTCTAAGGTACAAAAACCACATGTACCTCCAGGTGTTCCCGTATACTCCGATAGTATACCACGTTTCCAGCCCAGAGGCTATCGTGCACACGACACCCAACGTCAATGCGAAGGGTGTAAATGTAACAACTCCAACTTGCCACCTCATTGGCCTAGGCACGGCCAACTACATCTCTTCAAACATTCACTTCACTATCCCAAGAGTGAACACGATCACACGCAAAGGGCTCTCTGCAAACACCGCAGAAAGAACCTCCACTGGTACACCGTTCATGCTTCCACATTTAAATGAGGTCTCAAATGAGGCTCCTCACATCCAAATGGTTCGCATAGTTGTAATACTCATGGAAAAACATGCGATATTGACTACATACTCGTCTCCAATGGATATCTGACGTAAAAGTCGTCTGACACCACTTTACGCCCAAACGGCGTCCTGTAGTCCCAAGCCTCGGCCCCGAAAATAGTCGGGCGCATCGCACCATTGTGATATCCTCGAAAAGACACGTCTAATTAACTGCTCACTCGAGTACAATGGATATCCGGAGAAAAAGATGCATTCTGCCGCACCACACACGAGCGGTGTTTCGTGGGACCTACGTCCCAGTCCCGAAGCACAAAGAATGGATTGCACTGTTGTGATTTTCTCGAACAAGTACACAAGTTCGACTAATCACTTGTCCGAAACAGACACCCCGTGAAGGAGATAGAAATTCACTGTCAGCGCCCAAAACAGCCCTCGTGGGTCCCGTGCCATCATGCTAAATCAAAGCGAGCGGACTGAGCCATTGCAATTCCCTCTGAGAATCACTCAGAATCGACTTCTAGCATGTCCCAAATGGACGTACGATGAAAAATTCGTGAAATGATATGCATAGATTAAAAGATGGGTCATGGGGACCACGCCTCAACTCTGGCTTCAACGCCCGAAAAACCCCTTGGAAAAATTCTTCTCGATGCCAGGGTCGCAACGCCGCTGACAGTGCTCAAAATGGACATCAGATGTGTCCGCGCCGCCCAAAACAAAAACACCAGGAAATTTTCCAGTTCACTTAAAGGCGTGTCGTTCCACATAGGGCCCCGTTTCGGGTATTAAAAACCCCCGAAACCATCTTAAAATATTCATCTCGGTTTAAGGGATGTGTCGCCGTAGACGGTGCCCAAAATGGACGTCCTGCAGATGATTTATGATATATAAATCATTTTCATAACAATAATAATAATAATATTATTATTATTATTATAAACATAATTTTTTATTATTATTATTTTTTAACTAGACCTTCCAGGATGGATGGTCTTCTTCCGTACGCCGCAAAAAGGGCTCACGTTTCGCGGGTCCTCGTCTCCCAGCAGATCGGCCAAGCGGCCGGTCTTCCTCCCCATGCCAGTAGGACCCACGGGTCCTGCTTCCTCCACACGCCCGAGGCGGCGTCAAGCTCTTCCGCTGAGGGCGACTGGTCGGCGCACCTCGCCGCGACCAGTGCCGCCATGCTTCCTCGCTCGACCGGCTCCTGCTCTACCGGCGGCCTGCACCGTCGCCCGCAGCCGCCTGCTCCGCCTCGGGCCGACGCCCTCGCCCCCGTGGCATGGAGCACCGCCGGAGGTCGCTGCCTGAGCCCGCGCCATCACCTCCTGAGGACGTCATGCCGCCGCCATGAACCCTCACTGGACCGCCATCCTAGCTCGCTAGAGAACCCAAAACCACCGGAAAAACACCAAAGCCCACTTACCTTCAGCGGACAACCGAGAACGCCTCAGGACTCAGATTTTCAAACCGAAATAGGCATTGAAAAGACCAGAACATAATCTGCACAGATATGGGATTTGCTCAAAATTTAAACATAATTTCAATGAATATAATCAAATTCAAAGAGGGTGTAAAAATGAAAATGCAATGAAGCCTAAATCTTGGGCGTAGCCCGACGCTTCGCCGCCGATCCACCCTCGTCGTTGTCGCTTCCACCATGATTGGGAGGGAGGAGGAGGAGGAGGAGGATGGGAGGAGGTTAGGGTGAGGGGGGTTTCTCCAGGGGGAGGAATAAGGATGGTGGAGGAGAGGTGAGTTTAAATAATTAAACTCTTTTTAATTAAAAACTCAACCCCTAAAAACACCAGCGTCCAAAACCCCGGACGCGGTTAAAGTTAGAACCCTTCTAGGGTAAACACCACCTCTTGAGAACAACGACAGTCTCTAAATTTTAATCTGAGGCCCCATTCAATAGTTATTAAACTCAACGACTGAGGTCTCCAAATTACAAAAACGCCCCTGGCAGCATTTTTCAGAGAAGGCCCGCACCCATGAAAGTTAAACCCCTTCTAGGGTAAACGGCACGCTACAGACTCAACCGTGCCCTCGGTTTCCAAATCTGAGCAACCGTTTAAGAGACACTTGAGTTTAACCATTAAATGAATAAATTAATTATTTAATTTATCCATTTCATGTTCTGATAGCGAGCGAGGGGTCCAAACACCCCGCACTGACATGTTTTATGTCATTCCTAGGGTAAAAACCCCATTTTGGACCCATCCATGCACTAGGATTCCTGATCTGATTCATCGTTTTTGAGTTAACCCATTTATTTGGCATGCCTAGTGTGAACACACTGAAATTTTATTTCTGGCCACATCGGGGCTCGGAATCAAACGCCGTCTGAAGTTGCTACTCTGGAATAATTTCAAGAATATTCCAAAGTCATTTATAAAAAAAACCAGGTTCTTACTTTATTATATTATTAATATTATTTTAGTATTTATTTTTTTTATTTTATTTATACTAAAATGGTTTACTGTTCTTAATCTTTTTGCAGTCAAATTTAGTATTTCGCATATTTTCATAAATGTTTGTTTTTCTCCTCATTAATTTCCAATCTCATGTTTTCAAAAACTAAAAATTTATTATTACCCTGCATAATCATCATGAGAAATAAGACAACATCATAATCTATCAGAATACACTTCAACTTATCTTACATTTTAATTTTTGGAACTGATTCATCTTTGAAACATATCACCTTTCTCCTAAACCCTAGAATCTAAAAACCTTCAACATTAAAATTTTCAGAAATGGTGAGAACCAAGTGAACTGATGAAGGTAAAACTAGTGACTAGGAACATCATAATTTTTCCTTGAGAAATATTCTTGAAGGTATGGTTATACACATAGAATGGTTGTATGAGATGAACCTTCTACTCAAGCAAGCTCTAGCGTATGAAATTTTGGAATTTCTATTCAATGATTATAGTAAATATTTTCCTTATGAGGTAGTAATGAAACACTACTATGGTAATTTATAGTTTATTTTTGATGAAATAGATGATATGATATCCTCACAGATATAAGATAATGAATTTTCAATTTTTTCAATTGAAATTGCTCAAATTTTGAAATGCCCTCATGAAGGAGTTTTCCATTTAGATCATAGAATAATTGGAAATCAAGATCATAAGATAGAATATATTATGTCATTTATGATTATATCCAAAATTATAAGGAAGATGTTTGTTAAGTAAGTAAAGGTAGATCAGAAAGTTTTAGTTAAGTTTATTCAAACAGTAATTACTCCGAGTGTAGTTGAGACGAAGACAATATTGTACCCAAATATTCACATTATGTTTTTATATATCAGTGACATCAAGATAAATTTTCCAAGATACATGATAAGGTATCTAAAATATTACTTTCAATTAGAGGCTAGGATTTCATTTTATTTTCCTAGTACAATGTCTCTTAACCTGTTTAGAAAGAACATGATTCTTCTTTTTGATACAAGAGTTAAATCTCATCCCAACAATGTGTTAAATGCTGGGACTATAATAAAGGCTGGTTTTTATTTGAGTAATGGGAAATTAAATATTATTCCATTTGGTGCAAATGAATAATATATTCCTAGATATTATTCTCAGGGGGAGAAATGTTCTTTAAGAAATGAAGGTGTTGGAGAATCTAGTACAGATGGTGTTACAAAATCAACCAAAAGAAAGCTAATATATGATACTACAAACCCTGTTAAAGAATATGAAGAATAAGTAGTTCAAGAGGAACTTGTTTTGAAATCAAGGAATTGAGAAGAACAACATATTGATGAACCAATGTTAGGATTTGGATAAGCAACACGCTCCGTTCAGTTGGATGAAATAGATCTTGTTGTGGATCAATAGGAAGAGAGAGAACCCCAAGAATATGTTGTTGTTCATCTAGATATATAGAAAAAAGTTTTTTAAGAAGTTATAAAAATTCATCATTTAGTCTCTGTGACTACCGAGTTATAAGATATCTCTATAATGGATTATTATTTAGAGAAACCTAAATATATCTCTCGAGAAAGGATAGAAGATATTGATGGTATATATTGTTCATGTGAAACAATTATGTGAAAAAACATATGATAATCACTTATAAATTTTTTAACCTTCTATTCCATCAATGAATCCAGATTAGGGGACACCTAATTCTCTGACAAATCAAATTGGGGATCTTGTGATCAAGTTTAATAAGGTTCAGGAGGAGAATTATGATCTTAAATAGGAGATAGAAGCTTCCACAAAATCCTATGGTGATTTACAAAATTCATATGGTCCAAGGATAGAATTAGAGTCTATTCAGACTCACCTCCACGAGTATAAAAATAATTCTGTATAAAAAAGATATTTTGATTCCTTTAAGATAGAAATGTTGGATGGGATTGTAAAGATAAAAAATGAATCTATTTCTAAAATAGAATTTTCATATTTGAAATGGTATTTGGGGAGCCACTTTTAATATATCAAGGGAAGTGTCAAAAAGCCATTACTTCTACCTCTACACCTCTAAGCTCTCCAGATCTAATAAGAAAATTTAGGCTATCAAATCTATCATGGAAAATATGAATGACCATCTTCAAAATGTTTAGTGCAATAATGAAACTTTTTCAGTGTTTTTGGGAAATTATAGACATTTTTGTCAACAAATGACATTATGTGAACTAGGTATCATGCTACTGCTAAATAATTTCAGTGATAAGTTAGATCAATTTTTGCAAATAAAAGACACTTTTTATGAACTTTTGAAAGTAAATTTGATTGATAATATGAAAGTCATCAAGAATCAAAAAAATTTATAAGGACGTTAGGAGATAATCTTTTAGATAGGATACATGCTCAGATGATAGAATTGAAAGAAATTTTTGATGTGGCTTAGGCTCCTACAGAACCAGAACCAACAACAAATCCTAACCTTTAGTGTTTCACTAGACCATCATTCCACCATGTTTCTCTATGTCCAAAATCTATCTTAATGTAATTGTACAATTTTTCATTATTAAATTACTATTGTCTAATTTATTTTTATATTTCATTACGTTTTTTATATTTTTTTATCTCTACTTCCAGAATCACTATCCAATTTCTCCACATATTATAGTATGTATACATTCATTTACTATTCCATGAAAAATTAAAAGTGATTTTATCCTTTTTCTTATACTTTATTTTAGATTTTAGAAAGGGGAGAAAATTTTGGATAAACAAAAAATTTCATTTTAATTATATTTTAATCAAAATTATTCTGTAAAATCGAAATAATAATTTCTATTCAATGTATTTAAAATATTATATATTATATATTTAATATTTTATAGGTTTTCAGATCATAAAAAAGGAAGATATTTTTGGGAACATATTGTCTCAAAAATACCCTATAAATATTAATAGATTTTTCTGCTCAAAAATACCCTTGTTTGTTTTACTAATGACATTGCATAAAGTGTATTTTAGAAAATTATTATTAATTGCCTTATTTTTTCTGGAATTATATTCATGATTTTAATTCGCTCAGGATATTTCTTAGGGTTTCGAATGCTCTTAACCATATTATGGAAAAATTATTCATACCCTACACTATAAAAAACACACATGGATCATAAACCTTAAATTTTTATTCAACATTACATTGGAAGAAGGTTCGTATGGATCATCAACCCTACTCTTTAGGGAACATATGGATAAAGAACCTTACATTTGTATTGAACCTCATATGTAAAAAGAGAATAAATTATGGTTAAAGAACCCTATGTTAGTAAGGAACCCTACATTTTATGACACAAAGGTATGATTCATCATCCTTAATTTTGTGATAAAAGATACATTGTCAACCTTACTCTTAGAGAATGAATGATATATAGTTGATCTCTACATTTGGTACATTGTAATTTTGTGAAGGAACCCTAAATTTGACTTTTCAACATCAGAGATTTAATTTTTTTGATTTTATCTGAGATTTCTACAAGAGTATTTATAGATTTAAAAGCTGTTTTAAATCTCTTTTTTATAATGATTTAAATCTCATTATAATTGATTCCAAAAAATGTATTGAATAGATAAAGTATCTCTTACAGTTATGGGATGTCATGACTCCTATGAACCATGTTGAATTTGAATTTTCACAATTTTTCAGGCAACTATCTTGGATCTAGAATTCTGAAGCAAGCCCTATATTTTATATATTCTAACGACACATCATTTCTCAATACATGATATATAAGTCTTAATTTTTTTAAATATTATTTAATTATCATAAAGATCTATTACAGTTATATTATAATGAATGATCGATTCTTAATAAACCTAAACAAGGGATACATACATGTTCAATCTTTTCCTGTTGTAATATTACTGTTGTTATTTTTTGATACTTTTATTTGAAGATCATTCTTCAATAAATATTTCATAAAATCTATAATTTCATGAAGACTGTATTTTCTACATAATAATATTCATCTACTAAAAATTTTTGCTGCTATAATTATGATGTTCAACCCAATCCATCTTCAAATCAATCCCTTTTGATTTGTTGGAGTTTGAACTACTCAAAATCAATTGTGGTGGAGTGTTATCTTCTCAATCTAAGATATGGATATTTAGTTCCCATATTTTAGAACCAGAATGATCTATTTTTAGCCTCATTTGTAAAGGTGTAAATTTCTTGCACTTAGTTTTGGATTTATTGTCTTTTGATAAGATGACACTACTAGTAAAATTCACCAAGATCATAGAGGGAGTAATTTGTTGAGTGAACATGGGGATATTTGTACACCGATCCTCTATAAAAAGATGTGTTATTTATTTTTGTTTATCCACTATTTATACTCATTACATAAGTAAACACTGCAAATCTTTATTAATCATAAAGGGTCTCAAAACCCATAATTATGGATGATTTTTGAAAGACACAATTCACTCCCCCCTCATGTGTTACTTTGTATTATTCTAATATAACAAATAGCATTATCTCAATCATTTACATGGATCATAATGAGGACATCATTGTTAAGGAATGAAAAACTACAACATTTTTGTATAATGTTAGAGAAAAAACTATATTGTGACATGATCTTGTAGGAAATGTAAGAGAAAGTTAGATCTCTTTAGCCACATAAAAGTAACTCTATGACAACAAAACAGTTATGATGATAATCTTAGGTGAGATCTAGAGTATGTTGTTGGTGGAAATTTATTTTTGAGACTTTCTTCATTGAATATGGTTATGATATTTATAGAGAATAGAAATTTTATCCCCAAGTATATTGGCCCATTCATGATTAGTGATCGAGTAGGGTGGGTAGGTTATTGACTAGCGCTTCCACCAAACCTCTCTCAAGTACACAATGTGTTATATATATCTCTTCAGATGAATTAAATACCTAATAAATAAAATATACTAAATATATAGGTCTTTAACCTCAATCTTGATTTTTCTGAAAAATCACAGCATAAATCTTGTATTACAGTGATAAAACAAGTTAACCTAGGTTAAAATTTTGATTTATTGTCATATGTATTCATATTAATTCGTATTTAATGAAATAAAGTCAACCCTTATCATGATGGGATATAACGTTAATTATTAAAGGGTCACTTGTCTATGAACATTACCTCAATAATATTTAAGGGAAAGAAAAATAAAAAATGTCACTTTCTTACTTTTGAATATATCATACATGTTCACATAGGGAAAAAAGAAATTTTTGAATTAATTATAGTTTTTATTTTAAAATAAATGAATCTATTTTAATTATTTTATTTCATTTATAATTTTACTGATTATATAATTATATTAAATTATTATGCAAGATCTATATAGTAATTCTTCAATAAATAGTAAGACAAAATAAATAATTTTAAAGGTTTTAAAATTAAAATAATATTAGTGATTTATAGTGTCACATGGATATTATATATTAATATAACCTATTAGAGATGTTTTAAGGATTATATTTTAATCCCATCATTTTATTGATGCCCCTGAAAGAAAATATAAAAAATAGTGTCCAAAACAACATTAATGATATTTTATGAAAATAATATTTTATTAAACTATTTAATAATCATAAAAATGTTGAAATATTATAACGGAATATTATATGGTCTAAATTATCATATTTTATAGATTTTCTAATAAATTATTACCTTATTTATAAAATTAGAAAACTTTAAGTTTCAAAAAAAATTTACCACATCTAAGGTCAAAATAGGTTAAATAAAGATTTAAATCAAAAGGTAATGTTTAAAAAACAAATTAAACACAAAAAATTTTTATTCTATGATGTAATTTAAAAAAAATCAAAATTATATTTAATATATTTCATTTTTAAGGAATTTGGATAGATAATGAAGTTAATATTATTTAATATTTTAATAAATTTCATTATAGCAGCTCCCCTCCCTTATAAAAGAGCACCCATCCTTTCACTTATTTACACCACTTTGATCCTTTTTGGCCATCCAAGACCACTTAATACCATATAAACTTCCTTTACATGAATTAAAGGTGATTTTCCTCTTAAAATATCATTCCAAGTAACCCTAATAATAATTCTAAACGAGGACCATTGAAGAAAACGTAATTATCCTTACCAATGTATTTTAATTTTTTCTTCATATAATACATTGAATTTTTTTCATTATAAACAACATTTTAGCTTCAGTACAATTAATATTCTAAAATTATATTATTATCAATAAATAACCTCTATTCAAAATTTCCCATCAAATTTGAATTTAAATTATCTCATGCACATATGTATGACTTAACTTCTCCACATAGTGATACAATTAATTTTTATCATCATCATTCATGGATGGTTATTATGTTTAAATCCATTTAAAAATGATTATGTGTCACGACCCATCCTCAGGACCCATGTCGTGACTACCCCAAGCCCGCCTTCTATAGGCCAAGGGCAGGCGACTGGCACCAAAGGCATAAATCCCGATATAAGGGAAGGCATTTTCTTTATGTAAGAAAACAAAACACCACAGAGTATGCAAGCAGAAGTAAAAACTAAGTAAACTGAGTACAATAGTAAGTGATGGAAAGTAAATGGGCCAGTATACAAACCCAACTGAAAGTAAAGTACAACTGAAAAGAGAGTACAATAGCAGAAAATTAAAACAGCAACACCGAGCCATCCTCTGGAAATCCCACCTGAAGGGTGGGTACAGATAGTCTCCTAAGCTCCTCAGCTCCAGCCGTCCTCTCCATGTACGTCTCATCTAGTGATCCACCTCCTGGTACCATCCAGCTACACGAGATCCTACCTCGATCAACTTTGTCCATCGTCTGCATCCAACACAATGTACTGCGGGCATATCCCATGCAAGGGTGAGTATACGCTACTCAGTAGGGACCCTGAGACCCCCGAAGGTCTCCCAGAATTCATGAAGGATAAACCACAAAGGAAAGTTACAATCATGAAGTAACAACCAGCCCTACATAGGTATATGCCCATACATATACCTAAGTCATCAATTCCAGTTCGGCTCCAACATCCGAGCCCAAGATAGATATAGTCCACACATGATAGCACAATCCAATCCACACTAGATAACACAACTCAATCAACACAAGATAGGAAAACAATCATATCGAAGACAAAGATTGAAAGTCAAGACTCACCTCAAATAGGTATACTCATCGTAAGGCGATGGAGATGATCAGATATAGCCACTGATTCATCTAAGATGTCAGACCCACATTGGATAAAAGACCAGCTAAACTGTCGGACCCACAAAGGATACAAGACCAGCTACTCTGTCGGACCCACATAGGATACAAGAACAGAGTCAAATACTTCCAGACCCACATAGGATACAAGAACAGTAGTCAAGTACTGTCGGTCCCACATAGGATACAAGTATAGTAGTCATTGCTGTCGAACCCACAAAGGATTTCAGTACTGTTGTCGTCGCTGCCGAACCCACAAAGGATCCCATTGAGGTCGTCATCGTCGTCGCAGTCGCAGCCAGCTCTAAGTTTCCCGCACACAGCATGCTTGATTCCGGGAAGATCCGCTCCACGAGACAAGGGGTATCGATACATCAACTGACACAAAGTCTGAAGTTGATGTATCCCAATGTTCCGTCTCGTCAAAAGGAACTCAACGTGACAGACGGCGTGTCAATCGGATGCCCAGTCTAAGAGTTGTTGGCTTTTTCATCCCAGGGGCCCGGTTAGTTTTTAAGTAAAAACCAACCCAACTGTACTCCAACTGTGTCCAAACGTCAGGCGTATTAAGCCGAAATAATCATCTCACAAAGAGGAATCCAACAAAGTTGATGGCACGTCAATCGGACGTCTGGTGCTCAAGTTATAAGCGTTTTCGCTCCGAGGGCCCAGTTGGTTTCGTGTTTGAACAAACCCAGCAGTACACAAAGTTCTCTGAAACCTTGTGTGTCATATACAGAAACGACCATCTCGATCCAAGGATTGCTACGCAATAGAAGGTGCGTCGATCGGAGTTACGTAGCCCATGTTATGGGCATTTGAACGAATCTGTTCGAAAACAGGGGGTTCGGGCCCGGTCCAACCCGACCCAATACCCCTAGGTCGACCTGACCTGGGTCTGGGTCTGGCCTGGTTGGGCGCGGCCCGACCCAGCTGGCATGGCCCGGCCCAGATGGTGCGGCCCGCCCCAGCGTGGGGGTCCGGCCCGGCGCGGGCGGTCCAGCCCGGCCTAGCCAGTTCAGCCCGGTGCGAGTGCCCTCGTGCTGAGCAGATGCGGAAGGGGGCGAGGCCGCCGCCCCCTTCGAACCAAATGGCGGACATGTGGTGGTCCGACCTTGTTGCGCTGGCCGGGGGTTCAAACCCCCGGATTTCCTGAATCCATCCGGCCGTAACGGTTGGCCTATTGTGTCGTGCGGGACCTGTTGGTCCTACCTCCTATAGCACTGGCGGCTGGTGGTTCCGTTCGCCACCCTCTACACTGTCGTGACCTAAGGTCGCGGCCCTTGTCCAACCGGCGTGGCGCGATGGCGTTGCACCCCTCCACTGCGGCCCTCCATGAAGCTCTGGCGCAGCGCGACAGTGCCGTGCCCCTCAGCCGCTGCCTGAATTCGGCCCCTCCCCCTTTCGGTCTCAATGGCGCAGCTCGACGGCGCCGTGCTCCTTTGTCGCGGCCCGCACCGGCCGCGGTTCCTTCTTTTCCACGCGGTGCGACGGCAATGCGTCGCCTCTGTTCTAAGCCACGTAGAAGTTCAACAACAACAAGGGGGAGGAGGGTCGGTCATGTTTGTGCAGTCTGATCTCCTCCCATTATAACGATTGCAAGCGGCTATTTAACAATGAACACCAGAAATAACCATGAACGTAAAATCAAACCCCTACCTCGAAGAAGAATTCGCGAAAGCCTGCGTCGTGGAAGATGACATCGCGGGGGAAGGCTCCGTATATGATGACGGAGTTCGTCCGAGGAAGAAACGGTGTTTCCCTTTCTTTGATGCGGGAAGAAGAACGAAGGAAGGCCCATCGAAGAAGGGAACATCGTTACACATCAGCTGCGGAGAGAAGAAGAGATGGCTTGTCGATCTCTCTTTTTGGAGATGGCATTCCTTGTCGAAGCCTTGTCGTTCTTCGTGTTCTTCAAATATACAAAATTCTCTCCAAAAAACTCCACACAACGATACAACAATAATAAAATAAGGATTTTGCCTTATTTTATTACTCATCCCAACATTTTTCAAAATTCAGAACTTGAATTCACCTAATTAATTAAACAAGTGTTGTCAAAATAATTAGGTGTTTAATTGGCATGCATTACTGTAGAAGAGTTACAAATTTAAGGGGGGTTGCCATAATTAAGAGGGGGGTTTAGGGGAAATGAAGGGGTGGGGATCATGTGGGACCCACCTCACTAATATCCTACCATGTAGAGTTAGGATGTAGTGGGTCCCACCTCAACTTCTACACATAGGTTATAATTACTTAAAATAGAAATAAAATTGTAGTGAAAATTTTATTTCACTCTTCAGTTAACCCATTTATTTAACAACACCTCCCGAGCAAACGCAACTCCAGAAAAGGTCTTCCTAAGAAATTACCGGAGCTGCGGTTTCATCGGTGCCCTCAGAATTCGATTTCGAGTACCGTCTCAAATGTTATGAAAACCTTCTCATTCATTCACTAAACGTACCCGATCTAAACTTCATAAATTGATTCCGGGAACCCCGGGCCTCGGAATCAGGTGCCGTCAGAAACTGTGTACTCGTAAACTACAAAAAAAAATTAAAAAAAATTCCTTGAAATTTACAGGTCTTTGCATTACTCCCATCTCAGGGATTTACATCCCAGTAAAGATACATCACAAACAAGGGAATCAAATGAGGGTACTGATCACGCATCTGAGCCTCTCGCTCTCAAGTGCTCTCCTGGAGGTTCCCGTGCTACCACCTGATGCGTACTAGAGGAATCGACCACGCATGTAGGACCCGCTCTTGTTGATCCTCGATCTCCCCTGGGACCTCCGCAAAAGGCACCCCGTCATCAATGTCCATCTCCCCATGGTCGATGATGTGCGTCAGGTCGTGCATGTATCTCCTCAGCTGAGATATGTGGAAGACGTCGTGCACACGGTGCAACTGAGGTGGTAGAGCCAGAAGATAAACCACCACGTCTATCCTACAGAGAACCCGGAATGGTCCGATGAATCACAGAGATAACTTGTCTCCTCGGACAAATCTCCGTAATCCACGTTGAGGTGAGACCCGCAATAAAACGTGGTTTCCATCCTCGAACTCTAGTGGTCTCCGCCTCCTGTCCGCATAAGGCTTCTGTCGGCTCTGAACTGTCTTCATCTACTCCTGGATGACCTAGACATTCTCTGTAGGGGCCTGGACCATCTCTGGTTCCACAAGTACTGACTCCCCAGGCTATCTCCAACACATAGGTGATCTGCAAGGTCATTCATACAATGCCTCTTATGGTGCCATCCCGATGGTGGAGTGGTAGTTGTTATTGTATGAAAACGCCACCAAGGGTAGGTGATTCTTCAAGCTGCGACCAAATTCAAGGACACATGCACGGAGCATGTCCTCGAAAGTCTGAATGGTCCACTCCATCTGACCATCCGTCTGAGGGTGAAAGGCAGTGCTTAGACGTAGCTGCATCCCAAATGCCTCTTACAACCCCTTCCAAAGCTGGGAAGTAAAGCAAGCATCTCGATTAGAGAAGATCGATGATGGAACACCATGAAGCCATACAATCTCCTGAACATAGAGGCATCCCAATCTCTCCACTGAGCCCTGCTCTCTGATAGGTAAAAAGTGAGCCGACTTGGTGAGTCGGACGACAATCACCCAAATGGAGTCATGACCTCTGGAAGTACGTGGATGTCCAGTCACGAAATCCATAGATATACCATCCCAATTCCACTCCAGGACCTCCAAGGGTTGTACCAAGCCTATTGGTACCTTGTGCTTTTCCTTCACCTACTGGCAGGTGAGGCATCAAGAAAAGAACTCTTCCACAGCCTTCTTCATCCCTGGCCACTAGTACTGTCGTCTGAGATCCTGGTACATCTTTTCTACCCCTTGATGTACCTCCAAAGGGGAAGTGTGAAACTCTCTCAGCACCTCCTCCTATAAAGAAATTGGTACCATGGTATGTCCTCTAAAAAAGGACGATGTGCTCTCCTCCTATATAGAAACCATCAAGTGTCTGTCCTGTGGAAATCTGTGCATGTCGTGTCTCACAGTCAACGTCCCCACGCTGTGCCTCTATGACCCGCTGAAGAAGTGGAGGTGTGACTATGAGCGACTGAAGGAAGGCTTCCCTATCTCTATCCATGAAGGATATCTGCAAAGCGGCTAGCGACTCTGTCACCTCTCCAAGTAGCTGAATTCTCGTCCTTCTACTGAGAGGATCAGCTACTATGTTCCCCTTTCCAGGAGTATAGACTATCTCAATGTCATAGTCCTGGAGGAACTCGAGCCATCACCACTGTCTCAGGTTCAAGTCCTTCTACGATAAGATGTACCTGAGACTTTGGTGGTCAGATTAGATTGTAAAGAGCTCTCCCATCAGATAGTGCCGCCACATATTCAAGGCAAAGACCACTACTGCTAACTCCAGGTCATGGGTAGCATAGTTCTGCTCATGCTGCCTTAACTTTCATGATCCATAGGAGATCACAACCCGCTCCTGCATTAGGACACACCCGAGTCTGGTCTCTGATGCATCGCAGTAGACTACATAACCTACTCCCTCCTCTGGTATCCTCAGGATGGGTGCGCTGGTCAATCTCTTTCTCAGCTCCTGGAAGCTCTACTGACATCTATCTGACCACCCGAAGGGTTTCCCCATCTTCATCAAAGCTGAAAGTGGTGCTAAAACTCTGGAGATGTCTGGCACAAATCTCTGGTAGTACCCAGCCAGACCTAAGAAACTTTTCACCTCCGTCACGCTCCTAGGTGGATCCCAAGCTAGCATTGCCTCGATCTTTGCAGGATCCACCGCAACTCCCACCTCAGAGATGACCTGGCCCAAGAACTGGACCTCACGTATACAGAACTGACACTTAGAGAGCTTACCGTAATGTTGGTTCTCTCGGAGTGTATCCAGTAAAACCCGCAAGTGGCAGGCATGCTCCTCCCCAGTAGTCGAGTATATCAATATGTCGTCGATGAACACAACGACAAATCGATCGAGGTATGGCTAGAAGATCCTATTCATTAGACTCATGAACACTTCCAGAGCATTGGATACACTAAAAATCATAACCAAGAACTCATAGTGGCCATACCGGCATCTGAAGGCCGTCTTCTGGACATCCTCGTCTCGAACTCTGAGCTGATGATAGCCTTACCTGAGATCTATCTTCAAGAACCACCGTGCTCCCTTGAGATGATCGAAGAGTTCATCTGTCCTTAGTAGTGGATACATGTTCCTCGTGGACACCTGGTTCAGGTGACGATAATCGACACACAGTCGCAAGCTCCCGTCTTCCTTCTTGGTGAACAAAATCGTGGAAGCTGAGGGTGAAACACTGGGTCGGACGAATCTCTTGCCCTGAATGTCCTCAAACTGTACCCGTAGCTCTAGAAGCTCAGTGGGAGCCAGACAATATGCTGGAGTGGATATCGGGGTTGTCCCGGGGTACAGTTCAACATAGAATTCTACCTCTCTACAAGGAGGTAGTCCTGGAATGTCCTCAGTAAAAACATCTGCATACCGATCCACTACTACATGAAAACTCGGACTCTGCATGTCAACTGCTCCTAGGATGAGGCTAGCCAAATGATGAGTGATCAGCTTTCCTCTCCTCTGTGTGAGTCCATCCTATGCTGCAAAGGCTCCCTTCTCTGTGGTGAAGGTGAACCTACTCCCATCGTGCGGACACTCCACACCTTTCGCCTAATACAGTCTATCTGAGCATGAACTGTAGATAACTGATCCATGCCCAAGATGACGTCCTATGGCCTCGATGCCGCTATAAGAAATCCCAGCCAAATACCTCTCCTCCTAGAGTAAGCTCACACTACCGGCACCAGTGTGTAATCATTGAGTCTACTCTCATAGGAGTCTCTAGCCGTAAGGATCGAGCCAACAGCTCCGTTGGAATATCCGAGATCCGAACAAGGGCAGCGGCAATGAAAGAATGACTCCCTCATGTGTCTATAAAAACTGCAACAAGGATGGAGTAGACACAGATAGTACTTTGAATCTTCTCTAGTGCTCCGTGGTCATAGGCCTCTACTGCCTGAAGCTGAGCCTGCCTCTATTCGCTAGCTCCCTGTGGTCGGGGTGGACCTCCTGGTGGTGGTGGTGGTAGAGCCTCAAAGAGTCACCCACCACCAGCTGATTGGCCAGCTCCTATGCCTCATCCTTGTGTTCCCTACACACCGCCATGGTCGAACCTCTGCCTCTGCCTAGGTGGGCCCTCAACCGTCTGTTACTCCTCTGCATGGCAGGTCGGGTAGTCATGAGCTATGTGGCCCTGCCTACCGCATGCATAGCACTATCTGCTCCTTGGAAGGCTGGCTCTGTGCCGTGTGCCCCACACCTCTGAGCCAGTATCCTGAGGTCATCAGCATGATGGTCTTGTCCGCTTGGACCCCTTAGTCATCTATCGACTTCCAGCTGCAGAAGACTCAGCTACATGCCGCCCTGCGGTAGGTCTCGCTTCTAGTGTAGGCTCTGCAAGAAAGCTCCCTACGAGAAGGGCTCTCTCCAGTACTCTTTCCTGCGTCGGAATGCTAAGGGAGATCATCGATTCCCTGATCTCATGCCTTAGTCTCAGCTCGAAGGTCCGGGCCCAGAAGAATTGGTATCGTACCATGTCCGTGGAATTGCGCGAGAGATCGGTAAATCTCACCGAGTACTGGGCTACCGTCATGCTGCCCTGCCGCAGCTGTAGTAGCTCCTGAAAGTGCACCACACGGAGGGTGGCTATGACGAACTCTGAGCGAAAGAGGATCTCGAAGTCCGACCAAAGGAGAGATGCCTCGTCGTGCACCTGGATCATCAGGCTCCACTGGCTTCCTGTTGCCGCCTTCCGGAGACTCGCTGCAAGGATCACCATGAGTTCAGATGGTGTCTATACTATCCTGAAAACTCGAACAACAACCTCCAGCCAATCCTCGGCTGCCTGAGGGTCCGTATCCCTGCAGAACCTGGGCGGTCTCTGACGATGAAACTCATGCAGTGCACTAAGGCGATGTGCACTCTTAGGAGTTCGGGATGGTGGCATCGGTGGATCGGTGGGTAGAGGTACCGCCGGTGCCTCCGCTGTAATACGGCCTTGCACCGAGGCCTCGTCGCTCGGTGGGCTGTCGTATTTCACAAAGCTCGGAACCCTAGCTGGTTGCTGTCGTGGGGCCATCCAGAAAAGAAACAGGTGTGCCACGGTCAATACAGTATACCTGGTGAGCTGACAAAAAGTAATCATAAAGAAAACTTTTGAAACACAGATGCAATCAATGTTTTCGTGTACTAAGTCAGAAATCAGAAGTCAGGGTCCCGGTGTATGGATACCTCGGCCGCCGCACCAACACTGGACTCCCTGGATTGATAACCACACTCAATACCCATAACACTATTGCTTCACATAGAAGAACGATCAGAGTCCTGAGTTCTACAGTAGAAACTAACTCCTCTGATACCAATTTGTCACGACCCGTCTTCGGAACCCGTGTCGTGACTACCCCAAGCCCACCTTCCATAGGCTAGGGGTTGGTGACTAGCACTAAATTCGTAAATCTCGATATAAGGGAATTCATTTCCTTTATATAAGAAAACAAAACACCATAGAGTATGCAAGCAAAAGTAAACACTAATTAAACTGAGTACAATAGTAAGTGCTGGAAAGTAAATGGGCCAGAATACAAACCCAATTGAAAGTAAAGTACAACTGAAAAGAGAGTACAATAGTAGAAATGTAAAGTAGCAACACTGAGCTGTCCTCTGGAAATCCCACCTGAAGGGTGGGTACAGATAGTCTCCTCAGCTCCTCGGCTCCAGCCGTCTACTCCGTGTACGTCTTGTCCGGTGATTCACCTCCAGGTACCGTCCAGCTCAACAAGCTCCTACCTCGATCAGCATTGTCTATCACCTGCATCCAACACAATGTAGTGCGGGCATATCCCATGTAGGGGTGAGTATACGGTACTCAGTAGGGACCTCGGGACCCCCGATGGTCTCCCAGAATCCACGAAGGATAAACCACAAATGAAAGTTACAATCACAAAGTAACAACCAACCCTACTTAGGTATATGAAAATACATATACCTAAGTCATCAATTCCAGTTTGGATCCAACATCCGATCCCATGTTTGATATAGTCCACACAGGATAGCGCAATCGAATCCACACAGGAAAACACAACTCAATCCACACAGGATTGCAAGACAATCATATCAATGATAAAGATTGAAAGTCAAGACTCATCTCACACAGGTATACTCTTCATAAGGCAATAGAGATGATCAGATGTAGCCACTGATTCATCTAAGCTGTCAGACCCACATAGGATACAAGACCAGCTAAGCTGTCAGACCCACAAAGGATACAAGACCAGCTACTCTACCGGACCCACGTAGGATACAAGTACAGAGTCAAAAACTACCGGACCCACATAGGATACAAGAACAGTAGTCAAGTACTGTCATAACCACATAGGATAAAAGTACAGTAGTCATCGTCGTTGAACCCACGGAGGATTTCAGTATGGTCTTCGTCGATGCCGAACCCACGGAGGATCCCAGTGCAGTCGTCATCATCGTCACAGTCGCAGCCAGATCTAGGGTTCCCGCCCAAAACATGCTCGATTCCGGGAGGGTCCGTTCCACGAGCCAAGGAGGGTCGATACATCAACTAACACAAAGTCCAGATTTGATGTATCCCAAAGTTCTGTCTCGTCAAATGGAACTCAACGTGACAGACGGCGCGTCAATCGGACGCCCGGTCTGAGAGTTATTGTCTTTTTCGTCCTAGGGGCCCGGTTGGTTTTTAAGTCAAAACCAACCCGACCATACTCCAACTGCGTCCAAACGTCAAGAGGAGTAATCCAAAATAACCGTCTCACTAAGAGGAATCCAAAAAAGTCTATGACACGTTAATCGGACGTCCGGAGCTCATGTTATAAGTGTTTCTGCTCTGAGGGCCCGGTTGGTTTTGTGTTCGAACCAACCTGAACATACCCAAAGTTCTCTAAAACCTTGAGTGTAATATACTTAAATGACCATCCCGATATAAGGATCTCTACGAAACTAACAGTGTGTACATCGGAGGTCCGTAGTCCATGTTATGGGCATTTGAACGAATCAGTCTGAAAACATGGGGTCCGGGCCCGGTCTGACCCGGCCCGATACCCCTGGGTCGGCCCGGCCTGGCGTGGGGGTCCGGCCTTGCGCGGGCAGCCCAGCCCAGCATGGGCGGTCAGGCCCGGGCTGGCCGGTTCCGCCCGGTGTGGGCGCCCGAGTGCTGAGCAGACGCGGAAGGGGGGGAGGCCGCTGCCCCATTCGAACCGAACGACGGACCCACGAGGGTCCACCCTTGCTGCGCTAGTCGGGGGTTCAAACCCCTAGTTTTCCCAGATCCAGTCAGCCGTAACAGTCGGCCGGTTGTGCCGCGAGGGACCTGTTGGTCCCGCCTCCTATTGCACCAGCGGTCGGCAGTTCCGGCCGCCTCCCTCTGCACCGCCGCAACCCTTGTCTGACCGGCGCGGCGTGACGGCGCCGCGGCCCTCCATGAAGCTATGGCACGGCGCGATGGTGTCGCGCCCCTCTTCCGCAGCCCGACCTCGGCCGCTCCCCCTTTCGGTCTTAATGTCATGGCGTGAGGGCGCCGCGCTCCTTTTTTGCGGCCCGCACCAGCCACGGTTCCTTCTTTTCTGCGCGGTGCGATGACACCGCATCGCCTCCATTCCAAGCCACGTAGAAGTTCAACAACAAAAAGGGGGAGGAGGGTCGGCCGTGTTTGTGCAGTCCGACCTCCTCCCATTATAACGATAGCAAGTGTCTATATAACGATGAACACCAGAAATAACCAGGAATGTAAAATCAAACCCCTACCTCGAAGAAGAATTCGCAGAAGCTTGCGTCGCGGAAGACTGCGTCGCGGGGGAATGCTCCATATACGATGAAGGAGTTCGTCTAAGGAAGAAACGGTGTTACCCTTTCTTCGATGTGGGAAGAAGAATGAAGGAAGGGGCGTAGAAGAAGGGAATGTCGTCACACACTGGCTGCGGAGAGAACAGAGATGGCTCGTCGATCTCTCCTTGAAAATATGGCATTCTTCGTCGATGCCTTGGCGTTCTTCACGTTCTTAAAACTTAGAGAATTCTCTCCCAAAAACTCCACACAACGATACAACAATAATAAAATAAGGCTTTTGCCTTATTTTATTACTCATGACAACATTTTTCAAAATTCAAAACGTGAATTCACATAATTAATTAAACATGTGTTGTCAAATTAATTAGGTGTTTAATTGGCATGCATTAATGTGAAAGAGTTAAAAATTTAAGGGGGGTTTCCAAAATTAAGAGGGTGGTTTAGGGGAAATGAATGGGTGAGGCTCGTGTGGGCCCCACATCACTAATATCCTACCAAGTGGAGATAGGATGTGGTGGGTCCCACCCCAACTTCTACACATAGGTTATAATTACATAGAATAGAAATAAAATTGTAGCGCAAATTTTATTTCACTCTTCAGTTAACCCATTTATTGAACAACACCACCCAAGAAAAAACAACTCTAGAAAAGGTCGTCCTAAACAATTACCGGCGCAGCAGTTTCATCGGTGCCCTCAGATTTCAATTCTGAGCACTGGTTCAAAAGTTAGGAAAACCCACTCGTTCGTTCACTGAACGTACCCAAGCTAAACTTTGGAAATTTATTCCGGGCACACTGGGCCTCAGAATCAGGTGCTATTAGAAACTGCGTACTCATAAAATGCCAAAGAAATTAAGAAAAAAAAATCTTGAAATTTACGGGTCTTTACATTATGTCACTTGTTTGTATATTTGGACAACCACCTCCCTGAAGCGATGTGATTAATTTTTCATTTCCACTTAACATGGATAGAAATAAGGATGGATTTGACAAAGATATATGATTTATATGATATAATAATTATTCAATAGAATGAATTATTATTTAATTTTCTTATTTTTTGTCCATTAAAAAGTGAAAACAACGTTCATGCTTACATACGACTTACCATATTTATAATTGATGTAATTAATTTTTTGATCTAAACCATTTATGGATGGATATATATATATAATGAATATATATGATATTTATATAATTATAAGTATTATTTTTATTATTGAACCATGATCAATTTATAAGGACCGAGAATGCCTGTTAAAAAAAGCATGTAAAATGAAGCTGTTATCATCAAGAACTATGATTTCAATAATAAATTTTTAATAAACAAGTGATGATATGTATTAAGTAAATCATAAAAGTTATGATATATTTGATTATTTTTTATAATACATGTATAATAAATATTTATTTATTGTATAGGGGTCTTTAATGTGTTCGAAGAAATATGAGACTTGAGGTAAGGGATTTTCATCTCCCTATTATTTCTCTGAGACACATGCCACATTAACCACATGATTATTTATGTAATGTATATAACAATAATAATGAATGTAGTTTATTATTATTTTTATTAAAATTATTCATATATAACTATCCATTAAAGGCTCTATATTTTATGAGTTATTTATTTGAATGTTATCGAATTGACGATGGATTTTTGTTTTAATCCTATTTAAATATAGATTCTTTATGCTTGAATTTATGTTGAAAAACATATATGGTTTATATTTTAAAATTTTATTTCTCATTCTTATTATATGATTATTTATAATGAATAAATGTATTTCTTTAATTTTAATCACTTTATATACCTAAGAGATCAAAGGAATGTTTTTAGGGAAAACCAACATTAGTTTTTTTTTGTCAAAAAATATTTTTCTTCCATATCAATGATTTATAAAAATGATTTCTTGAATGCTTTAAATGTTACAATATTTTTTTTAATTTATTTTATACTAATTATTTACTTTTTACAAAATGTTTTTAAATGAATCTTCATCTATTTTTTACCAGCGAGGTAATCTCAACTATCATGACCACTCAATTATTCGAAGAATCCTTTCTAACAATTAAAGTTTCATTTAAAATAAATAATTTTACTTAATATTGGAGAATTTTTCTAGATTTCAAATAGGTTATTTCTAATGGAAAAAAATATTTTCATCAGGAATTATTCCAATGATTCTTTTAAGATAATTATCTCTTATTATAACATCCATTGTTGTTAATTATGTTTTTAATGGTGATATGATCTAATGATATGGTAATTATTCTTTATCTATGCGTGTTATGATTACAGTGATGAGTTGTTTAAGAAACCCATTTATTTTCAATGGGTTGTGCTACAATGAAATTACAAATTGATTATGAATCCCATTTTCATTGGATGGTTCATTATTTGAAGTTATGATCTTATATAACACATATGTATGCTATTAATTATGAAACACATGGGCCTACAATTATATTTTCGTCAAATTCATTGGGTAATTAATATTATTTGATGATATAATTATGGGAAACAATTCGATATGCTTGAACTTCTATAAGAAACATTTTTATGTTCTTGATTCTCTATAGAAAAGAAGTTGATGTACTTTATCCACTATTGGAAATAGGTTTTTATTCCTCATAAATTATGATTTTATGGTATTATTAGTTTAAATTGACATATTAAATGGTTTCTACACTTTTTATTGTGTTATGGTTGTATGAATTTAACTTTTGGTTAATGATTGATTTATGACGATTTCTCGCTCTTATTATTCATGTCTTTTGAATAAAAACAATTTTATGCAAGAAATCATGTTTATGATCTACAATTGATTGGGTATGAAAATTTTTATTTATGTTAATGATGTCATAACCTTGTGTGTATCTTATGATTTTATATTATCATCCATTGATATTTCCCATGTTGCACCTCACTGAGCATATGATCTCACCCTTTCTTGGGTTTTCCCCTAGTTATCAGGAATGGCTAATTAGGGATTTTCTATATAGTGTACTATGTGGGAATATATTTATGTGAGATATTAAATAATTTTCATGAAATAAGAATAATGTGTATCTAGTCTCCAAATACACAAAACCATTATGGTCTTCGAGCTTGCTTTTGTAAAATGTATTGAAAATTCATTTATAATAACATAATAATTATGTATGAAAATTATGGGTCAATATAATGTTTAGGACATAGATAATTGACGTTACTCAAATTTTTCTTATTTATAATCTATGATAATGTTCTATATTATGACATGTATCCCCATATACATCACATTCTTTATTACTCGGACACTATGATATAGGGATATCACAGGGCATGAAATCAATCTTACTTATAATTATATCCAAATTCTTCTTCCTTGATGCAAAATGTCTACTCTCCAAGAATATCATAAAATTATCTCATAATTCAGTAGATTTAATATTCACATTAATTTAATCTATATTTCTAAATAAAAAAATTATCTAACTTTCTTCATTAATCTTTTACAATTATAATCACGTGAATATATTTTTCATCTTTGAATATTGAAAGCACTACAATATTTGATACTATGATCTTCATATTTAAGTCGAAAAATATTATGAAAAAAATATATCTATGATATTCCTTAATAATATTCAAATAATTTAATTTAAAGCTCTTTAATCATCTAACATAGATCTTCAAAATATTCTCTTCAAATATCTATATTTCATTTTTCTTCTTAGATCTCTAAAACCAATAGAATTTAATCCATGCTAGAATCATTTTTTTCATAAAAGAATTATATTAGAGAATGATAATTCTCTTTATCACATTGAAACTGTCATCCAAGAATTGAAATCTTCTTCATTTTTAAGATTTATCAATCTCGGATAGAATCATGGAACATTAAAGTATATTGATATTTATGATTTGAAGATATGCACAACATTTTTTTGACTTTGTCTTCTAGAATAATTTGATTTTTTCAATCATAAAACAACATGTAATAAATATAATTTCTTATATATTATTTATTAATGAACAAATATCTTACATATAAGAAAAAAATTATATGTATCAACTAGAATATCCTTTATATATTTTTAGGTGTTTTTCTTTTGTCGAATTACATTATATAGTATTGAAAACCCTTGTGTATGGATTTATTAATCATATATATCTCTATAAGGAATTTTAATTTAAAAAAATTTAGCATTCCCTAAGAAATTATTTATTATGAATGTTATAGGATATACTATATATCATTATAAAATAATACACACCATTTAATATATATTATGTATATAGTGTAAAATACCAAGCCCTTTTCTATTACTTTAGATAAAAACCAATGCACTAATTACATATCATCTTGATAAAAACATATGTAGCAGTGAGCTGTAGTCCTTTTCAAATATAATGTTTATGATAACATCTTAATGATTTTCATGCCTTTTCTAAATTTCTTCTTGAAAATAGAATTTTGGAACTTCTTCAAATTGACTAAAAAAACTTCAAACGTTATTAGGGAACCCATAACAACTAAAAATCATCAATAAATAATTAAATGACATTATAAATTATAAAAATGTCCCAAAATATATTCTATTTCATTCCCAAATCAATATATCATATTAGTACTTAACGTTTTGTTCATAAAGAGATCCCAACTACCTCAACACTTCAAGCTTCAAAAATAATCTTCTTTATTCCATCACCTAAAAGATATTCCATATTTAATAAGACAACCTTTATTCTAGATAGTGTAAGGATGTATTCCCACTCATTAAGCCAATGTTTTTCGAGACAACTGAGGTTCATTTATAGTACATTTTTATTTTTAAAGAAACAATAACATAATACACATAGTTTTATAAAATAATATGATTACAATATAAATTATCACATTTTGAAAATTTATTTTTCTTAAATTAATTTAATTTTTTAAAATATCATATCAAAATTAACATAAACTGAAATATTTGTATTTTTTAGAAATGATAAAATCTTCAACGAACAGTTAAAAATAAAGATTATTAATATAGTGCAATTTATTTTCATTAAGTTCGCTAATTTAGATATCATATTATATTTTGGATCTTGTTATAAAGTGAAATATGATACATTTGATTTTAAATAATATATCTATAATTTTTATCAGCTTCATATAAGTTAATTTGTATGCTTAAAAACACATTTTTCTAAAAAAACTGATTTTTTGTTAGATATTTATATTATATTTCATTATTTCCACATCTAGAAAAAATATATTGAGAAATGTATACGATATATAAAATTATGAGGCTGTAATTTTGTAAATAGGCCCCTTTTATTTTTTTTGAATTATTAATAGTAACCGTGGTAAAATATGTCACCCCAGTAAGGGTATAATTGGTTTAACATGATTAAAACATTGGGATAATACATTAAAAATTATATAACACTTTTCCTTTATCATATTGGATAAGTCTATTTTGATGATCCTCACCCAATACTAAATAATATGGTCTCTTGGTGTCGTTTTTTTATATTGGCCTTTCTATTATATTAATAATAGATTAATTTAAAAAACTCACTCTTAACATTAATATCTCTAATATTATGGCTTAAGGATAAAAATATTTTATGTTCAATTTCATAGGATTATTTTTAATATGAATTAATCTCATTATCACGGTAAGTTATTTTTGTTTTTGTGATTGAATAATTAGATCAAATGCTTACACAACACCAACATAGTTCTTGTAAAATTAGTATAAAAATATAATATATTAGGGTTGTTATAATAGATTATATATGAATTCATTTACTATCATGTTTTTGTCAACATCCAATTAAATGAATAGCTTCAAAATCTTGATTAATGATATTTTATAATAAATAGTATTTTATTAAATGATTTAAAATTGATAAAAATATTTTCCTCATACTAGTGAATGGTATATAGTTTATTATATCAACCATGGTATATTTATTAGTTTATATTACATTTATTTTAACATCCATGACCCTTAAATTTTTAGAAAATTTTTATATTGCATTTATTGTCAAAAGGGTTAATGGGATGTTAAAACTAAGAGATAAGTGTTAAAATATAACCTAATCATTTAAAATTTTTATTGGATGAGATTGTTTCGATTCATCAAAAAAAATTATTTGACTTATACTAATTTATATCCCTTTTTCTTCAAAAAATAATGTATATTAATTTAATACTTTATGTAATTCCAAAAGTGTCCCTCCCCTCATATATAAAAGGACACCTCGATATGTTTTCATTACACTACATTGAGAAACCTATATAGGCTAAACCCTACCCATTTATCTTGTAAATATAATAATATATTTTATATAAGTTCTGGAGTTTCCAAAAGGCAATCCCTAGTCACCGTAAGAGGAAATATTAAAAAAGTTTACCAATGAATATGTAATTATCTTTACCCACTCCATCGAATTTTTTCATTTTTCACTACCTATAGATATATTATTCCCATTCTAAAATAATTAATTGTCATAAATAATCTTGGATGTTATTATGAATACATGGAAATGATTTTAAACCTATTTCAATCCTATAGAAAGAGATAACATCACTTGTGTGTACCCATGACCTACCATCACTATGTAGTGATGTAATTCATTTTTCATCACCATTTTATCTGGATTTATATAAATTTGGAAATAATTAATATACATTATTTTTATAATTTAACTTTTCTTTTTTAATTATAATATCATATCCACCTTCTTACATTCCAATCCTTTTACAAAAAATAACGTCACTTTTGTGTATGTGTGGACAACCACCTCCACGAGGTGTTGTGGTCCTTTTTTCATTTTCTATTTACAAGGATAGTAATAAGGAATTTTTTAATGAATATATATATGATTCTTATAACACAATTAACACTATTAAAAATATGGGACCATAATAAATTTAAAATGAAAATAAATTATTTGAGAAATCATGAATCAAAAAAAATAAGGAAGTTAACACTCATAATAGAGATAATAAACAATTTTTGTTAACTATTAGGTTATATTATGTTTTAATAAGAATATATATGATATTATGAATATTAATATCGATTTTTAAAACCATACAAATTGTTTTAAAGCATTATATAGGATGTTAAATCATCTTCATCTAAGGGGATATGTAAGGTACGAGATTTATTCTCAATTTATAATACATTGAGGCTCATTTATTATAATTCACATATATTTAACGTGGTGTACATACAACGAGATAGTGAAATTTTACATGAATATCATTATGTTCATGATGATTACTGTTTCAATTCATGTCCATTATTTCAAGGGGTTACAATTTAAAAGTTAACAAAGATGTAGGGTTTTATTTTAATAGTATCTGCTTGAGTTTTTATGAATTTTTATTTTTCAATTAAATTTAATTTCTTTGATATTTTATGTTACATGAGACATCAAGTTTTAAAACCCCATGATATATTATGAATATTTTTATTTAATCATGAATTCAATAAGATAGTCATTAAAATTAGTTATATGAATAGTAACAACTACTTTTTAAATAATAAGTATAATGTTTTATCTAAAAATACATATTGATGACGTAATTAATTTTTAGAAAAGTAATTATAATTTATGAAAATATTATTTTCAAAAAATTGATTTTTTTATTTTTTTGAATAAAAATTAATATTAATTTCTACAAATTTTAGGACTCATTTCAAAAATAAAATTTATTTTCAAAATATACTTGTCATAATTATCATGATGAATTTTTTTTATATTTTTATGTAAAGATTTTTTTCCCATGAATAATAAAAAATATTGGTTTTTATTAGGGATTATCTTTTAATTTACTACTTAAAAAAATTTTAAAATGGTTTTCAAAGTAAAATTATTTCAAATATATATATATATATATTAATCCAGTTTAGGTCATTGAAATCAATTTCATATTGAATTCTAATATAAAAACATTTTATGCATTCAAAACTTTTCTCTCTAAAAAACACTCTATCATCCCATCTTTGGGAAAAAATATTAATTGATTTTTCTCTCTTATATGAATTTAATTTGGAAAAATGGATTACATGTTTGGAATTATCATAATGTATATTATATTTTATAGGAAAATTAATTTTTGATCATTATGAATTTTTAAAGTAGTAAACATTAAGTACACATATTAAGGTTAAAATGGGGTTTCAAAGGAGTTAAACAAAAATTACATTGAATAAAATGAACTAAAAAAGTCTCCAAAACTCATTTAATGAAAATTAATCAACTTTATAAACATTGGGGTTCTAGAATAGATAATTTTTTATCCTTTTGGAATGTGAAAAAAAGTGGGTATACATTTTTTTCAAAAATTAAAACTGTGCCACTAACCGTACATATAAAATGTCACCCCATATCCCTACCTCTCAACACATCCAAACCCAATTTGTTAAGAAAATAACAAGATAAAAAAATTACTTAATTATCACCTCTAATCCCATAATCTTTATTTTCATAACAAATACAACCACAAAATTCTTTTAGTGCAAACCAAAAGAATTTTTGTAACACCCCGAGCTTCCACGATACGCTTCTCATTCAATAATGCAATAGCTTGCATTGTACGCAACTTCGAGTTCTAACACACCACAACTAATCAAAGAAGCCGTTATGAATATTAATACCCACTTTTTAAAATTATAGAAATTTTATATTTCAAAATGGACTTCATTTTTGTATTCGTAATATTGAAATTATCTAAAGTTGAATTTTTTGTAATTTTTTGAGAACTTCCAATTTTTATGAATAGTGAAAAATACTTAAAAATAACTTTTTTAATCAAAGTATTTTATAGTGATAAATTATACTATTTAGTGGTTTTAAAGTATAATTAGAATTTATTTTTACTATTTTATCCAATGGTGATCATTAGAATTAATTTCACTTTGAAATTGGACATAAATAATAGTCAATCTTTTGATATATATTGTTTCTTAAAAACACGCTATTTGTTGTGACAGCGGGAATTAATTATAAAATTAATTAATGAAACTTATATGTCTGGAATTTTGTAAAATAGACATCATTTTTGGATTCGGAATATCAATTATAGCTTAGGGTGAAATTTTGGCATTGTTCTGAAAAACTTCAATTTTAGATGAATAGTGAAACCACTAAGTGGTAGTTAAAAAACTGATTTTTCGTTTAAATGAAACATTACCACTTCTGTGATTTGATTTTCAAAACACCGGAATACATGGTTGTCATTAGGAAGTAAAATGTGTTTCAATGGGATTAAAATAATTTTTTGGTGAATAGTAACTTTTAAGTTTAATTAATCGCGATTAAAGGTAATTAATGAAATTTAAGGTAAAAATGATATTATAAAAATATGAAAATACCTTTACACTTGCCCTACCCCTATTGTATGTGTCATGGACGAGCAAGAAAATCCATGGGTCAACTTGGGGACCCCATGGAGCATCTTTTCTAGGAAAATGACATAAATAACTTTTATTTAAAGTTAAAATAAAAATGTCACAAACAAGAGTTGTTTTACTAAAACAATTTTTAAATGGGGTTATACAAGTCATATTTTTGACTATAAATATTCATTATAAATATAAAAAGGTTTCCTACATTATGATATTTGTTTTATAATTTTTAGACATTAAATATATTAAATTATTTATGACACCATGATGATGCAGCGATTACCTCATTAATTAACGATTTAAATAAAATGAAAGGATAATGTAAAATCTAAGTCTTACACTTGTCAAAAACCTATTGGGTGAGGATATTTCAAAACCGTATCACCTTATCCTCGAATTATATAAATGTGGGACCTTTAGAATCCGAAAAGCATTGTATAATAAAGTAACATTTCATTACATTCCAAGAGTGCCCCTCCTCTCCACTTATAAAAGGCCCCCACCTCTAACACCTTATTCACACTTTCAAGCCATTTGGCTCGGCCAAACTCTGCCCAAATACTCTCCTAACTTCCCTCCCTTACTCCTAGAAGCCTCACTATGGGCATAATTCTTCCCAAGGAAGCCTTTGGCTCAAATCAAAAGAGTTACCCGATTTTAAGGTAATGTCTTCTCTTGTGTTCTTTTATTTTATTTTTCTTCTCCAACCCCCTAAACTCTTTTTATTATTTTATTTTGTAACAACACCAGTATCCTCAATATACTAGGATGTTGTTATAATAAGGAATCGAGCTACACTTACACACACCTACATCTAATGGTTAAAGAAAATACTGTTTTTGTGGATGGAGAATTTCTGCCTCACGAAATGATGATTGTTCAACACTCATATAACACCTTAAAAGGTGTCCATTAAGATGTAACTCTATTTATATATGATATATAATATGTTTATGTTTTAATTAAGGTTCTGTATTTTTCATTTTTGGCATACTTTATGATTTCCATTATGGTTAAACGCGATAATTTCATTTTAGGAAGTAAGGACTACCGCCCCCTCAAAGTGATTTGAATCGTTAATACCATATGTGGGATGTATAAAGGATGAAGTAAATGGTATTATACACTATATTATACTAGAATTATATTATACCTTTATATCATTATGATTTCATTCCATTAAATACGAAATAGAAATGAAAGTAGCGTCCATGCGTACGTACGGCTTACCGTCTCCATGAATGGTGCATTTCATATCTTACCTCTAAACGTTATGGAATATTATAAATGTTTATATATACGGGATATATATGAGATATATGATATCTATATCATGAATATAATTCTGGATATAATGGATATTTCACCACATGAACAACTTGTAATTATAAGAATTTTATTTTTGACTCAAGTACCAAAGATCGACAAAACGACCGTTATTAACATAAATAATTACATAATGTTCATAACATGGTAATAAGTGATATTAAAGGAATAATAAACTTGAAAAGGTTATTAAGAAACTATAAATTAACTCTATTTTATTATTCAGGAGATTAAAGAACGATCGAGTCATGTCGGACACGAGGTAAGGGAACTTCTTAACCCAATTTCCATTCTTTGGGTTAATCTCTTACTTTCAAATTACGCCATGATATTATTATGTCCTATCATGTATTTGTAATTTATTTATGTGTAATTATAGTTAATACACATAATAGATCTATTTTATTTAAAAAATGATCTTTGTAAGGGACTTCGTCTCAATCTCCTTTCATTAAGGCATATTTGGTTTTATACACAACTTTCCTTTATACGGTGTATAAACCCCTTTGACTTTTACGTTTATTCAAAAGGAATATTTTTATATGAAGTGTTTTACTAAACAAAAAAAAGAATGTTTTTCTTGTCGTACGTATGCGGCGACAATGACTTCTTCGCCGCCATGGCAATTATTTGGGTTTCGGCTTCCTCTACAAGCCATAACTTTTTTTTAAATGAAAAATAAATTCCATGTTTTAACTTTCTTCTATTTTGGTATTGAAAATGGTTTTGAAAGAATTTTTATTATATCAATGTGTTGTATTGATATCTTGTTATTGAAATGTGGAAATGTTATGTTTCATTTATACATGTTTTATGTGATACGATTATGTTATGGTTTATGATATGTTTAAACCTATTCATATGAGGAATGCATTGGACTTAATAAGTGACGGGTGGAGCCCGCTATAGCACCTTGATGCATCAGCAGGTCTCATGAGACAAACTAGTGACTTCGCATGAGGCCTTGACAAAACCTTATTTGTGGTCTTGGCACGAGGCATTGACTATGTGGTTATGATAGTCTAGAATTATGCATTCCATCATTATGAAAGTGGTTATTGATATTGCATGTGATTATTCGACCCGTAGAATATCCATGTGAATAAATAAATGGCATTATCTCATTTTACTTTTTCCATATTATGTTTAAGTTCGAGTTTAAAAGGCTTTTGTTTTAGTTATGCATTGCCTTAAATGTTTATGTTTATTTATGAAAGCTTCCGCGATATTTTTATCCTTACTGAGCATCTGAGCTCACCCCTTTTAATGTTTTAATATTTCCAGGATGTGAAGAAGTATTTTATGAATGACCTACAGGGATAGTCAAAAGAGAATATGAGTGTTGACTATGGAGACTTTGTATTTTTATATTTTCACTTTATGATGTAATGTAACATTTATGAATGTATCTAGTGTTCCCAAGGCTATTAAATTAATCGGTCTTTCAAGACTTGATCTTTTGTGATCATGCCAATGTTATGAAGTAATACACTGACTCTGGGTAGCTGGGGTTGGGGCGCTACAGTTGGTATTAGAGGCATTTTATTACTAACCTTGGAAGATAGATTTAGATAAACTCTGATTAGAGCACATAGCCCAAAGATAGACTTTGATGATTAGTATAGAAGAACTTCCTAGAATTTTGGTATTATGGAGATTTTGTGTGTTTTCCAAGCAATACATCCATGTCTGGATACGAGCAGGTAGAGGTGGCTCTGGCACAGATGTACCTAGGGGTAAAACCCGAAAACACCGCTTTGAGCTAGACTCGAACGGGAACTGGTGCACGACAACGGGCCTTATTGCACTCTTGGTTATGATACTCCCAGGGGATATGCTTAGGATAATTCTCATTTTCTTTACAAACCACTATGAAGTGTTATTAGTATATACTTCATCAAAGAAAAAAAAATTTATGATTATGGATTATATCCATAAATAGTTCAATTAGTGTTAAGTGTTTTACAAGTATATAATTATGTATTTTGATTCATAAACTTGTCTAGTTTATGCCATTGTTTAGAAATGGAGTCTAGTGGAAGGAATGGAAACTGTATCAATGCACGCACTCCGTGTAGGGATTTCCCTCCTACTCAAGATAATTATTTTGGAGCTGGAGATACAACTGGTACTGATCAACTTATTACCATACAGGTACAACTCATTCAGGTTATGAAAAATAACCTTACTCGTATGGAGCATCCTGATCCGCAATGTGGAGAATCAATGTTAGACCACTTCATGAGGCAACAACTACCAACATTTAATGGGGGTACAAATCCATTAGTAGATGAGTAATGGATAAACTCCTTAGAGAAAATATTCCATGCCTTGGGGAGTAGCGAAAGGGAGAAGGTTATCATGGAAGTTTACCGCATCACTGGAGATGCCGATCAATGGTGGTCATTGATTCAAAATACAAAGGAAGATAAAGAAGTATCAAGTATGGAATGGAGAGAGTTCAAAGATCTTTTCTTAGAAAAATACTTTCCACATGACCATCGAGCAGATATGGAAAGGCAATTTCTGAGTCTGAGACAAAAGGAGGATGAGAATGTCGCAAAGTATGAGGCTAACTTTATAAGGTTAGCGAGGCATGCAGCAGATTATATACGTAACCCAATAAGTAAGATTGATCGTTTCTTTGATGGGTTAAAACCACTTCTCCGTCGAGCTTTAGTATCACAATATTTTTCAACATTCGAGGATATAGTCTCGTGTGCTATCAAGACAGAAAAGGAATTATCTAAGTCTTATAACAACAAAGTAAAGCAAGAGAAGAAGAGAACGGTGTAACAAGAGACAAATAAAGGGAAAAAGGGAAAGAAGGATTTTCCATTATGTGATAATTGTGGGAAGAATCACCCTGGTACTTGCCTAAAAGGAATGAGAGTTTATTACAAATGTGGAGAAAAAGGTCACCAGGATCATGATTGTAAGGGAAAGAAAGAGGCTATCAATGTTGAATGCTACAATTATAGGGAAATGGGTCATTATGCAAATGAATTTCCTAAGATTCAGGGAAACTTACCTCAGAAAAGGACAAGGGATCAAGGACAATCTTATGCTGTTACTACAGTTGAAGCAGAATAATTAATGTATTGGTGCTTTTGGACTCATGGATTATATTCTGGTTATTAGAATAATGTGATATATATATATATAATTATTGTACTGCAGTACTTGTTGATTTCATTAAGGTTTTAATATGATGAAGGTAATCATATTTTTGTATGTGACAATAAGAGAAACTTTACCTTGTTTGAGGAATCTGATGATACAATTGATTTTGGAATTTAAAGACCTTTTAGAGAAAGTCTGGATAGAGGTATTTTGGATAACTATAAAGGTTTGAATGGATTAAGTTGAACTTTGGATAGTATTGTTTAAGGTTAAAACATTTATGAAGATTAATTTTGGAATATTATAATACTATAGTTTTAGGAAAAGGATAACCTGTAGGGTAGGGCATAACCCGTAGCGTCGGACAAAGCTGTAGGAATCGAACCCACAAACATAGTGCGATAGGCCTTTATTACCTACCACTAGCCTATAGGAAGTCCATGGTTATTACAAAATAGTTTTACTAATCTAAATGGTATGTGTTAATATTTGGAACCTTATACAATTAGGATAAATAGAATATTTTTGAGTTCTATTACCTTTTAGAGTGAAAGATGGGTTTGTGGTAAAAATTTATTAAAGAATGAAAGTCTACATGACAAGTATGTATATTCCCTTACGTTCTTAGTAAATCTCCTAAATAAATTCCTCAACATTATAAAAGGTAACTTAAAACAAAAACGTTGTCGGTTAACTTTTACAACTGGGGATTCAATGACTGTTTAACCAATCACAAGTTTGTGATTTTCTTATGGTTAACTTTCTCCTAATCTAGTGTTCTACAACTCTCCATCAGACCTTGATGGTTTTTTTTCTTCCATATCCATATTTTCATAGAATCCCAGTATGGGCTATCTCGGGTGACCTTTGTACTTCTTTTTCTTTCTTTTAATGTTATATTTTTATTGACCTTATTTCTGATGTGGGTTTTCCACAAAGGTATTTTCTATTTTCAACCTTTTATTTTCAAAGAAAAATTTCAAATTGTGAGGACGCAATTTATTAAAGGAGGGGATAATGTAACACCCCTAGCTTCCACGATATACTTCTCATTCAATAATGCAATAGCTTGCATTGTACGCAACTTCGAGTTCTAACACACCACAACTAATTAATGTAGTCGTTATGAATATTAATACCCACATTTTAAAATTATAGAAATTTTATATTTCAAAGGGGACTTCATTTTTGTATTC
This sequence comes from Viscum album, assembly GCA_963277665.1. Lineage (NCBI taxonomy): Eukaryota > Viridiplantae > Streptophyta > Magnoliopsida > Santalales > Viscaceae > Viscum > Viscum album. Next base: position 370,513,651 of record OY728144.1, read on the forward strand.
GTAATATCAAAATTATCCAAAGTTGAATATTTTGTAATTTTCTGAGAACTTCCAATTTTTATGAATAGTGAAAAATACTTAAAAACAACTTTTTTAATCAAAGTATTTTATAGTGATAAATTATACTATTGAGTGGTTTTAAAGTATAATTAGAATATATTTTTACTATTTTATCCAATGGTGATCATTAGAATTAATTTCACTTTGAAATTGGACATAAACAATGGTCAATCTTATGATATATATTGTTTCTTAAAAACACGCTATTTGTTGTGACAGCGGGAATTAATTATAAAATTAACTAATGAAACTTATATGTTTGTAATTTTGTAAAAAAGAAATAATTTTTGGATTCGGAATATCAATTATAGCTTAGGGTGAAATTTTGGCATTGTTCTGAAAAACTTCAATTTTAGATGAATAGTGAAACCACTAAGTGGTAGATAAAAAACTGATTTTTCGTTTAAATGAAACATTACCACTTCTATGATTTGATTTTCAAAAATCCAACATACATGGTTTTCATTAGGAAGTAAAATGTGGTTCAATGGGATTAAAATAATCTTTTGGTGAATAGTAACTTTTAAGTTTAATTAATCGCGATTAAAGGTAATTAGTGAAATTTAAGGTAAAAATGATATTATAAAAATATGAAAATACCTTTACACTTGCCCTACCCCTATTGGATGTTTCATGGACGACCAAGAAAATCAATGGCTCAACTTGGGGACCCCATGGAGCCACTTTGGTAGGAAAATGACATAAATAACTTTTATTTAAAGTTAAAATAAAAATGTCACAAACTAGAGTTGTTTTACTAAAACAATTTTTAAATGGGGGTATAAAAGTCATATTTTGGACTATAATTATTCATTAGAAAGATAAAAATATTTCCTACATTATGATATTTGTTTTATAATTTTTAGACATTAAATATATTAAATTGTTTATGACACCATGATGATGTAGCGATTACCTCATTAATTAACGATTTAAATAAAATGAAAGGATAATGTAAAATCTAAGGTGTACACTTGTCAAAAACCTATTGGGTGAAGATATTTCGAACCCTTATCACCTTACCCTCTAATTATATAAATTTGGTACCTTTAGAGTCCGAAAATCACTGTATAATAAAGTAACATTTCATTACTTTCCAAGAGTGCCCCTCCTCTCCACTTATAAAAGGCTCCCACCTCTAACACCTTATTCACACTTTAAAGCCATTTGGCTCGGCCAACCTCTGCCCAAATACTCTCCCAACATCCCTCCCTTACTCCTAGAAGCCTCACTTTGGGCAGAATATATCCCAAGGAATCCTTTGGCTCAAATCAAAAGAGTTACCCGATTTTAAGGTAATATCTTCTCTTGTGTTCGTTTATTTTATTTTTCTTCTCCAACCCCCTAAACTCTTTTTATTCTTTTCTTTTGTAACAAAACCAGTATACTCAATATACTAGTATGTTTTCATAAGAATGATTCTAGCTACACTTACACACACCTACATCTAATGGTTAAAAAACATACTGTTTCTGTGGATGGCGAATTTCTGCCTCACAAAATGATGATTCTTCAACACTTATATAACACCTCCAAAGGTAGCCATTAAGATGTAAATATATTTATATATGATATATAATATGTTTATGTTTTACTTAAGGTTATGTATTTTTCATTTGTGGAATACTTTATGATTTCCATTATGGGTAAACGCGATAATTTCATTTTAGGAAGTGCGGACTACCGACCCCTCAAAGTGATTTGAATCGTTAATACCATATGTGTGATGTATAAAGGATGGAGTAAATGGTATTATACACTATATTTTACTGTAATTATATTATACCTTTATATCATTAGGATTTCATTCCATTAAATACGAAATATAAATGAAATTTGCGTTCATGCGTACGTACGGCTTACCGTCTCCATGAACGGTGCATTTCATTTCTTACCTCTAAACGTTATGGAATATTATAAATGTATGTATATATTGGATATATATGAGATATATGATATCTATATCATGAATATAATTCTGGATATAAGGGATATTTCACCACATGAACAACTTGTAATTATAAGAAGTTTATTTTTGACTCAAGTTCCAAAGATCGACAAAACGACTGTTATTAACTTAAATAATTACATAATGTTCATAACAGGGTAATAAGTGATGTTAAAGGAATAAGAAACTTGAAAAGGTTATTAAGAAACTATAAATTAACTCTAGTTTTTTATTTAGGAGATTAAAGAATGATCGAGTTAAGTCGGACACGAGGTAAGGGAACTTCTTAACCGAATTTCCATTCTTTGGGTTAATCTCCAACTTTCAAATTACGTCATGATATTATTATGTCTTATCTTGTAGTTATACTTTCTTTATGTGTAATTATAGTGAATACACATAATAGATCTATTTTATTTAAAAATTTATCTTTGTAAGGGACTTCGTCTCAATCTCCTTTCATTAAGGAATATTTGGTTTTATACACAACTTTCCTTTATACGGTGTATAAACCCCTTTGACTTTTACGTTTATTCAAAAGGAATATTTTTATAAGAAGTGTTTTACTAAACAACAAAAAGGAATGTTTTTCTTGTCTTACGTATGCGGCGACAACGACTTCTCCGCCGCCATGGCCATTATTTGGGTTTCGGCTTCCTCTACAATCCATAACTTTTTTTTAAATGAAAAATAAATTCCATGTTTTAACTTTCTTCTATTTTGGTATTGAAAATAGTTTTGAAAGAGTTTTTATTAAATAAATGTGTTGTATTGATATCTTGTGATTGAAATGCGGAAATGTTATGTTTCCTTTATGCATGTTTTATGTGATACGATTATGTTATGGTTTATGATATGTTTAAACCTGTTCATATGAGGAATGCATTGGACTTAATAAGTGACAGGTGGATCCCGTTATAGCTCCTCGATGCATCGGCGGGTCTCATGAGACAAACTAGTGTCTTGGCACGAGGCCATGAAAAAACATTATTTGTGGTCTTGGCACGAGGCCTTGACTACGTGGTTATGATAGTCTGGCATTATGCATTCCATCATTATGAAAGTGGTTATTGATATTGCATGTGATTATTCGACCAGTAGAATATTCATGTGAATAAGTAAATGGCATTATCTCATTTTAATTTTGCCATATTATGTTTAAGTTCAAGTTTAAAAGGCTTTTGTTTTAGTTATACATTGCCTTAAATGTTTATGTTTATTCGTGAAAGCTTCCGCAATATTGTTATCCTTACTGAGAATCTGAGCTCTCCCCTTTCAATGTTTTAATATTTTCCAGGATGTGAAGAAGTATTTTATGAATGACATGCAGGGATAGTCAAAAGAGGATATGAGTGTGGACTATGGAGACTTTTTATTTGTATATTTTCACTTTATGATGTAATGTAACATTTATGAATGTATCTAGGGTTTCCAAGGCTACTAAACTAATCAGTCTTTCGAGACTTGATCTTTTGTGATCATGCCAATGTTATGAAGTAATGTACCGACTCTGGGAAGCTAGGGTTGGGGTGCTACAGTTGGTATCAGAGGCAGTTTAGTACTAACCTTGGAAGCTAGATTTAGATAAACTCTGATTAGAGCACATAACCCAAAGATAGACTTTGAGGATTAGTATAGAAGAACATCCTAGAATTTTGGTATTATAGATATTTTGTGAGTTTTCCAAGAAATACATCCATTTCTGGATACAAGCAGGTAGAGGTGGCTCTGGCACAGATGTACCTAGGTGTAAAACCCAAAAACACCGCTTTGAGCTAGACTCGAATGGGAACTGGTGCACGACAACGGGCCTTACTGCACTCTTGGTTACGACACTCCCGGGGGATATGCTTAGGATAATTCTCATTTTCTTTACAAACCACTATGAAGGGTTATGAGTATATACTTCCTCAAAGAAAACTTTTTTTATGATTATGGATTATATCCATAAATAGTTTGATTAGTGTTAAGTGTTTTATAAGTATAGAATTATGTATTTTGATTCATAAACTAATCTAGTTTATGCCATTGTTTCGAAATGGAACCTAGTGGAAGGAATGGAAACTGTATCAATGCACGCACTCCGTGTAGGGATTTCCCTCCTGCTCAAGATAATTATTGTGGAGCTGGAGATACAACTGGTGCTAATCAACTTATTACCATACTGGGAAAACTCACTCAGTTTATGAATAATAACATTACTCGTATGGAGCATCCTGATCCTCAACATGGAGGATCAATGTTAGACCACTTCATGAGGCAACAACCGCCAACATTTAATGGGGGTATAAATCCATTAGTAGCTGAGCAACGGATAAACTCCTTAGAGAAAATATTCCACGCCTTGGGGAGTAGCGAAAGGGAGAAGGTTATCATGGAAGTTTACCGCATCACTCGAGATGCCGATCAATGGTGGTCATTGATTCAAAATACAAAGGAAGATTAAGAAGTATCAAGTATGTAATGGAGAGAGCTCAAGGATCTTTTCTTAGAAAAATACATTCCACATGACCATCGACCAGATATGGAAAGGCAATTTCTGAGTCTGAGACAAAAGGAGGATGAGAATGTCGCAAAGTATGAGGTTAACTTTATAAGGTTACAGAGGCATGCAGCAGATTATATACGTAACCCGAGAAGTAATATTGATCGTTTCTTTGATGGGTTAAAACCATTTCTCCATCGAGCTTTAATATCACAATATTTCTCAACATACGATGATGTAGTCTCGTGTTCTATCAAGACAGAAAAGGAATTCTCTAAGTCTTATGACAACAAAGTAAAGAAAGAGAAGAAGAGAATGGTGGAACAAGAGATAGATAAAGGAAAAAAGGGAAAGAAGTATTTTACATTATGTGATAATTGTGGGAAGAATCACCCTGGTACTTGCATAAAAGGAATGGGAGTTTGTTACAAATGTGGAGAAAAAGGTCACCTGGCTCGTGATTGTAAGGGAAAGAAAGAGGCTATCAATGATGAATGCTACAATTGTAGGGAAATGGTTTATTATGCAAATGACTGTCCTAAGCGTCAGGGAAACTGTTGACGCTCCTTTCATCACAGAATCTAAAGATCGGAAAAGGGGAATATCTGAGCATAAAGTGATTCATCCTTTGAAAGAAACATCAAAAATCGACAAAGGAATGAACAAAGGATCGACAGCAACTGCACCGCGCAAGTTTTATCACTATCGCGCAAGTACACTTGCGCGACACCCTTGGTCGCGCAGGTGACTTGCGCGACCTAAGTGGTAACCGCCCAGTAACCACCCGGGGTCTTCTCCTGCCTATAAATAGACCATGTGGGCCTCCCATTCGAGAGGATATTTTTCCAGAAACTCGGATTGAAGCTCCCGACGCCCAAGTCTCTCTTCAAAGCTTCCGGAACACTTCTAAGGTAATTTCTTACCTAGAATGGAAGATCTAAAGAGAAGAAGGAAGGACTAAGTGTTGAAACTTATCAAATACTTGCGCGCCGACTTAATTCCTTCAATATAACTTGCGCGTCCCTTTTCTGGAAGAACCTCAAGGGGATTCTAAAGGGTTTTATCAAGAGTCGCTCAAGTATTTCAATTCTGATTGAAAATCGTGCAAGTACACCATGTGTCGCGCAAGTATACTTGCGCGGCCAATACTTGAGTGCCACCGCAGGACTTGCGCGCCTTTCAAGACTTGTGCGCCCCTATCTTTTTGGGTGCCCATCTTGCCCATTTTACCCCTCTTAAGCCATTTCACCTTTCCTTTTCAAGATTCAGTCTTCAAGACACTCTTCAAAGCCATTTATGGCATGATTTCTTGATTTGACTTTCTTATCTGAAAGGAATTCTGTGGAATCTCTCTCAAAGTCTAGTGATTTAAATATCTTTATGTCACTAAAATACGGAGAGTTCATTCATTCAACCTCATCCTTTAAGATGAGAGAATCTTAACCTGGGTCTCCTTTTCAGGAATAATCCCCAGTTATAAAACCTTTAATCTGGGCATCTTTCTCAGGAGTAAGCCCCAAATTCTTAAAGTACCCAATCTTGGGCATCCTCCTCAGGAGTAAGCCCCAATCAAGTCCTTTAATCTTGGGCATCTTCCTCAGGATTAAGCCCCAATCAAATCCTTTAATCTTGGGCATCTTTCTTACGAATAAGCCCCAACCTCAAATATGGGAATCCTCCTCAGGAGTAAGCCCCAAACCTTAATCCCTAACCTGGGTCTCCTTTTCAGGAATAAGACTCAGTCATAACCTTGGGCTTCCTTTTCAGGAGTAAGCCCCAAGTCCCTTAACCTGGGTCTCCTTTTCAGGAATAAGACTCAGTCATAACCTTGGGTCTCCTTTTTAGGAATAAGCCCTAAGTCCCCTTAAATTTCTCTTAACCAGTCATAATTTACCTTTGATTTGGGTTTCCTTTTCAGGAGTAAAACCCAATCATAAGTCCCCTCCTAACTTGGGTATCCTCCTTAGGAGTAAGCCCCAAGATTAGAGTATTCAAATCTCCATGAAGCACATATAACTTTATGGACCCTGTTCATGGATTTTTTCCCTAAAAGTAAATCCTAAACCTTCATCTATCTGGGCAGTCATCCATACATAAGCCCCAAACAAATTCTTATGATTGCATCTTTCATGGCACAATTGTATAAATTTTTACCAATACCTCTTGTTTTTCACACCGAGCATGACTCACGTGAGCTTAGAGTGTAAAAGTAATTAGGACATTCATCTTTGAGCCATCAATCATAAACATCATACTCCATAATTCGAACTACGTGGGTTCTGATTCCTTTTTTTTTCAAAAGAAAGGATACGTAGGTAGCCCATTTATGGGTTCGATCCCAACTTTGAAATAATCTATTTCCTTCTGAATGACGATAAACTTCAAGTGCCCCACTGAGTGGCTTTAAAACCAGCCTGGTCATCATAATGACCAAGAGACTTTTAATCATTGACTGTTAAAACTAAAGGAAAGCACATTTTTTACTTGGTAATGTAATAAGGATTCACGAACATAACTTAAATCTATAAAGAGAGTCCCGGAGTAGACAATAATTCCCCTCAAAAAGGTGTGATGAGTCCGACCTCCCATCCTCTCGACCAATGCAAATTCCTAATCCTCATTAGTCCATAGGCTAATGAGCGCCTGCCTTTGGAAAGTAGGTCCAAACGGATGTGGAATCATTGGATGTTTCCGGTTCTACGAACAAACCCGTTAGAAACCGATCGGAACGTTTGAATCTCCCGTCTAGGAGGTCATCCCCGGATTCCGCGCGAAACAAAAATGGTGAACCCGACGTGAAACCTTAACCAAGTTAAAGTGATGTTCTTATTATTTGTTAGGCCCCTTGGGCCAACAAGGCAATCATTGTCATATGCTCATCTAAAAGATGCAGTGGCTGGATTCATCTTGATTATGTCTGTTACATGGAACAGGCACTCTTTTCTCCAGATCTTCTGCAAAAATGGCTTTTCTTAAATTCACCCCTGTGAATACTGCTGCTGTAAACACCTCTACTGTGAGGTCTGCTGCTGTGAAAACCAATGCTGCTACTCCTGCTAGAACGTCATCCGCTCTGAGGATGACATCACCAACTCAGCGTCTTCAACGCTGTGTTTCTAATGCACTGGTTAAGGAGTACCGTCGCAACGGTACTATCCCAACTCTGGAGGCTGCTCGTCAAGCCCTCCAAGTTAACAACTCTACCTGGTCGTCCAGACAACGGCGGCCAGCAATCAAGAAGCAGGCGGTGCTGAATACCGTCTCCAACCGTTTCGGGTCGTTATCCCCGGAACGCAATTTCCATTCACTCCCTTACTCTGAGGAAGTGAATGAGCAGGTCCCGCAGGACCTTAATTCAAAAAGACAGGAGTCCTTCTCAAGGGCTCCCATCAACAATCGCCGCCAGACTCGTGCGGTAGTGCGCCCTCAACATGATGAGGGTACCGACTCCAGGCATTCAGCTCAGGTTCCTCGAACCCGAGCAGGAAAGATGAACCGCCAGAGACGGAATCCGGTTAACAATAGGCAGGTTGTCATCCCTGCCATCTCCGGAGAAGTCCACCAACCTAACTTGGTGGAAAACAACGAGCAGGCATACACACCTGCCCATTTTAATTCAGCTGTCCAGCAGACTCGTCTGGCAGCATCAAGCCGATCCCGCCAGGCAATTCCGGCGGAGTACCATAGGCAGGAACATACACCTACTTATACATCACCAGCTAGTCTGCAGGCTCGTCTGACTACATATGGTGGATCTCGTCAACCGCGTTTGGCGAAGTGTAATCAGTAGGCACATACACCTGCTAATACTAATCAGGCCTACCAACAGTCTCGCTTGGTAGCGTCCGGAGAAGTCAGTCGGAAAGTCCCGACGACAAACAGGAGGCAGACTCAACTCTCTGTCTCCACACTTGAGTACTGTCAGGATTCACTGACAGGAAAAGGAGGATAGGAGCAGGCACATTCACCTACTCCAAGCCCGGAATGGACGTATATCCCCATTCCGGCGGCTGAGGTCACCAAACATATTTTGTCAATGGTGAAAGAGCAGAAGCAAATTCCTGCTCATATTCTGGATGCTTGCCAGGATATCATAACAACTTCAGCATCATCTCAGGGACAGACACATAAATCTATCCCTAGAAATGGAGTGACACATCAACGATTCACTTCGGAACAGACACACACATCTGTTCCAGTCCAAGAGGGTTATGGGGCATACTCCCCCATATCATACGGACAACCAAGTCAGGCACATACACCCGATTTGAGTGGAGATCGTCAGCCTAACCTGACCATCTTTCCTGATCAGGCACATACACCTGCTCAGAGAAATCACTTTTGTCATCAAGTGGTTTCTAAAGCGAGTAAGAAGGCATCTAAGAAAAAGATCCGCCCAGCACAGTCAGGAGATCAAAGGCCAATCTGCAACAAGGCCTTGCTCGATGCTGGAGTTCTTGAAGCCCTCAGACATTTATCTGTCGGAATTCAAGATTCTACTCCCTCAGTTCCCAATAACGGTAACATTAATTCTGAAGGTCTTCAACAGACACTTCCTCATGAAGACTTGCTTCATGAAAATTCGGTCAATCTTGAAGTTTCTTCTTCAGATGAGAGCCACAGGAACCCTCTGTGTGGTCAGAAGACCAAGGAGCAAGAGATTTCATCTTTTGCTGTAACCCATCATGACGGTCCTCCTCATGGTGATGAACTTCGCTGCGAAAGTCCTCTCCGCAGTAGTGATTCACGTTGTCTCGAAAATTCTTCAGAAGGCAATGTAGTCACGAGAAAGCCCTCCTATCTCGAGGAACTTGCAAACGTAAAACCAGTCATGTCTGATGCTTTACTATCGGCAGGTGAATCTCTTTCTCCATCAGAAGATAGCCTGGGGTTCAGGTTATTCTCCGAACCATCCCTGGGTCATTCATCTTCCAACATGAATAGTGATTTCTCTACCAATCTTGTTGAATCCGATGAAGCAACAAGGAAACACCAACTCTGGTCCAAACAGGTAGAAGAATCTTCATTTAATGATAAAGAGGAAATGCTGAACATGAGGAAAAAACTGGCAAAAGGTGAAGTACCAGTCATGTTTTGGCCTTTGGCTGATTCCCAGTACGACATTCCAAAGATGTTGACGGATGATGGAATCTATGATATTCGTCTCAACATATGGAAAACTCTTTGTCAATTAAAGAAGAAGGTATTATCTTACGATGAATATGAAAATCATCTTAAGATAATAGAAGGGTTACAACGCCAGATTGATTTGGCATCTCTATCAGTCTCTCGGTATCCGAAGGCTGAAAAGCAACAGAGAACCCTTCCACGTTCATGCCTTGGCGCACTAAGAAGATTGCGTCAGTTAATTGTCAATGCTCCATCTGATGTTCATATCAGAGGATGGGGTGTTTATGGATCACTACATTTCACAGTGCTTTCCGGTCAGCAAAGCACGCCGAAAATGGTCTCATGCAATGTTATTGCCCATGGCCGGCCACAGTCAATGGGGTTTGTTCATAATCAAAAGCTTGCTCAAGAACAAGCTTCAACTAGTTCCTCTCAAAATCAAGTATATAGAGAACAGGTTGTTGAATTGCTCCTACATCAAGCAGGCGAGAATATTTCACAAGCCTCTCGTCTGGAGCAAACACGTCATCAAATGACAGAATTTTTGGAAATCATTTAACGGTCTGTTGAACCAGGTGATAAAAGCGGATACAGGTTAATGCATCCAGCTAATTTCCGAACTAAGATTCTCAAAATAAAGAGAGATTTTAAGAAGATCTCAGACATAGCATGTCAAGAAACACCCCAGCTGGCCAGACTGGGGACTTCTCTAACCCAACCCTCAGAGTCAACGAATGTGATTCGAGGAGTTGAGCGGAAGCAGCAGGAACATCCCCAGTCCACCGGACTGGGGACTTTTTCAAATCTTCAATCCTTCCCTCAGATAAAGTCAGTATTCTCTCGATTAGGGAATAAGCCACAAGAGGAACGAAGAGCCAAGCTGTCAGGAGATTCTCTCCAAGTGACGGTTCTCTAAGAAATTCCTGAGGGATCAAGTCAACGGAATGCCATGTCTCATCATGGACATAGAAGGAGACAATATCACAGAAATGCTGATAGAAATGATTCCATGCAATATTCATCCATTAATGTCATCAATGTCGTTGCTGCTGATTCACCAGATGAGGCTCAATCAGAGGGATCAGACGAAGAGGTTCCTGCTCAAGAAGTCGCGCACACAGACCTAAATGAAGAAGGTGTGCGCACACGTAATCAAAGGCTTACCCAAAATATGGGTATTCCTTCGAGTAACCCACTTCCCCCTCTCCGAAAAGGATCCAATAAGGGGAAAGGAAAGAATCAGGTTACTCCTCACCCTTCCTCTGAAGGAGGTCAATCGCTCTCATTAGAGAAAAGGTTTGCACAACAGGAGGAAGAAATGAAAGAATTAAGAAGGTTGAATGCAGAACTACTTCAGAATAGTATTATTCTTAAGAATGCTGAAGTCCGACAGCCGAAGGAATTTGTTGTAACTACTGAGATGGATCAAGAATATCCTCCTTTATCAGTACACCCACAGAGGTCTAATCCTACGGGTCAAACGCAACAACGGTTGGCAGCACTACCATCAGTTGCAGCACCAACCACCACGTCTGTCCAAGCTCCATTCATTGCACCTACCCAAAACCAAGTTCAACCTGACGTTTCTCAAAAGTTAATAACTACTATTGAGTCATTAACAGCTCGGTTAGAAACTATGGAAGGGAAACGAGCGCAAGTTCAACCTGAAAAGAAAGTTTACCCTAAATGGGTAGATTCAATTTCTCCTCCATCCAGTTTTGGAAACCCTATTTTCCCTACTTTCAATGGATCAGGCGACCCTGAACAACATTTGACGCATTACGTGTCTTGTTGTGATCCTATGGTGGGAACTCCAGAGCAGCAAGAAGCAGTGAAACTCAGATGCTTCGTGCGAACCTTGCAAGGACCAGCTTTTGTCTGGTATACAAGCTTGATATCCCGGTCAGTCATCGGATGGGAGGATCTTCGTCAAAAATTCCTTCTTCAGATTAGCTCAACTTTTCCAAATACGACAGTTTTCGATCTTACAAACTGCAAGCAAAGGGAGAATGAAAGAGTCTCTGATTTCATTGCTCGTTGGAAGGGATTAACGTATTCCTTGAGTTTATCACTCCCTCAGGAGGAATTGTTTCCAATCTGTGTGGCAAATTTGCGTGACGAATTACGCATCCCATTGATCCCTGTGAAATACACAGGAGGGTTTCGAGACCTTACTTCAATCGCTCAACAGATTGAAGATTCCCTTATACAGGCTAAGGTTAAATCTCGTGTAATTCTATCAGCTCCAAGAAGAAGAATGGGTAAAGAAGAAACTGCTACAGTTATGCTTAAACAGGCACCTGTACCTATTTCTACTTCAAAACCTTAATCTTCTTGAAGGGATCCACCTCCTGAACGCCAACAACAAAGGCTGTTTCGTCCAAATGATAAAAAAGATCAACGACGAAAACAATTTGAGGATATGAAGAGTAAAACATACTCTTTCCGAAGTGAGAAAGTTCCTGGTTACTTCATTTCAGCTCTGGAAAATAATTTGGTTCAATTACCAGTGCCGAAGAGGCCAAACAAGGAAGGAGATGAAGACCGTCCCAATTATTGTCCCTTTCATCAAATGTTGGGGCATCCCATCCAGGAGTGTTTTGTCTTTAAAGACCTCCTGCAAAAGATGGTCGACTTGGGAAAAGTCAAATTGAAGGGTTCTTCAGCTCATGTAGCATGTATTACCGCTACAGATCCAGAGGAAGGAGGCGAGTGGAAGGAAGTCAAAAGCAAAACTGCGAAAAAATATGATGATTGGATGGTCAGAAACACAATCAATCGGACCCATTCCATTTTGCGAACACAATTGAAGAAGACAATTGTGTCTCCTACAAAATCTGCAGTAAAGCCTCCATCAAAAGACAAATCCTCAAAAGGGCAGCCCAATTCAAAGAAGAAAGAGGAATCAGAAGAAGATGAGTATGTATCAAAGCCTAAATTGTCTTTGACTCTGGCAGATTTCATGCCATCTACTTCAAAGCCACGGGCACCGTCCCACCAAAAGGCACAGCCTAAACAGGCTAATCAGGCAGAGTCTTTATCAGACGAAGAGTTAATATTTGGTTCTGTTAATATGATTCAATTAACAGATTCATATTCCAGTCTTGATGAGCCTGAATTCCCTGTATCAAATAAGGGAACCCGAGGAAGTTCTAGAGGTTCAGGATATAGGGGAAGACGTGGATCTTTCTGAAGCCACTACTCTAATTCTACCCCTGCTAGCACTGTATATGCAGCAGAAACTCGTGGTAGAGCCCTTCCGCGAGCTCAAAAAGAACAAGAAAGTTCTTCTGCCAATGGCCAACTCAGTTTCAGCACAGTTATTTTGGAAGACCGATTAAAAGTTCCATCTTCTTTATCTCAGCAAGTAAATGGATCTAATCAGTCTAATTTTCCAAAACCAAGGATGTTGCCAACTTCAATACAAGATGCATCAGCTTCCAAGCATCTGCTTCCAAAGTACCTGCTAAACCGCATATTCCTATTGGGAAACGCAGACCTCTAGATCAAAAGTATGATATATTGAAACACTTGGCCCAAGTACCAGCCAAGTTATCAATTTTGGATGCTTTGAATCTGTCAAGAGATCTTCGGGAAGCACTCATCGAAGCTTTGTCAAGTCCTCAGGAGTTTGAAACTGAAATTGCTGCAGCTGAAATCTATCACATAGAGAATAATCCTGCGGAATGCCATGCAGTGATATCTTTTACTGATAAAGATGAAGATGATGTTGTGCATGGGCACATAAAACCTTTGTACTTATCTGGCAAAGTCAATGGTATAGATTTTCAAAGATCATTCATTGACAATGGTTCAGGAGTCAACCTCATGCCCATTCGCACACTTCGTCGATTGGGCCTCACGGAATCTGATTTATCTCCTTCTACCATGATGTTGCAAGGATATGATAAAAATGAACAAGAACCACTGGGAGAAGTTACGATCAGAACATAGTTTGGAGATCTTGTTTCCAATTCGGATTTCATGATTGTTGATCAAGACTCAGCTTTCAATATCTTTCTTGGAAGACTCTGGCTACATCAGCATGCAGCTATTCCATCATCATACCATCAATGTCTCAAATACTGTTTCGATGGTCAAGTTGGAACATTGTATGGTGATAAGGCCCCGTTCAAGACATGTGAGTCTCAATACATTGAGGCTGGATTTTATCACATGAAGGGAAGAGAAAAATCTACAATGAAGGAAATTACCAAAGTTAATGCTCCGTATGGTTTGGAAAAAATTCCAATAAATCCATTTTCACATGTGAGTACAGATTATGTGTTACCTATCAGTCAAATTGACAAAATAGGCCCAAATCAAAATACTCTTATGGAAAGATCCATAATGTCAATTACGGCAATCGAGCCAGACCACATGGGAGAAATTGGTAACTTACCAAGTAGTTATGAAAGCATAAGTGGTGACGTTTTCATTTCGTCTGCTGAAATCCAACAAGTCTATACTTCGCTAATCAGGCCAGAAGAAGTTATAGCAACACCAGAGGTGAATATTGATGTCGATTCTCACTCCATCATCTCCTCTTTATTTCCCAAAGAAGACCCTTTATCGTCAATAGGGTCGGAAATGGAAGCTTCTTCTTCAAAATGTGAAAATTTTTGACATCTCTTATGATCATGAGAATTTCGTTTTTTCATATACTTTGCAAGTAGAAACGGAAGAAATAACACATGATGAAGAGGAAGAGGAAGATCTTAGAGATGCTCCTCCAGCATTTGAAGAGGGTATCTCTACCACTGTGGATGAACTCAGAGAAGTAAATCTGGGTACAGAGAAAGATCCACGCCCCACTTTAATTAGTGCGGCCATGACCCTTGAAGAGAAAGAGATGTATATTTCTTTTTTAAAGCAAAATAAAGATATTTTTTCTTGGAATTATATAGAGATGCCTGGCCTTGATCCTGATGTTGCCACCCATCATTTGGGTTTGCCAAAAGAACATCGAGGATTCAAGCAAGCCGCGAGAAGAACACACCCAACCTATGCTGCCAAAATCGAGGCTGAAGTGGATAAGCTTATCAAAGCTAACTTCTTCAGAAAAGTTCAATATCCCAAGTGGTTGGCTAATATTGTCCCTGTAAAGAAGAAGAACGGACAAATTAGGGTTTGCATCGATTTCAGAGATCTTAATCGGTATTGTCCTAAAGATGATTTCCCAGTTCCGATTACAAAACTCTTAATTGATGCGACGGCTGGCTATGAAGTACTTTCTTTCATGGATGGATATTCTGGATATAATCAGAACCGAATGGCCCCAGAAGATGAGGAATATACAGCCTTCAGAACTCCTCAAGGTGTGTTTTGTTACCGGGTGATGCCCTTTGGTTTAAAGAATGCAGGTGCAACATATCAACGCGCCATGCATCGTATCTTCAAACCTCTTTTAGGGAAATTTGTTGAATGCTATGTAGATGATTTGGTGGTTAAATCCAAACAACGTTTTGATCACTTGGCTGATTTGGAAGTCATATTCCACAAGCTTCGACAACATAATTTGAAGATGAACCCCTTAAAGTGTGCTTTTGGGGTAACCTCAGGAAAATTCCTCGGCTTTGTTGTACACCATCGTGGTATTGAAGTCGATCCTGAGAAGACCAAATCAATCCTTGGTATGTCACCTCCTCAAAATTTGAAAGAATTAAGAGGACTTCAAGGACACTTAGCCTACATTCGGCGTTTCATCACCAATTTGGCAGGCAAAAGTTTACCTTTTACCAAATTATTGAAGAAAGGAGTCACTTACCAGTGGACTGAAGAATGTCAAGAAGCATTTGATGTTCTCAAGAAATACCTCTTGAGTCCACCAGTACTCATGCCACCTGTTGAGGGTAGGCCTCTTATCCTCTATGTGACATCTTTTGAGCGATCATTGGGTGCCTTTCTCGCTCAAAAGAATGATGCTGGGAATGAAAATAGTCTCTACTATCTCAGTAGAACTATGCTTGAAGCAGAAACCCGGTATTCGAGTATTGAAAAGTGCTGCCTAGCATTAATCTTTGCAGTTCAGAAATTGAGACACTACCTGCAACATCATGAGGTCCAATTGGTATCTCGCAATAATCCGCTCAAATTCATCCTTAGTCATCCAATGCTTACAGGACTCCTGGCAAGATGGGCGGTTATTCTACAGCAGTTCGACATCCAGTATGTGTCTCAAAAGGCAATTAAGGGCCAAGCTCTGGCTGATTTCCTGGCTGAACATCCTTCAGTGGAAGACACGTATTCAGATATCGAACTCCCTGATGAGGAAGTTTTCTCTATTCAAGAGAGTCCTCAAACATGGGAAATGTATTTTGATGGTGCTTCTAGAAGTCCAACAGGGAAGAAAATGGAAAATCCTAAATTCAACAAAGTTGGTTTAGGAATTGTGCTCATTTCTCCAGATAAGGCAGTGTTACCTTATTCCTTTTTGTTGTGGGAAGGTGGTACCAATAATGAAGCTGAATACCAAGCTCTCATTACAGGCTTGGAGTTAGCGCTTCAAGAACAAGTGAATCACTTAAAGGTGAAAGGTGATTCAGACCTGGTAATCAAACAAGTCAATGGGGATTATGCCATCAGAAAAGAAGAATTAATCCCTTTGTATGATTACGTCAGAGAGTTAATGTCGAAATTCCCTTCAGAACCGACATTTTCTTATGTCCCAAGATCACAAAATGCTCAAGCTGATGCACTGGCTAATATAGCCACAGCTTTAGCAGATCCAAATCGGGACGAGACAACCATCTGTATTGCCCACCGTCGTGCAATTTCACCTTATGTTCAAGTCAAAACAGAGGAAATTAATGAAATTAGTCCCATTCCTGAACTGTATGGTCATACTACAGGATGGATGTCACCTATCAAGGAATACCTTCAAAATGGAACACTTCCACCTGATAGAGCCGAGAAAGAACAAATTCGGCGACGTGTGGTCAATTTTACTCTTTATGATGGTCCAAACCACCTCGATAAAATTCTCTACAAACGTGGTTTTGATGGAGTTATCTTCAGATGTATTGATGGTGAAGAGACAATGGCTGTCATAAAAGAAGTGCATGCAGGAGTCTGTGGTGCCCACCAGTCTGGACATAGACTGTCTGATCAAATTCGAAGGCTTGGATACTTTTGGCCTTCAATGATACAATATTGTGTTAATTTCACAAAGAAATGTCATCCATGCCAAGTATATGCCAACTTCATTCATAAACCTCCAGAGTTGCTTCATACAGCTAAATACTCATGGCCATTTTCCACATGGGGAATGGATGTGGTGGGACCTTACCCTTCAGCTACGGCCAAGCAGTTTAAGTACATTCTTACTGCTACTGATTTCTTTTCCAAATGGGCAGAGGCAGTACCTCTCAAAGAAGTTAGTTCTAAATGCATTGTTAGCTTCATCAAGTCTAACATCATTACTAGATTTGGTGTCCCTCATACCATATTGACGGACAACGGCACCAACTTCTGTTCTTCTGAGGTAAAGAAATTGTATCAAGAATACAACATTAAGTCCAACCATTCATCTCGATATCATGCAGCGGCTAATGGACAGATAGAGGCCTTCAACAAGACTCTTTCAAATATACTGCAAAAGATGGTGGATAAAGATAAGAGGTCATGGCCTGATAAACTCTTTCATGCTTTATGGGCTTATCGGACTACCACTCGCAATGCAACGCGGTCTACTCCATATTCATTGGTATATGGAACAGAAGCAGTCTTGCCAATTGAAGTTCAATTGCCCTCACTCAGAATAGCAATTTGTGATCAGTTGTCAACAGATGAGCGATCCCAAAAGCGGTTGAATGAATTGGAATAGTTAGATGAGAAAAGATTGTGCACTTTGCACCACTTGGAAATCTATCAGAATCGGATTGCACGAGCTTTTAACAAAAAAGTTCGTCTTCGTTCATTCATTCAGGGAGAATTGGTATTGGTTCTCAGAGCACCAATGATACCAGGAAAGAAGCCTCCCAAGCTTGAACCAAAATGGGAAGGACCTTATTCAATACATAAAGTCTACTCCAATGGAGCGTATTCTCTGATCTCAATGGATGGAGAACACATCACGACTCCAACTAATGCCAGATTTCTGAAGAAGTATTTTGTATAAACACAAAATATTTTTTCCCAGAACCAAGACTCTTACAATTGGTTCATACAGCAATGGTCCAGTATGACCTTAAACTGCAACTTCGTCCAACATGACGTTAAACTGTGTCACCTTCAATGTCCGAGATGACATTAAACTATATTTTGTCCGAGATGACATTAAACTATATTTTGTCTGAGAGGACATTAAACTATATTGTGTCCTAGCAACATGACATTAAACTGTGTGGCACTTTCATCGTCCAGCATGACGTTAAACTGTAAAAAGTCCCCGAACTGATATCCTCATATTGGTTCACCTTAGTCCTAGCTACATGACTTTAAACTGTACAGCACCAGTTCGTCCTTTCTATATGACGTTAAACTATACAGAAATGGTCCAGTATGACTTTAAACTGCAACTTCGTCCCACACGACATTAAACTGTGAAAAAGTTCCCTAAACCGTCCTGCATGACCTTAAACTGCATCATCCCTGGTCCATGTATATGACCATAAACTATTTGCAAATCCCAAATGTCCAGCAAGACGTTAAACTGTGACGTCCTAAATTACATGACGCTAAACTGTATAAAAGTCCCTCACGTCCGGAAAGACGTTAAACTATATAATCTCAAAAGTCCAGTATGACATTAAACTGCACCATTCACGGTCCATGCATATGACCTTAAACTATTTGCACCTTCGTCCGACATGACGTTAAAATGGTACACTCTTTTGTCCTTACTGCATGACATTAAACTGCACAGTCCCCCTTTCGTCCAATATGACGTTAAACTATTTTATCCCCATCGTCCTAACTACATGACGCTAAATTGTACAGAAAATACTTGATATGTCCTACATGACATTAAACTGTATTTTGTCCCTGCTACATGACACTAAACTGTGCAGCACCAATATTCCTAACTGCAAGACTTTAAACTTCATAGTCCCCTTTTTATGTCCTACATGACATTAAACTGTACATCGTTAAGGTTGTTATTACCTCTTGTTTCTCACACCGATTATGACTCACGTGAGCTTAGAGAGAACATCAACCATAACACTCCCTTTGGTCCACTAACCATGTGTAAGTCCCAACAATATTTTTTATTAGATCATTGTCCACAAGAACAACTTGATCATTGATTCATTCTTTAATTGAACTACACGGACTTTGATCCTTTCCCTCCAGGCTGGGTATGTAGGCAACCTCCCAGGGTTCAAGCCCAAAAACAATCTCTTCACATCGGTTCACCACAACCTCATATGATGTTAATTTGTGAAACTGCCCCTGGAATCAATATCTTTACATTGATTCACTTTCGTCCTTGTTATATGACGTTAAACTATACAACACTTTTGTTCGGTACGACAATAAACTACAATATTCTTTGATTTCCTCATTTGAGAGAGAACTATTATTGACATTGATTTTTCAATCATGGTTTTCATTTTTAAAAGACTACATGCATACATGGTAATGCCTAAACTTTTTTAGGTTAAACCATCATTGCACTAAATTCCCCTTTCACCATTCACATGTACGAACCAAATTTGTACAAAGGTCATTTCTAGAACTACGTGGACTTGATTCCCATCCTTATGGGATACGTAGGAACATTCGAGTGTCCCTCGAATCCAGTCCCAAGTCTTTTGGGCCTAACCCCAAATTTCACTTCCGGTCCCTTGACTAAAAATCCTCAGGAAAACACACACTGTGTATTCATTATTATGGTCCGAATTCTATGACCCTAAACTAAGATCACTCATACTTTCGTCCTGCACGACGTTAAACTGCATTTCAAGAACTACGTATGGCTTGATTCTCATTCTTATGAGATACGTAGTGAAGTCCAAAATTTCAATTCAGGACCCAGCAACAACATGATTATGGTTTTCATTAACCTATGTATCTCTATATACATTGGACAATACCCATATTTATGTGTTATAATCCTAACCTTAAATATTTTCAGATCTTCATAACCCTTTTTCATGACTTCTAGTCACAAAAATGTCAAACTTCTGAGAATTCTTTTGCCTGACTATGCAGCACGTGCCCATAGGTGGCCTTGCATAAACAGTCCACATAACAGACTTGTCAGCCAAAAGATGCTATTTTATTTGACTATGCAGCCAATGCCCATAGGTGGCCCTGCATATTTCAACCCCCTAACGGGTTTTGTTAAATAATAGTAACTTCATTCTTGAGAAGAATGCCTCTTTTGTCCTTATTTGTCTTAAACGACAATATGTAGGGATCCGCAAAAAATAGCCATCCTTAACATATTTGTCCCATATCCTTTTTCATGATCTGAAAGTATTCAAGTCTATGGTTTATTCTTCTTCCCTACGTTTGGGTCAGACCTTCGTAGGAGTGATATTCATCCAGTTCTTCGATATTCTTGTTCGGAAATATCTTCTCCATATTCAAGTACCTCTTTCCATACAACAAACTCTATACTTTAGAAAATTTGAATCTCCATAAACTTTCACTGGCTTTTAGCACTAGGAAAGTAAATTTCTGGGATTTCTTTTGCCTGACTATGCAGCACGTGCCCATAGGTGGCCTTGCATAAACAGTCCACATAACAGACTTGTCAGCCAAAAGATGCTATTTATTTGACCATGCAGCCAATGCCCATAGGTGGCCCTGCATATTTCAACCCCCTAACGGGTTTTGTTAAATAATAGTAACTTCATTCTTGGAAACTACTTCATCTAATGCCTTTTTAGCTCTTTTTCATATCATTCCTCAGATTCAAATATTCTTAAGCCATAGTTTACATTTTTTCCCTCATACTTGAGTATGGTAGTATGTTTTCAGATGAACTTTCAAGGAATTGTGTCAATTCTAATCCATTTCGGTCAAAGCTATTTTGACCTTAAACATTATCCCCATTATGTCCGGCATGCATGACTTTAAACTGCCCACAAAAGACAAAGGAACTCTGAATAAAAGTCAAGTTCCAGCACACTTGCGCGCTGCCTTCTGTTCCCTGAAGACTTGCATGCCCCCTTTTCCTTTGGATGGATTCAATTTCCTCAGAGTCAAATCCTCATTTCTTTCCGGATCCAACTCTGAGGGGGGACTTTTGTTGACGCTCCTTTCATCACAGAATCTAAAGATCGGAAAAGGGGAATATCTTAGCATAAAGTGACTCATCCTTTGAAAGAAACATCAAAAATCGACAAAGGCATGAACAAAGGATCGACAGCAACTGCACCGCGCAAGTTTTATCACTATCGTGCAAGTACACTTGCGCGACACCCTTGGTCGCGCAGGTGACTTGCGCGACCTAAGTGGTAACCGCCCAGTAACCACCCGGGGTCTTCTCCTGCCTATAAATAGACCCTGTGGGCCCCCCATTCGAGAGGATCTTTTTCCAGAAACTCGGATTGAAGCTCCCGACGCCCAAGTCTCTTCTCAAAGCTTCCGGAACACTTCTAAGGTAATTTCTTACCTAGAACGGAAGATCTAAAGAGAAGAAGGAAGGCCTAAGTGTTGAAACTTATCAAATACTTGCGCGCCGACTTAATTCCTTCAATATAACTTGCACGTCCCTTTTCTGGAAGAACCTCAAGGGGATTCTAAAGGGTTTTATCAAGAGTCGCTCAAGTATTTCAATTCTGATTGAAAATCGCGCAAGTACACCATGTGTCGTGCAAGTATACTTGCGCGGCCAATACTTACGCGCCACCGCAGGACTTGCCCGCCTTTCAAGACTTGCGCGCCCCTATCTTTTTGGGTGCCCATCTTGCCCATTTTACCCCTCTTAAGCCATTTCACCTTTCCTTTTCAAGATTCAGTCTTCAAGACACTCTTCAAAGCCATTTATGGAATGATTTATTGATTTGACTTTCTTATCTGAAAGGAATTCTGTGGAATCTCTCTCAAAGTCTAGTGATTTAAATATCTTTATGTCACTAAAATACGGAGAGTTCATTCATTCAACCTCATCCTTTAAGATGATAGAATCTTAACCTGGGTCTCCTTTTCAGGAATAATCCCCAGTTATAAAACCTTTAATCTGGGAATCTTCCTCAGGAGTAAGCCCCAAATTCTTAAAGTTCCCAATCATGGGCATCATCCTCAGGAGTAAGCCCCAATCAAGTCCTTTAATCTTGGGCATCTTCCTCAGGAGTAAGCCCCAATCAAATCCTTTAATCTTGGGCATATTTCTTAAGAATAAGCCCCAACCTCAAATATGGGCATCCTCCTCAGGAGTAAGCCCCAAACCTTAATCCCTAACCTAGGTCTCCTTTTCAGGAATAAGACTCAGTCATAACCTTGGGATTCCTTTTCAGGAGTAAGCCCCAAGTCCCTTAACCTGGGTCTCCTTTTCAGGAATAAGACTCAGTCATAACCTTGGGTCTCCTTTTTAGGAATAAGCCCAATGTCCCCTTAAATTTCTCTTAACCAGTCATAATTTACCTTTGATTTGGGTTTCCTTTTCATGAGTAAAACCCAATCATAAGTCCCCTCCTAACATGGGTATCCTCCTTAGGAGTAAGCCCCAAGATTAGAGTATTCAAATCTCCATGAAGCACATATAACTTTATAGACCCTGTTCATGGATTTTTTCCCTAAAAGTAAATCCTAAACATTCATCTATCTGGGCAGTCATCCATACATAAGCCCCAAACAAATTCTTATGATTGCATCTTTCATGGCACAATTGTCTAAATTTTTACCAATACCTCTTGTTTTTCACACCGAGCATGACTCACGTGAGATTAGAGTGTAAAAGTAATTAGGACATTCATCTTTGAGCCATCAATCATAAACATCATACTCCATAATTCGAACTACGTGGGTTCTGATTCCTTTTTTTTCAAAAGAAAGGATACGTAGGTAGCCCATTTATGGGTTCGATCCCAACTTTGAAATAATCTCTGTCCTTCTGAATGACGAAAAACTTCAAGTGCCCCACTGAGTGGCTTTAAAACCAGCCTGGTCATCATAATGACCAAGAGACTTTTATATAAATGTTTTGAGGGATACCATTGACCAAAGAATCTCTAAAACAGATATAGATGATTCTCTATTGATGAAGAACCTCGAATACATATAAAAGATTCTCTAAATTTCTTGCATATTTAATCATTGATTGTTAAAACTAAAGGAAAGCACATTTTTTACTTGGTAATGTAATAAGGATTCACGAACATAACTTAAATCTATAAAGAGAGTCCCGGAGTAGACAATAATTCCCCTCAAAAATGTGTGATGAGTCCGACTTCCCATCCTCTCGACCAATGCAAATTCCTAAGCCTCATTAGTCCACAGGCTAATGAGCGCCTGCCTTTGGAAAGTAGGTCTAAACGGATGTGGAATCATTGGATGTTTCCGGTTCTACGAACAAACCCGTTAGAAACCAATCGGAACGTTTGAATCTCCCGTCTAGGAGGTCATCCCCGGATTCCGCGCGAAACAGAAACTTACCTAAGAAAAGGCCAAGGGATCAAGGAAAATCTTATGCTGTTACTACAGTTGAAGCAGAATAATTAATGTATTGGTGCTTTTGGACTCATGGATTATATTCTGATTATTAGAATTATGTGATATATATATATATATATATATATATATATATATATATATATAATTATTGTACTGCAGTACTTTTTGATTTCATTAAGGTTTTAATATAATGAAGGTAATCATATTTTTGTATGTGACAATAAGAGAAACTTTACCTTGTTTGAGGAATCTAATGATACAATTGATTTTGGAATTTAGAGACCTCTTAGAGAAAGTTTGGACAGAGGTATTTTGGATAACTATAAAGGTTGGAATGGATTAAGTTGAACTTTGGATAGTATTGTTTAAGGTTAAAAAAATTATGAAGATTAATTTTAGAATATTATAATATTATAGTTTTAGGAAAAGGACAACCTATAGGGTGAGGCATAACCCGTCGTGTCGGAAAAAGCTGCAGGAATGGAACCCACAACCACAGTGCGATAGGCCTTTATTACCTACCACTAGCCTACAGGAAATCCCTGGTTATTACAAAATAGTTTTACTAATCTAAATGGTATGTGTTAATATTTGGAACCTTATACAATTAGGATAAATAGAATATTTTTGAGTTCTATTACCTTTTAGATTGAAAGATGGGTTTGTGGTAAAAATTTATTAAAGAATGAAAGTCTACATAACAAGTATGTATATTCCCTTACATTCTTATTAAATCTCCTAAATAAATTCCTCAACATTATAAAAGGTAACTTAAAACAAAAACGTTGCCGGTTATCTTTTCCAACTGGGGATTCAATGACTGTTTAACCAATCACAAGTTTGTGATTTTCTTATGGTTAACATTCTCCTAATCAAGTGTTCTACAACTCTCCATCAGACCATGATGGTTTGTTTTTCTTCCATATCCATATTTTCATAGAATCCTAGTATGGGCTATCTCGGGTGACCTTTGTACTTCTCTTTCATTATTTTAATGTTATATTTTTATTAACCTTATTTCCAATGTGCGTTTTCCACAAAGGTATTTTCTATTTTCATCATTTTATTTTCAAAGAAAAATTTCAAATTGCGAGGACGCAATTTATTGAAGGAGGGGAGAATGTAACACTCCGAGCTTCCACGATACGCTTCTCATTCAATAATGCAATAGCTTTCATTGTACGCAACTTCGAGTTCTAAGACACCACAACTAATTAAAGTTGTCGTTATGAATATTAATACTCACTTTTTAAAATTATAGAAATATTATATTTCAAAATGGACTTCATTTTTTTATTTGTAATATCGAAATTATCCAAAGTTGAATTTTTTGTAATTTTCTGAGAACTTCCAATTTTTATGAATAGTGAAAAATACTTAAAAACAACTTTTTTAATCAATGTTTTATATAGTGATAAATTATACTATTGAGTGGTTTTAAAGTATAACTATAATGTATTTTTATTATTTTATCCAATGGTGATCATTAGAATTAATTTCACTTTGAAATTGGACATAAACAATGGTTAATCTTTTGATATATATTGTTTCTTAAAAGCACGCTATTTGTTCTGATAGCGGGAATTAATTATAAAATTAACTAATGAAACTTATATTTTTGGAATTTTTTAAAATAGACATCATTTCTGGATTCGGAATATCAATTATATCTTAGGGTGAAATTTTGGCATTGTTCTGAAAAACTTCAATTTTAGATGAATAGTGAAACCACTGAGTGGTAGTTAAAAAACTGATTTTTCATTTAAATGAAACATTATCTCTTCTGTGATTTGATTTTCAAAATTTTGACATACATGGTTGTCATTTGGAAGTAAAATTTTGTTCAATGGGATTAACATAATTTTTTGGTGAATAGTAACTTTTAAGTTTAATTAATCGCGATTAAAGTTAATTAGTGAAATTTAAGGTAAAAATGATATTATAAAAATATGAAAATACCTTTACACTTGTCCTACCCCTATTTTATGTGTCATGGACGACCAAGAAAATCCATGGGTCTACTTGGGGACCCCATGGAGCCACTTTCGTAGGAAAATGACATAAATAACTTTTATTTAAAGTTAAAATAAAAATGTCACAAACAAGAGTTGTTTTAATAAAACAATTTTTAAATGGGGTTATAAAAGTCATGTTTTTTACTATAAATATTCATTATAAATATAAAAATATTTCCTACATTATGATATTTTTTTATAATTTTTAGACATTAAATATATTAAATTATTTATGACACCATGATGATGCAGCAATTACCTCATTAATTAATGATTTAAATAAAATGAAAGGATAATGTAAAATCTAAGGCTTAAACTTGTCAAAAACCTATTGGGTGAGGATAGTTCGAACCCTTATCACCTTAGCCTCGAATTATATAAATTTTGGGCCTTTAGAATCCGAAAAGCATTGTATAATAATGTAACATTTCATTACTTTCCAAGAGTGCCCCTCCTCTCCACTTATAAAAGGCCCCCACCTCTAACACCTTATTCACACTTTCAAGCCATTTGGCTCGGCCAACCTCTGCCAAACTACTCTCCCAACTTCCCTCCCTTACTCCTAGAAGCCTCACTTTGGGCATAATGCTTCCCAAGGAAGCCTTTGGCTCAAATCAAAAGAGTTAACCGATTTTAAGGTAATGTCTTCTCTTGTGTTCTTTTATATTATTTTTCTTCTCCAACCCCATAGACTCTTTTTATTATTTTCTTTTTGTAACAACACCAGTATCCTCAATATACTAGGATGTTTTTATAAGAAGTATTTTAGCTACACTTACACACACCTACATCTAATGGTTAAAGAACATACTGTTTCTGTGGATGGCGAATTTCTGCCTCACGAAATGATGATTGTTCAACACTCATATAACACCTTCAAAGGTTGCCATTAAGATGTCACTATATTTATATATGATATATAATATTTTTATGTTTTACTTAAGGTTATTTATTTTTCATTTTTGTCATACTTTATGATTTCCATTATGGGTAAACACGATAATTTCATTTTAGGAAGTGCGGACTACCGCCCCCTCAAAGTGATTTGAATCGTTAATACCATATGTGGGATGTATAAAAGATGGAGTAAGTGTTATTATACACTATATTATACTGGAATTATATTATACCTTTATATCATTATGATTTCATTCCATTAAATACTAAATAGAAATGAAAGTAGCGTTCATGCGTACGTACGGCTTACCGTCTCCATGAACGGTGCATTTCATTTCTTACCTCTAAACGTTATGGAATATTATAAATATATGTATATAATGGATATATATGAGATATATTATATCTATATCATGAATATAATTCTTGATATAATAGATATTTCACCACATGAACAACTTGTAATTATAAGAAGTTTATTTTTGACTCAAGTACCAAAGATCGACAAAACGACCGTTATTAACTTAAATAATTACATAATGTTCATAACATGGTCATAAGTGATATTAAAGGAAAAAGAAACTTTAAAATGTTCTTAAGAAACTATAAATTAACTCTATTTTATTATTCAGGAGATTAAAGAACGATCGAGTCAAGTCGTACATGAGGTAAGGGAACTTCTTAACCCAATTTCCATTCTTTGGGTTAATCTCCTACTTTCAAATTACGTCATGATATTATTATGTCTTATCTTGTAGTTGTACTTTCTTTATGTTTAATTATTGTGAATACACATAATATATCTATTTTATTTAAAAAATGATCTTTGTAAGGGACTTCGTCTCAATCTCCTTTCATTAAGGCATATTTGGTTTTATACACAACATTCCTTTATACGGTGTATAAACCCCTTTTACTTTTACGTTTATTCAAAAGGAATGTTTTTATAAGAAGTGTTTTACTAAACAACAAAAAGGAATGTTTTTATTGTCGTATGTATGCGGCGACAACTACTTCTCCGCCGCCATGGCCATTATTTGGGTTTCGGCTTCCCCTACAAGCCATAACTTTTTTTTAAATGAAAAATAAATTCCATGTTTTAACTTTCTTCTATTTTGGAATTGAAAATGGTTTTGAAAGCATTTTTATTATATCAATGTGTTGTATTGATATCTTGTGATTGAAATGTGGAAATGTTATGTTTCCTTTATGCGTGTTTTATGTGATACGATTATGTTATGGTTTATGATATGTTTAAACCTGTTCATATGAGGAATGCATTGGACTTAATAAGTGACGGGTGGAGCCCGCTATTGCTCCTCGATGCATCATCAGGTCTCATGAGACAAACTAGTGTCTTGGCACGAGGCCTTGACAAAACCTTATTTGTGGCCTTGGCACGAGGCCTTGACTACGTGGTTATGATAGTCTGGCATTATGAATTCCATCATTATGAAAGTGGTTATTGATATTGCATGTGATTATTTGACCAGTAGAATATCCATGTGAATAAGTAAATGGAATTATCTCATTTTACTTTTTCCATATTATGTTTATGTTCAAGTTTAAAAGTCTTTTGTTTTAGTTATACATTACCTTAAATGTTTATGTTTATTTATGAAAGCTTCCACAATATTGTTATCCTTTCTGAGCATCTGAGCTCACCCCTTTCAATGTTTTAATATTTTCCAGGATGTGAAGATGTATTTTATGAATGACCTGCAGGGATATTCAAAAGAAGATATGAGTGTTGACTATGGAGACTTTGTATTTGAAGATTTTCACTTTATGATGTAATGTAACATTTATGAATGTATCTAGTGTTTCCAAGGCTACTAAACTAATTGGTATTTCGAGACTTGATCTTTTGTGATCATTCCAATGTTACGATGTAATGAACCGACTCTGGGTAGCTGGGGTCGGGGCGCTACAACTTGTTTAAAAAAAAGTTAATATACCTAACAAAGTATTTTATATTATTTCCTAGAGAAACTAGATTATTTTTTATATATGTATTATATAATAACAACATTATATTTCATACAATTTTATTTAAGTTAAGGTAAATACCTAAAACCCCTACTCCTCCAAAAAATGTTTATGGAAACTGTAGATGTTGTGTACGACAGACTACCTCCACACAAACTGACATAAATCATCTTCCATCACTGCTTCTCATAGATGGATATAATAAATTATATATTATTTTTATAAGATATATATATAATAATAATAATTATATAATTATATTACCATGTATACCTTATTATATCCCATTTTGTAGTGAATTTGACAACATCATTCATGTTGACAAACGACTAACGCCTCACAAAGTGATGTGATTCATTTTTCACTAACATTTTTAATGAATGGAAATTAGGGTAGATTTAATGAATATAAGTGATATATATGAAATTTAATTGATTTTATAATAGTAATATTTAATTTACATTTCTTTCATTTCATCCATCGAGAAAATGGAAATAGTAATCATGTGTACATACGACCTACCATCTCAATGAAAAATGCATTTCATTTTTTATCTCTAAAAATAATGGATTACTATAAAAAAATATAATATATATATATATAATTTATATAATTTTTAAAATTATAGAAATTATATAACTATGATCAATGTAAAAAAAATAACAAACCAAAACATACATTAAAAATGGTGTAGTTATTACCTGAAACATAATTTTAACAAGGAATTATTAATAAATAGTTAATTAATTGTTATAAGTAAATAATATATGTTTTGATAAATATTAGTTTGGTTATGTAATTTTTTTTAATAGTCATTTATATATATCAATTAGTATGTTCGAATGTTTTCAAAGGAAGCCAATAATTAATGTAACTGATTTTTTTACTTCTGAATTTTCCTTCTTTGAGACATATGATATATTATGAACATATATTTTTTATCCAGTGTATATACAACCCATTTTATATTTAATAACTTGTATTAATTTTTTATCATGATATTTTATATTTTATTTAATATTACTATTTCAATTTTCTTACTAGTCAGCGATACCAATGTGGTATTGGTTTTATGGTCCAATCTCATAATCTATCAGGATAATGTTGGGTAATGATTAAAATGATGATATCTTATGATCCATATCTCAAGGAAGACATGAATTCTATTCATCTCTAGTTATTTAATGAGAATACATTTTTTTATTCATTTTTGTTTCTTTATGCAATCATTTTTCCTAAATAATGTATTTATTAAAAACCCACTTTATTTCTCTCTTGGGTAAAAACCCTTTTTTTATTCTGTGTCCATTTTTTCTAAAAATGTTTTCAAATTTATTTTAATGTTCCTCTAGTATTTTTTAAATAAATTATAACCTTTTTTAATTTTATTTTTTAAAATGAATCACCATGCTTCCTTAAAAAATAAAGCCCATTAGGATTTTATTGAAAATGTGAAAAGAGTCTTTGTTTTAACATGTTTGATGTTTTATTCCATTATTACCACTCAATTTTTCAAGGATTAAATTATAAGTTCAAAGGATATTTCAAATTAAAGTAATTTTTAAAACAGTATTTTTTTAAGTGGAAAGGATATTTTCATCAATAAATGTCCCATATGATTGTTAAAAAAGAATTTCCATATAAGATGACATATTTCAATGTTACTTATGTTTTACCATGGATAACATTGAATGATAGAATCCTTATTATTTATATTCATGTTTAATGTTTATGTTTGAGTAAATGTTTATGAAACCCATTTATTTCTCAGGGTTAATGTTATGGTGAATTGATGGAATGATTATAAAAACTTTTTTTAATACATGGGCTAAGGTGTGTTGATATGATGAATGATTTATGACATTATGGAAAAAATAAGTATGGCTATAATTATAAGATGTGTGGGACCTAAATCTCTATAGAAGTAATTAGGTAAATCTTTTTATCTCATGATATAACAATGGTAAAAATATTTATGGTCTTGATCAACTATTGGAAACATGTGAGTACAAATCAAGTATGGGAGAGAGGTGAATCCTGATCAACAATAGGAAACATGTGATAAGTCATGATCCACTATGTTAGGGGTCTTGGTTTTCAACCATTAATTATGAAACAATTTTCTATTTTTATGATGGTTACACACTTTTATGACATGAGATTATTGTTCATGATTTATTCATGATGATTTCTCACTCTAATGAGACATGTTTTCTGAAATAATAATTTTTTATGAAAGAACTCATGTGTTTGATCTATGAAAGTTTGGTTATGAAATTCAGATGTTATGTTCATGATCACATACACTTATACTTATATTATTCTTTCATATTATTATATGTTGATATCCACTATGTTTTTCCTTACTGACCATCTAATCTCACCCTTTAATATGCTTCCTTCCGCTTCCTATGAAGAAAGTTTTAGGTATAGAATTCTTAATAATATTATAATGTGATAAGATATTTTTGGTAAATTTTAGAGAATTTTCATTAAAAAAATATTTTTTTTCTAGTCTCAAAATACACTAAAATATTATGTACCTTAGGTGCGTGTTTATGAAATGTATTGAATATTCATCTAAAAATATTTGATATTTATGTATGAAAAGCCTAAGTTATTATACATTCTATCATAGATAATAGTCAATATTTGAAAACTTGGATGATACAACTTTAGTGAAAACCCTTAGAACAAGTCTATATAAGGTATAAAATTCTAACGTTTTGGTAAGAAAGAAATTATGTGTTGTACCAAGAAATATATCAATGTCAGGATACTATAAGTTGATGTGGTTTTGGATCAAATGTTCCTAGGGGTAATAACTCTAAAAAAGGTTCATAAAATATGACTCAATCATTCCCTGGTATAGGAAAACATTCCTTACTATGCACCTAGTTTGACACTCCTAAGGGATATTATTTGGTTAGTCCACATTTTATTTACAAAAAATTATAAAGGATTTGAATAGATGATGATCATGTTGAACTAGGTAAAACCTATTGTGCTATAGAGTTAAAATATTGTTTCATGCTTTAGATATATTATAAATGTTTTTTCATTATTACATGGCTTTCCAATATGATTTGTATTTCTCAAACTATAATATTTGGATTCAAGAATTTGTTGGAAACTATAGGAACTAGATTAATGATGAGTGCGATGGAAAATGAAATGATTGTCAACTTGAGAAACCAAATGATATAGTGGTAGGGATATAGAGCCTTGTTTCTATAGTGGCACAACATTCTCCAACCATAAACAACATTAATATTCTAAATTAGAAAATAATGGAATGAAATTCCATTATTCCCTTCATGAGAAAAAACCCACATACTTTTAGTGGGTCTTATGTTCCGATAGTAGCTGAGTAATGTTTCATCACCTTTTAGAAGATATTTTGTATTCTCCAATTCTTAGAACATGAAAATGTTGTCTTTTTTTCAAATCATTTGGAAGGTGAGCCGAAACAATCATGGTACCTTATTAAGAATATGATTCAAGTTGTTGAAATTGAATCCATGGAATGGGATGTGTTTAAAGGATATTTTGTAGTAAGTTATTCTCTTGTATTCTGTAAATATGGATTGATAAGGAATTACGCGAGCTTAATAAGAAGGAAGAACAATCTATTTTTACTTATTAAGATAATTTATCAAGGCTTATAAGATATGATTTTTCATTAATCATCAGTACAAAAATAAAAAATGATCAATTCTTTGGTCGATAAATCTAAGTCCCTGAAAGGCATTGGCTACATGAGGCATCAGTTTCTCTAAATAAATCATTTATTTTTCACGAGAATTAGAAATTGGAATTGTAGATTTCCATCATTCACCTGGATTTGATATGAAAAGGAAGATTAATTCTCATAAAAACTCTAATAGATCACATGGTGGAATGAAATTCTAGCCTTTACACCTTATAAATTTTTGAAGAACCATTATGAAAATTTCTTGAATTGAACTAGGAACTGAATTAAATGTATAAGGATGTGTTATAAATCCTGTGAATGTAAAAAATGTGATTAATGGCCCAATTAATAAAATAAAGTAGAAGAGTATGCCATATAAAACACCACATATGCTCCAATGGTTAAAATAAAAGTGTTGTGGGAATTATCCGAACCAGTGACTGAATCTAAATGTATTTTATAACCCATTAAAAAATTATCCTAAGACCAAATATAATAGGAAATGTTAGGCGATCATGACTATCGATGTGGTTTACAAGAATGATATAGTATTTTATTTCACCAAATAGAGAGGGCATTTTTTAGATTATATATCTTCAAGGGAAATCAAGAGAAGAAGATGCCAACTGAGCACCAATAAAAAGTTAAGGTATCAAAGAAGAATAAGGGAATGAATAAATTTACATCGTGATAAAATTATGTAATGAATTATCATGGAAAATGATTAAAGGGAATGAAAGTTTGTTACATGTGAAGAGATGAGGGTCACATAGATAATGACTGAATGGGGAATAAATAAAACATTAATTCATCTATAAAAAATAGTTAAATATTAACACCAACATTAAATGTGTTAAGGGAACCTACCGTAGAATAGGCCATGGGGAGAAGGATAAGAAACTGTGATCACTAACCCTGAGTATGATGTTTCTGTAGATTTAGTGGAATGTATATTCTTCACATCCTAAATTTTAGTTATTTATTTATTTGTTTCATAATCATTACACCATTTTATATCTTCCATATTTTCCAAGAATATATGATATTTACCTAGAAACTTAATATGGGGATTGTTAGTAAAAACTCCCAAGGTAAATATCATGAAAACAATTATGTGCCAGACTATTCTCCTTATGACACATAAAAAACCTTTTTTATGTTTTGATTTTTATACATAAGGTTGTTTTTGATAAAATCCTTGGTATATTATATTTTTGAAAATATAATGAAGACATTTGTTTCCAAGGGAAGGAAATAATGATTTGTGATGAAGATATATAAATCCTTTTAATTACAGTGGATACATCATCATTTAAGTCATATATAGATCCAAACCAAGTATCTCTTCTGAATGTGACTCTTCGGGGAGAAAATTGGACACAATCTACTGATGAAAATTTTAATATTTAAACTCCGATGCACTTATTGTACATGAATAAATTGATGTATTTACAATTGAATTAAATGAACATCCACTGGAATGTGAAGTTGAGTTTTCTATTGATACAATCCATAATGCATGAAATATATCAATGATACCCTATTAAATGGAAATTGTGGAAGTAGAATTGATGAAATAACTAGTTTTTTATTATGATAAGGGATTTATACATCCCTGATGTTTCACCTAGGTTAGCCCAAATTATTTTCGTCACGAAGAAACATAGATATTTTTAGATTTACATTGATTATAGTGAAATAAATTCTATAATTATAAAGAACATGTATCCTCCACCATACATCTATGACTTGTTTGTTCAAATTTACCGAGTTAAAAATTTTTCAATGATTGAACATTATTATGGATATCATAAATTGTGAGTATTGAAGGATGAAATTTTGAGGAAAAATTTTAATATGATTAATGGATATTAAAATATTACATTAATGACCTTGGGACAGATTAATTCACCACATGTTTTTATGAATCCAATGAATAGAGTACTCAATGAATATATTGAAAAATTTGTGGTATTTATTTATAATATCAATGTGTGATATGAAATCTATGAGGAATATTTTAAACAATTTTAAATAATTCTAGAGACTCTTAGAGAAAAGTGGTTAGCTATGAAATTTAAAAAAGGTAAATTATGTTATCATAAAGCTACTTTTCTTCGCAACATTGTCTCCAATGATGTAATCTCATTTGATCCTACAAAGAAAAAGAAAATCAAATAATGTCATACTCAAATGAAAATAATTGAGGTATATATTTTCATTAGATTAGTAGGTTACCTATTAGTAATTTATTCAAAATTTTAAAGATAGGATAACCGATTAACAATGATTACACAAAAAGGGCTTATGTTTACATAGTAAATGGATTATGAATAATGTGTTGAATTATTGAAAAAATATATTAGTGAATTCTAGGATTTTTGACTCTACTATTAGAAAATTATGGATTTGTGATATGTTATGATGCATTGACGAAGGGAAATTTTTGTTTCCTTGTGAATAAAGATAAATTTATTACATATGCATTAATGTAGTTAAACACTCCTTAACAATATTATCCAACTCTTCATCATAAGTTGGTAGTTTTAATATTTGAGTTGAATATATCTAGGAATTATCTCTATGGTGAATGACGTAAGAAATACAAAGACCAAATGTTCATAAAATACATCTTTTCACATAAATAGTTCAATATGAGGTGTAAGTGATTGCTTAAGATACTAAAGGATTATAATTTCTTAATACACTACCAACATGGGAAGGAAAATAATGTAGTGGATGCATTAAGAAAAATCATGGAGTCGTATCCAAAATTGGGATTAATAGGGATCCTATAATATTTGACTTAGAAAATACTGAGATTAGAATTATTAATGAAATGGAAACATCAATCCATTTTCAAATTATTCACAAACCCTATTTATTATAAAATATAAAATATTCTTTATCTCAAGATGAGAATTTTATAAAGAATATTAATTCCATTAATGATGGGAAATTGGAAAACATTGTATATAAATATGGATATCTAATATTTGGATAGAGTTTATGTGTTCCATATATACCTAAAAGGAAAAGGTAATTATTAGACAATGATCATAACTAAAATTTTCCAATGCTCCTATGTAGAACTAAGATGTATAAATATTTAAAGGATCATTTTTGGTTAGAGAATATTAATTATTGTTTTATTATTTTTCAATATTTTTGGTTTTTCAATAGTTAAAGGCTGAGAGATGGACATCCTCAAGGTTTTAGGAAACATCTACCAATTCCTATGCAGAAATGGGATGAATTTACCATGGAAATTTTCAATGGATTACCAAATACTCTTAGAAGGAATGTTAAAAAATGGGTTAATGTTGATCACTTTACTAAATAGACACATTTTCCCTTTTTAATAGATTACTTACATCTTGAGATCCTTATATATCATAATATTAATGATATCAAAATAAATCCTAGAGAATCACATTCAATTGTGTCTGACCATGATCCATGGTTTACATCAATATTTTGGAAAATTTTCCCAAAGGATCCGGATGCTATGATTTATTTGATCACTAACTATCACCCACAATTTGATAGATAGTATTAAAGGACTATTCAATATTTAGATGACATGTTGAGGTCATTGTAAATTGAATTTAATGGTATGGGGGATCAATATTTATCATTGGTGGTGTTTACCTATAATATAGATTTCATTAAAGTATTCAAATAACATTTAATGAAGCATTATATTATAATAGATTCCATAGTAAACCTTGTTGGTTTGAAGATGGTGAATGAATTTTTATGTGCCCAGAATATGTTCAGTAGACATTGACATATGTAAAGACAATTTAAACCCATATTTAAGCATCTCAGTGTTTAAAAAAGAGCTATGTTTATGAAATAATTAATGATTTTCAATTTCAATAGGGTTGTATTGTTTTATTGGCAGTAACTCAATCATAGATTTTTATAAGGTTCTCTAAGAATGGGAAAAATATCCCTAGGTAAATCATGTCTTTAAAAATTTTGGAAATAATTAGAGTAATGGATTAAAATTTGGAAATCCCACTAAGCCTCTCTAATGTTAATGATGTGTTCCTCGAATTATTGGTAAAGATGTATATGAAAAATAGAACCCATTTTCTGACCAATGAGAAAATATAATTGGAACTGGATTGATCTTATTGGTATGTTCATATCCCTATTTTGGAAACTAGAGAACAATTGTTGGGGAATCAGAAGAACCAGTTGGTAAAATTACTTTTCGGAAAGCATAATACAGAAGAGGGAACACGATAAATTCAAGAACTATTATTGAATATATACTGAATTATATTCATTAGGTAGATTTCTATAACCTATCAGATATGAAATTTCTTGGAGGGAAGAGTGCAACACCAAAAATTCATTTATAGTAATCTTTTATTTTTAATGAAATAATACCACAATACAAATTATTTTATTCCATAATGAGATTAAAAAAATTATAAAATTTTATAAATTAGAATGTTTAAAAGGTATTTAAATTTTTAAATCATCATATCCAATTTAACAAAGCCTAATATATAAGGAATTTTTTCAAATGACTAATTTTTCAATGAATAGTGACAAATACGGATTTCTCAATTATTTTCATTTATTTTTAGTAAACATTTTAATTTAAAATTCCCATTGAATTTTTATTTAGTTTAAAAGTAACACATGGTCCTTTTTATTTATACTAACAAAATTAATATTTTTTCTAATTTTGATATAAGTTAATTTATATGATTAAAATCTATTTTTCCTAATAAATGTTTGTCACTCAGTATTTATGTTAAATTTTTTTGACAAATGATGAAAATGAATCATGGTAAATGGATATAATATTTGAAATTTATAGGTTCAAACTTTTAAAATATGTCGATTTTATTTTTATAAATTTTGAATTGTAACCGTGGTAAAATTTGTCACAATGATATGGGTAAAATAAGTAAAATGGGTAATAAAGGGAAAAACTTTTGGATAAGGCTGTAAAAAATTTATATCAATAAAATTTTACCTATTATAAGAGTGGAGTTATACATTTATCATCCATGTCTATAAAATATTTCCACATGGTCCAATTTTTCATTGATATTTATGCTTTTATTATTTTATGAAATAAATAAATACCAAATGTCACTTTCTTGAATCCCATTTTCATTACACGAGTTAGGATGTGATGATATGATGAATGTTTTATGATATGATAGCATACAAAATTATGAGTTACATTATATGATGGGTGAGACCTATATTCCCCTCTAATTAATTTTTTAATTATGGATATCAAATTAGTAAAATATATTATGCGTGAATCGGATTAAATATTCACAATGTTATGAACGAACATGATTACATGTCCACAATGGAATGTATTACCCTGATTACACATTCAAAATGTTCTGTGTGAACCTGATTATGTGTTTAAAATGTTATGCATTGACATGGATTTCATTACCCTAAGGTTATGTGTTGAATTTTTTTCTGTCTAAAAGTTAATAGGGGAACCTGATTTCATGGCGTTAATTTAATGTAAAAACCTGTTTCTATTTATAAATTTTCATAATGATATAATATCGCATGCATGACACAAATATATGTATTTTAATAATGTTATGATCTCATGGCTCATTCTATTCGATTCTCTTATGATTCATGTCGCATGAAATTTTAATATTTTTGCAATGACTCAAGATTATGTTCTTTGTTATGAAGGGTATGGTTTTAAAATGTTATTATTATGTTCTCAAATCCCTAGTCTCATGTTATAAATATATATATATATATATTACCCTTATCGACCATCTAAGATCACCTTTTATTATGTTTAATTTCTATAGGTTACAATGTTATGTTTTAAGAATGGATTTTTTATGAGTACTAAAAGGGGAAGATGTTTATGGGAGATTTGTCATGACCCGACCCTACCCGGGCTTGGGACGCAACTACCCCAAGCCCGCCTCCACAGGCCAGGGGCTGGAGACCATCTTCGAAGGCACAACAACTCTGGGAGGCCTTTGCCTAAGTATCTGTACACACACACGCAGCACACTCAATGCAAAAGTGCAGAGTAAAAGGAGGAACAAGAAGAGTAAAAAGGACAACTGCTATATATATACCACAGAGTACATCGAACTCTACAAGTAAAAAGTACAAACTGAAAAGAAAATGGTCAAAACACACGCCCAACCAAAAAGTGCCACAACCCGGCAACAGGTAAACAAAAAGAAATAGTTGATGGGTCTCCGACCTGGAACCCAGCTACGACCACCACACGCGGTCCAAGCTCCCAAGATCCTATGCTCTACTGAAGTCATGCTCCACCTGTCAGTCGTCTGCAAGGGCACACCAAGTGCGGGCAAAGCCCAAGTAGGGGTGAGTATAAAAATACTCAGTAGGATACCCCGAAGGCTCGAGGGAGAAACAAAGGAGGTACCGAAGGGTGAGTAGTAGAGAGAGATTAGGGAGTAGAACAGAAGTACAACAGAGTGCAGTAAAGAGTCCATCTCAACCCAACAAGAGAAAGAAGGTAGACTCATCTAGACACAAGGAGCTGGAAACGGTGAAAAGATGAACTTCCCATCGAGTCTTCGCTACCTATAGAAGGAGAGTATACTCGTCCAACCACGAGAAGCTAGACACGGAAATCACGTGGCATACCCCGTGCGTCTTCGCCTCTCCTGGAAGGAGAGTAGCTAAAACCCAAGGAGTGGGTACTGGAATAAGGTATACACATATAAAAATGCTCAACAAGAAGCCCGAACAAGAACGTAAGGGGATCTTCATCCCATAGCTCAGCCTAAGAAAAAGAGTCACCAACAGTCCTAGAAGAAAACTCCATCGATGCCCAGCATCCCGCACATCTGCCCCAAACCGCAAGCCAAGGGGCTCAATCACCACACCTCAACACTCTCCGCTTTGGGCGTCACTGACTTGCCCGCACGGTTTTAGATTGCATCACAAGAACGTGTCTCATTGGGGAAAGTTCACCTCATACTTGAGAGTTCTAGGGAAAGTCAAACCACACCTCGTCACTGCCCTGCAGTCGAGAGGTCTCCTCAAAGTCAATGTCATCACAACACTGACCCATATAACCAAGGGTCCTGCTCTGGTAATCACGGAGGAAAGCCACAGGCTAGCCTAGTAGAAATGACTGAGCCTGGAATGCCAACAGGTGTCCCACTGCCCGGCCCTACTGGAGGGTAATTCATAACTAGATATTGGGTGACCCACTACCCAGCCCTACTGGAGGGTAAGCCATAAAACATCATCCAGAAACCCACTGCCCAGCCTCGTTGGAGGGTAGACCATAACACATCATATGGCGACCCATTGCCCAGCCCCGCTGGAGGGTAGACCATGACACATCATCCGGAGACTCACTGCCCAGCCCCGCTGGAGGGTAAACCATAAGACGTCATCAGGCGACCCACTGCCCAGCCCCACTGGAGGGTAGACCATAACACATCATCAGGCGACCCACTGCCCAGCCTCGCTGGAGGGTAGACCCTAAGAGGTCGTCGGGTGACCCACTGCCCAGCCTCTGCTGGCGGGTAGACCTAAGTGTGTTGGGTGACCCACTTCCCAGTCTCTGCTGGAGGGTAGACCCTAAGTGCGTCGGGTGACCCACTGCCCAGTCTCTGCTGGAGGGTAGACCCTAAAAGCTGATGAGTAACCCACTGCCTAGCCCCGCTGGAGGGTAAAACTCAGAACTGCCCTGGACATCTCCACTGGAGGGTACAACACTGGCCAACCGAACATGTAGTAGGTATCGCGCAACCACCCAACTCCAGCACAATTCACCCAAAGGGGTTCAGCGCCTGTTCCATCACTGGGTGTCACCAGCACCGCTACAGGCCGATCCATTGAGAACGAAACCAGGTTGAGACCACTCAACCCTGCTGGTCAAACAAACACACAGAGGGACCCTCTACGTTGCGAGAGGTCAAAGTACGCAAAGCAGAACACGGCACGCACGTGGGGCCCACAAGATGGGTGGCCCCACATCAACCCCAACTGAGCGCACAAACGTTCTCAGGTACAAACTACACGTACCTCCAAACGCTCCCATATACTCCCAAAGTATACCATGTTCTATCCCAAAGGCTATCGTGCACACGGCACCCAGCGTCAACGCGAAGGCGTGACGTAACAACTCCACCTCAAAGGCCCAGGCACGACCAGCCACATCTTATAAATCATTTACAACACTCTCCCAAGAGTGCAAGATCACACGACAAGGGTCCGCTACATACATGGTAGGATGAACCACCACCAGAGCACCCTTTATTGTCCACAATTAATAAGATCGCGCAAGAGACTCCGCACAACCAAACGGATCACACCGTTGTAATCCTCGTGAAAAAACATGCAAGATCGACTAATTACTCGCCTCCAACGGATATCTGAGGGAAAATTCACCAACACCGCCTCACGCCCGAACGATGTCTTGTGATCTCGAGCCTCAGCCCCGAAAACAGTCGGGCGCATCGCACCATTGTGATCCCCTCGGGAAAACACTTCAAAAAGACTGCTCACTTGAGCGCAACGGATATCAGGAGAAAAAGATGCATTCCGATGCACCGGACACGAGCGGTGCTTTGTGGGACCCACATCCTGGTCCTGAAACTCAACAAACAGATCACACCGTTGCGATCCTCTCTAAAAACTACACAAAATAAACTATTCACTTGTCGAAAACAGACACCCGGTGATAAAGCTGGAAATCACCATCAAATCCTGAAACGGCCCTCGCGGGCCCCGCACCCTCGTTCCGAATTAGGGAAGGCGAATTGCACCATTGCAATCCCCTCGAAAAAAAATCCATAAACGACTACTCGCACGCCCCGAACGGACGTCCGGTGGAAAAGTCGTGAAACACTGCACGCAGCTCAAAAGATGGGTCGTGGGGCCCGCACCTCAACATTGGCCTCAATGCCTGGAACCACCCTGGAAAGTTCCGCCTCGGTGCCAGGGTCCCAATGTCACTGATGGAGTTTAAATCGGACGTCTGACACGTCTGCGCCGTCCAATACAAGTTTCCCGGAGAAATCGACATCTCATTTAAAGACGTGTCGCGCCTTTGAGGCCCATCGTTTCGGGAATTAAAAATTCCCAAAACCATCTCAAAACGTTACCCTCGAAGAAAGGTCCATGCTTCCACTGACATAGCACAAAACGGACGCCCGTAGAGAAATCTACGGGCGTCGGAAATTCAAAGGCGGCACTCCCTTGGGCCGGACCGGCCCAGACCGGCCGGTCCACCCCCAGCCGGCCCGAGGCCCGGCCGCGGGTCCGGTTCAAGCCGCCGCGGCCAGGTGGCAGCAGCCCACCGCCACCGACTGGCCGTCAAGGCCGGTCTCCTTTTTTCCGCAGTGACCCGCGTCGCGCGGGTCACGGTCGCCGCACGCAGGGTCGCGCACCCCGCGACCCCTCCCTCTTCACGCTACGCTGAAGCCGCCGAGAGCCCGCCTTGCCGTCGTCTGCAGCCGGCCGCGCCGTCGCCGTGCTAGGCCGAGCTGCCGCACCACCCTAGGAGCCGCCGCCGCCGCCTCAACCTCGGACCGTCACCGCCTGCAGGTGTCGCGCCGCCGCCTAAGCCCACCA
Source organism: Viscum album (assembly GCA_963277665.1). Lineage (NCBI taxonomy): Eukaryota > Viridiplantae > Streptophyta > Magnoliopsida > Santalales > Viscaceae > Viscum > Viscum album. Next base: position 370,555,023 of record OY728144.1, read on the forward strand.
GACCGCCGGAACCCACCGGAAACACCCAAAACCTCCCGAATTTCCCGCAACCTTCGGCGAACGATTGCGAAGGCCTCTGAATTCCAATTTCAAATCCAAAACAAGCATCAGAAATAGAATAAAATCTACTTCGCATTCATTTTCTTGGATCAAAGATCGGGCAGCAATTCAATGTGCAAAATCGCATTGGAAGTTAAGTGTGGGAATAAAAATGCAAAACGCAACATCCTACCTCGTGGGCGTTGCCCGAAGCTTCACCGCGATCCGCCGGCACCACTTCACATCGCCGGACTGTCTCCCCGGAGATGGATGAGGAGAGGGGAGAGGGTTTTTCCCGGGGGTTCAAGGGAGAAGGGAAGGGGGGGTTTAAATAAATTAATTAACGATTTAATTAATTTAAAACCCCTGAAAAGACCCGCATCTGAAACTCCCGACGGGGTCGGGGTTACACCTACCCTAGGCCAAACACCACCTACCGAGCACAACGGTGGTCTCGGAATTTAATTCTGACCTTCCGTTTGGAAGTTATAAAATTTAACGTCTGAATCCGAAAAATTACGAAAACGCCCCTGGGGCCATTTTTCACAAACGGCTCGTGACCGCGAAACTTATACCCCTCCTAGGGAAAAATGGTATGCTCCGAACTCAATGGTGCCCTCGGGATTCCAATCCGATCCACCATTTAAGAGATACTAGCATTTCAACATTAAACGAATAAATTAATTAATTAATTTATCCGTTTAACCTTTTGAAAGTGAGCGAGGGGTCCAAACATCCCGTGCCGACACGCTTTATGTTGCTCCTAGGGTAAAAACCCCATTCCGGACCCATAAGTACACTCAGATCTCTGATTCGGACATCCGTTTAGGAGTTATCTGATTTATTTGGCGTTTCCAGTGTGAACAAACTGAAAATTTAATTCCGGCCACACCGGGGCTCGGAATCGCACGTCGTCTGAAGGAACTACTCTGGAATATTACTAAGAATATTCCAAAGTCTTTCTCAGCAAAAACCGGGTTCTTACATCATTCCCTCCTTCAAGATGTTCGGCCCCGAAAAGAAAAAGTAGGGAGCAACACGGGGTACTAAGCCCACACCTGGATTTCCCATACCTAGAAGAACCCACACACAGCTCTACGTCACCGCACAAGGACCAAAGGATTGATTAGTTCATGCGAGGTCAGCCCTTGCTGATATCGTGCACCCACTCCAGACTTTGGGGTTAGGGAAAGGCAGTAGGGTTCCTCGCCATCACTTTGCACGGTCTCAAACGGCCCGAAGGCCCTCGCGGGTAGCTCACCTCCCCGGTCAAACCCTTACGTCGCACACCACGACTGGAATCATCGATCGCACCTGGAACAAGGTCTGGTGATTCCCTCCATTAGAATATCCATATGGTGTAACACCCAAGGATATCTGGTTACGAGAGATTTCACAGTCGATGTCTCTCAGCCAAGACTCTCTTACACGCTCGGAAGTGAATGATTCGACACCATCGACTAAAGGATAAGGTCTCACACCTTTTTCCTTACCAACACAGGGTTACACCCGACACCCTGCGTCACCCTGGTAACACCTCAAACAAGGAGCAGAAAAAAAAATATCCTTTCACACGCAGAGCCTAACAATCCTACTGCAAAAAGTAGAAGAGTCGCAAGGGGTACCTCTCACCATCCCCTGCTCTACAGGATCGTAGACATCCAAAGCCTGCGGCTATCTGTGGTCCCAACCGTCAGCTCCCAGAGTCTGGCGTGGACTGCCTAGTGGTGATGGTGAGATCTCGTAAAGTCATCCCCCACTACCAGCTCCTCCCGCTCCTCTACTAGCACCACCTCTCTGGACACTACTCCTATCATGGAGCTGCCTCTGTCGTAGTGGTGCGCCTACTGCCTGCCCGAAGCTCCCAATAACTCGGGTCAGGCAGTCTCATGCCAAGTGACCTCACCCGTCATAAGCATAGCACCTACTCTCTCTGGGCTGCACTGGTGGCCTCCAGCGCCACTGTGGTGTACGACCACACCCTTGAGTACAGTTTTCAGAAAGCCACCTGTGTCGAGGTTCTGCTTGCCGACGCCCGCTAGCTGCGGTAGACGTCTCAGCTCCGACGTGCCTGCTGCAACCACCAACACTAGTATGTGACAGGAAGCCCTCTTTCACTAGAATCTGCTCTAGCACCCCGAAATATGTTGAAATGCCCAAAGGTACTATGACAACACGAATCTCTCGCGGAGACCCTGCTCAAAATTCCGCGCTCGGATGTTGTCGTCACGGACCAAGTCTGGGTAAAAGCATGCACGGTCTACAAAACTAGCCACATACTCCTCCACTATCATCCCTCTCTGCTGAAACTGCAGGAGCTCCTGAATCCAAACGGAGTGAAAGCTGGAGGGAAAAAAACTCCTCACGAAACAACAACTGGATGTCACCCCACGAAAGCGACGACTCATCAAGAAGCTGAGTCACCAGACTCCACCAATGCAAAGATGATCCATGAAAAAGGTTGGCTACCAAAGCCACTCTATGATCTATCGGCATCTGCACAAGCCTGAAAAGGCAAACCACTACATCGAGCCAAACCTCGGCTGCCTGAGGGTCTGGCTCACCACTGAACCTCAACGGTCTCTACCGCTAGAACTCACGGAGCGCGCTCAACCTGTGCTCAAGCTCAGCCTACTCTACTGAAACTGCCTGATACTCAAGAGGTGGGGGTGCTGCTACCGGCCCACCCGGAGAAAAGGGCTCGCATGATGGGTTCTGGACTGAGGCCTCGTAGCTCACAGGGTCATCATCACGCACCCAAAGCTGGTATCCTAGCTGGCTGTCCTCGCAGAGACATCCTGAATATTATCAAGGAGTGCCACGGTCAGATGAGAATATATGTATATACCACAACAAAAAAAATGGGGAGCTGACTCAAGAAGGTCAGTCAAAGACTCAATCTTATGTGATGCACAAAAAAAATTTCCCTGCAACAAGTTTCTCATCATTCCAAGTCGACAAGCGGGTTATCAAGGTCCTGGTGAATGGATACGTCGGCCGCCGCACCATCACTAGACTCCCTGGACTGAGAGCCTCTCTCGAGACACATTAACACTGTTGCCCTAAATCCCAACCAATTCCTATTTTAGGGATGTCCATACAACGTCCCAAGGAATGAACCACCTTTGATACCACTTTGTCATGACCCGACCCTACCCGGGCTCGGGCCGCAACTACCCCAAGCCTGCCTCCATAGGCTAGGGGCCGGTGACCAGCGCCGAAGGCACAAAAACTCAGGGAGGCCTTTTCCTATGTACCTGTACACAGACATGCAGCAAACTCAATGCAAAAGTGCAGAGTAAAAGGAAGAACAAGAAGAGTAAAAAGGACAAATGCTATATATAAACCACAGAGTGCATCGACCTCTACAAGTACAAAGTACAAACTAAAAAGAAAAGGGGAAAAACACGCACCCAACCAAAAAAGTGCCACAATCCAGCAGTAGGTAAACAAAAAGAAACAGCTAATGGGTCTCCCACCTGGAACCCATCTACGACCACCGCACGCGGTCCAAGCTCCCAAGCTCCTACGCTCCATTGAAGTCACGCTCCACCTGTCCATCGTCTGCAAGGTCACACCAAGTGCGGGCAAAGCCCAAGTAGGGGTGAGTATAAAAATACTCAGTATGATACCCCGAAGGCTCGAGGGAGCAACAAAGGAGGTACTGAAGGGTGAGCAGTAGAGAGATCAGGGAGTTGAACAGAAGTACAACATAGTGCAGTAAAGAGTCTAGCTCAACCCAAAAAGAGAAGGAAGGAAGACTCGTCTAGACACAAGGAGCCGAAAACGGTGAAAAGACGAACTTCCCGTCGAATCTTTGCTACCTATAGCAGGAGAGTAGACTCATCCAACCATGAGAAGCTAGACACGGAAAGCATGTGGCATACCCCGCGCGTCTTCGCCTCTACAGGAAGAAGAGTAGCCAAAACCCAAGGATTGGGTACTAGAACATGGTATACACATATACATATGCTCAACAAGAAGCCCGAACAAGCTCGTAAGGGGATATTCGTCCCATAGCTCAGCCCAAGAAAAATATTCTCCAACAGTCCTAGAAGAAAACTCCATCGATGCCCAGCATCCTGCACGTCTGCCCCGAACCGCAAGCCAAGGGGCTCAATCACCACACCACGACACTATCCGCTTTGGGCGGCACTGACTCGCCAGCACGGTTTTAGATCGCGTTACAAGAACGTGTCTCTGTGGGGAAGGTACCCCCTGTACTTGAGAGTTCTAGGGAAAGTCAAACCACACCTCGTCATTGCCCTGCAGTCGAGAGGTCTCCTCAAAGTCAAAGCCGTCACAACACTGACCCGTATAACCAAGGGTCCTGCTCCGGTAATCACGGAGGAAAGCCACAGGCTTGCCTAGTAGAATGTACTGAGCCTGGAATGCCAACAGGTATCCCACTACCCTGCCCTGCTGGAGGGTAAACCATAAAACATCATCCGGCAACCCACTGCCCAGCCTCACTAGAGGGTAGACCATAACACATCATCCATCGTCCCACTACCCTGCCCCGCCGGAGGGTAGACCATAACACATCATCTGGTGACCCACTGTCCAACCCCGCTGGAGGGTAAACCATAAGACGTCATCAGGCGACCCACTACCCAGCCCCGCTAGAGGGTAGACCATAACACATCATCAGGCGACCCACTGCCCAACCCCACTGGAGGGTAGACCCTAAGAGGTCGCCGGGTGACCCACTACCCAGCCTCTGCTGGAGGGTAGACCCTAAGTGCGTCGGGTGACCCACTGCCTAGTCTCTACTGGAGGGTAGACCCTAAGTGCGTCGGGTGACCCACTGCCCAGTCTATGCTGGAGGGTAGACCCTAAAAGACGATGAGTAACCCACTACCCAGCCCCGCTGGAGGGTAAAACTCAGAACTGCCCTGGCCATCTCCACTAGAGGGTACAACACTGGCCAACCGAACACGGAGTAGGTATCGCGCAACCACCCAACTCCAGCACAACTCACCCAAAGGGGTTCAGCTCCTATTCCATCACTGGGTGTCACCAGCACCACTACCATCCGATCCATCGAGAACAAAACCAGGGGGAGACCACTCAACCCTGCTGGTCAAACAAACACACAGAGGGACCCTCTACGTCGTAAGAGGTCAAAGTACGCAAAGAAGAACACGGCACACACATGGGGCCCACATGACTTGTGGCCCCACGTCGACCCAAACTAAGTGCACAAACGTTCTCAGGTACAAACCACATATACCTTCAAGCGCTCTCGTATACTCCCAGAGTATACAATGTTCCAGCCCAAAGGCTATCGTGCACACGGCACCCAGCGTCAATGTGAAGGCGTAACGTAACAACTCCACCTCAAAGGCCCAGGCACAACCAGCCACATCTTATGAATCATTTACAACACTCTCCCAAGAGTGCGCGATCACACGCCAAGGGTCCGCTACATACATGGTAGGACGAACCACCACCAGAGCGCCCTTCATGCTTCACATTTAATAAGATCAGGCAAGAGACTCTGCACAACCAAACGGATCACACCGTTGTAATCCTCGCGGAAAAACACGTGAGATAGACTACTTACTCTCCTCCAACGGATATCCGATGGAAAAGTCACCAACACCGCCTCACGCCCAAACGACGTCCCGTGATCCCGAGCCTCGGCCCCGAAAACAGTCGGGTGCATCGCACCATTGCGATCCCCTCGGGAAAACACGTCAAAAAGACTGCTCACTTGAGTGCAATGGATATCCGGAGAAAAAGATGCATTCCGGTGCACCGGACACGAGCGGTGCTTCATGGGACCCGCATCCCAGTCCCGAAACTCAACGAATGGATTGCACCGTTGCGATCCTCTCGAAAAAGTACACAAAATGGACTATTCACTTGTCCAAAACGGACACCCGGTGATAAAGCTGGAAATCACCGTCAAATCCCGAAACGGCCCTCACGGGCCCCGCACCCTCTTGCCGAATTAGGGAGGGCAGATTGCACTATTGCAATCCCCTCGGAAAAACATCCAGAAATGACTGCTCGCGCACCCCGAATGGACGTCCGATGGAAAAGTCGTGAAATGCTGCACGCAGCTCAAAAGACGGGTCGTGGGGCCCATGCCTCAACTTCGGCCTCAACGCCTGGAACAACCCTGGAAATCTCCGCCTTGGTGTCAGGGTCCCAACGTCACTGACGGCATTTAAATCGGACGTCGGACGCGTCTGCGCCATCCAAGACAAGTTTCCCGGAGAAATCGACATCTCACTTAAAGACGTGTCGCGCCTTCGAGGCCCATCGTTTTGGGAATTAAAAATTCCTGAAACCCTATCAAAACGTTTCCCTCGAAGCAAGGTCCGCGCTGCCGCTGACGGCGCACAAAACGGACACCCGTAGAGAAATCTACGGGCGTAAGAAATTCATAGGGGGCACTCCCATGGGCCGGACCGGCCCGGACCGGCCGGTCCGCCCACAGCCGGCCCGTGGCCCGACCGCGGGTTCGGTTCAAGCCGACGCGGCCAGGTGGTCGCGGCCCACCGCCACCGACCGGCCGTCAAGGCCAGTCTCCTTTTTTCCGCAGCGACCAGCGTCGCGCAGGTCGCGGTCGTCGCACGCAGGGTCGCGCACCCCGCGACCCCTCCCTCTTCGCGCTACGCCGAAGCCACCGAGAGCCTGCCTCGCCGCCGTCCGCAGCCGGCCGCGCTATCACCATGCTAGGCTGAGCCGTCGCGCCGCCCTGGAAGCCTCCGCTGCCACCACCGCCTCAACCACGGACCGCTGCCGCCTGCAGGTGTCGCGCCGCCGCCTAAGCCGGCCGGACCGCCGGAACCCGCCGGAAACACCCAGAACCTCCTGAATTTCCCGCAACCTTCGGCGAACGATTGCGAACGCCTCCAAATTCCGATTTCAAATCCTAAACATGCATCGGAAATAGAATAAAATCCACTTCGCATTCATTGGCTTGGATCGAAGATCGGGCAGCAATTCAAAGTGCAAAATCGCGTTGGAAGTTAAGTACGGGAATAAAAATGCAAAACGCAACATCCTACCTCGTGGGCGTTGCCCGGAGCATCACCACGATCCGCCGGCACCACCGCACCTCGCCAGAGTTGCCTCGCCGGACTGTATAGATGGAGATGGATGAGGAGAGGGGATAGGGTTTCTCCAGGGGGTTCAAGGGAGAAGGGAAGGGGGGGTGTTTAAGTAAATTAATTAACGATTTAATTAATTTACAACCCCCGAAAAGACCTGCATTTGAAACTCCCGACGGGGTCGGGTTTACACCTCCCCTCGGCCAAACACCACCTCCCGAGCACAAAGGTGGTCTCGTAATTTAATTCCAAGCTTCCGTTTGGAAGTTATAGAATTTAACGTCTGAAGCTACTAAATTACGAAAACACCCCTGGGGCCATTTTTCACAAACGGCTCGCGCTCGTGAAACTTATACCTCTCATAGGGTAAACAGTATGCTCCGAAATCAATCGTGCCCTCGGTTTTCCATTCTGAGCCACTGTTTAAGAGATACTAGCATTTCACCATTAAATGAATAAATTAATTAATTAATTTATCCGTTTAACCTTCCGAAAGCGAGAGAGGGGTCCAAACATCCCGCACCGACACGTTTTATGTCGTTACTAGGGTAAAAACCCCATTCCGGACCCATACGTACACTCAGATCTCTGATCCGGAACTCTGTTTAGGAGTTATCCCATTTATTTGGCGTTTCCAGTGTGAACACGCTGAAAATTTAATTCCGGCCACACTGGGGCTCGGAATCGCACGCCGTCTGAAGGCACTGCTCTGGAATATTATTAAGAATATTCCAAAGTCTTTATCAGAAAAACCATGTTCTTACAAGATTTTTAAGATATTTCTCTAAATTTGATGATTTTTTACCTATTCTCTAATGATGATAAGCTATTAAAGTCCTCAGTCATGGGTTTTTGTATTGTTTTGAATATTCATCTAAAAATAGTCAATATACCTATTTGAAAATCAAAAATCATTATATATTTTATCATTTGAAAGGTCCACTTACCCTTTATAAACTAGGATTTGAAAACATAGTGAAATACCTATGCGTATATCTAAGGATATTTCTTGAGTTTTTTCTAAGAAAAATTATATGGATGAGTCTATATATAGGAAAATTTCATGAAATTTTAGAAATGGATAGAGTGATGGTTTCCTAGAAAGTCCATCCCTATCAGAGTACTAAAATTGTATATGGCTCTAGAAAAGTGGTACCTAGTTGTAATAAATCTGAAAAGGGTGCATTGAGAGGGACTAGATCATCACATGGTGTATTAAAATGGGCCTTATTTCGCCCATTGTTTGACACTCCTAGGGGATATGCTTCAAAAATTTGTAAACAAATGATGAACCATTATGAAGGATTTAAATAGATAATGATCCTTTATGACATAGGGTAAACATGAGGTTTTATAGATTTACAAGATGGTGTCTTGATTCAGAGACCCTATAAATGATTTTTTAGACTAGGAGGTTTTCCAATATGATTAATGTTTCTCACACTATGCTTTGTGGTGTTATTAAATGGATGGAACCCAAAGGAACCATGTTAATGCTGAATCTAATGTAAAATTAAATTATTCATTGAGAGTAAGTAATTTTTATGGGATTTTGAATAGAAAACTATAGTGTTATGCTAACAAAACATTTTAAAGCTATGAATCATGTTTGATTTAAAATGAGAAAATTAGGGAACAAAATTCTATTGAGTCATTCTTGAGTTATCATTCACCTTTTTTAGTTTTTTCATAGATCCACTATTTTATATGAAATTAATTAGTAACAATAAAGATATATTATCGATTATTCAGTGTCTGGGGCATGAAAAACTCATTTTGGATTTTTATCCATTTCAAGTCAAAGAGAATTGATGGTGGAGTCTTATTAAGAACATGAGGGAAAATGTAAAAATTGAATATATGGAATGGTATGGTTTTATGGGGATATTCCTCAATAATAAATTCCCTCATATTTTATAAAAAATGATGGGGAAGGAATTCCTTGAGTTTAATCAAAAGGATAATGAATCTTTTGGTGTCAATGAAGATAATTTTAAAATGTTTTCATGGTATGCTTGTGGTTTAGTTATTAGTCCAGAATGAAAAAATGATCTATTACATGGTGTCTAAAGAATAGTTCGTTGAAAAAAATTGTCTAAAAGATACTTTAATAGCTATAAAGAATCCATTAAACATAATAGAATTTTGTAAATAAAATGTGGATATTTCCACCATTCCCATTGTTTTGATAAGAAAAGGAAGATCGAGTCTCATGAGAACTCGAATAAATCAGATGGTGGAAAGAAATTTCAATAAACTAGATGCCTGAAATGTGTTAAGAAGAACTATGTTGAATTATTAAAAGGAATAGGAATGTGTTATAAGTGGGGGAATCCTAACATTTGAGAAAATAAATGTATAAGTGAAATGAAGCGGACAATCAATGAAATGTAGGGAGAGAGAGATCAACAAAATGCACCACACACACTCCATTTTTTTAAGTGAAAGGAGATTGTGGATTCTGAGAATGAAAGAACCAATCCGAGGATAATGTGTATGATAAGCCAAAAAACATTGAATATAATATAGAATTGTAAATATTATTCCATCACAATAGATTAATTGATCCATGTTAATTATGTAACCCATACCCTCCCCTCCCTAGTTTGAAATTATTTTTTTATTTTTTATGAATAAGACTAATGAAAATATTTTTGTTCAAAAAAAATTTAAATTTCATGTGATTATCTCCCTCTCTATAGATTCTGAAGTATTGAAATAACATTTTATATTCTATTAGTACAAGTATAAAATCAATATTCTAATGATTTTTTATATATAAGATATGATCTTGTATAAGGGGAAAAGAACGAGTTTATATTTGGAAGTGTATATGTCTCCATGTAAGATTAAATTAAGAGTTTTATATACCATCATGTGTTCATGTATTTTAAGTTAAATAATAATTTCAAAGTCATTTAAACCTATTTTTATGTTTTATGTGAAGTGATAGTATCAAGATTATAGATATTTTAAGTGATATATAAGGAAATATGAAACATTGGTTTTTTATATGTTTTAGTGACAAATATATTTGTTGAAAATTACTTTAATATTTTTGGATGTATAATTAATGGTGCTGGTAACCATTAGGGTTTATCTTATCTTTGATGTTGAGATAATTTTGATTCATAGTCGACCACCTTATGAATTAATCATAATTTTTTATATCAAAGAATATTTCCATCTAGATACTATTTCAATAATATACATTAAGTAAGTGGTACCAGTTCATGGAGTACAAAACTCAATTGTATCATATTAGGATCCATATTCTACCTCAAATTTTTGATGAATAATTTAGGAATACCTTGACTCAGAATTGATTTTTAACATTGTGTATCATCCTCACACAAATGATCAGTTAGAGAGAAAAATTAAAACCCTAAAGGATATATTGATATATCTTTCTCTAAATTTAAAGGTGTTTTGGATCAACACCTTCAACTATTTGATTCTTTATACAATAATAGATTTTAATCCATCACTCATACAACACCTTATAAAGCTCTTTAAGAAAATAAGTGTATAAATCCAACAAAATTGAATGATGTTGATAAAATAAATATTTTGGGACACGGGGAACCTGATGATTTGGAAGAGAAGTTATATCTATTAAGAAACATGTAAGGACAAAAAATACACACTTTGAATATCCTACTAAATCACATAAATACAAGTAATAGATGCACCTCATTGTTGTAGTTACTAATTTACATCAAAAAAATACACAATTTGACTATCCTTCAACACCTTTTAACCATAGTTAAAAAAAATAAGTTGTACATGTCCATCCATTAACATATTTGTAAACAATTAGCTCAATCCATATAGTTTAGTATCCAACTACAAAGAACCATGCATCAAGACAATAAAAATATCCTCTACAAATTGTAAGGAAATAAAATTCATTAACCACATATATATATCATGACATGAGAGGATTAAATCAAAATACAATTTCAAATTTAAAATGAAGAAACGAAAAAATAGAATGTACAAAATGAATTTTTTCATGTAGAAACTCAGAATCATAAATGGAATCTTGGATACAATCCTTATAACAAACATATTTATTAGAGAGATAATAGAATGCTCTCCCAGAAACTAGATTCTAATTCTCCTTCATACCTAAAAAAATAGAATTCATCCACCCATACTAGTGATCATACCCAAGATACATAGAAATTTAATGGAAAAGTCTTTTCTATATCAAGGGTTGGGTTCAGGAGGAGATAGCCTTCTATAGATCTAAAAATAATGTTCACAAGCATCCCCAAATCATCAAAGGTAAATATATATACAGTCCAGTTTTTGAAAAAGTTGGTCAAAATGTCAAGATATCCAAAAAACTATATCTTTGTCAAGGACCTGAGGTTTCTTTATCCCATATTCCTTAGCATTATACTATTTGGATTACTGAATGATATAATGGATTACCACATTGATTTTCTTCTCTAACACTTTACCAAAGAAATTATACACAGATTTCCATTTCAGTGAGAAATGATAGGGTATGAATTCCCCATGTATAGGAACTTCTAATGACCTATCAGTAATATTTAGGGATATTTATTTCTTGTTTCACTCTAACTCTGACATCCATTTCTCCTATAACATAGATTCCTTTTTGGAGACTTATTCATGACATGTTTCAGAAGCAATTTTTAGTATTTATATCTCCTTGTTTTCTTCCAATTGACAATAGAAGAGACCCCTTTGTTTCCTTATAATAAGCGACTATAAAATCACCCAAATAAATATAATATTCTTTCTATTTTATCTATCATAGATCCTACTAATAATACACTTCATCAGGCATATCCTCTTCACATTCAGATGAGTATGAAGACACACTTTCAGATTAAATGTTCTCGGCTGTAGGAGCTTCTTCTGTGCAACTCCTATCTTAATTTGAGGATGAAGATCAATCCCAATAATTCTTATTTATAGAATTCAATTGTTTCCATCCCTTGATACCAATAAATTTACTTCCTGATACAATATCTAAAACTATATTTAAAGGGAGATATTAGTTAGAACTCCGAACTTTGGATGGGGAAACATAACCATACCTTTCTATTTCTATGAATCTAGTCTACAAACATAGGGAATCTAAGATATACAATTAACATGTTAAAAAATATTGTCCATTTTTATACCCAGATCAGGACATAGACCTAAAAATATTTGATGGACCGAAGTCTTAGTGGGACACCTAATATAATTCTTCACCCCACTAGAAATTGGTTATAATACTATATTACTCAACTCTATCCGAGCCTTACCTAATTTTCCCATATTAGATTATTTTTTAGTTAACCTTTATTTTTCATTTGAGATAAAAATTATCTTTTTTTCACTTTCCCAATGATATGAGGAAGAAACTTTGAATGAGTTTTATGGATTCCAATAACATTCCTTTAGAATGTATTTATTTATCATTTCCAATTTAAAATGAGAATGATATATGTATCTTATTTTTCATTACTAATAAAATCAATAATCCATATAAAAGGAAACATATGTATCATATTCTAATGTAAAAATGTAGACATTGGCTCTGGGATATTAGAATTGTGGTTTTTTCATCAATGTTTCTTCAAACACGACTCTTTATACTTTTCGATTACAAGTTTCTAAACATCATAATGAACATGTTACAGATAAAGATTTTGTATTCCATTAGAAAAATGTATTTGATTCTAAATTAGATCATCTATAAAATAATAATATGTATGATGTATGAATCATCCCACATTTAAATCTCAAAAACTTCTTCACTTCCAAAAGTGATTAATTCTTCAATAACATGTGAAATGATAATCATCTTCTTCTTAAATATATTTAAAATTCATCACTTAGTAGAAACTTCCACTATCACAAAATACATATTGACAACAAAAATACACAATGAAAATAAATATAATAATCAAAATCTATTGGGTTATACAGTCGTATATAATTAATTGATGTTTTTTTATGAAATGTGATCATAAACTGTTGAAGAAGTTCATTCATGTGCTCGGGTTTTAGGTGACCTTTAAAGAAATATCTGGTGTATGATATATATTTATATATTATTCAATGATCAATTCTATGTGATAATAATTCATTTTTAAAATGAAAAAGATTAAAACTAGTAGCCTAATATAGTACATTGCCACTATTTCATTACTCACTTATAATTTTACATTTTATTGGGAACAATAGAAGCAGTTTTACCCATTCCCAATAATATTTTCTGTCGTTTTCATCATATAAATCCTCAAATAATGACAGTAGAAAACATAAATTACTATAAGATAATACCTTTTCACACATAATTTATAATTAATTTATGATTTTTTTTATATTTTAATGCAATTAATTCTCTGTTGTCATATCAGTTAACCAGGATTCTCATTCCATCATTGAATCAAAGGATCCAATTGTATAATTATTCTTGTGATAATCCAAATAGTTAAAAAAAAACATCATAATGTCTTTTTAAAATCATCATGTTATAGCAATAATTACTCCCACATCTTACATAATCCATCATCAATTGAAATAAAAAATGATTTTAATGTTTATTAATTCATCTAGTTCCCCCAAAGACTTTAGAGGGAGGATGAAGAATTTTTCTATTTTTTCATGAAATTGGTCTAGAGAAAGATATCTCTATTTATTGAGAGAATTAAATAAACGGGATGTGTTGTGAACAACAATGTATAACCCTAAAAATGATATAACGAAGATTATATAACTATGTAATAGAAATTGGACATTTCACACAGGCCCTTATCCAAACTATTAATACTTAGAGGACTACAAGGTTAATAATAATACTAGTATTTCATTTATTTCCATGATACTTTAAGATAATTTAAATATTATTTTTGAATTAAATATATTAATATTTATTTTTATTATATTTAATATATCATTCCCGGTAGACCATTAACGTGGATGGTCATTCCTCCATGAAATTTTTTGAACATTGAATCATTATTTTTATTTAGATAAATAAATGTCACAACATTATTTTTTCAAAAAATAAATTAATATTATATTCTCAAACACAAGAATAAATATTTTTTAAATAGAAAATGAATATATATATTCTAATAAATAACTGGTGAATGAGTATATGTGATCACTATAATATGAATAATTATTATTCATCAAAACATGAGTATAATATTTAGTCTAATATTAAATTCACATAGAATTTAGCTAATCATTTAAATATTCTTAGTGTGCGACCATTAATTCTCTTTTTACATGTAACTAGGATAACTCACTTACTTTCCTAGACAAGCATCTATCAACAAATTTAGGATCCCATAGAGAAGGAATAGAAATATGAAAACAATAATAACCTCCAATGGACACTCACTGTGTAAAAACAAATTGGGTGATTCAAATCCCATATGAGTAAATCACTAATTTAATGAGTGTTAGGTTGATGTAAAGTGTGAAATCAGATTTATGAAGGTGAACCAATGAGCTATGATTGAAGTAAATATTTTTGTGCCACATTGCAACGTATTTGAGTCTCTTATAAAAAAAATCAACTGATCCCAATTGATTAAACATAGAAAAAAACTTATTAGAGAAGTAAGGGACTGTTACCAAAGGTAAATTAGTAAAGAAGAGAGATGATGGAAAATATAGGTTCAATAGACATCAATACAAATATAGATTTAATGAAATATAAGGATGTCAAGGACAATCCTAAAGATACACCCCTAAAAATAGATTCAATCCATTGAATAGTGGAATGGTTTTTATTAAATATGTTGCATAGAATGTTTTTGATTCGACATGAGATGAAATGAGGAGGAATAATAAATACAAAAATAATAATGAAAGAAAAGGGACACATGATATAATGTGATTCAGATCCGTTGGGATCACGTGTGCAAGGTAAGAAGAGAACCACAAAAACAATAAATTTTTCTATGATCATAGTTAATGGTATAGATTATAAACCAAGAATACAGATTAGAAAAAAATGGGATTCTATTTAAAGAATAATTAAAATCTTGTGAGGGTGGCTCTTTGGCTGTCCAGATCTCATTGTGTGTCTATAACAGATCTTGAGCTATTGGTTAATAGTTCTTTAGGTGTTAGAGGATCAAAAAAAGGGTCAATTATTCTTAATTAAAGGATTTCAACAACACTCCATATCAAAATTTTATGAGTAGTAGGTGAGAAGGATTACTATGATCTCTTTAGAATCTAAGATCAGAAGGGCGATATTGTGTATCACCAAATGAGAGCTGAGAGCATGGAGCCTTAGGGGGTTATTAATTCCAATAAAACCAAATATTCCATCATAATATCCCATCCAATTAACATGTTCCATATAAACCTAAAAATAGAAAAGAAATGGTGAAACACTATTAAAAATGGATACACTACATAAGGGTCATGTGATACCTACATAATTGTCAAGAGAGACGCATTTAATTGTAAGAGATCAAGTACCACAATTACATTACGGTAAACATGTAAGGGTACCAACCATATAAGGGTACCACCCATGTAATGGAACACTTTTTAAGGTAAGTCTCACATTATGTAAAGTTCAACATGTCCTTAAATAAGAGTAATATCCAAATATAGAGGTATACCAAAATACATAAAGTCAGGGACACCCATATAAGGGAAAAATATGAAACCTACAAAGGTTAAGGGACCCTCACAAATGGATAAATCCATTAATATAATGTGTAAGGATAACAGCTTAATACCCTGAATAAATATTTGTATAAAATAATAAAAGGATAATTAAGATTCACTTATGAATTCGTGAATAATATTGTTAAAATGGTAGAAATAAAGGACCCCAATTTTATATAGAAATTTAAAAAAAACTCCACCATTTTCATTGAGATTGTGGATGTTCTTGAAACTATTGTTATTTAATTATAACCATGTTCACTAAGTCTACACACTGATTTAACATAGATAACATGATGATCTTATCCAAAATATCGGTTGGATATTCATCAATGTCTAATGTGTTGAAATACCTAGTTCCTAATTCAATGATTTATTTAATAAAATGAATCATAATGTGAATATTAAAAGAATGTCCATGGAATAATAAATTTTTAGATAGATGTATTGAAAATTAAATATCACAATACCTAGTAATTATACAATTACTATTATAATGATTATGAACTAAGATGTTTAACCAATTGAACTCTTTGATATCCTTTTTAAGTGATGTATATTCAGCTACAGTGGTTGAGTTTTTAAAAAAAATTATATTACATTTCCAAGACACTAGTCCTCAACATGTAGTAAATTCTTATCCTATGAAGGAAATATGGGCATCTATATTCCCTGCATAAACTAAATCTATATAACCAACAAATGGGTATGTAATGTCATCATTTTTCCATAAATAAAATACAATACTAGAGATCGTGAAATATAACAAAACCATAATTTTGAGGGTTATTAATGTGGATTTCCATGATTAAATATAAATATACTAATACTAAAAATAGCACATGAAACATCATGTCATGTGAAAATCATGACATACATGATGCTTCCAACTACTGTAGCATATGTCATCTTTAAAATAAATTCATTAAAATATTTTGTATCAAGAGATTGACATAGTGAGAGCATAAAATGTTATTGAACAAGGATATTAGAATTTTTCTTATTTTTAAAGAGACATCTATTAATTATTTTCAAAATATAACCATGTTGTGAGAGGTATAGATAATTCATATAAACATTCCTTATTATTGCAATCTCTAAAATTTTCCATGACTTAGTAGGTATTTAATTTCAACCTTTTACATCAATTGAGACTTAACAGAAATGGGAAGTTCCATATCTTTCCAAACAACAAGTACATGATGAATATATAACAACATAATGATCATAATAGATTTGGAACCTTCGAAATATATATGTTGACACTGGAATACGCATCCAAAAGATATTGCAAATTCATCTATAAATGATCCAAGAGAGTATCCCATTACGCAGGCTTCTATATGACTGGTCATAGAGCCCAAATGAAGTTACATATTAAGAGTTATGGACTTTAAAATTTGGGCTGGAAAACTTGTTCGTAGAGCCCATTTTCAAAGCTCACTCCATGATTGCAGAGTAGAAGAACTTGACCAAAGCCTCTGCAAGCACATCAAAGGTCGTGACAGTAGCCTCTACGATTACGAGAAACTTGATGAAACGTTAATGAAGCCTCCATGTGTGCCACAAAATCCATGATGGTATCCTTCGTGACTACAACAAACTTAGGGAACTCCCTCCAGTTGCAGAGCGTGACTTCCTTCATGGTGATATTTTCTCTTCACGACACATCGGTGTTCTCCGTGGCAATCCTCTGACCTCCATTGCCTATAAATAGCTAGCTCACCCCACATCAGATGAATGGTTACATCGCACCTTGGGTGTATGATGTCCCATTTTGCAGAGCACCCAAGAATAGTGAAGTGATACCCTTCAAAAAGGGATCTTCCTTTTGCAGAGGAGGGAACTCCTTCAGGTTGCTCGAGGCTCCAAAAATCCCATTTTCTCCGCGAGACCCTCAGCTCTGTGAAACCCTTTGCTCCGTAAGTCCCTATGTTCTGTGAATCCCCTTTTCTCCATGAGAACTTGTGCTCCTTGAGGCCCCATGCTTTGTAAGGCCTCAATCTCTGAGAACAACTTTCCTTTGTGAATATTCTTGGAAATACCCCCATTATCCACTAGAACATTACCCTAGCGAAGCTACTTCGTGAATTCCTATCCTTTGAAAAGCTCCTACCTTCGCGCCCACCAGTCCATACCATGTGGGCTGCACCCCAACACACTCACTTGGGATTAGTATTGGACTATGGTCCTGGCCATCCGGGCCGGTCCCCTCACTTCCATCTCTGACCCCCATGAAAATTGGAGAGTTTCACCATGAACTTTTTGGGCAGGGACGTCGACATTTCCCATTGCACACTTATGCACACCCACCTCCCACCTATGGAATACCATGATTCGAGATACTCCTACAACACTATGAAATAACTTGAGTCGACATATTCCTCTTAGTCCCTTTCACATGTCTTGAGTTGGTATTCTCATGTTTAATTCCATGAGTACCTAGAGTTAACCCATTCCTCAAGAAACTACTAGAAACCCTATCACGTGGCTCCTATTCCAGGTTGAACCAGAAATGGATGCTCTTGCATAAGACCCAACATCAACCTTTATTAGGCACCTTATGCGTCATCCTCTTATCTATATGACTTTAAAATGTAGTAAACCCTATGTAAAAAATATAGGATGAATATTTCTACAACAAAGATATGCCTTATGAGCCAAGAATAAGATTCCAATAGTCCTATCTATATGACTTTAAATTATAGTAAACCCTACGTGAAAAACATAAGATGCATCTTGCTCCAAACAAGATATGCTTTATATTCCAAGAATAATATGCCAATAGTTCTTTCTATATGAATTTAAATTGTAGTACACCCTATAGGTCAAAAATAGGATGACTCTTGATACAAATAATAGATTCCTTATGCACCAAGAATAAGATGCCAATAGTCCTCTCTACATGACTATAAACTGTAGTACTCCCTATGTGACAACCATCGGATGCCTCTTTCTTCAAACAAGAGATTATGTGCTAAGAATAAGATTCCAATAGTCCTCACTAAATGAATTTAAACGGTATCATGCACTATCATTAAATAATAAGATACCTCTTATTCCAAATAAGACATGCCTTATGTGACAAGAACATGATGCCTCATTCCATGATTATAGTGGTGTAATTTCAAGAGAATTGGAATCCACTGAAAGATTCCATCACTCCACCTCATCATTTGTGTGTCCTTAATTCATATCTTCATATTGTATCATGTCTAAAGGGACCCCCTAATGGCCTAGTCCCATACCACCTCGTCTCACAAACTATCCTGGACCAACTCCCCAGAAGACGTCATAAAATAATTCGATTTTGGCCCTGTGTTGTGAATATGGTCAGCATTCTGCCCTTGTTTATTTGTTTCCATCTCAGGCTAACATGATAGAGATGTTGTGATTTGAATAAGTTCAGCATTTATAACCCTTTGTCATGACACCCCCATTGTGTTCTGAATATTGGGCGTGTGATTCACACTTTCCATCACCCTTTGATTGGAATAATTCCAATGGCCTTGGAATTATCCCACTTGTGAACTAGTGCATAGGTGTAGTCCCCAATCATATGCATCTACCCACCAGTGTGTCAGGATTCCCTCATGTACATACATTAGGAAGACATTATGGGTTTCTTCCCTGTATAATCCCCATTCACCATTGGAACCCCTTAGAGGCACCTAAGTATCCTCCATGTGTAAGCCCCATTCACCACCCTTTATGACTGCACCATTGTGCCACAATCATGGGTTCAGTTGTTTCTTATTATTTCTGATATTGAGCATGAATCATGTGATCTTAGAGTAAACACTGACCATGAAATCCACTTTGGGACACGTTGATGTGGAATCCCCAACCCCATCTAAACTATGTGGACTTAGATCCCTTCCCCTTTTTGAGAAAGGTACGTAGGAAGCCTCCCTGAGGTTCAAGACCACCATTCCTTGGTTCTGAACCCTTCACGTCGATTCACCTTCATCCCACATGATGTTAAAATATATTCCCCATACCAAACTATGTGGACTTTGATCCTTTCCCCTATCCGAGTAGGGTATGTTGGAAGCCTACCTGAGGTTCCAGCCCATCATCTTTCATTCCCGACCACTTCATGTCGGTTCACCCCTGTCCTGCATGACGTTAATATGTATGCCCCTTTATTATCCGAAATGAAATTAAAATATATACATTCAAACTATGTGGGTTTGAACCCTATCTCCTAAATAGGGTATGTAGGAAGCCTCCCTGAGGTTCAACCCCAAACACCATCATGCCCCTCTCAAACTACGTGGCTTTTACCCCTATCTCCTAGACAAGGTACGTAGGAAGGATCTCTGAGGTTCAACCCCAAAAACCATCAAGCCCCTTTTGAACTATGTGGGTTTTATCCCTGTCTCCTAGACATGGTACATACGAAGCCTCTCTAAGGTTCAATACCAACAAATAGTAAGCCGTTGTAGATCCCAACCAAAGGTAAGACGTTGTAGTTACCAACCAATTGTAATCCATTGTAGTTCCCAACAAATGGTAATCCATTGTAACCCCAACCAGTGGTAATCTGTTGTACCCCCAACCAACAGTAAGGCATTGTAGCCCCCAACCAGTGGTAATACATTGTTGTCTATAATCGATGGTAAGCCATTGTAGTACCCTTTGTTGGGACCCACATCTTTGGTCTGTCCCAATGGTGTTAGACCAACTCCCAGGATACTAACCATGCGTAAGCATCAGTATATCATTGGGTCACTCTCCTATGTGTACACCTTTATTCTATGCCCCCATCTTGAAATACATGGACTTTGATTCACTACCAAGGGAATATGTAGGAATCCTCCATGATGTTCAATCCCATCATCCATTTCTTGACCTGGTCTCTCCATCGAGCCTCTATGTTTCAGGAAGGTCATGCCCCAACCCGGAGGTTCCACTTCCTCTATGTCCCATCCATGCATCCATTCTCATTCGCCACTGCCTCCTATATCACATCGCTCCACCAAGCTATTTGGAATTTTATCCCCTTTTATAAGGGTATGTAGGAAGCCTCTTAGTGGTTTAATAGCAAAACTATTGTCATCTTCACATCAGTCCCATCTCATTCACCACCCACTTCATTCAACCATCCATGCCCATCCTAATTCTTACCCGGGTTGCCACATCCCTGTGATATCATGTCATCCATCACATCAATGCTCATTTTGGCACATATGCAGATAACCATGTAAAAGCCCCACAAAATCCATAATCATCCAACCAAGAGTGTTCCTCTTGCAATGTGCTACAATCCATGCATAATCCCCAACATCATCTTCAGGCCATTGTCCTCTGTGCACACCCTAATTCCACATCTCTTCATTAAATCTATGGGGGAATTGATCGCTATCTCCTAGAAAGGGTATGTAGGATGCCTCCCCAAGGATAAATCCCAGCCAATGGTAAAACTTGGTGTCCCCATTTTTGGGGTGCACTCTCTCTGATCCACCCTCAGTGGTCTCCAGATCAGCCTTCACGGTGTGACATATTCCCTTTACGGGACACACTACCTTGGGTCCGCTCTCATTGAGCATTCTGATCTATCCATTCGGGTTTCCCCTTCCTGGGGATAACTCTCCTGGATCCACCCTCAATAGTGTCCAAATCAGACTTCATGGTGTGATATATTCTCTTTATGGGACACACCTTCCGAGGTCCTCTCTTATTGAGAATTCTGATCCACCCACCTGGGAAACACTACCAGTGCTCCCTCCTAGGGATGTACCAATCTAATCCACCTCCATGGTCATTTTGAATAGTCTCATTCTATCTCAGAAAGATATTAAACTCACGGTGTACCTCGTGTTTCACATGAGATGCCTAAGGAAAACCTCGAAAGACATGCCTTTTGTGTAACTATCTTCTCAAGACCTTAAACTCATGACATACCCCATGTTAAACATGGGAATCTGAGAAAAACCTTAGAGACATGAATCTAGAATATGATACCTCATTAAAGATGTGGGATACCATAG
Organism: Viscum album; assembly: GCA_963277665.1. NCBI lineage: Eukaryota > Viridiplantae > Streptophyta > Magnoliopsida > Santalales > Viscaceae > Viscum > Viscum album. The sequence goes on from OY728144.1 coordinate 370,576,789, forward strand.
GTTCTGCACCCTTGAGATGCCCTCTTATAATGAATAATATATGTTCCCCAATGTCCATGCATCTAGAGATGCCCTGACATGCCTGATGTTGTCATCTTCTCCGACCGAAGGTTGCTACCCTATCAAGACCCTATGGAATGTCTGGATAAAAAGCATCATAATTTACCAGCGTCCACAAAGATATGGCATAAGGAATGAGATTCACGAACAACATCTTAATCTTTAAGGGAGACCCAAACTAGGTGATGAGTTCCAAGGATGAATCCACAGAAGGAGAAATCGACATCACATCATCTCGTCCCGATCAAGGAGAAAACATCCTTGAATAAACAACAGATTTTACCCACCATTGGAAAGAGGGAATGTGGAGAAACTGATCAACGCATCCTTGAAAGAAGGATGTGAACCCCGGAAAAAGCATTAGAAACAGAAATGGTGAACCCAACATGAATCTCTTCTCTTTCTACAGAGAGTAGACAAATGATGTCTGAAAAATTGAGGTATCACCTATGTGAATCCCCTCTCTGTCATGTGTGATAGGAAGAGTAACAATAGGTATGTGAAGACAAGGGGTCATCAAATCCTCACCGACCCCACCTCCTTAAGAGGCCATGTAGGGGCATCCTCCCCCGACTCCATCGGCTCCTCACCGAACCCGCCTCCTTAAGAGGCAGTGTAGGGGGCATATGCCCCCCGACTCCATCGGCTCCTCGCCAACCCCCTGCCTTAAGAGTTTGCGTAGGGGGAATCCGCCCCGACTCAATCGACTCCTCAATGACCCTCCCACCTTAAGAGGTCATGTAGAGTGCATCCGACCTTGACTCAATCAGCTCATCCCCGACCCTGCTGCCTTAAGAGGTCACGCATGGGGCATCCACCCCTGACTCTATCAGCTCCTTGCCGATCCCTCTACCTTTATTGTCCGTGCATGGGGCATCCTCCCCAAACTCCATCGGCACGTTGCCGACCCTGTCGTATTAAGGGGCTAGGAAGGGGGTATCCACCCCTCGAATCCATCAGCTCCTCATGGACCCTACTTCCTTAAGAGGTCGCGCAGGGAGATTCTGCCCCCGACTCCATCAGCTCCTCGCCAAACCCGCCACATTAAGAGGCCACACAGGGGGCGTCTTACCCCCTGACTCCATCGGCTCTCGCTAACCCCACCATCTTAAGAGGCCACACCGGGGGGTATACACCCCCAGAATCCATCAACTCCTCACCGACCCTATCACCCTAGGAGGCCGCGCAGGGCGCATCTTCCCTCACTCTATCAGCTCCTTGCTGACCATTCCTCCATAAGAGGCCGCACAGGGGGCATCTGCCTCGACTTCATCAACTCCTCCCCAACCCCTCCACTGAAAGAGGCCACACATGGGGTATCCACCCTGGACTCCATCAGCTCATCACCAACCCCGCCGCCTTAAGAGGCCGAATAGGGGGAATCCTCCATTGACTCCATCAGCTCCTCGCTGACCATACCGCCTTAAGAGGCTGCACATGGTGCATCGTCCCTCGAATCCATCTGTTCCTCACTGACCCCATGGCCTTAAGAGGCATCACAGGGGTAATCCTCCCCCGACTCCATCGGCTCCTCACTGACCATGCCACCTTAAGAGTCTTTTTAGGGGGATTCCTCCCCCGACTCCATCGCCTCCTCAACAAACCCTCTTCCATAAGAAGGGGCACAAGGGGTATCCACCCCCCCCCCAAACTCCTTCATATCCTCACCAAACCCACTGCCTTAAGAAGTCGTGCAGGGGGAATCTTACCTAACTCTATTGGAACCTCACCAACCCCCTCCCCCCCCCCCCCCCCGCATTAAGAGGCTGCGTAGGGGGAATCCTCCCCCGAATCCATCTGCTCCTCGCCAACCCTACTACCTTAAGAGGTTGCACAAGGGGCATTCACCCCCGAATAAAACATCTCCTCGCTAAACCAGAAGCCTTAAGAGGATACACAGGGGGAATATCCCTAGACCCCATTGGCTCTTCAACGACCCCTCCTCCTTAGTAGGCCATGTAGGGGGCATCCGCCCTAGACTCCATCATCTTCTTGCCAACCCTGCCGCCTTAAGAGGCCATGCATGGAGCATCCTCCCCTTACTCCATCGGCTCCTCGCCTACCCCTCCCACTTAAGAGGCTGCATAGGTGGAATCTGCCCCTGACTCCATCCACTCCTTGCCGACCCCATCGCCTTAAGAGGCTACGCAGGGGGCATTGTCCCCCAACTCCATTACCTCCTCGCCGACCTAGCCACCTTAAGTGGATGGGAAGGGCACATCCTCCCCCGACTCCATCGATTACTCACCGACCCCGCCACCTTAAGAGGCAACACAGGGGGATCCAACCTAACTATATCAGCTCCCCACTGACCCACTGCCTTAAGAGGCCGCATATGGCACATCTGCCCCCGAAACCTTCGGCTCCTCACCGACCCAACCGCCTTAAGAGGCCACACTAGGGAAATCTGCCCCGGACTCCATAAGCTCCTCGCCGACCCCGCTACCATAAGAGGTCGTGCAAGGTGAATCCTCCCCTAACTCCATTGGTTCCTCAACCACCATGCTACATTAAGAGGACATGCAAGGGGTATCCACCACTAACTCAATTGGTTCTTCGTCGACCCCGTTTCCTTAAGAGGCCGCACAGGGTGCATCCGCCCTCGACTCCATCAGCTCTTTGCTGACCCTGCTACCTTAAAGGGCCGTGAAGGGGGAATCCACCCCTCAAATCCATCAAATCCTCACCAACCCTGCATCCTTAATAGGATTTGGAGGGAGCATTCACCCCCGACTCCATCATCTCCTCGCCGACACCGCCACCTTAAGAGGCCGCACAAGGGGTATCTGTCCCCGAATCCATCAGGTCCTCACCAAACCTGCCACCTTAAGATGTTGTGCAGGGGGTATCCGCCCTTGACTCCATCGGCTTCTCTCTAACCCCACCGCCTTAAGATGCTGCTCAGGGGGCACCTTCCCCCCAAATCCATCGGCTCCTCACACACACCGCCGCCTTAAAATGCCACGATGGGGGAATCAACCCCCAACTCCATCAGCTCCTCGCCGAACCCGCTGCCTTTAGAGGCCACACAAGTGGAATCTGTGCTCGACTCCATCAGATCCTCACTAACCCCACTACCTTAAGAGGCTACGAGTGGGGCATCCACCCCCAACTCCATCGGCTCCTTACTGGCCCCTCCTACATAAGAGGATGCAAAGGTGGCATCCTCCCCCGACTCCATCGGATCCTCACATACCCCACCTCTCTAAGAGGCAGCGTAGGTGGAATCCACCCCCATCTCCATCGGCTCCTTGCTGACCCCACTGTCTTAAGAGGCTTCATAGGGAGAATCCTCCCTAACCTCATATGTTCCTCACCAACCCCGTTGCCTTCAGTTTCCACGCATGGGGCATCTTCCCTAACTCCACCAACTCCTCTCCGAACTACCACCTTCACAGGCTGTGCTGGAAGAAACCCCCCCCCCCCCCCACCCCACTGACTCCATCGGCTCCTCATCGATCCCCCCACCTTCACAGGTCGTGCCAGGGGAATCCACCCCTGACTCGATTGGCTCCCCACCAACTCCACCGCCCTCATGGGTAGGGTAGGGGGAACCAAAATCAATCCAATGGGGCATCTACAATAGCACGTTAAGCAAATGTGGAGGTCTTCCCCACATCGCCATCATCAGGCACATGAGTCCACCCCGTCGCTATCATCAACAGCTATAGAAGTCCTCCCCGCACCACTATATTCATGCATTGGATTCCTCCCCATCACCATCATCAGCAGCTTCAAATGTCCTCCCCACGAGACAGACATCAAGAATGGGAGTCCTATTAATCTCCATCACCAACCACTACAAAAGTCCTCCCAACACCACTATCAACATGCATGGAGGTCCTCCCCATACAGTTACCACAAGTCATCACAAGGGTTCTCCCTGTGTTGAACACATTCTTTGCCCTTAAGAATCCACACTAGAAACAGGTTGATCATATTCATGCACTAGTTTATCTATATTTTGAGATGGCAATCCAGGTTTGCATGCCTTCCAAGGTCCATCACCCCTTCATACGGACGCTCCAGGCTTCCACAACTTCTGGGTCCATCACCCCCTCTTACCAACACTTCCGGCTTCCACGCCTTCCATGCTCCATCATGTCATCATACCGACGCTCCAAGCTTCCATGCCTTCTGGGTTCCATCACCCCATCATACTGTCAGTCTAAGATTCCTTGCCTTTTAGGCTCCATTACCCCCATCCTATTGACACTCCAGGCTTCCATGCCCTTCTGGATCCATCACCCCATCATACCGACGCTCCATGATTCCATTCCTTCTAGGCTCCATCACCCCCATCTTACTAACTCTCCAGGATTCCACACCTTTTGGGATCCATTGCTTCGCCAGAATGAGTTCATTCTATCATACCTCCCATAGTCCACATTTTTCAGTAGCTCATGTAGCCACTTACACCCTTGTGATATTGTATCATCCCAATAGCTACATCGCATCGACTGCATAGGTCCTCTCTTTCTCCCCGATTCCATCTTCTATAATGTTTAGCATGGGATTTATCAACTCATTCCTAGAGAACATCCATGCATACATTGGGGGAATTTTAGTGTAATCCCACCATATGGATTCCCCCATCATCCCAAAACACTTGAATGGGGTAGATATGACCATCTATCCATCAAAAAAATCCTTGTGGTTCTACGTCCTATTGCATGATGTTAAACTGAATAAAAAACATCGCCTTTGTTGCATGACTTTAAACTATGGGACCACATATTAGTCACATGACATTAAAATGTACCAAATTTTGGTCAAATCTATGCGACTTAAAACTACAGAAACCATGGTCAAAGCTACGCAACCTAAAACTATAGCAACCATGGTCAAAGATATGCGACATTAAAATCCGTCCATCACTCGTTCAAGCTACACAACTTTAAACGATGCACCATGTCTGAATTCTATGACCTTAAAATATGAACATTTGGTCCAATAAATAAGACCTTAAACTAACTGCAACACCAAGTCCTGTTACTTTGTGGCTAGCAGTGTCTTCCCACTAACATGCATTGATGCGTTGTGGTGTAGGACCCAGAGTGTTGGAGTCAAGATGACATAATACCAATTCATATCAACACTTAATAGAATCCATTTAGTTGGATTCACACCTTCTTTCATGTATGAAGGGACCCCCTAACTTCCTGGTTTCATGCCACATTGTCTTACCTACCGTCTTGGGCCAACACCCTAGAAGACATTAGAAGAAATTTTGTGACAGGCCCTATGTTTCAAGCATGTTAAACGATTGACCGTCATTTTTTCATCCTCATTATAGGTAACATGATATGAATTTTGTGTTTCAAACATGGTCAATTGTTATCCTCCATCGTTAATCCTCCATCATCACGATATAGATATCAGATGCAATGATTCACCCCCTTTTTCACCTCTCTACATTTAGATAAAACTCCAACACCCTTGGTGTTACACTTCTATGAATCGTTGTACATCATGTAAGAGGGTCGGTGCCATTGGGATATTCCTAGCCCGAAATCTCCATTTACCTTTCTATGTGCTCCCACGTGTCAGGAAAATTCCATCCTTACTCCTTATTTCCCACACCGAGCATGACTCACGTGGGATTAGTAGTTTTGGTTGGATGTGTACTGATATGGTAGATCAACATAGAAATCATTGTCCCTCGTGATTTTAAACTGCTCATTATCATCTAGTATGGCGTTAAACTACTCATTATCATCTGACATGACTTTAAACTAAACATATTCAACCTTCATGACGTTAAACTTCTCATTATTATCCTTTATGACATTAAACTACTCATGTTCATCCTTCATGATGTTAAACTACTCATTATCATCTTGCATGACATTAATCTACTCATTATCAACCTTCAAGATGTTAAAATGCTTGTTATTGTCCTGCATGACTATAAAATTCTCATCTTCATCCTGCATGATGTGATTCTTTTCATCATGATCCTAAATGACCGTAAAATGTGATGTAATTGATGACATTAAACTTCTTTGTCATCCCACATGATGATAAACTGCAAAACAGTCTGAGATCTACGACCATAAACTAAGATCTATCTGGTCTTACATGACCATAAACTGTGTTGTATTTACCACATGACATTAAAATGCATGATTCGTCTGAGATGAAGGATATAAAACTATTTGGCTCTTGTCTCACATAACATTAAACTATATATCATCTTGTAGGACGTTAAACTGTATCAAGTCCTGCGTGACCTTAAACTGTCTCATCCTTACGACGTGATGATAAACTGCACATCATTTTCGAGAACTTCATTCGGCTTGATTCCTAACCTCATGTGATACATAGGAAAACTCAGGCACTTTTTCTTGGAGTCCAGCCTCCCAATTCATCTCTTTGACCACCCTTGGGTGTAGTTCCCTTAGAGGATTTCATACAGTATTAGGTAGACATCAATGGCCCCATTGGTGTCAGGTTTATGATGGTTTCACCATGTGCCCCTCACATTATACTATCCTCCCACGTCCTCACCACATGACATTAAACTGCATGGCCTTTTCATAACTATGTATGGATTGATTCCCATCTTTATGGGATACATAGGAATAGTTCGATATTTTACCCATAGGTCCAAACCCAAACTTCAAGATGTCCCCTTCAGTCTTCCCTTTGTCCCAGATTCGTCCCAAATACATGGTGTGGTATGGTTTTATGTCCTTGTTCATGTCAGGTTATCAGGACTACACCCTATGTCTCTCTCCTTGGAGAGCATCTCTTCCATCATCCTTACACCACAACGTTAAACTACACAGGCATATTAACACTTTACACAACCCATAATTTGAGTTTTCCTAATATTTGGCATCTGAAAGGACCCTAAAATGGCATGGATACTAGGCCCCTAGGGATCTCCTACTGTTTTGGGCCAACATCCCTGAGGATTCAAAATGAAAATTTGATACAAGTCTCTCATTGTGAATATGATCAGCAGTCGATGCTCATTTTTTATTCCCATTTCAGGTCACATGATATGGTGGATGTGTGTCGAACGTCGTCAATAACCATCCTACATCATTTTCACCATCCCTATATGCCCTAAATATTGGGTGCAGTGATTTGTTTTTTCCTACTATCCCTTTGAACGTTAGTGAGCTTTGAGCAAGGATGTCGGTCTAGGTGGGATCGACCCCACCCGGTCTCTCTCCTTTATTTTCATGCCCTTATATTCTAGGTATAACTTGATCCCATTCCTTGTTTCTCACACCGAGCATTTCTCTTTTGGGATTAGGAGATTTGGTAAGTCCATACCCCCATAAAGGGTCACACGATCATGATATGAGCTCTATGAACTTAAACTAAGATCACCACTATCCTTACTGCATGACTTCAAATTGCATGATTCATCTAAACTGAAGGATGTAAAACCAATCAAAACTCATCCCACGTGATGATAAACTGAAAACTAGATGTAACATTCCATCCATATCCTATCCTTGGGTCCCTCAACCTTTTCTGGGCCTCTGACCCAAGTTCTCACATAGGATTGTGCAGTGTGGTGTGGACTCCATGTCCTCGTTCATGTCAGGATATTTTTTCTATGCCGCTTACATCTCCGTGAGACACCTCCCCTCTTTTCTTCCTTGACACAAGATGTTAATATCCACATGTACCATCAAACTTTACGCGCCCCATATTTTGGGTTTCTATCAACTTTCACATCTGAAAGGACCCCAAATGGAATGGATGTTAGGCCCCAGGTCTCTCCTACCATTTCGGTCCAACGACCCTGAGGACTTTGGGTGATAATTTGATAAAAGTCCTGTATTATGAATATGTCTAGTGTTCGACACTCATTTATTGATCCCATTCCATGAAATGATATGGATGTTGTGTTTCAAATATGGTAAGAAGCTATCCTCAATCATTGTTTCTGTTCTATGGTCTCCCACCTGATTGGCACATTGATTCATCCTTTATACCTATCTTCCCCACACACATGACATTAAACTAGGAATTTATGGTCCAAGCTCTATAACTATAAACTAAGATCTTCCATGCCCTCATTTCATAACGTTAAACAAAACAAAATCTCAAAGAACTACATTTGGATTGCTTCCCATACTCATGGGATATGTAGAAAACTTGTAAATTATATCTTTAGGTCCTGCCCAGGTCCATTTATTCTTTCTCTTGGAATTTTGTCCCGAATTCTCTCTAGGAATTATGCATGGTGTGGCATATGTGGTCTTATGCACTCATTCATGTCGGGTTATTCTTCACACCATACATGTTCCTTATCAAGATTCCCCTAGATGTTTGGTCTTTGGGTCTAGTACAATATACCTCTTCATCCCTCTATCCCCTTTTCCTGAGTCCTCCAGGAGGGGGGGGGGGGGATTTGCAGTGTGGTATGGGATTATTCCCTTGTTCACATAGGGTTTGTAACAACCACACCGCTTATATCTCCCTCTTGAAATATCTATCTCCCATTGTTCTCTGTTCATCTTTTCGAGGAAAATTCTCTTCAACCATGCCACATACCTCCCCCTCATTGGTATTTCACCAATGTGTTCAGGAGAACTCTGGTTTAGGACCGAGAGTGTTGAATTATATGAAAAAATGTTCTCACCAATTTTCATGCTTCATGCTCCCCTTCATACGGTCTTACACCATCTTTCACATCTGAAATGACCCTTGAACGACATGGATGCTAGGACCTAGGGATTTCCTACTATTCCAGGCCAACGTCCCCGAGGATTCCAAACGACAATTTGATACAAGTCCCATGTTATTAACATTGTCAGCGGTCAACACTCATTTGATTTTCCCACTTCAGGTCATATGATATGGATGTTGTGTTTCAAACATGGTCAAGAGTTATCCTCCATCGTCATGCCACCCCCATTAAGCCCTGAATATTGGTTTCATGATTCGCACCCTTTTCCGCTCCATCATGTCCAAGTAGAATTTTGATACTCTTCATATTATCCCTCAGCGCACCTCTACATGTTTGGAGGACAATACCACGGTGAGGAATCATTCAAGGCTCCGCATTGTTTCCCCCTTTATCAATATTCCACGTTCCGTGAACAACTTCTCTTCTCTTGTTTCCCACACTGAGCTTAGATCACATTGGTTTAGGAATTTGGTCATGGTTTGAACCATTTGGAAGAGTCTCACTTCTCCTAGTCCGAGCTCCATGACCATAAACTAAGATCTCCTTACATTCCATATGACGTTGAACTACACTATCTCATCCAACATGAGGTTAAACTGAAATCTTAGAACTACGTGAAACTTGATTATCATCTTCATGGGATACGTAGGAACACCCAGATATCTTGTATTCAGGTTCAGCCTCATATTCCTTGACC